>OU830601.1:49775861-52275861 GCA_917563855.2 Limnephilus lunatus
ACCAAATCGACTGATATTTCGGATTCTCACTAAGAACCATGGTCTGTAACCGAATCGAACACAAAATCAGCCTAAAGAAGATTTTGAAAAATATATCAACGTTTTCACACTTGGGTTCGCTCGTTTTAGTACTTGGGGTCGGTGTTTTTAATACTTGGGTTCGGGGTCTTTACTTCGGCTTTATGGCACCGATCTTGCTGAAATTTTGGATTCTTACTAAAAACCATGGTCTGTACCCGAATCCATAAAAAGTTCACCAAAAGAAGAATTTTAATTTTTTCATACAAAATTTTCATCGTTTTATATGCACTTTGTCAAACTTAGGTTTGGCTATATTTTTGGCCCTATGGCACCAAATCGATTGAAATTTTGGATTCTTACTAAGAACTATGGTCTGTAACCGAATCGAAAAAAAAATCAGCCAAAAGAAGATTTTGAAAAAAATATCAACGTTTTCACACTTGGGTTCGCTCGTTTTAGTACTTGGGGTAGGTGTTTTTAATACTTGGGTTCGGGGTCATAACTTCGGCTTTATGGCACCGAACTGGCTGAAATTTAGGATTCTTACTAAAAACCATGGTCTGTTCCCGAATCCATAAAAAGTTCAGCAAAAGAAGAATTTTATTTTTATTTTTTCATACAAAATTTTCATCGTTGTATATCCACTTTGTCAAACTTAGGTTTGGCTATATTTTTGGCCCTATGGCACCAAATCGATTGAAATTTTGGATTCTTACTAAAAATCATGGTCTGTACCCGAATCCATAAAAAAATCAGCAAACGAAGAATTTTAATTTTCTTCGTACAAAATTTTCATTGTTGTATAAGCACATTGTCAAAATTAGGCTCGGCTATAACTTTGGCCCTATGGCACCAAATCAATTGAAATTTTGGATTCTTAATGAGAACCATGGTCTGTAACCGAATTGAACACAAAATCAGAAAAAAAAAGATTTTGAAAAAAAAAATATCGTTTTCACACTAGGGTTCGCTCGTTTTAGTACTTGGGGAAGGTGTTTTTAATACTTGGGTTCGGGGTCTTAACTTCGGCTTTATGGCACCGAACTGGCTGAAATTTTGGATTCTTACTAAAAACCATGGTCTGTTCCCGAATCCATAAAAAGTTCAGCAAAAGAAGAATTTTATTTTTATTTTTTCATACAAAATTTTCATCGTTGTATATCCACTTTGTCAAACTTAGGTTTGGCTATATTTTTGGCCCTATGGCACCAAATCGATTGAAATTTTGGATTCTTACTAAAAATCATGGTCTGTACCCGAATCCATAAAAAAATCAGCAAACGAAGAATTTTAATTTTCTTCGTACAAAATTTTCATTGTTGTATAAGCACATTGTCAAAATTAGGCTCGGCTATAACTTTGGCCCTATGGCACCAAATCAATTGAAATTTTGGATTCTTAATGAGAACCATGGTCTGTAACCGAATTGAACACAAAATCAGAAAAAAAAAGATTTTGAAAAAAAAAATATCGTTTTCACACTAGGGTTCGCTCGTTTTAGTACTTCGGGAAGGTGTTTTTAATACTTGGGTTCGGGGTCTTAACTTCGGCTTTATGGCACCGAACTGGCTGAAATTTTGGATTCTTACTAAAAACCATGGTCTGTTCCCGAATCCATAAAAAGTTCAGCAAAAGAAGAATTTTAATTTTTTCATACAAAATTTTCATCGTTGTATAGGCACTTTGTCAAACTTAGATTCTGCCATAACTTTTGCCCTGTGGCACCAAATCGACTGATATTTCGGATTCTCACTAAGAACCATGGTCTGTAACCGAATCGAACACAAAATCAGCCTAAAGAAGATTTTGAAAAATATATCAACGTTTCACACTTGGAACTGGCTGAAATTTTCGATTCTTACTAAAAACCATGGTCTGTACCCGAATCCATAAAAAATCCAGCAAAAGAAGAATTTTAATTTTTTCATACAAAATTTTCATCGTTGTATAGGCACTTTGTCAAACTTAGGTTTGGCTATAGCTTTGGCCCTATGGCTTCAAATCGACTGAAATTTTGGATTCTTACTGAGAACCATGGTCTGTAACCGAATCGAACACAAAATCAGTCAAAAAAAGTTTTTGAAAAAAATATCAACGTTTCACACTTGGGTTCGCTCGTTTTAGTACTTGGGGTAGGTGTTTTTAATACTTGGGTTCGGGGTCATAACTT
The DNA here is from genome assembly GCA_917563855.2 of Limnephilus lunatus. Lineage (NCBI taxonomy): Eukaryota > Metazoa > Arthropoda > Insecta > Trichoptera > Limnephilidae > Limnephilus > Limnephilus lunatus. The sequence continues at coordinate 49,778,053 of OU830601.1, forward strand.
CGGCTTTATGGCACTGAACTGGCTGAAATTTAGGATTCTTACTAAAAACCATGGTCTGTTCCCGAATCCATAAAAAGTTCAGCAAAAGAAGAATTTTAATTTTTTCATACAAAATTTTCATCGTTGTATAGGCACTTTGTCAAACTTAGATTCTGCCATAACTTTTGCCCTGTGGCACCAAATCGACTGATATTTCGGATTCTCACTAAGAACCATGGTCTGTAACCGAATCGAACACAAAATCAGCCTAAAGAAGATTTTGAAAAATATATCAACGTTTTCACACTTGGGTTCGCTCGTTTTAGTACTTGGGGTCGGTGTTTTTAATACTTGGGTTCGGGGTCTTAACTTCGGCTTTATGGCACCGATCTTGCTGAAATTTTGGATTCTTACTAAAAACCATGGTCTGTACCCGAATCCATAAAAAGTTCACCAAAAGAAGAATTTTAATTTTTTCATACAAAATTTTCATCGTTTTATATGCACTTTGTCAAACTTAGGTTTGGCTATATTTTTGGCCCTATGGCACCAAATCGATTGAAATTTTGGATTCTTACTAAGAACTATGGTCTGTAACCGAATCGAAAAAAAAATCAGCCAAAAGAAGATTTTGAAAAAAATATCAACGTTTTCACACTTGGGTTCGCTCGTTTTAGTACTTGGGGTAGGTGTTTTTAATACTTGGGTTCGGGGTCATAACTTCGGCTTTATGGCACCGAACTGGCTGAAATTTTGGATTCTTACTAAAAATCATGGTCTGTACCCGAATCCATAAAAAAATCAGCAAAAGAAGAATTTTAATTTTCTTCGTACAAAATTTTCATTGTTGTATAAGCACATTGTCAAAATTAGGCTCGGCTATAACTTTGGCCCTATGGCACCAAATCAATTGAAATTTTGGATTCTTAATAAGAACCATGGTCTGTAACCGAATTGAACACAAAATCAGAAAAAAAAAAGATTTTGAAAAAAAAAATATCGTTTTCACACTAGGGTTCGCTCGTTTTAGTACTTGGGGAAGGTGTTTTTAATACTTGGGTTCGGGGTCTTAACTTCGGCTTTATGGCACCGAATTGGCTGAAATTTTGGATTCTTACTAAAAACCATGGTCTGTTCCCGAATCCATAAAAAGTTCAGCAAAAGAAGAATTTTAATTTTTTCATACAAAATTTTCATCGTTGTATAGGCACTTTGTCAAACTTAGATTCTGCCATAACTTTTGCCCTGTGGCACCAAATCGACTGATATTTCGGATTCTCACTAAGAACCATGGTCTGTAACCGAATCGAACACAAAATCAGTCAAAAAAAGTTTTTGAAAAAAATATCAACGTTTCACACTTGGGTTCGCTCGTTTTAGTACTTGGGGTAGGTGTTTTTAATACTTGGGTTCGGGGTCATAACTTCGGCTTTATGGCACCGAACTGGCTGAAATTTTGGATTCTTACTAAAAACCATGGTCTGTTCCCGAATCCATAAAAAGTTCAGCAAAAGAAGAATTTTAATTTTTTCATACAAAATTTTCATCGTTGTATAGGCACTTTGTCAAACTTAGATTCTACCATAACTTTTGCCCTGTGGCACCAAATCGACTGATATTTCGGATTCTCACTTAGAACCATGGTCTGTAACCGAATCGAACACAAAATCAGCCTAAAGAAGATTTTGAAAAATATATCAACGTTTTCACACTTGGGTTCGCTCGTTTTAGTACTTGGGGTCGGTGTTTTTAATACTTGGGTTCGGGGTCTTTACTTCGGCTTTATGGCACCGATCTTGCTGAAATTTTGGATTCTTACTAAAAACCATGGTCTGTACCCGAATCCATAAAAAGTTCACCAAAAGAAGAATTTTAATTTTTTCATACAAAATTTTCATCGTTTTATATGCACTTTGTCAAACTTAGGTTTGGCTATATTTTTGGCCCTATGGCACCAAATCGATTGAAATTTTGGATTCTTACTAAGAACTATGGTCTGTAACCGAATCGAAAAAAAAATCAGCCAAAAGAAGATTTTGAAAAAAATATCAACGTTTTCACACTTGGGTTCGCTCGTTTTAGTACTTGGGGTAGGTGTTTTTAATACTTGGGTTCGGGGTCATAACTTAGGCTTTATGGCACCGAACTGGCTGAAATTTTGGATTCTTACTAAAAATCATGGTCTGTACCCGAATCCATAAAAAAATCAGCAAAAGAAGAATTTTAATTTTCTTCGTACAAAATTTTCATTGTTGTATAAGCACATTGTCAAAATTAGGCTCGGCTATAACTTTGGCCCTATGGCACCAAATCAATTGAAATTTTGGATTCTTAATAAGAACCATGGTCTGTAACCGAATTGAACACAAAATCAGAAAAAAAAAGATTTTGAAAAAAAAAATATCGTTTTCACACTAGGGTTCGCTCGTTTTAGTACTTGGGGAAGGTGTTTTTAATACTTGGGTTCGGGGTCTTAACTTCGGCTTTATGGCACCGAATTGGCTGAAATTTTGGATTCTTACTAAAAACCATGGTCTGTTCCCGAATCCATAAAAAGTTCAGCAAAAGAAGAATTTTAATTTTTTCATACAAAATTTTCATCGTTGTATAGGCACTTTGTCAAACTTAGATTCTGCCATAACTTTTGCCCTGTGGCACCAAATCGACTGATATTTCGGATTCTCACTAAGAACCATGGTCTGTAACCGAATCGAACACAAAATCAGTCAAAAAAAGTTTTTGAAAAAAATATCAACGTTTCACACTTGGGTTCGCTCGTTTTAGTACTTGGGGTAGGTGTTTTTAATACTTGGGTTCGGGGTCATAACTTCGGCTTTATGGCACCGAACTGGCTGAAATTTTGGATTCTTACTAAAAACCATGGTCTGTTCCCGAATCCATAAAAAGTTCAGCAAAAGAAGAATTTTAATTTTTTCATACAAAATTTTCATCGTTGTATAGGCACTTTGTCAAACTTAGATTCTACCATAACTTTTGCCCTGTGGCACCAAATCGACTGATATTTCGGATTCTCACTTAGAACCATGGTCTGTAACCGAATCGAACACAAAATCAGCCTAAAGAAGATTTTGAAAAATATATCAACGTTTTCACACTTGGGTTCGCTCGTTTTAGTACTTGGGGTCGGTGTTTTTAATACTTGGGTTCGGGGTCTTTACTTCGGCTTTATGGCACCGATCTTGCTGAAATTTTGGATTCTTACTAAAAACCATGGTCTGTACCCGAATCCATAAAAAGTTCACCAAAAGAAGAATTTTAATTTTTTCATACAAAATTTTCATCGTTTTATATGCACTTTGTCAAACTTAGGTTTGGCTATATTTTTGGCCCTATGGCACCAAATCGATTGAAATTTTGGATTCTTACTAAGAACTATGGTCTGTAACCGAATCGAAAAAAAAATCAGCCAAAAGAAGATTTTGAAAAAAATATCAACGTTTTCACACTTGGGTTCGCTCGTTTTAGTACTTGGGGTAGGTGTTTTTAATACTTGGGTTCGGGGTCATAACTTAGGCTTTATGGCACCGAACTGGCTGAAATTTTGGATTCTTACTAAAAATCATGGTCTGTACCCGAATCCATAAAAAAATCAGCAAAAGAAGAATTTTAATTTTCTTCGTACAAAATTTTCATTGTTGTATAAGCACATTGTCAAAATTAGGCTCGGCTATAACTTTGGCCCTATGGCACCAAATCAATTGACATTTTGGATTCTTAATAAGAACCATGGTCTGTAACCGAATTGAACACAAAATCAGAAAAAAAAAGATTTTGAAAAAAAAAAAATCGTTTTCACACTAGGGTTCGCTCGTTTTAGTACTTGGGGAAGGTGTTTTTAATACTTGGGTTCGGGGTCTTAACTTCGGCTTTATGGCACCGAACTGGCTGAAATTTTGGATTCTTACTAAAAACCATGGTCTGTACCCGAATCCCTAAAAAGTTCAGCAAAAGAAGAATTTTATTTTTATTTTTTCATACAAAATTTTCATCGTTGTATATCCACTTTGTCAAACTTAGGTTTGGCTATATTTTTGGCCCTATGGCACCAAATCGATTGACATTTTGGATTCTTACTAAGAACTATGGTCTGTAACCGAATCAAACACAAAATCAGCCAAAAGAAGATTTTGAAAAAAATATCAACGTTTTCACACTTGGGTTCGCTCGTTTTAGTACTTGGGGTAGGTGTTTTTAATACTTGGGTTCGGGGTCATAACTTAGGCTTTATGGCACCGAACTGGCTGAAATTTTGGATTCTTACTAAAATTCATGGTCTGTACCCGAATCCATAAAAAAATCAGCAAAAGAAGAATTTTAATTTTCTTCGTACAAAATTTTCATTGTTGTAAAAGCACATTGTCAAAATTAGGCTCGGCTATAACTTTGGCCCTATGGCACCAAATCAATTGAAATTTTGGATTCTTAATAAGAACCATGGTCTGTAACCGAATTGAACACAAAATCAGAAAAAAAAAGATTTTGAAAAAAAAAATATCGTTTTCACACTAGGGTTCGCTCGTTTTAGTACTTGGGGAAGGTGTTTTTAATACTTGGGTTCGGGGTCTTAACTTCGGCTTTATGGCACCGAACTGGCTGAAATTTTGGATTCTTACTAAAAACCATGGTCTGTTCCCGAATCCATAAAAAGTTCAGCAAAAGAAGAATTTAAATTTTTTCATACAAAATTTTCATCGTTGTATAGGCACTTTGTCAAACTTAGATTCTGCCATAACTTTTGCCCTGTGGCACCAAATCGACTGATATTTCGGATTCTCACTAAGAACCATGGTCTGTAACCGAATCGAACACAAAATCAGCCTAAAGAAGATTTTGAAAAATATATCAACGTTTTCACACTTGGGTTCGCTCGTTTTAGTACTTGGGGTCGGTGTTTTTAATACTTGGGTTCGGGGTCTTTACTTCGGCTTTATGGCACCGATGTTGCTGAAATTTTGGATTCTTACTAAAAACCATGGTCTGTACCCGAATCCATAAAAAGTTCACCAAAAGAAGAATTTTAATTTTTTCATACAAAATTTTCATCGTTTTATATGCACTTTGTCAAACTTAGGTTTGGCTATATTTTTGGCCCTATGGCACCAAATCGATTGAAATTTTGGATTCTTACTAAGAACTATGGTCTGTAACCGAATCGAAAAAAAAATCAGCCAAAAGAAGATTTTGAAAAAAATATCAACGTTTTCACACTTGGGTTCGCTCGTTTTAGTACTTGGGGTAGGTGTTTTTAATACTTGGGTTCGGGGTCATAACTTAGGCTTTATGGCACCGAACTGGCTGAAATTTTGGATTCTTACTAAAAATCATGGTCTGTACCCGAATCCATAAAAAAATCAGCAAAAGAAGAATTTTAATTTTCTTCGTACAAAATTTTCATTGTTGTATAAGCACATTGTCAAAATTAGGCTCGGCTATAACTTTGGCCCTATGGCACCAAATCAATTGAAATTTTGGATTCTTAATAAGAACCATGGTCTGTAACCGAATTGAACACAAAATCAGAAAAAAAAAAATTTTGAAAAAAAAAAAATCGTTTTCACACTAGGGTTCGCTCGTTTTAGTACTTGGGGAAGGTGTTTTTAATACTTGGGTTCGGGGTCTTAACTTCGGCTTTATGGCACCGAACTGGCTGAAATTTTGGATTCTTACTAAAAACCATGGTCTGTACCCGAATCCCTAAAAAGTTCAGCAAAAGAAGAATTTTATTTTTATTTTTTCATACAAAATTTTCATCGTTGTATATCCACTTTGTCAAACTTAGGTTTGGCTATATTTTTGGCCCTATGGCACCAAATCGATTGACATTTTGGATTCTTACTAAGAACTATGGTCTGTAACCGAATCAAACACAAAATCAGCCAAAAGAAGATTTTGAAAAAAATATCAACGTTTTCACACTTGGGTTCGCTCGTTTTAGTACTTGGGGTAGGTGTTTTTAATACTTGGGTTCGGGGTCATAACTTAGGCTTTATGGCACCGAACTGGCTGAAATTTTGGATTCTTACTAAAAATCATGGTCTGTACCCGAATCCATAAAAAAATCAGCAAAAGAAGAATTTTAATTTTCTTCGTACAAAATTTTCATTGTTGTATAAGCACATTGTCAAAATTAGGCTCGGCTATAACTTTGGCCCTATGGCACCAAATCAATTGAAATTTTGGATTCTTAATAAGAACCATGGTCTGTAACCGAATTGAACACAAAATCAGAAAAAAAAAGATTTTGAAAAAAAAAATATCGTTTTCACACTAGGGTTCGCTCGTTTTAGTACTTGGGGAAGGTGTTTTTAATACTTGGGTTCGGGGTCTTAACTTCGGCTTTATGGCACCGAACTGGCTGAAATTTTGGATTCTTACTAAAAACCATGGTCTGTTCCCGAATCCATAAAAAGTTCAGCAAAAGAAGAATTTAAATTTTTTCATACAAAATTTTCATCGTTGTATAGGCACTTTGTCAAACTTAGATTCTGCCATAACTTTTGCCCTGTGGCACCAAATCGACTGATATTTCGGATTCTCACTAAGAACCATGGTCTGTAACCGAATCGAACACAAAATCAGCCTAAAGAAGATTTTGAAAAATATATCAACGTTTTCACACTTGGGTTCGCTCGTTTTAGTACTTGGGGTCGGTGTTTTTAATACTTGGGTTCGGGGTCTTTACTTCGGCTTTATGGCACCGATCTTGCTGAAATTTTGGATTTCTACTAAAAACCATGGTCTGTACCCTAATCCATAAAAAGTTCACCAAAAGAAGAATTTTAATTTTTTCATACAAAATTTTCATCGTTTTATATGCACTTTGTCAAACTTAGGTTTGGCTATATTTTTGGCCCTATGGCACCAAATCGATTGAAATTTTGGATTCTTACTAAGAACTATGGTCTGTAACCGAATCGAAAAAAAAATCAGCCAAAAGAAGATTTTGAAAAAAATATCAACGTTTTCACACTTGGGTTCGCTCGTTTTAGTACTTGGGGTAGGTGTTTTTAATACTTGGGTTCGGGGTCATAACTTAGGCTTTATGGCACCGAACTGGCTGAAATTTTGGATTCTTACTAAAAATCATGGTCTGTACCCGAATCCATAAAAAGTTCAGCAAAAGAAGAATTTTAATTTTTTCATACAAAATTTTCATCGTTGTATAGGCACTTTGTCAAACTTAGATTCTGCCATAACTTTTGCCCTTTGGCACCAAATCGACTGATATTTCGGATTCTCACTAAGAACCATGGTCTGTAACCGAATCGAACACAAAATCAGCCTAAAGAAGATTTTGAAAAAAATATCAACGTTTTCACACTTGGGTTCGCTCGTTTAAGTAATTGGGGTCGGTGTTTTTAATACTTGGGTTCGGGGTCTAAACTTCGGCTTTATGGCACCGAACTGGCTGAAATTTTGGATTCTTACTAAAAACCATGGTCTGTACCCGAATCCATAAAAAGTTCAGCAAAAAAAGAATTTTATTTTTTCATACAAAATTTTCATCGTTGTATATATATCCACTTTGTCAAACTTAGGTTTGGCTATATTTTTGGCCCTATGGCACCAAATCGATTGAAATTTTGGATTCTTTCTAAGAACTATGGTCTGTAACCGAATCGAAAAAAAAATCAGCCAAAAGAAGATTTTGAAAAAAATATCAACGTTTTCACACTTGGGTTCGCTCGTTTTAGTACTTGGGGTAGGTGTTTTTAATACTTGGGTTCGGGGTCATAACTTAGGCTTTATGGCACCGAACTGGCTGAAATTTAGGATTCTTACTAAATACCATGGTCTGTTCCCGAATCCATAAAAAGTTCAGCAAAAGAAGAATTTTAATTTTTTCATACAAAATTTTAATCTTTGTATGGCACTTTGTCAAACTTAGATTCTGCCATAACTTTTGCCTTGTAGCACCAAATCGACTGAAATTTCGGATTCTCACTAAGAACCATGGTCTGTAACCGAATCGAACACAAAATCAGCCTAAAGAAGATTTTGAAAAAAATATCAACGTTTTCACACTTGGGTTCGCTCGTTTTAGTACTTGGGGTCGGTGTTTTTAATACTTGGGTTCGGGGTCTTTACTTCGGCTTTATGGCACCGAACTTGCTGAAATTTTGGATTCTTACTAAAAACCATGGTCTGTACCCGAATCCATAATAAGTTCACCAAAAGAAGAATTTTAATTTTTTCATACAAAATTTTCATCGTTGTATATCCACTTTGTCAAACTTAGGTTTGGCTATATTTTTGGCCCTATGGCACCAAATCGATTGACATTTTGGATTCTTACTAAGAACTATGGTCTGTAACCGAATCAAACACAAAATCAGCCAAAAGAAGATTTTGAAAAAAATATCAACGTTTTCACACTTGGGTTCGCTCGTTTTAGTACTTGGGGTAGGTGTTTTTAATACTTGGGTTCGGGGTCATAACTTAGGCTTTATGGCACCGAACTGGCTGAAATTTTGGATTCTTACTAAAAATCATGGTCTGTACCCGAATCCATAAAAAAATCAGCAAAAGAAGAATTTTAATTTTCTTCGTACAAAATTTTCATTGTTGTAAAAGCACATTGTCAAAATTAGGCTCGGCTATAACTTTGGCCCTATGGCACCAAATCAATTGAAATTTTGGATTCTTAATAAGAACCATGGTCTGTAACCGAATTGAACACAAAATCAGAAAAAAAAAGATTTTGAAAAAAAAAATATCGTTTTCACACTAGGGTTCGCTCGTTTTAGTACTTGGGGAAGGTGTTTTTAATACTTGGGTTCGGGGTCTTAACTTCGGCTTTATGGCACCGAACTGGATGAAATTTTGGATTCTTACTAAAAACCATGGTCTGTTCCCGAATCCATAAAAAGTTCAGCAAAAGAAGAATTTAAATTTTTTCATACAAAATTTTCATCGTTGTATAGGCACTTTGTCAAACTTAGATTCTGCCATAACTTTTGCCCTGTGGCACCAAATCGACTGATATTTCGGATTCTCACTAAGAACCATGGTCTGTAACCGAATCGAACACAAAATCAGCCTAAAGAAGATTTTGAAAAATATATCAACGTTTTCACACTTGGGTTCGCTCGTTTTAGTACTTGGGGTCGGTGTTTTTAATACTTGGGTTCGGGGTCTTTACTTCGGCTTTATGGCACCGATCTTGCTGAAATTTTGGATTTCTACTAAAAACCATGGTCTGTACCCGAATCCATAAAAAGTTCACCAAAAGAAGAATTTTAATTTTTTCATACAAAATTTTCATCGTTTTATATGCACTTTGTCAAACTTAGGTTTGGCTATATTTTTGGCCCTATGGCACCAAATCGATTGAAATTTTGGATTCTTACTAAGAACTATGGTCTGTAACCGAATCGAAAAAAAAATCAGCCAAAAGAAGATTTTGAAAAAAATATCAACGTTTTCACACTTGGGTTCGCTCGTTTTAGTACTTGGGGTAGGTGTTTTTAATACTTGGGTTCGGGGTCATAACTTAGGCTTTATGGCACCGAACTGGCTGAAATTTTGGATTCTTACTAAAAATCATGGTCTGTACCCGAATCCATAAAAAAATCAGCAAAAGAAGAATTTTAATTTTCTTCGTACAAAATTTTCATTGTTGTATAAGCACATTGTCAAAATTAGGCTCGGCTATAACTTTGGCCCTATGGCACCAAATCAATTGAAATTTTGGATTCTTAATAAGAACCATGGTCTGTAACCGAATTGAACACAAAATCAGAAAAAAAAAGATTTTGAAAAAAAAAAAATCGTTTTCACACTAGGGTTCGCTCGTTTTAGTACTTGGGGAAGGTGTTTTTAATACTTGGGTTCGGGGTCTTAACTTCGGCTTTATGGCACCGAACTGGCTGAAATTTTGGATTCTTACTAAAAACCATGGTCTGTACCCGAATCCATAAAAAGTTCAGCAAAAGAAGAATTTTATTTTTATTTTTTCATACAAAATTTTCATCGTTGTATATCCACTTTGTCAAACTTAGGTTTGGCTATATTTTTGGCCCTATGGCACCAAATCGATTGACATTTTGGATTCTTACTAAGAACTATGGTCTGTAACCGAATCAAACACAAAATCAGCCAAAAGAAGATTTTGAAAAAAATATCAACGTTTTCACACTTGGGTTCGCTCGTTTTAGTACTTGGGGTAGGTGTTTTTAATACTTGGGTTCGGGGTCATAACTTAGGCTTTATGGCACCGAACTGGCTGAAATTTTGGATTCTTACTAAAAATCATGGTCTGTACCCGAATCCATAAAAAAATCAGCAAAAGAAGAATTTTAATTTTCTTCGTACAAAATTTTCATTGTTGTAAAAGCACATTGTCAAAATTAGGCTCGGCTATAACTTTGGCCCTATGGCACCAAATCAATTGAAATTTTGGATTCTTAATAAGAACCATGGTCTGTAACCGAATTGAACACAAAATCAGAAAAAAAAAGATTTTGAAAAAAAAAATATCGTTTTCACACTAGGGTTCGCTCGTTTTAGTACTTGGGGAAGGTGTTTTTAATACTTGGGTTCGGGGTCTTAACTTCGGCTTTATGGCACCGAACTGGCTGAAATTTTGGATTCTTACTAAAAACCATGGTCTGTTCCCGAATCCATAAAAAGTTCAGCAAAAGAAGAATTTAAATTTTTTCATACAAAATTTTCATCGTTGTATAGGCACTTTGTCAAACTTAGATTCTGCCATAACTTTTGCCCTGTGGCACCAAATCGACTGATATTTCGGATTCTCACTAAGAACCATGGTCTGTAACCGAATCGAACACAAAATCAGCCTAAAGAAGATTTTGAAAAATATATCAACGTTTTCACACTTGGGTTCGCTCGTTTTAGTACTTGGGGTCGGTGTTTTTAATACTTGGGTTCGGGGTCTTTACTTCGGCTTTATGGCACCGATCTTGCTGAAATTTTGGATTTCTACTAAAAACCATGGTCTGTACCCTAATCCATAAAAAGTTCACCAAAAGAAGAATTTTAATTTTTTCATACAAAATTTTCATCGTTTTATATGCACTTTGTCAAACTTAGGTTTGGCTATATTTTTGGCCCTATGGCACCAAATCGATTGAAATTTTGGATTCTTACTAAGAACTATGGTCTGTAACCGAATCGAAAAAAAAATCAGCCAAAAGAAGATTTTGAAAAAAATATCAACGTTTTCACACTTGGGTTCGCTCGTTTTAGTACTTGGGGTAGGTGTTTTTAATACTTGGGTTCGGGGTCATAACTTAGGCTTTATGGCACCGAACTGGCTGAAATTTTGGATTCTTACTAAAAATCATGGTCTGTACCCGAATCCATAAAAAGTTCAGCAAAAGAAGAATTTTAATTTTTTCATACAAAATTTTCATCGTTGTATAGGCACTTTGTCAAACTTAGATTCTGCCATAACTTTTGCCCTTTGGCACCAAATCGACTGATATTTCGGATTCTCACTAAGAACCATGGTCTGTAACCGAATCGAACACAAAATCAGCCTAAAGAAGATTTTGAAAAAAATATCAACGTTTTCACACTTGGGTTCGCTCGTTTAAGTAATTGGGGTCGGTGTTTTTAATACTTGGGTTCGGGGTCTAAACTTCGGCTTTATGGCACCGAACTGGCTGAAATTTTGGATTCTTACTAAAAACCATGGTCTGTACCCGAATCCATAAAAAGTTCAGCAAAAGAAGAATTTTATTTTTTCATACAAAATTTTCATCGTTGTATATATATCCACTTTGTCAAACTTAGGTTTGGCTATATTTTTGGCCCTATGGCACCAAATCGATTGAAATTTTGGATTCTTTCTAAGAACTATGGTCTGTAACCGAATCGAAAAAAAAATCAGCCAAAAGAAGATTTTGAAAAAAATATCAACGTTTTCACACTTGGGTTCGCTCGTTTTAGTACTTGGGGTAGGTGTTTTTAATACTTGGGTTCGGGGTCATAACTTAGGCTTTATGGCACCGAACTGGCTGAAATTTAGGATTCTTACTAAATACCATGGTCTGTTCCCGAATCCATAAAAAGTTCAGCAAAAGAAGAATTTTAATTTTTTCATACAAAATTTTCATCATTGTATGGCACTTTGTCAAACTTAGATTCTGCCATAACTTTTGCCTTGTAGCACCAAATCGACTGAAATTTCGGATTCTCACTAAGAACCATGGTCTGTAACCGAATCGAACACAAAATCAGCCTAAAGAAGATTTTGAAAAAAATATCAACGTTTTCACACTTGGGTTCGCTCGTTTTAGTACTTGGGGTCGGTGTTTTTAATACTTGGGTTCGGGGTCTTTACTTCGGCTTTATGGCACCGAACTTGCTGAAATTTTGGATTCTTACTAAAAACCATGGTCTGTACCCGAATCCATAATAAGTTCACCAAAAGAAGAATTTTAATTTTTTCATACAAAATTTTCATCGTTGTATATCCACTTTGTCAAACTTAGGTTTGGCTATATTTTTGGCCCTATGGCACCAAATCGATTGACATTTTGGATTCTTACTAAGAACTATGGTCTGTAACCGAATCAAACACAAAATCAGCCAAAAGAAGATTTTGAAAAAAATATCAACGTTTTCACACTTGGGTTCGCTCGTTTTAGTACTTGGGGTAGGTGTTTTTAATACTTGGGTTCGGGGTCATAACTTAGGCTTTATGGCACCGAACTGGCTGAAATTTTGGATTCTTACTAAAAATCATGGTCTGTACCCGAATCCATAAAAAAATCAGCAAAAGAAGAATTTTAATTTTCTTCGTACAAAATTTTCATTGTTGTAAAAGCACATTGTCAAAATTAGGCTCGGCTATAACTTTGGCCCTATGGCACCAAATCAATTGAAATTTTGGATTCTTAATAAGAACCATGGTCTGTAACCGAATTGAACACAAAATCAGAAAAAAAAAGATTTTGAAAAAAAAAATATCGTTTTCACACTAGGGTTCGCTCGTTTTAGTACTTGGGGAAGGTGTTTTTAATACTTGGGTTCGGGGTCTTAACTTCGGCTTTATGGCACCGAACTGGATGAAATTTTGGATTCTTACTAAAAACCATGGTCTGTTCCCGAATCCATAAAAAGTTCAGCAAAAGAAGAATTTAAATTTTTTCATACAAAATTTTCATCGTTGTATAGGCACTTTGTCAAACTTAGATTCTGCCATAACTTTTGCCCTGTGGCACCAAATCGACTGATATTTCGGATTCTCACTAAGAACCATGGTCTGTAACCGAATCGAACACAAAATCAGCCTAAAGAAGATTTTGAAAAATATATCAACGTTTTCACACTTGGGTTCGCTCGTTTTAGTACTTGGGGTCGGTGTTTTTAATACTTGGGTTCGGGGTCTTTACTTCGGCTTTATGGCACCGATCTTGCTGAAATTTTGGATTTCTACTAAAAACCATGGTCTGTACCCGAATCCATAAAAAGTTCACCAAAAGAAGAATTTTAATTTTTTCATACAAAATTTTCATCGTTTTATATGCACTTTGTCAAACTTAGGTTTGGCTATATTTTTGGCCCTATGGCACCAAATCGATTGAAATTTTGGATTCTTACTAAGAACTATGGTCTGTAACCGAATCGAAAAAAAAATCAGCCAAAAGAAGATTTTGAAAAAAATATCAACGTTTTCACACTTGGGTTCGCTCGTTTTAGTACTTGGGGTAGGTGTTTTTAATACTTGGGTTCGGGGTCATAACTTAGGCTTTATGGCACCGAACTGGCTGAAATTTTGGATTCTTACTAAAAATCATGGTCTGTACCCGAATCCATAAAAAAATCAGCAAAAGAAGAATTTTAATTTTCTTCGTACAAAATTTTCATTGTTGTATAAGCACATTGTCAAAATTAGGCTCGGCTATAACTTTGGCCCTATGGCACCAAATCAATTGAAATTTTGGATTCTTAATAAGAACCATGGTCTGTAACCGAATTGAACACAAAATCAGAAAAAAAAAGATTTTGAAAAAAAAAAAATCGTTTTCACACTAGGGTTCGCTCGTTTTAGTACTTGGGGAAGGTGTTTTTAATACTTGGGTTCGGGGTCTTAACTTCGGCTTTATGGCACCGAACTGGCTGAAATTTTGGATTCTTACTAAAAACCATGGTCTGTACCCGAATCCCTAAAAAGTTCAGCAAAAGAAGAATTTTATTTTTATTTTTTCATACAAAATTTTCATCGTTGTATATCCACTTTGTCAAACTTAGGTTTGGCTATATTTTTGGCCCTATGGCACCAAATCGATTGACATTTTGGATTCTTACTAAGAACTATGGTCTGTAACCGAATCAAACACAAAATCAGCCAAAAGAAGATTTTGAAAAAAATATCAACGTTTTCACACTTGGGTTCGCTCGTTTTAGTACTTGGGGTAGGTGTTTTTAATACTTGGGTTCGGGGTCATAACTTAGGCTTTATGGCACCGAACTGGCTGAAATTTTGGATTCTTACTAAAAATCATGGTCTGTACCCGAATCCATAAAAAAATCAGCAAAAGAAGAATTTTAATTTTCTTCGTACAAAATTTTCATTGTTGTAAAAGCACATTGTCAAAATTAGGCTCGGCTATAACTTTGGCCCTATGGCACCAAATCAATTGAAATTTTGGATTCTTAATAAGAACCATGGTCTGTAACCGAATTGAACACAAAATCAGAAAAAAAAAGATTTTGAAAAAAAAAATATCGTTTTCACACTAGGGTTCGCTCGTTTTAGTACTTGGGGAAGGTGTTTTTAATACTTGGGTTCGGGGTCTTAACTTCGGCTTTATGGCACCGAACTGGCTGAAATTTTGGATTCTTACTAAAAACCATGGTCTGTTCCCGAATCCATAAAAAGTTCAGCAAAAGAAGAATTTAAATTTTTTCATACAAAATTTTCATCGTTGTATAGGCACTTTGTCAAACTTAGATTCTGCCATAACTTTTGCCCTGTGGCACCAAATCGACTGATATTTCGGATTCTCACTAAGAACCATGGTCTGTAACCGAATCGAACACAAAATCAGCCTAAAGAAGATTTTGAAAAATATATCAACGTTTTCACACTTGGGTTCGCTCGTTTTAGTACTTGGGGTCGGTGTTTTTAATACTTGGGTTCGGGGTCTTTACTTCGGCTTTATGGCACCGATCTTGCTGAAATTTTGGATTTCTACTAAAAACCATGGTCTGTACCCTAATCCATAAAAAGTTCACCAAAAGAAGAATTTTAATTTTTTCATACAAAATTTTCATCGTTTTATATGCACTTTGTCAAACTTAGGTTTGGCTATATTTTTGGCCCTATGGCACCAAATCGATTGAAATTTTGGATTCTTACTAAGAACTATGGTCTGTAACCGAATCGAAAAAAAAATCAGCCAAAAGAAGATTTTGAAAAAAATATCAACGTTTTCACACTTGGGTTCGCTCGTTTTAGTACTTGGGGTAGGTGTTTTTAATACTTGGGTTCGGGGTCATAACTTAGGCTTTATGGCACCGAACTGGCTGAAATTTTGGATTCTTACTAAAAATCATGGTCTGTACCCGAATCCATAAAAAGTTCAGCAAAAGAAGAATTTTAATTTTTTCATACAAAATTTTCATCGTTGTATAGGCACTTTGTCAAACTTAGATTCTGCCATAACTTTTGCCCTTTGGCACCAAATCGACTGATATTTCGGATTCTCACTAAGAACCATGGTCTGTAACCGAATCGAACACAAAATCAGCCTAAAGAAGATTTTGAAAAAAATATCAACGTTTTCACACTTGGGTTCGCTCGTTTAAGTAATTGGGGTCGGTGTTTTTAATACTTGGGTTCGGGGTCTAAACTTCGGCTTTATGGCACCGAACTGGCTGAAATTTTGGATTCTTACTAAAAACCATGGTCTGTACCCGAATCCATAAAAAGTTCAGCAAAAGAAGAATTTTATTTTTTCATACAAAATTTTCATCGTTGTATATATATCCACTTTGTCAAACTTAGGTTTGGCTATATTTTTGGCCCTATGGCACCAAATCGATTGAAATTTTGGATTCTTTCTAAGAACTATGGTCTGTAACCGAATCGAAAAAAAAATCAGCCAAAAGAAGATTTTGAAAAAAATATCAACGTTTTCACACTTGGGTTCGCTCGTTTTAGTACTTGGGGTAGGTGTTTTTAATACTTGGGTTCGGGGTCATAACTTAGGCTTTATGGCACCGAACTGGCTGAAATTTAGGATTCTTACTAAATACCATGGTCTGTTCCCGAATCCATAAAAAGTTCAGCAAAAGAAGAATTTTAATTTTTTCATACAAAATTTTCATCATTGTATGGCACTTTGTCAAACTTAGATTCTGCCATAACTTTTGCCTTGTAGCACCAAATCGACTGAAATTTCGGATTCTCACTAAGAACCATGGTCTGTAACCGAATCGAACACAAAATCAGCCTAAAGAAGATTTTGAAAAAAATATCAACGTTTTCACACTTGGGTTCGCTCGTTTTAGTACTTGGGGTCGGTGTTTTTAATACTTGGGTTCGGGGTCTTTACTTCGGCTTTATGGCACCGAACTTGCTGAAATTTTGGATTCTTACTAAAAACCATGGTCTGTACCCGAATCCATAATAAGTTCACCAAAAGAAGAATTTTAATTTTTTCATACAAAATTTTCATCGTTGTATATCCACTTTGTCAAACTTAGGTTTGGCTATATTTTTGGCCCTATGGCACCAAATCGATTGACATTTTGGATTCTTACTAAGAACTATGGTCTGTAACCGAATCGAACACAAAATCAGCCAAAAGAAGATTTTGAAAAAAATATCAACGTTTTCACACTTGGGTTCGCTCGTTTTAGTACTTGGGGTAGGTGTTTTTAATACTTGGGTTCGGGGTCATAACTTAGGCTTTATGGCACCGAACTGGCTGAAATTTTGGATTCTTACTAAAAATCATGGTCTGTACCCGAATCCATAAAAAAATCAGCAAAAGAAGAATTTTAATTTTCTTCGTACAAAATTTTCATTGTTGTAAAAGCACATTGTCAAAATTAGGCTCGGCTATAACTTTGGCCCTATGGCACCAAATCAATTGAAATTTTGGATTCTTAATAAGAACCATGGTCTGTAACCGAATTGAACACAAAATCAGAAAAAAAAAAGATTTTGAAAAAAAAAATATCGTTTTCACACTAGGGTTCGCTCGTTTTAGTACTTGGGGAAGGTGTTTTTAATACTTGGGTTCGGGGTCTTAACTTCGGCTTTATGGCACCGAACTGGATGAAATTTTGGATTCTTACTAAAAACCATGGTCTGTTCCCGAATCCATAAAAAGTTCAGCAAAAGAAGAATTTAAATTTTTTCATACAAAATTTTCATCGTTGTATAGGCACTTTGTCAAACTTAGATTCTGCCATAACTTTTGCCCTGTGGCACCAAATCGACTGATATTTCGGATTCTCACTAAGAACCATGGTCTGTAACCGAATCGAACACAAAATCAGCCTAAAGAAGATTTTGAAAAAAATATCAACGTTTTCACACTTGGGTTCGCTCGTTTAAGTAATTGGGGTCGGTGTTTTTAATACTTGGGTTCGGGGTCTAAACTTCGGCTTTATGGCACCGAACTGGCTGAAATTTTGGATTCTTACTAAAAACCATGGTCTGTACCCGAATCCATAAAAAGTTCAGCAAAAGAAGAATTTTATTTTTTCATACAAAATTTTCATCGTTGTATATATATCCACTTTGTCAAACTTAGGTTTGGCTATATTTTTGGCCCTATGGCACCAAATCGATTGAAATTTTGGATTCGGTTACAGACCATAGTTCTTAGGAACTATGGTCTGTAACCGAATCGAAAAAAAAATCAGCCAAAAGAAGATTTTGAAAAAAATATCAACGTTTTCACACTTGGGTTCGCTCGTTTTAGTACTTGGGGTAGGTGTTTTTAATACTTGGGTTCGGGGTCATAACTTAGGCTTTATGGCACCGAACTGGCTGAAATTTAGGATTCTTACTAAATACCATGGTCTGTTCCCGAATCCATAAAAAGTTCAGCAAAAGAAGAATTTTAATTTTTTCATACAAAATTTTCATCATTGTATGGCACTTTGTCAAACTTAGATTCTGCCATAACTTTTGCCTTGTAGCACCAAATCGACTGAAATTTCGGATTCTCACTAAGAACCATGGTCTGTAACCGAATCGAACACAAAATCAGCCTAAAGAAGATTTTGAAAAAAATATCAACGTTTTCACACTTGGGTTCGCTCGTTTTAGTACTTGGGGTCGGTGTTTTTAATACTTGGGTTCGGGGTCTTTACTTCGGCTTTATGGCACCGAACTTGCTGAAATTTTGGATTCTTACTAAAAACCATGGTCTGTACCCGAATCCATAATAAGTTCACCAAAAGAAGAATTTTAATTTTTTCATACAAAATTTTCATCGTTGTATATCCACTTTGTCAAACTTAGGTTTGGCTATATTTTTGGCCCTATGGCACCAAATCGATTGACATTTTGGATTCTTACTAAGAACTATGGTCTGTAACCGAATCAAACACAAAATCAGCCAAAAGAAGATTTTGAAAAAAATATCAACGTTTTCACACTTGGGTTCGCTCGTTTTAGTACTTGGGGTAGGTGTTTTTAATACTTGGGTTCGGGGTCATAACTTAGGCTTTATGGCACCGAACTGGCTGAAATTTTGGATTCTTACTAAAAATCATGGTCTGTACCCGAATCCATAAAAAAATCAGCAAAAGAAGAATTTTAATTTTCTTCGTACAAAATTTTCATTGTTGTAAAAGCACATTGTCAAAATTAGGCTCGGCTATAACTTTGGCCCTATGGCACCAAATCAATTGAAATTTTGGATTCTTAATAAGAACCATGGTCTGTAACCGAATTGAACACAAAATCAGAAAAAAAAAGATTTTGAAAAAAAAAATATCGTTTTCACACTAGGGTTCGCTCGTTTTAGTACTTGGGGAAGGTGTTTTTAATACTTGGGTTCGGGGTCTTAACTTCGGCTTTATGGCACCGAACTGGATGAAATTTTGGATTCTTACTAAAAACCATGGTCTGTTCCCGAATCCATAAAAAGTTCAGCAAAAGAAGAATTTAAATTTTTTCATACAAAATTTTCATCGTTGTATAGGCACTTTGTCAAACTTAGATTCTGCCATAACTTTTGCCCTGTGGCACCAAATCGACTGAAATTTCGGATTCTCACTAAGAACCATGGTCTGTAACCGAATCGAACACAAAATCAGTCAAAAGAAGATTTTGAAAATATATCAACTTTTTCACACTTGGGTTCGCTCGTTTTAGTACTTGGGGTCGGTGTTTTTAATACTTGGGTTCGGGGTCTTTACTTCGGCTTTATGGCACCGATCTTGCTGAAATTTTGGATTTCTACTAAAAACCATGGTCTGTACCCGAATCCATAAAAAGTTCACCAAAAGAAGAATTTTAATTTTTTCATACAAAATTTTCATCGTTTTATATGCACTTTGTCAAACTTAGGTTTGGCTATATTTTTGGCCCTATGGCACCAAATCGATTGAAATTTTGGATTCTTACTAAGAACTATGGTCTGTAACCGAATCGAAAAAAAAATCAGTCAAAAAAAGTTTTTGAAAAAAATATCAACGTTTCACACTTGGGTTCGCTCGTTTTAGTACTTGGGGTCGGTGTTTTTAATACTTGGGTTCGGGGTCATAACTTCGGCTTTATGGCACCGAACTGGCTGAAATTTTGGATTCTTACTAAAAACCATGGTCTGTTCCCGAATCCATAAAAAGTTCAGCAAAAGAAGAATTTTAATTTTTTCATACAAAATTTTCATCGTTGTATAGGCACTTTGTCAAACTTAGATTCTGCCATAAACTTTTGCCCTGTGGCACCAAATCGACTGATATTTCGGATTCTCACTAAGAACCATGGTCTGTAACCGAATCGAACACAAAATCAGCCTAAAGAAGATTTTGAAAAATATATCAACGTTTTCACACTTGGGTTCGCTCGTTTTAGTACTTGGGGTCGGTGTTTTAATACTTGGGTTCGGGGTCTTTACTTCGGCTTTATGGCACCGATCTTGCTGAAATTTTGGATTTCTACTAAAAACCATGGTCTGTACCCGAATCCATAAAAAGTTCACCAAAAGAAGAATTTTAATTTTTTCATACAAAATTTTCATCGTTTTATATGCACTTTGTCAAACTTAGGTTTGGCTATATTTTTGGCCCTATGGCACCAAATCGATTGAAATTTTGGATTCTTACTAAGAACTATGGTCTGTAACCGAATCGAAAAAAAAATCAGCCAAAAGAAGATTTTGAAAAAAATATCAACGTTTTCACATTTGGGTTCGCTCGTTTTTAGTACTTGGGGTAGGTGTTTTTAATACTTGGGTTCGGGGTCATAACATAGGCTTTATGGCACCGAACTGGCTGAAATTTTGGATTCTTACTAAAAATCATGGTCTGTACCCGAATCCATAAAAAAATCAGTAAAAGTACAAAATTTTCATTGTTGTATAAGCACATTGTCAAAATTAGGCTCGGCTATAACTTTGGCCCTATGGCACCAAATCAATTGAAATTTTTGATTCTTAATAAGAACCATGGTCTGTAACCGAATTGAACACAAAATCAGAAAAAAAAAGATTTTGAAAAAAAAAATATCGTTTTCACACTAGGGTTCGCTCGTTTTAGTACTTGGGGAAGGTGTTTTTAATACTTGGGTTCGGGGTCTTAACTTCGGCTTTATGGCACCGAACTGGCTGAAATTTTGGATTCTTACTAAAAACCATGGTCTGTTCCCGAATCCATAAAAAGTTCAGCAAAAGAAGAATTTTAATTTTTTCATACAAAATTTTCATCGTTGTATAGGCACTTTGTCAAACTTAGATTCTGCCATAACTTTTGCCCTTTGGCACCAAATCGACTGATATTTCGGATTCTCACTAAGAACCATGGTCTGTAACCGAATCGAACACAAAATCAGCCTAAAGAAGATTTTGAAAAAAATATCAACGTTTTCACACTTGGGTTCGCTCGTTTAAGTAATTGGGGTCGGTGTTTTTAATACTTGGGTTCGGGGTCTAAACTTCGGCTTTATGGCACCGAACTGGCTGAAATTTTGGATTCTTACTAAAAACCATGGTCTGTACCCGAATCCATAAAAAGTTCAGCAAAAGAAGAATTTTATTTTTTCATACAAAATTTTCATCGTTGTATATATATCCACTTTGTCAAACTTAGGTTTGGCTATATTTTTGGCCCTATGGCACCAAATCGATTGAAATTTTGGATTCTTTCTAAGAACTATGGTCTGTAACCGAATCGAAAAAAAAATCAGCCAAAAGAAGATTTTGAAAAAAATATCAACGTTTTCACACTTGGGTTAGCTCGTTTTAGTACTTGGGGTAGGTGTTTTTAATACTTGGGTTCGGGGTCATAACTTAGGCTTTATGGCACCGAACTGGCTGAAATTTAGGATTCTTACTAAATACCATGGTCTGTTCCCGAATCCATAAAAAGTTCAGCAAAAGAAGAATTTTAATTTTTTCATACAAAATTTTCATCATTGTATGGCACTTTGTCAAACTTAGATTCTGCCATAACTTTTGCCTTGTAGCACCAAATCGACTGAAATTTCGGATTCTCACTAAGAACCATGGTCTGTAACCGAATCGAACACAAAATCAGCCTAAAGAAGATTTTGAAAAAAATATCAACGTTTTCACACTTGGGTTCGCTCGTTTTAGTACTTGGGGTCGGTGTTTTTAATACTTGGGTTCGGGGTCTTTACTTCGGCTTTATGGCACCGAACTTGCTGAAATTTTGGATTCTTACTAAAAACCATGGTCTGTACCCGAATCCATAATAAGTTCACCAAAAGAAGAATTTTAATTTTTTCATACAAAATTTTCATCGTTGTATAGGCACTTTGTCAAACTTAGGTTTGGCTATAGCTTTGGCCCTATGGCTTCAAATCGACTGAAATTTTGGATTCTTACTGAGAACCATGGTCTGTAACCGAATCGAAAAAAAAATCAGCCAAAAGAAGATTTTGAAAAAAATATCAACGTTTTCACACTTGGGTTCGCTCGTTTTAGTACTTGGGGTAGGTGTTTTTAATACTTGGGTTCGGGGTCATAACTTAGGCTTTATGGCACCGAACTGGCTGAAATTTAGGATTCTTACTAAATACCATGGTCTGTTCCCGAATCCATAAAAAGTTCACCAAAAGAAGAATTTCAATTTTTTCATACAAAATTTTCATCGTTTTATATGCACTTTGTCAAACTTAGGTTTGGCTATATTTTTGGCCCTATGGCACCAAATCGATTGAAATTTTGGATTCTTACTAAGAACTATGGTCTGTAACCGAATCGAACACAAAATCAGCCTAAAGAAGATTTTGAAAAATATATCAACGTTTTCACACTTGGGTTCGCTCGTTTAGTACTTGGGGTCGGTGTTTTTAATACTTGGGTTCGGGGTCTTTACTTCGGCTTTATGGCACCGAACTTGCTGAAATTTTGGATTCTTACTAAAAACAATGGTCTGTACCCGAATCCATAAAAAGTTCACCAAAAGAAGAATTTTAATTTTTTCATACAAAATTTTCATCGTTTTATATGCAACTTGTCAAACTTAGGTTTGGCTATATTTTTGGCCCTATGGCACCAAATCGATTGAAATTTTGGATTCTTACTAAGAACTATGGTCTGTAACCGAATCGAAAAAAACATTAGCCTAAAGAAGATTTTGAAAAAAATATCAACGTTTTCACACTTGGGTTCGCTCGTTTTAGTACTTGGGGTAGGTGTTTTTAATACTTGGGTTCGGGGTCATAACTTCGGCTTTATGGCACCGAACTGGCTGAAATTTAGGATTCTTACTAAAAACCATGGTCTGTTCCCGAATCCATAAAAAGTTCAGCAAAAGAAGAATTTTAATTTTTTCATACAAAATTTTCATCGTTGTATAGGCACTTTGTCAAACTTAGATTCTGCCATAACTTTTGCCCTGTGGCACCAAATCGACTGATATTTCGGATTCTCACTAAGAACCATGGTCTGTAACCGAATCGAACACAAAATCAGCCTTAAGAAGATTTTGAAAAAAATATCAACGTTTTCACACTTGGGTTCGCTCGTTTTAGTACTTGGGGTCGGTGTTTTTAATACTTGGGTTCGGGGTCTTAACTTCGGCTTTATGGCACCGAACTGGCTGAAATTTTGGATTCTTACTAAAAACCATGGTCTGTACCCGAATCCATAAAAAGTTCAGCAAAAGAAGAATTTTATTTTTATTTTTTCATACAAAATTTTCATCGTTGTATATCCACTTTGTCAAACTTAGGTTTGGCTATATTTTTGGCCCTATGGCACCAAATCGATTGACATTTTGGATTCTTACTAAGAACTATGGTCTGTAACCGAATCAAACACAAAATCAGCCTTAAGAAGATTTTGAAAAAAATATCAACGTTTTCACACTTGGGTTCGCTCGTTTTAGTACTTGGGGTCGGTGTTTTTAATACTTGGGTTCGGGGTCTTAACTTCGGCTTTATGGCACCGAACTGGCTGAAATTTTGGATTCTTACTAAAAACCATGGTCTGTACCCGAATCCATAAAAAGTTCAGCAAAAGAAGAATTTTATTTTTATTTTTTCATACAAAATTTTCATCGTTGTATATCCACTTTGTCAAACTTAGGTTTGACTATATTTTTGGCCCTATGGCACCAAATCGATTGACATTTTGGATTCTTACTAAGAACTATGGTCTGTAACCGAATCAAACACAAAATCAGCCAAAAGAAGATTTTGAAAAAAATATCAACGTTTTCACACTTGGGTTCGCTCGTTTTAGTACTTGGGGTAGGTGTTTTTAATACTTGGGTTCGGGGTCATTACTTAGACTTTATGGCACCGAACTGGCTGAAATTTTGGGATTCTTACTAAAAATCATGGTCTGTACCCGAATCCATAAAAAAATCAGCAAACGAAGAATTTTAATTTTCTTCGTACAAAATTTTCATTGTTGTATAAGCACATTGTCAAAATTAGGCTCGGCTATAACTTTGGCCCTATGGCACCAAATCAATTGAAATTTTGGATTCTTAATGAGAACCATGGTCTGTAACCGAATTGAACACAAAATCAGAAAAAAAAAGATTTTGAAAAAAAAAATATCGTTTTCACACTAGGGTTCGCTCGTTTTAGTACTTGGGGAAGGTGTTTTTAATACTTGGGTTCGGGGTCTTAACTTCGGCTTTATGGCACCGAACTGGCTGAAATTTTGGATTCTTACTAAAAACCATGGTCTGTTCCCGAATCCATAAAAAGTTCAGCAAAAGAAGAATTTTAATTTTTTCATACAAAATTTTCATCGTTGTATAGGCACTTTGTCAAACTTAGGTTTGGCTATAGCTTTGGCCCTATGGCTTCAAATCGACTGATATTTTGGATTCTTACTGAGAACCATGGTCTGTAACCGAATCGAACACAAAATCAGAAAAAAAAAGATTTTGAAAAAAAAAATATCGTTTTCACACTAGGGTTCGCTCGTTTTAGTACTTGGGGAAGGTGTTTTTAATACTTGGGTTCGGGGTCTTAACTTCGGCTTTATGGCACCGAACTGGCTGAAATTTTGGATTCTTACTAAAAACCATGGTCTGTTCCCGAATCCATAAAAAGTTCAGCAAAAGAAGAATTTTAATTTTTTCATACAAAATTTTCATCGTTGTATAGGCACTTTGTCAAACTTAGATTCTGCCATAACTTTTGCCCTTTGGCACCAAATCGACTGATATTTCGGATTCTCACTAAGAACCATGGTCTGTAACCGAATCGAACACAAAATCAGCCTAAAGAAGATTTTGAAAAAAATATCAACGTTTTCACACTTGGGTTCGCTTGTTTAAGTACTTGGGGTCGGTGTTTTTAATACTTGGGTTCGGGGTCTTAACTTCGGCTTTATGGCACCGAACTGGCTGAAATTTTGGATTCTTACTAAAAACCATGGTCTGTACCCGAATCCATAAAAAGTTCAGCAAAAGAAGAATTTTATTTTTATTTTTTCATACAAAATTTTCATCGTTGTATATATATCCACTTTGTCAAACTTAGGTTTGGCTATATTTTTGGCCCTATGGCACCAAATCGATTGAAATTTTGGATTCTTTCTAAGAACTATGGTCTGTAACCGAATCGAAAAAAAAATCAGCCAAAAGAAGATTTTGAAAAAAATATCAACGTTTTCACACTTGGGTTCGCTCGTTTTAGTACTTGGGGTAGGTGTTTTTAATACTTGGGTTCGGGGTCTTAACTTCGGCTTTATGGCACCGAACTGGCTGAAATTTTGGATTCTTACTAAAAACCATGGTCTGTTCCCGAATCCATAAAAAGTTCAGCAAAAGAAGAATTTTAATTTTTTCATACAAAATTTTCATCGTTGTATAGGCACTTTGTCAAACTTAGATTCTGCCATAACTTTTGCCCTGTGGCACCAAATCGACTGATATTTCGGATTCTCACTAAGAACCATGGTCTGTAACCGAATCGCACACAAAATCAGCCTTAAGAAGATTTTGAAAAAAATATCAACGTTTTCACACTTGGGTTCGCTCGTTTTAGTACTTGGGGTCGGTGTTTTTAATACTTGGGTTCGGGGTCTTAACTTCGGCTTTATGGCACCGAACTGGCTGAAATTTTGGATTCTTACTAAAAACCATGGTCTGTACCCGAATCCATAAAAAGTTCAGCAAAAGAAGAATTTTATTTTTATTTTTTCATACAAAATTTTCATCGTTGTATATCCACTTTGTCAAACTTAGGTTTGGCTATATTTTTGGCCCTATGGCACCAAATCGATTGAAATTTTGGATTCTTACTAAGAACTATGGTCTGTAACCGAATCGAAAAAAAAATCAGCCAAAAGAAGATTTTGAAAAAAATGTCAACGTTTTCACACTTGGGTTCGCTCGTTTTAGTACTTGGGGTAGGTGTTTTTAATACTTGGGTTCGGGGTCATAACTTAGGCTTTATGGCACCAAACTGGCTGAAATTTTGGATTCTTACTAAAAATCATGGTCTGTACCCGAATCCATAAAAAGTTCAGCAAAAGAAGAATTTTATTTTTATTTTTTCATACAAAATTTTCATCGTTGTATATCCACTTTGTCAAACTTAGGTTTGGCTATATTTTTGGCCCTATGGCACCAAATCGATTGAAATTTTGGATTCTTACTAAGAACTATGGTCTGTAACCGAATTGAACACAAAATCAGAAAAAAAAAAGATTTTGAAAAAAAAAATATCGTTTTCACACTAGGGTTCGCTCGTTTTAGTACTTGGGGAAGGTGTTTTTAATACTTGGGTTCGGGGTCTTAACTTCGGCTTTATGGCACCGAACTGGCTGAAATTTTGGATTCTTACTAAAAACCATGGTCTGTTCCCGAATCCATAAAAAGTTCAGCAAAAGAAGAATTTTAATTTTTTCATACAAAATTTTCATCGTTGTATAGGCACTTTGTCAAACTTAGA
Source organism: Limnephilus lunatus (assembly GCA_917563855.2). NCBI lineage: Eukaryota > Metazoa > Arthropoda > Insecta > Trichoptera > Limnephilidae > Limnephilus > Limnephilus lunatus. Next base: position 49,804,598 of record OU830601.1, read on the forward strand.
TTCTGCCATAACTTTTGCCCTGTGGCACCAAATCGACTGATATTTCGGATTCTCACTAAGAACCATGGTCTGTAACCGAATCGAACACAAAATCAGCCTTAAGAAGATTTTGAAAAAAATATCAACGTTTTCACACTTGGGTTCGCTCGTTTTAGTACTTGGGGTCGGTGTTTTTAATACTTGGGTTCGGGGTCTTAACTTCGGCTTTATGGCACCGAACTGGCTGAAATTTTGGATTCTTACTAAAAACCATGGTCTGTACCCGAATCCATAAAAAGTTCAGCAAAAGAAGAATTTTATTTTTATTTTTTCATACAAAATTTTCATCGTTGTATATCCACTTTGTCAAACTTAGGTTTGGCTATATTTTTGGCCCTATGGCACCAAATCGATTGACATTTTGGATTCTTACTAAGAACTATGGTCTGTAACCGAATCAAACACAAAATCAGCCTTAAGAAGATTTTGAAAAAAATATCAACGTTTTCACACTTGGGTTCGCTCGTTTTAGTACTTGGGGTCGGTGTTTTTAATACTTGGGTTCGGGGTCATAACTTCGGCTTTATGGCACCGAACTGGCTGAAATTTTGGATTCTTACTAAAAACCATGGTCTGTACCCGAATCCATAAAAAAATCAGCAAAAGAAGAATTTTATTTTTATTTTTTCATACAAAATTTTCATCGTTGTATATCCACTTTGTCAAACTTAGGTTTGGCTATATTTTTGGCCCTATGGCACCAAATCGATTGACATTTTGGATTCTTACTAAGAACTATGGTCTGTAACCGAATCAAACACAAAATCAGCCAAAAGAAGATTTTGAAAAAAATATCAACGTTTTCACACTTGGGTTCGCTCGTTTTAGTACTTGGGGTAGGTGTTTTTAATACTTGGGTTCGGGGTCATTACTTAGACTTTATGGCACCGAACTGGCTGAAATTTTGGATTCTTACTAAAAATCATGGTCTGTACCCGAATCCATAAAAAAATCAGCAAACGAAGAATTTTAATTTTCTTCGTACAAAATTTTCATTGTTGTATAAGCACATTGTCAAAATTAGGCTCGGCTATAACTTTGGCCCTATGGCACCAAATCAATTGAAATTTTGGATTCTTAATGAGAACCATGGTCTGTAACCGAATTGAACACAAAATCAGAAAAAAAAAGATTTTGAAAAAAAAAATATCGTTTTCACACTAGGGTTCGCTCGTTTTAGTACTTGGGGAAGGTGTTTTTAATACTTGGGTTCGGGGTCTTAACTTCGGCTTTATGGCACCGAACTGGCTGAAATTTTGGATTCTTACTAAAAACCATGGTCTGTTCCCGAATCCATAAAAAGTTCAGCAAAAGAAGAATTTTAATTTTTTCATACAAAAATTTCATCGTTGTATAGGCACTTTGTCAAACTTAGGTTTGGCTATAGCTTTGGCCCTATGGCTTCAAATCGACTGATATTTTGGATTCTTACTGAGAACCATGGTCTGTAACCGAATCGAACACAAAATCAGAAAAAAAAAGATTTTGAAAAAAAAAATATCGTTTTCACACTAGGGTTCGCTCGTTTTAGTACTTGGGGAAGGTGTTTTTAATACTTGGGTTCGGGGTCTTAACTTCGGCTTTATGGCACCGAACTGGCTGAAATTTTGGATTCTTACTAAAAACCATGGTCTGTTCCCGAATCCATAAAAAGTTCAGCAAAAGAAGAATTTTAATTTTTTCATACAAAATTTTCATCGTTGTATAGGCACTTTGTCAAACTTAGATTCTGCCATAACTTTTGCCCTTTGGCACCAAATCGACTGATATTTCGGATTCTCACTAAGAACCATGGTCTGTAACCGAATCGAACACAAAATCAGCCTAAAGAAGATTTTGAAAAAAATATCAACGTTTTCACACTTGGGTTCGCTTGTTTAAGTACTTGGGGTCGGTGTTTTTAATACTTGGGTTCGGGGTCTTAACTTCGGCTTTATGGCACCGAACTGGCTGAAATTTTGGATTCTTACTAAAAACCATGGTCTGTACCCGAATCCATAAAAAGTTCAGCAAAAGAAGAATTTTATTTTTATTTTTTCATACAAAATTTTCATCGTTGTATATATATCCACTTTGTCAAACTTAGGTTTGGCTATATTTTTGGCCCTATGGCACCAAATCGATTGAAATTTTGGATTCTTTCTAAGAACTATGGTCTGTAACCGAATCGAAAAAAAAATCAGCCAAAAGAAGATTTTGAAAAAAATATCAACGTTTTCACACTTGGGTTCGCTCGTTTTAGTACTTGGGGTAGGTGTTTTTAATACTTGGGTTCGGGGTCATAACTTAGGCTTTATGGCACCGAACTGGCTGAAATTTAGGATTCTTACTAAATACCATGGTCTGTTCCCGAATCCATAAAAAGTTCAGCAAAAGAAGAATTTTAATTTTTTCATACAAAATTTTCATCATTGTATGGCACTTTGTCAAACTTAGATTCTGCCATAACTTTTGCCTTGTAGCACCAAATCGACTGAAATTTCGGATTCTCACTAAGAACCATGGTCTGTAACCGAATCGAACACAAAATCAGCCTAAAGAAGATTTTGAAAATAATATCAACGTTTTCACACTTGGGTTCGCTCGTTTTAGTACTTGGGGTCGGTGTTTTTAATACTTGGGTTCGGGGTCTTTACTTCGGCTTTATGGCACCGAACTTGCTGAAATTTTGGATTCTTACTAAAAACCATGGTCTGTACCCGAATCCATAATAAGTTCACCAAAAGAAGAATTTCAATTTTTTCATACAAAATTTTCATCGTTTTATATGCACTTTGTCAAACTTAGGTTTGGCTATATTTTTGGCCCTATGGCACCAAATCGATTGAAATTTTGGATTCTTACTAAGAACTATGGTCTGTAACCGAATCGAAAAAAACATCAGCCTAAAGAAGATTTTGAAAAAAATATCAACGTTTTCACACTTGGGTTCGCTCGTTTTAGTACTTGGGGTAGGTGTTTTTAATACTTGGGTTCGAGGTCATAACTTCGGCTTTATGGCACCGAACTGGCTGAAATTTAGGATTTTTACTAAAAACCATGGTCTGTTGCCGAATCCATAAAAAGTTCAGCAAAAGAAGAATTTTAATTTTTTCATACAAAATTTTCATCGTTGTATAGGCACTTTGTCAAACTTAGATTCTGCCATAACTTTTGCCCTGTTGCACCAAATCGACTGATATTTCGGATTCTCACTAAGAACCATGGTCTGTAACCGAATCGAACACAAAATCAGCCAAAAGAAGATTTTGAAAAAAATATCAACGTTTCACACTTGGAACTGGCTGAAATTTTCGATTCTTACTAAAAACCATGGTCTGTACCCGAATCCATAAAAAATCCAGCAAAAGAAGAATTTTAATTTTTTCATACAAAATTTTCATCGTTGTATAGGCACTTTGTCAAACTTAGGTTTGGCTATAGCTTTGGCCCTATGGCTTCAAATCGACTGAAATTTTGGATTCTTACTGAGAACCATGGTCTGTAACCGAATCGAAAAAAAAATCAGCCAAAAGAAGATTTTGAAAAAAATATCAACGTTTTCACACTTGGGTTCGCTCGTTTTAGTACTTGGGTTGGTGTTTTTAATACTTGGGTTCGGGGTCATAACTTAGGCTTTATGGCACCGAACTGGCTGAAATTTAGGATTCTTACTAAATACCATGGTCTGTTCCCGAATCCATAAAAAGTTCACCAAAAGAAGAATTTCAATTTTTTCATACAAAATTTTCATCGTTTTATATGCACTTTGTCAAACTTAGGTTTGGCTATATTTTTGGCCCTATGGCACCAAATCGATTGAAATTTTGGATTCTTACTAAGAACTATGGTCTGTAACCGAATCGAAAAAAAAATCAGCCAAAAGAAGATTTTGAAAAAAATATCAACGTTTTCACACTTGGGTTCGCTCGTTTTAGTACTTGGGGTCGGTGTTTTTAATACTTGGGTTCGGGGTCTTAACTTCGGCTTTATGGCACCGAACTGGCTGAAATTTTCGATTCTTACTAAAAACCATGGTCTGTACCCGAATCCATAAAAAATCCAGCAAAAGAAGAATTTTAATTTTTTCATACAAAATTTTCATCGTTGTATAGGCACTTTGTCAAACTTAGGTTTGGCTATAGCTTTGGCCCTATGGCTTCAAATCGACTGAAATTTTGGATTCTTACTGAGAACCATGGTCTGTAACCGAATCGAACACAAAATCAGTCAAAAAAAAGTTTTTGAAAAAAATATCAACGTTTCACACTTGGGTTCGCTCGTTTTAGTACTTGGGGTAGGTGTTTTTAATACTTGGGTTCGGGTCCATAACTTCGGCTTTATGGCACCGAACTGGCTGAAATTTAGGATTCTTACTAAAAACCATGGTCTGTTCCCGAATCCATAAAAAGTTCAGCAAAAGAAGAATTTTAATTTTTTCATACAAAATTTTCATCGTTGTATAGGCACTTTGTCAAACTTAGATTCTGCCATAACTTTTGCCCTGTGGCACCAAATCGACTGATATTTCGGATTCTCACTAAGAACCATGGTCTGTAACCGAATCGAACACAAAATCAGCCTAAAGAAGAATTTGAAAAAAATATCAACGTTTTCACACTTGGGTTCGCTCGTTTAAGTACTTGGGGTCGGTGTTTTTAATATTTGGGTTCGGGGTCTTAACTTCGGCTTTATGGCACCGAACTGGCTGAAATTTTGGATTCTTACTAAAAACCATGGTCTGTACCCGAATCCATAAAAAGTTCAGCAAAAGAAGAATTTTATTTTTATTTTTTCATACAAAATTTTCATCGTTGTATATCCACTTTGTTAAACTTAGGTTTGGCTATATTTTTGGCCCTTTGGCACCAAATCGATTGAAATTTTGGATTCTTTCTAAGAACTATGGTCTGTAACCGAATCGAAAAAAAAATCAGCCAAAAGAAGATTTTGAAAAAAATATCAACGTTTTCACACTTGGGTTCGCTCGTTTTAGTACTTGGGGTAGGTGTTTTTAATACTTGGGTTCGGGGTCATAACTTAGGCTTTATGGCACCGAACTGGCTGAAATTTAGGATTCTTACTAAAAACCATGGTCTGTTCCCGAATCCATAAAAAGTTCAGCAAAAGAAGAATTTTAATTTTTTCATACAAAATTTTCATCGTTGTATAGGCATTTTGTCAAACTTAGATTCTGCCATAACTTTTTCCCTGTGGCACCAAATCGACTGATATTTCGGATTCTCACTAAGAACCATGGTCTGTAACCGAATCGAACACAAAATCAGCCTTAAGAAGATTTTGAAAAAAATATCAACGTTTTCACACTTGGGTTCGCTCGTTTTAGTACTTGGGGTCGGTGTTTTTAATACTTGGGTTCGGGGTCTTAACTTCGGCTTTATGGCACCGAACTGGCTGAAATTTTGGATTCTTACTAAAAACCATGGTCTGTACCCGAATCCATAAAAAGTTCAGCAAAAGAAGAATTTTATTTTTATTTTTTCATACAAAATTTTCATCGTTGTATATCCACTTTGTCAAACTTAGGTTTGGCTATATTTTTGGCCCTATGGCACCAAATCGATTGAAATTTTGGATTCTTACTAAGAACTATGGTCTGTAACCGAATCGAACACAAAATCAGCCTAAAGAAGATTTTGAAAAATATATCAACGTTTTCACACTTGGGTTCGCTCGTTTTAGTACTTGGGGTCGGTGTTTTTAATACTTGGGTTCGGGGTCTTTACTTCGGCTTTATGGCACCGAACTTGCTGAAATTTTGGATTCTTACTAAAAACAATGGTCTGTACCCGAATCCATAAAAAGTTCACCAAAAGAAGAATTTTAATTTTTTCATACAAAATTTTCATCGTTTTATATGCACTTTGTCAAACTTAGGTTTGGCTATATTTTTGGCCCTATGGCACCAAATCGATTGAAATTTTGGATTCTTACTAAGAACTATGGTCTGTAACCGAATCTCAAAAAACATCAGCCTAAAGAAGATTTTGAAAAAAATATCAACGTTTTCACACTTGGGTTCGCTCGTTTTAGTACTTGGGGTAGGTGTTTTTAATACTTGGGTTCGGGGTCATAACTTCGGCTTTATGGCACCGAACTGGCTGAAATTTAGGATTCTTACTAAGAATCATGGTCTGTTCCCGAATCCATAAAAAGTTCAGCAAAAGAAGAATTTTAATTTTTTCATACAAAATTTTCATCGTTGTATAGGCACTTTGTCAAACTTAGATTCTGCCATAACTTTTGCCCTGTGGCACCAAATCGACTGATATTTCGGATTCTCACTAAGAACCATGGTCTGTAACCGAATCGAACACAAAATCAGCCTAAAGAAGATTTTGAAAAATATATCAACGTTTTCACACTTGGGTTCGCTCGTTTTAGTACTTGGGGTCGGTGTTTTTAATACTTGGGTTCGGGGTCTTAACTTCGGCTTTATGGCACCGAACTGGCTGAAATTTTGGATTCTTACTAAAAACCATGGTCTGTACCCGAATCCATAAAAAGTTCAGCAAAAGAAGAATTTTATTTTTATTTTTTCATACAAAATTTTCATCGTTGTATATCCACTTTGTCAAACTTAGGTTTGGCTATATTTTTGGCCCTATGGCACCAAATCGATTGAAATTTTGATTCTTTCTAAGAACTATGGTCTGTAACCGAATCGAAAAAAAAATCAGCCAAAAGAAGATTTTGAAAAAAATATCAACGTTTTCACACTTGGGTTCGCTCGTTTTAGTACTTGGGGTAGGTGTTTTTAATACTTGGGTTCGGGGTCATAACTTAGGCTTTATGGCACCGAACTGGCTGAAATTTAGGATTCTTACTAAAAACCATGGTCTGTTCCCGAATCCATAAAAAGTTCAGCAAAAGAAGAATTTTAATTTTTTCATACAAAATTTTCATCATTGTATGGCACTTTGTCAAACTTAGATTCTGCCATAACTTTTGCCTTGTAGCACCAAATCGACTGAAATTTCGGATTCTCACTAAGAACCATGGTCTGTAACCGAATCGAACACAAAATCAGCCAAAAGAAGATTTTGAAAAAAATATCAACGTTTCACACTTGGAACTGGATGAAATTTTCGATTCTTACTAAAAACCATGGTCTGTACCCGAATCCATAAAAAATCCAGCAAAAGAAGAATTTTAATTTTTTCATACAAAATTTTCATCGTTGTATAGGCACTTTGTCAAACTTAGGTTTGGCTATAGCTTTGGCCCTATGGCTTCAAATCGACTGAAATTTTGGATTCTTACTGAGAACCATGGTCTGTAACCGAATCGAACACAAAATCAGTCAAAAAAAGTTTTTGAAAAAAATATCAACGTTTCACACTTGGGTTCGCTCGTTTTAGTACTTGGGGTAGGTGTTTTTAATACTTGGGTTCGGGGTCATAACTTCGGCTTTATGGCACCGAACTGGCTGAAATTTAGGATTCTTACTAAAAACCATGGTCTGTTCCCGAATCCATAAAAAGTTCAGCAAAAGAAGAATTTTAATTTTTTCATACAAAATTTTCATCGTTGTATAGGCACTTTGTCAAACTTAGATTCTGCCATAACTTTTGCCCTGTGGCACCAAATCGACTGATATTTCGGATTCTCACTAAGAACCATGGTCTGTAACCGAATCGAACACAAAATCAGCCTAAAGAAGATTTTGAAAAATATATCAACGTTTTCACACTTGGGTTCGCTCGTTTTAGTACTTGGGGTCGGTGTTTTTAATACTTGGGTTCGGGGTCTTTACTTCGGCTTTATGGCACCGAACTTGCTGAAATTTTGGATTCTTACTAAAAACCATGGTCTGTACCCGAATCCATAAAAAGTTCACCAAATGAAGAATTTTAATTTTTTCATACAAAATTTTCATCGTTTTATATGCACTTTGTCAAACTTAGGTTTGGCTATATTTTTGGCCCTATGGCACCAAATCGATTGAAATTTAGGATTCTTACTAAGAACTATGGTCTGTAACCGAATCGAAAAAAACATCAGCCTAAAGAAGATTTTGAAAAAAATATCAACGTTTTCACACTTGGGTTCGCTCGTTTTAGTACTTGGGGTAGGTGTTTTTAATACTTGGGTTCGGGGTCATTACTTCGGCTTTATGGCACCGAACTGGCTGAAATTTAGGATTCTTACTAAAAACCATGGTCTGTTCCCGAATCCATAAAAAGTTCAGCAAAAGAAGAATTTTAATTTTTTCATACAAAATTTTCATCGTTTTATATGCACTTTGTCAAACTTAGGTTTGGCTATATTTTTGGCCCTATGGCACCAAATCGATTGAAATTTTGGATTCTTACTAAGAACTATGGTCTGTAACCGAATCGAAAAAAACATCAGCCTAAAGAAGATTTTGAAAAAAATATCAACGTTTTCACACTTGGGTTCGCTCGTTTTAGTACTTGGGGTAGGTGTTTTTAATACTTGGGTTCGGGGTCATAACTTCGGCTTTATGGCACCGAACTGGCTGAAATTTAGGATTCTTACTAAAAACCATGGTCTGTTCCCGAATCCATAAAAAGTTCAGCAAAAGAAGAATTTTAATTTTTTCATACAAAATTTTCATCGTTGTATAGGCACTTTGTCAAACTTAGATTCTGCCATAACTTTTGCCCTGTGGCACCAAATCGACTGATATTTCGGATTCTCACTAAGAACTATGGTCTGTAACCGAATCGAAAAAAACATCAGCCTAAAGAAGATTTTGAAAAAAATATCAACGTTTTCACACTTGGGTTCGCTCGTTTTAGTACTTGGGGTAGGTGTTTTTAATACTTGGGTTCGGGGTCATTACTTCGGCTTTATGGCACCGAACTGGCTGAAATTTACGATTCTTACTAAAAACCATGGTCTGTTCCCGAATCCATAAAAAGTTCAGCAAAAGAAGAATTTTAATTTTTTCATACAAAATTTTCATCGTTTTATATGCACTTTGTCAAACTTAGGTTTGGCTATATTTTTGGCCCTATGGCACCAAATCGATTGAAATTTTGGATTCTTACTAAGAACTATGGTCTGTAACCGAATCGAAAAAAACATCAGCCTAAAGAAGATTTTGAAAAAAATATCAACGTTTTCACACTTGGGTTCGCTCGTTTTAGTACTTGGGGTAGGTGTTTTTAATACTTGGGTTCGGGGTCATAACTTCGGCTTTATGGCACCGAACTGGCTGAAATTTAGGATTCTTACTAAAAACCATGGTCTGTTCCCGAATCCATAAAAAGTTCAGCAAAAGAAGAATTTTATTTTTATTTTTTCAAACAAAATTTTCATCATTGTATATCCACTTTGTCAAACTTAGGTTTGGCTATATTTTTGGCCCTATGGCACCAAATCGATTGAAATTTTGATTCTTTCTAAGAACTATGGTCTGTAACCGAATCGAAAAAAAAATCAGCCTAAAGAAGATTTTGAAAAAAATATCAACGTTTTCACACTTGGGTTCGCTCGTTTTAGTACTTGGGGTAGGTGTTTTTGATACTTGGGTTCGGGGTCATAACTTAGGCTTTATGGCACCGAACTGGCTGAAATTTAGGATTCTTACTAAAAACCATGGTCTGTTCCCGAATCCATAAAAAGTTCAGCAAAAGAAGAATTTTAATTTTTTCATACAAAATTTTCATCATTGTATGGCACTTTGTCAAACTTAGATTCTGCCATAACTTTTGCCTTGTAGCACCAAATCGACTGAAATTTCGGATTCTCACTAAGAACCATGGTCTGTAACCGAATCGAACACAAAATCAGCCAAAAGAAGATTTTGAAAAAAATATCAACGTTTCACACTTGGAACTGGCTGAAATTTTCGATTCTTACTAAAAACCATGGTCTGTACCCGAATCCATAAAAAATCCAGCAAAAGAAGAATTTTAATTTTTTCATACAAAATTTTCATCGTTGTATAGGCACTTTGTCAAACTTAGGTTTGGCTATAGCTTTGGCCCTATGGCTTCAAATCGACTGAAATTTTGGATTCTTACTGAGAACCATGGTCTGTAACCGAATCGAACACAAAATCAGTCAAAAAAAGTTTTTGAAAAAAATATCAACGTTTCACACTTGGGTTCGCTCGTTTTAGTACTTGGGGTAGGTGTTTTTAATACTTGGGTTCGGGGTCATAACTTCGGCTTTATGGCACCGAACTGGCTGAAATTTAGGATTCTTACTAAAAACCATGGTCTGTTCCCGAATCCATAAAAAGTTCAGCAAAAGAAGAATTTTAATTTTTTCATACAAAATTTTCATCGTTGTATAGGCACTTTGTCAAACTTAGATTCTGCCATAACTTTTGCCCTGTGGCACCAAATCGACTGATATTTCGGATTCTCACTAAGAACCATGGTCTGTAACCGAATCGAACACAAAATCAGCCTAAAGAAGATTTTGAAAAATATATCAACGTTTTCACACTTGGGTTCGCTCGTTTTAGTACTTGGGGTCGGTGTTTTTAATACTTGGGTTCGGGGTCTTTACTTCGGCTTTATGGCACCGAACTTGCTGAAATTTTGGATTCTTACTAAAAACCATGGTCTGTACCCGAATCCGTAAAAAGTTCACCAAATGAAGAATTTTAATTTTTTCATACAAAATTTTCATCGTTTTATATGCACTTTGTCAAACTTAGGTTTGGCTATATTTTTGGCCCTATGGCACCAAATCGATTGAAATTTAGGGTTCTTACTAAGAACTATGGTCTGTAACCGAATCGAAAAAAACATCAGCCTAAAGAAGATTTTGAAAAAAATATCAACGTTTTCACACTTGGGTTCGCTCGTTTTAGTACTTGGGGTAGGTGTTTTTAATACTTGGGTTCGGGGTCATTACTTCGGCTTTATGGCACCAAACTGGCTGAAATTTAGGATTCTTACTAAAAACCATGGTCTGTTCCCGAATCCATAAAAAGTTCAGCAAAAGAAGAATTTTAATTTTTTCATACAAAATTTTCATCGTTTTATATGCACTTTGTCAAACTTAGGTTTGGCTATATTTTTGGCCCTATGGCACCAAATCGATTGAAATTTTGGATTCTTACTAAGAACTATGGTCTGTAACCGAATCGAAAAAAACATCAGCCTAAAGAAGATTTTGAAAAAAATATCAACGTTTTCACACTTGGGTTCGCTCGTTTTAGTACTTGGGGTAGGTGTTTTTAATACTTGGGTTCGGGGTCATAACTTCGGCTTTATGGCACCGAACTGGCTGAAATTTAGGATTCTTACTTAAAACCATGGTCTGTTCCCGAATCCATAAAAAGTTCAGCAAAAGAAGAATTTTAATTTTTTCATACAAAATTTTCATCGTTGTATAGGCACTTTGTCAAACTTAGATTCTGCCATAACTTTTGCCCTGTGGCACCAAATCGACTGATATTTCGGATTCTCACTAAGAACCATGGTCTGTAACCGAATCGAACACAAAATCAGCCTAAAGAAGATTTTGAAAAAAATATCAACGTTTTCACACTTGGGTTCGCTCGTTATAGTACTTGGGGTCGGTGTTTTTAATACTTGGGTTCGGGGTCTTGTGATGAATCGCAGTGGATACGAAAATATAGTAGCTTCCACCTTACGAATGAATAAATAATAATTCAGAATTATAACGAAATCAACACACTAGCGACATCTAGCTGATTAAGTTTGATTGGGCCATGGAGACTGCAGAGATCTATAATTATTAAATTAATGTCAAGTTTTGATAAATAGAACACAGAGGGATCCAATTATAAACACTTAAGATTGATCTACCAATCAGAGAAGGGGGAGGTTACCTTTTTTCAAGACAAAGAGATGGACTTTGGACTAGACCATTAGTCTGAGATTTATGGGGTAAAAATCATCATCAACCCGAGAGATCAATACGCTTTAAGATAAACACAATCCCACGTTCGGTGCATTTGGTACAATGACCCTAATTTTAAAGGTAAATATTGAGTGCAACAGAGGAATCGACAACCGCAGTTAACGAACAAATAAATCCATATTATGTTGAAAAAATGATGCAATAAAATAGCAAGGAAATATAATGAACGGAAGATTAAAGAAAAGACCTGGAAAACGTGGGAAAAGCTACTGTAGGGATACTCAATTGCATAACGAGAACGTGAAGAACAAAAGGAGGCCAGATTCAGAGGAAAACGTACGTTTGATATTTAAAAGAAAGAAAAACGATGGAAATTAGGAATGTCACTTTTAAATGAAGCAATACGGTCAGGGAAAACGATTTGAAAAGGAAATCTAATAAAAAAAAACGGACATTTAAACGGAAGTATTTATTGAACAATATAAGATTTCGACTTAATTTTGCGTTTTCAGACGAGTTTAAATAGATATCGTTATATATTTGAAATAGGATGGTTATTCTAGTTATATTACGTTAGATTAATTCAAAGGAAGGGATCGTTTTTACGTCATTTGCTATGAGAAAATACTATAGACGATAGAACAAATTGCTGAGGCAATTGATGTAAAAAAAAGGTTGTCGACCCCACATGTATATTGTTGATATAAACAAGGAATATTCGAACATGCCTTTTGTTTATTTAAGGCCCATTATCCATTAAAAAGGGTCATAAAAATTAACATTGCTCTTACCTAGTATTTAGATTATAGAATTTCCGTAAAATTTAATTATAAACACATTAAAATGGATTTATCGCCAAGTATGTAGAAATCGTAATGTATACACACGTCAGGGCTTGCAGTTTATGGGATTTTGAACAAGAGAGAGATGGAAAATTGGGCGGAATTTGATCGAAGTAGTTAACTTGATAGATATCCCAGGATAGGAATAGTTAGTGGGCCGGAAAACACCATAAATAATATATCAAAAGGGGAAAAAAGGGTTTTAGCGGGAGATGGAATCACGGCAAAAAGGCAAACGTCAAATTTCAATAAGGGATCATTGGGTTAGGGGTGGGGGGAGAGAACGGAAAACCGACATAACCGGAAAACTCAGATAAGGAAATGGGAAAAACTCAAAACGTTATAAGTAGAGTAGATACGGAACCAGGATATGATTCCTTATTAACAACGAAGGGAAAATCATTTAAGAATAGTTGTTAAAACGCCGTTACTTGAAGGTAAATTGGGTGGGAAAATGGAAAAGTTGAATATGACACATAAATAATGGAAATACGGTTCTGAGACATAATTGCTTACGTAGACTAGGGGAAAAGAAATAATTTTCGTGGAAATTTATACAGGACAACTAGCGTTTAAAACTAGGAGACTGAAGAATCTACGTTTTCCCTAATATTTATGCCAATTAAAACACAGTTTTAGCAGATCACTTATGGGCATGTTCAAATTGGAAAAAAAAAAACAAGATTAAAACCATGTTTATAAAACATATTATGAAGACAGAAGACATGTGGAAAATGGGCAAACTGGATGGCAGCTTACTAAGTCCGGGACTAAAAACCTTAGAGAAGCGAGACAAAGTTGTGGGACGAACCGAGATTGAGGAAGAGGCAAAATCGAAAGAGCTTATGTAGGAACATACAATAACGAGATGGGGTTTTCAAAAAATTTCGAGTGATTACAGATTATAATTCCTCGTCAAGGAATATACGATTATGCCCTTTTGGAGCTGTGATGGGTATAAATTAGCATGGTTGGGATGATTCAGGGTCTTTCGACAACTGGCAAGGTTGATTAAAACGTCGCGCGTGTCGTGAGAATTACCCTGGTAATTAATTAATAGAGTCTACGGTCAGTTTTCGGTGTTAGCTGTCGGGAAGGAGTCGTCGGGGACCAATCGTCGGGTTAAAACGTGGAAGTTACGTGACGTGGCGTCTAAAACGGTTATTAGTTGAAAATTTCTTAAGTGTTGTAAAATTTTGAGACTTAGAAAATTCGGAGTGGGAATTCTGGGACTTATAAAAATTACGGTCGTGATTAAATCTGTGGAGTGTTGAAAATTAAATAAAGTGTTTTATATAGTTTTACAATAAATTCAACTTGTCATTAAAATAAAAAAGTTTATATAGTGTAGCGAATTTAAAGAAAATCAACAGTGTTTAAAGAATTTTTAACAGCATTGAATAATAATATATCTATTTATAAATTCAACTTATCATTAAAATAAAAAAGGGGGTCCTTCGACAACTGGCAAGGTTGATTAAAACGTCGCGCATGTTGTGAGAATTACCCTGGTAATTAATTAATAGAATCTAGAATCAGTTTTTATACTTAAAAAAATTCAGTGGTAAAATAGAGTCTACAATCAGTTTATACTTTGATAAACCAGGGAGTGAAGTGCCCGGTTAGGGTTAATCGTGCAATTAACGGAGTGTATGATCTTATAATAAATCTAAAATCAGTGTTTGCAATAATTTCCGATTCAATAAAATCTAATAATTAATTCATTAATTACAAATTCAATGCGGGAGGAGTTTAATATAGTGTGTTTGAATTGCTTTAAATTTGTACTATGAAGGTTAAAATAGAGTTATTTAGTCCGAGGTTATATAAAGAAAATTACAGTCTAATAAGTTTCATTAAATAAAAAAAATTTACGTTTAGGTCGAAAGTTGGAAATTTTATTACGAGATATTAATTATCGTTAGGTGACAACGCAATAATAATAATTGATCCGAAATCTGGAAAATACTTAACACATAATTAGATAGGATCGTTCTTCTTCAATAATAACGGCAGATATTAAAGGAAAACGTGAGGATTTTTACATCAGAGATCTATTCAAAGGAGAAAGGAAGGAGATGAGTAGTTACACAGGTAGTATGGATGCTCTAATAAGTTTCTCGCCGATGATAGTAACCCGGTGGAGCTGAAATTAAGACATTAGAGCTTGGTGAGTCCTTACAATATTTAGGCTTTTACAGGTTCCTGTGGATATCCTGACACTGATGGACGTAACGCCAAGTAAGGGTAAATAAATAACTAACCAATTTATTAGCATTCGCATGTCACACCTCCCATACAGAATGAAATGTTGCTAAACAAATACTTAACACATAATTAGATAGAAACGCATCACTAAATCAATTTTGGTATCTTAGCGTATTTGTAAGATAAATACCTATCGTTTCTTTTCACTAGCACGATTAGGGTATGGTTATATGACCTTCGATAGTGTACCAAAATTTCGATTTGAGTTCAAGGCCATCCATTGACCCAGTCACCTAAATTCATTAACGAATAAACAAAACAAAACTTAACGTCAGGGACAAGTTTATCAATTATAGCTTGAGATGAAATCTGCGGTCAATATGTGAAGGCGACATTGACGTTTAAATTCACTCAATTCTAAACGACTTGATTTATCTCATTTTAAAATCTTTCTTATAGGAAGTAGGTATCCAAGAACCCATAAATACCCATTATCCTAAATACCTAACACACGAGGAGCTAGTGACCTCATTTAAACAACACTGGTGTTCAAATACTCATACAGTCCTGAATCCTAACTTGTCTTCGAACGTAAACTTCAAGGCTTCTGTATGTAGGTATGAGCCATCTGGAAATGTAAGTGTCAACCTTTCTCGAACGGACGGCTTTGATCTTGTGGCGGTATTGTCGAGGTGGGCATGCGGGGAAGAGGAAGGACGTATGCGGACAGTACGCTGACGCGGCATTAAAGCCACAGGTTATTTGCATACCGTGAGTCTTGTCGAACCTGAAAGCAAACATAAGGTTCACGAGGTGAGTTTTATGTCAGCTAGTCAGAGGTGGAATGTAACGCTGGGTCGGTTACGTGGGAGGAAGGATCTGCCCGTCACAAGCTTACGCCACATTTAACGGATAGAGGCATGATAAGGGAAGACATGAAATACCCCTTCTAGACTCAGTAGAGTTAAATTCAATCCGGCGGAGATGGAAGTCGGAGTGAGGCAGAAAAACGGCATGAAGACTTGGTATTCCCCCATCTGGCGTGAAGAGTCCCTTTCGTAACAAGAGACGCTCGTCGAAGAGAGTAAAACTCGGACTTAAGGATAAGCTTAGCAAACGTACTTGGGAGAATCCGGTTTGAAATTGTTGTTCATCGGTTTTCACTTGGTTAGCGGAGGTGCCGACTTTTTAAGCAAACATATTATCCCCTCCCCATATTCCTCCATTCCTGCTCTTTCAACAATTTTGCGAATACTAACCAATAGCACTAACTATGACTACAAACACATTATGTTAGGAGAAGTTGCAGACAAGGACTTCAATTGAGAAAACTGGACCTTCGAGTTCGATCATCCTAAGGTAAGGTTTGCTTTCTTGAAATGTTTAATTTATTAACTGTTGTTTATGTTATCGATGTATCAGCGGTGATAGGAAGAATTAAATAAACACACTAAATTCCTATGGAAATCAAATAGACACAAGGTTTAGGGCGGGGGTAGTTTATCAAACTCGGTTAAATATTCTAAAATAATAATAAATAAATTGATCGGAAAATTCTCACCCTTTCTCTAAAAGAATCTATGGGTTACCACACGTAATACATTATCTTCTCTACATATGTGTGCATATTAAGTATGCAAACAGATGTAAAATCTAAAACAAAAAAATTACACAACGCAGATTATAGAAATAATGTGAACAAAAATCTTAAATCTTGATTACTGTGAGAAAATCGCAGGGATTTAAGAAGATAGGGTAGGTTTAGCTAGATTATAAGGTATAGGGGTTTAGAAATCACGAGCCTGAGGTAGAAATAAACCGAAAGGAGGGTTGAGTCAGGCCATCATACCTAGTGGTGTGATCAGTAGGACATAAGGGAAGAATTATGAGCGTGGCTACGAGACAGGAGCTACGAGATTTAAACTACGAGGTAGAAGCTTAGAAAAGTAAATCAGCTAGGTAGGGTTCATCACAATTGGAGTCAGAAGCCAAGAGTGGCGGACCATTACAACTGTTGCCGCGTGACCAGGAGAGTTAAGGTTACAAGTTGAGAGAATTCTGAGATATTATAAAAATAAAATAGAATGAACAAATAAATGAAATTATAATTAATTGGAAAAAAAAAAAGTGAATATTTTAAACGAAAAGTGAAAAACGTGCCATTAAAACAACTTTAGATTACATAAAACAAGTGGAATAAAAAAATTCGCATCATTAAATTATACAGTAGAAATATAACAATAAATCAAAAAAATAATTTAAACGAAAAGTGAAAAACGTGCCTTTAAAACATCTTCATTAAACGTGATACAAGTGGAAAAAAAAAACGTACCATTAAATAAAACAGTCGAAAAAAAAAAATAATAACTCAAAAACCAAATATTTTAAAACGAAAAGTGAAAAACGTGCCTTATACCAGATAAAAATCATAAATCACATAACGCCTAGGAATGTTGACCCAGATTTAGAAGGGTGGTGCGTATTGAAAAAAAAAAGCCGTTATATAAATAAAAGCGCATTCCTTCGGTGATCAATAAAATTATCATTCAAATTGGTTCATTGACTGAAGCCCGAATGTAAACAAGCGATTGAATAGACACCGTCGCGAGGGTATGGTTGTGTTGCCACAAACATAAGTGGTCTTACTGATAAATATGTTCGTAACAGAATAGATAAATCTTTGTTATGTTCGCATTGGAACATCTCGAGATATTACTTTAAACAATAAAGAGATACTTAGATAGTTAATAAAATGACGTTGTTTATGTTAATAGTGGTCGAGGGTATTATTGGTTCCTTCGAGTTGAAGGATTTTATAAATAAATACTTCTTTTGACACGGCGACATAAAAATAAATAAAATCAACATAACATACAAAGCAAAGGACGGATAAAAATAAAATAAAATATTACACATAAAACATAAAAGTGAGCTTTTCAAATCGTTGCATTCAAACATTTAACAGGGGTGGATTGGACCTTTAGATACACCATTACATAGATGTCAGCTGAATAAATTAGAAATTTAGCCTTACTGGGGGTTGGCATATTTCTCGGGTGACCGGTTTATTTCCGATTTGCAATAAAGAGCAAATAAGCGGAGTGGTTTAAAACGCATACGAATTTAGGAGGGGGGGGCTTGTTTAAAACGGGGTTTAGGTACATTATACAATTGTGTACACGTGCAAATAAATAAATAAACAAACAAAGCCGGTGTGGGAAAAAAAAAATGAGATAGTAAACGTTATGGAGTGCATTCGGATGAGTAAACATACAACATAGATCAAATAAACCTCAGATAAAAGATAAATAAGAACAGCATATGAAGAGATTACATAAAAGTTGATTCCCTCAAGAGGTTTCTAGTAAACATTTTGAAACGAATAAACATCTCGAATTAATATTTGATTCTAGTGTGTACAGTTGGGTTAGATGCATTTAGCATTATCCTTTCAGATGTTCAGATGTTTGTCGTATTGTCGATTGTCTCAAACTAATATCGCTGCAGTTAAATGCAGATAAATGATATGTCAATTAACGTATTCAGAACTTGGAAGGCTGTCTTAAATGAAAAAAAAAAAATGCGCAATTATATTTAGTATTTCGAAGTGGAAATAGTTAGTTTGGGTACAAGTGTTTTAGGAGCGGGGATTAAATCACCTGCGGTTAAACAAGTTAAATTATACCTAAACTGTTTTGAAGTGCAAGAATAAGTGTATAGGGATGCTTATGCATATGTGTATGTGTATATGTATGTATATGTATGTATATATATATATGTATGCGTATGTGTGTGTGTATGTATATATATACATGTGGATATGTAAATTTTTCAGAAAAAAAAAAAAAATAAGTCAATCTCTGTCATCGGGTTTTAAAGGAAAAAAGGAATATGCCTAGGAATAAACGTTGTCCTGAGGCAAGGCAGGAGAGGGAACGCATAGAATTTGTGGCCGCCGTCGAGAATGCTGCGAGTAACAATGTTCAGATGGATGTAGGGCAAATTACCCTAATCATACAGCAGGCCTTGGGTCCGTTGGTCAGTAAGATACAAGAAATGGAGAAACAAAGGGAGGTTATGCCGGTGACAACCACGACAGGGGAGGGAAGTACGGCGCGAAACGTACTTCAACTCGTAGAAATGATGCCCACGCAGGAAAAGCCCACTTTCAGCGGGGGGACTCAGAACCCAATAGCTTTTCTAGAGGACCTTAAGGATTATGCAAAACGTACGAATCGCACTGACATCATGATGGTAGTTAAGGAGAGTTTAAAAGGAGGTGCTAAAAGCTGGATGAAGCTCTATTCTAAACGTTGGAATAATATGGAAGATTTCGAAAGGGATTTTATTGCCAATTATTGGGGTGATATATGTCAGAAAAACATGAGACGGAGGCTATCAGATGCAGTATGGGAGCCAAAAAAGGGAATCACCATGCTGGCGCACTTTGCAAAGTACTGGGAGCTCGCCAAAGCACTAAAAATCACCGACACACCATTAGGAGTAATTAATGAGATAATGAGGCATTTCCCGAAAGAAACCCAGGCATTGTGGTTTTCACGCGAGCAAGGAGATGAGTTGGACGCGGCGGAATTCCTGAGAAAACTGGATAATATGGTCTGCGCCCCGCAGGACAAAACTACAGAGAAGAGGGGTAGGGATGACAGGAATGGACACGACAACAGAGACCGTCGACACGCGATACGCCCGAAGGTTGGGGTTATTGAGGGAGCACCGCAGGCAACGGGATGCAGGACGTGCTGCGGGCCAAGTACGCAACCAGCAGCTAGCAGTAAAACAGCACCAATCAGCGGGAAGGAGGTATGCAGAGTTGAAGATGCGGGAAACGACAGCGAGTCGGTCCAGGAGCTCTGAGGATTACGACTCCAGAAGAAATAAGAGCAGCGACGCCAAGACACAACGTAGCTTTAAAAATAATGTTGAAATATAATTGGGATGTTACAAAGGGTTTAGGGAAAAACGAACAAGGAATAACAGCACCAATAAAAGCATGCAAGGCGGTACGCAGAAACGAGAGTGCAGATGATGAAAAGACGTATGAAAGGGAGGAAGTGACTGCGTGTGTGAACTCTTTGCAACAATTAAGCGACGTGTGGAACGCGGTGGAGATGTATGAAAATGACATAGGAAGAGAATGCATCGGATTTAACACCGTATTTGAAGACGAGGATTATGAAGAGATAGGACGGGGAAGTACATTACCGCAATTACCAGAGGCTAGGGCTTACATAGATGAATTAAAGGTAAATTGTTTGATAGATACGGGTAGCCAAATAACGTGTATTGCACAAGAATTTTGGGAATGTCATTTGAGCGATCAATCGCTATATCCAATCATGCCGGTAGCTTCAGTACAAATTAAGGGGGCTATGGGACAGAAAAGTCAGAAAATTTCACGGTTAGTACTAGTACCATTACGTTTTGGGGATATCCGAATCAACACATCATGTCTCATAGTATCAGGGTTAATAAGATCTATAATACTAGGGGTAAACTGGCTAGATAATTACTCGGCAGAAGTAAAGTGTGGGAAAAAGCGGGAATTGATAGTCACTACTGAGCGGGGAAGAAAAAAAATTAAATTAATAGATTCCGGGGTTGTGAGAAGTGAATTAGGAAAGCAGTTGAGTGAGGAAAACACAAATAGTGCAACCCAGTCGATAAACGTCATAGAGAATAACCAACTTTCGGATTTTGCGGAGGAGACTAAACAGCGAATTGCGGCAATGGTAGCTGGTTTGGAACTGGATGACGTCAAGAAGGAAAAATTAAAGAAGGTACTAGACAAACATAATCGAGTGTTCCTAGGTAAACCGGGGCTAACAGATATGTATATCCATGAAATTAAAATGATAGATGAGACGCCATTTGTAAAGAGGTCGTATCCGGTCCCCTTCGCGTATAGGAATAAGGTGGATGAGAAAATTGACGAATTAGAAGCTTTAGGCATAATCAGCCGGCGGGCGACTCCTTTCGCGAGTCCCTTAACCTATACAATGAAGAAGGACGGTACTGTGCGTATATTACTTGATGCTCGCGAATTAAATACGAGGATGTCCGGGGAAACGGAGAGACCACCACTTACATCGGAAATATTGCAGCAATTCCACGGGGTTAAGCACGTGACTACTCTAGATTTGGACTCGGCGTATTTCCAGGTACCCTTATGTGAAAGTAGTCGTAAATACACCGGTTTCGTCTATAATGGCAAGTCATACGTCTACAACGTATTACCGCAAGGACTGAAGACATCGGTTGGGAGCTTCTCCCGCGCCATGAATAAAATTCTGGGTAGTGAGATGAAAGCGTTTTGCACTAACTATTTAGACGACCTAGTCGTGTTCTCATCTGGAGATTTTGACGAGCACCTAAACCATTTAGATGCAGTTTTGGGAAGGTTACAAACAGCCAATATGACCTGCAAATTGGAAAAATGCCAATTTTTGTTCACGGAAGTAAAAATGTTAGGCCACATTATAACGCCTTATGGGATACGCATGGACCCAGGGAAAGTTTCGGCGATTAAGAACTTCCCAGCGCCTAAAAAAGTGAAGCAGGTAAGAGCATTTCTGGGGTTGTGCAATTATTACAGGAGATTTGCAGATAGATATGGGGCTTCAACACAGGTATTATGCAATTTATTAAAGAAAAATAAGCCTTGGAGGTGGACTGCTGTAGAGCAGGAAGCGTTTGAAAACGTAAAAACTTTATTCCTTGAGTCTGTGATATTAACTCATCACAACCCCAACAAAAATTATTACCTACAAACTGACAGTTCGGGGTTCGCCATCGGGTCGGAATTATATCAATTAGACGACGAGAATAATCATCATGTGATCGGTTTTGTTAGCAAATCACTAACCGGGGCCGAGTTAAAATGGACCGTTTCCGAACAGGAGTTATATGCAATAATCTATTCGTTACGCAAATTCGAAACCTATCTGCGAGGCGCGCAGCTAATCATACGTACGGATCATCAGGCGTTATCGTTCTTAAAGACTTGGAAATTATACAGCGCTAGGGTGACACGGTGGATTTTATATTTAAACCAATTCAATTTTAAAGTCGAGTATGTAAAAGGCAAGGAAAACATCGGACCCGATATCTTGTCTCGCTATTCTCAGGATGCGGTAAATGTGCAGGAGGAAAAAGTAGTATGCCCTGAAGTGGCCGCATTTGCAGTGAGTGGGAAACAGTTAATAAAATCGCACTTAGAAAATCTAGAACAATTACAAAATCAAGATGAGTTTTTGGGAGAGGTGATAGAACATTTGGGAGGTAAGTCTCGCAAGACACCCACAAAAGGAGTGGCTAGGTATTTGAAAAATTACAAGTTAGACGGTAAGACATTATATTACAAAACGAGAAATGACGGTACGGTATTAGCTATACCTAGTAATTTATCCGGAGATCTTATCAAACTGATACATCAGGAAATTGGTCATGCGGGCGGGTTAAAGACAGTTCAAGCGTTGAAAAGTAGGTACTTCTGGCCGAAGATGTATAAACAAGTTAAATGGGTTGTGAAAGCTTGTCATCTCTGCCAATTAGCAAAGCGCGAAATTCGGCCAACGGTAGGACCGGGTAGGTCAATCATAACGAAGAGGGTAGGAGAATTGGCCATGGCTGATTTATACGGGCCGTTGCCTAGGAGCATAGGGGGGGTGAGGTTTATTTTTGTGGTCCAAGACTCTTTCAGTAGATTCATTCAGTTGTATAAATTAAAGGTTGCCAACACTAGTACCGTATTGAAGTGCGTAGAGCTTTTCATAAAACAGGTAAAGGTTGAGGCTATGTTAACGGACAACGGGTCTCAATTTTCCTCAAAGAAATGGAACCAAGGTCTGGAAAGGATGGGGATAAGGGTCATGCATACGTCGGTGCGAAATCCTGGACCAAACATCACGGAAAGGGTGAACAAGGAGTTGGGACGGATTTTTAGAATATACTGCCATGAAAAGCACACTAAGTGGCCAATGTTTCTAAAGGACATTCAAAGAACATATAATAACACAGTACATTGTACGACTGGATTTTCACCTAATGAGGTAGTATTTGGAAAACAGCCACAGTATAGCTTAGATAAATATATGCGTCAAAGTAACATACCTAAATTAACAGAAGAAGAGATTAGGAACGCGGTTCAAAAGAATCTAATAAGAAACGCCGAAAAAAGACAGCAATTCTACAATATAAAGAAAAGGCTAGAGACATATGAGGTAGGAACATTTGTGAAACTCAAAAAGTACACTCAGTCAAATTTACTCAGGAAGCATACAAAAAAATTCGCCCTTTTGTTTGACGGTCCGTTTGTTATAGCAGCTGTGCCCTATTCCAACAATTACACGCTGATGGATCCAAAAACAAAAGAGATACGAGGCGATTACAGTGCGATCCACCTGGCTAGATATTATTTTAATGAAACGGAAAAACAGCAGAAGGAAATACAGGTGATAGAAATTGACTAGAAAAAAAAAGGCGAGGTTAGGATAGGTTCGGTTAGGTTAGGTGTAGAATAAGAAGAAGTGGGGATAGTTATTTTGCGAGATTTCGAAATTTGGTGTGATCATTTTGGATAAGGAAAAAAAAATGTAATTTAGAAAAATTCGAAAAATAAAAACGTTTTATTTAATCTATAATACCGTCTTTTAGGGATATTAGGAGGGATTTCACCATGTTATGTTATGTTAGAAAAAAAAGGGGAAAGATAGCGAGTTTAGAGAATAAAATAATATGTTATGCTTAGGAGGGGGGGGAGAGACGGGAAAACAAAGGTTATTTTAAGAAATGTTAAAATACAGATTATGGCAAGGAGAGAAATACATATTAAGATGTTTCAGCTAAATGGCAACTCAGTAACTAATTTTAGGCTTAGGAAACTATAAAATTAAGAATTCAACATTAGGTTTAGGAAAACGGAAACATAGAAAATGAAGAATCTAACCTTAGATTTAGTTTGTGTGACATTAGATTTTAGGAAATTACAAAAAAAAAAAATGTAACTTGAGATTTAGGAGAATAAAAGATTAAGATTGCAACGAAATTTTAAATAGCTTTAGGGTTTTCAAAGGAAAAAGGGGGGAGGAAGGAGACGTTCGAGTGGAGAAGCATGCTTGGATGATAAAAGGGTAACCCACTGAACGAAGGGGATGAATTCGGACAGAGAGAGAGAGAGAAAAAAAAAAAAAAAATAATAACACAGATAGGATAAGAAAAAAAAAAGAAAAAAAAAAAAAAAAAAAATTTCTTGAAAAAAAAAATATCTCTACACATAGTAACATGTAAACCAAATGAGGCACGGGCAAATTGCGAAGGAGTATAATAAATAAGGGTGCTCACATGAGTACAGTCAAAAAAAAAAAAAAAAAAAACAACATCTAAAGGGAAAATTTTTTTTAACAACTGAATAACTTTCTGCAATTCACCGTAAATCATATGGTCAATAGGACCGCGAGATTGATTCAATCTTTGATTTGACCATGTACAGGAGGCTCTGGTCCAACAGGTTGGGGGTCACTGGGACACGCGAGTCGAGGGGCGTGCCCATTCAAAAAGAAAAAAAGGGTGTGTATGTGTGCATATATGTGTAATACGTGTATGTTCATATGCGCATTGTTGCCATTAAAACGTTCCTGCGAGAAAAATTCGTGTGGAATTCTAGAATCGCGAAAAAAAAAAAAAAAAAAAAAAATATATGAATAAGGAAAATCAAAGGTTGGAAACCGTCTCGATGAAGAAGAGGGAGTAAGGGTCATAGGGGGGAAGGTATAGGGGTAAGAATCTTAGGGGGGTAGGACAAAGAGTAGGGACAGCAACTGACGTAAGTTAGCCGACTTAAATAGGCCATTGGGTAGACAAGAGTAAATTGAAAAATGGTTTCAGCTCAGAGGAACACCGAACAGGATTCTACGATATGAAATAGTGAAAGGTAGGGGCGCGCAACCAGTTAGAATTTCAAAAAAAAAAAAAATGCAAATAAGAATAAAGAAGACTTAAAGAAAATTGTAGAAAATTAGATCGCCTATGTTTAGTTTTAATTCCATCAACTAACACTAGGAGGCGTGTTTACCGCTGGAATTATAACTATAGGGGGGCTGTGATGAATCGCAGTGGATACGAAAATATAGTAGCTTCCACCTTACGAATGAATAAATAATAATTCAGAATTATAACGAAATCAACACACTAGCGACATCTAGCTGATTAAGTTTGATTGGGCCATGGAGACTGCAGAGATCTATAATTATTAAATTAATGTCAAGTTTTGATAAATAGAACACAGAGGGATCCAATTATAAACACTTAAGATTGATCTACCAATCAGAGAAGGGGGAGGTTACCTTTTTTCAAGACAAAGAGATGGACTTTGGACTAGACCATTAGTCTGAGATTTATGGGGTAAAAATCATCATCAACCCGAGAGATCAATACGCTTTAAGATAAACACAATCCCACGTTCGGTGCATTTGGTACAATGACCCTAATTTTAAAGGTAAATATTGAGTGCAACAGAGGAATCGACAACCGCAGTTAACGAACAAATAAATCCATATTATGTTGAAAAAATGATGCAATAAAATAGCAAGGAAATATAATGAACGGAAGATTAAAGAAAAGACCTGGAAAACGTGGGAAAAGCTACTGTAGGGATACTCAATTGCATAACGAGAACGTGAAGAACAAAAGGAGGCCAGATTCAGAGGAAAACGTACGTTTGATATTTAAAAGAAAGAAAAACGATGGAAATTAGGAATGTCACTTTTAAATGAAGCAATACGGTCAGGGAAAACGATTTGAAAAGGAAATCTAATAAAAAAAAACGGACATTTAAACGGAAGTATTTATTGAACAATATAAGATTTCGACTTAATTTTGCGTTTTCAGACGAGTTTAAATAGATATCGTTATATATTTGAAATAGGATGGTTATTCTAGTTATATTACGTTAGATTAATTCAAAGGAAGGGATCGTTTTTACGTCATTTGCTATGAGAAAATACTATAGACGATAGAACAAATTGCTGAGGCAATTGATGTAAAAAAAAGGTTGTCGACCCCACATGTATATTGTTGATATAAACAAGGAATATTCGAACATGCCTTTTGTTTATTTAAGGCCCATTATCCATTAAAAAGGGTCATAAAAATTAACATTGCTCTTACCTAGTATTTAGATTATAGAATTTCCGTAAAATTTAATTATAAACACATTAAAATGGATTTATCGCCAAGTATGTAGAAATCGTAATGTATACACACGTCAGGGCTTGCAGTTTATGGGATTTTGAACAAGAGAGAGATGGAAAATTGGGCGGAATTTGATCGAAGTAGTTAACTTGATAGATATCCCAGGATAGGAATAGTTAGTGGGCCGGAAAACACCATAAATAATATATCAAAAGGGGAAAAAAGGGTTTTAGCGGGAGATGGAATCACGGCAAAAAGGCAAACGTCAAATTTCAATAAGGGATCATTGGGTTAGGGGTGGGGGGAGAGAACGGAAAACCGACATAACCGGAAAACTCAGATAAGGAAATGGGAAAAACTCAAAACGTTATAAGTAGAGTAGATACGGAACCAGGATATGATTCCTTATTAACAACGAAGGGAAAATCATTTAAGAATAGTTGTTAAAACGCCGTTACTTGAAGGTAAATTGGGTGGGAAAATGGAAAAGTTGAATATGACACATAAATAATGGAAATACGGTTCTGAGACATAATTGCTTACGTAGACTAGGGGAAAAGAAATAATTTTCGTGGAAATTTATACAGGACAACTAGCGTTTAAAACTAGGAGACTGAAGAATCTACGTTTTCCCTAATATTTATGCCAATTAAAACACAGTTTTAGCAGATCACTTATGGGCATGTTCAAATTGGAAAAAAAAAAACAAGATTAAAACCATGTTTATAAAACATATTATGAAGACAGAAGACATGTGGAAAATGGGCAAACTGGATGGCAGCTTACTAAGTCCGGGACTAAAAACCTTAGAGAAGCGAGACAAAGTTGTGGGACGAACCGAGATTGAGGAAGAGGCAAAATCGAAAGAGCTTATGTAGGAACATACAATAACGAGATGGGGTTTTCAAAAAATTTCGAGTGATTACAGATTATAATTCCTCGTCAAGGAATATACGATTATGCCCTTTTGGAGCTGTGATGGGTATAAATTAGCATGGTTGGGATGATTCAGGGTCTTTCGACAACTGGCAAGGTTGATTAAAACGTCGCGCGTGTCGTGAGAATTACCCTGGTAATTAATTAATAGAGTCTACGGTCAGTTTTCGGTGTTAGCTGTCGGGAAGGAGTCGTCGGGGACCAATCGTCGGGTTAAAACGTGGAAGTTACGTGACGTGGCGTCTAAAACGGTTATTAGTTGAAAATTTCTTAAGTGTTGTAAAATTTTGAGACTTAGAAAATTCGGAGTGGGAATTCTGGGACTTATAAAAATTACGGTCGTGATTAAATCTGTGGAGTGTTGAAAATTAAATAAAGTGTTTTATATAGTTTTACAATAAATTCAACTTGTCATTAAAATAAAAAAGTTTATATAGTGTAGCGAATTTAAAGAAAATCAACAGTGTTTAAAGAATTTTTAACAGCATTGAATAATAATATATCTATTTATAAATTCAACTTATCATTAAAATAAAAAAGGGGGTCCTTCGACAACTGGCAAGGTTGATTAAAACGTCGCGCATGTTGTGAGAATTACCCTGGTAATTAATTAATAGAATCTAGAATCAGTTTTTATACTTAAAAAAATTCAGTGGTAAAATAGAGTCTACAATCAGTTTATACTTTGATAAACCAGGGAGTGAAGTGCCCGGTTAGGGTTAATCGTGCAATTAACGGAGTGTATGATCTTATAATAAATCTAAAATCAGTGTTTGCAATAATTTCCGATTCAATAAAATCTAATAATTAATTCATTAATTACAAATTCAATGCGGGAGGAGTTTAATATAGTGTGTTTGAATTGCTTTAAATTTGTACTATGAAGGTTAAAATAGAGTTATTTAGTCCGAGGTTATATAAAGAAAATTACAGTCTAATAAGTTTCATTAAATAAAAAAAATTTACGTTTAGGTCGAAAGTTGGAAATTTTATTACGAGATATTAATTATCGTTAGGTGACAACGCAATAATAATAATTGATCCGAAATCTGGAAAATACTTAACACATAATTAGATAGGATCGTTCTTCTTCAATAATAACGGCAGATATTAAAGGAAAACGTGAGGATTTTTACATCAGAGATCTATTCAAAGGAGAAAGGAAGGAGATGAGTAGTTACACAGGTAGTATGGATGCTCTAATAAGTTTCTCGCCGATGATAGTAACCCGGTGGAGCTGAAATTAAGACATTAGAGCTTGGTGAGTCCTTACAATATTTAGGCTTTTACAGGTTCCTGTGGATATCCTGACACTGATGGACGTAACGCCAAGTAAGGGTAAATAAATAACTAACCAATTTATTAGCATTCGCATGTCACACCTCCCATACAGAATGAAATGTTGCTAAACAAATACTTAACACATAATTAGATAGAAACGCATCACTAAATCAATTTTGGTATCTTAGCGTATTTGTAAGATAAATACCTATCGTTTCTTTTCACTAGCACGATTAGGGTATGGTTATATGACCTTCGATAGTGTACCAAAATTTCGATTTGAGTTCAAGGCCATCCATTGACCCAGTCACCTAAATTCATTAACGAATAAACAAAACAAAACTTAACGTCAGGGACAAGTTTATCAATTATAGCTTGAGATGAAATCTGCGGTCAATATGTGAAGGCGACATTGACGTTTAAATTCACTCAATTCTAAACGACTTGATTTATCTCATTTTAAAATCTTTCTTATAGGAAGTAGGTATCCAAGAACCCATAAATACCCATTATCCTAAATACCTAACACACGAGGAGCTAGTGACCTCATTTAAACAACACTGGTGTTCAAATACTCATACAGTCCTGAATCCTAACTTGTCTTCGAACGTAAACTTCAAGGCTTCTGTATGTAGGTATGAGCCATCTGGAAATGTAAGTGTCAACCTTTCTCGAACGGACGGCTTTGATCTTGTGGCGGTATTGTCGAGGTGGGCATGCGGGGAAGAGGAAGGACGTATGCGGACAGTACGCTGACGCGGCATTAAAGCCACAGGTTATTTGCATACCGTGAGTCTTGTCGAACCTGAAAGCAAACATAAGGTTCACGAGGTGAGTTTTATGTCAGCTAGTCAGAGGTGGAATGTAACGCTGGGTCGGTTACGTGGGAGGAAGGATCTGCCCGTCACAAGCTTACGCCACATTTAACGGATAGAGGCATGATAAGGGAAGACATGAAATACCCCTTCTAGACTCAGTAGAGTTAAATTCAATCCGGCGGAGATGGAAGTCGGAGTGAGGCAGAAAAACGGCATGAAGACTTGGTATTCCCCCATCTGGCGTGAAGAGTCCCTTTCGTAACAAGAGACGCTCGTCGAAGAGAGTAAAACTCGGACTTAAGGATAAGCTTAGCAAACGTACTTGGGAGAATCCGGTTTGAAATTGTTGTTCATCGGTTTTCACTTGGTTAGCGGAGGTGCCGACTTTTTAAGCAAACATATTATCCCCTCCCCATATTCCTCCATTCCTGCTCTTTCAACAATTTTGCGAATACTAACCAATAGCACTAACTATGACTACAAACACATTATGTTAGGAGAAGTTGCAGACAAGGACTTCAATTGAGAAAACTGGACCTTCGAGTTCGATCATCCTAAGGTAAGGTTTGCTTTCTTGAAATGTTTAATTTATTAACTGTTGTTTATGTTATCGATGTATCAGCGGTGATAGGAAGAATTAAATAAACACACTAAATTCCTATGGAAATCAAATAGACACAAGGTTTAGGGCGGGGGTAGTTTATCAAACTCGGTTAAATATTCTAAAATAATAATAAATAAATTGATCGGAAAATTCTCACCCTTTCTCTAAAAGAATCTATGGGTTACCACACGTAATACATTATCTTCTCTACATATGTGTGCATATTAAGTATGCAAACAGATGTAAAATCTAAAACAAAAAAATTACACAACGCAGATTATAGAAATAATGTGAACAAAAATCTTAAATCTTGATTACTGTGAGAAAATCGCAGGGATTTAAGAAGATAGGGTAGGTTTAGCTAGATTATAAGGTATAGGGGTTTAGAAATCACGAGCCTGAGGTAGAAATAAACCGAAAGGAGGGTTGAGTCAGGCCATCATACCTAGTGGTGTGATCAGTAGGACATAAGGGAAGAATTATGAGCGTGGCTACGAGACAGGAGCTACGAGATTTAAACTACGAGGTAGAAGCTTAGAAAAGTAAATCAGCTAGGTAGGGTTCATCACAATTGGAGTCAGAAGCCAAGAGTGGCGGACCATTACAGTCTTTACTTCGGCTTTATGGCACCGAACTTGCTGAAATTTTGGATTCTTACTAAAAACCATGGTCTGTACCCGAATCCATAAAAAGTTCACCAAAAGAAGAATTTTAATTTTTTCATACAAAATTTTCATCGTTTTATATGCACTTTGTCAAACTTAGGTTGAGCTATATTTTTGGCCCTATGGCACCAAATCGATTGAAATTTTGGATTCTTACTAAGAACTATGGTCTGTAACCGAATCGAAAAAAACATCAGCCTAAAGAAGATTTTGAAAAAAATATCAACGTTTTCACACTCGGGTTCGCTCGTTTTAGTACTTGGGGTAGGTGTTTTTAATACTTGGGTTCGGGGTCATAACTTCGGCTTTATGGCACCGAACTGGCTGAAATTTAGGATTCTTACTAAAAACCATGGTCTGTTCCCGAATCCATAAAAAGTTCAGCAAAAGAAGAATTTTAATTTTTTCATACAAAATTTTCATCGTTGTATAGGCACTTTGTCAAACTTAGATTCTGCCATAACTTTTGCCCTGTGGCACCAAATCGACTGATATTTCGGATTCTCACTAAGAACCATGGTCTGTAACCGAATCGAACACAAAATCAGCCTAAAGAAGATTTTGAAAAAAATATCAACGTTTTCACACTTGGGTTCGCTCGTTTTAGTACTTGGGGTCGGTGTTTTTAATACTTGGGTTCGGGGTCTTTACTTCGGCTTTATGGCACCGAACTTGCTGAAATTTTGGATTCTTACTAAAAACCATGGTCTGTACCCGAATCCATAAAAAGTTCACCAAAAGAAGAATTTTAATTTTTTCATACAAAATTTTCATCGTTTGATATGCACTTTGTCAAACTTAGGTTTGGCTATATTTTTGGCCCTATGGCACCAAATCGATTGAAATTTTGGATTCTTACTAAGAACTATGGTCTGTAACCGAATCGAACACAAAATCAGCCTAAAGAAGATTTTGAAAAAAATATCAACGTTTTCACACTTGGGTTCGCTCGTTTTAGTACTTGGGGTCGGTGTTTTTAATACTTGGGTTCGGGGTCATAACTTCGGCTTTATGGCACCGAACTGGCTGAAATTTAGGATTCTTACTAAAAACCATGGTCTGTTCCCGAATCCATAAAAAGTTCAGCAAAAGAAGAATTTTAATTTTTTCATACAAAATTTTCATCATTGTATGGCACTTTGTCAAACTTAGATTCTGCCATAACTTTTGCCTTGTAGCACCAAATCGACTGAAATTTCGGATTCTCACTAAGAACCATGGTCTGTAACCGAATCGAACACAAAATCAGCCAAAAGAAGATTTTGAAAAAAATATCAACGTTTCACACTTGGAACTGGCTGAAATTTTCGATTCTTACTAAAAACCATGGTCTGTACCCGAATCCATAAAAAATCCAGCAAAAGAAGAATTTTAATTTTTTCATACAAAATTTTCATCGTTGTATAGGCACTTTGTCAAACTTAGGTTTGGCTATAGCTTTG
Source organism: Limnephilus lunatus (assembly GCA_917563855.2). Classification (NCBI taxonomy): domain Eukaryota; kingdom Metazoa; phylum Arthropoda; class Insecta; order Trichoptera; family Limnephilidae; genus Limnephilus; species Limnephilus lunatus. The sequence continues at coordinate 49,836,455 of OU830601.1, forward strand.
GCCCTATGGCTTCAAATCGACTGATATTTCGGATTCTTACTGAGAACCATGGTCTGTAACCGAATCGAACACAAAATCAGTCAAAAAAAGTTTTTGAAAAAAATATCAACGTTTCACACTTGGGTTCGCTCGTTTTAGTACTTGTGGTAGGTGTTTTTAATACTTGGGTTCGGGGTCATAACTTCGGCTTTATGGCACCGAACTGGCTGAAATTTAGGATTCTTACTAAAAACCATGGTCTGTTCCCGAATCCATAAAAAGTTCACCAAAAGAAGAATTTTAATTTTTTCATACAAAATTTTCATCGTTTTATATGCACTTTGTCAAACTTAGGTTTGGCTATATTTTTGGCCCTATGGCACCAAATCGATTGAAATTTTGGATTCTTACTGAGAACTATGGTCTGTAACCGAATCGAAAAAAAATCAGCCAAAAGAAGATTTTGAAAAAAATATCAACGTTTTCACACTTGGGTTCGCTCGTTTTAGTACTTGGGGTAGGTGTTTTTAATACTTGGGTTCGGGGTCATAACTTAGGCTTTATGGCACCGAACTGGCTGAAATTTTGGATTCTTACTAAAAATCATGGTCTGTACCCGAATCCATAAAAAAATCAGCAAAAGAAGAATTTTAATTTTCTTCGTACAAAATTTTCATTGTTGTATAAGCACATTGTCAAAATTAGGCTCGGCTATAACTTTGGCCCTATGGCACCAAATCAATTGAAATTTTGGATTCTTAATAAGAACCATGGTCTGTAACCGAATTGAACACAAAATCAGAAAAAAAAAGATTTTGAAAAAAAAAATATCGTTTTCACACTAGGGTTCGCTCGTTTTAGTACTTGGGGAAGGTGTTTTTAATACTTGGGTTCGGGGTCTTAACTTCGGCTTTATGGCACCGAACTGGCTGAAATTTTGGATTCTTACTAAAAACCATGGTCTGTTCCCGAATCCATAAAAAGTTCAGCAAAAGAAGAATTTTAATTTTTTCATACAAAATTTTCATCGTTGTATAGGCACTTTGTCAAACTTAGATTCTGCCATAACTTTTGCCCTGTGGCACCAAATCGACTGATATTTCGGATTCTCACTAAGAACCATGGTCTGTAACCGAATCGAACACAAAATCAGCCTTAAGAAGATTTTGAAAAAAATATCAACGTTTTCACACTTGGGTTCGCTCGTTTTAGTACTTGGGGTCGGTGTTTTTAATACTTGGGTTCGGGGTCTTAACTTCGGCTTTATGGCACCGAACTGGCTGAAATTTTGGATTCTTACTAAAAACCATGGTCTGTACCCGAATCCATAAAAAGTTCAGCAAAAGAAGAATTTTATTTTTATTTTTTCATACAAAATTTTCATCGTTGTATAGGCACTTTGTCAAACTTAGGTTTGGCTATAGCTTTGGCCCTATGGCTTCAAATCGACTGAAATTTTGGATTCTTACTGAGAACCATGGTCTGTAACCGAATCGAACACAAAATCAGTCAAAAAAAGTTTTTGAAAAAAATATCAACGTTTCACACTTGGGTTCGCTCGTTTTAGTACTTGTGGTAGGTGTTTTTAATACTTGGGTTCGGGGTCTTTACTTCGGCTTTATGGCACCGAACTTGCTGAAATTTTGGATTCTTACTAAAAACCATGGTCTGTACCCGAATCCATAAAAAGTTCACCAAAAGAAGAATTTTAATTTTTTCATACAAAATTTTCATCGTTTTATATGCACTTTGTCAAACTTAGGTTTGGCTATATTTTTGGCCCTATGGCACCAAATCGATTGAAATTTAGGATTCTTACTAAGAACTATGGTCTGTAACCGAATCGAAAAAAACATCAGCCTAAAGAAGATTTTGAAAAAAATATCAACGTTTTCACACTTGGGTTCGCTCGTTTTAGTACTTGGGGTAGGTGTTTTTAATACTTGGGTTCGGGGTCATTACTTCGGCTTTATGGCACCGAACTGGCTGAAATTTTGGATTCTTACTAAAAACCATGGTCTGTACCCGAATCCATAAAAAGTTCAGCAAAAGAAGAATTTTATTTTTATTTTTTCATACAAAATTTTCATCGTTGTATATCCACTTTGTCAAACTTAGGTTTGGCTATATTTTTGGCCCTATGGCACCAAATCGATTGAAATTTTGGATTCTTTCTAAGAACTATGATCTGTAACCGAATCGAAAAAAACATCAGCCTAAAGAAGATTTTGAAAAAAATATCAACGTTTTCACACTTGGGTTCGCTCGTTTTAGTACTTGGGGTAGGTGTTTTTAATACTTGGGTTCGGGGTCATAACTTCGGCTTTATGGCACCGAACTGGCTGAAATTTAGGATTCTTACTAAAAACCATGGTCTGTTCCCAAAAGAAGATTTTGAAAAAAATATCAACGTTTCACACTTGGAACTGGCTGAAATTTTCGATTCTTACTAAAAACCATGGTCTGTACCCGAATCCATAAAAAATCCAGCAAAAGAAGAATTTTAATTTTTTCATACAAAATTTTCATCGTTGTATAGGCACTTTGTCAAACTTAGGTTTGGCTATAGCTTTGGCCCTATGGCTTCAAATCGACTGAAATTTTGGATTCTTACTGAGAACCATGGTCTGTAACCGAATCGAACACAAAATCAGTCAAAAAAAGTTTTTGAAAAAAATATCAACGTTTCACACTTGGGTTCGCTCGTTTTAGTACTTGTGGTAGGTGTTTTTAATACTTGGGTTCGGGGTCTTTACTTCGGCTTTATGGCACCGAACTTGCTGAAATTTTGGATTCTTACTAAAAACCATGGTCTGTACCCGAATCCATAAAAAGTTCACCAAAAGAAGAATTTTAATTTTTTCATACAAAATTTTCATCGTTTTATATGCACTTTGTCAAACTTAGGTTTGGCTATATTTTTGGCCCTATGGCACCAAATCGATTGAAATTTAGGATTCTTACTAAGAACTATGGTCTGTAACCGAATCGAAAAAAACATCAGCCTAAAGAAGATTTTGAAAAAAATATCAACGTTTTCACACTTGGGTTCGCTCGTTTTAGTACTTGGGGTAGGTGTTTTTAATACTTGGGTTCGGGGTCATTACTTCGGCTTTATGGCACCGAACTTGCTGAAATTTAGGATTCTTACTAAAAACCATGGTCTGTTCCCGAATCCATAAAAAGTTCAGCAAAAGAAGAATTTTAATTTTTTCATACAAAATTTTCATCGTTTTATATGCACTTTGTCAAACTTAGGTTTGGCTATATTTTTGGCCCTATGGCACCAAATCGATTGAAATTTTGGATTCTTACTAAGAACTATGGTCTGTAACCGAATCGAAAAAAACATCAGCCTAAAGAAGATTTTGAAAAAAATATCAACGTTTTCACACTTGGGTTTGCTCGTTTTAGTACTTGGGGTAGGTGTTTTTAATACTTGGGTTCGGGGTCATAACTTCGGCTTTATGGCACCGAACTGGCTGAAATTTAGGATTCTTACTAAAAACCATGGTCTGTTCCCGAATCCATAAAAAGTTCAGCAAAAGAAGAATTTTAATTTTTTCATACAAAATTTTCATCGTTGTATAGGCACTTTGTCAAACTTAGATTCTGCCATAACTTTTGCCCTGTGGCACCAAATCGACTGATATTTCGGATTCTCACTAAGAACCATGGTCTGTAACCGAATCGAACACAAAATCAGCCTAAAGAAGATTTTGAAAAAAATATCAACGTTTTCACACTTGGGTTCGCTCGTTTTAGTACTTGGGGTCGGTGTTTTTAATACTTGGGTTCGGGGTCTTTACTTCGGCTTTATGGCACCGAACTTGCTGAAATTTTGGATTCTTACTAAAAACCATGGTCTGTACCCGAATCCATAAAAAGTTCACCAAAAGAAGAATTTTAATTTTTTCATACAAAATTTTCATTGTTTTATATGCACTTTGTCAAACTTAGGTTTGGCTATATTTTTGGCCCTATGGCACCAAATCGATTAAAATTTTGGATTCTTACTAAGAACTATGGTCTGTAACCGAATCGAAAAAAACATCAGCCTAAAGAAGATTTTGAAAAAAATATCAACGTTTTCACACTTGGGTTCGCTCGTTTTAGTACTTGGGGTAGGTGTTTTTAATACTTGGGTTCGGGGTCATAACTTCGGCTTTATGGCACCGAACTGGCTGAAATTTAGGATTCTTACTAAAAACCATGGTCTGTTCCCGAATCCATAAAAAGTTCAGCAAAAGAAGAATTTTAATTTTTTCATACAAAATTTTCATCGTTGTATAGGCACTTTGTCAAACTTAGATTCTGCCATAACTTTTGCCCTGTGGCACCAAATCGACTGATATTTCGGATTCTCACTAAGAACCATGGTCTGTAACCGAATCGAACACAAAATCAGCCTAAAGAAGATTTTGAAAAAAATATCAACGTTTTCATACTTAGGTTCGCTCGTTATAGTACTTGGGGTCGGTGTTTTTAATACTTGGGTTCGGGGTCTTTACTTCCGCTTTATGGCACCGAACTTGCTGAAATTTTGGATTCTTACTAAAAACCATGGTCTGTACCCGAATCCATAAAAAGTTCACCAAAAGAAGAATTTAAATTTTTTCATACAAAATTTTCATCGTTTTATATGCACTTTGTCAAACTTAGGTTTGGCTATATTTTTGGCCCTATGGCACCAAATCGATTGAAATTTTGGATTCTTACTAAGAACTATGGTCTGTAACCGAATCGAAAAAAACATCAGCCTAAAGAAGATTTTGAAAAAAATATCAACGTTTTCACACTTGGGTTCGCTCGTTTTAGTACTTGGGGTAGGTGTTTTTAATACTTGGGTTCGGGGTCATAACTTTGGCTTTATGGCACCGAACTGGCTGAAATTTAGGATTCTTACTAAAAACCATAGTCTGTACCCGAATCCATAAAAAGTTCAGCAAAAGAAGAATTTTAATTTTCTTCATACAATATTTTCATCGTTGTATAGGCACTCTTTTCAAACTTAGGTTCGGCCATAACTTTGGCCTTATGGCACCAAATCGACTGAAATTTCGTTTTCTTACTAAGAATCATGGTCTGTACACGATTCAACCAAAATATCTCCCAATAGAAGAATTTTAAAGAAAATCATCGTTTAAACACTTGGGGTCGGCCGTTTTAATACGTGGGTTCGGATGTTTAAATTTTTAGGGTATTCGCAACTTCGGCCCTATGTCACCGATCCGGCTGAAATTTTGGATTCTTACTAAAAATCATGGTCTGTACACGATTCAACCAAAATATCTCCCAATAGAAGAATTTTAAAGAAAAATCATCGTTTAAACACTTGGGGTCGGCCATTTTAATACTTGGATTCGGATGTTTAAACTTTTAGGGTCGTTGTAACTTCGGCCCTTTGGCACCGATTCGGCTGAAATTTTGGATTCTTACTAAGAATCATGGTCTGTACACGAATCAATTAAAAATTCTGACAAAATATTTTTTTTATTCTTCGTTTGACGTGCGCTCTGTGACAACACTAAACTTATGGTCGGCCATCACCGATCCGACTTACATTTTAGATTCTTACTAAGAATCATGGTCTGTACACGATTCAACCAAAATATCTCCCAATGGAAGAATTTTAAAGAAAAATCATCGTTTAAACACTGGGGGTCGGCCGTTTTAGTACTTGGCTTCGGATGTTTAAACTCTTAGGGTCATCGTAACCTTGGCCCTATGGCACCGATCCGGCTGAAATTTTGCATTCTTACTAAGAATCATGGTTTGTACACGATTCAACAAAAATATCTCCCAATAGAAGAATTTTAAAGAAAAATCATCGTTTAAACACTTGGGGTCGGCGGTTTTAATACTTGGGTTCAGATGTTTAAATTTTAAGGGTAATCGCGACTTCGGCCCTATGGCACCGATCCGGCTGAAATTTTAGATTCTTACTAAGAATCATGGTCTGTACACGAATCAATCAAATATCTCCTAATAGATCCCAAGTGCTACAAAGTGCCCAACCCAATTGTTTAAAATGATGAATTTTCTAAAAATTGTTCTTTTGGATGGTTTTTTGATTGATTCGTGTACATGCAATACTTTTTAGCAAGAATCCAAAAATCTTCCAAAATAATAGTTTTTACAAAATACGTGGTTTAACGGGTGCTTTGTTAAACTTGGGTTCGGTCGCAACTTACCCCCTATGTCGTCGAACCGACTTAAATTTTGGATTCTTAATAAATAGCATGGTCTGTACACGAATCAATCCATAAAGGCGAGGGCGCGGTGGGAGAAGCCACTTTTCTGACCTTAAACTCGCCTATTGCGACAATTTCTGATCAACGTAAGGACGTTTTTAAAATTTGGCTTGTAATATACCTTAACTGCCCTACATAATAAACATACCCCCTGCTCTACCAAAACCAGCGCCGTTCACAAGTCTGATTCCTGGTTTGAGGCAAAGTACAGGGAAAAGAACCCACGCGAATTTTCAGACCCGGAAAACTATCCAGTCGACATTCCCTTTCGGACTCCGAGCAACACGTCTGCAAAGAGCCTACCTGCCGTCCCAATCCAGTTTTTTTAATAATTAAAATATTTCCCAAAATTTTTCAAGAAATTTCCGAGTGACTACAACCTTGGCACCTCCACCCATCTAATTTCGACTCCAACGCTCGCATTTTGTTAATAGATTGGTAATAGATGTTTTCGCGGAAATCATTCAGAGAAGGGAAAAAAGAATGGATTAAAGAAACACCGGAATGAGTCGTTAAAATTTTTGTTTTAAATTAAGAGTTAAAGCAGAGTTTTCCGATGCACCTAGCACGAAAAAATGAAAACAGACAAATTTAAAATAATATATTATGACAAGAACATAAATACGGCTTTTTTAATTATTTGAAAATCTAGAAAGGATCAAAAGATTGAGTGTACTTACAAATAATATCTTTGGAGTAACGCAGAATAGTAAGTAAGAAGAGTAAGTAACAAAAATAAGGCACGGAACAATGGCTTGAGTCAACTTAGATCGACATCGCTTGCCCGTTTCTTGCAAACTTCAATGATGTTTCAACAATTCAGACATAATTTGATTACTTACTTAACACTAGATATGTTATAATAGAGTTGGCGTAAATATTTTTTCTTTCTGCAGCAATAATTGGTCATGTTCTGAGATGTATGTCCTTTACACAAACTTTCAGGTTCACAAATTTTACATTTTTGAAGTGGGAATTTTAAATTACATAATTTTTGGTGGTACCTTTCTAAACAAATATCATCTCTTCTACCGAGCCTTATCTAAAATTGCCTCCTCATTCAAAATCTCATCTCTAAGTCTTAACTCGACTCCGACTTAAATAAAATTTATTGATAAATTCACCTTTCGTATCACAACATTTTTAAATAATGGCGTACAACATCCTGCAAGGGCGAAAGAAAAAAAAAACATCGGAAAAAATCCTAGAATAATAATGTCCCGTATTTTTCCACCTTACCATCATTGATCGACCACTTATGCTACACCGTCAATCATATTTTTCTTAAAACTATTAGGGTTTTATGTACTTGTAAGTATAAGTTTTTACAATTCTTTTGCAGATATTGAATTACAATATGCAATGTTGTTGTCTCCTAATTTCTATTATTTATATTTTGATAGAATTACTTTATATTATTTGTAAGTGTTCCCCATTAGTTTTTCAATTTATCTGTATAGAGTTTATATCAATAGAATATGTAATAGTGTTTTCCGTGAAGTCATACGTAGAACATTTATATAAATGGAAGGGCTGCAGTACAGTCGTGTATTTCCCGTGACGTCACAAGCTTTTCGGCCATTTGCAATAATTAACATTTTAATGACTTGTATTTATTTATTTTATTTGTTATAAAAATACATTCAGTATATAAGGAAGCTTTAACTGTCCAACTAGGAAGGTCTCCCGTTGTAGGACAGGCAAATTGACATAATATTCTTATTGGGTTGGTAGGTACATGATGATTCATAAAGTAGTATAAGTAAAGTCAAGCTTCACAAATTGCATTTACATAATTATAATATAGGATAGAGTCGACTACTAGGTTCTAGAATCAATTAATTAACAAGAAAAATTGTATTCGAAGTGATTAAACAAGAAAAACGGTAAGCAAAAGAAAAGAAAAAGAAAATAAAAATTTTGAAAATAAAAAAATATGAAAAGGCGCTTGTAAAACATATCAGATAGCATTTTTAATAATATTTCTGACTCCGTCCTGCCTAAATCTAGTAATCTTTTTGTTAATTTTGGATACAAGAAAAGCAGTATACAGGAAAAGTAGTAAATAAAAAGAAAATAAAAATTTTGGAAACAAAAGAAATATATAAGGTGCTTATAATACATAATTATCAAATAACATTTTTTAATATTGTTTCTGATTCTGTTCTGCCTTAATCTAGTAACCATTTTGTTATTTTTGGACCGAAGGATGACACTTCACATAGTTTTAGTTGTGAAGGGATTTTGTTACTGTGTTTTGTAATTTGTTGTTTGTTGGAATAGAAAGGTCATTTCTGCCCTTACTTCTGGTATCTTCGGAACTATTCGAAATTCTGAAAAAATTCAAAAAGTTTTGTCCTCATTTAATCATTGAAGATAATATCAGCGACTCTCAATCGAAAATTTTATACAGAAAAATCTCAAAAAGATTCAGTCGCATCTAGGAATTGAATCCAGGACTTTAGGAATCTACTGAGCTAATTCGACCCTATCCCATTCAGTTATACAACTGTAACATATTTCGACTAAGAACAGTTGATAGTTGCTCTCAACATTACCTTCATTGCCTTAACGGCTGTTTGTTTCGCTACTGTCTTTATGTAAGATTGCAATATTCTTCCTGAAATAAATACTGTCTAGACTAGATGGTGTCTTGCATAAATATATCCATTTTTATTGGTTGTGCAACATCTATTGACTTTTCTGCAAGAATATTTTTTTTTGGAATACATTTATTAGTAGAACCTTAAGTTGTAATAGTTGATCATTTAAAATAATACTATTATTTTTCAAATAAATAAATTACTTTGTTTTTACCACTATTATTGATTTTATTAAAAAATCGACATGTTTCGTAAGCCAAGCTTACTTCATTAGGGTTTTAATAATACTATGTTTTGATAGTATTATTAAAACCCTGATGAAGTAAGCTTGGCTTACGAAACATGTCTGTTTTTTTTTTTATATTCAATAATAGTGGTGAAAACAAAGTAATTTATTAATTTGAATTAAAATGGTGCCACAAAATAAGTTTGCTGTTTTTGAGGAACTATTTTTGTTTACATTGGAATCTGGGGGTCAGTATTTCCAGTAGTGACCGACTCATGAATCGATCCCTCCAACTGCGGTGAAAAGTGATGGGTCGAGAAAATCCGGCTGGAGAGGTCAAAAGAATTCTCTCGATCTGATCCGCTACGCCGTCGATGGTTAGAATCATTCGCCGCGAAGTCCTGGACAAACCTCATCCCATGAACTCCTGCTAAGTTATCAAACGTAGCGAACCATTTGGATTGACCTACGGCACAGGTTGTAAACAAATCCGGTAAACGGTTCCCGGGGAGGCAGTACCTATACCTGCCTCTCAAATTTAACTGTATGTAGCGACTCAATCTAAAATTTGAAACAGAAAAAGATACGATCGCATCTAGGAATTGAATCCAGGCCCTTAGCCTTGCTCTACTCTACTTGCTGGCTCTGCTCTGCTACTGAAACTTTGACTATGATGAATATGACATATTTGTGAAACCCGTGAAATTTCACAGGAGACAATCTCATTACACGGAAATGAGATAAACTCTGGAAAAAAAGCAGGCGCACAGCACGTAGTGGACATACAGGGGTCACATTGTCGCCTTTGGTTACTCCCCTATCGACGTTTGACCTTTTCAATTAAATATTATGAAATTTTCTTCATTAAAGTGGTAATAAAATGTTCGGCCGAGTTATTAAATCAACCGTTGGGAAAAGAGAAGTACGTAATTACGTAATAAAAGCATTAAGTGCAAGATATTACATTACTTTCTAAGAATATTTTATTTTGCTTTGCTAGGAAAATGTTGATACGCCGAAAATACTTTTGAGGGGCGTTTTCACCATGATAAATATCTATATAAATGTGAAATAAATAGGTATATATTATATAATATAACATAGAGTTCCATGACAGTTGATTCCCCAACAGTTGGCTCCTCGGTATATATACACAATGCCTACGTGGTCGTTTTAGGGAAAATACAGTATACCTACTTACACAAAATATAATTAAGTGTTGAAAGGATGTTGGCAAGGTACCTGACAAGTTTAAGCGGCCAGAGAGAGAGAGAGACAGGCATCAAGCGAACGGGGTTTCGAATCCCGCGAAAGTCAAAAAAAACATTCTTATTTTGTGAAATCAATATCCAATCTTCAAACCACTTTAAAAAAATTAGCAAAATAAAAGAAAACGACCTCTAGCGGCTTTCTGGTTTCACTTTGTTTTTTTTTATACCCTTTATTATCAGAAAAATATTGAAATGGTTCGAAATGCTCAGATCAAAAAACAAAAAAAAGTTTTTTCAAGTAACGTGAGATTTTGCTGGACCCCCCCCCCCCCCCGTTTGTGCTCACGTAATTAATGGATGCCCCCTAACCAAACATGGAACTACATAAAGGTTTTGCTCAGGAATTCCCCAAGGATCCTTGGCCCCCTCTTATTTAAGATTTTTATGAATGATGTTAACTAAACGATCCGTAACACTAAGTTGTACCTATTTGCTGATGATAAAAAAAATATTAAGTTGGATATGGATTGAATAGAGATCCCCAGGATGACCTGGACTCTCTAGTCAGAGTACATAATAATAATAATAATAATAACTTTATTTCACATAAAATTGAACAATAAAACATATGTGGAAACTTTGACTAGCCAACTAGGAATGGATCCTGTTTTAGGCCAGTCAAATTGACAAATTTAAATTCATATTACATTGTTTACTAACATAACATGTTATTTATAGCAGGAAAAGGTGTTAATTATGTATTCCTAACAGTATATAATTTTGTACTCATAAGAAAAAGAAGACAAATAATGATATCTTAACATCAAATTCAGATATTTTCCCCTAGAGCGCTTAAAAACAAAAACAAATACAAATAAAAGATAAAAGATAAAAGATAAAAGATAAAAGATAAAAGATAAAAGATAAAAGATAAAAGATAAAAGATAAAAGATAAAAGATAAAAGATAAAAGATAAAAGATAAAAGATAAAAGATAAAACCGGTAAAGTAAACAAAATCGGTAAAGTAAATAAAACCGGTAAAGTAAATAAAGCAAATACAAGCCAGATGGTAATAATAAGAAGCCTATCTCTTGGTCAACATATCTTCGCTTTTGACCCTCCCTAAATCAAGGAGCCAGTCGTTGATTAATTTGCGCAAAACATTAGTACTTTTCGTTTTCCAAGCATTAGGAATGATATTAAATAATTTAGGTCCTAAGTACGAAAATTGACGTTGTCCAAGGGACGTCGTGGTTTTTATTGGGACTATTGGATTGTTCCTTGAATGTCGGGTGTCGTGAAGGTGGTCAATGGAAGGGTAGTGCTGGCGTCGTTTTTGAGCATGTAATACAATCTTTCTAATATATAATTGTCTAACATCGAGAACTTTAAATTCCGTGAATAATGCATCACTGGGGTACCTGAATGGTTTTTTAAGGATGACTCTTAGTAAAGATTTCTGTGCTTTAGCCAGGGAGTCCAATATTGTTTTGGCACATCCACCCCATCCTAGGGATGCATATTCAAGTAAAGAATTACACATGGCATAGTATATTGATTTCATGTCTTTTACAGAGAGAATATTTCTGATGGTAATAAAAAGGTGAGTAAGTTTTCTGACTTTTGAGGCAGTTGAGTTAATGTGTTCTTCCCATCTCAGATATTTATCTATGATGATTCCTAAATATTTTAAACTATCAACGCATTCTAGTTTATTGCAAGTACAAGTGTTCGGTTCATTGCAAATGTGAATAGTAATATTAATAATTACCTTGGGTTGTCCCGCTTGTGTTGCACTAAAACGTATAAATTTGGTCTTATCCGTGTTAAGAGTAAGGAGATTATTGTCTAGCCATTGTTTGACATTGTTTATTCCAATTTCGGCTTTTCTATGCGCTTCGTACCAGTTTTTGCCCTCAAATATTAAGACCGTATCGTCAGCAAAAGTGATGATATGATCGGCAAGGTTACTGTTGCAAAGTTCATTGATATAGATATTAAACAATATCGGTCCTAAAGTACTTCCTTGTGGTACACCAAATTCGATATTTGCTGGATCGCTTAGAGTATCATTAATATTAACTCTTTGGCTCCGATTTTCTAAATAGCTTCCTAACCATTTAAGTAACTGCCCCTGTATACCGATTAGCTGTAATTTTTTCAAAAGGATTTTGTGCGAGATGGTATCGAAAGCTTTAGCCAGATCCAGAAAGAGCGCTATGCTTTTGATTCCTCGATCGATGTTATTAGAAACAACTTTAGTCAGATTGCCAATGGCATTTTCTGTACCTAAACCCGGTCGGAAGCCATATTGCCTCTCAGAAAGAATGTTATTATCTTCAAGGTAAAAGCTGAGACGGTTTTTAACAATTTTCTCGATAATTTTTGACACCGAATTGACCAAAGATATCGGCCTGTAATTTTGAATCGCAGATTTATCTCCATTTTTGTGCAGTAATACAACAATTGAATGTTTTAGATGTTTAGGGAATGTTCCTGATTTGAGACTTAGATTGGAAATGAACGCTATCGGAGATGCTATGAATGATTTGATTACTTTAAGCAGATTTGTCGAGATTTTGTCTGGTCCACAAGCGTTAGATGGCTTTAGGTCGTCAATTATTTTCAGGACTTCGTTCGTCGATGTTTGTATATTGTCTATTTTATGGACGAGGTTAGAGGTGACCAAGTTGGCAAGATCGTTTTCAGTTTTATTACATTTGTCGAGAATTTTTTTGGCAAGTGTGGATCCCACCGATGTGAAATAGTTATTAGCGAAATTCGCCATATTTTTAGAATTAGAAGAGTTTATGTTACCGATATCTAATGATTTGATTTCGGAAGACCTGTTGATTTTTGTTCTACTAATATTACGAAACGCTTCCCACATACGTTTTGGAGAATAAGAATTTTCGTAAATGAACGATTTGTAATAATTTTCCTTCGTATATTTAATAATCTTTTTGCATAAGTTTCTATATTTCTTGTAGTGAATTTGTACTAAAATATCATCTGGAAACTTTTGCGCCCTTTTGTGGAGTTGGTTTCTTTTGTGAATCGATTTGACAAGGCCGGGAGAGATCCAGGGCGTAAGTTTAAACTGGCTGTTCGATATGCGTTTGTTACTACTATGTTTAGAAATATACATTTGTAGAATACAAATGAATTCCTTCATCGCAATGTCAGTATCAGTTTGATTAAATACTTTTTGCCAGTTTTCTAAATGCAAGTCCTCAATTAAATTATTAAAGTTTAATCGAGGGACATACTTTATTTTGGCAGGTGGGGGCGGTTTATCTTTAAAGCACAGTGCTGTCGTATAGTGGTCGGAAATTGATGAGTGGATAACGAATGAGTCAAAGAAGTTAATATTTTTTACGTTGATGTGATCCAAACAGGATTTTTTCGTGCCCTGTTCACGAGTAGGTGTGTTGATTGTCGCTATGAATCCGTTTTCTGTGAGCAGGCATAAGTAGTCGTTGAGTTGGTGGTGAAATGGAGATAAAGTGTTGATATTAAGGTCGCCTATAATGATTTGACGTTCAAATTTATCGGAACTGCTGATAACAGTTTGGAGTGAATTCAAAAAAGAATCTATGATCTGGAAAGAAGGTGATCTATATATAGCAAAATATATTATATTGTTTAAAAATCACCACCTTTTGAATGCAGATAAATGTAGCGTCATATCTTCTTTTCGAAAGAAAAACACATTATTATATTCCTGCATAATTAAGAACAATCTTTTAAACAGGGTAAATAGTATAAGATATCTTGAAGCTTATATTCCAATCTCACTTTGAGCATATCACGTTGAAGACTTTTAAAAATATGGTATTTATATTTAGAGCATGTTAAAATTTCAAAAATCCACAAACATTTAAGATTCTCTACAAATCCTACGTCAGAAGTTACCTAAAGTATGCTTCAACGGTGTGGAATCCTCACTATTCTACATACAAATCACACGTAGAAAGAGTTCAGAAATTATTTTTGAAGAGTTCAGAAAGCTTCTTATCGCATGTGAAATCTTGAAAACTATATCTCCATGAATCTAAAATCTCTTAATAAACCCCGAGATATCAGAGACCTAGTAATGCTTTATAAGACAACAATTTCAATGATAGTCGATATCTAATACAAAATTTAATTGAGTTCTTCAACCTCTATATACTATTTATATTCCGAAGAGCAGTACTATTGTCTTGAAAATATATTTGTAAGAATAATTAACAGATGCACAGACATTGATGTGTTTGACACCAATTCACTAAATTCTCAACGACCATAAAAAGTAAAATTCGATCGAATATGTTTAACAGAAAACTTAGTATTAGTACGATTTTTTTTAATCACATTTTCTTTTTGCTTTCAGCAATTTGAAATGAATGACTTCACTTCCTCTTGGATTTTTATATCTATTCCATGTTTAAATGTAAACCTAGGAAATATTTAGAACTATAAAACTATAAAAAATTAAAACTTTAGAACTATAAAAAAAGTAAAATAAATAAACATATCTTGCAAGAATTTAACAACTATTCATATATACATATATATTTATATATACTTTATATATATATATTTTTCTTCTAAATAATCCATTACCATTATAATGTAAAAAAAAACCAACTTTCTACTTCAACACATAAATACCTGTACTTGTCACACTAATCATAAACACGTAAACACCTCAGCACAGGTTCTCCTAGTGAGGTGTTCACAAAACATACAACATTATAAACCAACAGTTTCACCTTCTCAAACCTACCTTACACCCAACATAATAAAATGTTATATTAATTAATATGTAAAAATGTTTTCCAAAATATATTATGTTAAAATATTAAATAATTAAGTAATATATAGAAATAAATAAATTTCAAAAAAAAAAATTTGTTGCTTTAAAATTTCTTTAGATAAGCATAATTCAAATAGCTAGGTAAATAATAGATGCACTTTATCAGAACTACTTGTATTAGGTTTATTGTTATGTATTTAATTTTTTTTGTATTAAATTTGAATGTCGTTTTTTCATTGGTCAATGATATAAATATTTCTAATACTGCCATATACAATTATATAAATACTGTTTATAACGTGAAATAATAAAATGAAATAATTGTCTTTGAACGACGTTATTTAAAATAGAGGAAGAGGGAATATCTTCGACATTGGGCTTATTGTCTTCATCAAAAATATTTCTGATGAATCCGGTATCTAGTAATGAGTCATTTTAAGATTACTCATCTTCTATGAAAAATAAATTATTAAAAGTTTACCAAAACACGGAAAGGGAAAATATTTATTATATCTATTTTCGTTAGTAAAGACTCGCTCTCATTGCGAGATCGGATGCCTCCAGGTCCTGCCGGATGCGGATGCGGATGTCGGGTGCATATATTATATAAGATCGGAGTGAGCAACCCGGAGTGCAGCAACGGGAAGAGACACGCGAACCACCGCGAGCAAGGCACTTTCTAGGCACTACAAATAGAAGTATGTAGACAGGGCGCACAACCCGAGGCGCCAGAGAATCTGCCCTGCGCGCGCATGCGCAACCTTATTGATTGCACGTCGACTGTTCGTGTGGGCAAAGCAAAGGTGCTCCGCTCCTACTGTCAACGTTCGTCGTTCGAGCCTCCAGACCTTCTTCACGCAAATTAAACGAATCTTAAAAGAAACGAAAAAGAAATAAACGTGACATTTTTTACCGGTTATGAGGGATTATTCCCTCCCTTTCGGGCTGAGGCAAAATGTGATAGACCCTTGAATCCATAACGTATTGTTTGTGAGAAAAACAAGTTGGGTATCTATATACCGCGCAGTTTCACGCGATTTATATTAGCTGTCAAGCGTTTATTGTGTGTTGAGAAGATTATACAACAAACATCATGAAGATGCTGGAAGATGGACCGGAGATCACGGCTTTGGAGACAGGTGAGTTTTCCATGTCACATTGAAGACGCAATTTCATCCAGCGCCATTGCAAGTGTAAATTGCAAATTCTCATCTCATAATGAGGTCACCCATTCAAATTAATCACAAGAGTGTTCTCAATAGTTCCATTCCACAGTTTTAAACTTAAAGAAAACTTTGGAAAATCCAATCCATACATGAAAATCTAGATGAGATATTGATCTTCGGATATGTGTGGGTGCATGCATTTGATGCCTAGATTCTGGGATTCATATAAGATTCCTGTTAAATAAGATGTCTAGAGTTAGATAAAACCCCCTTTGAATAATATACTTTAAATACAGGATAACTATTTGGCATTTAATTCACGTACAAACCGAAACGTTTTTACAACGCAATAATTTATGCAACAGTATCCTTTTATTTGGGATCCTTAAGATAGAAGATAATACAAAGAGTTTTATTTGAAACCTTATTAACATTGTCTATTATATAAGACAGTTTAATTGGTAAACATATCTAAAAAAACAATGAATATCTTTGCTTTTGAGCATGAAATCAATGATTAAGGCTCATTTTTAAGTTAATTAATAATTCTATAAAACGAATTATGTCGTTAATAAATTAATATTCGTGCTTTGTGCAAATGTAGATAACTTATCCTCCTTTGTTAGCTTATTTTGAAAAACATGTTAGAGTTTTGAAGAACATCAAAGGTGTCATTTTTGTTCATTTTTCAAGACAAGTAATATTGTTGATATCATTCCTATTCCTATTTTCAAAATGATTCTATTTATCATTTTTGCAAACAAGTTTTTTTAAAGTTTTTGGGGATTTTAGTACAGGAAGGTTTATAACTCTTTCTTTAGATTTTTAGACAAATTTAAACGGACTATGAAAAATTAACTGCATTTTCATTGGCCCTAATTTAAATTAAAAATAATACATATGGGATTGTTCTCACCACGTCTTAGGAAGGGTTAACCAAATAACCAACCCTTGTTTTAAAAGACAAAGACAGTAATCCGTCTTTTGTAATCTTAATAAGATAAGTTTTTCTATCTCATTCATATTTAAACCCACGCTATTTTAATATCCAAAGCGAAACCCAAACCAATCACATCACCACATACTATTATAATATCTGAATGAGTTAATCGATTCACAAAATGATTCCTATAAATACGCGAAGCGAACACGTACTTGAATATGTATGCGGGAGAAGGAGGCGAGTGAATTGAGTTGGTACAAAAATAGACCCAGCACCCTTCAGAGAAAAGTTGCCTTTCACCGTGACTTTTATTTTCATTTGGATGCGAAACCAGCCTCCGACGAAACGAGAAACGGGAAAACTCCTAACTACATTTATATAAGTTAGTAATGAATAGGAGAAATACAAAAACACCCTCACTTAGCATTAAGCCTTCGAATTATTGTGAAAATAACTTAAAAGTTTTGTTGGTTGGCTCGTTTTCAAAGTGTCATTTTAGCGTGAGAGCTTTTCAAGGTTTAAATGTGAGTTTATTTCATATTTTAAGAGGAAAATATGACACTCTTACTTTAATTAACTATTACGCCATTTCCCAGCAAATAACATTGAACATAATACAATAAATAATAAAAAATGCCGTCTTGATACTCCTTGATTCATCCACGTTCATAAACACCCAATCTTTTGTGTTCTGACTCTTAACATGAGTCATGTTAACATGACACGATGGAAGTGTTTGATTAACTTGATTGTCTTTTTGGCAATTTATGAATTATTTTTTCACCTACTTGTTTGTCAAGTTCTTGTCACATTAATACACACTGTTTGCTTTATTCGCATTTATGCATGTTCCCATAATGTGTAATTTTCTGTTTTACCTAATATCGTTCAAGTACGACTGTTTATTTGATCCTTTTTGATCATCTTGTAGAGTCTGTGACCTATTTTTTCACCCATTTGCGCGGCATCATCTTAGCAACTAACATCAAATTATTAAATCTGTACTAAATGGAAAAATATTGATTCTTAAAGTTTTATAAAACTAATGCGAAGATTCCTAAAACTACAAATTGATTTTTAATGAAGGTCATGTATATTGGTAATAAGTTTTAAGTAGGCACTTACACTAATTAAGAGCATTAATTAAAAAAATATTCCTTAGGAAAGCTCTGGTAAGTAGCAAATAATAGTTCGTTGTTTATTTTACAATGTTGTTTTGTTTCAAATTACTAATACGTGGGCGCACAATCGATTGTCATACACCTTGTTTATGTTTATTTGGACAACAGAAACCTTAAAAATACAAAACAATAATTCAAAACAAACATAGTTCAGTTTTCAAGATGCTGAAAGTTTGCGGAAGACGGGCGCTTAAGAAACCAACATTACCGTATTGTTACAATAATAGACTGTCAACTTGATATAAATGATCTCATTGATTATTTCAGTTAAGAGTTTTCCAATAACATAACATCATAAGATGCGAAAGTTCCCCTCTTCCATATATCGACGGTCCCGTAGAACAATGTCAGATGTGCAAAATCGTAGTTTTGCAGGAGAGCTGTTCAAAGTTTTTTTTCTGCATTTTTACTCTTTCTGAGAGAAACAAATGTAAAGTTGATGTGATATTTTGCATTAACCCTTATTTATTTATTTGGAAAAATACAGTATACCAGCTTTTTGCAACATTGTTGTAGTTTTTAAGAAAAATCACTTCCGACTTTTTTTTACGGACAAGGAGTTGTCGTATAGAAACATCTGACATTGTTCTACGGACATAGCATGAAACATGTGTGTCGTATATGTATATCCTACTTTATTCTTTGGAATTCAAACATAAGTTTTTGTCGTATTTACAACCTAATTTATTGTATATATTTTTTTTGTTTCTAATATTACCAAAAAAAAATAAATCTATTTTTTTAGTAATAATTACGTAAAGGAACCCCTTTATAATAAAAGTTATATATAAGAATTTGACACTAAATAAATAAAAACAGGGAAAATAATATATTCAATTTTTTATTTGTTTTTAATCCAACAGAACTGGGAGGATATTTCAATCTCAGATATGACATGAGATATCCACATTATTTAAAGAGAAAAATATAAGAAAAATTAAAAACATAACAGGTTACCTAATCGTACCATAAAATTAAAACATCCGTAGTTTTATTTCTTTTAATCTAGCAGTACTGGGTACTGGGAGGATTGTTCAATCTCAGTCTGTAACATGAGTCAGTTACATAAGTACGACTATCACATTATTTAAAGGAGAAGAAATAAGAAAATATAACAAAAATTAAAACATAACAGGGTGGTACCTAACCATAACATAAACTTAAAACATTAATAGTCTAATTTTCGAATTAGAATATTTTTATTAGACCTAAATAAATAATAAAATTATTATTATTCAGAGTCACCATCATTGACACAAATGTTTCCGTATGTTATGGTCTTATAAAATTCATGATATTGTTCAGGAATAATTCCTGAATTGCAAAGACTTAAAAGGTCATTGTATTTATCTTTTTGAATCGGCAAAGGGGTATCATACGCCTTATGAAGTTCGATGTCAATAGCATGAAAATGTCTTGTGGCATTACGAACGATGATAGTCTGAAACTCTTTTCTGAGGTCATATTTATACTCCAGCTGATTGGAATGATCTCCAGAGGTACGAACTTGCTTGACGCAGCTCCATGTCATTTTTTTATTTTGGGTATCTTTAGTCCAATTTTTATTCTTTAACGAATTTAAAGTCGTAAAAGTTATCTTGCGACATATCTCGAACTTCGTAGGGATTTTCATCAATTTTTGCCCATCTCACGAGAATCTTCCATTCATTTGGACTATAAATCGTCCTAGGAGCACTTGCTTTTTCGATTACTGCGTGCACACTATCTCCCTCATTTTGAGTGTGGCCCTTTTCTAAAAAGCTGTGTGTAATGGTGATTCCGAATTCTTTAGCTGCATATAAATACAGGCTAAAAACCACTCTATTTCGATTCTGTCCAGGGCAGTTATCAGACCAGAATCTGAATTCTTTAGCCCCCCTTTCAACTTTTTTTTTAATGAAATCAAGCAAACAACTACTTACTTCATTGGCTCCTCGTTTTGCGATTCCTTCGTGCCACATATAGCAGATCCCGTGTCTCGCTGCCATATCGTAAACAGTGAAATTGTAGGTGGACAATTTTCGTTTATAATAAAAAATACTCGCCTTACCATGAGGACAAGTTAACACCTTTTGAAAATCAAAAGTCGCACATATGATTGACCCATCAGAAGCGATAGCTTTGGCTTTGTCGTTATTTTTTAGGTCCCGGGCAAACTGTTTCTCCTCGCGATGCAAAGTGATGGCTTCTGTCTGCTCATCAGACGGCTGAGACATATTTTTAAATGCATAGCATTGGTCGCATTGATCCTTTTTAGGGATGTGGAAACCTAAGTTAAATTTTTGATTAACAATGTCTCTGTATTGTCGTTCGGATGTCGCCTTTTTGGTATATATGTCTGGGTTAAACCATTCAATATACAATTTGAACATCCTAGCAATGCTGAGACTTCCATCTAAATATAACTTTGTCGAATCTTTTCTAATATAATGCGATTCGACCGGCACAAATGATTGTACGTGGTCACACACACTTTTCACCACATCCTCGACAATTATTTTTTTATGATTTTTATGGGCCCCTCTATTGTCTTTCTGAACGTCCATCGATCCGTCATACTTCTTCCAGGCCGTTGTCACTATTCTTTCCCCGACAGAAAGAGTATTTAAAAAGAATATCTTACAGACGTTTTTCTTATCAGATTCCAACGATAACGTTGACTTTTGTGGCAGGAAATATTTGTATGTGTACTGACGGTTAAGTTTTACATCAATAACGAGTGCACGACGTTTCTTCTCCTTTGTTGTATATTTAACAACAAAGCTCCATTGTAGCTGTCTATCACCCAGATTCCAAAATTTTTGTAAATTATCTGATCTTTCTTCAGTAGAAAAATGTGTGAAACATTTCAGCTTACAGGAGCAAGGTGGGCCAAGTACCTTTTCGTCCGTACATTTTCCACGTTTGGTGACGTACTTCTTACCCAGGTTTTTAAGACATTTCCGTTTGATATCTGCCCATTCCGATTGATTTCGGCGGCGTTTTGTATTTATCCTCGTATTAATGCTAGAAGCTGGAGATGATGCATTCGAAGAACAGTTTGGAGAATAATCTATGGGCAAAATAGTATAATCCTCATTGTGTACGCCACAAAAGTTGTCATCGCATAATATGTGGCCATTCACAGGGGATGGTACAGGAGTTTCGTTGAATTCCAGCAATTGCGGCTGTTCATTTTGTCCGTTGGACTCTATGTTCACAGAAACAGAAGAAGGCGAACCGGGAATATCTGAAATAACAACAATATTTTTTAATTCCATCGATTAAAAGTCTCAGAAAATTTACTTTCAAAATTATATAGTTTCAGATACAATTATTGTTTTACTAATTTACCTGACTCAGCAAGCAGCGATGAAAAGACATTTTCAGCCATCAGGTCTGCTGTTTGGCCAATATTAACACTCCGCGGAGGGTCGGATTCAGAAACGCCTAAAATCAAAATATAATTTTCTTTTAATATACTAGCAGCAAATTTTATCTTTTCTCTTTTTTTAATGCGCTTTTTAAACACCTACCTGATTTTTTTTCTGGATCGGACTGAGATTCGGATTGTGGACTATTCAAATCTTTCAACAGATGCTCCATAATGTCTCCAAACTCCTCTTGCATTTTAGCAACCCCATCAGGAAGAGGTGATTCAGGAATCTCTAAAAGGTTTTAAAAAAAAAATAAACTCTGTTTCTCAAAAGTGTCTGAAAATCTGATTCTACGTACATTTATAATTTGAATAATAAGTAAGTAAAGTAAAAAATATTGACCTTCTTCTTCCTGCACCAATGGTGACTGAGACGAATCAAAGGAATTCAAATCTGGATTCATCGTTTTTGTAATATCCGTATTATTTATATTATGATTCCGAGTATCTTCATGACGTGAACAGGGATCTAAAAACATGGAATATGTTAATCTCAAATACTTATTAAATTACATTTTTTTATTGAAATACAAATATGAAAATATCATAATATTATTAAATAATATATATTTACACAGCAGATAAATCTTTAAAAATATATTTTACAGGTGTTTAAGAGGTTTTTATTTGTCGAACAAAGTAGTATTGAAAAAACTTCCCAAGAATAATGTTGAATGTGAACATCTGACACGAGAAAAATTTTAAATGTTCCAAGAACAAAGTCGGATTTTTGTTTCCTGCACACTGCTACTTGACAGATTCCAACAAAAAATGTTAAATGTGCTTTTACGGCGACACATATTTTTTTATCACTTATACATATTTAAGTACCACCTAACAATGATTTAATTAATGTAAACTAAAAACTCTCATTTTAAAGACAAATGATTTATTTTCTGTGATTGTTATCGGTTATGACAATCTGACATTGTTTTTGGGAGGCCCGATAAAGTAATTTAAAATCATAGCAGTTCTGTAGGAAAACAATAAAAACTTACCTATTACAACTTCATTTTCATTCTCATTATCCTGATCTGGATGAATAATGGTATTTGTAATGTCCATTAACTGCTTTATTCGACAATTAATGTTTCTTGACACGTTAGAGCCATGTCCTGGTTCTCGTTTATCTTTGTCTGCACTTTGTTCATTCACTTCAATTGGACACATTTTACTAGGCAAACATTTAAAACGATTATTATATTTTCGAGGCATAGTTAGTTTATACTGCCTTACTAACAAAAGAGCAACAATTTACTTTTATATTGATGTGCACGCACTGATTCTTCACGCACGCCTCTACCGTTCGAACTCTCCGAAGAACTAAGTAGATTCTGACAATCCGACTGTGCGCGCGCACTTCCAATGGCGGACTTGTGACAGCGAACAAAATCAGCTGTGCACTACTGACAATGTTCTCCGGACAGTATGTCACAACTGACTTTGTTTGTTTCAATAACTTCTGAAATAATTAAGATAAAAAAAATCTGAAAACGCAGACTACAAAAGCAAGAAAAGAAATTTAAAATCAGCCAAAAAAACGATTTTTGATTTTTTGCAGATCTGACTTTATTCTACGGGACCGTCGATATAGTCTCACGAAATCCTTCTACGTGGGCATCTGTACAACAGAAAACCCACCAATAATTTTAACCTCGTCCGGCATTAAGAATGTGGCGGAACCAAAATTATAAAGCCGAAACAAATCTTCCTGTGGGATCAGTCCCCTACAGTCTTTCTCGCATTTTTTTCGTTATAAAACGGAGATGGTTTACTTAGGGCCATGAGCCCAAAGTGCTGTCATCCCTTTGAACGGTGCATGTGACAAAGATCACCAGGGTTGACATTGGATGTTCGGTTACGTCTCTTGGTTCCACAACGTGCCCTCCCAGATATCTGAGCCTTGTTTCCAACAGCGCGGGACATTGGAACCATAGGTGAATTGGAATCTCTTCATCCTTTTTACAATTCCTGTATCTATTGGTGTTTTCCACTGCCAACGATACCAGCACGTGTCTCCCGAAGAGACAATGTACCGTTACTAGATCTACCAGTTCCCTTATTGACTTTCTGTCCATATTAAGCAGCTGCGTGGTCTAGGGTTTGGTCCGTTTATGAGTACTTTCCCATTCCTTCCAGTGCTGTGAGATTTGAACCACCTTTCAATATTTTATCGATGGTGGAAAGGAAGAATGGCTAACGAGATTCATTTTTCGCTCATTAGCCATTCTTCTTTTCCACCATCGATATGTAGTTTAGTGTGGTAAGCTGAAATTCCTTCGGACAGCTCGGATTCCGCAATTGGTTCTTCCGCCCCATTCGGTACCTTCAATGCATTTACGTCCTAGTATCCAAATTAGGGTTATTTTATTGACGGTTCTTCCAGAATAGTCCTGCATTTCCTGCGTTACTTTCCAGTGCCATTAGATGTGCTGCCTGGCCCTATTAATATGTTAAAATTTAAATATATATATATACAATTCACCAAATATTATACTCAAATTTATCTTTTACATCATGATGTGTGCTATAACCCTTTACAAGTATTATTTTTTAACTACGGACTTTGCAGATTGTTGTTATCAAGTTGCAGAGAAAAAGGACTTTTATTTTAAAAATATATAGTGGCTTACGTTCGCAGGTCAACATTATTGTTGTGGCAAACGTCTTACCGATCTGCCAAAGGATGTTTTATAATGCTAGTAGATTGGGGTTTGGTCCATGTTAGCCCACTCTACGACCTTTGAACTTTACTGATAGTGGGTTGTGCTTTTCTGCTAATCTAGTAGGAGTGGTACTTAAGATATGGGAATGGGTCGTTTCCAATAAGATAGATGTTCAAGTAGTGGTTAAAAAGGTTTGAATTGAAATGAAATATGATTCTGAATGACGATATGATGTGAATGAAGAATCTCTGTAGGGATTTGGAATGGATCTTGGAATAGAATGGCATGGTATTTGTGGAGAGAGGAGAAAATAATAATTTAGAATTGTTTTTTTTCATTACCTCCACACAGGAGGCCCCGAGGAAAATTATTTCCTTCGGGGGATGCTCTGTGGAGGGTCTTTCTATGAAAACAAAAAGAGGAAGTTTTGGGAAGGACGATGGTATTAAGGGCGGGTTGGAATCTGGGGGTCAATGTGTCTAGGGGTAACGGATTTACGAATCCGATCCCAATCAAAGGGTCTCCCTCAACCGGTGTCTGCCAATCCGGCCCACCCGCAGCAGGTAGGCAAAAGCATTTGCGACCAAGGCCTATAAAAAACCTCACCCCCATGTACCTGGGCACCCCTGCTTCACCAAATGTAGCGAACTGTCCAATTGATTCCCGGGGCGGTTAAAAGGAAATAATTAAGAATTGAAGTGCTTGAAAATGGGACACACCTCCCCTCCTACACACCATTCCACCGTTAGCATCTACCTCACCACATTATCTCAAATAAGGATGCCGATGATGTATATAGACCTAATGGTTCCAGACGGTCGGGAGCAGTTGGGACACCAGTATGGAATACACATTTAAAATAAAATAAAATCTATGGGTACATCCTGGTACCTCCTAACTTTACATCTTCCCTTCATTTTCCTAGAAGTTGGATTTTCCAAGTGTTAGGGTAGGAAATAAATGTTCCTCTATGCGGGCAGTGCATATGGATCTCGATGAATAAATCTGCATATTGATATCAAATAGCAAGGTATTTCACAAAGGTACTCACGGTAAGTTTTATTGCTTGTCGGCACTTGCATATTTTAATGACTGAACCACAGGTACTCGTGCTGTGTGTTCAAATTAAAAATATCATTTATTTAGGGGTAAATCGTGATATTAAGTCAGATATTAATCCAAAACGGAGTTCTTAGAAAAGGAAATAAGGTTTCGTTCTTATAAAATATGTTTTTATCACAAACCCTTTTCGGCTGATGTAGAAAAATATTTCAATTTCAAAAGAATTCAATTCCAGCAGTTCGGGGATATCAAATTGGATGAAAAAACATGTCATGGCGGAAAATCCATAATACCAAAAATTGATTGTAAATAACATTACATATTTTATGTCATCATCATTTTCATAATTAATGCCAGTCACGTTTACTGTCGGCGCGCGTCTTTTTCTGACGTCTTGTTTGATATCACTAACAGATCTTCTAGGAAACCTTGGTTTTCCGGACGTCTTTCGTGTCTTTTTTCATTATGCACCGTGTTGCACGTTTATATAGTGAAGCGTTGTATTCATGATAACTGAGAAAAAATCCTAATAAAGTTTTTTAAACAAAGCAAATCTATTTACAAACAAAAATGACTACTGTAATTGTAGCTGTAGGTACTTTTGTTTAATTTAATCCAATTCAATTTATTCATTTTAAAAACATTACAAAATTAAAATTTCAAAGCCTTTTTAAATAGTGTATAGGTACTTAAAATATTTTAGATATGATAAGCAGATTTAAGCTGACAGCAACAAAGTTTGCCGTTTAAATTGTGCTTCATTGATGTTAAATATATCGATATCGATTCTATTTAACATCAAGACAGCTTTCCCGACTGGCATGACCATTGGAAAGTTAGTTATGCAAGCCGGGAGATAAAGTCTATGCTGTCGGTGACGGAGATAACCATCGGGAACATAGAATATAATTCTCTCCATGATACTGGAGTTTTTTTTTAATCATTCACGGATCAGTTTGAAGAAATGTGTCGCAGTGAGCACATCCCTTCTGACCCGTAGATGGTTCTTACCGAGCATGCCTAAGAGGAAGTTCGGATAGCAAAATGGCCACCCTCACATTTCAAGTCTTGAATAGAACAAGAGAACAGCTGATCGAATGCGAAGAAATAATAATAATTCTAGGTATTTATACGAACGCTTTGCGAACCACACAAAAATAACAAATTCTTCATTGTACATTTTAGCTAAATTTTTCATAAATACTCACCCACCCCGCTCCCCCCAAAGTTCACAGTATGAGCGTTAAACATAGTGTATTTCGTCTTTCTTTTATCTGCTTTGCTATTTTCATTCCAATCTATATTCCTTCTTACATCATGCTAATTTTCAAACGAGGCCTTTTTCGTACGTTCTTTATCCTTAATGCGAATAATTTACTCAACCAGGATACGAATTCAGTTCTTTATCCTATATAGGAATATACCTATCCCCTTCATTTTATCTTTAGTATAATCTAGAGCAAGTGAGATGTCTTCTGGATCACTAGAGTGTGATTTGGACGCCAGTGAAACTATGGGATACCCAGTGGCGTGCACAGAGTTTTTGATCAGGGTAGGCAGTAGGAAAACCGCCAAATTGATTCAAATAAATAAAAAGAATAACTTGCCACAGATGGCTCCCTTCGTACAAGTTTTCGCTAAGTGTACTTGCTGCTGGCTGTAGATGATGTAGGTTTGTATTATCCAAGCCACTTTCAATATACCTACAAATAATAATAATAAATAATCGCTTCATGTATGCATATTATCATAAGCCAATCAATGGATATCCGAGGTGGCCTTGATAAAAGCAATTGGCGTTGTCTCACTTTCATACTTCAGATAACAACAGATGTCACTGTCGCCTCTGATTGCCATTTGCTAATTTGTTCCAGAAAGCACTGCCTGATACTAACGAAAAAACCCCATAGAAGCAAATTCAAACGACAGTTCTACTCTATGCTACGTGCATTTCGTAAACATTGATATTATATCTTGTATGAAGTTGGGTCTAAGCAGAAATAATTCCTGCTTAGCCCGCATTTTAGTGAGGTAGTCGGAGGGCGCGTGTAGTTTTTAGTTACAGTTTATGTCACATTTGTAGTATGTCGTTTGATGTGGCGGTCGCGTATTTTTGGTTGCTCAGCTTTGTCGCGCTTATTTTTGAAAGTGTGTATTTATTTTTAGCAATAATTTAATAAATTATAATATTATTTACATGCTTACGTTTTACAAATACGCTAGGGTAGGCAGTGCTTATGTGCCTATATGGATTGCACGCCCCTGGGGATACCCAACTTGAGGAATTTTGTCAGGCTGATAAATTTGATTTAAAAATGACAATATTTCCGATTTTATCAAGTTATTCCCTCTTAGAAATGATAACGAAAACCAAGTTTTCTTCGTCAGGATTAATCTTATACTGACGAAGAAAACTTGGTTTTCGAAACATGTTGATAATATTGATTATACGGTGGATTTTACAAAGTTATTTGTTTACATTTAAACAAATATAAAATACTGTACCAACAGAATTTTATTTGAATTGTATATTATAAAAGCCACAAAACATAAGTTCATTTTATTTGCTAACATTGATTTTTTAACTTCCCACCTTGACAATGTTTTCAAAGCCAGTAGTTATTGTTTGCTAACACAATAAATCGTTTGTTTTACGGTTTCGTGACGATAAGCTTAATCAGTCAATATTTTATGTACATACATTTAAATAATATACGATTTTCAACAATACTTTCTGTAGGTATAATTAACCAACTAAGTAACAGTCACGCAATTTCTCCGCAGGGGTTGGGTAATGCAACACAACATTGTATTTGCACACTCTCCTTGCACCATTCACATTCATACATACTTACATCTCATACTACTCTTCTATTTTTTTTTATTTTTTATTAATTGTACCTAAAATTTATCCACTTCTTGTGGTCTAAAATAAACACAGGTAAATTTAACATTCTAATTCAGACTTTGCTTATTTTTAATGCCTCAACTTTGGGGTTGCTGTGTGGCGAGTCTTATTAGGGGAAAGGAAGGAAAGGAAATTCTGTGAAGAAAATAGGTATATGGGTAGGAAGCTGGGGTCAATGTTTCCAGGAGTGACAGACGTATGAATCCATCCCTCCTACTGCGATGAAAGGCGATGGGTCAAAGGAATCCGGCTGAGGAGTTCAAAGGGTCTCCTTCCGATTCCGCCTGCCACGTAGCTGATAGGCAAATGTATCCACAGCCAAGACCCGGACAAACCTCAACCCATGCAAGTACCCGGGTACCTCTGCTAAGTCGCCATAGCGAAACACTTGGAGTGACCCGTCTTCCAAAATTAGGAGTTCCGCTTTCTGGAATGAGCTGTATCCTGTATCGCTATCACTCGAGTGGCTTTTTTGAGAAGCGCGATCTCTTGGTTCCGCTTAAAAACACACTCTATTCATCCGTAATTTGAACTTTCCGATATAAAAGTAGTTTTTATTGCTACCAAATGAATTTTGCATTTACTCACAAATATCTTCACAGATTTAGGTGTTGCCCATATATTCACTCGATCAAGTTTTATTAAATCGTTTGTACCTTCTTGTAATATTGTAAGTTTTAAAAAACAGAGTGGGCAATTCACATGCGGTAGAAGTGAAAGCTTCAGAAAACTAAAGCAGACAAGCGTGGGGAGGCCACGAAGCACCGCACAAAGAGAATACCGATATGCTACAAAGCACCGCACAAAGAGGATACCGATAATAATATCTCATTTTATCGCAGGCTTAATCCTAAGATGTATGTATTTGTCTCTTTTTAGTGTCGCAATTTTTCGTTTCATCGAGTTTCAACAACATTAAAGAAGTTTTCACTTTAAAAAACTCACAATACTGCTGATAATGATACTGTTCCCAGATCAACAAGGAGATGCGCAGATCAGCAGAAAAAAACTGCTGAAGGTCGAACAGGACTCTGACTAAGCAACTGGACAATCCACATCACTTGTATTTTGCAAAAATAAAATAATTACGTCAACTTAATATTTTGAAAAAAAAAAAAAAAAACTTTTAGTATAATCAGCTATTAATATGAAAGCTTTATTACAAACATGCATCATAGTGATTGTACTCATATTATTATATTATATCGCTATCATTCACTTCATCACTTTATCATTTCATCGCCGCCCACGCAAATCACTGTCATTGTAGGTAGAAAGTACTCGAAGGTTCTACTTCAAACAACATCGATTTAGCTCGATAATAATCGAACCCAGTGAACATTGTTACATCATGCTCGAAGGCTCGAGGGTCCTCGAAGCTCGGAGATTGTGTAATATTGATAGTGGGTGGACTGTACGTAGCGCTTCGATTGACATAACGTTAGGCAGGGTTTTTATTATCTACTATCTTTTGAGTCGTTTTCGTAACGTTTTTTATTGAATAAATTTAAAAGATAGATCAAAGGATGTAGGTTTGTGCAAATTATATTCAGAAAGGCGTTCAATTTTATGTAAGAGATGTTTGTATAGTACTGTTTTATATTTGGTCGATTTACGATTACTTCGTTAATAATAGCAGAGTCTTACTTTCTAACTTTGTGGCACAGTCTAACTTTGTGGCCTGTGTCATCTCTGGGGATGCTGTGCGGAGGGTTTTTTAATGAGGAAAGGAAAGAGAGGAAGATCTGGGAACGAAAAAAGGTGTTGGAAGTAATCTGGAGATCAATTGTCTAGGAGTGACGGACGTATGAATCCATTTCTTCCACTGCGTTGCAAGACAATATGTCAAGAGGTGACTGGCCAACTCAGAATGAAACCAACTCAGAACCACCTCAGAAAGGTCATTAAGATTGATGATAAAAAATATTAAAAAGTTGGTTAAATAGGTTAAGTTAGGTTAGGGTTACCAGCTATTTTTTAAATATTTTTTCATAGCTTACATACCTTTCTGAGATGGTTCTGAGTTGGTTTCATTCTGAGTTAGCATGGAACCAGGTCAAGAGAGTTCGGCTGAAGAGGTGAAAAGGTCTCCCTCAACCAGTCTCTTCCGAACTTGCTTAAGAACCGATTGTTTCTTCTAGGATACTTCATGACCGAAGAAATCTAGCGGTTTGGAGAACATTATATATCGAAGGAGATTAATTAGAGATTTTTAGAAATATAATATAATAATCTTATGAAAAAATATCGGCGATTAGAGCTGAATTGGTAGGTATCACAATAGAGCTCTTCAATAACCGCTTTTGCAATGTTAGTAGTCAACTGTTGTAGGGGCCTTAAATGCCTTACAAAAAACAATGATTTTATTAAAAATTAAACTTTTACATGGGAACTTTTTGCTACGTTTTATAAAAATAATTTTAAATTAATATTACATAAATTGAAACTATTATGCCTTTCGTATTCAGTACAACTAAACAATGTCATTAAAATTTTAAATGAATTTTTTTTTCAAAGCGTTGTTGGCGCTGTTAGAAAAACAACAAAGTTTTTTTACATTGTTTATGGCAACACTGGCGAATCTGTCAGTGGGTTAAGCTTCGTAAAATTTAAAAAAATACTAATAAATTGACAACTTATAATTGAAATACTGACTTCATTGGCGCTTCGCTTGAACTGTTTGATACTAAAAGCGGAGTTAATTAGTTAATGAAGTATTTAGTCGTATTTCAAACACTTTTGTTTCCCTATGATCGAACAGAATAAATTGATCGCGTCTGAGATGAATTAATTGAGTCTATGTATTGCGTAGGTATTTAAATTCACCTCCATTCATTTATAAGTCAGTAATTTTGCATGACGAAAGACATTATTTTAAAAGTTATCAATCTTTATTATGTTTACAACTTACCTGGCAGGCCTAGACCTAAAATTGGCGACCTTTGTCAACCGACTAGTCAATATCATATTGATATACGGTTTTATCGATTGTCCGTGCTAGTCCTTCTGTACTCCTACTTGGTAGTTTATTTGTCAACGAACGAAGCACATCCTTTGCATTTTATTCACCGTTGGGATTGTGCGTTGTTCGCAAATATTCATACCGTAATTAGATTAGAGAAACGTGATACCGCTAATTATTAGCCATTATCAAGGGTTTCACGTTTCAATATCTGATAATCAGACTATAATTGGGATTGAACCAGGACTAAAATAGAATGGCTAATTGGGAAATCGAAATACTTGTTAATTGGACATGAGCGCTGTTATTTCTAAAATACAATCTATAGATAAATCTAGTTGTACCCCAATAATTAGGATATTACATAATATAATAGCAGTTAAAAAGCCGGTTTTTTGGCGGCTTTTGGTTCAGCTTAGCCCACTTTGATTGTTGGTGATCATTTTATAAATCCGATAGGAACTGGTTCCAAAAATAGCCGGTTCCTCGGATCCACTGTGATCCAGTGATAGCTAGTCACCGGCACAAAGTAACAACGACAGGCAATGACGTCATTTGCTATATATAGCCGCGTGGTATTATTATTCACAACTGCCAGTTACAATCTCAATACGTCATTGTCTCCATATCCAGAGAGATACTCAAAATTACAAATCCGTAGTACTTACACCTGTCAGCAGCAGGTCCTCATGCGATCTGTTAACGTAATTGGCGTCATACTTTGGCATTATTAGATACTTGCTTGAATTCGGTTCTATTACAAAAG
Source organism: Limnephilus lunatus (assembly GCA_917563855.2). Lineage (NCBI taxonomy): Eukaryota > Metazoa > Arthropoda > Insecta > Trichoptera > Limnephilidae > Limnephilus > Limnephilus lunatus. The sequence continues at coordinate 49,868,599 of OU830601.1, forward strand.
TAGCTTTTTAACAAACTTCAAGTACGAAGATGGTTTTGCTTACGGCGCGGCATCAGAGTTTCATTCTTATTCGGATTGTTAAATTTCACCCGTACAGTCTCTGGCCTATTAATACTGTTTGATACCGTCGATCTAATGCCAAAGTCGTTTTGAGTAAAAAAAAATCATTTTAAACGGAGCATACACACTACATACCCTGCCATTTATTTTTTAATTTCACATTATTACGTTTAAACGAGAGATTTATTTAAGCTAATTTGGTCATAATATATGTAAATGCATTTATGCTTTCAATAGGTAAATAGGTTGGATTATGTGCTATTTTTTTTTCATCACTTTTGATGACTTTTCAAAGTGGTGTTGAAATGCCACTGTGTTGTGCTGTCATGGAACTATATTATTAAGTAGATATATTGATATTTCTTAACTCCATAACTCACGATGAAAATGACGATGTGAGTTGAAAATAGTTTAATTAGTCTGTACCGTTTTAGGGATTTTGCTGAGACAAATAATAAATAAGTTTTCTGTTTTATAAAATGAAAATCATAAAAGTAATCCCTTTGTCGGCAACCCGGTATCTCGCGAGGATTTATTTTTAGATATCTCATCTCAGACGATAAGCTATCATGACAACCACGTTTAAAAAATATTAAATCTTCTGACCAGCAACGTTGAAGGGTAATATAATTACAGCCGAGGTTAGATTTTGCTAACTTTATAAATTACAAGGGAAAAAAATCTCCGAAGCAGGGATGTTTTTCTGTAAAAGAAAATAATGAATTAAAAAAAATAATAATAATAGTTTCCAGTTAATAGGGATAAGTTTGACGGCCGGCGTAGTCCAGCGGTAAGGATCTTTACTCGCAATCCGGAGGTCGCGGGATCGAATCCCAGAGTGGCAAATAAATTTTATTTGATTAATTTGTGTTATTTCACAATTTATTCATTTAAAATAATATATAGTATATTTACTGCACTTTTCAGAGTGGAACATACTCTCAGTATCGCCCTGGTGTGAAACCACAGTTCAGTATTGAAACATTGCTTGAAATGGCTTTAGCCGTGTTTGGTGACCAGATCTGAATAGCCAAGTACTTCCCCACCTTCCTCTTCCTTATCTCCTTCTCCTCCCCACTATCTTCAGCCTCACAACATACCCCAATTGGGGTTGCCATAGTCTCACTGGCTCCAGACGGGAGCAGTAGGGACTCTTGTGCGGTATTCAAATAAATAAAATAAAAGTGTGCTTTAAACCACACGACTGAAGTAAAACTTCACTAACTTATATCTTCTTCTCGACTTCCGTTCGCCTCGCCCGACCGTTTGCCTCGCCCGAACACACTTTTCGTAACGCTCTCGTCACGCATTCACCAGCTTACTCCCCAAGTCAAGCGTGCGTAAAGAAGTTTTACTTAAAAAAATCAAATAATTGCTTACTTCCCTCCTGATCAGATCCCAATACCTTTCTCGCTAATTGATTATTTCACAAATCAATTAACTCAACTCATGATTGGATCGTTTCATCTTCCCTAGGTACTGTTTGCCCAATCACCTGTTTTCACCAATAAGTCACCTACCTTCAGGGGTTCGGTATCAATCAATACTGAACTATTGAAGTCCACCAGATTGTTATACAAGTGCAAACATGGAAGAACAAAGAGGAAACCCGGTTTCCAAGAAATTTGAAAAATAGGTATTTTACGAAATTGTAGCTGTCACCGTTACTCTTACTCCTCCGAATACTGAGCGAAAGGGATAACTGCAACTCGGGCTGATAATATCAGCAAAATCGAGGTTTTGTAGTCCCCATTTGTCTTCTCCAAAACTAGACCGATTTTTAAGATTTTTTTACTACCAGTATTAGAAGAAAATTCTCTATGTCTCCACGTTTTGCATTTTTTAAAAATACATTGTCTAGTTTGTGTACTGGACGTTTTTTGATGGCGTTCAAACTTCAAACCAGGCAATTTTAACGATTTTTGGAGGGTCCTAACTCCTACAAGTAACAACTTATCAAAAAAAGGAAAACGTACTGGCGCTAGTGGTCGATATCTATATTACGTTAAAAACTATTTTGCGGTAGTGTCAAAATCAAAAAAAGATTGGAAAATACGTTTGTATGGACACAACACCGCCCGGTTTCACCTTTAAGGGAAACTGCTGCGCGGCCCTTTTCACACAAACTTCCAAATACCCAACCAAACTTTTTTTTTATTAAAAATTCTAAAGTGTTTCAAATATCTTGTACGGATACATGCTGTTTGATTTATTTGTGTTTTAAATTATAAAACATAGGCCATTGAAGAATTTTAGCAAATATTTGTGAGTTAATGTTAATAATTATTACATTTTTATTCTTCTTCTTGTGCCCTGTCCGTTCAACGGGCGTTGGCTATCATGTTGGCTATACGGACTTTGTTTACTGCGGCCCGGAACAGCTCTACAGTAGGCTGGCCAAACCACTGTCTCAGGTTTTTCAGCCATGATGTTCTACTTCTTCCAGGGCCCCGTCTTCCGGCAATCTCCTGCACCATGAGATGCAAGATCTCGTACTTCTCTGGATGTCTCATCACATGTCCAAGATATTGAAGTTTTCGGATTTTTATAGTTTTAATAACTTCTTTTCTTTATTCATCCGAACCATAACATCTTCATTCGTAACCCTGTCCATCCAGCTTATTTTAAGCATTCTTCTGTATATCCACATCTCGAATGCCTCAAGTCGCCGTTAGTTAATTAGTTCTTCAGTAAGCGTCCACGCTTCCATTCAAAAATAATATCGAAAACACGTAGCACCTAACCATTGCATTACATTATCTCATTCTCATTTAAATAAATATAATGAAGTATAAAATAAATAAAAAAATAAAAAAATATTTTGAAGGGTTTAAATTCAAATTACAAACAACCGATTTATTGTGTAGGCTATCTCTTTCTGACAATCACTCGGAAGTCTAATGAAATGACGATGACAGGCAGTGAAAGAGAGACGGAGCGTGCTGCTCGGTCTAAGTAATAGTCAAAGATAATTTGCGAAATTAGTTTTCTTTCAAGTGTACATGAAACTCATTTCTATTGTGCATCTACAGTGGATGCAAAATGCTACGGAAAATTTGATGCAAATGATGCAATACAATGCATGCAATCCAATACAATTAAACTGCAAGTTCTTGCGTGGCTGTTTCGGTAAGCTAACTATAGGGTTGTGTATGGCTCTCTTAACTCTTAACACAACCTAACCTAACCTTACCTAACCTACCCTACCCTAACCTAACCTTACTTATTCTAACATAAATCATCAGATAGAGCATTTGAAGAAATTGACCAACTGTTGCTGTTTGGTCTTAAAATGAAAATGTTATGCTTGATTCCTACCGAAATGTCATTTTATTCAGTTCCCACCTTTCCAAAATATCACATTTGTTTGAAATTAGCAACAATTGTAAAAAAATGAACATGTTCGAGTGTTTTTGTTTTGAATCAAAAAGAAGAAATTTGACAATCGTGGATTCAGGCTGTTGGTGTTGTTTATTTACCGGTGCTTTGGTGTTTGTGTTACAAACAACGTTTCGTTAGTTGGATTACCTCGAGTTATAGCGGTGGTTATGTGCTCCTTCACAGAGTTCGTACACTGGTAAGTGATTGGTCAGTTGGTCATCCTTTTCCTTTCCATAACGTGTTATCCTACATATACTATCACCCAATTCCATCAAACATCGTTTTGTTTAAAGTGTCTACAGTCCATTGTCAAGTTCATCTGAGCGGATACAACAGTGCCAATTAAAATTAGAGGAACGCAGTTGGATTATATTGGAGCTTAAGGTTAGGTTAGTTTAGGTTGAGGGGAATGAATAATTCGATAGTGATCATGTCAATACGGGCACGCAAAAACTTGTTAGTGATATTTTTACGAGTTATTTATGCAATGTTTAAAACATTCTGTTTATCTTTTCTGGAATTTGTGCAGTTTTATTTCCAGAGCAACTTGTGTAATAAATAATATTATATATTTCGTCTTCCCGGTATAAAATTTAAGAAGCCGCCTACAACAGTATTATAAACATGACCTTTTAAAATATCCCAGCTTTGTGATTTCAAGAACAGGGGAATTATTATACAACCTTCTTTGTAAGTATTTTTTTACGGTAATTTAATGTTAAGAAAATATTATTATTCTCTCTCAAAAGACCAGGGGTCATTTTTTTATTGTTAGGTATACCTAATGTGACTAGACGTCCCGTTTTCAGACAGCGTGCCCTGGTGTCCCCGAACACAGCTTCGGGACCATTATACGCCTACACAATGCGCTGTACACTGGTAATCTTGAAACAATAATATATAACATAAATATACAAAAAAAACCTACCCTAATATGACACGAAAAAACCTCACTATCTTGTCAATTGTATTGTATGAGGCTCCTAAAACGAATAAGTTTGTAAGATATTTTATTTTATTTATTAAGGGGCTAGAATTCCAATAATCCATGCGCTTGGTAGGTTCAAGACGAGTTGTGATCTAGCCTTCCTATCTACATAGTGAAGTAAATTAGTCGTAAAATCCATGTTTATTTTAGTCAAAAACATTTTTACTGTCTCATATTGCTTAATTTCGTTTAAGTTTTCTTTAAAAAAAAATCTCTTTAAATTTTGAAAAGGGGTCTAGAATTCCAATCGTCCGTGCGATTGGTAGCAGAAAGATAATTGTAATCTAGGCTCTTTTGTATAGCGCTCTGGAGGCGATTTTCCCGAATACAGCGCTATATAAGTTGATCAAATTTATTATTATTATTAAGTACCTACCTTTTTTTCGATGTCCCGGTTTGGGGGAAATAATAAATGGTCTCGTTGGGTATACCAGATGTTATATATTTCGTGAGATCTATCTCTACTTGAGGATAATAACAAAACTCACCTAACTAAAATTCCATTGGGGCATTTAGTTCAGTCAATTTAGCAATATTCCTTCCGAAAGGTCGATTAATTTTTGATATATCGTTTGGGTTGCCGCAGTGATGTTAAACATTAAACCCCAGTTTTCGACCTCGGCAAACCCCCACGCCTGGCGCTATCCGGCAAAAACAGCAAATTTAGGCACTTATTTCCGTTATTGGCCGTACATTTCAAAAGTTAAACGTCTGTCGAAAAAATCGTTAATTCTTTTTTTAAAGTAGAGTAAATTTTCTATAATTTGAGCACAAGATGAGTTTTTTCTAGATACATCAAATCATTGAATATCTTCTGGCGTAGCATTTACAAACTACTAGAACAATCGGAGTCAATTTAAAATTATGTTAAAGAATGAACACCGAGTCACTGAATATCTTCTGGCGTAGCACTTACAAATTTGGGTGTCAGTTGGAACAATGCTGTAGAATATACTTTAAAATCACTGAATATGGAATACCTTCTGGCATATCATTTACAAACTTCCAGAACGTACGGTCCCAATTGAAAACAATGTTGGAGAATGAGCTTCAAATCACTAAATATCTTCTGACGTAGAATTAACATCGGTACTTCCAGTCGATTTATTTATTTAGTTCGGAGTCAATTTATTTATTTATTAACATTAACGGTATAAATATACCATAAATACAGATTACATGTCACAATATCATAGTTGTACATAAGATATAATAAAAGAGAGAGAATAAGTTAGTTGTGGCATTTGGTTGAGAAGTGACACAAGAAGCTACAATTACATATAATACTAGTGTAAAATAAAATTTATACTTATTGATTGAAAATATTTGATAGAATAGCCTTTTTGTACCTAGCTTCCGTGCAGTTAAATAGATCCGCCACATCTGCGTATCTATTACTAACTTCATGTAACCTAGGTACAAGCGAGTTTTTCATGTATTCAGTCCTGGTGTTGTTACATTTAAATAGCATTTTGGAGCGACTTGCTCTAGTGGGTACATGAAAGTCGACGAGCTTAGTTAAATCAGGACTGTCTATTCTACCATTTGACAACAATGCTGGAGCAGTAGGTACTACCTACATCACTGAACTTGTGTTGCATTTACAAACTTCAAGAAGGTCGGGAGTTAATTGTAAACAAGTTTAAAGAATATACTTATCAAATCACCGAATATGGAATATCTTCGGGCATAGCATTAACATCAGTAATTCCAGAAAGTTCGGAGTCAATTGAAAACAATACTGGAGAATATAGGTACCTATATCAAATCACTGCTGGCGTAGCATTAAAATCGGAAGATTTGAGGCCAATTGAAAACAATGCTGGAGAATATACACTAAATCACTGAATAACTTCAGGCGTTGCATTTACAAACTACCAGAATGTTCGGAGTCAGTTGAAAACAATGCGGGAGAATATACATCGAATCACTGAATACCTTTTGGCATAGAAATTAAACTACTAGAATGCCCGGAGTCACTTGAAAGCAATGCTGGAGAATATACTTCAAATCGCTGAATAACTTTTGGCGTAACATTTACAAACTACTTAAAAACACTTGAAAACAATTCTGGAGAATATACTTCAAATGGCTGAATACCTTCTGGCGTAGCATTTACAAATTACTAGAATATTCGTAGTAAATTGAATATACTTAGGTATAATATTGCTTATTGGTGGTATTATAAAAATAAATTTTATTTCTCAAGAAAAGAACAAAAACGTTGTTCAAGCTTCGTACATAGTATGCCAGTAAAAATTAAGTTTTCTACAGAACTGGGCAGGTGAATATAAAGCCAAACAAATGGTTTTTATTTTAAAATCTGTCATATTTATCAAAAGACCGACCATTATTTGCTTAAATATCATAAGCAGAACTATGTGTTCTCCACCATTTATTAAATTTTCATTTCGATCAAATGGGACGGCGATATACGATTTCAAGTATGTGTAGATAGATAAATGGCGTGCTAAATAAACGGGCTAGAAAAAAAAGGTACTCAATCAGAGGTGACATTGGTATCCATTCAAATTTACATGGTAGACATACTATTGTGTAGCTAATGCCCCTTCCTAGATGGAACAGTATTCCAAAAGATTTGTTTTAATCGTGTTATGTGTTTACTAATGTATAAAATCTCTTCCAGTTACTCCTGACGTGGTGACAGCAATTCTGATTGGAGTTGCCGTCTTGTCGGTAATCTTACTGGCCTTCTGCATCTGTTACCGCCGGAGAGTGATCGCTGAGAACCAGAGAAAATTGGGTATGTTATTCACATTTTTAATATAATTATAAGCTTATTGGTGAACAGGTGGGTGCCAAATCCCCATACTTCGTCACGAGGCTTTCGGATACAACCCGATATCCGACTTTCTACCATCCACGTTAAATTTATATCATGTATTGACGTCATAATAAACAGACGTGCCACAACGCAATTTTTTCCATTTCCATTTCAACGGCTGGAGGCAACTACGTGACAAAGCCATTTTGGCACTAGCGGGGTCTGGCCATTTATTCAATAAAATACGTCATCATTTTAGTAATTTGACTCCCATCTGCGCAATCGTCCGAGTTATTCAATTTGGAAGGCGGTAATGGTACCGCCGCCCCGGGAACCTTTATTGAATAACCAACACCTCTGCCGTAGGTCACCCCAAGTGGTTGGCTACGTTTGGTGATTTAGCAGGGGTGCCCGGGTTCATGGGATGAGGTTTGTCTAGGTCTTGGAGGCGGATGACCAGGACATACTGAACCCCAGATTCCTACCCACCCCAACCATTTTCCTTCCCAGAACTCTGCTTTCCTTCCTTTCCTTAAAAAAAACCTCCACACAGCATTCTGCACACTTAAACCCTGTTAATTTATAATATTTTTTTATAATCCATTTTAAATTACTTATATTTTTTTAATTGTCTGCACAAATTTATTTTTTTAGAGTTTCAGATATTACGAGTATAGTGTAGTCGTGTAGTGTCTTCAATGTAAATCGATGCGAAATTTAACTTTTTTGATGTTTTTGATGGATGAGCATACTTTTTTTAGAAGACAAACATTCCCGTGTTACAAAAAAACTGACAATATTTAAAAACTACAACTCCTACTACCTACCATCATTAAAAGCGGATGATGTTGGTTGGGGTGCAATTATGGAGGACTTAGCTAGCCGAGGAAGTGAACATAGCCTTACTGGGTGGTTACCGATGCATTTGTCAATTCAACCACTAACCGGTCAAATACATATACATATAGTTGTTGTTTTCGGTGAAAATTTCGAAGAATCATAGCACGTCATAAAAACGACATTTTGAAGTGAAAATATTTGCATTGACATGTAAGTTCTCGAGCTTATCTCGATAAATAAATATTTTTGATACTATCAAGCTTAGTTGTCCATAGAATTCTATTAATGTATTATTTATTAGCTTAGCTATGAATTAAAGCTTTAAATCTACCATAAACCTGTTTGATATGCTTGTACAACAAAAGGTTCTCGTTAGTAATTAAAATGAGCTTAGTACATAATACTTAGGTTTAAGAGGTTTCATCATCCTTACTAAAGCCTATGCTTAGCGAGCATTATTATATTTAGCAAAACTTCATGCATTTTAACTTCGAGTTATCCATATTTTAGACTCACAATTTCAATGTTTATCATACCCTTATACACTTCTTTCAGCGTCAAGTCTATTCCCCGGTAGGTTAGTTTCGCTTTTTTTTATTCTCGATTAAAATTTATGATAATGAAGATATTTGTATTTTTTTCTATATATATATATATAGAAAAAAAAAATATATATATATATATGTATGTATATTACTCTGTATTTGTTAGTACTTCCTGAGGATGGTACGGAGGTACCGAGACCGGTAGACTACAAAATATCAATAAAGTGACGTAAAACAAAGTTTTTTTAATTTTTTTTTATTAATAACAGATCACTTTGTATAAACCACTTTTTAATAAACAATATCGACATGTTTCAATAACAATGTTATCTTCATCAGGATATGTTATTTTGGATATATTTTATTTTTATTTATTTATTTTAATTTTGAGGAATAAATGTTCTATAATGATTTAAAATGTGACATTTTCGATTTGCCGTCAAAACGATATTTTCATTTTTTTTCGGGAATTCGGCGGCATTGACGTCACGCTAGGCAACGTTGGTGTCGGCCGTCTTACCAGTCAGTGACGATTTCTATGTGACGATGTTGTAGCCAGTTGCAATTGTTTCGGAATGTACTGTGTTTCAAATCAATAATTATGAACAAAAGTATTAAAATTATAGATTCTCAGTGCAATGATCAGAATCAAAAAAAGAAACTCTAAATATTTCTCACTTTTTTAATGGTATTCATTGTTTGTAGAAATACCCATTCTGGATATCATAGTGCTACTGACTTCGGTCAGTCAGAAACAGTTGGGATTCTTTCGATTAATTCGTAATTGACAAACTCACACTCTTCGTTCTGTATGCCCATGCATAGGTAGTTAATTTACTCAATGGAATTATCTAAAATAAACTTTTAACGTATTTCGTGTAGGTTTCCTAACTTATTCGCCTATTAAATTCAATGGAAAGACAAACATAATAGACGAAGTTGTTTTCTCAGAAGACCGCTTTGAATATAACTTTCAATAATCCCTACGACATTTTGCACACTTGAGAAAATTTCGTTATTCACGTGACGTAAAAAGGCTTTTTAACAAAATATTCTGCTAAATCATTATTCATTATAATTGACAACAAAGTATTTGTGCGTGTTCTTCACCCCTTTAAACTTCCTTCATTTACTACTTTGTTTATTGTTCTAAATGAAATCAAACTTTCTTTGTTTTTTTTCTGAATTCTCCCTTTTTCTCTTTCGGTCTTTCGATATTTTTGTCTTTTCTCTTTTTCCTTATTTATTTTTATCTCTTTTCTCCTTTTCTCTTTTTCCCTTCGTCTCTTTTTTCTCTTTCAGAGGGAAGAGAAAATATCACTTTTGGGTTTTTTTATTTGAATACCTCACTTAAGTCCTAGCTGCTCCCTTCTGAATCCAGTGTGACTATGGCTTCCCCAACATGGGGTATGTTATGAGATTGAAGGTAGTGGGGATAGGGGGGAGATGGGGAAGAGAAGGTGGATAAGTACCTATCTATTCAGATCTGGTAACCAGAGTATTCTAAAGTCATTTCAAGAACCATTTCAATTCTAAAGGTGTTCTTAAACCAGGGCGACACTGAGAGTAGGTACCTTCCACTCTAAAAGTTGCTTCGGTTTGAAGTGTTTTATAAATTTGTCAAGTTTTGTAAAACATTAACATTTGCTGTGTTGTCTATGGACAATGATTCTGTGAAAAATGTTTTTTAATTATACTCACTACCACCAATACTTAACCCATTTTCGCTTTTGTGTTGACAATAACTTAAACTTCCCATCGGGATTATCACTACCCTCAATATCACTTTGCCCAACCACATGAAACGGTTACTATCAATCACAAAATGTACCTAACTTTTATGTTTATCACCAAATTATCATACAAGTCACGTTCGCCATCGCAAAATAATTATTCATAATTTCCCACTCTTAATTGGGAATTAGTTTTCATTAGTGGGTTTAATCACAGCTGGAGACTGTCAACGAGAATGAAGAAGAGGAGGGGGGAGGGTTGTTACAACACGCCATAAAACGTCATAATACTACGTCGGAACTCGGAACAACGTATTTAACGTCGTATAATATCCTCGTCAGTTAAATCTGACAGGCGCAGGCATGACGTATTCAGCGACAGGGACGTATTAGGAATATATTTCAATTAAATTAACTACCCTATTTTGGTCACATGCTATAATATAGACTAATAAATAATAGTTCTGTGAATAGTATCGAAAAAAGACGAATTTTGTTTTTATTGAAATCAAAACCAAAGAACATAAGATTTTTTAAATAAGTACAAATATCTACCTACTTAATTATCTAATAGTAGGTATTATTATCTGGAGGACTATACATCTTCGAAGGTTGCTAACGGAAGTGGCGCCTCTGTAATTTTCAAAAAGAATTCTTGAAGTTTAAAACAGAATCGCAGATGAAAAAATGTTTAAAAAAATTGACAAAACATTGAATTTATTAGTTTTAAAAACATTAATTCATTTTTCTTAACTCCCAATTTTCCCGGAGGAAATATTTTAAACTTGAAAAACGTCTCACAACAAAATCAAAAGATAAATGTTTTTAAAAAAAAATATTTCAAATTTTCCAATTTTTCCGGAAGAAATTTTTTCAGAAATATTAAAAACTTCTTAATATGGCCAATTTCCAAACGTATCATAATATAAAAAAGTTTCATATTTTATAAAAAAAATTACCGACCTATTTTCCGACCAATTTTCAGATTTTCTCAGAAAGAAATTTTTTCAGAAAAATGAAATTTTCCAAATAACAAAATGAGAAAGAGAAATGTCACCATATTTATAATACATAAAACATATAAAACTTATTTCCATTTATTTTATTTGTGACTGTAACCAGTTTTATCTTGTTGAAGCCATCTTCAGATTTGGAAAAATGTTTCTTAATTTACAGTTTCTATACATATCATATGGGGGAGAGGGAGGGGAGTAGTCTGCAAGGATTTTAACGAATTTATATGGTTTTTTCATATTAGTTGCTACGTCGTCTTTTACGATTGGGTTTCTAGTTATTTGGCTACTCAGTTTTATAGATTACTTTAATTTTGTCTGGGAAATAAAAACGCGAATTCGAAAGTCCAAATAAGCACGACATTTTTTTAAATGAATAATTTTGTCGTAAACGTAGAACAAAGAAAGTGGCATATCATATTTTTTGCATCCTAATTAATATTCCAAAACTTTGACATTACCGTTTTATGAAAATAAAAAGATTGACAATTTTTTTTTTACAATAATCTAAAATACCTAACCGTTTTTTGAACCACCAATGGTTCCTCATACATTATTCTTCATCATTTAATTAATAATGATGCCACATTTTGTGAATTTACAATTATTGATTAACTAAAATAGTTTGGTAAACGCAGGAAGGCATCCGAAAATGAGCTGCACGTGGACATGAAGGGTTTTCCAAAGAAACCTAGAATGGTTTTGCTACTAATCCGCCCCTGGTAGAAAGAAGTGTCCACTCGCGCCCTCATTCAACATTGAGCAGCAACAGGGCCGACAAGGGGATACTTTACAAAGTCACCCCTTTGGCATTCATCTTTGTTTTGTTAGTCGCTCAATGGGAAAAAATGAGTTTTCAAAACGTGCAGTTATTAGACCAAATCATTTTCAGGCTTTTTCTGTGCTTTCGATTCGAATTTTGATACGTGGAATTCTAAATTTACATAAATTAAAGTCAAGGTGTAATTCCGTTTTTCGAGGAACTTTAAGGAAGCCTTACAAGGTCTTAAGGCTTAAAGTTAGCGCTGGAGGCAAAAATTTCTTGATTTTACAAAAGATTGCTTATTACCTATCTAGTTAAACAGAAAAAAACTTTTTTTTTTTCTACATCAAGTAATTTTTTTTACAGAGAATTCTCCTAAGAAATTATAGATTTAGAAACTTTAAATGTCATACAGCAGAAATGCTTCTAAAAAAAAAAGAGTCATAAAACGTTCTTGGCGACAATTTGAATTAGGATCACGCATTTCGCTTGTGTCTCAGGTGTGAACCGATATCAAAAGGATCAATGAAGCTAATTCTTCGGAGTAACTTCCATTGTAATATAATATAATATAAAATATCAGTAGAACAAACACAATAATCCCAAATGACAAGATTTTGATGAGTCTCTCAAAAGGTCTGTCCGTATTTACACTGCGCATAACTTAAAAATCGTTTTCTATTTCTGGAAAGTTGAATAAGTTGGAAGGTACATTATAATGAATGAAGGCGTGGTTGAATAATGGGTAGGTACATCAATTTAGGTTAAGTTATGTTAGGTCATCATTTGTGTTTTTCATGTTGGGTCAAAATAACTTAGTTAATTCATTCCCCTGAAACTAAACAAAATATTTTATCTCCAGGTAAGCGGCATGGCCCCGAGCGCCCCCTGGCATTCCGACCCCCGCGGCGCCCCACTGCCGTACGCAGCCCTGGAGGCGGGGGGCACTACCTCAAGAAGTCGCCCAGCCCCACGGGGACCGCCAAGACACCACCTGGCACTGTAAGTTCATACTAGAAGGTTACAACCAGCGCGAGCGCCTCTAAAATTTCACCCCCGTTGTGAATGTCCCTAATTCCCGGTTCTCATATAGGTACTAACCGTTTCTCATAATCTAAAAACTACTCAGAGGTGTACATTCCATATATACTCATAAGCACTGCCTACCTCACTTACTCACACATAAAAATATATTATTTAATTATTGCAAGAATCTATCTACGAGTATTTCAAAAATCCTTAGGAGGGGGATCCCTGGGGGGTTCATTTTATAAATGAGACCTTCATGCCAGACCTTATCGAATGCTTTGCAGACGTCTAGGGAGATGACTACTGTGGGTTGGCGATGAAGCCGTTAGTAATTCATTCGGCCACCCGCAAGAGTTGGTGGAGAGTAGAGTGGCCCGATCGAAAGCCGTGCTGAAAGTCGGGGATGAGTAGTTTAAGTTCGTCGACCATTTGACGTCGACTATGCGATCGGTCGGGTTTGAAAATCTTAGCCACTCATTTCGGGCGAAGTTTAAGTTCTTTAAATTCTAAGCTTATCGTTTACGGTTGATTTTATATAATTGATGAAATTTTTTGTGTCTAAGTGGCTTTCTTCATTGCTGATTGATGTTTGGATTTTTACAGATTCTAGGAGTTTGGGGAACTTTTGCCATTGATTTTTTTGCGTGTGGATTGATGAGATGGTACAGAACGTAGGGAGCTGTCGGAGAGAAACAAGAGTACTGGGTCGCGGTTGTAGGATTTTTTTTACTGTTTGAATGGTGTTGAGAAGGGGGAAATTTTTTATAATAATTAAGTATGAGAGGTTGGGATTGTATAGTTCGCGTTTTTGGGGAATGTGAAGTGAGTATGTCGGGGACTACGAGGGGTTTCGAGAAACGTTCCCCTATTATTAGTGTGTTGCCACGATCTGTGTTTCATATTTAGGTCACCAGCTGTTATTGTGGGTAAGGAGCCGGCTAAGAATTTATCTAGGTGCGAGTGTAAGCCGAGATGTGTTTAAGTGTACTATTCGAAGTTTCGAAGTGGTTATTCAGAGTGTTCATGATGATCGCGACAATTTAGATGGTTTCGGACGAGGGAGAATTAACAAAACAGTGATGGCCCGTCGCTGCCTGACCGCCTGAGGTGTGGGTGCGGTCGGTGTGGTAAGTTATGTAATTCGAAAATTTAATTTTACGCTGGGTTTTAACAAGGTTTCAATAATGAGAAGGACGTCGAGGTTGAAATCCATTAGGAATTGAAGGATTTCCCTTGGAAATCTTTTATTCTACCATCTGCATTCATTCTACAGTATGCAGCTTGAAGGTTGGATGTTTTTTATGGTTTGCTTAACAATTTCAATTGATTTTAATTTATTGTTGGAGAAGGATTTGAATTAATTAAAAATGCATTGGTTTAAATTTTTTAACAGAGTCGTGGAAGGTTTGGACATTGGTGAAGAGTCTGGAGTTAAACTCCATGGCGGTTTTGAGTTGAGAGGCGGCGTTTTTTAAGAGCCGCGATGAGATGGGAAGGCAGGCTTACGGGGGGATAAGAAGGGGGGGGGGCGAAGGGTGAGGTTTGGGGGGGGGGTTGAGATAGAGTCGGGAAAGTGGCAGTGGTGACGTGCGGGGGGTTGGGGTGTGAGATATGAGAGGCGGGGGAGTTTGTCTGTGTTTGCGGTTCATTAGTTTGGAATAGAGGAGGCCGTTCTAGGTGGTATTGTTGTGAGAATTGAGGGTTTCTCGTTTTTCCGACCAGACCGGCACATCGTAAACCTATTTTATCTTAAATGTATTATTATTTCCCCTTCCAGCAAGCTTCAGGTGGCCTCACCCCCGCCACCCCTCCGGCTCCCTCCGACGCTCTGAAGGACTCCTTCCACTCTGAGACCGAGAAGGGGGCTGCGGAGGCCCAGACGCCCCCCACGCCCTTCAAAGAACTTCCGGGGGCGCACAAGGAGGCGGAAAACTCGCTCAAGCCGGGGGACAATGGGATAGTGGAGGTGTCGGACGATGGTGTCGTCAAACTGGGTCAGCTGCACTTCAGGTTGAGGTAAAATTAATTTAAATATAAATACATCCTTTTGTTTTTCTTTATTTTTAACACGCAATCGTGGAGACTTTATTAAAGTAATCCAGTGCCACAAAAGTCCACAAAAATGCCACAAGAATCCTGACGGAGACCGTAAGGCCTAATTAGTAAATAATAAGGGTCTTTTACTATTTACTAATTTATTCATCTTTGAGAATTAAGTTGAATACTACCACGGACGTACAAAATTTCATATGACTATGAATACTATATTTTTTACAATTTTAACGTTGTAACGAAAATACAACGGATTATACATTTAGGCCATCCGCTCACCGAGAAACTAAAAACAACAGTTGGCGACGCAATCGCAATCAACCTCCTGAACAAAGTCGATATTTACGGCTAAAGAAGGAGGTAGCGCAACACGGCATAACACCCCAAAAACAAACAACGAAAAAAGTCGATTTTTTTCTGATCTGACGTGTCAAAACATGACAAAACTTGACAGGTCGTGAGCCGCTACCATGGCAACCTGTCAAAAAGGCAACTGAAACGCGACTGCCGTTGACAGGTTGCCATGGTAGCGGCTGTCAAGTTTGTTATGTTTTGATATGTCAGTTCAGAAAAATATCTATTTTGTTAAGGAGGTTATAAATGAACAGGATTGACCGAACAGAATTATATAAAACTAAACAAGAAACCATATTATTATATTATAATAAGTTAGTACATATAATAAATTAAGATTCACGACGGAATTATAGGTATAAACAAAAACAAAAGAGTTACTAAAATTAAACACTTATTGTGTGTAAAACCACGAGTTTTAATATAAAGTCTTTGGTTTTAATTAATTTGTTTACCGACCGGTTGCGCTTTGCGCAAGCATCATCAGGGTACAAATTAATAATAGATCTGATAATAATTTCTACTCTGATGATGCTTGAGCAAAGCGAAACCGGTCGGTAAATAATTAATTAAAACTCGTGGTTTTACTCAAAATAGGTGTATTATTTTTATTAAATATGTCAAACCAAAAAGTGATTGCTTTCTACAATAATAATAGAAAAGTTGCTCATGACATGTCAGAAAAGCACTGCGTTGGACAACTTGACATTTTCAACATTGGCCTTGAAGGTTTCAAGTCATTTTAGACAAGAACTCTAAACTATATACTATATTATTGTTAAATTCTTAATTTATGTAAATTATATCATGTAAGTATATTGTTATAGAATTGCTAATTGTTATTTATATAACTATTTATACTGCAAACTATGAAACATATCTCAAAACAAAAACAATTTCGTAAAAATGAAAACAGAATCAACATTAGAAATAATAATGTATTTTATACCCCCCAAACATAAACCAATACCAAAACAATGCAAACGCAGAGCAGTTTCATTGGACCTCGTACTTTCAATCTTTTACCGAAAATTATTCGAGTGGCAACTAAACTTCCCCAATACCTAAAAGATTTTAAACAATTCAAATGTTGAAACTTTATTTTTATAATTTATATCACTTTTATTTTTTCACACAAACTTTACACTTATTACACTGTTCATTATTGTATAGGTACCCTTTTTTGTACAAACTATTTTAGACAAATTTTAATTATGTTTTTGCTTAATATCCACTGTTTTGTTTTTCCTAGGTACATCAAAATATATTTAACTAAATAGCACAGGCTACGCCTTGGTGGGTCCCATTACTCTTATGATTTTCAAAATATGTATATATAAAATGTAAAATTGGGAAAAATAAAGGATTAAAAAAAAAAAAAAAAATACACAAAAAAGAGTGGGCAAACGCATTCACCGCCAAGACCTAAACCTATATCCCATGGACCTTGCTAAGTCACCAAAGTAGCGAATCACTTAGGGTGACCTATGGCAGGGGTGTTGGTTATCCAATAAATGGTTCCCGGGACGGTGGTACCCATAACCGCCTCCCAAGTTGAAGCTAGTTCTTCCACAGAAAATCTTGAAACATGTTGTTGTACTTGAGCGAACGCTACAAACGCTGACACTCCGGTCTGTTGATTGGCGCCATTTTTGGCCATGATGAATATGAGCTAATTAATAGGTATATTGAAGACTAAAACTCTTTTTTTTAGATACAAACACGAGAAGAGCTCCCTCATCGTATCGGTGGTGAAATGTGAGGAACTCCCTGCTAAAGATCCGAATCTTGGATCCAGCGATCCGTACGTGAAGCTGCAACTTTTACCCGACAAGCAGCATAAAGTGAAGACCAGGTTAGTTGTTGATCTCCCATTGATATAATGTACATTAGCAATCATTATTGGATCATTAATATGGAAGAAGAAGTTAGAGACGCTTCTAGAAAACATGCCATGATAAAGTGAATTAAATACTTGGTAAATAATAGGCTTGTGTACCAACGGAATGTGGCACTGATTGACACATTTTTTGTGATTTGTATGGCTAGGCCGTTCGTACATGAAGCTATGCGACTGACACTGTGACACAAGTAGCCAACCGATATACTACTCTTTAACCCGGCGTCAGTACAGTCAAAATATGTAACAACGATAGTAGGGTTGGGTCTAGAAAACCCGAAAAAAAACTCGCTTTGAATGCAATATTTAAAAGTACCTAATTTAGTAACATATTGCAATAATTTGATAAAACAACTATATTGTTTGCGAGACTTGGGGTAAAATAAAACAACTTCTCAAAAAACTATATTTTAATGACATTTTTATAAAAGTATAATAAAATTTTAACAAAATAGACAACCTCTGTCTTAAAGTTATAACATAAACTTTTTTCTCAAAATGTGAACTAATATCATACATATGAATGAGATCTATAGTAGGACTAAGAATAATACATCAGTCCCATGAGTTAATCTTACATAATATTATCATTTGCATCTGCGCAATCTCCAGAGTACAAAATTGCATGCTGACTGCAGAGCTTCTGACGTAAAATTTTCACAATCGGAGTCAGATTCTTCCAAAATTTTAAAATTCGCTGCCGTTCACGTTCTTCACGATCCACAATGGCAAAGGTTCTGAAAATAACAAAACAAATCAATGACATACTTTTTGAGTAATGGTGCGAAATTACGACACGAAATGTAAGGTAGGGTCATATTTACCTTTTTCGTGTTTAGCCACGTCTATCCACTGTTTCGGCCACTACACCACTAAACAACGATAGCGTCGATAGCCCGCGGGGAGGGGAGATTGTTAGCTCCAGCTACTGAGAAGTATGGCAACGTCGCACAAAAATTCTAAGCTAATTTCAAAATGGCGGGGGTCAAATTGACCTAACTGTGCGAACGCCCGGTTAATGTTGGTTTCTGTACACTGCAAAATACACCCAAAATATCCCGATCTTGATCATTTTTCATGTGCAGTATTGCATTATGTATGTATAGTACATATGTATGTACGTATGGGAAGAAGGAAGGCGGGGAAGTTGGAGGGGGAACACGTAAGGGGAAGAGAACATGGGAGGGGAGGGGGTGGCAGAAGGGGAACCAGACGAATGGGAAAGGATACGCAGGGAGAAACAATTTTTTTTTTTAAGTGGCATTGCAACACACGCCGGGCACTCGCTATTTAATTATAAGATTTTTAAAAAACCTTGGTGAGGGTTGTAACATTATTCATTCTGTTTCAGGGTTGTTCGTAAAACAAGAAATCCTGTATACGATGAAGACTTCACATTCTACGGAATTAACTTCAACCAACTGCCATCTATTACACTGCACTTTGTAGTCCTCAGCTTTGACAGGTAAAATAATATTTTACTTTAAGTTCCTACCTAATTCTTTATTTCTTTATTATTAGTTGTGATCTTGTGATACTTAAAATTACAAATGTTTTCAGGTATTCCCGTGATGACATCATCGGAGAAGTGTTCTGTGCCTTGAACAGTGTAGATCTGTCAAAAACAACTTCTCAACCTCTGCCACTGTGTCGAGAAATACAGCCCCGCAGTCTGAAGGTACAACTTTCGATCTACGAGAATGAAAGATTCTTTTGATTGATTGATTAAATAATGTATTGATTGACTGATTGATTGAAAGATTGTTTGATGGATTGACGGACTGATGCATTGATTTTTTTATGTTTTATTGTATTCATCTTGATTTAAATTGAATGTACTGTGCCTGTCTCGCTGGGAAATCCTGTGTTGAGAGCAGACGCAGTTTAAAATCCGATGAAAATCAATATACATAATAGTTTACAACGTTATATTACAATCAAAATTAAATTAAAAAGACAAAGTTTTGATTGATTGATTGACTGACTGACCGACTGCTCGCCAAATCACCGACTGATTGTTTGATTGATTGATTTATTGGTTGAATGATTGACTGACTGACTGATGGATGGATCGATTGATTGAATTAACAAATGTTAGATTGATTGGAGTTCAGATAATTCAACACAAATTGGAATTTTAACAATCTTTTCAGCAGAGAAATCAACCAATTTTTAAATCATAGTTCCAGGCTTAGATATTGGGGTTTCAAAAACCAATAACCCTGTCCACATACCGCGCTCCTACCTTCCAAGGTAATTCTCAACAATCAAACAAAATTAAAGCCATCAATAATTATAATCAATACTATAATATTTAGTATCACCCTGGTGAGATATCATCCTTCAGAATTAAAACATTTTCAAGTTATTCTTCGATAATCTTAATCTTTCTGTTCCTCAAATTTCTTTCCACCTCATAATATTTCCCAATTCGGGATGTCATAGCCCCACTATGCTGTTGGAGTCTTGTTTGGTATATTTATTAAAAACCTATTTACAATAAATTAGGTACAGGTCGACCACAAACCAAAGACCCTAGCATTATCCGTAATGCAGCACGTTTCAAACCAAGACAATGCCAATGAACAAAAATTAAAACTTTCCCTTTCTGCGCGTGATAAAAGACGTGTATGTTTTTTTCAATTGATTGACACCTAAGTGTAAGACGTTAACGATGTATATTTTGCTGACAGATCCGATCACAAGGGCGAGGAGAGTTGCTTCTATCTCTGTGTTGGCAACCAGCTGCCAACCGCCTCACTGTCGTACTCTTGAAGGCCAGGAACCTTCCCAAGATGGATGTCACAGGACTTGCTGACCCGTAAGTGATCCATTATTCAATTGCACTATTTTTTCCTAAGCTAAAAATTAGTTCTGTACACTCTACACTAAGACTTGCTGGAATTCAATTTACAAAGCTAAAATGTGGCTAAGCTAAGCTATAATTTTCAAAGTTTACAAATGACTAAAAAAATCCACTTACATATCCAGACATAGGCGTACCGCTGGTAAATCCATTTTATCTCTTTTTCTTTTGGTCGGGGCCACAGCCGTGGAAAACAAATATAGTGCAGTCCTGCCCAAATGTTTTTATTTCTGTTAGACGTTGCACGCAGGGGTAGGCAGAGAGGACGGACCACCAAACAATACGGTCTTGGGACACACTCTTTGCCTCATTCACATTCATACATCGTCTCATACACACTTGTCTATTATTCTGACTCTTGACATGGCCCGACTCAAGTATCTGATTCACTTGATCGTGCCATGTCTTCCTTGGGCATCCCCGACTACTTCAACCATTCACATTTGCGTCATATATTCTTCTGACACTACTTTCTTTGTTAATTCATGCCCAAACCATCTGAGGGTCCCTTTCTTAATCTTAATGCTTACATCAGCCTTGCATTCTTTGCGGATCTCCACATTTTTCACACAATCGTACATGGTTTTACCATACATACGCCTCAGGGATCTCATTTAAACAGCATTCAGTCCGATAATACCATGAAAAGAAACCATAAATAAAAAAAAATGTTACCCAAGTCATTTTTATGTAAAGGTGTAAGAGGCTAAAACACAGCTCTCAGAAGCAGAACCATTACATCTCTAAGATGGGTGAAATATGAATGGGAAATGTGAACTTATGAAAACCTGACCTGACGGTAAAAGTATTAATAAAAAGAATCGTAAACCAAGAAATGTTCCACTGAATATTTTGGTTGGTAAGGCCATTCAGCTTAACTCTCTGAGTTTATGACAGGGTTATAAAAATCTCGCCTTCGTCTTGGCTTGACTACGCGAAGTAATATTACATTATATCGGTAAATGTATGTTTTAAAACCACCCAGGTTCTACCTATTACTCTATAAAAAGTGCAAAACCATGTAAAACATCAAAATAATATCATTATTGTGACAATATAGTTTGACAGTTCTACGAGAACTGTAAAGATTGCACCACTTCTGTCTGCAACTCACTTGGGCCGCCCCCGAACAAATAATAATATCTGGAAGTTCATCAAAATGTACTTCCGGCAATTCATCACTATTTAAGTTCACACATCCAATAGTATTGTCAGTGCATATTTCAACAATAAAATAACTTCAACTTCAATTACATGTAGGTTCCACAAGTTAATATTTCTTAGTACCTATTATTTCAAATGAAGATGTAATGTAAATATAAATGTAAAAAATAATAAAGTACAAGAAAAGTATGCCAATTACAAATATTATACTATTCCTGTAATAACTAGAGGGATATTAATATAATTAATTTTAAATGAATAAGATAAACTTTTTTTAAAGTTTTGATGAAGTACATATTTGAGTTATTGGAGGTATTTTTTGTCATTAGCTCCACATAGGAGGTTTTAGAACCTCTCAGGCCCCAAAAATCCTTTAGGGCCTATGTCATCTTTGGGGATGCTGTCTGGAGGGTATTTTATGGAAAGGAAGGAGAGTATGTTCTGAGAAGGAAAAAATATGAGGGATGGGTAGAAATCTGGTATCAATGGGTCCAGAGTGACGGATATATGAATCTGTTCATCCCACTGCTGTACAAGGCTATTGGTCAAGAGAGACCGGCTGGAGAGGTCAAAAGGTCTCCCTCAACCAGTCTCTCTCGCACAGTCTCTACCGATCCTGCCGTCACGCCGAAGTGGTCAAACGCATCCGCCATCGACACCTAGCAAAACCTCACTCCGTGAACCCGGCACCCTTACTAAGTCACCAAACATAGCAAACCACTTGGGGTGACTTATAACAGATGTTAATATATTTAGTGACAGACTTTGCGATGAATGAACTATGCCACCATTCCAAATATGATTGTTGTTATTGTATTGTTGCAGGATAGTGCGCAATTACATAATATTGCCGGCACAAGCAATTCTCCTTTTCTGGCTATTTGCACCAAGCATTATTAAACCTCCAATACAGATAATATAACGTTTCCTAATACATTAACTCCTTAATAATATGTGATTTAAATGTTTGCAGGTATGTGAAGATGTACCTGCTTTACAACGGGCAGCGCATAGCCAAAAAGAAGACCCATGTGAAGAAGAGGACTCTAAACCCAGTCTTCAACGAGAGCTTTGTGTTTGACATCCCTGCAGGAGGAGAGGGGTTGGACTCGGTTTCATTAGAATTTTTACTGCTCGACTGGGACAGGGTTACCAAAAATGAGGTAAGATATTTTATTTATTAATAAATAATTGATATGCGTTTAGTTCAGTTAAATTTTAATACACCGTGGTTAAAATTAAGAGGTTTGCACCATTCACTATGATAAGTCACTTTGAGCGTGTTTTGCAGAGATTTGGGCAGAAGTTAACATGCCACAAACATCTATCTGGTTAGTAAAAATGAATGGCTCGTTGAGGCAGATACATGTCCATGAAGAAAAAATACCGTCTATGCGACATACTGTCTAAAAATCACTTTTTATGAAATTCGATAGAGAAGTGAATTCCGCCTGTCTGTATGCCTAGTTCATATTATTACCACTAGATATTGCACACATCGGTGAAAAAGCTATATCAGACAATCAAAATCAGTTATATTTAAAATGAAATGCCTCCTATCTCCAATATTTCCGCCACAAAATGGTTTGACGTGCCACGGAAAGTTGATACTACTTAAAAGTTTTTTTTAACAGTTAGTTTTTTGTCATTTGGGCAGCATTGAGCGCTTTTATAATTCTCACAGTTATGTTATCACAATAATGCTGCAGCTCTTTCTTACACATTAAATCGCCCTTGAGGTGATTTTTCACAAAAACGGCGCTCTGCAAATTGTCCAATTATTATTATTATTATTATTAAATAATAGTGAGACAAACGATATATGTATGTCTGCTTCCTCCAAAGGAAAAAAGGTAATCATTTTATTGCATCTCCCTCACTCGTATTAAAGACATGAGATCCCCGAGACGTTGCCGTCACCGTAGCTGATTTATGAAAGCAGCCATTGTTTATTCGTCAACGATTGGTAAAAATATTGTCAAAGGGCGGAAGAAATAGATAGAGGACAGTGGAAGAATCTTTTGCATAAATTAATATGCTATAAACAAATTTCTAATTTTCTATTTCTCTAAACAAATTTAAATTTCAAATCTCTAACTAGGAATTAATAGGCCAAGATCAGTTCTATGTGATGTAATTAAAGAGGAGTGGGTCTACGAAAGAGTGAAGAGAAAGGATAAGAGACTCAAAATTTGCAAAATACACACCTATTAACCTTTTAAGTGCCAGTAGGTAGAAGTGTAGCTGTGTACAGCAGGCCGTGAACTTTTAATCAAAATAAATCATTTTTACATCTTATTTAAAAAAATCTAAATCAAAAAAAAAAAAAAAAAGAACCAAAATCATCCCAATGTCGTCTCTGTGTGATCCTTATTTTAAATTAATTAAAAACGTGACATATGTATGATACAGAGGCTCAAAAAGAGCGAGTAAACTTGCTATTTTTCTATTGCCGGCCTGCTGGACACGACCAAGGATGCAAGATATCTCGTTCTTGGCACAGAAGCTTTCTTTTTCCAGGTTATTGGAAGACTTGAGCTTGGAGGAACTAAGGCCATCGGCAGTGCTCTGCACCATTGGAACGAGGTTTGCAATTCTCCGCGCCGTCAAATAGCCGACTGGCACAAGCTGCGTGAATAAGCCAAACTGCATTTCTCCGTAGAAACATGAATGTCTTACATTTAACATTGCTGCACTAAATACCATCGGCTTGTAGCGGCTAATACTTACTACTCAACACTTAGGGAATACTCATTACTTTATTGCTTTTGTGTTTAGGAATAATACTTGCAAAATTACTTTGACCTTTGGTAATACGCCTACTTTGGATTGCTTTCTTGGATTAAATTTTGAATAGCTGCTATCTGAAGATATTTGTAGATATTAGGAACCGTTTTCACTAAAGTTACTTGCATTAAATTTAAGGATTCCTTCTCTCGTAATATGTGTTTATAAAACTAAAACTGTAATTGAAGTAACAACCTAATAGCCGTGGTAAATGCTTTGACTCTATGCCCAGAAGTTGCTGGTTCAACGTTGAACGGCGAATGCCTACTGCATTTGCGATTCGTTCCTGAATTCAATGCACGACAAGACATAAGTGACCAAATGACCAGCTATAGTTATTTACTCCTTCCCTAGTCTCAAAACATTTCCCAATGGAGTATTTGACGAACTTTGAATACTGTTAAAAATGTATGGAATATTTCAAGTTTATTTTTCTGATTTCATTCATAATTATTGATTTGAAAAATCGTACATTCCGAAACAGTTCCATCTGACTAAACAACGTCCTTGTGACATAAAAACCGTCTTTGGCTGGTAAGACGGCCGTCACCAACGTTGCCTGGCGAGATGTCAACGCCGCCGAATTCTAAAATAAATAAATAAATCAAAAACTGCACAATTTAAATCATTATAGAAAACGTATTCGTCAACATAAAAATACTTTTGTTATCATTTTTTACGAGAATATAAAAAAACAGTAAAAATACCCTTCACATAGTCCTGCTGGTTTTAGGCAGTGGGATGCAAGTATCTGTGCGTGTTTTTTTTTTAATTTTTCAAACTTTGGAATCCTTAAATTCGATATAATGTTGGTGAGAAGGGTCATAAGATAATATATTATATTGATGGCCGAACTTAAAATATACATAAATTGATTTATTCACAAAAGGTAATGGAGTATGGTTTCTTACTCAAATTCTCATAATAAGTCAGGTGCTTCCTGTTTTCTCTGATAATGCTAAAAGTTTTTAATGTGAATGCTTAGCAAGAGAAAATTTCAGAAGATGAGAAATAATGTTTTATGGATCTCACAAGACTGGTGAAATGTTATTGGACAAGAGTTGGCGTTGTTGTAAATCGTGGACACCAAAAATCTTGATCGAGTGCCGTGTGGAAGGATTTTAAAAATGACTTTTTCTTTTGCGAAATGGTTGCTAATGAGGTAACTAATAGAGTTACTAATTCAACAAAATTAATTTCCCTAACAGATAAGAAAAGAGAAACCAAGGAAAATAACTAGAGATTATCGGTGGCAGAATGCATCCTGAAAACAGAATGAAATTGGATGATGATGGTTATTCAATTATATATTAAAGAATCGATACTTAACTTGACATCACATATTTGGTTAAAAAATGTACCTAAAGGAAATTTTGGTCTCCGTAAGTAAGTTTTTGGTCAAAGTTAGTCAAGTATGTCCCTAACAACTATACAATGGAGATTACTAACAAACTGCATGGATTGAAGAAGTTGTTATCAGAGAAAACAGGTTTAGTGCGTTTATGAGAAAATACTCGGTATTATAATAATGTATTATTATACTGTATTATTACATTTAGTTGGATAATTACATTTAATTTTATAACAGCAGCAAAAATTATTGTTATTATTCGTACTACATTCCTAATTTTGTGTATCACGAAATTTATTTTCTAAATACCAATGTATTATGTTTATGTGTTATTAATTGATCTAAATACCAATATATTATGTATTACGGCCGCTGTTCCCAATTCTACTAAGCCAAAACTGAGGTTCAAAACTGCTTAAGCATCACTTAATCTAGACTAAGTTATGATTAAGTTATGCTTAAGCAGTTTTGAACCTTAGTTTCGGCTTAGTAGAATTGGGAACAGCTGCCGTTAGTATGAGAGAGGAAACAATACTGTTCTGGAAGTATGTATAATTTTATTATTGTAAATTTAAAACATGGCTGAAATAAGGAACAAAGCTTATTTAGGAAATGCAAAGCATTGAAATAGGTTATCTAAATAAATCTTGTAAATATTTTCAAAACACCTTTTCGTAATTTATTTGCACATAGTGTGTTGTAAATGATTATAAAAAAAATATTCCTTTAGCTAAATGAAATACTTTATAAATTATGTACTAATAATATATATTATTATTCCTTATATTTTTCATTTTCAATAGTTCACAAGGAAAGTGGTGACTTTATCACTTAACCATCTAATATTATGAAACACAGTACACACACTCACCTCCCAATAAACTAAAGCTTCGAACGCCATCTATATCTCATCTTTCGAAGGTTATTCGCATAATTCATTTACATAATTTAATTAGATTTTCATTTAGCAATAAATTCAAGTTCATCTTACACGTTTTCAAAATACTAGGAAAATACAGAATGGTCGATTTATCAGCTACAAATTGCACACTATTCTAAAAACCAATACCATTCCAACCAATTTCCAAATAAGATATTTGCAAAACCCTCAAAGAACGGTCATTTATCTTCAATGTTACAGCTGTCTTTTTTAAACTGCACATAACACCAATAGTATTATAAATGGCTACGTAATAATCCTTTTTAATTACAGTAAAATTTTTGCCAAAGCCTAGCATTAAGTTGAAGCTGAATTATTAAGTATCTTACTCCATCAATCGCCATTATCAAATCATATATGGTTTCAGTGATATTAACGAATAGGATCACCATTGATTTCTTGTAGTGATTGATTTTATAATAAAGAATAGTAAAGTAATTCAAGAATATCATAAGAAAAAACATGCTACTTTAAAAGCAAAGTTACTTTGTTAATTTTCTTATTTTAAGTGATTTTGGTTTATTAAAAAAATAATCTAAAAAAACGCTGCTAGAAAGTTATTGCCACAAATCAAAAAAGGATTATATTTCAATATCTGTTTACCCTAAATTAATTTTTTTTATTTATTTGAAAATATGTATGTAACAATAATTATTATTCTAACACATCGATGACTTCAAAATACTGAAAATAGCGCACCAATTACTTTGATAGATTTTAATGTTGATGGAGTCAAATTGTCATTCTGATTGATTCAATTATCTACTTAATTAATTAATATTTAATGATTTAGTGTTTCAGAAGAAAATACTTAATAATTGTAATTGATTGAATGCTGGGAGTGATTTTGTATAGCTTTATTTTTGTTATCTTTAAGAACTTTCCTCAACATTCAAAGGTTAGATATCGCTCTCTTGTTATAAATGTGAAATTACAATAAAATAAGTATAGAAAATATCCATACTTCGAACACATTCCAAAATGTAGCGCGACTTAGATATACAGCTGTATTTTTGAAAATGCAAACCTAAAAAATCAATTAAATCTTTGTTAGATTATCTGAAACAATACGAATTGAAAAAGTGTGTTATCTTTATATTATTGTAATGTTATATCTGTGTAAAACTGCATTTGAAGAACGAAAACATGTGTAAAATCTATATTTGAATGATTTTTAAATCAATACGACATATCCTCACAACACAATGTATCTTCACATTTACAGCAGTAATCTAATTCTAGTCAAGTAAATTTCTTGTGTTTGTTTTAATGCATAGTTAATGTAAGGTCAATGTAATGTATGTAATTAATGATATTAAAATGTGTAATATACATATGTATTTTATATCTTTCCCATTTCACAATAACCAAAGTGTAACCTGATTCTTAAATTTGGTTAGCGATAATATTAGGAGTTCAAATTCTATAGTGAAACTGGGAAACTGTATCAAAAACAATGTTCTGTTCATAATCCAATGATTCAGAAAAATCTCAACAAATGTCACTGATATCTCTGTCTCCGCTACGCTGTGCGAGAGTGTGATATGACCTTAAAAATTTGAACATTTATTTATGTAATAATTTGTGTTACCCGAAATGTAAAATTTTGGTTTTGACTTAAATTCTTGAATATTTACATTAACGCAACTAACTTTAATCACATTTTTCATTGTGTTGGAAATTTTGCATATCTGCAATTATAATTGAACAAATTTTTTAACCAGGTGTTTGAAAATTCAGGAGAAGGATACAAATTTAACATAAACTCAAATACAATAAAATTAAAAGTGAAAGCGGAAGAAATGTTATTTTATTCCATTAATTTATAATTATTATCAACGCTCAATTTATAATTAACAACAAAAGAGAAAGCGAGTGCAGAATTTGAACTCAATTTAATAATTATAAAATTGCTTTAGTACTAATGAATGTAAAATGAATCATGTGAAGAAGTCTTATAATAACTGCTAGGTTTAAGTTATTATACAATTCAATAGTGAAGACTCATCTGCAAAAAAAGTACTTTGTTAAATTGGTTATTAAATAAAATAATATTATATTTAAAATAAAATCATGACGGCAGAATGCTGGTTATCAGAACCAATAGAGACGTTGAAAGAAGTGTCCCATAATTGGGAACTTTGGAAGAACCTGAAAACTGAATACTCAAGTCTACATTTATAATAAATTATTAAGACAAATAGGTCTTGTCTTGATTAAAAATTTTAACAGTATTCCGATTGGTGGAGTTGTGACAAACAAAAAAGAAAATTATATTATGAAATCACACTTTAACTTGACCTGCGAATGACACAATATTTACACATTCTTTTTTTACTTTGATGAAAATTTTCTTAGAAATTTCAATGCCATTGTAAAAAACACCCAGTAAAAAGCTACCAAGGAACTCAAAATTTTATGTTTTATTAAAACCATAGCTTTCAGTGTTTCATTTAAGGGTAAACTTAAAAGAATTTATAATCTGCTCTTTCATAAATGGCGATAATTTAATTATTTAAAAAAAAAACACTAGTTGCATGTTGTGCTTTAAAATATTAAGATGCATTATATATGCGCCTATACAAATGCACTATGAATGTATAGTTTTGGGCGTAAACAAACTCGTTTCTTTCTAAAAAGGCAAACAAATACAATATTGTATCGGTGATTCAATCCAATATTG
This sequence comes from Limnephilus lunatus, assembly GCA_917563855.2. Taxonomy (NCBI): domain Eukaryota; kingdom Metazoa; phylum Arthropoda; class Insecta; order Trichoptera; family Limnephilidae; genus Limnephilus; species Limnephilus lunatus. The sequence continues at coordinate 49,897,833 of OU830601.1, forward strand.
TATTTGTACATCTTTCTCTAAAGATTTGAATTAGTATATAGACAAAACTCTTTATTCACATTCATACTGCTTATGTACAAATAAGTAGTACTTATGCAAACAAATACAGTGGAACCCTCTTAAGAAGTTCTCTCTTAAGACGTTTCGTGGCTTAAGAAGTTTGGTTCTTTCGGTCCCTCGGCTCAACATTGGCCCAATTTTTCCCTCATACAAGGTTTTCCCGCTTAAGAAGTTTGTTTTTTCCGGTCCCTTGGAAAACTTCTTAAGAGGGTTTCACTGTAATTCATCTTAATATTTTGTAGTATAACTTGCTAACAGTGTTTTTTCCTAAAATAATTAAATTGGCGCCATCTGCGAATAGCACCTCCCACACGCTCACTTTGGAGCGACCGAGTCCCGCGACACTTAAGGCTGCCGCGCAGAAAAGTAAAGACCGATAGGTTTACAGCGCAGTTCACTGTGACACTTTTCTGCGCGGCGGCCTGAAGTGGTGCGGGACTCGGACGCTCCGAAGTGTGCATGTGGGAGGTGCTAATGTGTTGATTATAATGTTTGTTCCGTTTAACCTTAAGAAAAAAATTGTCGAGAAGGAAACACATTTATTAAATTCTTACATAAAGAAGTACTCATTTTCAATATTATCAACATTCTTTGCAATGTTTATGTATGTAATTTCAACAAAATTATTACTGTAAACATGCCACATAAATTTATTTACATAATATACATTGTCTAGAATCTTGTAGTATAAACGGGAAACGGTGAATCTATATCTCATCGAGAAAGCAAAAACTACTTAAAAGACATTAAACAGCTGATATTAATCCCCTGGTGACCGCTTTTTACAAATTTTACCTTAAAATTGCAATTTTGGACTCGATTTACTCATAAATGAAAGTTCAAATCAAAATTGACTCAAAGTAATAATATAGATTCACCAGTTCCCCATTTGTACCATGAGTTTTCGGACACTGTGTAAATATAGATATACCTACATATTTACCTTTGTTTGAATGGACAGCAAAGTAGTCTAATATGAAGAAAAATATGCTGTTAGAGGTACAGTAGAATCATTTTAAAGAGATTCTTGCTTTTGTTGTGGTGTAATGTGGGACTAATACGGGATACTCTCTTACCTGCGAGCAGGTATTCCAAACTATTTTGAACAAATTTGTATCCCTATCGGTGTGCGCTCTTTAAAATGGTTTGCCTGTACATAAAATTACCAATGAAATTATTTAAAAATTTACTATTTGTTATGTTTCGTTTGTATAATTTTTACAGTGTTAAATATAATTTAAATAAATGGTTCTGTATTTTATATTGTTTTTTTCTAAAGTAAGTAACTAACTAACCATCATACCATTTCTCAGCAGAGGTAGGCAGAGATGACGAACTGCCAAACAAATAGGTCTTGGCACACACTCTTTGCCTCATTCACATTCATAAATCGTCTCATACATACTCTTCTATAATTTTGACTCTTGAAGTGACCCAATTCAAGTATCTGATTCATTTGATCGTGCCATCTCTTCCTCGGGCTTCTTCTTCTACCATTCACATTTGCGTCATATATTATTCTATTTTTTACACTTACACTCCTTTCTTTGTTCATTCGCTCTACATGCCTGAAGAAAGTTTATTCGGTGGCAATCAAATAAAAGTTTTGCATAAACAAAATATTATTTCTTACTACCCAAACTAAAATGGAAGTTCTATACTGATTATGGACACCGCAATGTTGTCCGAAATGGTCACTCAAAAATGCTCAGCATACTATGAAACAGCAATCCTTTTTTGGATTAACTTAATGAGTAAAACCTTGAATTACCTAGCACCCTTCACATGGACACTTCGGAGTGACCGTGCACTGCGACAATTCAGACCACCATGTAGAAAAGTAAAGAAATAAATTCCTTGGGCATAATATATCATCTTTGGGATGCTGTGAAAATGGTACACATTGAGGACACATTTTCCATAAGGCCGCAACGTCGGAGGGGTCTACACTGAGTTGGTTTTTAGACATTTGACTCAGAATTTTTTTTTTTCGAGCTTACATTTTTATGAGATGAGAGATTCATGGGGGGGGGGGCTCTATCAGCCCTGAAGAACAATGTCAGTTCTCAGTTCTGGCTAGACCACTCCTTTGCGTTGAAAATCCTTTAAAAAATATTTTTCAGCCTCCCTCAACCCCTCAAAGGCCACGGTTTTTTTTGGAAAAAACCGCGCGAAATTAGCGCCCCGGGTTTTGCTCAAATATCGTATAAAAACAATTTTTTTTTTTTTGTGATTTTTTTCTGTTTGCCAGATAATGTATCTTATTATTCATATATATTACATGATAATATCATTACAAGTTTTCCCAGAATAGCTAACTTTAGCAAAAAAATGATGTAAAAATTTTCCCATTCCGGAAAAAAATATATTTATAAGAAAATGAACTGATTTTTTTATTTCTACACAAACCTGAATAGATACCCTACATGAAAAAAAAAACAATATAAGGGTGTCTTCGAAGAAATTATGACATTGGCACTTCTTTGAAAATGTAAAATATTTTCATCTTTTCAAGAAATATTCGAAAACCAAGTGTGCACTTTAGCATTTTTTTTGGGTCTGATTTCTTCAGTTTATGATAACAATTCTTTCATATTTTGATAGTTTATACAATTGTTGTTACTAAAAATATTTTTTTGTATTAGAAACCCACAACAAAATAATGCTAAAAATATAATTAGTCATTATGACGTCAAAAATTTGACATTTCTAGGAGAATCTTACGAACTGAATATTTATGACATTTCGTTTGCGAAATATTTCGAAAATTACATGAAAATAATGTAGATAAAACGATCTTTCTGATTATATCTCAAACTTATTACTTCTAGAATGAATTTATATCAAAAACAATGAAAGAATGTACAGTATACTTTACCAACTTTTGCTTTGGTTTCACATTGTGGAATCCAAGATATCCGCCACTTTCGTATACACATACGGTCCAGAGGTACAGAGTGGCACAAGAAAAACACGAAAATAAAAATAATAATATTTTTTTATAATATTTATTTCAATTTCACATACAATGAAAATACACATACATTTTTATAATAATTTATAATGGGTTTCAAAGGTACAGACTGACAGAAAAAAACATGAAAATAAATTTTTATAATAATTTATAATAACAAAAACATACCAATGTAAAGATGCCCAATACACTTGTTTCAGTAAACATTTTTATTCAAATGATCTAGTAAGATCAAGTAATCTGTCCCTATCTACTATCTAGCGAAACCACTACCAAGGGAACGGGCTTAGGAGAATCAGCGGTGAAAGAAGAGCCTGTTGAGCTTGACTCTAGTCTGGTATCACTTGTATAGTTGTACCGTTGAGCGTACTGGAAGAGATGAACACCGAGAATGCGAACTACATATGGTCACCCGTTCCAATATAAAAAGAGCTCGGAGAGAAGGAAGAGAAGAGGAAGTAAACTCATTTCGAAAAGGGGCCGAGTCCTTTTCGAAGAGTTATTAGCCAATCCGGACAACGTATTGAACGGAGGACCTGTTGGATCCGTTGGAGGCAGAGGAAAACCCAGAGGAGCAGACCTTCACCAGGTGCAGTGCTGCACCATTGCTAAAGTTTATGTGAATGGCAACGATATCGATTGAATGGAGGACCTGTTGGATCCGTTGGAGGCGGAGGAAAACCCAGAGGAGCAGACCTTCACCAGGTGCAGTGCTGCACCATTGCTAAAGTTTTTGTGAATGGCAACGATTTCGATTGAATGGAGGACCTGTTGGATCCGTTGGAGGCGGAGGAAAACCCAGAGGAGCAGACCTTCATCAGGTGCAGAGCTGCACCATTGCTAAAGTTTAACAAAGTACTTCTTGGAAATGCTTCGAAAAGGGGCCCGAGTCCTTTTCGAAGAGTTATTAGCCAATCCGGAGAACGTATTGAACGGAGGACCTGTTGGATCCGTTGGAGGCGGAGGAAAACCCAGAGGAGCAGACCTTCACCAGGTGCAGTGCTGCACCATTGCTAAAGTTTTTGTGAATGGCAACGATTTCGATTGAATGGAGGACCTGTTGGATCCGTTGGAGGCGGAGGAAAACCCAGAGGAGCAGACCTTCATCAGGTGCAGAGCTGCACCATTGCTAAAGTTTAACAAAGTACTTCTTGGAAATGCTTCGAAAAGGGGCCTGAGTCCTTTTCGAAGAGTTATTAGCCAATCCGGAGAACGTATTGAACGGAGGACCTGTTGGATCCGTTGGAGGCGGAGGAAAACCCAGAGGAGCAGACCTTCACCAGGTGCAGTGCTGCACCATTGCTAAAGTTTTTGTGAATGGCAACGATATCGATTGAATGGAGGACCTGTTGGATCCGTTGGAGGCGGAGGAAAACCCAGAGGAGCAGACCTTCATCAGGTGCAGTGCTGCACCATTGCTAAAGTTTAACAAAGTACTTCTTGGAAATGCTTCGAAAAGGGGCCCGAGTCCTTTTCGAAGAGTTATTAGCCAATCCGGAGAACGTATTGAACGGAGGACCTGTAGGATCCGTTGGAGGCAGAGGAAAACCCAGAGGAGCAGACCTTCACCAGGTGCAGTGCTGCACCATTGCTAAAGTTTAACAAAGTACTTCTTGGAAATGCTTCGAAAAGGGGCCGAGTCCTTTTCGAAGAGTTATTAGCCAATCCGGAGAATGTATTGATGCCCTCACCAGCCCTGGTCCAACCAGGAATCTGAAACTATAAACATTTATTGTTACAATAATGTCTTTCAATTTTGAAAAGGATGAAGCGTACACGATGAATGGTAGAAGAAGTCGGGGACGTCCGAGGAAGACATGGCACGATCAAGTGAATCAGATACTTGAGTCGGGCCATGTCAAAAGTCAGAATAATAGAAGAGAATGTATGAGACGATGTATGAATGTGAGTGAGGCAAAGAGTGTGTGCCAAGACCGAGTTGTTCGGCGGTCCGTCCTCTCTGCCTACCCCTGCGGGAAGACAAAAATGGCACTGTATAAGTTAGTCAAGTGTTATTATAATTACCTGAGTCGGGGGAGCCGTCGAGGACGTTGAGGGCGTAGGTACACCGCCCTCACCAACCGGGAACCCGCCCTCACCAGCCCTGGTCCAACCAGGAATCTGAAACTATAAACATTTATTGTTACAATAATGTCTTTCAATTTTGAAAAGGATGAAGCGTACACGATGAATGGTAGAAGAAGTCGGGGACGTCCGAGGAAGACATAGCACGATCAAGTGAATCAGATACTTGAGTCGGGCCATGTCAAAAGTCAGAATAATAGAAGAGAATGTATGAGACGATGTATGAATGTGAGTGAGGCAAAGAGTGTGAAGCGTACAACCAACATAATACTAATACACAACATACCGTTGCGACTGCATAATTTTCCTCGCCTTCGCTTCCTCCATCATCGCTCATGGGGCGTATCTGATCTGCCATTCTATAACAATAGAAACAATCATAAATATTATAATTTTGAAGAAAGTTCTTATAAATTTGAAGAATAATTTGCACACCCTATATAACTGATCAATTTTTTTGTTACCGATTACAATTTTCAAAATATATTTATATATTTTTCAATGTTTTATGAAAAATAGTAATTTCATAAAACAATAAAAATAATAAAAAATAATAATAAATATTTTGAATACTTTTTTTGGCCACCCATCCCGGCTTCAAGCAAAATGTGTGTTTTACAATAATAACCGTAAGATGTCGGTAGTTTCGCATTCATTAGTTCGCACATTGACCGACAGGAGAACACCCATACTAACATAAAATATTTGCAAGTATGTGTGCATACGACCGACCTCGGGAATCTATTTATTTATAATATTTCAAGTAAATATTCACCAAACAAAGGCTTTGGTACATAATCACAATAGATTTCTTTACATAATGACGTTGAAATCGTTATACTAATATGGTATATTTAGGTAAATATCGTTCTAGAAACTTTAGAAATTTACGCGGCAGAAATTTGTTGCCGTCCGTGACGCGGAGTTTTATTTTTCCTAAATTACAGACTAAATATGAACAAAACAAACACTTTGATACGTAATCACAATTGATTTCCTTACAAAATGGCATAATAAAGCTTGCAAAATAACCGATATTACAATTACATACGGCAATACGAAATGAAAAAATTTTGTGACAAAAAGATGCTCCCGCGTTTAGGTCATATTTTGTCGGTTTATTTTTAGAAATCTTACATTATTTTTACCAAAACACATGCCGTGAACAATAAAGTATCTATAAAATCAACATTACTTACGTTTGTTTGAAAAAATCCAGATTTATCAGCGTTTTACTGCAAGCGATTGCGCGAATAGTACTTGCCGGAAATGGAATCAGTGTTGCCAACTCAACTACTTCAAAGTTCAAAATATGCTAAAGTGATGTGAAAAATATGCCAGAAATATGCTAAATTAATTTATAAAATGCCAAAAAATATGCCAAGACGTTTTTTATAATTAATATTCGTGCATTTTGTTCGATGTAACCTCATTTCGCTGTGTTTGATGTCAGAAAATCGGTATTTGCATAACTCCGATAAATGATCTACGGCTATAATTGAACAGTGCTCGCAAACAAACAAAGCTAGTGAAGATTCTGCTTTCTGGGTGTTCAAAATTTTTTTACCATGGGAAAGTTAGTGATTTTTTGACTTTTCATTGGCTCTATTGATTTTCTGTGCTTTGTTGATAAAATATGTACCTTCAAAATAGACATTTTCGCAATCATGTCGCACTTGCAGTACTTAGGGTGCATACATTAATTACGTAAGCACTTTTTCTTCCAATCTAACCCCCCCTCCTCCCTTGGTGAGATAAATTTGGGCCACTTCGTATATTCTTTTCAAGTAACGTGAGATTTCGCTGGACCCCCCCCCCCCCCCCTTTTTGAGCTCACGTAATTAATGTATGCCCCTACAATAAATAGGCTTGTGATGTATCGTTTTCAACAGGTTGCAACCACTCTTTAAAGTCTGCCATTTTCTCCCAGTCTGACCGTTACTGTTGATTATACTTGGGCGACATAATGGTATGAAAATCAAATTGCAGAAACACACATATTGCACAGTAATAAACTTTTACTCTTAAAACAACACGCGAGACAAAATGCGACTAGTTAGGGGAATCCTATAGTATAGACGGTATAGAGAATCAACAAACGCCCGAAAAAGGATTGTCCATAGTGCAAGTGAGGTGGGGCACCGACAAAATTATCGATATAGTTTTGTTAAAATAAAATGGTTTTTATTATGTTCATGTTTCTGTAAAAATAAGCCAAATAAATATGCTATATGCTAAAAGCATAATAAGTATGCTAAACACGGAGTAATTATGCCAAATTTAGCATATAATATGCTAAATTGGCAACACTGAATGGAATGGCGAATGATGCCGAGCCGACATTGCCGACAATGCCGACGGCAGTGTTGCCAACTCGAATTTTAAAGTAGAGCTAGGTGAAACCCAAAAAAGAGCCAAAAAGGAGCTAAAATTTTGAAAATTACCTAAAGCATGGGGGGGGGGGGTTGTTAGAGAATTTCGGAGAAGAAAAATTCCCAGTTTCCTCCGGGGGGGGGGGAGGGGTGGACTGTTTTCAGGATTTTTTATTGGATTTTTTAATATTTTTTTGTTAGACAGCGAGTCCTCTGAAATACGCAATGCAATATGCCAGTGGTTTTCAACCTGCAATACGCGTACCCCTGGGGGTACGCGAAGCCAAATTGGGGGTACGCAATAACGTGGCACGCAGGTAGAATCGCGGATAAAACATGGCGGAAGTAGTGTTACACTCTGCATAAAATTGTTACATTCATGTAATAATTAGAGTATTCAAAATTACAAATGAAACACATATTTCATTACACGTGTACATAAGATAGATAGAGAGTACGGGGAACAACAAATTTGCAGTAATAGTCAGAGGGTACGCCGGTTCAAAAAGGTTAAAGACCACTGCAATATGCAATACGCAATAGCCCTAGTACCATAGTCCCTGTACCGATGTTTCCACCATAGCATATTTAGTAACTGTTTACTTGTGCAGGAGTTCAGGGAATCTCTTTTTTTGGGAAGTCCTCATCCCAATGTTACGTTTTTTAATATTATTTATTATTTTTTTCAATATTATTTCACGTGAATAAGAGCTGAAATATATGAAAAACGAGCTAAGAAGCTAAATGACTTTTTTTGGAGCTGACGACGTCAATTTAGAGCCAAATCTAGCTCTAAAGGAGCTGAATTGGCAACACTGGCCGACGGTTTGTTCTAGAAGGAATTCGGAGTGTTGCCACATGACTAGAAGATTTAGGGGTTCCGTTGTCTCAAGAAAAAGAGTCAAGGAAGCTATTCTAACCGTTTGTTTGGTACAGTTTCTTTGAACAAAAGGTTCAAAATCGCTTCTAAAAATATTTTAAAATATTTTATTTTTGAAATTTAACAGGCACGTAAATTTAAGGTCCCGGCACATGAGAGGTCAATGGGAGGGTAAATGAATAAAATATCTATTCAAAAATTTTTTGCTGTAGAAATGAGATCCCTGAGGCGTATGTGTGGTAAAACCATGTATGATCGTGTGAGAAACGCGGAGATCCGCAAAGAATGCAAGGCTGATGTAAGCGTAATGAGTAAGATCAAGAAAGGAACGCTCCGATGGTTCGGGCATGTAGAGAGAATGAACGAGGAAAGGAGTGTAAGGAGAATATATGACGCAAATGTGAATGGTAGAAGAAGTCGGGGACGCCCGAGAAAGACATGGCACGACCAAGTGAATCAGATACTTGAGTCGGGCCATGTCAGGAGTCAGAATAATAGAAGAGCATGTATGAGACGGTGTATGAATGTGAACGAGGCAAGGAGTGTGTGCCAAGACCGAGTTGTTTGGCGGTCCGTCCTCTCTGCCTACCCCTGCGGGGAAACGGCGTGATGGTTAGTTAGTTAGTTAGTTAGTTAGTTCAAAAATTAAATGAAAATGAAATATCGCCCTCTATGTTTTGTATTTTGCACTTAGAGCAACGAACCATCGACGAGCGAACAATCCCGCTTTTTTATTACAACAACAATTTCAATAGATGTCACTAGCGGGCTAAGTGGACTTTTATTGAAAAATGTAAATACGGTAAAAAAGTTGCCTGTATTGCCATTTTAAAAGATCCCTGGACAAAGGTACAGATGGTAAAACAGTCGCCTGTGTTTTACCGACCCTCGTAATGGACACTTGATCAAAATCAGCTGTGCTCGTCGCCCTCAGCAATGGCCGCTCGGTTAAAATAAACTAATTGCAATAGTGGTTGTTCCTCGTCACGGGCCATATTCCCAAGGTGATTTGCTGCTCAAAACTAAATTGTTCAGTTTAGTGTTAACAGATGCATCAAGAGTATTGCGTCATGGTGGAATAAATCCTGATTGAATAATAAACACGAATCCCGCGACTTCGATGTAATTTTTAGCAGTAAGCTTATCAAGCTGTGATAATACTATTTACCTATTTGTTGTTCGCGATTCACGTGATCTGTGATATTAAAAAGTAAAGACAATAATCCGCGTTATATTCTCAAAATTTATATTGTTTGTCAACAAACTCGCGAGTGCAAAGTTCAGTGAGAAAAAATCATCATGTGTAGTGTCAGAAGCAGCCTATTAACGTTTGGGAAAATCGTTTTCATCGCGAGGCCCTCCAAGATTTCATCAGGTAAACACACAACTCAACTTTTCTTTATAATCTGCCATATTTATACACAGGAAAATTCACTTGTTATAAGTATAACCTACAATACGTCAAACACGTCAAAACGCACCATTTCTCGCCGTGAACATGCCTTATGTTAATTATTTTCTGCTAAATTACCTACTTGTAACGTAAATGCTCATTGTACAGCTTTTACAGACTATAGGAATTGTTATTTTCCGCTCATCGAGTTGTACAAGTTCTATGTGGATTTTTCGCAATATTTTTTCTTGTTACTTTTATTAGGCTTGACATAAAGACAAAAATATCTTTGATTTGATTTATTTTGGTTGACGCAAGATTCCGCTTCGTAGCTAGAAAAAGCTTTGTTCCACCCATCAATTCATTTATTACAACTTTATAACATTTCCAAGTTGATAAGACATATTTTTTCAAGAAAAGTGATCTAGCTAGATACTATTTTGGTAATACGCATAAACCAATTATCCACAAATTGCACAAATTAAAACACTTCGTATCAGTTCTACAATGGGGAACAAATACTTCAGTCCACGGAGAAGCAGAATAAATAATGCATTTTCTTCAATGTTTTTGACCAATTCTTCGTAGGTATTCACTCTCCTGCGATAAGACCACGGACGTACAAAATACATTCATATGTCTATGGATAAGACATAATATGACAAGTGGATTTTGGTTAGTTTTTTTTTCTTTTTTATACAAGAACCTATTTTGTAAACTGGGTTTTTAGTTTGGGTAAGGAAACAAAGAGTACCCTAGAATCAGTGGCGGCTCTTGACTTTTGGAGAGAGCTAACATTAAAAAAATGGCATTATTGATGTTTTGTAGGTAGGTACCTACCTACTTAGCCAAAAACGTTTTTTTTCGAAAATCTGTTTTTTGTGTGAAGATTTTCAGGAAGTTTCAGTTTGGCAGTGCACTACACTGGATGGCCTGAAAATCTTAATACAAAAAAAAACGAAATTTCGAAAAAACAATTTTCGGTTCCATTTTTTTTATATTGGCTCTAGCACAGTGGTCCCAAACCCCCGGGCCGTGAACCAAATAGTACTGGGCCGCGCAAGGGTTTGCTTAAAAATCAAAATTACCTACGTTAAAAAAATCGAACATACACAATAAAAAATTAAATAATTATCCACAAAAAATACAGTGGAACCTTTCATAATGAGCATCTCCCATAACGAGTAATTCGCATAACGAGCAAAACAGATTTTGAGAAAAAAAACTCTCTCTTTTTAACGAACGACTTTTCGCATAAAGCAAGGAAGGAGAAGTCACATCTTCGCGTCAATTTTTTTTTTCATTATTTGTAAAATTTCGAAACATGATAAAGGTTTTTCTCCACAGTGAGTCAGCATGTGGATTTTAAATTTTCACTTTCGAGAACACGAATAGTCGCAGTCGGAACATGAGGCGGCTTGTGGACTTTTAATGTTCCTTTTGAGGACATGAATAGTTGCAGCTGGAACATGAAAATGGTTTTTCTCCACTTGTGGGTTTTCAAAGTCTCCTTTCATATTCACTCTTAAATTACAACCAGTTTCGAGAAAAGCTTTAAATTCGAGGTGCACTCCCCCCCGGGCCCGGTGATAAAAAGGTTGGGGACCACTGCTCTAGCTTATCCAAAAGTCATGAGCCGCCACTACTAAGAACCTGTTTTAGTGTTGTTTTTTAAAAATAATTTGTGGAAATTGGATTGACCAACACCTCTGCATTTTTACCAAAATGTTTAAATAGGTAGATACCCATATCTATTTGAATTTCGATTTTGTTTTTGTGAATGAACGAACGCAAATCTTGGAAGTGGAAAATAACCCACATCCCGACATCATTCATACGTCTCTCACTCCTGGGCACATTGATCCCCAGATTCCTACCCATCCCTCATACCTTTTTCCTTCCCAGAACTTCCTCTCCTTCCATTTCTTAAAAATACCCTCCACACAGCATTCCCAAAGATGACATAGACCCCGAGTGATTTTTTTCCTCAGGGCCTCATGCTTGGAGCTATTGTAAAATATAAAAAATGCAGTCGGCTTGGGAAAAATACGCTTTACTTACCTACCTACATAAAAATACAATTATGTACAACATTTGCCTTAAATATAATAATCTTTCAATATGCGTTGAATTATAAAACTATTCTTGATTTTATTTTTTATGTATTTTTTTTATTTATTTCATGAAATTTTATTGGTTACAGATTTTTTTTTTGGCTATCACACTAGCCTAATTAATGCCCGTGTTGTGGTAGTCATACATTAAATATTTTAATAGGAATTAAATGCTATTTTATTGAAACATAAAATTACCATACTAAATAAAAATTAAGAAATACATAAAAGTACTTAAGTAAGTGAAAAGTAATGAAAAAAAATCATATAATCAAGAAAAATTAAATTCAAATTTTGAAATATTGTGTTAAGAACTCATGTGTTGTATACAAATATATATATATAGATTAGAATAAATAAAATTAAGTGAAACACTAAGAGAAAAAAAAAAATATTATTAGTTAAATGTAATGTTAAGAACTCGTGTATTCTTTGAAGTACGCTCGTCCCCTTTCGACAATCCAATGTTTTACACGTGGTATATAAAGTGGTTTAGAATTACTTGACTTTATGTCAGTACTCAGAGCATTATATATTTTAGTAGCGATGAACCAGAATTGTCGTTGAGCGAATGAGGTATTAGTTTTTGGGACCACGCAACCCAGGTATGTAGGCAGGTAATACACTCTAAAAAAAAATGAAGGGAGCAAAAAAACCCAAATTTTTCGGTGATTTTTGATAGGCTGTATTTCGGTTAAAAATGGTCGTATTAAGACTTTAAAAAAAGCATTTTGAAGCTTTACGATTCTTATTTTCATATTTTTTAGTAGCTACGGTTCTCAAGCAATCTTATTTTGCAAATTTTGTGGTCCACGGGCTTGAAATTCTTTTTTCAGTTATTCCGGCTTATGGATCAGATAGCCTTAATATTTAGCAATAATTTCCTTTTTTAAAAACCTCCCTTAATTTTTTTGAGTAGTGTATTTTAAGAAGGTCAGCGACTGTTCTAAAAACTTGCATATTAGATATTTAATTCTATTAAAAAGGTTTGAAATACAGGACTAGGTTTTTTAATGAATTTTTTGGCATGGAAGAAATGTGAGTATAATTTATTGAAACTTTGAGGTCATTTTATACATCTATTTAAGAAAATATTGTGAATTTTTCGAAGCATTTCCTCGGAAAATATTAAAATTACCAGCTGCTATATATATACATCGAACGTCACCATCAGACGTAGCTTTTGTGTGCATTTTGGAGGCCATAGTTTTCATCTCAAGTCAATAGGGTTTTGAATTAAATTTAAGAACATGTCATGCCATTTTTTTGCAATTAAAAAATACTTTTGACAATGAAATTACTACGAATTTCGGTTCACATAGATATAGCGTAATTATATAAATAAGGTATTTGCAAATTTTTAATTTTTTTGGTTAAAAACTTTCTGAGCTAGAGTGCACACAAATTCATAAAAAGTCGTTTCGAATAAATTGCGTTTCAAGTTTACCACGCGGTTCGGCACAAACACCCTCATAACACCGGAACGAATTGAAATTTTTATTTAAAACTTTGGGAACATATTCAATAGTTATACCAAAAATTTTTGTTTAAAAAAAATAGAATCATTTTTTTGAGCCATCTACATGTATTTCCCCCTAAGTATCTAATCATATTATGTTAATAAATAGAAAACAAGAAAATACACTAGTTTTCTTTTTATTAATACCACTCCGAATTTAGGGTTGGAACTCAGCCGCGACGCAAATTTCCATCGTTAGATCTAATCTTCACATTTTTTGACGAGTTTTGAGAATGTGGTAGAAATGTAGCAGCAGGGGTCCACCGAAATTAGTAAAATTTTGAAAGGGGTCTACGAGAAAAATAAGTTTGGTAACCTCTGGTCTGGACGGATGACAACTCTGCATTTTCTATGTGAATGGTTTTCCTCTTGGATATTATTTTCTGATTATTTCAGCAGCCATAATGAAAATCTAGTTGGTATCAGTTTATTTATGGTTGGTATATTGGAGGAGGTTAGGTGGGACTGGGAGATGAACACTACACCTAAATATAAGTGATAGCATCAACCATGGTTCAGTGTAATTGTATCTGTGAAAGCTTTCATGTAAATCACTGTTGACAAACTTATAAAAAATAAAAATAAAAAATAAATAAGTAAATAAAAAAAATAAAAATAAAATAAAAAAAAAGTCAAAATGCAAAATTTCGGTGGTCATATTGAAATTCTAGGGTAGTTCTCAAACCGATTTGGTTCAATTTTTTTTGTGTACGGGGACGCTATAAGGAAATGAACTCGAATTTTGTGTAAAAATGCACATTTTCGAAGTAAAAATACAAAATTTCGGTGGCCGTATTGAAATTCTATTTCAAACTGTTTTGGTTCAATATTTGTGTAGGTACTGCGGGTAAATGATTTGACTCAATACTTGTGTCCAGCAGGTTAGAGGGAAGATGAACTCGAATTTTATATCAAAACGCACAATTTCGAAGTAAAAATGCAAAATTTTGGTAACCGTCTTGAAATTCTAGAGTAGTTTTCAAACCGATTTAGTTCAATATTTGTTTACAAGAGGTTAGGGGGTAGATAATTAGGTTTCATGGGGTATAGACTTCAAATGAACGAATTTATATGGCGTATACATACTTATATTACAAACGTATTCATATTATTTTTTTATTTTTTTTGTTCGAAAATTTATTAGTAGGTAGGTGGTCATGTGATGGTAAAGTTTTGCACACATTATCATTACCATTGTACGAACAGCGGGGCAAAAGCAACTACCTAGACCACTTGACAAAGACCATAATTAAATTGGGCGAAGCTCAACGAAGGCCGCCCTGGTGCCTAGCACCAAAAACCCGTTAGCAATTTATATTATGTAAAAAATAAAATTTATTGTCTTGGTTTATGAAATCATTTCTAGAGAAGATCATTAAAAATAATCTATATTATATTATGTAAATATGTATTATTGATAAGTGAATCAAATTAAGTATTTCGAGATAATAAGTATTACGCAGTTTTATTTTACAACTGTTGCAAAAATATAATATTTATGATTGCCTTTGCTATTTTTCGATATTATCATTCTGATGGGTCAAATTGTGGCCATTTGAAATTCTAATTGATTAATAAATTATAAAATTTAATTCACTTGATACACATTGATTACACTTTGTTTCTGTTTATACTATTATAATGTGCCTGTGTAGGGTTGACATCCGTACCAATGTATCGGGACTTTCACCGTTGTCGAGCCCTTTGTCCCGACGCCGCACATAGAGACGGCCGAAGTAAATGACGGCGCCAAAAATAGGTAACAACATTGTCTTCAAACGAATCACAAATAACTTAAAAATATTATCTATCAACCAGTTCAAAATAAACCGCAATAATTTACTTTAGTGAATCAACCCAATTGCCTATGCTTGCGGGCAAAGTTATCTTTCGGTCTGACAATACTGTGTGTTTGCTACTGAATCATTGACGGAGTTACTACGCTCGCCTTATTTTCCCAATTTTAAAATTAGAAGGTTATCAAATTGGATATTGAAACTTAGATATTCTTCGGTAGTTTCGTCATAAGCTTTTCTGATAATACAAATAAAAAAATTGGCGTCGTAAATTGATAATTCGGCATCGTGTGCGCCGACCAGCACAATGCACCAATTTTGTTTACCAACAATCATTTACTACGACGCGCTAAGGGGCTAAGGTGACTACCAAAATGTTGTAGCTGGTTGTCTTCAGCTATATACTCGTACCTGTCTCTACTGCGCATCCTTTGTTTTTCTTTCATATTTACGTCACCCTGTTCGCCCATTCGTATCTTCGCACTTACTGCTCTGAAAAACATGACGTATTTAAAATTTTATCCACGCGCTCGTCGATAGCTGTTGCGCCAATTTTACATCTCAGTAACATTTAGCAAAGGCATCGCAGATACATATTTATTTTATTTTTTATGGCCTTTTTAGGGTATTTTTAAACATAGCTTAAGTAACTGCTCCAGTAACATTCGTTTGTATTTATTTAGTTACAAATTGAAGACGTCCAACAGACTCAATTATTTCCCTCCATTAGTATTCTTGGTAATGAGGAGTACATGTGCACCGATACACACAATCCTAAGCACGTGTCAACTCTAATTGCGAAGCGAAGTCCTATTTCAATTCGACCGTTTGGTATTTCATCTGTCTGCATTTTTTTTTGTGTATTCCGTTTCCGTTTTCAGCTAGCCATAGGCTAGGGCTGACTTTGACTATGGTCCAATAAAAATTATTTTTAAATTTTATTGAACGTACCTACACGAAATTAATTTGAAAAAAGAGTTTTCAATGAGATAGTTACGAATTTCTTTGGACAATTTTTTTATTCTTTTTTTATTAAGTAATATTTGCATGTTTTTACAATAATTATACTTTTTTTTACATGTTAAACAAAAATTAAATAATTGTATAAATAATTAAAAAAGGCAATTATGTACTTAAATAATATGTGAGGTTTATAATTAATTGGGTAGGTATTTAATAGATAAATACTTACAAATCTTACGATTTTCAGAGGAAATTTTAGTTTTGATTTATTAAGAGGAAACTTGGTAACCGAGAAATTTGAACAATAGGTATTTTATCAAACTATTGCAGTCACCGTCGCTCTTACTCCCCCTAATACTGAACGAAAGGGACCACTGCACCTCAGGCTGATAATACCTAAATAAAATCATCAAAATCGAGGGTTTCGTATTCCCCATTTTTTCACCTCCAAAACTAGACCAATTTTTAAGATTTTTCTTACTAATAATACATACAGTTAGTACGTTTTTTTAAAATACATTGTCTGGTTTGTATACCGACCGTCGGTCGGTTGATGGCGTTCAAACCGGGCAATTTAAAATAATTTTGGAGGGTCCCTAACTCCTATAAAAAGTAACCAAAAAAATCAAAACTTTGTGGATATCTATAGTATATTTGAAAAAAGTTTATAATGTCAAAATCCAGAGAGGAAATTGGGGAATGCACTTGTACGGACAAAACGCCGCCGGTTTCTTCCTAAATAAAAGAATATTAGAAAAATGCTTTTTTGGACAAGATATCTGTGGTTTTGGACAAGATGTCTATTGTTTTGGACAAGATGTTTATTGTTTTGGACAAGATGTCAATTGTTTTGGACAAGATGTCTATTGTTTTGGACAAGATGTCTAATACTTTGGACAAGATGTCTATTGTTTTGGACAAGATGTCTATTGTTTTGGAAAAAATATAAAAATTAAAATATGTATAATGTTTTGAAGTATTTACAAATAATTGTGCAAACCTGTACCAGCATCGACCAAATAAACCAACCATTATTATTGCACATCTTTTGGCGAAAGCAACTATTCATTTTCTACTCGTGGTGAAGCTAAATTCGCAGACAGGTTGCCAGAGCGATTTTTAATTTTGGCTCTGAAACAATTGCGTATGTTTATCATTTTCTTCGGTGGTCTTTTGAAGCCAAATAAGGGCTTGTCGTTGTATCGATATATCGACAATGCTCCTTCACGTATTCGACATCACGTTCCCTCTTGTCAACAATAACCGACGCAAACACGTGCGTCTTCCGTTATTCACGTCTGTAGACGTACATATTACACATACGACTGACCTAATAAAATCTTATTATGTCGACTGCTGTACAGTATTATATGTATGGCAGTCATGGTTCAAAAGAATACAGATACATTGCTTGCACGTAGCATATTTCAAACTTGTTATTCGACTTAGAAATAAAAAGATCTGACTGCAATACTTTTCGAATATGTATAGATACACATTCAAATTCGAGCAACGTATATGTATTTGGGAGGCGGGTACGGGTACCGCCGCCCGGGAACTATTTATTGTATAACCAAAACCCCTGCCAAAGGTTTCTCCAAGTGGTTCGCTGCGTTTGGTGACTTAGCAAGGGTGCCCGGGTACATTAGGTGAGGTTTGTCTAGGCCTTGGCCGGATCGGGAGAGACTGGTTGAAGGAGACATTTTACCTGTCCAGCCGGACTCCCGACCCATCGCCTTGTACCTTTGTGGTGTACCACCAGGGATGGAATCATATGTCCGTCACTCTTAGACCTATTGACCTCCAGACTCCTTCCCAACCGTTCATACCTTTTTGAAGTAAAACTTCTTTACACACGCTCAACACTTGGGGGTAAAATGATGAATACGTTACCAAAAAATATGAAACGTTACGAACAAATATGAAAAGTTACGAAAAAATGTGAAACGTTACGAAAAAATGTGAAACGCTAATCAATATGAAACGCTTATCAATGTGAAAACGCTAATCAATGATATGAGTTGAGTTGAGTTGATGGGGATGTTGAGGGGATGGGGATATTTTTATTCCTGTTATTGTTATATTGTTAATGGACGGCATAAGTTAGTTAAGTTTTACTTCAGTCGTGTGGTCTAAACCACACTCGTTTTTTTTTTCCTTCCCAGAACTTCATTTTCCTTCCTTTACCTAAAAATACCCTCCATACAACATCCCTGTAACGGACGTGTTATTGGGGAATTAGAAGACGAGGAGTGTTCGCTAAACTTCCTCGTTTTCTAATTTCCTGTCGCTCGGCGGGCACCCTTCCTCGTCAGCCCTCATTAGTTGTATGGTAGCGGGAGCGGGGGGGGGGGGGGGGGGGGGGGGCTGGCTATATACGCTAGACTGCCGTACCGTTCCCCTCTCCGCTTCCCGCTACTCCCCGCTGCTACCGCATAGCCGACCAATCAGAGCGCCGATTATCATTGGTCGGATCTGTGCGATAGTTTGAATTGTAATATGTAATGTTTATGTTTGAATTACAGGAGTTCGGCCTATTATTTGGACTAATAAATGATAATGGAAGATAGGCCGAACTCCACTTTGCATAATTAGTTAATAAGATATATTGTAAATCTAGTTATAAGTTGCATATGTTGAATTCCCCTGAACATTGTAGGGCCGGGGACCCACGATCATTTTTTGTATTTTATGTTCTTTTATTAATAAACATGCTTGAGAGAGATGGTTTTGGTCGGCATAGAGAACACAGAGAAGAGGGTAGTTCCAGAGGTCCCAACGCCCGTCACGCGAATCGTGCCGGAGGTTGTGACCTACGAAACACACACTTAGGGTCGCACCGAATCCTCCACTCGGTTGAGGCAGGATTTTGTATAAAGAGAGGTGCGACCCGGGAACGAACGCATTCCAGTACCGACACGATAGCTACCTTTTCTCTCTGCGAACCGGACCCATCTCTCGACGGAAATTTACTGCAATTTGGCTTTGATTTCACGAGACACAGCGGCTGACATAGACTACCCGGCGCCCTATCTTACAGTCTGTGTGAGGGACGGTAACGTCTCTTACAATCCCCAAATGGGCCCCGAGGGAAATTGTTTTTCTCAGGACCTCCTGTGTGGAGTTAATGCAAAAAATATGTGTATTCACTTGTTTAAACAAGACAAGACGATGTCTCTGTAACCTTTCTATCGGAAGTGTAACAAATGTAACCCCAGTTCTATATTGTCTTAAGGTCAAAAGCGTTTTAGAGTCATGGTATTGACACACATGCTCATAAATGAGCATGCTCATTACCGCTTCCACCCGTGAATCAATGAGCATGCTCACAAATCAACAGCCGGATGATTATGATGATGGCGTGACCTTGAGACCTGCTCTATCAAATGCTACGATCCATTTTTATCATAGGTACCTTTCCTAGTTTCATATTAACAGAATTCCGTTTTGACGTGTTTGCTGAAATCTGAGTGTTTCATCCGTTGTATTTTGTCGTAAGTATTTAATTTACAAAAATAAATTTAAATTACATTTATGTATTAACATCTACAGATATTTCAGTAACATTTTGTCGTATCGTCAGTTTCCGTCGCAATAGTACTTTTAACCTTTATTAATTAAAAAAAAACTGTTCAAGGTAAAGCTCATTTTTCTGAAATAATATTTATTTAGTACATTACATACATAATTGCCTACATAACTGCCCAACTAGGAGGATTATCTTGGACTTAAAAAACATTTACTGTTTCATTGAGTGGAAAATCGATTTCCAACTTTGAATGCGTTTTTCTCAAAACCTTTTTTTTTACCTTAAGACGAGATAGAATTGGGGTAACAAAATGTATGTATGTACATTATACTTACTCCGTTACACAAAATCCTGACTGGGTGTTTTTTTTACATTAACCCCACACAGGAGGCCCTGAGGAAAATAATTTTCCTAAAAGCCTGTCATCTTTGGGAAGCTGTGTGGAGGGTATTTTTAAGGAAAGGAAATTTGGGAGTCAGAGCGTTCAGAATTGACGGACGTATGAATCTATCCCTCCCACTGCGGTGCAAGACGATGGGTCGAGAGATCAGCTGGAGTGATCTAAGGGTCTCCCCAAACCGGCCTTTCTCGATCGAAAAATGTATGAGGGGTGGGTAGGAATCTGGGGGTCAGTAGGTCCAAGAGTTACGGACGTATGAATCCACCACTCCCACTACGGTGCACAACGATGGGTCCTGGAAAAGTCGTGCTGAAAAGCCAAATGATCTCCATCCACCAGTCTCTTCCTATCCGGCCTTAACCCCTGCACCCCTGCTACGTCATCAAACGTATCGAACCACTTAGAGTGACATATGGCAGAGGTGTTGGTTATCCAAAAAAATGGTTTCCGATGCGGCGGTAACGGCTCCCAAATTTGTTTGGGAATTCTAACCAAATGACCTTATATAGTCAATTATTTCAATTAGTTTTTTGTCGTTTATTTCGTTTAGTCAATCAAAATATTGTCGACCAAATCTGAATTCAAATCATTCAAGTCATTCATAATTTAAAGAAGAGTTTTTTAAATTAATCTGATCGTATCATAAATTCGTGTTATTGATAATGATAACATTGAAGGTAGTTTTCTTTAAAAAATGTTTGTATTTTTCCGTTTGATTGCGATTTTCATAAAATATCTCACAATGCTATTAGTCTTTTTTTCGATTTTTCAATGTCATTGTGTGTGTTTTTTATGCCAAACATTAAATAGTCAGACAAATCTAATGCCCAATTTAAACTGATACAATTTTGACTCTTGTAAATGGAAATTTCCGTCACGATGCCCGAATTGATATTTCTTTAAACATTTACCAATTAAAAAACCAGACGACCTTCTGTTGCAGAGTTTTTTTTGTTGTTATATACTGATTTATTAATCTTTTACAATACACTTATTCTTGATTCTTGGCTCTCGGTCCGTAGGTCCAGGGTTCAAATCTCGTCGAGGACATATACAAAATAAAAGCGGTTTAAAATTTCCTTGGGCTGAGAGGATAGACCGCCACACATAATCTCATACATTCTCTTATTATTTACTAGCTGGGTTACCCGGCTTTACTCAGGACAATTCGAGAGTGTTCTGGAATGTTCCACAATGATGTTCCCGATTCCCTATTCCAGAACATTCCACGAAAAACTCCGCCACTCCTTTCAGAACTTTCTAGAGCTCTATGGAACCTTCTAGAACTTTCCGGAAGACTGTTCTAGAAATTTCAAGAGGGCGAAATTTTCAGCCCTTATATCTTCAAAAGCACGCCCTTTAGGTAAAAACCGATACCCTTATTCCCTAGGGGGGATAGAGATCTACCACACCATATAACTCCCTTGATCGTACCGGGACTCGTTTCTGAGATTTTTGGACTTGAGCCGCACGTTTTTTTGGAATTTCTTTTATAATATACTAGCTGGGTTACCCGGCTTCGCTCAGGACAATAAGATAGTATTCTGGAATGTTGCACAATGATGTTCCCGATTCCCTATTCCTGATCATTCCACGACATACTCCGCCACTCCTTCCACAACTTTCTACAGCTCTATGGAACCTTCTAGAACTTTCCGGAAGACTGTTCTAGAAATTTCAAGAGGGCGAAACTTTCAGCCCTTATATCTTTAAAAGCACGCCCTTTAGGTAAAAACGGATACCCTTGTTCCCTAGGGGGCATAGAGATCTACCACACCATATAACTCCCTTGATCGAACCGGGACTCGTTTCTGAGTTTTTGCGAGCTGCACGTTTTTTTGGACTTTCTTTTATAATATATGCCATATTCAAATAAATAAAATGTTACTCCTTACATGTCCTTTCCCGTGCGTTCCCCTCCAGCGTTCCACTTCCACCTTCCCCATCACCGCTCTCCCGCTCCCCTGTCCCGCCAACCCCCCTGGCACTTCATTTCTTGACTCCTCTCCCACCCGGCCCGTAGCCGAAACTTTTTTCTAATACTAACAATTTTAAACTCGTGATATCTTTCTAATTAAATATCCGAATTGAAAAAATCAAAAAGTTAAATAAAGGTATTGAAGCTGTCTTGAATATGAAGTAATTTATTATGATAAGGATTAAAACCAAGATTCAAATAAAGAGCCTTTTGAAGCAGCGACATTTAAATTAAATTTTTAAAATAAAAGAATACTTATCGCGACCTTTTTTGTAAATAATGATGTGTTCTATAAAGTCGTAGTACATTATTTTATTCTATCATCAATAGTTTTCGCAGCGCACGCGAATATTTTAGGTAATTTTTTTACACCCTGGGTTACATTATTGAAGTTTTAGTAAGGATGCCTATTTTTTTTAAAAATATAATATAGCCTATGTCACCCAGGGATAGTGTAGCTTCCCAACAGCGAAAGAATTTTTCAAATCGGTTCAGTAGTTTCGGAGCCTATTCGATGCAAACAAACACACAAACAAACAAACAAACAAACAAACAAATATTACCTCTTTATATAGTGTAGTAGAAGTAGATATATTGATTATGTTACAATATCAAATTGTTTTGGCTATCTGGGGATATTTTCTAACTTTGCGGTATAATTTAATTTTAAATTATTTTGGAAGCAATTTCAAACTTCATCTAATTTTTTATGCGCACATTAGTGAGCCCTAAATATTGGTTTTGGTAAATATTTACCTAACCGCCTCACTCTTATAGGCATATGTTATGAAAATTACATTTCGTTTAAACTTAATTACTACAAGAAACTACTATTTACTTCGGTAGCAAAGGTGATTTTTCACGTAAACGGCGCTATACAAATTATCCAATTATTATTCAGTGTTGAGTGTTCAGTAGTTGAGTGGGCATCGCGTTTGGGTAGGTACCACCCAGGCGTCCCGTATTCGATTCCTCGGCTGGCTAAGTCCTCCATCACGACTCGAGCAACATTTTCAGCTTACTGTGGTGGTAGGTGGAGATTTTCAAATATTGTCGGGTATATTTGTCTTTCTTTATAAAAAAATAAATTATTATTATTATTAGATAACAAAATATTCATTAAAATTCAATTTTTATTCAAAATTCAAAATTTCCTTTATAAAACGATCCCTTTGCCAATCACAAATCTACCTAAGGTTCAATTAAATATGGTAATAAACATCTAGAACTTTTAATGATATTTTTATTACTTCTTATTAGAATATTTGTTTATCTTCATGGGAAATCATTGCTTCTTCTTTTACTGCTTGATGGCGTTCAGCCTCTCTAACAGATAAAATGGGGTCAAAGTTGATCAAGTATTATTATTCAATTACAATAATAATTATAATAATTGTATCGTCAAGCAACGCTCAGATTTCTTTAGGTCTGTGGCACCAGCTGTGCTGGACGATTTTATCAATCTTTTAGGCGTTCCACTGATAGCTCCGTCGTAACCTCTCACTCTTTCTCATGAACGACGCCATAGATGGCGCTCTAACTCTTTGTATTCGTAAAATGTGAACCTCTTTATTGACGGATGTGAACTATAAGTTGCCAGTTATATAAAATCTTTGCAAACAACTCGGTCTTGGCATCACATTCCTTGCGTCATTCACATTCATACATCTGTTACATCGTTCTGTTATTCTGACGCTTGACATGGCCCGACACAAGTATCTGATTCACTTGATCGTGCCGTGTCTTCCGCCATTCACATTCGCGCCATATTACCCATCCTTACCCTCCTTTCTTCTTTCATTCGCTCTATACGCCCAAACCATCTAAGCGACCCTTTATTATTTTTATTCATTACGCTCACATGCCTTGCATTGTTTGCGGATCGACTTTTTTCGCCTTTTTTTAACTATCACGGTCTCCGTTTTAGAGGGGTGACGCTCTTGACTCACAATCTGAAGGTCGCGGAATCGAATCCCGGCGTGAACAAATAAAATTTATTTTGATTAATTTGTGTTATTTTACAATATTAATTCATTTTAAATAAAACATTGCGGCACGTTCCAGAGTGGATGAGACTATCACTATCGCCCTGGTATACCACCATTCAGAATTGAAACAGTTGTTTGAAATGGCTTTAGCCGTGTTAGGTGATCAGATCTGAATAGCCAGGTACTTCCCTATATTCCTCGAAACAATTGATACGTTGTTTGAAATGGCTTTAGCCGTGTTTGGTGATCAGATCTGAATAGCCAGGTACTTCCCCATCTTCCTCTTCCCCATCTCCAACTCCCCACTACCTTCAGCCTCACAACTACCCCGATTGGGGCTGCCATAGTCTCACTGGCCCCAGATGGGAGCAGCTGGGACTCTTGTGACTCGCCAGCGGCTGAAAAAGCTCGTTAAGCTTCCACGCTGGTTGGCACAATAGTCATTAGCGCATTGTTAGTGAATTGAAGGTATGTATCTTTTATTCCACCGGACTCGAAGTAATTCATTTCCTTCTTTATCAAAACCTCAAGGTTGCTCATATTGCCAAATCTAGATAGTTGGGCTGTCTCGAACTCTTCATACTAATCAAAGTAAGTTCGAGTTCGTCTTAAAGTGACATTGGTGCTGCTGCTGCTGCTGCTGCGTGCACGTATGAACTACGCTTCTCTGTAATCCCGCCAGTCCAGCGGGATCCTGCAAAATTTTCGACTGAGATTAGTCCCGCAAAATGTCTGCGGGATCCCGGTATACCGGGATTGCATTCCCTACTTGTGAGCAGGGGCGTGCACTCCATATAGGCACATAAGCACTGCCTACCCTAGCGTAAAACGTAAGCATGTAAATAATATTATAATTTATTAAATTATTGCTAAAAATAAATACACACTTTCAAAAATAAGCGCGACAAAGCTGAGCAACCAAAACTACGCGACCGCCACAGGCGCCACATCAAACGGCATACTACAAATGTGACATAAACTGTAACTAAAAACTACACGCGCCCTCCGACTACCTCACTAAAATGCGGGCTAAGCAGGAATTATTTCTGCTTAGAGCTAACTTCATTCAAGATATAATATCAATGTTTACGAAATGCACGTAGCATAGAGTAGAACTGTCGTTTGAATTTGCTTCTATGGGGTTTTTTTGTTAGTATCAGGCAGTGCTTTCTGGAACAAATTAGCAAATGGCAATCAGTGGCGACAGTGACATCTGTTGTTATCTGAAGTATGAAAGTGAGACAACGCCAACCTGCTTTTATCAAGGCCACCTCGGATATCCATTAATTGGCTTGTGATAATACGCATACATGAAGCGATCATTTATTTTTATTATTATTTGTATATTTCAAGTGGCTTAGTTAGATAATCCAAACCTACATCATCTACAGCCAGCAGCAAGTACACTTAGCGAAAACTTGTACGAAGGGAGCTATCTGTGGCAAGTTTCTTTTTTATTTATTTGAATCAATTTGGCGGTTTTCCTACTGCCTACCCTGATCAAAAACTCTGTGCACGCTACTGCTTGTGAGGTATTCACGTAAAAAAACTCATGAGTTTTTGGTTCTAGAGATTTTCAAAGTTTCCAGAAAATTCAACGGAATGTTTTGAAATAACCCCAGATTGGTCTGAGAATTTTGATTACAAAACTAATTTTTCCATAGATTTGGTGCCTTTTCCCTAAAAACGTTATTCTCTCTGAATGTAGCGAAATTTCCTTAGACATCAACACTGTACGATATGCTCGCCGCTCGATGCCGAGCAAATCCACCTGTGAATTCTGCGCCGAAACAAGCTATCGCCCCGCCAAGCATGCTCGCTCGGCCGAGCATAAACGTGTGTGATTGCTGCCCTTTAGTATCAACATGTGTTATGATTGATGATAAGAGATGTATTACGTCATTAAATTTTGCTTCGATACGTCACATTAACTATAATTTCCGCGTATGTGTTAGATACCCTCTTTACATCAACACTGTACGATATGCTCGCCGCTCGATGCCGAGCAAATCCACCTGTGAATTCTGCGCCGAAACAAGCTATCGCCCCGCCAAGCATGCTCGCTCGGCCGAGCATAAACGTGTGTGATTGCTGCCCTTTAGTATCAACATGTGTTATGATTGATGATAAGAGATGTATTACGTCATTAAATTTTGCTTCGATACGTCACATTAACTATAATTTCCGCGTATGTGTTAGATACCCTCTTTACTAATAATAATATTATGTAAATGTCTTAAGTGTAAAAGCGACCTTCACTTTACCTGTTTTTGCAGATTTCAATGTCACAAATTGCCTACCTTGATGCTTATCTCAATCATCACGACTTGTCTATTATTAATAATATTATAACCAGTAACATCTCAATACGAATACAATACAGTAGGTACTAACGTCAAGACGTGATGAAGCATCCTTGAAATATAAATTTAATGTCCGTCATGTTTGTTTGTATTACGATGGTAATA
Organism: Limnephilus lunatus; assembly: GCA_917563855.2. Taxonomy (NCBI): domain Eukaryota; kingdom Metazoa; phylum Arthropoda; class Insecta; order Trichoptera; family Limnephilidae; genus Limnephilus; species Limnephilus lunatus. The sequence continues at coordinate 49,924,352 of OU830601.1, forward strand.
TTAAACAATGTTCCTTATCTTTTTCACGAGATAAACCTACAATAGCTTTTTAGCAAGACTTCACTCATAACCTCATAACTCAGACTGGCCGCATTTCACACAATTATAATGTATACATATATTTTTTGAGATAATTTTTGTTAAAAAGGTGTATTTTTGATATTTGTCTGGGTCTTGGCGGCGGATGCGTCTGCCCACCAACTGCGTGGCAAGCCAGATCGGGAGAGTATGGTTGAGGTAGACCTTTTGACTTCTTCAGCAGGGCTTTCTCCGAACATAACCTTGCAACACGAAGGAATGGAATCATTCATCCGTCACTCCTGGACACACTGACTCCCAGATTTCTACCCACCTTTCATACCTTTTTTCCTTTCCAGAACACCCTCTCCTTCCTTTGCCAAAAATCCCCTCACAGCATCTCCAAAGATGACATAGGCCCTGAGGGGTGATCATTTTATTCAGGGCCTCTTGTGTGAAGCTATTCTAAAATATATATATTTATAGTGCGTTTCATAAATGTGTACTCTTAGTCATTTAGATTTAAAGTGTCGTTTTTTCTCTTTCTAACACCATTTAGATCATATTTCTAATCAAGATAGTAAGGGAGACAACGATTTCTATGAGACCTATAAAGAGTTTGTCCGAAAACCGAACAAATTAGAAACAATTAAACAACATTTGATTTAATTGGTTGAGCATTCGAATATAGCTTTCCTCATTCTCTCAAAACTTAGTATGTGAAGATGTCTGACTAACCAACTGGACTGCCGATTTTTTGGTTCGTTGACTTCTGTGGTCTTAAATTATTTCCCGTCTTCAGAAAAACATTGAAACTTAAATGTCCACTGCAAATTGAAAACATCAATATAACATCGATAACATTGATAATCTTCGAAGCCAAGCCAGGACAACATTTGTAACCCCCACTTTGGCTCGAGCTCCGAGTTCGTTGTATTGATTATTGACTCAAATGACTTTGTTATTGAAATTTTAATCGCTTATAAAGATCATCAGCTGTCATTGATGACGTGGGTAGAAAGAGGCCCGTCAGGAGATTGTATTGGTGCTTCGACCAATCATTAAGTTAATTGAAATTAAATTGATGCCGTCTAAGTAAAGTACTATTTCTGCAAACAGAAGCATGTTTTACTTCATAGCTTCAAAAAAGTCTCATTTGTCCTTTGTTGTGATAAACAGGTGAGAGCCGACAAGAGTATTGCAAAATAGGACAAATTTTTATTAGGCTTTTTTCCAAAGCTGGACGACAGAAGCCTCGTATAGAAGAAGAATGTCAAAAAAATCCTAAAAATTGATTTACCTCATTTAAGTTTACTTTTCCGTATTTTTTTATGTGAATACAAGAAGTCCAGCTTTCGTCTGGAGCCAGTGGTCTGTTGTGAGGTGAGGTATGTTGTTAGGCTGAAGGTAGAAGTAGTTGTGGAGAGGGGAAGGAGATGGGGAAGAGAAAAGTAGGGATTCGATCCCGCGTCCTTCGGATTGCTAGTCAAGCCTTACCCCTCTAACTTTTTTTGTTTTTACTTTTTGAATATCCCTCGGACGGAATAAGTATGCTTTCAGAGATAAGTATGTCAATCGGTAGACAGTTTTAGTATAAAAGCAAGGCTTTAAAAAATATATCAACCTCAAATGAATTATGCATTTCAGGATCGGTATGCACGTTTATTCAATGCTAGTCATTGATATCTAAAAACACATCATTTGAATTGTAAATAAACTTCCGGATGTATTAATTTGATGATGAAATGTGTTTTTTGTTGGTACAAGTATTGGATTAACATTTATTTCAGGGGTCAATATTATTTTCTCGTGTTGACGAATTGCGAACGGATCAAATGTCAGCAATATTTTCTCGTGTTTACAGAAGAATAGCGAACCGATCAGAGGTCAACATTATTTTCTCGTTTTTACTCACAAATTGCGAACCGAACAGGGGTCAACGTTATTTTCTCGTGTCTACTGACGAATTGCGAACCGATAAAAGGTTAACATTATTTTATCGATTTTACTCAGGAATTGCAAACAGATCGAAGGTCAACATTATTTTATCGATTTTACTCACGAATTGCAAACAGATCAAAGGTCAACATTATTTTATCGATTTTTCTCACGAATTGCAAACAGATCAAAGGTCAACATTATTTTATCGATGTTACTCACGAATTGCAAACAGATCAAAGGTCAGCATTATTTTATCGATTTTTCTCACGAATTGCAAACAGATCAAAGGTCAACATTATTTTATCGATTTTACTCACGAATTGCAAACAGATCAAAGGTCAACATTATTTTATCGATTTTACTCACGAATTGCAAACAGATCAAAGGTCAACATTATTTTATCGATTTTACTCACGAATTGCAAACAGATCAAAGGTCAACATTATTTTATCAATTTTATTCACGAATTGCAAACCGATCAAAGATCAAAATTATTTTATCGATTTTACTCACGAATTGCAAACAGATCAAAGATCAAAATTATTTTATCGATTTTACTCGCGAATTGCAAACAGATCCAAAGTCAACATTATTTTATCGATTTTAATCACGAATTGCAAACAGATCAAAGGTCAGCATTATTTTATCGATTTTTCTCACGAATTGCAAACAGATCAAAGGTCAACATTATTTTATCGATTTTACTCACGAATTGCAAACAGATCAAAGGTCAACATTATTTTATCGATTTTACTCACGAATTGCAAACAGATCAAAGGTCAACATTATTTTATCGATTTTACTCACGAATTGCAAACAGATCAAAGGTCAACATTATTTTATCAATTTTATTCACGAATTGCAAACCGATCAAAGATCAAAATTATTTTATCGATTTTACTCACGAATTGCAAACAGATCAAAGATCAAAATTATTTTATCGATTTTACTCGCGAATTGCAAACAGATCCAAAGTCAACATTATTTTATCGATTTTAATCACGAATTGCAAACAGATCAAAGGTCAACATTGTTTTATCGATTTTACTCGCGAATTGCAAACAGATCAAAGGTCAACACTGTTTTCACGTGTTTACTGACGATTTGCGAACCGGTCAGAGGTCAACGTTATTTTCTCCTGTTTAATGACGAATTGCGAACCGATCAACATTATTTTCTCGTGTTTACTGACGAATAGCGAACCGGTCATAGGTCAACATTATTTTATCTCTCAAATTATCACAGTGATTGTCTACCGCTTCGGATAAGTGGATTTTATGACCTGATGTTATGTTTATTTATATCATATCAAGTTTCAAAGGCAACTTGATAACGTGTGAAATGTCATAAATCATCATTTATAGCTAATGGCCTGATGCTTGAAACATGAAACCAGTGCTCAGCGTCAAACAATGGGCAACTTGTGGCAATTTCTAAGAAAACTTGGAAAGGAGTGCATAAAAAATTAGGTAGTAGATTTATTGGATATGTTGTCATTGTGATTCCGGAAATTCAACAATGCCGTGCAATTATATTAACGATTAAAAACAATTTTATTGTTTCATGTCATTACGTTTTAACCATGAAAAAATGTTGGAATTGAAAATGTAATCGGTTATGAAAATCTTAACCAAAAACTTGTAGTTTTTTTACGACTCCTGTCAAGCGATACTATTAAACATGATTTCGGATGTTGAGCAAGTAGTGTTCCTATTTGAATTGCCCAGTGAAGTAATGATATAATGTGTAGGTACCTATTAGTGTTCACTAACATAGAATATATGTACAATAATATTATGCTGTGCATCGTGACATAGGTAATAATAACAAATAATTGGATCCATTCCAAATGGTCTCTATTTGGGTTCACTACTGACTACGTATTGAATGTTTACGAAAAGAGATTGCAAATTGCAATGGATGTACAAGGTGTTAAATTATAAATAACTTTTTATAATTATTATTAGGTTTCCATGGTCCGTCCGATCATGAATAGATACAAATACCTCTCGTAAATACACAATTAAAAGTCAGTAAAAAAATGGGCTAAAATATCGGGGCTCCATTGAACCCCTGGTTGATAGGTCTTCTATAAAGCTGGGCGATCTATGTAATAGTGGTACAATGAAGTGGATGTCAGACTACACTATAACGTAGCAAGCGTTTTTGGCGTGGCCTATATCACCATATCGCTCGCCGTACAATCCAATACAGATCTGCGACACCAGACAGATGATGTGTTATAAGTGTGGGGCGTGGTGACGATGATTTGCCGTATATGTTAGCCATGCGACATTAGAATAATCATGAATTGAATTTATGCGGCAGCAGGAGAGGGGGGTGAGATCAGTTTTCTGCCATGGTCACGCGGTCGTAAGCTGTAAAAATTAAAAATTCCGTACAAAGAAATTACACTTGCACAATAACGGTAGACGGTAGATTGAGGTATGGGAAATGGGTTAAAAATAGGTCACAGTGATATAATAAGCGCCAAACTTTAATGTCGACCTGACGTTTGTACATAAATCGTTGCAATAGGCGAGTTTAAGGTTCGAAAAGCGATATGCTTCCCCGTCACAATGGAATAACGGTGGACGGTAGATTGAGGTACGAGGAACATGTTAAAAAGAGGTCACAGTGGTAAAGTAAACACTAAACTTTAATGCCGACCTGAAATTGATTCATAAGTCGTCACATTAGACGAGTTTGAGTTTCTAAAAGCGGCATGCCTCCCCGCCTTTCTCTGTCGCACGTATGTTTTACGCATCTTTCTCTTTCTTTTACGGTCATTGTAAAGTCAGTAAAGTGACTGTTCCTGCACGAGAATGGATCGTATCAAGTTCAGTTCGGCATTCAAGTTTGGCGCGTACTATACTATTCCCATTGAGAATGTGTGACGCGCTCGTCACACATTATGTACTATTCCCATTGAGAATGTGTGACGAGCGTTATGCTAAAATAGGCCAAGCCACAAAAGTAGAGCGCACATGTAGCGTGGTCTGACACGTGTATAAAGCTACGTCGTTGGCCCCATCCATAGACATATGTTAATATTCATACTACATAGCTTTATACACGTGTCAGACCACGCTACATGTGCGCTCTACTTTTGTGGCTTGGCCTATTTTAGCATAACGCTCGTCACACATTCTCAATGGGAATAGTACATATGTCTATGGCCCCGTCCTGTCACTGCGAAGCGTGCGGTGCACGACCTAAAGAAGCGCAGGCAAATTAGTATGTCAAGCAATATTATTGATCATGCAAAAGTCGCAATTGATTTCGCATCTTTGTCTGCATTTTTTTTGTTGTTTGTTGGAAACTGCCTCAAACGCTAGAGCTGTGTGTGGAGCATGGATATGGCAAATGAGACAGCGTTAAAAATGAAGCAGTTTTGTTCAAACAAAACGTTCTGTTATTTGCATATTTTCAAAATTGTTGTATCCTTGAAAACACTACACGTGGTACAAGTGTAACATTAAATGGTCTATAAAAATATTAATTCTTTGTGTTTGTTGAAAGAAAATATTTATGAGGTAAGTATTGAGAAAGTGTTTTTTTTTTAAATTTATTTTAAAATTTATGTTTTGGATTGATTTTTTTTTTATTAAAATTTGGATGACCACTTCGGATATTGGAATTATGTCCTCATCTTCTACGCTTCAACACTTGGAGTGTCCTGGCCGCCTTTATGAAACGACTATGCATGCAGTCTTCCCCCCTTATCTCCATGGTTACGGTGTTCACCTTCACATCATGTAGCCACGGTTTAGGCGTCGAAACACTCCTTCGTCCTACTAATCAATATCATTACATAGTATAAAATGAAGTCGCTTAAAATGTTTGTGCGCTTAGATCTTTTAAACTATGCAACGGATTTTCATGAGGCTTACACCAATAGATAGAGTGATTCAAGAGGAAGGTTTATGTGTATAAGGCATGCTTATTATAGTAGAGAAAAGCCGAGAAATTCAAATATTCATCATTACATAGCATAAAATGATGCCGCTCAAAACGTTTGTGCGCTTAGATCTTTTAAACTACGCAACGGATTTTCATGAGGCTACACCAATAGATAGAGTGATTCAAGAGGAAGGAGGAGGATTCAATTTTATATGTATAATACATGCTTATTATAGTAGAGAAAAGCCGAGAAATTCAAACATTTACTTCAGGCAGCTGGCAGCTGGCAAGCGGATGGTGTGAATTTTATAAAGGTTGGGTAATGGCGTTGTGTTTCGTTAGCCATAGCAACGTGTGGCCGGGTCTGCTAGGGTATTATAAAAGAAAGTTTACTAAAATGTGCATGCCACTAAATTTCAGAAACGAGTCCCGGTACGATCAAGTGTAGCCCTCTATCCCCTATCCATGAAGAAGTTTCCTGTTTTTACCCAGCTAGTTATAAAAAACACTTTGGCTCTCATCCTATATCGGTTGTTATCCTTCCTAGTTTCATTTTTATTAGATACTACCTACGTCCAATTTTCGTGTTTATATTTATAATAATAATAGCAAACTTACTTTAACTACTTACATTCAAATAACTTTTTTTTTTAATTCTCGTTATCGAACTCATCGAACTCTTTTGTACAACTGTCCATGATAATGTAACTAAATTTTTGCATTGACTTACTTTTATCTTTCATTTTTTTTAACAAACTTTATTTACAACAAATGTTTACAATAATATCAAAGTTATCACACATTGCTCCGTAATTACTTTCGTAGTAACTTGAGTGCTTCTTTCTCTGTTGAGAAGGCAGATTTTTTTAAAAATATTACTTTAATGATGATTCTTTGCGAAACTTTTACTGAGTTTAGATTGTTTGTTCGTAAGATCCTCCCCAACCTATAATTCCGTAGATAAGTAAAGAATGAGCAAGGGCATAGTATACATTTTTCATTATTTTTACATTTAAAACATTTCTTAATAAATATTTATCCAGACACTATCTAGATAGCATTTAGTTCGGGTTGAATCTTGCAATCATATATAAAGATAGCAGCCAATAAATAACATGTGCGTTAAGAAAATGAAGATAGTGTTGGTAGTTCTTAGTCGAAGTATGATACAGTTAAAGTGACCGAATTGGAAATGGGTTCCATAGCTCAGTTGGTAGAGCACTTGCCATGTAAGCAAAGGGCCCTGGGTTCGAGTCCCAGTGGAACCAATATCTTTTTCTGATTTTTCTGTCTCCAGATTTTCGATTGAGTTTCGCTAATATTGTCTTCATTTAGTTAAATATAAAAGTACTGTCTAACATTATAGCCTACTTTGTAATAGGACTCCATAAACAGAAATTGAAGGTCAAAGTTGAGCCATTTAGTTATGTTTTATTTGTAAAAAATGTACGTATTTTATTAAATTACAAAAGAATACTATTTGCCCATTTTCGGTGCCAAATTGTACCTAAGTAAAAATATTTTTCCACGCAAAAGATAAGGAAATAAGATGGTGAAGACTTGTATCACATTTACAAATAGTTATGAGTTTTACAAAGAGATTAGTTAGTGTACAATATTCAAATAATAATATTTGACTAAAAAAACAGTGAAAATACCCTATAAAATCTTAATTTTAATATTCCATTAGTTATAATTTCATTATTGGTTTTACTTTCAGTGTGATGTGATTTTTCTTAGTTTTTCATGCAATAGATTTTAATATTGTGGATTGTTTTCTTGTATCAAGGTGTACCTGTCGTGATTTATCAAACGGGTTTAAATCTTCTGTCGAAATGAAACTAGTTTCTCAGTTATTCAACAACGTATTGTGTATTTGTGTATACGTCCGAATTTTATGCAAATTTTCACTTGTCTGAATAATGTTCAGCTTCAGTGAGTCCGAATTTATTAAGGTTTTCGATTAAAGGTTTTTGGTATTATATATATTATTTTACATAACTCGTTCAGAAAGTTGTTTTTTGGACTGCATTATGGTTGCAAGGTTTCGTTTTCACCACCGGATTAAAAACGTTCCAGTGCTAACTAATTCATTTATCGGGTTTTCCATATGGGCGCCACGATGTGCTTCAAAAGATATAGGTGGTAAATTCAGTCTCCGAAAAAATTCAAGAAACTGACGGTTTTCAAGAAACCAGCAATAATAATAGTCATATCTACCAATTATACATACGTAACATAAAATCTACCCCAAATTGGGGATGCCATAGTCTCACTGGTTCCAAGCAATTAGTACTCTTGGTAATCACAACAAAAATTAGATTTTATTGTTTTTTTATGTAAATACCGCACAAGTATCCCTAGTGCTCCCAACCGTCTGGAACCAGATAGATTATGGCATCCCCAATCGGGATATGTTGTGAGGCTGAAGGTAATGGGGAGGTGAAGGAAATGGGAGAGAAGAAGGTGGAAGTACCTGGCTATTCAAATTTGGTCACCAAACATGGCTGAAGTATTTTCAAGCAACTTTTCAATTCTGAATGGTCATCTTGCAAAGGGGGCGATACTGAGAGTATTCGGGAACCTGGAACGTACCGCGTCTGAAATATATATTATTTTAAATTAATAGGTTAACAAAAATTAATCAAATACAATTTACTTGAAAACAATTATTATAAGCAATAATTATTAGCCTAAAACACAAATCAACATTGAGAAAATCTCCCGAGAAAAGATAAATGCCGCCGACGGGACTTGAACCCGCGTCCTTCTGATATCCGGTCAACTGCTCTACCAACTGAGCTACGTCGGCTTATCTTCCACCCGCCAAATAATTCAATATATACTAGTGTTTCATTCAACAATTACTGCTTATTACATTTTTCACCTGAAAACAACCAACCTTATTTTTTGTGAGAAAGGCATTATAAGTGCTAACTCTCCCACTAGATGGCGTCGAGACAAAGACGGTAGTGGGAGAGTTAGCACTTATAATGCCTTTCTCACAAAAAATAAGGTTGGTTGTTTTCAGGTGAAAAATGTAATAAGCAGTAATTGTTGAATGAAACACTAGTATATATTGAATTATTTGGCGGGTGGAAGATAAGCCGACGTAGCTCAGTTGGTAGAGCAGTTGACCGGATATCAGAAGGACGCGGGTTCAAGTCCCGTCGGCGGCATTTATCTTTTCTCGGGAGATTTTCTCAATGTTGATTTGTGTTTCAGGCTAATAATTATTGCTTATAATAATTGTTACCCTTTGTGCTATGCATAAAAATCTTGTCTTAAACATTAGTTTACCAATTAAAAATAATAATTAACAATTTACTTGCTCACGACAGGATTTGAAAGCGCGACCTCCTGATTGCTAGCCGAGAGCCTTACCTTCGATCACGGAGGCCTTATTGTTATTATTGAATAATATTTTCATTAAATAACTGTATTATATGCCGCACTGGAATATTGCATTGATTATAGTCGACCATAATAACAATAATTCAGTTCACGGATTCAAAATGTTTCCAGTTAAATTTAACTTTAAAACCAATCCATTATGAACCCGTTTTTGCCATAAAAGCTCCGAGGTGAAAGCGAACACACGGGTTGAAATTTATTTTAAGGTGGGCTTTAATATCTTTCTGCCCTGATATTGTATTAATATAATTGTTTTTTTTTTAAGTTATTATTATTCAATTTAATTTATAGGACCTCTATTTTATTTAAAGTTTTTTTTTATATTTAATTTTAATTTTATTACTCGATAATCAATAAAGGCATTGGAGATAAAAATAAAAAGCAATTTGATTTTTATTATAAGTAGGTACCCAAGCGTTAATGAAACGTATGTAGAAGTAGGTTCATGACAAGTGGCATTTCAACACAACATTGAAGAATCAGTTCATCCCGTAACCTAACCCGGTTTCGCCCGAGTTTCAACCCTGAGTTTTTTTTTAATATTTTAAAAGAAAGGGAACAAATAATAATAATTATTATAAGCAATAATTATTAGCCTAAAACACTCATCTATATTGAAAAAATCTCCCGAGAAAAGATACATGCCGCCGACGGGACTCGAACCCGCCTCCTTCTGATATCCGGTCAAATGCTCTACCATTGAGCTACGTCGCGTCGGCTAGCCGGCATGTATCTTTTCTCGGGAGATTTTTTCAATATAGATGAGTGTTTCAGGCTAATAATTATTGCTTATAATAATTGTTACCCTTTAAGTATGTTATGCATAAAAATCTTGCCTTAAACATTAGTTTATCAATTAAAAATAATATTTAAAATCAGCTTAGTTGGCCTAATACCCATAGAAAAAGAAATTGACAGCCATAGAAAATCACACGAATCTGACAAGAGATCAGGTAAATATTGACAAAGTAGTCCACTGCTGTGAATTCAGGATTTCTCCCGGAACACAGCTGATTTTCAGCACTGCCTCTAATATAATCTCTCTCTCTCTGGTTTCAATCCTGGGATTGGTTTGCAGCAATTTCCTCTAATTTTCTCTTCCATAAACAATATGTTTATAATAAATATTTAAAAAATATATATAATAATATAATTTGTATATAATAAATATTTAAAATTAAATCAAATTTCCAATTAAAGCAAATAATATTCATTCAAAATAAACAATCTAATCATAAATCCAAGTAGATATTCCTTTCATTGTAAATTATATAAATGACGTTGTTGTGCGATTGACTGTGCAGTCAGCAAACATTCGCCGCAGAGCTTCTTGAAGCACAGCAACGATGTCGACATTCGAATAGACAGTGGTATTTCATTCCAAAGTTTTGATGATGTATAGCTGAAACTTCCCTCAAATACAGTAGTTTGGGGAGAACGAGTAAAAATAGTCTTTTTGGCGTATTCTGTATGCAAGAGAGTCACGGGACCACTGCAGTCTATCAAATGGATAAAGATGTTCTTACTTTTAGCAGTAGTTTTGATTTATTTTCTGTACCTGGCTCTGTTCCAAATCCTCTCTGAATAATTTCGCATATTCATTCACACCGCGTCGATGTCAAATTAACACACGTTAACGTCACGTAAATCTGCGTCGTACAACCTTCCTACGTCACAAAGGCCACAACCAAATTTTTCATAATGACTTAACTTTCACTAAGTTGTGATAATTATTTACTGGCAATAAATAATATGCACAGCATACATATGTTTTGAAACGGTTCTTGAATCACACACGTTGTAAACAATAAACAAACATTTTTACACAGGGTGTTTGTTTAACTTACTTTAGACCAGCGATTCCTGACATTATTTGGAGTAAAAAATGTTAATGAAATTTCAAGTACGTATGTCAAGTCTTAGCAACCCCTATAAAAATGTCTCGCAAGAGTCCCAACTGCTCGTAGCCGGTGAGTTCATCCCCGATTTGAGGATATTCTGAGACTAAAGGGAGTGATGGGGGAAGGGAAAATGGGAAATTAAAGGAGTAGGGAGGTTGGAAAATATACATATAGGTACCTGACTATTCAGATTTATTCAATAAGCATGGCTGAAGCCATTTCTAGAATACTTTTTTATTCTAAATGGTGGTCATTCACTCGGGCGATACTAAAAATAATATACATTATAGTCTTATTAGGCGTCTCATACAAAATAAAGGAATGAAAGTACCTGTGTTTCAAAATAAATATGGTTAAAGAACCCTTGAATATATTATACCATTAATATTTAACAAATTGCCATACGAATTTAAAGAAAATTGCTCTTTAACAAATTTCTCACTGATGTTAAAATCATGGCTCTTAGGGAGTAACCTAATAATAATAATATTATTTGAATGACTTGTGTAGCGCCGTTTTTGTGAAAAATCACCTCAAGGGCGCTGTGTTAATGTATTAAGATTATATTTTGCTCTTTCTTACCATGCATTAAATTTCAAGTACGCGATTAACTACTAATGTGTTTATGTTGCTCAAGTTTTTCATGATATTTAAAAAATATATGAATATTTTCCTATTTCACATCACTATGTTGGTAGGTATGTTATCATGTGTATGTGTAATTTGTTTATGTTGTTGGTACGCTAATGCGTTCATGATTATTTAATTTGTAGTTGTAGCTCATCTGCGGAACTAATCTCCTGCTGACAAGCTACTTGCAGTAGCTTATCGGGTAAGAAATTCCAATTGTATGCATTTTTTATACAATAATAAAAAAATAAATAAAAATAATCGAAGTGTATTGTTTTCGATATTTTATTTGTTAACTTTATTTTTACGAGTACCTTTTGTCTAAACCATAGGTTCTCAACGTGGGCGATAACGCCCCCTTGGGGGCGTTTCAGACCTTCAGGGGGGCGGTAGAAGACCAAGAGAAAATCGGGGGGCGTTTCAGACTTTCAGGGGGGCGGTAGGAGACCCAGAGAAATCCATCCCACCCCATCAGTGCTCCAAATAGTTCGCCTATTATGATTAAAATAATTTAAAAGTTTACAAGTTTATCCTAATTATAATTGCCCCATCCCATTAGCCCCCCCCGTTGAGTCAAATATAATCGTGACGACAATTGCTTTTTCAGATTCACGAGTTGGGGGACGCTAGAAAAAATAATATTCGTAAAGTGGGCGGTGGGCAAAAAAAGGTTGAGAATCTATAGTCTAAACTCTAAACTGTAAAACAGTAAATATCAATTGGTGAGCTTTGGCGTCATGAGATTTGAGATTTCCATCATGAACTGATGTGCTTTAAACTATCAATTAACGTATTAATAAAATTGTTGATTTTTTTCAATAAATTGTTTGGTAATAAAAAAATGTTTAAACTCGAGCGACGCCGTAGTGCATCTTCAACGGTAAATATTATTATGAATTATTGTAATATTGGCACCCAGCTGATCAAGACTAACTGGATAGAAGCCAGTAAGGAAGATACGCGTGGAAATACCTACTTCCTACACGTGCTAGATCAGAGTTGTTTGTATTTATATCTATAATTTTAAGTATTTACGATTGTTAGAGATAAAATGGGAAACCCGTGCACCGCCGGGTTATTTTTTTAGAAGTAACGGTGGCCCAAAAAACTCCCGCTCCACTTCAAAACATAATCTAAATATTTGAGTGTATTATTTTTTTATTGTTTAATTTACGGAACAGAGTGTGCAATTCTTTGTCAGCCATATGAAGAAAAATAATCAAATTTAAGATTAACATATAAAAATAAAGACATTTTTTTTTACATTAGCTCCACACAGGAGGCTCTAGGAAAATAGTTCCCCTCAGGCCTATGTCATCTTTGGCAATGATGTGTGGAGAGCATTTTTAGGAAAGGAAGAAGGAATGAGAGGTAGGTAGGAATTTGGGTGTCAATTTGTCCAGAAGTGACGTATATATGAATCTATCCTTTCCACCGCGATGTTCCGAGTTCCGAGAGAGCCCTGATGGAGAGCTCAAAAGTGTCCCTCAACCAGTTTCTCCCGATCCGGCCTGCCACGCAGTAAGTGAGCAAAGGCATCCGCCTCCAAGACCTAGAAAAACCTCACCCCATGAACCCGGACACCCTAAGCACTGCTCACCAAGTCACCAAACGTAGCGATCCACTTGGAGCGACCTGTAGCTGGGGTGTTGGTTATCCAATAAATAGTTACCGGGGCGGTGGTACCCATACCCGCCTTCCCAAATTGATACATAAAATAGTAATACAAAAAAGTAAATACATGTATTGTGCTTTGAGGGGAACCCTCCATTTATAATGTAGGGCAAGCTATGCCACTGGACTACAGCCTGGAAGAGAATATTCTCGGATTTCCGGAAGCTGTCTTAACGACTCTGTAAATTATCTTTACGTACGCTAACATCATATAATAATTAATCCTAGTAATTTTTTTTTATTGTTTTCTTTGATTATGTAAACTTATTCGTAAATAAATTAATTGTCTGTACCTAACTTTAAAAATGTGCATAGTTACCCATTCAATCCAATTGACTACCGCAGTCTCTTATCTTATCAGTAATATCTCAACAAGTAATATCCTACCTAATTGCACAAACATCTCTTCCATAATACATAATTAACTCACGGAAAATACCAAAATTTGGACCAACTGGTGTTTTTTTAATGCAATGTAGATTGTTATTCTGTGTTCCGCAACATAAGGTAAATTGGGAATGGGTTGGAGGAAAGCTGAAAGCGTCGATATATCGTCAAACACATTAGTAAACAAGTAGTGTCATGTTTCTTGGTTTATAATAATAAGACAATTAAGGATGTGTTGGGTATCTTCCAAATACACTATTGTGCAAATTAATGGAATAATTGTCGTTTATTATGGTAAAACCATAGACATACAAATAGATAGTCGAGAACATACATATGAGGGGTAAAAACAAACTATGGCGGGACGAAGAGAGGGCAAATGACTGATTCGCCAATAAATCAATCTAACAGTATATAGGCATCTCGCATTATAAAATCACAATTTAGTTCTTAAAATTAAAATCTGCTTTTGAATGAATTGACCTTTTTTACATAGGAGCGCGAATTGCTCGCCACGATATGAAGAAATATGCGAGGTCCGAATATGGCAAAGTATAGTTTCGATTATTTTCAGAGTAAAATATTTTGTTGCCGTATTTAAGTAAGACACTTTTACAAATGTTTCATAATTTACTTACCCCAGTAACAGCGACAAGCACACTGGAGACACGCCCACATTTCTTATGATTTTGCCAACGGCTGTGTGTTTCACGTCGCCATGTATTTCGATTCATATATGTTACAAAACTGATAATATTATTGAACCTAAATACGCTTAATATAAAGAAAAATAATGCTTACCTATGGAATGTAATAATTTATTCTCTATTTCACTTCTATGTTTACAAGTTTTTATAGCACAAGCCACCATTTTTGCCGTATTATTTCGTAAAATGTACGAAGAGAGCTCGACACGGGTCCGGACAAGAATGACGACTTCACATTTTTTAGATTCACGCGAGGCTCCCGCAAGCCCAACCGATTCCGATAAAATGGTTCCAATGGGAAGGGGAAATAATACGCTTTTTATCACTTAGGGCAGGTCTATATATTAATTTAATTTAATTTAATATATATATATTCATATGTCCATGGGTAAAACCATTTATTGCTTTTAAAATAATATTTTTACATAATTATACAACAACTATTATGCAAATTAATAGGAAATATCTCCCCTTATGGCTTCAATAACTGCTTTCACTCGTTTTGGCATGGACTCCGCTAGTTTTTGACAATTTTCAGAGATCCTCTCATCCTGAAATCAAACCTGAAAGAGCGTTTCTGCCATCTTTGTTCTTGTAGTGCAGTCGATTTTGCATACTCTAGCTTTGCAAATGACCAATAAATTCTGAATAGGGTTCATATGTGGTGTAGGTATTCCTGGGTCAATCTAAAACAGTTATCTCCTTATCCTGGAAATATTTCATAATTTCCTTCGACTTGTGGCAGGGAGCAGAATCCTGTTGGAGATTGTCTAAATGCTATTTCATCATCGATTTTTGGCTATTCATCATGCCTTCGTTTGGCACCAAAGATCCAAACCCCATGTACGAAAAACACCACCAAAACATTTATTTATTGAAACATTTGGTTGTTTTTCAGTTTGGTCAATTGGCCACAAGTCGAAGGAATTTATGAAATATTTCCAGGATAAGGGGATAACTGTTTTAGATTGACCCTGGAATACACCAGATATGAACCCTATTGAGAATTTATAGACCGTTTGCAAACTGGAGTATGAAAAATCGACCTCACTACAAGAACAAAGATGGCAGAAACGCTCTTTCAGGTTTGATTTCAGGATGAGAGGATCTCTGAAAATTGTCAAAAACTAGGGAGTCCTTGCCAAAACGAGTGAAAGCAGTTATTGAAGTCGTAAGGGGAGATATTTCCTATTAATTTGCACAATGGTTGTTGTATATTTTTATAAAAATATTGTTTTACAAACAAAAAATGGTTTTACCATCATAATTGATAATTATTCCATTCATTTGCAAAATACTATAAGTTATAGGATCGTGTGATTGGTAGTTGATTTATTAATTTATAAATTCGTATCGAACGCTTTTTGGGTTGTCCTGGTACTGCAGTGCCACCGAGATGTTTGAAGAAGGGCGAGTTCCCGGATTCCGAGCACTCATGAAGAAACGGATCACTAACTTCAGAACGCGACTAGCCTCGAGCAAAAACAGTCTTGTGATGGCAGCATTCCACTTCTGGCAGGGTCCCATCTACAAGCGGTGGAGCCACTTCCTGATGACATAGATTTATAACAAAAAGTTAACTTAATTCAAATTTTCTTATTTTGTTTTGTATTATTATCTATTATTTTCTATTACCACGTAATTTTTTTTTCTCTCATCTAGCAATATTTTTATTTTACTTGATATATTGTATATGTATTATATGGAACTCGTGGGACTGCACCACCCTCCCCAATATCTGGAATAAAGGATAAAAAAAAAAATTAAGATATCGTAAGAGTTACACTGAATATTAAACTGACTAGGCTCTAAGTAGTTCTGCCATAAGAGGTAACTTTTCAAAAAAAGCTAAACGTACCAACAAGCTAGTGGTCGATATCTATGTTATTCCAAAAAAGTGCACCAGTGGCTAAATCCAGAGAGGAAATTGCGGAATACGATTTTATGTTTCTCAATAGTGTAAATAAAAATATGCAAACTTGTTTTAAAGTTCACGAACAATTATTGTCGTAAGTGTAACAATGTTTTACCAATTATTGTACAATAAATGATTTATCTGGCTCGTGTACGTGCACTTAATCGTTTATGTTGTGTAATGTTTTTTTTAATAATTATTAACTGACGTTTATTAAATGTACCTATCTAACCTGCCCATTTTTTGTTGAAATTCTTCCACTATAACTAAGCAAAGCAAAATCAGCAAATGATTTTTGTTTGAAAATTAGATCGCTTAGAATTTTTTTAGATGTTTTAATTAAGTACTGCGAGTAGAACAAAAATCAGATGGTTGACATAATCTTTTTTTTTACATCTTTAATCTTCAAATCAATTTTTTTCGAGTATTTTTTTGAATAAAATTTTTATAAGCACCAGACTGTAAAAACTGCTTTTGGTTTTATTGTGTAATGTGGAAAATTAAATTCGTTAGAAAATTATCGTAAAACACTTAAAAATATGTGCATGAGCTTTGCAATATAAAATAAAACACGTTTTTTGGCAATGTTTTTTCGTAAATAAATCACGACTATGAATAAAGGCGACTAGTGTGAAAGGGAAATTCAAATCTTATCGCCATCTACATAAGGAGTGTTATTGTTAGCGGCGAGTGTTATTGTTAGCGGCGAGTGTTATTGTTAGATCCCGTATTTTGTACGACGTGAAATTTTGCTTTTTCAAAAAGCCTTTTTTTAAAGGGAGTAAGAAAAGGGAAAATAGTTTGGTAAAATCCATCAAATCTGCTTACTGATCATGAGGCAACATTTTATTTAGCCGATAATGTTGACAGGTTGATCGAAGATTACGTGCCATTAACATAATAAAATTATCATATAAATAGTACAACAACATACATTTTCTAACGGTATAAATGTAAAGTTAAAATAAAAATTATGGAGTCAAAGTAATAAGTAGTGAGTGAAAAGTAAGAAGTATAAAATATAAATTGTATATCACTAACATTTGCCTGAACGGTCCCTTATCCGATCATATTGCAATCCCTACCCAAATCTAATTGAATTAAATACATTTTTAATTATATATTTTTATGTATGTATGATAACTTGATTGCCATGAATTTCAACAGAAAACTGTAACCCGTTTTCGCATTTCGTTGAGAGAGAGAGAGAGAGAGAGCGTTGTTCGCACGTACCGGTTCTTATATGTGATTATTACTTTATTAGTTGCCGAATGGCGCTATAAAATATTGGGAGACCGATCGTAATATTATTAAATTACGATAATAAAGAAAACAGTTTTTAAATCGAAGTCTTTTTTTAACTTTTTTTCATTCATCTTGAAAGGAACGGCGAAGCCTTTCTCATACTACTTACAGTAGTTGGATTTGAGGTCAAAATACTTAATCAAGATCCAAATTTTTTTTTTTTGATCAAAAGGTATTGCAAATATCTAGTACGAATATGTGCCATTGTATTTATTTGTGTTTTAAACTATAAAATATAGGGCATTCAAGATTCTTCAGTTAATGGTAATTATTTAAAAAAATCTTGCCGAACATCATATATAGATATAGATAGAGATGATGAAATCTTAATACATAAAAAATGTTTCTTTGTTTGTCCCTTATTTTCCTAAACCAGCGGTTGTCAACCTTTTTGAGCCTGCGTACCCCTTGAATCTTACTACAAATTTGTTATACCCCGTACCCTCTATCTATCTTGTGTGCACGTGTAATGAAAGACATGTTTCATTGAAATTATCAAATTGAAGTGTATAATTTAATAACTAATTCTTAAATTAACAAGTAATTTAATAACTATTACTTAAATTGAATTATATAATTTTAATAACTATTATTAAAATATTAGTGTCCGACCGAAACTAGTTTTTACGGCCGAAACCGAAACTGAGGTTCGGCCGAAACCAAAACCGAAACTTCCATATAAGGTCATGTTTTCGTGGAAAAAAACAGTCATTCTTAATCAGTCAGTCATTATTTTTAAACCATATATTAATCATTCAGTCTCTGATATTTGAACTAAAAATAAACATATCATAATTATCACTCCTTATTTCAAATAAATAATTTATTTATGCTTTTTGAAATCGTAATCGTAAATCGCTTCGTAAATAATATTAAAAAAAGAAATAATAGGTATTACCTTTTTGAACATTATTAACAAATAACATAAAATAAAAGGTATAAAACTAAATAACTTTTTTAAAACTAATTTGTTAAGGTACACTAAAAAATACTCTTTCATCTTAAGAACAAATTAATTTCTTATAAAATTAAAACATACACTTGTATTTAACCACGTAACCAAATAATTTCTTCTAAACTTTGGTCATATTGTACGGGACTCTTTTTAATGAACTACAATATAATTTTTTTTAATATCTGCCTGTCTTCAATAACAAAATATTTTTAATGCAAATAATACTTAATGTTTGATAAAAGAAGCGTTTTCTCTCAAACTAAATGAAAAGCTTTCAGCTTAAGAACAAAATAATTTCTTCTTTCTTTAATTTTCGTGTATGACACTCTTTTTAATGAACTACAATATAATTAAAATTAAAAAGTACCTACCTACCTACAATAACAAAAAACAATTTAATGCACGTTATACATGAAAATAAATATAGTTTTCTCTCAAACTAAAAAAAAACTGTCATGAGCCTCACTGTATTACAACTATTAATAATTTCAATGGACTAACGACTATCTATGACGTATGACTTCCAATATGTAAACTTCAACCGCCATAACACAGGAACATCCCTAGCATGGCGGATGAAATATCACAAAAATTCTACACAATGTACAAAATTCTTATAATAATAAATAAATAAATTTATAATTTTTTAATACTCTCATATTAGATGAACAATCATGTCACACGAATACAATTAATGCTTTTTTTTTATTTTTAACTTTACGAGTAAAATCTCAAATTATAATATTTAATTAAATGAAGACAATATTAGCGAAACTCAATCGAAAATCTGCAGACAGAAAAATCAGAAAAAGATATTGGTTCCGCTGGGACTCGAACCCAGGGCCCTTTGTTGACATGACAAGAGCAGCCAATATTATGTGCGTTAAGAAAATGAAGATAATGTTGGTAAGTTCTTAGTCGAAGTATGATACAGTTAAAAGTGACCGAATTGGAAATGGGTTCCATAGCTCAGTTGGTAGAGCTCTTCTCATGTCAGCAAAGGGCCCTGGGTTCGAGTCCAAGTGGAACCAATATCTTTCTTTTTCTGATTTTTCTGTCTGCAGATTTTTGATTGAGTTTCGCTAATATTGTCTTCATTTAATTAAAACAATTAATGCTATTTTATACAGAGTGTAAAACGATTTCTTACATTTGTAACAGTGATTCTATGTACACGCGAAATTGAACAAAACACGATATTGCGTACCGCAGGTTGAAAATCGCTGAAACCATTCATCAAATTGCGATGAAACTTTGGTAATTTAATGTGTTCATGCCCACGATGGTTTCTATATATATATATATATTCGTGAGCACTAGCCTTAAGAAATTATTTAATATTCTATTCCTCCGATTGCGATGAAACTTTGGTGAATTATTCTGCGCACACCCGCGAATTTCTCTATATATACTAATGAGCTCTAGCGTTATGAAAATTGGGTAAAAAAAAATCTAATACCTAGGTGGCGCACGAGTTGTTTAAAAATTTTATTGTGTATTGTAGTGTATCATATTTTGAGTGCTAAGATGATCGCACTCAGTATTTTTTTTACCTTATATGTATTTTAGCTACCTGCTGTACCTAGTCATAACAATAGTTTACGAATTTAGCATCGAGCTAAAATAATGCTTTTGTAAATAAAACTTGGCAGTAGATTTTATTTACCAAATGACGAGAAGATTTTGTTTTTCAAATACCAGACGATGTTTCTGTTTACTTAATTGCAAGTAAATATTTTAACGCACGTCACAAACAGGTTTATATTATTTTATTAATCAAATAACTATCCTATATATTAATTATCATTATTGATTTTAATTTTTATACAAATACACAGCTGCTGTTGACAAACTGTTAATTTCGTTTACCGATTTTCCGAGAAATTCTCATCAAACTTTAAAATGTAATATTGACATTGTTATCGTCGTCTGATGCCTTCTCTTATCGGAGGTTGTCTATCAACAGGGCAATCAGGAAAAAAAGTCAGCTACACTACAATCGTTCTTGTCGTGTTGGTTTCGTAGCGATATTCTCTTAAATTTTCGGTTATGAGTAGGAATAAATATATATTTATTAAACGTCCATTGGGCTTTTACATAAGTACATCGATACCAAAAAAATTACAAACATTATAAGTATATAATAGTATAGAAATCTAAAAATCTTAATAACAAGGACATAATAACAAACTGATACAGTTACAGTGCATTTGCTGTTTAAAGGAATCAGTGTCATTAAAATTAAATACGTCATTAAAATCCCCCACACGGGCAATCTCTGAGAACGAGGATTTGTATTGGTCGCTTCTTATAACCCCAAATATTATTATGATCAAGAGACAGGTTTAGGCCCAGTTGCTTCACAGAAATTAAAATGTTGCAATTGTTGCCATTTTGTTTTACATTTGTATCTATGTGGTTTCAGCTTTCTATCAAATCGTAATAAGCTGATGGGCTTAACAACATGAAAGTTGTCCTCTTCCGCAGATCACAATTTGTTCAAAAGCTGAAACGGACTTAGAACCGGCATACGGGAACCTTTCAACTGTCATGAAAATGTGACATTGAATTTCTGTGAAACGACCCACTCTTATCCTTTTTATTAAATTGAAAATTGCTTGGTTTAGTGTTATTTTAATCTGAATACCGCACCGAAATTCCCAACTGCCCTCAGCCAGTGGGACTATTGCATCCCCAATTTGGGGGGTGTGTTGTAAATCTAGAGGGAGTGGTGAGAGGGAAAAGATGGGGAGAAGCAAGATTGTCCAGTACCTGACTATTCAGATCTTATCAGTAAACAATTAACATAAATTTAATAAATATATCTTACCTATCGAACGACTGCCTCTATATTAACTTGAATTGATAATCCCGGCTCTCTTGTTACACGATTAAGGTGAGTCACCTTGACACACTGTTACCATTAGCTAACGTTATACAACACAGCGATGCGGATTTCTGTACGTATATCGTACGCATACGACATCGCCATTATAAATATTGTTCTGGGACGTATTATTTGGGTACACATTAAAATAATGTATTATTATTATAAGTGCATGTGTTATAACACTGGGTTTATATTATAGATGATAGTAAGAACAGGCAAACCATTATAAAGAAGACATGTTTTAATTTATTTGTGCACACCGATAGTGTACGAGTATAATATAATAGTATCAAAAGTTTCAAAAGAGTTTTTTGGACTAATTTAGAACATTTGGTTATCCTAGCAGTAGAAATATTGTGTGACCCATTTAATTTTTAGTAGGTACCTATCTACTAGACTAGAGCGATCGCATCAACATGAAAAAACGCGTCGTGTGATCGAGATTCCTGGGCGTTCGATTTGGACATTTCCCGCCCACATAAAAAAAATTATGCCTCCGAATTTTAATATGAAGACATATAAACTGATTATAGAGCTGGCTATATAGCCAATGAATCCACCTATACTTAACCGACTATCCCATATTTTTAGGATTTATAAAAAAATCGTTAACTTCTGAATCCTCATCTGCATGTTAGCTCTTCGCATTGCCGTGAGATCTACTCATTTTGGTCTACATTGATTTTTTTCTATTTCTGTATGTTCTGTATGGCCTATTTATAACCACATAAACAAATATATATTAGAAAACGCATTTTATAATCGTTAATAGCTATTCGAAAGATTTCTATGACAACATATTTGACAGAATTTGGGTTTGCCAACTGTTAAAATAATGCACTAAATAATTAGGATATTTAATAAACTTACTACAACGAACTGCTATTACGTTAGGTGTATTCATTCACTGTCTCGATTATTGCTTTATGTGTTCACACAGTTTCACACAGATATTTTATGAATTATCACAATGTAAAACACACGATCCCGAGATTTCATACTTTGTTTAGAAAAAACAAAATTCTCACTCGACCCTTTGCAGCGCCCCCAACATGCTAAAAAGATAAAAATGCCCCCCTAGACCTCCAAGGGGCGCTGGCGCCCCCTTGTGGGCGTTTTGGAGGTTAAGAATCACTGGTTAGGTAGGCGCCTGTTAAGAATCACTGGTTTAGCGGAAGAACTTGCAAAAATACCACTTTTAGTAAATTGGTTTGGGCAATTTCGTCCTTATTATTAGAAGTATTCCCGAATGGAGCATCGCTAGCCCTGATAGTTTAAATATTAGTTTAACAGTAAATTTCAATTCACTTTGCTAGAAGAAGAAAATTAAGATTTTCAATATAATATTAGCAAAATACCTCTTCTTTTAATTCGTAAATGAAGAAAATATTATTGCAACCTTGTTTTAGCGACTTTGCAGTATTTATTGCACACGTTTGACTAAAATGTCCATTTTATTGGGTCATATTTAATTTGTGTTGACGAATTTTAATTTGTGTTACCAATAAATGAACATTGGTTGGGTTTAAGAGGAAACCGGGCGGCGTTTGGTCCACACTAACGTATTACCCAATTTTTATCTCTGGATTTTGACACTAGTGGTAATATATTTTTGAATACAATAAAGATATCGACTGCTAGCATGTCACTAGCTTTAGTTAATAAGTTACTTCTTATTGGACCAGGACCAAAAAAACAGACAGTCATTAACAGACATTTAAACAAAGTATTTAACAAAAAGCAAAAGTACAGACACGGAATATTTCTTTTAATACAGTTGGTAAATTAAAAATCGATCGATTTTTCGAGTTTTAACCCTTCAGGCATCGGAACCATTTTGTCAGAAGGTCAAAATATTTCTGCTTTGCAATAAAATTAAAATAAATGTAATATTTATGAACGCATCCGAAAACTAAAAACCATTAAATTTTTATGATTCAAAATAAGCATATCACGAAAGAAAAGCTTTTTGAAATATATATTTTTTATTGCAAATAATATTATCATTATGTCACTTTTTCGTCATTCCATGTAAAAATAATTAATAAAAAATTCGCAAAGTTTCACATTTTTTTCCAAATTGCTATCAGAAACTTTATTTTCATTAAAGTGTACATTTTAATTATTTTTTGGGTAATCTTTATATTTGAATATAAAGCATGGGGTTTTCTCTTTCTATAACCGTTTAGATCATATTTTTTAACCTTGATAATAAGGGAGACAACGATTTCTATGAGACCTATATGAGTTGTTCCGAAAAGCGAATAAATTAGCTTGAGGAGATAGGTATTATCAGCCTGAGGTGAAGTCGTCCCTCTCGCTCAATATTCTGGAGGGGAAAGGGGAGTGGAGGAGTGACAGTGACAGCCACAGTTTGGTAAAATACCTATTATTCAATTTTCTCTGCGACCTGGTTTCCTCTTAATGCTTGAAAAAGATTTTGTCTGCTATGATCCAACTTCAATTCCTTCCAAACATGTATAATTTTATGAAAATGACATTGGAAAAATTATTACAAAGTGGTAAATAATGTTAAATTAATTTGTAAGACCTCTCGATTAGCCCCGGAAAACTGCAAAATGCATCTTGCCTGCAAGTTGACATTGGAAGACATAAATTAATATAAATCATGCGATGCTTACTTTATTTGACTACTTCGATCTTCCATGGCTTTTCAAAACCATCTACATATTTACTTTTAAAAATACTTGTAAAATTGTAAAACATATACGCTAAACATCCATTTGTTTGGAAGGCTTAATTTTGTGAAAAAAAATTGCAATATTTAGTGGAAAACCACGTTGTTAAACTACAAACTTAATACATACCTAAATAGTTACAAACGGTATAAATTGGTAATGTTTATAATTTTTTTATATTTTTTTATTCTTTGAATACCATATAAGCGTCCCAACTGCTTCCAATCACCTGGAGCCATTGAGTAAATAAAAATTATTAATAAAATAAATTAATGTATTATTAATATTAAAAAAATGTAAGTTGTAACGGTCAGTGTCAGTCGCATGTCCGATTCCTCGGCCGGCTAAGTCCATCATCACGACACAAGTAACATTTTCCGCTTACTGTGATGGTAGTAGGAAATATTCTAATATTGTCAGGTTATTCATAACCTGGGAATGTTTGTCGTTCATTTTTGTAAAAAAAAAGTGTTTACCGCGTGTGTGACCACGGCAGCTCCCTAATTGATCGCTTCATTTTCAAATATTGCCCGGCTAGCAGTTCACACAATATCGTCTAAACCACGCTCACACTTAAAACAAATCTTTCTCAAATGTCTGTATGGGATTGTAGGGCGAGCGATATGGTGATATTGTTAACGTCCAAAAAATGCTTGATTTGTGTGAACTACTTATAGGTTACACCAGTGGCGTAGCGTGCCTTGGAGGGGCCCTGTATCAAAATTATTTGGGGCCCTTATTATTGCTCGGTACAATACGTGATCAGGTATTTTCATGTATTGAAGGTTGCCATTGTTCTTTCAACTAATAAAATTCGCCCTTTGCTACTGGTAGATAACTAGGTAGTACTTACCATTGCAATCTAAAAAACTCACAGAAGCTGATTGCTGAAAAAATGAAGAAATTTTGGGCATTTTTTTTATTACCTCCTCCCTTTTCTGTTTACTTTTTCTTTTCATAGCTCCACTGGGATAATCTATTTTCCTTTCACTCATTCTTTTCCCAAATCCAACTAATTAACCAATAAATAATCAGAAGAACAAAATTGTATTGTATTACAATGTAATAAATAGCGTTTGAACCGGAATGAAATAAAACGCGTAAATATTGCTCTCCGTGGTTTGTCAGTGTACACAGATTATTGCGGGATTCCCCCGTTTAAGCGAATAACTAAAACGGGGGAATTCCGCAATAACCGATGTAGGATGTTGCCAACTTTTGGGCGCACGCTTACCCCGGGAAAAAAAGCGATTCCTTTTTTTGACTTTTGTCATTTGTGAAGTGAAAACTCTATAGGCACGTATGACAATTATTTTCCCTGTAAGCAGGAGATTAAGTGTCATTGTGGATAACATTTTACTAACTTTTGCTTACACACGTTAGGGGCCCCTGTAGCCCAGGGGCCCCGTATCATTGATACGGCTGGTACGGCGGTAGCTATGCCCCTGGGTTACACGTAACCTCCGTAGAGCAATATAATACATCAATGGTAAACTCTCCAAGTCCAAATCCAAGGATCTTATATACTAAAGTCGTTATAAATCTCATCAGATAACAAAAATAAAATAACAAATTTTTGCAATGAAAATAAAAAAAACTCTTTTTTAAAACCAGAATGAATTATCATCACAACAACAAAAAATTCAGTCATTGTGTTGTATTTATTGCATGTCAAATGAACAACTGGTCTTCGGCAATCGAGTTTCAACATTTTAGTATGGATAAGTAACATGATTTTATATTATGATGACCTTGTGTCTTTTCATACAACCACTGCAAGGGTCAATTTTTATTAACATATTAGAATTAATAACAATTGTAATATTTTATGATCATGTTAGTTTCGCAATAAAACCGGTTAGTACCTGGCTATTCAGATCTAGTCACCAAACAAGGCTAAAGCTATTTCAAGTCATTGATTATTATATTTAGAAGAGACATAAAGTGAAAAAATAGATTTTACTTTTGTACTTCAATTTGATATCTAACACTCCCAATGCTCCAATACCGAACGACCGTAAACTACAAAATTCGATCTTCGCGCTGTGCGCACCAATTGTCGCTGGTTCGCAATAGAGCCTCTAATTATACAGCTTTATATTTCAAGCAATGTTTCAATTCTGAATTGTGG
The DNA here is from genome assembly GCA_917563855.2 of Limnephilus lunatus. Classification (NCBI taxonomy): domain Eukaryota; kingdom Metazoa; phylum Arthropoda; class Insecta; order Trichoptera; family Limnephilidae; genus Limnephilus; species Limnephilus lunatus. Next base: position 49,950,822 of record OU830601.1, read on the forward strand.
TCTGTCATTAGGGCGATGTTGAGAGTATCTATGTTTAGTGACTGTACAATAATTGTGTGTTTTTGTTAATTCCAGGATGCGTGATGATGGCGTGCCAGGCGTGGGGCGTGGAGACGCGGCGCGGTGCATCGTGCCGGGCGCTGGCCAGCTCCGCCATGGCACGCAAGGGGGCCTCGGAAGGACCCCCTGGACCTCCAGCTCCCCCTCCACCACCTGATGATGTCTCATCTTCGGGATCAGGTAACAAATAAATATCTTGGACTGACTGCTGACCGTGCTGTTCTCCTGGGCAAAGAAACTGATTTAAATTTAGTCCAGAGACACTTGAATTCATTCTCAGGAATGGAAACCTTAGTAATGTGGTGCTGGAGAAAAATGCCCAGGATTCCATAGGCAGCCAAATGCAAAAATATTCTAGAAGAGCTAGGCATTCACAATTAATAGAATCTCAACTCTCTGCCTAGAATGTTTTTAAGATACTGTTAGAGTCCCCGATGTTGGCTACCAAACCAACACCAGCTCTGGGGCCAAGGGGGCCCCAACATTGTCCCAGGCTAGCTCTCAGAAGTCAAGAGTTTATACAATGCCTCTTAAAGAAGATGGCAAGGCCGATATTATGTCGTTCGCACGAATCACGGTAAGTTTTTTAACGTCTCCACGTATAGTGTACAAAACATGTAAGTACATACAAGATGAAACTCAATTATAGACAGAAGTCAAGAGTTTATACAATGCCTCTTAAAGAAGATGGCAAGGCCGATATTATGTCGTTCGCACGAATCACGGTAAGTATTGTTATTACGTCTCCACGTCTCGTGTACAAGGGTTGTACACAATTATACACACAAGCGGTACTCATGACAAATTAATGACACACGACCAAAATACAAAAGCGGTACTCATGACAAATTAATGACACACGACCAAAATACAAAAGCGGTACTCATGACAAATTAATGACACACGACCAAAATACATTGTACAGAAAGGGTGGTACTCATGACAAATGAATGACACACGACCAAAACAGATTGTACAAAACGGTGCTCATGACAAATATGTCACACGACCAACTCAATAACATTTAGCTATGAGCAAAAGTGATTATGACGAACTTCTCGTATCGTGGCAGGTATTTTAAGGATCCCTCCTATGACGGTGGATGTTCTAAGGATCTCTCCTATAATGGTGGATGTTCTAAGGATCTCTCCTATAATGGTGGGTTACGTTTAAATACAACACAATAAACGTTAACGATGCTTGTTTTAACACATAATATGAAGATTTGTTAGATTAACTAACTCCGTAGCCCAAGAGCGTACGACAGAGAAGATAGACAATTTGATGTTACTTCATGTGTTACAAAGTACAAGGGTGATGGCAGAGTATAATTCTACTTACACCAAGTATTTAAAACAAAGACAGACCTATAATGGTTTTACATACTGTCTGTTGTGGCAGCCTACAGTGAGGGAGACCAAAGAAAAGGGACCAATTACGGTTTTACATACCCTTTGTGCAGTTACAAACATACCAGGTTATGTGCAATTTGGGTTGCAAATACTTGGTTAAATGAACACCTAAAAGTTGTGAATTCCAAAATCAGGATAACCATAAGGTTTTATTAACCTGTCTCGTAGGGTCGAAACGTGCCATGCAAGACATACGTATCGTACAAGCAAAAAAAGCAAAATAACAAAAAACAGTGACTTTGTTATAACAACCAAAGACCGGATGATTCGGTTTTACGTACTTTAGTTGAAACGAGCCAAATTGATTTATATACAGGGTTATAAAGACCAATCATTGGTTTTATAAATACGAGTTCCAAAATGGACGTGTCGATATCCAATTTGGGTACATGAGCATGAATTTGGGTAGGACGCCATCAATTTTTAATTTAAGAAGAAAAATTGAAAAAACTTATATACACGAGAGGCGACTATGTAAGCAATCGCTGTTTGATTTTCATGCTAGAGATACCTCGGAAGGTTTTACAACTCATGATGAACAAAATAAAAGGGAAAAAAATTGTAAAAATAGTTAACTGGTTCTGAGTCGGAATTTAACACTTTGGAATTTACAAAACCCGACTTCTAGAACGACACGCCGATGGGCAATTGTCAACTACTTTACATGAACAAAAATAAACAGGTGAGAAAGTTCCTTTCCACACGACAAAAATGCAACAAAAAAAAATAGGAGAAAAATTACAAGATTACATGACAAGGCAGGGTATGACATGGCATGAACATTGCATAGTGTACGTGTTGAGACAATAAATGGGCTCGCGACTTCCCAAACATTGAAACTCGAAAAGTGTCTCCGTTCCAAAGTGATCAGTTTTAGAACAGGTGAAAAAAAAAATAAAGAAAAAAGAAAAAATTGCCGTGAGGGAAAGAAAAACAGTGCAAAAACAACATTTGAAAGTAACTTCAATGAGAGTACGCATTAATTTACAAAATAATTTACAACTTGTTTCATTAACGAAACGATGGGCATGTGATTGACACAATACACGCCTGACGTAGTAAGACTTTGTAAGCTTACAAAAAAAATGTGATACATACTGGATCATTTTAAGTTTGCTGAGATAGTGGGGGCAGTTTTACTTGACTCCTCACTTCCAGACTTTACAATGTCCTTAATGTGGTAATTACCAATGTGCTTTCCAGATGAGTCAGACAAGGAGTACACTAGGTCTGATATTTTCCTTAGGACTTTGGCCTTCACGAAACGTGGTGCCAGCTTGGCAGAGAAATACATGGCTCCTTGGGAAAGTGTGTTGTTCTTTCTCCAAACTATGTCTCCTGTATTGAAGGTGACATGTTTCCTACGTAAGTTATATCTGTCCGCACTCTTTTGGTGAGCCAGGAGCAAAGCATCAGTGACTTCACTGTAAATGGCCGAAAGTTCTTCCAGGCGATGGGCATAGTCTGCGGTAGGGTTGCTTGTGGTGGCAAATGATGTAGGAAAGTTTGTGTCCCTATGTAGAGAACCATGGACGACTTGTTCCATACCGTGTTTTAAGAAGAAAGGTGTGTAACCAGTGGCCAGATTAACAGTGTTGTTCATAGCGGCCTGAATTTTATCTAGGTTTTTACACCAAGTGCGTTGATCTTTATCAACTAGAATAGCTAGGGCTGTGTTGATTGTTTGGTTGTAACGTTCGACAGTGTTATTTTGGGGAGTGTACAAGGTGTTATAATAAATGTCCTTGATTCCGTATTTGGCAAGAAATTCTTTGAATTCCTGGGCAATAAACTGTTTTCCGTTATCCACAATTACGGTTCTGGGTGTTCCGTAAGGTATAAAAATGTGTTTTTCCAGAAGTTTGATGATGGCGGACGCGTTGGCTCTTTTTAAAGGGAAGATCCAACAGAATTTGGTGAAAACATCCACTACACTAAGTATGTGCATGTGTCCGGCATAACTTCGAGGAAAAGGTCCGACGAGGTCCATTGACAATGACTGTAGGGGTCTGTCGGCACGTTTGGGATTACCCATTAGGCCGGCAGGTGCTGCCGTGCTATGTTTATAAGCTTTACAAGTTTCACATTTAGAGATGTAATTGCGAATTTGTTTGAAGAGACCAGGCCAGTAATACTTCAAGGAAATCTTTTTATACGTCTTGAAAGTTCCTGGGTGTATAGAGTCGGGAGCACTATGATTGTCAATTATTATTTGTTCTCTTCCTTCGAGGGGAACGACAAGTTTCCAAGAGTAATCTTCGAGGATGGATAGTGGTACCTTGCAATTACGGTATAGTTGTCCTTCTTTTATGATAAAATTAGGAAACTTTTGTTGATTATTTTTACAACCTTCGAAGATTTTCAAGTACCATTCATCTTTTGTAGATGGAGGGGGGGCAATTGTGTCAACATTTAATGAAGCCAGTTCAATTCTTGAAAGAGCGTCGGGAACAATATTGTCCGCGCCTTTACGGTGTACAACATCAAAATTGAATTGAGACAAACGGGAGGCCCAACGAGCGAGTCTACCGGAGGGATTACTTAAGGAGATCAACCATTTCAAACTACTATGGTCTGTGACTACAGTAAATTTGCTACCGTCTATGTAACCGCGGAAATGGTGAACAGAATCCAATACAGCCAATAACTCCTTTTCGGTAATTCCGTAGTTTTTCTCGTGTTTATTTAATGTACGGGAAAAATACGCTACAGGGTGTTCGCCATCTGGGAACTCTTGAGTTAGGACTCCACCGATTCCTACGTTGGAGGCATCCGTGTGGAGGGTAAAAGAGAGTGCAAAATCCGGGCAATTCAGAACGGTGGCTTTTTGAAGGGCATTTTTTAAAGTTGTAAACGCTTCTTCAGTTTCAGCAGACCATCGGAAATTGCTGACACCTTTACGGGTGCCGGTAATTTTATTTAAGGGGGCTGCAATTGTGGAAAAGTCTTTGATGAATCTCCTGTAGTAACCTGCAAGTCCAAGGAAACCTTTGACTTCCTTCGCGTTTTTGGGTCGGGGAAAATTTGCCATGGCTTCCACCTTAGCGGGGTCTGTTCTTAGACCTTTTTCGTCGACAATGAATCCCAAATAACGTAGACGGGACTTACAGAATTCAGACTTCTTCAAGTTGATTGTTAAACCAGCGAACTTGAGTTGTTGGAAAACCTTTTCCAGCATTAATAGGTGTTTTTCAAAGGTGTCGCTGACGATGATGAGGTCGTCAAGGTAACAAAACAGGCTGTTATCGACTTCAGGACCGAAGAGTTTGTCCATCAGTCTTTGTAATTCGGCGGGGCTGTTCTTTAGACCAAAGGGTAATCTTTTAAAATGGAACATTCCCCTACCAGGTACAACGAAAGCAGTTTTTTCACACGATTCTGCGTCCAAAGGTATTTGCCAAAAAGCTTTGCTTAGGTCAACAGAGGAGATGAACTTGGCGTTGCGCAGTTTGTCTAAGGTCGCGTGGACGTAAGGTAAGGGGTTCCTTGGATTCCAGAAGTCTTGCTTGCTTGAAACAAGTAGCGGCCAGGTGGCCTACTTTTTTGCAAAAGGAGCACACTTTTATGTTGTCGAATTCTGGCTTTAAACCAGACGAACGGCTTGGCACAACCGCATTATTTGACACATTCTTTATGTTCTTCCTGTCCTGGTACGATTCCAGGAGGAGACAGACTTCGTTTAGCTGGGCCAGGGATGCAATTTTCTGTGAGGTGATGATGTTCTCGTATTTGCTTAAAAGGCCATCAGTTATGACTGGTAATAGTTCAGCTTCCGGAACAGGATGTGAAAGCTTGATGTTGATGGACTCAACCCTTTCTATGAATGTTGCCACAGGTTCATCTACTAGTTGTTTAATAGATAGTAAAGATAGTTTGATCCGGTGCTGGGCCTCCTTTTTTCCAAAGCTAGAGATTAGGGCAGATCTGAGTTTATTCCAATCTTTGCATTTAGTCTTTTGGATGCGGTGCCACGGAATTAATTCTGGGGAGATGAGTTCTATAAAGTTTCTCCGTAGAATCTCGAATGGGATATTTTTGATTGTAGCCGTTTCTTCAATACGGTCAATGAAATCCAGCACATCGGAGGCGCACATTATATTTGACTTTCCAAGAGGATAAATCGTAAGTTTTATCTTGTGTCAAGATGGGTGCGACGTCCTGTTTTATCATTACATGCGGCATAGGTCCTTTGTCAAGATTATCCAAAACTTGCGTAGCCGAACGTGAATTATTTTCGTTGGAGGGAGCGAGGTTTATTCTCCTAATGTACTTTTTGTTGAATAAAAGTGCATATGCCTTTAATGTAGATTTAGATTTGCTTGATGGCGAGAGTCCTCTATCCCTTAAAGCAGCTTGTAAGTGGGCTTTGGATAAACTGTGTACATTGGGAATGGTACCCAAGTTGGATGGTGTAATAGCTTGATTGTCCTCCATTGTGAGTTTCCTGGGTGGTGAGAAAAAAAAAAATTGGCCAGGGGTTTCCTTTAGTGAGCGCAAAATTAATTTTTGTGAGGCACTTTTCACTTGGTAATCACTTGTTGGCACTTCCAAAATATGGTTACAGAGATTCCATATTACAATTTGGTATACATGACACCAGAATTTTGTCAAAGGAAGGAAGACGAGAAAAAATTTTGCGTGGAAAGACCTTAGTGGTAAAGGTTTTTTGTGTTTCACTGACCACTTTTGAGAAAACTGTGAAATTCACAAGTATTTATTTATTTTTGAAAAGTTTTGCCAGGACTGACCTTTAGAAAAAAGGTTTTTTATTTTTCACAAATCACTTTTGCACTGAGAAAGGCACTAAAATTCACAAAAGGCACTTTTCTGGCAAATAAAGGACAAACTTCCGGATGAAAATAACTGAATATGGGATTCATTAAGTCAACCACATTAAAATTATTTTATTTATTCATGGAACCAATCATTGGCTTTATTATTATTCCACTTTTCACTTATGTAAGGGAAAAAAACACAATTCACTTTCACTTATGCTGAAAAAAAACAGTACCTATAATGTAGAATGGGGAAAGAAAGTCATTATTTTGTCCATTTGGAGAAATATAAGTTGTACTAATTTGACAGACACAAGTGGGCCAATTGGTATATTGTGCAAAAACAACAAAAATACGTAAGTCCGAAATTTTTGATTAAGGAATTCGCAAAATAACCGGGGTTCCAGAATCAGATTTATAATAATTTCCGTTGCTATCCGGTTCGGTCATAAAAAGGCGGTTTGAATATAAACGCTGCCTAGCAACAGTCAATTGTTCGTTCCGACGGGTTTTTTCCGATGGGATTTTGGCGCGGGGCAAAGCATTTGCGCGCGCAATCCAGAGAATAGGTGGCTATTTATCGCGTGAAACATCGGGCCCCACGTTGGGCGCCAGTTGTTAGAGTCCCCGATGTTGGCTACCAAACCAACACCAGCTCTGGGGCCAAGGGGGCCCCAACATTGTCCCAGGCTAGCTCTCAGCGGGAACAATGGTACTCTCTATTCAAGGGGTGAGTCGCTCAAAGCTATGGGATTTCTCTCTACCTTCCGGCATCCAACGGGATACACTCTGGTCGATAATCCTCCTGCCGCAGCAGAATAATAACAAAGTTAAATCTTTAGGACATGTATTGTAAACTCAAACACAGTACATAGGTTTCTACAGTACAATTCAATACAAGAAATGCAAATTACACAAACCTAGCTAAAGTGTTTAATCTCTCATTATCTCTCTCTCAAAACGAAACTCTCCGAGTGGTGATTTTCGCGGGGCCCTACATTTCACTGATTACGGACACATTCAAAAGAGGAAATCAAGATACAGCTTACATGTGGATTTGCAGGATCCTCGCCTCATGTGGAAGGTAAATCAGGACACTTTCGTAGTCTGCATAGACCGAACTATACAGCGCGGCGAAGGCCGGCTCTAACTCGTAGGTATTTCAATAATACATCGCGGCTACATTGAATTTGGTCCGCTCGGCCACAGGCCGCGTAGGTCTGTTCGCAAAGGCGCTCGAATCTCGTCTGTCGGAGTGGCAGCGGAATGGCCAGTGGCCGGGCAAGGGGGAGGGAAGCGGGAAGCAGGAAACAGGGGGGAAGAGGGGAGTTGTTGTGTGGACTTGCTGCGTTCTCGTTGCCGTTCTGGTATCTGAATCTACTCGCTGCAGGGGCGTATCGTAACACTACTTTGGAAACATTGCTTGCCAAACTGAGGACTCCAACTTGGAGAAACTTGGAGAAACTCAGTGGCAAAGTGGAATGCAGGAGAAGCAGAGGAATGTCACCAATGCATTCAAGTGACTGGCTTCCGTTGCGTTGTCGTCTTTAGCTCTCCATGCAGTGCAGAACAGCGACGAGTGGAGGAGCCTTATTCACCATGGAATTTGGCGTGGGGGTCACAACAAGAATCATGGTGGAATTCATTCCCTTTATTACATCTTAAACACGAGTCAGTCAATTGGATGGTCAATGACGACAGAATCATCACCCTGGCCAAAAAATGCCATTAGAGTCTTCAAAGACATTTCAAATCAATACTGCTTTCGAGAAGCATTAAATCCAATTTATAGTATACCAACCGAATCAGAACTAACTAACTATAAAATGGTGTGCTATGAGGCACAACCACGAGGTAAACAAATTGTTTGATAGTACTTTTAAAGTTTGACCACTTTGGTTCATTGCTGTTTGCAAATAATGCTGTTTTAATTTTGAAAAAATCTCTGAATTCGTAAAAGAGCTATTTTTTTTAATAAATAATTTGCATTGAAGGAACTTTAAAGTCTTTAAATAATCTGATAGTGGGGTAATCATATGGCGTAGGCTTTATTTATCAATATGGATCAGAGTGCTACCCTACCCTAGACGTTCAATATTTGTTGTGATCCGTCAATATTTATCAAATAACGTAATATTCATTGAACGTGTTCGCAGGCTAGCTTATTGACGAATCACAATCATCATAGATGTCTCGACTTTTGAATTCCGTATCGTGAACCCACAGATCATGATAAATATTAATGTGTAGACTACACATTCAATATTTATTGTGATCCGTCAATATTTATCATGTTCATGATACGGAATTCAGGAATCTAGACACCTGTGATCCATATTGTGATCTGTCAATAAGCTAGCCTACACATTCAATACATATTTGATAAATATTGACGGATTACAATAAATATTGAAATTGAATGTGTAGGGGTCGCCTACGGCTTATGTATTTAAAATTATTTTTATTAATATTATTTGAATAATTTCTAATGGTGTGTAATACTGTAATAACAATAAAATAAATTGTGATTTTTTGTTTACATATTACTCTATCCTGTAAAACAGTGAATAGTCGCAGTGAACAATCAATGTAGGAAAGCGAATTTTTCCTCACTGTAAACAGTGAGGAAAATTTCGCTTTCCTTAAACAGAAAAGAATAAAGTTTAAAAACTCTCCTGTAAAATGGCAAATATTTGTTTTGGTTCTTATCTAAGAAACTAATCACGTCATACGTAATGCATTTATTATTTTTCAGGTTCGTCAGCTACCAGCAGTGGCGGCTCCGGCACATCTGGCAGCGGGGGTGGCGGGGGCAAGAAATCCTCCACGCTGTCCTGTCCCAAGTGCGGCGATCCCTGCACGCACGTGGAGACATTCGTCAGCTCCACGCGTTTCGTCAAATGCGACAAGTGCCACCACTTCTTCGTGGTGCTCAGTGAAGTGGACACCAAGAAGAGCCTCAAGGATAGCACAGACCCCAAGAATGGCTTCTTTAGGTATTTTATCTTAGGTTCCATGACAAAACAGAAAAGCGAAAAGAACAAAAAAACTAACCTAACCGAATCTAGACTGAACTATCCTAAGTTTTTTTTTTCACCATTCTGTTTTACTCGCTTACCAATTGTTTGACCTTGAAATGAGAATAAGCTTGGTTCCTACTAGAATGTCATTTTACCTAGTTTCTACCTTTCCCCAACCATTGGAAATGCTGGAAAATAGTGCAAGTTCGAGTGTTTTTGTTTTGGGCTAAGAAGAAGGAATTTGACTATCATGGAAGCAGGTTGTTGGTGTTTGTGTACCGAATATCATATTCGTATTCATTCGTTCAGATTACATCGAGGTATCGTGGTGGTTCTATAAGTACAATAATATTAAAGAGAGATGGTGCAACGGTAACTAATTGTTCATCCTTTTCCTTCCCATACTTTGGTAACCTATATACATAATAATATATACTATCACCCAATTCCAGCAAACACCAATTTCGTCTAGAGTTAGTTCTTTGAGCCGGATTTCTTTTTTGGAGTTTCGTTAATGTTTTATTGGAGTTGGTTGTTTGCTTGTGTTATTCCAATAACCTTGATCCTTTGTTCCTCACATTTCTTGCATTTCTGCCTTCGAGTTAGCTTAAATATTGTCATTGTCAAAGGGGATAGTTTCATGAAAAAATCATAATAAATTTTCATTTGCTAGGTTATATTTTCAAATATTTTTGGAGTCTAATTTTTTGTATTCGTTAAGTAAGTACCTGCTTTTAGCGTTGGAACTTTGCTCATACTTTTAAATATTTATTGAACATTTGTTGATTTATCGTGGTATCGAACAGACACTATGATAATTCAAATAATGTTAATGTTAATCACAAGTTTTTATGGATTCTAATTGATATCATTAAAATGGTTGCCTCTGCTATTTGTTCGCAATAAATTGGAATAAAATTAACACCTTGTATTTTAATAAATATGTGAAATAAATTTAGCAAGCGACCTCTGGGTCACGACGGAGTTTACCACTCTGCAACAAAGTTAGTCTTGCTTTAACTCGACTATTTTGCGTTTCATCTGTCTGTAAATTTGTTTGTACGTTCCGTTTCTGTTTCAAGATGGTAGACGATTTAATGGTTCGTTAAGATTATTTTTTCAAATGTGAAATCGTCTTGCTTATTTGGACTTTCTTACTTGCATTTTTTTTTTAAATTACAGTATCTGCCTGCTTGAAGAAAGTTTGAAAAAAGAATTTTGAATAAGATAGTGACATTTTTTTTTTTACATGAATACCGCACAAGAGTCCCAACTGCTCCCGTCTGGAGCCAGTGGGACTATGGCATCCCCAATTGGGGTATGTTGTGAGGCTGGAGATAGTGGGGAGGGGAAGGAGATAGGGAAGAGGAAGATGGGGAAGTGCCTGGCTATTCAGATGTGGTCATCAAACACGGCTAAAGCCATTTCAAGCAACGCTTCAATTCTGAATGGTGGTCTTATACCAGGGCAATACTGAGAGTATCTTCCACTCTGGAACGTGCTGCAAATATACTACATATTATTTTAAATGAATAAATTGTGATCACAAATTAATCAAATAAAATTTATTTGCCACCCCGGGCTTCGAGTGCGAGTCAAGAGCCTTACTGTTAGACTACGCCGGCCATCAATTTGGATAAATTGAATAATTAATTGATATATTTTTTTTAAATTACTTAAAATATATGGTTTATAGTTAACAGTGGCGGCTGGTGTTCATAAAAATGGGTGGTGCGCTAAAATAATAATGGTCTTTATTTCAAGGTGTGGGGAGGTGAGTGCAATCCCACACATCCCATAGAGATATCCCATAAATCTTGGACCTATCTACTCTAATTAAAATAAATTCAATTATGAAAAAATCCTACCAATTTGTAAATTAGGTCGATCCTCCATTATCTCTGTGTGCATGCAACACATTGAGTCTAAATTAATTGTATTTCTTAAGAAAGATTAAATCTTTTTAAAGTTTAATAACATCGTTCAATCTAAACAGACGTCATAGGGATTGTGAGGAACAACTCACTGAAAAAGCATCCCATATTCCATTATTGTAAAAGAGTTCTAGTAAAATAAATATTGATCCATCAGCATCTGTAAAGTCGCCGCGATTGTAATTTCAAATTCGATAACAGTTGATTCCTTAATTTAAACTTATCCAGAAAATTGTATGTAGATACTCATTGGCACGAAAATCGAGTCATCCGAAAGTCTTCCTGACGCTCCGAAACTCCAATGAAATATATACTGTCATAACAAATGTCCGCGATGTTTATGTTGTTATGCTGTCGTTGGTCGATTGAAACAGCATGAAAAAGAGTAGATATTAAAATAAAGACACAATATGGATGATAATATGACACAAACGTGTCCCCGTTTAACATGCTACAAAACGAACTATTCCTTTTAATGTGGTGGAAATTTTTGGATCGCCGCCCGCGATTTCGTAAAATTTGCAAAGCATTCAACCTACCTACGGTTTTGGCTCATTATAGAATTATGAAAGAACTCCTGCGATCGCTTTGCAAAACTAACCACCACTCTGAATATAGGCACACAGCGATCTGCTTCGTTAGGCGCGCAGTCCAGCGGGCACCTATAATACGTATGCATTATAACCGAATGTATATTGTGAACTGTGATGAGGCGTGTCGGAAATAAGTATGTTTTTTATTTAAATTAATTAATTAGATTAGATTTAAATTAATACATAAATTTTGGGAGTGCGGCGCTCCTCCTCACCTTAGAGCTGGCCGCCACTGATAGTTAAATAGGTAGGTATATTAGTACCTACTTACAAATGTTATGATTTCAGAGGAAATTTTAGTTTTGATTTATTATTTGAGTAATGTTAGTAAATGCAATAGTATTAGATCTTGTTACGTTGCAAAAGATAAAAGAATAGAGTCCTTTATTGCTGTTGCGTGTGAGGAATTAGTGAATCGAGTCCCAGTGCTCAAACTCGCCGCACCGCCCCCCCTCTCCGTACGCAGAGGCCGGTGGCCCGAGCGCCGGCTAGCGACGGCAGTTCCCCGACCGGCATCCAGCGTGCAACACCTCCCTCGTAATTTTGCGCCTAAACGTGTCGAAGAGGCAATTCCCCCGTGTTCTACGCAACTGGAAACCGTTTGAGTTCGAAATGATAACCATCACCGTGCTTGTCGGCGTTCCCGCCCGATGACAGTACCCCAAATCTGGAGCTAGCTGTAAGTCCAATACTGAATTTTACCCTTTGTGTGCAATTTAAATTCGTTCCCCTATAAAAACGTATAGAGAGAGAGCCTTCCGCAAATGGTCTAAGTTTTAGGTTAGCCAAGTAAACCCATGTTACCTTGTACCGAGGCTGGCAATAAACTGTGTTAACTATTGAACCTCAGTGAATTAACCAGTGTTTTGATTGAGAAGGGAGACTCGGCGATTGTGTGAGAGAGGAGGGAGAAGCAAGCATCGAACCACAGGCACTCGCCTTGAGACTAAGAGGAATCGTGTTTGTGCCGAGTCGCTGAGCTAACCGATTGGCAGTTGCATGTTTTCTATCCGTAGGATTTAGCTGGCGCTGACCCCTGGAGGCCGGCAAATAGCCGCCTCCACGTGGCCTGCTAACAATCTTTGTAAAATGGCCTTTGCATTAAACATATTACTCTGATCTTTGGATGGCGGAATATTAGTCAATAGAATATAATTTTCCTTTAACGAATCCCGTTTATGTTTCCAGGAAACCTCCCCCTCCGCCCAAGAAGATCTTTGAGTACCTGAACAAGCATGTTGTGGGGCAGGAGCACGCCAAGAAGGTGCTCTCGGTGGCGGTGTACAACCACTACAAGCGTATCTACAACAACATCCCGCCCCCCGTAGTTCCTGCCCAGCCCGTCTCTCACTCGGAGCAGCAACAGTCCTTCACGCACAGAGGTAGATGCACTTTCCTTCCTTATCCTTATAAAGACTATGTCGTTAAAGAATTTGTGATACCCGTGGACTGGTATTTCAAATTCTCACACATATGCTCGTCTTTTAGGCACGCAATCGGTTGACATGTATACATTACGCTCGTCTAAAAAGGGTTAAGGGCTCTAGTAAATATATTGAATCTTTACATAGTATAAAAAGAAGTCGCTCCCACTGTGCGCTTAGATCTTTTAAACTACGCAATGGATTTTCATGCGGTTTTCACCAATAGGTAGAGTGATTCATGAGGAAGGTTTTAGGTTTATAATTTGTAAAGTTTTTCTGTAAATTGGTTGAAATATATAATTTATCTGGCCAAGCGGCAGCTGGCAGCGGACTGCCAAACAGGCGGTGTGGATTTGATTTAACAGATGGCGTTGGTTATAAAGGTTGGGTAATGGCGTGGCATTGTGTTTCGTTAGCCACAGCAACGTGTGTCCGGGTCTGCTAGTTATAACAGTGAATTTGGTAATTAGAATAGAAATTATGAACAAAAACATGATTCGAATTGTACATTGGAGGTTATTATCCACCACTTACCCGCCCTGGTATAAGTAACAGATGGTTACTCCTTCAGGGCTCTCGCAAGGACTCTAATTTTTTTGAAAGAACGAAGCTACATTTAGTTTAGAACGAATTTAGACCTCCAATGTCCCTGCATACGTTGTTAGCAAGCAGTATGCAAGTGCTTAGCGGGAAATACAAGATACAATATGTGTTAGTATTACAAAATATAGTATTCGAATTGTACATCACAAATTCGTCATTTTGCTAGGAAAACCACTTCTTTCGCAGCACAGTTAGAGAATTTTTTTAATTAGTAACTAGCAGACCCGGCCACACGTTGCTGTGGCTAACGAAACACAATGCCATTACCCAACCTTTATAAAAAATGTACTTTGTACATAAAACTAAACTTTATAATCCTGATGGAGTTTTAGATTACCAACACGAACTGAGGTGTTGTTCTGAAAGAACCCTTTTTAGAAGATTTAACGCTTTTGGTTTAATAATCTGCAGGGGACGGCAAGAAATTTCAATAAATAAAAAGATTTTTATGTTAAAGTCAAAATGTAGACAATACCATTCTTGATAAAGTGACATCTCTTTAAGTTCTCTAATCTCGTAGGGGTAATATCCAAAGGCAAAATAAATGTAAAAGGTAAAAAGTCAACACTGCAATTGCAGTGCACTGACTCCTGGGGGTTAAAATGAAAGAGGGTGATTTTCTAAAATACAGTTTTACTTACGTAAAGTATTATTTTTCTCAGTAAGTTACTTATCACCTATAGTAGAAATCTGTATTTCAGTGAAACTGCTATTGGTTTGACACTTTGCTAATTATAGATCATCAGCTAAGACGCAGCATGTGTGTTGAAACTCTGGTAAATCACAGCAAGTAGTTTGTAACAAAATACTAATCAAATCATTATAAATTATCCATCAAAATTGCAAAGACATCACCTTGTGTAGCCGTCAAGTATCACCTTTCAGACCTGCTGCACATTACCGGCATCGGGCACGCCAGTGTGGGGGGCTCGGGGAGCTCCCTGGGCGCGGCACCACCTTCCCCGCCCACCCAGGGGCCCGCCGCACATCCACAGGGGGGCTCCGACATCCTGGACCGGGCCAGCCACGACCTGCGTCTCGAGAAGAGTAATATCCTGCTGCTGGGGCCTACGGGATGCGGTGAGTCTTGATTTAACTTTATTTTATTTTTTTATGATGCAGTGTAACCTCTATCTGTCGTTTTTGAATTGAAAATAACGATGAATGAGGGAAAATACCGGATGCGGGGATATATATATAGAAAAAAGCTACATTTGTGCATTTCATGTGTGTGAGCATGATTCTTCAACACTGCATATGTAGGGGTCAGCCCCCTAAGGGTTAAGAAGGGTACGTTTAGATTTTAGATGGTTTGGACATGAGAGTGGATGGTCTCAGATAAAATGTCAGGAGAATGCATGACACAAAAATGAATACATATATATCACACATCCTGTAAGAAAGGGTTGTTAGTCAAAATTTTATTTTTATCCCTGAACCTGGTGTTGGCCAGGATTTTATGCCCATACATCCCAGCATTTCATATGAAATCTCGGAAAGAATACTTCTGAAGCAATATTTTGTGCATTTATTTTGAACTATCGTTTATTTTATTTACCGAAACACATTCTTTGAACAATAAACTATCGATAAAAACAACAATTATTGTGTTTATTTGATGAATTGACAGGTTTTTTTTTAAAGTTTTTGTGACCTACCATCGACTGACTTTGACAGTTCAGATAATGCATTTTAAAATATTCTGGTGCTGCCAGGTGAATGAAACTTTTGGCGGTATCAACAATACTGTTGGCGCAAGCAATTCTGTGCTTGTCTTTCATACAGTGTCTGTATGCATAAGGGTCAAAATCGCATTTAAATTTTTTTTTTTTTTTGCCAATTTCACTGGTGATCAAGCGGCCACCACGAGGTGAATAGTAAAGTTATAGTGACTATCTACATCCCACAAAAACCGTATTTAAGTTAGATCATTCTATCTCTGCGAGATGTTGCTAGTGTTTCTTTTCAACGGGACCGGTTGTTTCATCAATCGTCATTTGTTTTCGCTCTCCTCTAAAATTTAATTTTTTGACTTATGACACTTTTCAATGGGATGTGCAATTGTACTGCATTCAGTCTACAAAGTAGCACTGATTTGATATTCACTATTTAATGCTTGTTTGCAATATAATTTTAAATAGTTTGTATTTATTTTGCAGGTAAAACACTCCTGGCCCAGACGATAGCTCAGTGCCTGGACGTCCCCTTCGCCATCTGTGACTGCACCACCCTGACGCAGGCGGGTTACGTCGGAGAAGACATTGAATCTGTCATTGCCAAACTGCTGCAAGACGCTAACTACAAGTAAGCAATCAACAAGAATACAACCTATTAAGATCATTCATTTTGTGGCAAAAGTGTTGTCTTAATTTGTTCCTTGATGTAATTTTTTTGCTAGTAAGATTGCTACCGTGCCGCCTTTAAGCAATCCATAAGGATTTTTATAAATTCATATAGCTTATAGTTATTGGTAAACACAAGTGCCCCTTCCTAAAATGTTTCCAACTACCCCAATTTCGTGTTTGAAAAATGATCTTTGCAAAGTCAGTAGAGAGAGTTGGGACAAGCTTGCTGGAAGACAAATTTGCTCCGTGCAGACCAACAATAGGTAAAAAGTAATGCCTCTTCCGATCTTTCGACAGCGAGATAATATACTTTCTTTTTGATAAATGTTTTCGTGGACCAATATTTTTGGTTCGGGTGTTAATTTTAAGATTCCCATGCCCTATCCAGATAAAACTTGTTTGATGTATACGATTTACAAGAGTTTTTGGGAGATTGTACAACAGTTTCACAACTATAACAATTTTTAATAAAGATGATTTTTTTTCAGTGTTGAGCGAGCTCAGATGGGAATAGTCTTCCTGGATGAAGTGGACAAAATCGGAGCTGTTCCCGGAATCCATCAGCTCCGGGATGTTGGAGGTAAGTGATTCCCATCAACTTATATCAATTCTATGGTTCATTGCTTCGATTTTCATGGATCTGTATATTATAGGTACACATAAACATATTGCGCCTGACGGAAGGTTAAAACAAAGAATAAAATTGTATTAAAATATACATTTTCCAGGGGAGGGAGTCCAGCAGGGTATGCTGAAAATGCTGGAGGGCACCATCGTAAATGTGCCCGAGAGGAACTCACCCAGGAAGCTGCGCGGAGAGACGGTGCAGGTGGACACCACCAATATCCTGTTTGTGGCCAGCGGGGCCTACAACGGTCTGGATCGACTCATCTCTAGAAGAAATAATGAAAAGGTTACTTTTGTGCTCGTTATTATCTACATTTTTACCCACCAAAATCTCACGTTACTTGAAAAAAATATATAGGAATTGGCCCAAAATTATCTCACCGAGGGGGAGAGGGGGGGTCTAGATTGAAAGAAAAATGACTCACGTAATTAATGGATGCCCCCGAAATACACAATACATACTATGAGCCTAATAAACGTATTTTAAATTTTAAGCAATTGATAAACAACCGTTTACCAAACATCAATGGTTGTTTAACAGTTGCATAAAATTTAAACCACGTTTATTACTAAAGGGGTACAAACACAATATACAATTACACTTCATAAAATTCCTGGGGTACATTGTTTCTCAAGTGTAACTCTACTGTTCCAGTATCTGCACTATATATTTTCCCAAGTGTGACTCTACCATTCCATTTCAGCACATATGTCTTTTCTCAGGTGTAACTCTTCCAGTGCAGTATCTATCCTATATGTTTCTCAGGTATAACTCATTGCGCAGTACCAGTGCTAAGTGTTTCTCTCCCATTGCAGTACCTGGGCTTCGGAGCCCCCGTGCTGGGCTCCCCGGGCCGCCGTGCTGCCTCGCAGCAGGCCCTCCAAGAGCAATGCGCCGGTGCATCCGCGGAGGAGGAGAACCGAGAGAGGGACGCCTTCCTGCGCCTGGTGCAGGCCAGGGACCTTATCGACTTCGGCATGATTCCGGTAATATATTAATAAACACTAGTAAACAAAGACTTAAAGTGATGTTTTGCGAGTGATTGGTTGAACGACATGATGAACATCAAATATAAAGAAGTTCTGAGCAATCCTGAGTTTGGGCAGACCTTCTGTTGACGCTTTACCTAAATCTCTTCCCAATGCGTTGTTTCGTCATCCCCCTCCTCTAAACCATATAACCTGTCTCCCTCTGACATGAATCTGCGTTAACAACATCTTAAGAAGAAGTTTGCCCGAGTTTCTCTTGGTGTATGGATCACATAAGTGAATAAATCCATCGATAAATCCGGGTATCGATGTGAAACATAAATATTTTTATTTTCAATTGAAAAAATATCGTCGGAGAGCAAAATGTCTTCTAGGTTTTTTACTCCTAATATGCTCAGGAATCTATTACACCCTGTGTATATAAAATTTTTTTATCTAATTATTTATCTAATCTTTCATTTTTTATCTAATTAAATGTTTTGTTTTAGGAATTCGTTGGACGCTTCCCTGTTCTTGTTCCCTTCCACAGTCTGAATCAAGACCTTCTAGTGAGAATATTGACAGAACCTAAAAATGCACTGGTACGTTTCTTAATAATTTATTTATCAATATTGTTTACCATAGCTCTAAAGCCATCTACATACAACAGCCCTAAATACAAGCGATCCAAATTCATTCGGTCCTTAGAGGTGGCTTCGGATGGCCATCGCTTCTGGATGGTCGGTCAGTTTGTTTACCATTTGGATTATTGTTGTGAAATATTTCCTTCTTCGTGTGATATTAAACTATGTGTGCTGGTGGTTGATCCGATACTACATAAGGCTGTGGCCTTGGTGCATGTGTAAAACTTGCGTTTAGTTGAATTGCGCATGTTAAAAATGAATTCATTGAATTTTTGGATCTTGTAGGCACAATATTCTCCGTGAATCCAATTAATGGAGTGCAATCAATAATTTTAAATAAGTTTCAAGTTGACACAACTGTGGGGGAGTTAGTAAAGATTGGAATATTGTAAAGAACTGATTTACCCTTTATCTTCTTATATTCTTATTGATTAGAATTGTTCTTATGGCTTTGAGGGGTATTGATAAACTACACAATCAAACATAAGAGATTCTTAATTATTCATACCG
This sequence comes from Limnephilus lunatus, assembly GCA_917563855.2. Taxonomy (NCBI): domain Eukaryota; kingdom Metazoa; phylum Arthropoda; class Insecta; order Trichoptera; family Limnephilidae; genus Limnephilus; species Limnephilus lunatus. The sequence continues at coordinate 49,969,738 of OU830601.1, forward strand.
ATGGAGTGCCTGGTGATGATTTCTTAATTGAGTCAATATTAAATGTTCGGAGAGATAAATATGTTGTTCATTACACGGGCTTCATTAACAGGCTGTTTGTACCATGATTTATTGTTGCAAATGTCGACGTTTAAAAATGAATTCATTAATTATGCAAAAAATTGTTGACCCAGCTGATTCCAGCGTTCGTTCAGTACAATTCGAAAAGGAAATTTACTATTGAAGGTAGTTAAGAATGTACAACTACTTGTAAAGGAAAATGCTAATATGTATGTAATAGGATAATAAAGATGTTTGGTTTGATGTCCAGGTGCCCCAGTACCAGATGCTTTTCTCAATGGACCGCTGCGCCCTCAGCTTCAGTCCTGAGGCACTGCGAGCTATTGCCCGCCAGGCCATGGAGAGGAAAACAGGAGCCCGAGGACTTAGGGCCATCATGGTGAGGAAAACATTCATATTAACTAAGGTCGGGTGGTTTCACACAATTTGAACAACTCCTCAAATTTCACACTGAGCATTCATGTCAAGAATTCATGTCATTCTTAAATATGGGTTGTGTTTTAATAGAACCATTATGTAATTAAGTTTCAAATCACTAATAGACTAGGAGACGAGGTAGGTAAACCCTACGTCATCGAGTACACGGATGAAACTACTTTTTAGTGATAATGGACACTTAGAAAACCTTTAAAAAGCTGGTCTGCCGGTGCGCCTCTTGGCAGGAGCCGCGCTGCCATGGAAATAGTCAGCGTTTCTTTTCGAAAAAATTACGTCATCGAGTACACGAACGGGAATGGTGTCATATGATAAAGGTCGATTAGAAAATGAGAAAAAAGCAGGGCTGCCAACCGGCAGCCTGGCAAGTTCGCAGGCAGCCGGCGTCAAAGTGGGGTAAAAAATAGTAATTTTTACGTCATCGAGTACACGAATGAAACTAATGAATAACTATAGTCCAGATCATTCCGTTTAAGAATTTCTTGGTCTGCCGACCAGCAGCCTGGCAAATTTTTGTGTACGATTTTTTTAAGTTTTTTTTTTTTTTTTTTAATTTTTCGTTTATCTTTATTATTATTTTTATTTCATTATATTTTTAAAAACTTTGAATGCCATATTTTAAAAATATGAACGATAATGATAAAAAAAAAATAATTTGAGAGTTCCGAGTTTACCCATCCGTCAGGTGAGCCGTTCGACGCCAAACCACTTACGAAACCTGTCGCGGTGCCCCTCACCGCTGTCGCGTGTCAATATTATTGAACAAATTTATAATATTAATAGTCCTTTTAAAATTGCCTAATAGTCCATAGTAGTTGGAAGTTCGAAAAACCAACGCACCATCGCTGTAAGAGCTGCGTTCGTCCGTAAAACGACGGAAATTTCTGAAACCCCGTTCGTTTCAAATCGGTTTCGCTTGCCCTGCTGCACCGATTACATCGAATACAAGATCGAAACTAATGAAAAACTGTAGTCTAGATTATCTCAATCATGACTTCTTTGGTCTGCCACCAGCAGCCAGGCAGTTTTTTGTGTACGATTTTTTAAAGTTTTAATTTTTATTTTTAATTCTTAAATAAATTTTTTCAATATCTTTATTATTATTTTTATTTCAATATGGTTTTAAAAACTTAGAATGCCAAATTTTAAATAAAATAAGTGGTAATGATAAAAAAATAAATTTTTGGTATTCCGAGTGTACTCATCGGACGGGAGAGCCTTTCGACGCGAAATAACTTACTGAAAACTGGCCGCGGAGCCCTTCGCCGCCATCGCATGCCCATATTATTATACAAATTTATAAAAATAATAATTTTTTTAAGATAACCTAATAGTCCATAGTGGTTGGAAGTTCGAAAAACTACCGCACCATCGCCGTGAGAGCTGCGTTCGTCCGGAAAACGACGGAAATTTCCGAGCCTCGTCCGTTTCATATCGGTTTCGCTTGCCCTGCTGCATCGATTGCGTCGAACGCAAGATCAAAACTAATTAAAAGCTGTAGTATAGATCATCCCATTTATGACTTCTATGGTCTGCCGACCAGCAGCCTGGCAGTTTTTTGTGTACGATTTTTTTTAGTTCTAATTCATTTTTTAATTTAAAAAATATATTTTCAATATCTTTATTATTATTTTTATTTCAATATGGTTTTAAAAACTTAGAGAGCCAGATTTTAAATAAAATAAGTGGTAATGATAAAAAAAAATTTGAGTCTTCCAAGTGTACCCATCGGACGGGAGAGCCTTTCGTCGCGAAACAGCTTACTGGAAACTGGCCGCGGAGCCCTTCGCTGCCATTGCATGCCCATATCATTATACAAATTTATAATAATTATAGTTTTTTTAAGGTAACCTCATAGTCCATAATAGTTGGAAGTTTAAATAACCACTGTACCGTCACCGTAAGTGCTGCGTTCGTCCGGAAAACGACGGAAATTTCCGGGTCCCGTCCGTTTCATATCGGTTTCGCTTGGCCTGCTACATCGATTACACGAGTATAAGATCAAAACTAACGAAAAACTGTAGTCTAGATCATCTCCTTCATGATTTCTTTGGTCTGCTAGACAGCAGCCTGGTAGTTTTTTATGTACGATTTTAATTTTAATTTTATTTTATTTATTTTTTGTTATTATTTTCAATATCTTTATTATTATTTAAATTTTAATATGGTTTTAAAACCTTAGAACGCCAGATTTAAAAAAAAAGTGATAATGATAAAAAAAAATACATTTTGAGTGTTCCGAGTGTACCCATAGGACGGGATAGCCTTTCGACGCGAAACAACTTACTGGAAACTGGCCGCAGGGCCCTTCACCGCTATCACATGCCCATATTATTATACAAAATTATAATAATAATAATATTTTCAAAATTACCTAATAGAAAATAGTGGTTAGAAGTTCGAACAACTACCACACCGTCGCCGTAAGTACTGCGTTCGTCCGGAAAACGACGGATATTTCCGGGCCCTGTCCGTTTCATATCGGTTTCGCTTGCCATGCTACATAGATTACTCGAGTACAAGATCAAAACTAACGAAAAACTGTAGTATAGATCATCCCGTTTATGACTTTTTTGGTCTGTCGACCAGCAGCTTGGCAGTTTTTTGTGTACAATTTTTTGAAGTTATAATTTTTTTTTTTAATTTTTAAAAAAATATTTTCAATATCTTTATTACTTTTTTATTTCAATTTGGTTTTGAATACTTAGTATGCCAGATTTTAAATAAAATAAGTGGCAATGATAAAAAAAATAATTTTGAGTGTTCCGAGTGTACCCATCGAACGGGAACGCCTTTCGACGCGAAACAACTTACTGGAAACTGGCCGCGGAGCTTTTCACCGCCATCGCATGCCCATATTATTATACAAATTTATAATAATAATAGTTTTTTTTAAATAACCTAATAGAACATAGTGGTTGGAAGTTCGAACAACGATCACACCGTCGCCATAAGAGCTGGGTTCGTCCGAAAAACGACGAAAATTTCAAAACCCAGTGCGTTTCACATCGGTTTCGCTTGCCCTGCTGCATCGATTACACTCGGAACACTCAAAATTTATTTTTTTATCATAACCATTTATTTTATTTAAAATCTGGCATTCTTAGTTTTTAAAACCATATTGAAATAAAAATAATAATAAAGATATTGAAAAAAATTATTTAAGAATTAAAAATAAAAATTAAAACTTTAAAAAATAGTACACAAAAAACTACCTGGCTGCTGGTAGCAGACCAAAGAAGTCATGATTGAGATAATCTAGACTACAGTTTTTCATTAGTTTCGATCTTGTATTCGATGTAATCGGTGCAGCAGGGCAAGCGAAACCGATTTGAAACGAACGGGGTTTCAGAAATTTCCGTCGTTTTACGGACGAACGCAGCTCTTACAGCGATGGTGCGTTGGTTTTTCGAACTTCCAACTACTATGGACTATTAGGCAATTTTAAAAGGACTATTAATATTATAAATTTGTTCAATAATATTGACACGCGACAGCGGTGAGGGGCACCGCGACAGGTTTCGTAAGTGGTTTGGCGTCGAACGGCTCACCTGACCGATGGGTAAACTCGGAACTCTCAAATTATTTTTTTTTTATCATTATCGTTCATATTTTTAAAATATGGCATTCAAAGTTTTTAAAAATATAATGAAATAAAAATAATAATAAAGATAAACGAAAAATTAAAAAAAAAAAAAAAAAACTTAAAAAAATCGTACACAAAAATTTGCCAGGCTGCTGGTCGGCAGACCAAGAAATTCTTAAACGGAATGATCTGGACTATAGTTATTCATTAGTTTCATTCGTGTACTCGATGACGTAAAAATTACTATTTTTTACCCCACTTTGACGCCGGCTGCCTGCGAACTTGCCAGGCTGCCGGTTGGCAGCCCTGCTTTTTTCTCATTTTCTTATCGACCTTTATCATATGACACCATTCCCGTTCGTGTACTCGATGACGTAATTTTTTCGAAAAAAAACGCTGACTATTTCCATGGCAGCGCGGCTCCTGCCAAGAGGCGCACCGGCAGACCAGCTTTTTTAAGGTTTTCTAAGTGTCCATTATCACTAAAAAGTAGTTTCATCCGTGTACTCGATGACGTAGGGTTTACCTACCTCGTCTCCTGGTCTATAACACCTTTTTGCCTGTCCCCAGAAATTTTTCAAAATACAGTGAAACCCTCTTAAGACATTTTGTGGCTTAAGAAGTTTGGTTTATTTAGTCCCTCGGCCCAACTTTTTCCGCATATAGTTTTCCTGCTTAAGAAGTTTGTTTTTTCCGGTCCCTTGGAAAACTTCTTAAGAGGATTTCACTGTATCTCATAAAAACCTTTTTTTTTACATGAACACACAATAACATGGAAACATTATCTATTGGAACAAAAATATTACAAATAATTTCAAAATAAAATGAGTTTGTTAAAATTAATGAGTTCGATGAAATCATTTGAAATAATTTTATTATTTTAGTTACTAATTTTAATGCACCAATCCCTAAAAATTTTTAAATATATTTTGATATGTTCCCTCGTCTTGTACATAAAAATACATAGTGCGTTAGTGATTTATTTCTCTAAATTAGGACAGCAAAAGCCAAATCAAAGCCATTCTGTAATATTCCAGAGTGATCACTCACCCTACAATTTTTTTTTAAATATCCGTAATCGAAATGAATATTGTCAGTGCATTTTGGCAGTCTACAAATATGACTTTTGCTAAAATGTCACTAACGCCATTTTTGCTGAGGACCCTCGATATAACAAGGAATGAGTGGAAAACTTTTGTATCAAAGTTTTACAGCTCATGGTGGAAATGAACTTAATCTAATTCTGTGTCATTACCATTTCCAGGAGAGCATCCTCCTAGAATCCATGTTTGAGATTCCCGGATCGGACGTGCTGTCCGTCCACATCAGCGAGGATTGCGTGATGGGTTCAGAGGCGGCAGAGTTCATCCGAGGCACTCCCACCACCTCCCCCAACAGCTCCCAGCAGACCTCCGAGGAAACGTGGGCCGGAGTCAGGGCTCAGAACTAATATAGCCTGACGTGGCTCGTTCACTCCGAAAAACTCTATTATAGACAGTGCTGTGTATCATATTATAATACAGATTTATAGTCAAATCTGTTACTCTGTTTACTTGACTCATATTAAGTACAACATTCATTTAATGTTGTACCGTCTTTAACGATCCATGAAATTCTATTAAAACCACACAAATATTTTTTTATATAAAGCTTTGAGATCCTAAAGATCCATTTTTGCATATGTGATCCATAAAGTTTCACTAAAACACATAAAATGTGTCAAAACAAATCGCACGGTGGAACAGATTGCGTTGTAAAGCTAGTAAAAGATTTAAGAAGTGCATTTCTACAAAGTCCTTTTTTGTATTATTTTAATGAGATATTCATTTTGTAAAGGAGGATTTTTTTTAAATAATCTTTAAATTTCATAAAGGGTAACAATTGTTATAAGCAATAATTATCAGCCTGAAACACTCATCTACATTGAAAAAATATTCCGATAAAAGATACTTGCCGCCAACGGGACTTGAACCCGTGTCCTCCTGATTGCCGGTCAGGTGCTCTTGACCACTTAGCCATGGTGGCTTATCTAATACCCGCCAAATAATTCAATTTATACTAGTGTTTCATTCAACAATTACTTCTTATTACATTTTTTAAAATCATGTCTTAAAAAATGTTAGTTTATCAATTAAAAATAATAATTAAATTTCTTCTTAGGGTGCGCGGGTTTTGAAAAATCATTTGATTATTTTCATGTCTAGTGTGCCAGACAGGGTGAGACACACAAGTAATGTTAGATAAGGCTGAAGGTCCCAATCCACAGAGGCACCAAATGTCACTCCTTTCACCACTTGTGAAGGAGAAAGTAGTCTGTGTTGCCCGTTAAAGAGCTGGTCTGAGATGATCGAATGGCGCCTTCCTTATGACGTAGCTGGGTCTGGTACAGAGAGTGTAGGCTAATCCGTGGTTAATGGTTATTCGAGAAATGAGATGAAATAGATGCAGGGTCAGAGTGAAGTCGAGCGGGCAAGCAGAGAGAGTGGTTGTCGAGAAGAGCGTTGCTGGTTAACTGGTTTATTTCGGCTTCTTTTCGTCATATTTATACTATGTTGTAGTACTGTAATCACTTTCAGGCAAGAAACGCTACTCTCTCTTCGCTTGCTCACTCTACCCCCACTCCGATGATTTATGTGGTCGCGTTCGGCAGTACCCCGGGCTTGAATTTTTTCATGTGACCAAGTCACACGGCGGTACAGCTTCTTTGCTGTGCGTCCGTTACAGTTAGAAACCAAACATTTCGATTTTTGCCCGATTACTACAGGACATTACAGAGTTTGTATTTCTAGATTTGTATTCATAAATATTCAATATAATGGAATGGACTGATGTTCTATAGGGAACCCTGCGCCCTAAGTTTTAAAGTTTTAAGTTTAAACTATCAAATTCAATTCTTGTTTGTGTGAAAGCACTATTAAGCAATTATTACATGATTATAACATCATCAGCGTCAGCTAAAGACGAATATGAGTTGAGAAAAAAGATGGCAGAATTTTTAAACAAATCCGTTCGAGGACTTAACCCCCTGAAATAGTTAATGCTTACAAATCTTTATATATGTATGTAATGTAATATACAAATCAACCTATCGAAGGAACCGTTTTATTGTATTGAAATAACCCAGATAACTTGAGCTTGTGTAATTTAATATAACTCGGACATGCAAAATGTTACTTTTTGTGCATAAATACAGTGAAACCCTCTTATGAAGTTTTCATGCTTAGGAAGTTTGGTTTTTTCGATCCCTTGAAAACTTTATGACCTAATTTATTATTTTTTCCCGCTTAAGAAGTTTTTTTCAGATTCCTTGTAAACTTCTTAAGAGAGTTTCACTGCGTGAAAATTAAGTTATTGCCTTGAATGCAAGGTTTGTAAAATGAATATAAGTTTACGGCTAATCAAACTACTTTGTTCATAGATAATTGATATTGCTTACATAATTTTTGTGTAAGTTATACCCTATGAACCATGTGCTCATAAATAATGTGTTCTATTAAATATGAAATGTTGATTTTAGAGTTATTTGTTGACATGTTCTGAATACAGGGATAAATCTTATATTGTATGCAAAGGAGACCAAAAAATTTAAGTAATCTATGATTTTGAAGTTCTCTCAAGTAAACTCAGTTATGAAGTCTTCGATTTCATTTAAATTGTGTTCCGAAGAGCTCATCCTCAAAAACTTGGAAGCTGTTCTCAAGTTGGAGTCAACCACCTTTTAGAATTTTAAATTATTTTGTATTGTCGATCGACTTTAAATACCATTTAGGAAAATTAGCTTTAAGTTTTTAGATAGGTTAAATTCTATCGTACAATCTAAAAGAAATGTATCTATATTTTTAATCATTTTTTTTTCATAGCTATGGATAAGTGTTGGTTTTGTGACTGTTATAAGATTATATTCACGGAGACTCTTGCTTTACGATGTCTTATTTTTACTTCAAATTTAACTTTTGTTGTTCACCATTTTCGTGTTTGGATGCATTCGCCTTCTTCCCCACTCCTACTCCTGGATTGTGATCTCACCAGCAATGTTGCGGCGTAAGAAAATAGTTAAAGTTATTTTTTTGTAATATAGTGTCTGGTTATTGAAGTCGTACATGAATGTTTTTTCCTAATAAATATAAAGTACTAAGCTGTTTTTCATTTTTGTTTTGAATGCTTGGAGTGGGTGTCTCGTGTCCTAAACCTCAGTAAAATTATCATATTTTATTTTCTAATTTATATTTGCCAAATACCTTATAATGAATATCTGAACATTTACTGGCTTTTCAGTAGGCTAAGAAATACAGTGAAACCCTCTTAAGAAGTTTTCCAAGGGACCGGAAAAAACAAACTTCTTAAGCAGGAAAACCTTATATGAGGGAAAAATTGGGCCAATGTTGAAAAAACCAAACTTCTTATGCCCCGAAACGTCAAGAGAGAACTTCTTAAGAGGGTTCCACTGTATTTACATTGCTTATATAGAAGGCGGCTGGCTGTGGCAAAACGAAGATTCCAGAGCCGCTCATTATTAAAGGCAAAACAATTAAATTATAGATATTTAACCGGTCAAATTTGTATTATGGGGCCAACAGACTCAGCTATAAAAGATCATTTTTTTTATCGCTCGCCATTACATTCCCAAGGTTTTTGCTTCCACCATCCGCCTACTACTTATAAGGTATCTGGCGAATACTGTGGACGGGTGTTCTACCTTGTCTATTGAGCTGCACATAGCCTACAACATAATAATAATACACCACCTACAAACACCTGGGGATCAATGCTGTTACCTCTTTTGAGCAGGTTCCATTGCAATACTTGTAGAACAGATTCAGCAAACCTGCTTTGAGATACCAGCCGGTCTCTTAAAAACGGATTGTCAATTAGTCAAACCACCCTCCTTTGCACAGAATCAAGCAGGTTTATCAAGTACTGGAACCTTGGTTATTGCTGAATAAAATCTAGGACCAAATAAGCACGCTGCATTTAATCATTTCATACATACATACAAGAGGTGTTTATATGTCTGGCTCGAATGATTTAACAAAATCCCAACGGCCCTTTGCAGTGAAAAGGGTTCCCTACCCCTTACTTAATTAGCATCAGCTTGAGCTCAAGTGACTTGAATCAGTGAGTGAAGGAAAAGCAGTTCATCTGATAGAATTCAACTGATTGGGGCTCTGTCCAGGAGCTGGGTTCAGGGACCGGTCACAGGCTATGGTACTACGGGAATGGTCCTCCTCTCAAATAAACAACACGGAATAGAAGCGTGAATCTTGTTTATAAGGGTTATTCACAAAAATACACAAACAAGAATATGGTAGGGGGACCCTAACTTCTATCACACTCCATACACTGAACATTGTTATAAAGCACAGGTGGTAGGGGGAGAATGCAGTCTGGGCTGTTTTTTTCCTACTAGGTAGTAATGTTTTTATTTTTTATGAAGTCAATAGGTGACACCACGTTATCCGCCCCGGGTGCCACCCATGCTAGCTACGCCACTGCCTACGTGTGGTCGTCAGTACGGTGAGGGTCCAGCATCTGCCATTTTGCCGGTGTTGTGGCTCACAACACGGGGGGAATTGGTTGGCAACGACAGGGAGACGAGCCCTTCAAAGCACTTTGTTGGGAGAAAACCCCCATCCTTTACGTGGATCGATTGTTGCGGGCGATCAATATGCGTCGGGACCACAGCCGCTTTGCCAACATAGGAACTTGCTCGCTTGGTAATGTGTGTCTTCCGGAGCGTGGAAGTTTCTCGAATCGACATGAGTGAGACCTGCTGGCTACGCGGGAGAATTCAAACTGTCAACTTGTGTTTCACAACAATAGAACGGGTAAGATTCAATGCATAAATAAGCAAGAAATTAAAAAGCCTTTTAATGTTCATTGTTTATTATGAAAAAGAATATGACATAGATGTGTTTATAATATTTTATTAGTGGAAAAATATTTATAATACAGTACAAAAAGTTGTAAAGCGTCCCGTGCGATACACTTGATATTTCAGATAGTTTATTGTGCCCTCAATATTTACATTAAAAAACATATTGTAAGCAAAACCAAAAGTTAGATAGCATGATCAGGGACCGCGATAATATGTATTATCTTGTTTCTATAAGTCCTCAACGATTTACACATCTATAGGACTAGTTAATACATTTAAATAGTACAATGAGATCATAGACATCCAAATTGATTGACCAGCACATCAGGGGAGAGGGAACGGCGTGACCGTCTCCCTTTCAGTGATTGGTCAGTAAATAAATCTGACAGTATACAGGCAACTCGCAATGTAATATAACTATTTAGTCCTAGAAAATAAAATCAGTTTGCGAATTACTGATCCTTTTTACAATGACACGCAAATTGCTGGCTGCGTAAAAACTTAGCTGAAAATCCCATATAGGGGCCATCCATAAATTACGTCACACCTTAAGGGGGGGGGGGGAGGGGAGTAGAGAAGTGTGACAAGGGTTATGGGGTGGTCATCAGCTCTGTAAAAAAGTCACATGTAAAAATCTAATCTAAAAATTTTGAACTACTGTATTGATTATTTTTAGATGTAAAATTGCAAAATATGTGACGTCACACTAGGGGGGAGGGTGTCTCACAAATGTGTGACAGGGACGGTGGGGGGTCAAAAAATCATTAAATTCGTGTGACATAATTTATGGATGGCCCCATAGGATTAATAAAAGTTCAGGCTGGTTTCCAAAATTGAATATTTTGTTGTACTATTTAGTTATGTAGACACGTACAACAAGTGTGTTTTAAATTACCCACCTCAATTGGTTTGGTTAAAAACGAACATTCATATCCTGTGTAGAAAAGTTCCACAATGGACTACGCAGCAAACTGTTGCTTTACTTGCTTTAAACTTGTAACTTGCTTGCGAACTTTACTTTTTTACGCAGCATACAACATAATCAACATACGACTGACGTCCTTGTTTATTCAAAGCATTTTCGAACCCTCCTGGTGCCAAAAATACGAGCACATATGCCTCCAACTTGTCGAAATGATACATTTATGTTAGGGCAAGTCTATCAATTTGGATGTCTACGATTGAGATACAAACATTTCTACTTTTATAACTTCATTCAAATAGGAGTAAGTTCAACTTATATACTTTTGATTACAGATTTTACCCAAGGATGCTTTGCATCTAGGCAAAAAAAAAAGGTTGAAAAATTGCTCCTATTTTGAATGAGGTTTACATCGAATGGATCTTGATTAATTGAAGAAATCTTTGTTTACTAATTTGCATTAGCAGCCTTTGATTTATTGAATGTTGCATAATAACTCAGGAAGGGAGGCTTTTAACCTCCACAGCACATACATACATGCGCAAATAAACCATGCCCGAACGTTACGCGCATGCGATGTTTTAAAAAAAAAAGCAGAAATTCACAAAAAGTGCCCCGCACACACCTATCCTAATACATCAGGAACAAGGTGAATTTGATATAATAATAAATGAGTAATTTCCACATGCACAAATTATTATAAAATACGCAATTTAATGTTTTTTTTAATAACTTGAGTAATAATAATAAATGAGTATTGTTCCATGGCAAATACCAAACATGACTGGCAAGACTAAGGAACCACGATAATATTATTTATCAATACAAAAATATTATTATGATAAAACACTCCAAAACAATAGACATTGAATATGAAACAAATTATTTATATGAAACGAGATCAAAGTCTCGTTGTCATATTCATATTTGAATATGTAGGTATACAATACATTGATGTTCATTTCACATATTATTATATTGGGGATACAATATGATATGTCAATTTAATATGTAATAAAACTTTAAAGAATTAGCAATATGTACATGTATTTTATACAAGGTGTAAGTACGTATCCAAAAGATTTTAACTAGAGATTCCTGAATAAAAAATTGGAAGTGATTTTGCTGTCTGATGGTATTTTTCACACGTCGCCACTGATCACACTGCTACACGATGCAATGGATCTCTCTCGTCTGTACGGTGCTGCTGGAGCTAAGAGTAGTGTTTATCATGTGATGTGCTACGTTGCACCCAGTGGCGTGTGATGGAAATATATTTTTTGTTGTTTTTAATTGAAAAAATAACATCAGATAGCAAAATGAAGTCTAAATTTTGCTTCACAAATGCTCAGGAATTAGGCACATACACCTTGTATATAAGAATAAATTAAAAAGGCTACCACTTTAGCTTTAATAACAGTGAACAAAGAAGAATGGGAAAAATGTTTGGTATCTGGGCTCGCCCCAATACTATTTTGAGTCAATAGTAAATGTAGTCGACATACCAGCGAATAGATTTTTTTTTAAAAATAAAACATTAGTTACTTTTATGGTTTAAGTCAAATGTTTGTCGGTTCAGAATTATGATGTCTTGAAAGTGTTGTTCATATTAGAATGTTAGATTAACCCTCTCGCTCCAGAGGGGGGTAATACAATTATCTCAAACGAGGATTTTGTGCAATATCTAAATTGTTTTTTACATCATATTAAATGCTCTATAATTTTGGTAATCCTAGAAAACTATCTGCATTTAAAAAAATTATCCAGCTTCTATTGTAAGACATTAAGCCCTTATTTATTAAATTACCCCCCTTCCCCTCTGCATTCTTTCAAAAAAATATATTCTCCACATAAACAAGCCATGAGTTCGATCGTAAAAGGTGCATTTTACTGGAAAGGGCTACAATAATATAATACATATTTGAGTTAAGCTCGATTTCGTGCCATCTCTTTAACAATTTTGCATTAATGATTTGCTTAGTGATTGATTGCTGAGTGGAGATGGGCGATGCCCAGTTAAAATGGTAGGCAGTAACTAATTCCAGACTCTTACTGGAAAGGACGAAAGATAATTTAGAGAGACGATCTATGGGGGACCCTAGTGACCTCCCTTCAGGTATGTAAATTTTAAGATCACTTTCAAGACAGTATAACTCTGAACGGACAGACATTTGAGATAAGCTGTTGTAGTAGGTAGCTTATGTTCTGCTATAAAATACTTGAGGGGTGGCCAAAAAATTCCCATTCTCCTGTAAAAAGACATAAATTCCAGAGAAAATTCTTGGATTCCATTGAAACAAAATGCTAGTCTTCATATTATAAATCTAAAGAAACAGTATTTCTCTATTTTCCTCAAATGGATGGATTCCCAAAAGAAGTTAAAGTTTTCACGAATTTAAACCAATTCAGAAAACTTAAAATATTCTAACATTAATCTACATAAAAATACAGCAATTCCTAGTCCTACTGTTCTTAAATTAATAAATTAGATTCAATATTATTACATAATAATATAATTATTATTGTTAATTTTTGGACATTCAACTTACTATAATATTTTAATATATCAATATCAATAAATACCATGTTTCAAAATACAAATTAAAAATAAGCGTTTTGCAATAATTAATAAGACTTACAATAAGTAGAAGGCCAATTTACTTCAACGTGATGCACATTCATTTTACCAAATCAATATGCTGCATTTTCTAAATTACAAATAATGACATGGTGTCCCTTGAAGTTATAAACCTAAGGTTTAATATTTGGTATCATTAGGTAAATAATAGTTAAGAGGCAAGAAATTTAGGATTTTTAAGAATGGCAAGAATAAACTAATACTTTTGTACAAGTATTCAAAAACTCATACTAATACCCACTCTCGTCATTTTATTTATACACACACCATATTACTTATAGATTCTTATGCGTTAGTTCAGCGTAGGTATGATTAAACCGAGTGTAAGGTTTGTTTTGCCTAAACCTGTGCTGCAGTTATAAGTCAAGTTTTTCACATAAAACCTTCCGCGTTGCAATATTTACACCGCTTTTATAAGTAGGATAAAATAATGTAATTTTTTATGTTAACACCTTGCATTAGTGAGAAGCAGCTAAACATGTGTTAGTCTAGTCATCATATAAACCAGACTAATGGATAATCAAGGATTTTGTATCTAATTCATTTTACATACATTTACATATGTATCTATTGTCAGTGGCAGACTAAAGAAAGCAGAGGAGAGGTAAATAAAATTATGAATCTTAATATTTGAACAAGTTAATGTACATTTTATGACGATGTGAGGCAAATATTAACTTGACTGAACAGAAATTTTTTCTTACAAATGTTAATGTCGAAAGTGAAACAAAAACATGTCTGCCACTGTCATTGTATTTATGTATTATTTCAAGGGTGAGTATAAATTTTATTAATTGGTCATCTCCCATAATTTTCTAAGACTGATTTTCTGAAGACTAGTTCAAAGAAATGTTTTGATAATTTTTATCCTTTTTATAATTTATTTATGATATTTAAATGCTTTTTTCAGAATTTTTCTGTGTAAATAATGGCTATGCAGGGTAGTTAAGACAGAATGAAATTGATTGATATACATGGGTAAATTTAGTAGATAGTAAATTAGTAATTTTAACTGCTAGATAACACATTATTTTAAATACATCTATTTGAATTTCGATTTAGTTTGTTTGAATGTATGTATGAATGAATTGGAAATTAACCCACTTCCTGACATCCGACCAAGCTAAAACTCGGCAGATAGACTCATTGTCGATGACAATGCATTCTATCAACCTTTGGTGCCAATCAGGCGCGTACACGCCGACATATACGCATTTCTCTGAAATTCGATGACATTACAGCAGTTAATATATGCAATAAATGTCAGTCTTATATAATCGGTATTTGGCTCGGTTGGTAGAGTTGTCGACTCCAGTTCCTGGGTAGGAAGGTTCAATCCTCAGTCAAACCAAAAACAAATTTTAAATTTTAAAAACATTTGGAAATATATACCTATAGTAAAAAAAACTTTTATTTCTTACGAATTGATTTTTTAGACAGTGATAGTAATATTATTGTACAATATTTACAACCTAACCTACCGAAGTGAGAAAGGGAATATGAAATTCAAAGGCAGCCCTATTCTCATAATAAATAAAAGAAAAAGAATGCCATAAGGCAAATTGTCTATGATGAGAAAGCATGTTTCCCAAAAAACCTAGTCCTATATAGGCCAAAGAATTGTTATGACTGAAAATGCAGCAATCTGTCTTATTATTTATGGTCTGTCAAAACTATACCTGCCCCGATAATGCAATGTGGTCCAAAACATTACTAGCATAATGCCTCGTTCCGATATTTCAATTTTAGTTGATCAACTCTCTGTTGAATGACACTTGAAAGCATATTTATAAGTGTGAACCCTCTTTCAACAAAGTTGATCAGTCAATAAAAGTTGATCAACTAAAACTGAAACATCACGAACAAAGCAAACTGAAAATAGTTGCATTGAACTAGAAAATTCAGCCAGAAACAGCCGTGCAGATTTCATGACAGCAGATTTCAACTTTCATGAGTTTAATGCTTTTAGTTAGAAAACAGATTTCCACTTGGTTGATTACATTATCATCTCAGAAATTCCATCCCATATTTATCTTTTTATCTATGGTCTCTGAACGTGATCATTCTGAAATCTGTTTTTTAAATCTGAAATGTATCTACATACACACAAAAATTCATTGTCCCTAAATGCACACGCATTGAGGATAAGAGAGCCACACATAACAATCGAACAATCATAACGAACAATATTCTCGACACTAACATCAGTGGTTACAAATAACTATTATACTAAGCTCATAGAAGAAAACCTTTAAAGTTATCTTCTTTTAAGGACAACTCAATAACTCTTGTCTCATAGACACTACCAATACATTGACTGTGTGAGGATTTGGACATCGTAATCCGTAAGACACTTTTAACAAACATAACAATTAATAATAAATTGTCAACGTAAGTTTTGGACAAGCATGTTTCTTACAATCAAAAATAATCGCTGTGAAGTTGAAAGCCATTAAATTAATTAGGAAAACTATTGCAGATTTTATTTTTCGCAAGAAAACATTTAAATGTTTATTTTAAATAATTGCAAACTGTTTGTTTGAAAAATCTAGATTATTGAATATATAAACACGAGTGATTTCTAATATACCTAATTCATTGGTTGAAAATTGTTACAATATACCCACCACAATTTTATGGTCCATGTCCAAAAAAATGTAACCTACAAAAATAATCTATCCACCTCTTGTTCTTGGTGAAAACAATAACATTGTGGTCCTAAAATGCAAAGCTACTGTCCTCAAAAAACTTCCACAACAAATAATAATATTAAATATTTATAAACTAACGCTTATTTGCTTTGACTTTTGCTTACACAATCGTTTTTCTACATTAAAAATCAACATTCGTGTTCTAATGCTGGTAGGTATAAACTCAATGATAAAATCAATAGATTTATCTAATGATGTGTGTGACTTGTGAATAATTCACATCTGCTTCAATCTTTGATTAAGAATTCAATCGCTTTTTTCTACTCAAATGTGTAAATCGACATTTGCTCGACTCCTAGCATCTAAAAGCCACCATTCCTCCGATTAAACACAGTGGGACTATCTCACATTGTGAAATACTTAATAGTTTCAACTCTTTAACGAGGAGGCAGGAGCAACTACAAGTCTCCACTGTCCATGGCTTTGTGCATGTCGGAGACCAGCTTGCCAAGGGTTTCACTGTACTCTGAGTTCTTCTTGAAGAGAGCATCGAGGAACTTGGCATTGTTGAAGAAGGAGAAGACCCAATCTATCCGCGCCAGGGATTTCTCCGTGAGGTGTTTTTGTACGATGAACCTGAAAAAACAAGATTAATAAATTATTAAACACAAGACTTAGACAATTACAGAACAACTTCAACAATTCCATGTGGCATGTGAACAAGCGACAAACAGCTTAAAAAAATGTTAGATACGTATTAATGTTTTTATTCATACCGCAGAGCTTGGTGAGATTCATTGAAGGCATTCATCAGATATGGCCGATCATAAGAGAAGTCCACCTCGTAGAATGAAATTATCGCCATTTGTGCCAACTAAAAAAAAGAGTAAAAATTAAACATTTAGGTATAATAAAATTTATAAAATTAGTTCGCTTGTGGTGGAAAAACACAAGAAAACAATGCTATATTCCCCGGAGAAGGCATAATCCTACCAGGAATCGGTGAACTCCAACATAAACAAAAGAATTATTTTTTCTGAAAACTAGACTTATTTTGGTGTTTCACAAGGATTACATGTGGGACCTAAACTAAATGTGAAGTGCATATGTTTCTTCGAGTGTGATGATATGGTTGAGTGACAGGCAAAGATCAAGAATACATTTTTCTTTGGACGATTAACAAGTAACTTATCGAGAGCGCGTATGTATTACCAAAAACGCATTTTCCATTGTACAGCGACAAACATCTACAAACAGTAAAACACGGGCACCGAGAAATTTGAATAATAGGTATTTTAGAAATGATGTCACTGTCGCTGTTACCCCTCCAAATGCTAAACGAAAGGGGCAACTGCACCTCAGGCTGATTATACCTAAATAAAATTGTCAAAAATGAGGTTTTGTATTCTCCTGTTTTCTCATCCAAAACTGGACCGATTTTTTAAAGATTTTTTCACCAACAGTATTTTAGAATAAAATATTCGACCAAGTATATTATCCGAGTTATACTTGGACGAAGATGTCTGTACATTTATTTTAATATACTCTCAATTTTGTATACTGAACATCTGTTGATGGCGTTCTAACTGGATTTTTGCAGGGTCAGAAATCCCGTAAAAAGAATTTATCAAAAATAAAAGATACGGCGCCTGGCGCTAGTAAAAACCTCAAGGGCGTTGTATATACTATGTGTTTGGTGTTATCAGCGCCTTGGAGGCTTGGTAAGTCGGCGCCTAGAACGGACTGCTCCAATTGCGTCACAGGGCCGGCCCTGAGAGGTTGATCATCTATATAATATTAAAAATGTTTGCACTTGTGTCAACATCCAGAGAGGAAATAAGGGAATACAGGTTATAAGTGCATGTAAATGCGAAGGCAATTTAAACGAACCTGGAATTTATTCCAGAACTTGTCTGCGGCATGTAGTTCTTCCTGTGAGAATTGTCCATTTCGGTAGAGGACTCCCAGCTTGATGACTACTTTTATAATATTCTTCACTAGCTTCTCAGCCTCCTTTTTGTTGCCGGACTGAAACAAACAAATAATAAATATTATTACCAAAATGAAACAAATTAAACAGTAGTATAGTGTCTAAACAGCATCAATATTTACGTACATGTCGAATTTCTACGTCGGTACCTACCTAACAGTTTTTCTCGGGGCAGTTTTGAACAAAATGGTGAAATTTCGTATATTTCTTTCAATGATCAAACGTTACCACAAAATAAACACCAGTAAAATCGGTAATAACACAATTCTGTCTTTGATGAAAATCAATTACTGGTGAATAAATGATTCCATGCCAACCCAGAATCAACTGAACTCAACACCTTTGTGAAAAGTCATAATTTTTTTTTTTTTAAATAGCCTTTAACCTAACAAAACCAAATTTTTCACCACCTTTAAAGACTTTTCAAAGGAGGTGTTGAGTTGAGTTCATTCTGAATTGTCC
Source organism: Limnephilus lunatus (assembly GCA_917563855.2). Classification (NCBI taxonomy): domain Eukaryota; kingdom Metazoa; phylum Arthropoda; class Insecta; order Trichoptera; family Limnephilidae; genus Limnephilus; species Limnephilus lunatus. The sequence continues at coordinate 49,988,357 of OU830601.1, forward strand.
GGTACCGAATAAATGACAATTTTTAGGTTTCAAATATCAACAACAGTAGGTTTCAAAACGTTACATAAATTATCATTAAATTGTCGTTCTCGGCTGTGGAACGACTTGCTGGCCTCCGTGTTTCCTCCCTTTTGCAACATGGGTCTCTTATTCAAGACCCAGGTTCACTCCTTCCTTTTCACAAAAAGATGAAATAGGCCCAGAGGGAAATCATTTTTTCTAATACACCTGTGTCGCTACCTACTGGCAATTGTTAGCAGGTAGGGGAGAGGGGGGCATGACGGGGTAGTCAACGTTTAAAGATAAATAAAAAATTGTTCTTCAAATAATGTTAGAAAATCTACATTTTATGCAAATAAACTTTAGTCATTTAACTGTAACATTCCATAGAATAAAATGCTAAAGGATATTTTTAAAAAAGCTATACAAAGTGTAATTAAAAAAATCGGGCATTTTCACCATTTTCATCGGTCTTGCCCCACCAGGGGGGGGGGGTAAGACGGTAAGACCGCCGGGCAAGACGAGGTGATTCATACTTGGGGTAAAGAAGTATCGACTCCTAGTCTTCGTCTTCAACACCTGCACAGGAACAGTGAGCCCACTCTTGACATATTTGGAAGGCAATACAGCCTCCTATAGTGACTCCAAATACCTACCTACCTAATTATCCACCTAGTGGCAACAATCTACTCAGGAATTCAAAATTTTATTTAAATATTGGAACACCGAAACAAAAGCTACACAAGAACATCTTTTCATTACATATTTATATTATTATACCAAATCAAATCAAATCAAAAAATATTTATTGTACATATAAAAAAATACAAAAGGTATAGCTTATGGGTAGATCCCATTTCTTCCAGCTAACCACATACATGTTATATTATAATGTTCATACAAAGAATAATATTATAATTTTTATACAAATAAGAAAATACAGATAACAGGAATACAAAAATAGGTGTTTCATTTATGTGAGGTATTCACTTAAGGTGTAATGACATTTGTTTAGAAGTAATGTTTTGAGTGATGATTTGAATTTGTGTGTGTCTTGAATTTGTTTGATGTTATGTGGAAGGTTGTTATATACTTTAACGGCCATGTAATATGGTCCTATTATTTTATATTATTTTATTTGTTTTATTTGCTTTGGGAATTGATAAGTTTTCTGTGAATCTTGTAGCGTATTTATGTGTCGAGTTTTTTTGTGGAAACTTGACTGTAGATGATCGCACTAGCATGCATAGTTCCATTATATATATGTCTGTGACTGTCAGAATTTTCAGATGTTTAAACAAAGGTCTACATGAATCCAGACGAGCAGAGTTTGTAATTTTACGCATGCATCTTTTTTGGATGATAAAAACATCTTTAGCGTTTACTGAGTTTCCCCAAAAAATTATACCATATTTTATTATTGAATAAACATAACCATAGTATGCGGCTATTACTGATACATATTTACACAACAGATTTCTTAAATAAAGAGTCAAGTAAATGGAATAGGAAAAACCCAAAACCAAAAAATAAATTTAATATTTAATATTTGAGCCATATCATTTAATTTGTTGTCAATTATCATCTGTATTCAAAGATATGTGCGAGTATTAAATTGTAAATAAATCAACTATACCTACCTACATAACAAATGTAAAAAAAGGTGAATTTGCGATCTCTGTAATAATATATTGTATAGGTACCTAAATAAGAAAACATTTGTTGTATCCTACAAAAGTCAAAAGTACTTTTCCAGTATTGATCATTCTATACATAGGCATTTAGAATTTTCACAAAACACATTGCATTTGGGAACAGTCGTATTTCCTGACAGCAGCCGCCAAAGTAAACTTCCGCTCGTTTTATTTAATGCTAAGCAGACGCAAAATACCCAACTTTTCATACAAAGACTCCATTGAAATTCAAACATTGTTAAAAAATAATAAACGCAGACCTTTCAAATGAACGTTTTATGAAACGTTATGATATAGGCGTATGAATCTCGAATTTGTTTCTCCTTCTTTCTCATAAACGACCCAATTAGGGGGAATGGCTGCGCAGCCTTTTTCGTACAAAACTTTAATTTGGATTTGAGGCCAAAATACTTAACCAAGCTGATTTTTTAAAAATGTTTAACAAACATAACTATTGCGAAATACGCTTCAAACCTCTCGATGGAAATGACATCGCGGTCCGAAAGTATTTGCGTTTACTTGGAAATTCCATTCACAACGAACAACGCTCTTCTAACCATAACATTAACCATATCGTTAAGCATATTATGCTTCAAAGATCCATAATAGTTGAAAATACTTACATGTGTTGTGTAATCCGCTCACAAAAGCTTCTGACGCGAGAGCACACCGTTCTCAAGAGATTTGTACACGAGGTTAACCAAAGCCTCCTAGACTCTGGAGTCTGGGAGGTGTTGGGTTAACCCCTCAGGCTTCGACCATATTTTGTCAGAGGGTCAAATTGGAATAAAATCTAAATAAATTGAATGTTAAACTAAATAAGTTGAACATTTTCGAAAATTAAAAACTGTTTTTGAAAGATGATAGATACAATAATATGCTTTCAGATTTATAAATCAAAATAAACATTTAATTTTTCAAGTTTAAAAATTAAATGTTCATTTTATAAAAAAGTTTTAAAAATGGCTCACCTGACGTTTTTCTATCTAAAATTATCGATAACGAAAAAATAAAAACATATACATATTTTATTAAACAAAAAAAAGTATTATTAACGTTGCCACCTTGAATTTTTTAACGTTTCATGCAAAAATAATTCATAAAAAATTCCCAAAGTTTAATTTTTTTTTAAATTTGATCCTAAAAGTTAGTTAAGATGTATATTTTAGGTATTTTGTTGTTAACTTTTTGATTTGAGCATAAATAGTAGGTAGTGCAAAAATCTCTTTCTAAAACCGTTTCTATCATATTTCTCACTATGATAGTATGGGAGACGCAACGTTTTCTATATGACCTATATGAGTTGTTCTGAAAACCGAAAAATGCTGGTTTCGGTTGTGACTCTGTCCGTAACTCCTGTTCATTGAACACGAGAACTTGTGCTTTGAATGTAAGTATCATTTTTGAAATTGTAAGTGTTTGCTTGGAAAATTCAGACAAGCGATAAAGTACAACTTACAATAAAATAAGTTTAACAGAAAAATAATATTACCATATTCGTAATTCGAACTGATTTGTCAGAGTTTAGACTATCCGTGATATTTGTACGCTGGTTTAAGGTATGGTATTATTATTTAATATTTACAATGTATCGTAATCTTGCGTAGTTTCAGGCGAATAGGGGAAGTGTTCCGTGACACAACGACCCACCCTAACCCACTCCACTGACTACACCTGATCCACCCTAACGAATGCGATGTCATTTGTAAGCCCTCACAGCCCACCCTAACGTTAGCGCTCCGGGGTCATGTTCCACGGCGATTTCCTTTGAAATACCGATAGCAGAGATAATGTAATATATTAAGTTATGTAAGAAATCACAAGGTATTATTTTTTGTAATATTAATTAAAGTCGTAAAATTGATTTTTCACTAAATTATTGTAATATTTTATTTATGAATATCGCACAAGAGTCCCAAAGAACCGCCTGAACTCCTTTCTACCAAGCCCATATTGTGGGGCATACATTAATTACGTGAGCAGTTTTTCTTCCAATCTAGACCCCCCCCCCCCCCCTACACTAAACACACTTTTCAAATTACACCGAATCTATTAATTTTCACAGCTTGAACTCCCTTCATACACGACGTTTAATTTTGACCAATTTTTTTTTTTAAATTCTAAATAATGGCCTGGACTCGCTAGAGCTTACCAACTTAACAAAATATTACATTTCGTCAAGATAAACACGACAATCCAAATTTATTTCATTTGTCCACGAGTAGAACCTAACAAGAACTAGAACAACATTAGAAAAAACTCCTCCATTCCTCGTATATGTGCGCAATATAACATAAAAATTTCACAATATAGAAATTTTTAGCAAAACCCTTCAGAAATATCGAATAGAAGTAACGCGTACGATCGAAAATTAATATAAGAGTGTGGAATATATCGGGAGAATCTTATATCTTTATCCTATATTCCTCTCCTTCTCATCGCCTACAATTAATTTTAAGACACAATAAAACTCAAGCTCCAAACAACTTTATCAGGAAGATACTTTTTGGCTTGATTTAAAAAATTTATCTCTATACCTATTCTATGTACAAATAAGCTGTTTGTTTCTTACAAACAATTTAATAAATTAATACTATATTATAGAAACGTAGCCCCACATGGATTTATCCAAGTTTATTTTGATTAGTTCAGAGTTCTGAATTTTTATGTTTTCGTAACCTTTAACTTTGAATTACTTTTCCCATTAATTTTCCGCAACTTCTACGCATTCAATCACATTTAACATTTGAAATATGTTCAATATTGGTGTTGAAGAAAAAAAATCTAACATTTGGCAGCGAATTCTCCACACTAGCAAAGTAGATCGCAAAGTTCTTACTAACAAACAAGTAGCAAAGTAGATCGCAAAGTTCTTACTAAGTTTTGCGACCCAACTTTTGATTCCCCCTTTTATCGAAATTTTTCTTGTGTAAAAAAATATCTAGTAGTTAGTACTGCCTTCGACCGAGTTTAACGACCCCATTGAAAAATGTGGAAAAAAGTTGAATTAATTTCATGTCGTCAGCGCCCACCGTACGCAAGTTATTAGCAAATGAAATAAACAGATTTTCAGTCGAAGGTGTCAAATAAAAATATGCTACAGTGGTTTGTGTGAAATTTTGGTTTAAATTTTGAGTTCTCTGTTATCAAAAATATAACACCATAAAATTATTATTATAGTACAGAATGTTTCTCAGAATGTGCTGCCATATAAGCAATTCCTCCGGGTAATTCCACTTAAGTAACATAATACGAGATTACAGGCGGCTCTTTCGCGGCTCGTTAAAGGGGATGATTTTACATTTACCTTTCGTGGAAAATTTCAAACTAGTGCTGAGATGGTGGAATGATCGTAAATTGTATTCAAGTATTATATGTAGAATAAAAAAAATCTACTACATATTATAAAATGGGACAGAAAAGTGGGTCCACAAAATATTAAACAAATTTGATTTAAAATGTGCCATTTTCGATTTGTTCATTTTATTCATGAATTTGGCGACGTTGACGTCACACCGCACGCCGGGCAACGTTGGTGACAGCTATTTTACGGGCCAGTGGCGTTTTCTATCTCGTAATGACTTTGGTGATATAAATGTTATTTTGTTATAAATGTATAATTTGGTAATAAGTAGATATGTAATTTAGCGATAAAAGTAATATTTTGTGATAAATGTGTAGTTCCTATGATGAATGCGAATGATATCAATGTAATTTGTATGATATCAATATAATTTTGAGATCAAAATGTAATTTGGTGACAAATGTGTAATTTAGTGATTAAAATTTTATTTTCTGGTGCATGTACATACATATAATTTTGTAATAACAAAATTAAATTTGGAGATAAAATGTATTTCCTATGGTAAATGCGATATAATTTTATGATAACTATATAATTTGGTGATAAAAATGTAGGTTGGTGATAATAATACTAATGTAATTTGGTGATAAACATGTAAGTAAAATATTTAGTCATAGAGTTGTAACTTGGTAACAAACGTAAAATATTTATAGACATAGTAGCCAGTTGGAATCGATTCATAATATACGGTTTTGGATCGTTTTTTAAATAAACAATTATGAATGCAAATTACACGTTTTTAGTACAATTATCAGAAAAATAAACTTTAAATCCTCCACACATTTTTAACGGTATTCATAATTTGTGAAAATACCCTAACGGGGATGACATATTTCCACTGGCTTCAGACAGTTGGGACTCTTGTGCGATTTATATTCACATAAAACAATAAGTTTCAAGTATTTTGACAGTCCCGAAGAACAATTTCGGATCAGTTAAAAATGTCCTTTGATGATTCAAATGTCTGTATTTTCGGAATTTTTAATAAAACGAAATGAATTTATATATTTTTCTTAAATGCTATATTTCTTGATCTCAAAAACAATAAAAATGCAGAGACAAATCTATAAACAGCTCTACTGCAAGACTACAAAATCGCACATCCGACATTGTTCTTCGGGACCGTCGCGCCGATTTGATTCACGTGCCCTTCTGTGGTCCGATCTCGTTCCTCCAACCTCATCTCATATTACCTCTTTCTTCGTCCATCCATTGCTCCCGTACGTATTGCGTACGGGAATCGATCTGCCTTAAATTATGTCGAGTCTAATGAGTTTCCATCGTGTTAGAGTAGGTATCAACACGTTATCTAATTTTTCGGATATATGTCAAAGTTCTAACTGAAAACAAATTGGTTGATTTACAAAATCCAGATAGAAAATAATGTCTAAATTTCAAGACACCAAAGCTCACCATTCGAGAGTTTGAGAGTATTTATGACTATCATTCAATTATACAAGGGAAGGAAATGAAACAGTAATAATAGTTGTCAATCATTAGAAATTGCAATGACTTCTTACGTGTATCCTGGCCAGTTTGTAGAGGTTATCGAGGAGTGAGGAGGAATTGTCGTCGATGAACACCTTTACCACATTCTTGTTGGTCATGCGCGAGAGGATCTTCTTCTGCGCGCGCAGACCGATGTCGCGAGCTTTGAATGCGTTTTCAGTCATGACTAGAAAGAAAAAAAAACATTTAATTATTTTTAATTTGGTGATAAATGTGTAATTTGGTGATAAAAATGTTATTTGGTGATAAAAATGTTATTTGGTGATAAAAATGTAATTTGGTAACAAAAATGTAATTTAGTGATATAAATGGAATTTGGTAACAAAAATGTAATTTGGTGATATAAATGTAATTTGGTAACAAAAATTTAATTTGGTAACAAATGTGTAATTTGATACAAATGTTATTTTGTGACATAAATGTAATTCCGATGATTAATACAATGTAATTTGGTAACAAAAATTTAATTTGGTAACAAATGTGTAATTTGATACAAATGTTATTTTGTGACATAAATGTAATTCCGATGATTAATACAATGTAATTTGATTATAACAACTTAAGTTGGTGAAAAAATGTAATTTGGTGACGAATGTGTAATTTAGTGATACAAAAATGTTATTTGGCGGTGTATATACATGTGGCGGATCCATTTAACTGCACTAAAGCTAGATACAAGAAGGCTATTCTATCAAATATTTTCAATCAATAATAATTTTATTTATACTAATAATAAATAAATAAATTTTATGATAAGGTATAATTTTGTAATAATTTTATTTACATTAGCTCCACACAGGAGGCCTTGGAGAAAATAATTTCATTCTTGGGGATACTGTGTGGAGATGATTTTTAAGGAAAGGAAGGAGAGGAGAGTTCTGGGAAGGAAAAAGGTTTGAGAGGTAGGTAGGAATCTGGGGTTCAGTGTGTCCTGGTCATCCGCCTCCAAGACCTAGACAAACCTCACCCCATGAACCCGGGCACCCCTGCTAAATCACCACACGTAGTGAACTACATGGCAGAGGCAAGTGACCTATGGCAGAGGTGTTGTTTATCCAATAAAGGTTCCCGGGGGGGTGGTACCCATTCTCGCCTCGCAAATTGAAAATGTGTAATTTGGCGATAAAATTTTTCGATGGTATTTTACGCGTTTTTCTGTTTCGCTTACGGTCATTATAAAGTCAGTAAAGTGACTGTACCTGCCCGAGGATGGATCTGTCAAGTTCAGGTCGGCATTCAACTACAATACTCGTGATGATTTAATAATTAATTCACGGTAGCTAGTATTACAAAATCGTTTGTCCTAAGGTAGTACCATCCTACTTTCTTCCAACATGAACAAATTATTGTTATTGAAAATCAATCACACAAGATTCCAGGCCAATGAATCATGTATTTACTAACGAGCTATATCCATTCCCTCTGATTCGCATTAGAGCACGTAGCATTGCTATCAACCAAGTCAAAAAAACATTACACACAAAAATATTCGTATTTTCAATTAAAATTTAACTTTTCTTTCCGGTAAATATGTCAGTTTCGAATTATAAACAATCAATTAGGTGCAGATAAATATAAACCGGCATGTTTATTTGATTTAATCTTTGGGGTAATAAGGTTAAACAATTACTCATCGTTGCATCAATAAACTATGTGGTTTAATAAAACCAGAGCGGAGGAATTTTTTTTGTGTTTTGTAAACAATTTTAAAAGAAAGATTTCTTGTTTGTGGAGTGACAGTATTCGTAAACAACGGAAAAGCTTTTACTGTGAAAATGAACGCCATAGAATAAAAGGAACCGTCGAGAAAAGGAACTAATAAATCGAATCGTAGTACATATATAGAGGAGGATTCGGTGCTTATAAGATGTAAGGTAGATCAGAGTATCGAGCATGGTCGATCGATACAGGTTTTATCGAAAATGTCGATAACTTGGCATCGCTCCCGAGCACGACTGCAGGCCGCTAACGACTAAGGGTTCACAACGACTAAGGGTTCGTAATTTATTTGACATGAATTGTTATTTGTTCGTTAGCGGCCTGCAGTCGTGCTCGAGAGCGATGACAAGTTACCGACATTTTCGATAAAACCTATATCGATCAACCATGCTAGATACCTTGGACGGATATGTAAATTATGGTGATGTGTGTGTTTATGCATAGACAAGTTTTTCAACCGTTATTCCTTTTAATTGTGATTTTCTGCGTTTAGATTTGGTATACCTAATTCTAATACTCGTACGCTTAAAACTGGGAAGACACAAAACGCATCGAGCACGCCTATAACGGAGGAAAATAAAATCCACAAACACCCATAAATATTAATGACGATGAGGTTTGGGCTTTAAACTTCTTGGTATCCGGTATTAGACGGCTACACCAAAATTAAATGCAGAAAACCACATTAAGAGTGTCAACGATTACAACCAGAGGCGACTTGTAACTTTTGGGTGTGATAGGAAAATGCAGTTTGGCAGTGCACTGCACCGGAATTCCTGAAAATCTTTATACAAAAATCGAATTAAGAAAAAAACGTTTTTGGCTACACCGACATCTATGATGCCTTTTTTGTAACATTAACACTCCAGCACACCCTAAAGTCACGAGCCGCCACTGCTTGCAACACGGTATTACTTCCACATACGAATACATAAAAACACTCTTCAGCTCAAAACGACATAAAAGCCGAAACATTAATCACGAAACTACTTTTGACTGTGAAAATTTCAGATCATATCGAATTTGACAATTATACCGAAGCTGCAATGACCGATACGTTCTAAACTGAAGCAACTGTGCACATTTCAGAACGCCAGAGCTCTGGGGTTGAATCAAGACTTTTTTCTGCTGTAGCACGTCGTCGTGTTTCTGCTTCATAATAAAAAAACGCAACACATTCAATAAAGAAGAGAAGAATTCTGAGAAAAATCGAATAATTCAACACACCTGATATGAAAGAATTACATAACAAACCATCTCATAGTTAGGTGATAATGCAATTACAAAACAAAGTGTTAAAAAATCTTTCCAGAAAACCCATGGAAAAACCATGTAATGCTTCTTGTTTTAATTCTATTGTCTGCGGTCTATTGTCATCGGATATAGAGTGTGCAAAGAATGACAAACACTCTTTACAAATAACTACAATGATTATATGATTATTATTCATCGCAGCTGGAAAGCATTTCATTTTAGAACATAACATTATTGTTGGTATCTTTTATAGAGCTACGAATGCAACCATATTCAACTTCTGTAACACTAAAATTCTTAACAATATACAAGAGGCATGAACAATCGATAAAACCCTACATCAATACGATATTAACCAAATCCGTCATCTATGGTCAGTAAAGTTGTCATTATTTGCAAGCACGGTCAACATATATTCCTACCGATGCATGATTGATAAAGTTTAGCGCGGCCTCCATAGTAACAGATAAGTTTTGGTTAACTGTCAATATTCACATACTTTTTAATAATGTCATTGGTTGTGCAAAATTACTGGCTTATTTAACTAACGAAGCTCTTAGAATTGGAAGAAATCTCTATTCCTTATTAAGAATATTCTATTCCTTTTTATCTATAAATGATAGGGGTTGTCCGCGTAGTGCCGACCCCATAAGATTTATAACGAATAAAAATATAAATAACTACGAAAAAAATTACCTCAATTTTGAACAGAACATTTGAATTTAATTATTATACTTAATTAAGCAAAAAAATTAAAAACACAGTAACAGGACAACTCAGGACAGTACCAAATCAAAACGATTTTGAAAAGTGATATATAAAGTCGTGAAAAGTGATGAAAAAACAGGTAATTTGGTTAGGTTAGGTTTATATGCTATTTTTCATCACTTTTAATGACTTTATATCACAAACTTTTCAAAAGTATTTTGAGTTGTCACACTCCTGCGAATTTTCACAGAAGAATCGATTACTAGGTACTTGTTTATCTCATTCCTACTAATCAACTGTTGAACCGAAATTTTGGCTCAACACTCCTCAAATGCACCAACAGATTCTTGCCAACGCAACCCTCAGAACAACAGGCGAATCGAGCGTTGCTAACCAAATCATTTAGCTGATCGGAGACTCAGGTTGATCGATCGAAAAGTTGGGAACAACGGCCGTAAATTAGTTAACACGAGGCCTCGTTCAAAACGAAGAGTCATTTGAAGTTCGTTCATCTGTGACCCAGTCTCATGGATCAAACATCATAATCTGTTTGCTCAAATTTGCCGTAACAAACAAGTGTGAGTACTGCCGCTGAAAGCCTCACTATAACCTCATTTTCCGTTACATGTGCCGTATATGAGAATTGAGAAAGAGGGAGAGGTAACACTGGATCTATCCACGGTACGCTTATAGAAAGGAAGTACTTACGCAAAACGTAATGATATGTGAGACGTGTAGATTTACCGCTGAAGACGAGTTGTGGGTAACCGCGGAAATGTATCTCGCAAAAATGTGGCTGTTTGATCACAAAACGAGCGTGATTACGCCGTTATCAAAATCTAGACTTCCACTCAAGGGACGCTCGTAATTCATAGTGGTAATAAAACGTAAGAAATAATCTTTAAACCGCTGAGGGAGGTTTCTGTGGCAAAAAGAAAACTGTGGAAATTCCAGATAACGTTTTTTATCCCGTCGCGTCGCGTCGTCCCACAGAGTCGAAGCATTCGACTTAAACCACTGAAGACACTGCTCAGAAAAGTAAAGTTCGCTACGGTTTGCAGCGCAGCTATTGTCAGAATTTTTTGCGCGGGGTTTTCGGTTTAAGTCGATGGCTTACCGATACCGAAACAGTGGAAAACCTCTTGTAGTAGTTAGCACCTTTGAAGTTTGTAGTATTTTTGACAGCATCGAAAATACTATAAAATCAACCTTCTAAGAAAGGATTTGTCACACTCGAAAAAGTAAATTTTAAAATTACATTTTATATTGTTTTTGTATTTATTTTTTTAATAACTCATGTCTGGCTTAGACACAGCTTTGTTTTGTGGGATTTAGCATACCTAGGTTCGGAATTTGAAGGGTTATATTTCCATCAATCTGGAAACGGCATAAAGACAGACATCAAAAAGCAGTGAAGAAAGTATTCCATAACAAAAAGATTTCTGATGTGTAGTTATGGTTAATTTAAATAACAAAATTATGGAGGTTATGGGTTAAATTTCCGTCAGAAAAACTGTTTCCAACCGCGGTTCCATACTGAAAGTAAATCTGTGAAAATTACAGATATTATTTTTGTTAATAACTCATATCTCACTTATGCACATTTTTTCTCTGCTTTGTGGAAGTTAACACACTCCATTATAATGCCCACCACAATGCCTACGAGAACGAGTGTGGACAAACTTGGCTTCAGAACAACAAATATAAGGTTAAATAATACCTTTTTTGTGTTTTCAGAGTAATTTTAGTGCAGATTAAGGCCATTTTGTTCAGTTTTACTTTGAACTCACCTAGTCGTAGTTCAGCTCAGTTAAGGAATTCACGAATTAATTTTAAATAAACTCGTTCATTAAAAATGAATGAAGAGTCGAATTCCTGGTACATTCTTATTAAATATGTGGTTAAATATATACGATTGTACTGTACGAGTTTTACAATCAGGCTACACTCGAGTTTCAAGTATTTCATCTAGAAAATCTAAACAGGAAAAGGTGTGTAAAAGCCACTGCTTACCATTGAGAGATTTTTTCTGTTTCACATCGCTCTTTATAGTTCAGATTTTTCAGTACCCTCTTTTCGGTAATAATAAAATAATACCAAGGTATATACAATTTGAAATATTCATTCATTGTAACTATTCAAACCAAGATTTTAGAGGTATTCCTGAACCAATAGAAGCAAGTAATAAGGAAGTGAAGCCGAAAGAATGCGGCGTACAAAAGAAAATTTCGGAAAAATAAAATCAAATCGCGGCACCTTCCCAACTACCCAACTATACCCAGCATCAGCGGGCCGGAAAATATACTGTTGAATATTTTTATTGGGAATGTTCAACAATCTGGAAACATTTTTTATTACATTCGGTAGATATATCGAATATACATTATACCTATATTATAATATATGGAATCGAGGCACAGTTTCTTTTATTTTTAAACTTTACACAGGTACTCCGGGCACAGAGATTATTTTTTAAATGTGAATACAGCGAAAGAGTCCTAACTGCTCTCAATTGTTTGGAGCCAGTCCCATGTCTTCCATAATTGGCAGTGGCTAGGGCTGCAATCCCGCATCCCGCAATCCGGCGAGATTTCAGCAATATTTGATCCTGTGGATTTGCGGAATTTGCAGGATAAAAAAAATACTAAATTTACACAACAAGTGAGTTGCAAATCACGTGATGCGAAAGCACCAGAATACCCAGAAATCGGTACCTATCTACGAACTTTTGACTAGCATAGTTTTTATCTTCTTAAAATACTTATCTTCTAGTGTATTTCGTTTTCATACAAGACATGAGAGAAGAAAGATTTTTATGGACGGCTTTTAGGACGATCGTCGTTGACGTGCATAGATCTATCTGCCTAGGACTACTTTAGATAATTTGATGAAACTTGCAAAAAAGGTTACACAGGTGTCGCAATGAACATCGACAGATCTATAGTAATCGACCATTTTGAAGAAAGTACCACGATCCGAGACAGTAAAACATAAAATGAATCCCTGGATACTAATTATTTCTCCCTTTCCAAAGAATAAACCGAGTTGGGTACCTTTTCTTACGAAAATAGATAGCGACAGATAAACAAACCAATCGTTCTTCATTGACGTGTGTTTTCTTTATTACCCCTGTGTCCTGTGCTTCAGGTTCGGGTTATATAACTGTTGCGGGCTACGGACGTAGAACTACGATAAAATTAATAAATAGGTGCACATTTAACATCGAAAAATTCACAACTTTTTAAAGGTTTTACACCATTTAAAATTAAAAAAATCTTTTTTAGGCAAGGAATGTTGCAGTAATAAAAGTTTGTGAATCTCATTTGGTAGGTTGATGATTTTTTTTATTTTTATTTTTTATTGTTGATACATTATTTTACAATTTTTCATATTACAATCCTGTAATGTTGGCCTCACTGGGTTGTTTACCCGTGCTGAGGCCCCCATTTTATAATATAAGATTTATACATAATCAGTAAAAACATTTAAAATAAAGATAAATTTAAACTAAAATAAAGATTATTATTTAGCAGATTCAAACGAGGGGCGTAAGCGCCGCGGGTATAAATTTTGGGTTTCTTTATATTTCTATTAAGATTAAATAATATTGAAAAAATGATTACGTAAACAATAAATATATAAACTAATTTCTTATGGTTACCAATATATGACAACCACGACAATATGTACGTAACTGTCACTGAAAACAAAAATGTTTTTCTTTTTGTTGTTATGAGTGAGTTTTTATTGTTGTTTTATATAATTGCGAACTGGAAAAATGTTAAAAAATTCATGAAATAGTATTTTTCTGGATATACCATGAGTTAATTTTTCAGTTTTGTGTACATACCTAATTCTGTAATGATATTCATTTTATTTATTTTATGTACAAACATTCTGTCTTATTATATTACGATATTATGATTTTTGTTTTATATAACTCTGTTCAGTCAATTCGGTTCATTTCTCAACACAGGAAGTAATTCTATGATTATTTGTATTTTTGGTATAATTTTAAAATAATTGTAAAAAAATGATAATATTCTACTAATATATTTTATACAGCTATATAAATATTTAAAAAATCGGAAGCTACCGATAGAAATGACGTTATTAAGCTGTGGAAAAAAAAACTGTAGAAATTTCATGACCCTAAAGCACACCGTTGATATATTTTGCAGCCTTCTTCGAACGCGCAGATTTTCCTATTTATTGTCAAGAGTCCAAAAGCATTAAGTTTGACCCCACAATAATTTTACATTAATAAGGGATAAATCCCTTGCTGTTCTTTGGTCTTTGGTTGAAGCGCCCCTCGATCACAGGTGAAATGAATGGGAACTATAATTTATTTTGGTTCCCCCTTTGTTCGATGCTGTTCGTGTGTGGGACTTTTATTATTATTGTCTATGTCAATCGTGCGTCGTTTGGTTCCGCGCCACTAACTTTTAATCAACAGACTAGCGATAAAATGAAATCAAATGTGTTCGTTTAGCAGTATTTTAAAATAAAAAGAGTGGGTTGCAATTAATGCGTACATGCGATAGCTATTTCAGTGATATTTATTAACGATTTTCAAAAATAATTTAGAAGCAGGGAATCCCGGGTTCATGGGGTGAGGTTTGTACTGCGTGGCGGGCCGGATCCGCAGATACTGGTTTAGGGAAACCTTTTGACCCATCGTCTTGTACCTCAGTGGGAGGAATGGATACAAATGTCCGTCATTCCTGGATACAATGACCACCAGTTCCCTAACCACCTCTCCAACATTTTTCCTTCCCAAAACTTCATCTCATTCATTTCCCTATAAAGACCCACCACACAGCATACCTAAAAGTAAATGATTTAATGCAAACAGTTAGAATGTGTAATAAAGTGGTAAATTTTCTTATTGATATTAATCGAAGTCAGCAAATCGATTAATCGATTAATCGATTAATCGAAGTATTATGTAAGTAAATCGATCGTCGTGTTATTAGTCAGACATCTCCAAATATTAAGTTTTGAGATAATGAGGAAAGCAATACTCGAATGCTCCCCATAAATCAATTATTTTTTACATGTATCTGTGTTTTACATAACTGGACAACTCAGAATCATGCAACTTCAACACCTAATTTGAAAAGTCATTAAAAGTGATGAAAAAACATGTTTAAATAGGTTAGGCTAAGTCAGGTTATGAGCTTTTTTTTAATAAATTTTAATGATTTTTCAAGGAGGTGTTGAAATTGCATGATTATGAGTTGTTATGGAACCGTGTTACATTATTTAATACGCTATAAAATAACACCGAAAGTCATAACGGTTCGGAACATTAGAATGACATTTTGAAAAATCCTACTAGTGACTCAGACAATATCAACATTTTGTTAAATTCACTACAAGTTTTCCGCATTATACATTGATTTGGTTGATTTGATTAATTAATTTATTTATAAACAGAAACAAACAGTATATTAGTTTTTTTTTTTATTTTTTTATTTTTATTTTTTTTTTTTTTTTATTTAGGAGAAAATACAGATACAGATGTCAATTAACAAGAATATACAAAACAATAACTAGAGAACTCACCTGCACCCAAACTATTTCTCACGAATTAACATTAACAGCAGATAAAATAAAAAAAATATACAAATATTTTTACTTATAAATATGGAAAAGACGTATGTAAATATGAGAAAATTATTTTACAAATAGAGAGATGAAAAAAGTGCGCAATAACCCTATAAAAGTTTACAAATTATCTTTGGAAAAATTTTGATGGTAAGTCCAAAAACATATATATTGATAAAAAATAATATTATACAGAAATTAAAAAAAAGAAAATTAGTTAAAATTATAAGCCAAGTAATGTCTAAGTTATTATACTTTGTAGGAAAACAGCCTTCAATTTTCTACTAAAAGTACTGCGCGTGTCGAAAAATAAGTCGGAATCCTTGAGGTTTTGATTTTGATTAAACAATTCGCACATTCTTCTGATTGGATCCCTGACACCAGCATTTGTACGCGTCCGGCTAATGTGGAATAATTCGTTAAGTCTTGTTACTCTGGGTGGTATTTTGAAGTTTATTAGTTTCAGTAGGTCAGGACAGTCAATAACGTTGTTGCAGATTTTATATAGAGTCATGAGGTCAAGGTATGTTCGCCGGTTAGATAGAGTAGAGACGTTATAATTCGAGAGCATATTTATGTACCCCCGTTTAGGTGCGCTCATTCTGTAATTGAGGCATTGCAAAAATTTCTTTTGAATACTTTCAATATTGTCTTTATAGATACCGTAAAGTGGAGTCCATATGGAGGAGCAGTATTCAAGTTGAGAACGGACCAGCGTGTAGTAAAGAAGAAGATAGGTTTCAGGTTTTCGAAATTCGCGGCTGTTTCTGATGACAAATCCTAGCATGCAGTAAGCTTTATTCACAATATTCTCAATGTGCGCATCGAAATGTAGTTTGGAATCAAAAAGTACGCCTAGATCTCTTATACAGTAAACGCGCTCGAGTAAATAGTTACCAATACAATAATTGTGTATGATAGCGTTGTGATTTTTAGTAAAGCTTATTTGTTTACATTTGTTGTAACTTAGGTAAATTTTGTTTTCATTGCAAAATGCTTCGAACCTTACTAAATCGCTTTGGATGAGCAGACAATCGTTTAAATTTCTCACAATGGCAAGTTACATTGGTAAAAACAATTTACAATTAATAAGTACCCATATTTCATGATGGGTACCTATTATGTGTTTCATTGTAGTGTCTTATTTATGGTAAGCATTTTAAGAAATTACCAAGTGATGTGTGTAGTGGGAAGGTGTGTGTGTGTGAGTATGTGTGTATGTGTGGATGCGCATTGAACAATTTATATTTTTGACTTGATGCTCTTTTTAAAATTGGGCAGTGAATCGGAGAAAATGTCGATGTTAGAATTTAGACCAATTTTATTTATTTATGAGTAACGTGAGTATTGTACCAGATAGGGGATATAATTTTACACACAACTGCATACTCGATTCAAATTTAGAGTTTTCGGAGATGTCTGACTAATTAAATGAACCGACTATTACTAACCTAGGTACAAGCGAGTATCTAAATGACTCAGTAATGAAAATATTGTAGTCAATGTTGTCATGAATCATATTAATTTCAATGATCGTGTCTGTGCTTACTCAAACAGTTTATATTCTGTACCTAATTTATATCCGATATTGCTTTATGTTATGTTTTTGCAATGATTCAAATGTGATTGTAACCAGATAAAAGGACCCGAACATATCCTAACTGCCATTTTATTAAGAAAACGGATGTCACTAATTTATATAAGACCATTTGACTCCACAGGACAATAAAATTATTTCAGCGTTAAAAATCCTATATTCTTCTCTAATTCGAAGTCAAGTCGAATACAACTCTTCTATTTAGTCCGCTCACTTTAAAATCCACTCCGATTCCATTGAACATATTCAGCATAAATTTCTAAGACATAATAACTACAAACTCGATCTACCTATAGTTCATATAGAAACAATAAATTACAAGTTTACATTCTGTACCTACTTTATATTCGATATTGTTTTATGTTTTTGCAATGATTCAAATCTGATTGTAATTTAATTTACGTATGGGTAAATCTCATTGTTTTTCCCGTTTATTTACTTTCATAAATTTAATCGGGTAGCTGTGTTTGTCAACGTTTTGGCAGTTTGGCACCTGTCTTCAGCAGAACCTCAAATAGATGTAATAAGACTGGGTATCGGAATTTGGACAGTAAAAAGATAATCATTTACTCGTAAAAGTATTGTATTCGTATAGATACGTACCACAACATTTCTGAAGGATTTTGATTACTTTTATTAAATATCAATCGATTATGTTTTTTTTAACTTTTAACTTTGCTCTACATAAAATATATCATTCTTTATTTGCCGTCAAAACGATATATTCGTTTAAGTTCGTGCGGAGGGCGTTTGTGACGTCACACCAGTCACGATTACTAGCCTCCCGGTGACACCAGTCTTAACAACTAGTAGCGTTACCTAGATTATCATCATAACTCTTGGCTGTATAACCCCTGGTGGGTCTTGGCCTCCTCAAGAGTCTTCCTCCACTCATCTCGGTTTTGTGCCAGCTCTCTCCAGTTTAGAAGCTCCAAGGTAGATATATCTTTGAGGACGTTGTCGCTCCATCTTAATCTTTGTCTTCCCAGGCTCCTTCGCCCTGTCAGTCTTGCGTTCAGCAGGGACTTTGGTGCTTGATGCTCGATCATTCTCTCCACATGACCCAGCCACCGAAGTCTTATGAATTTTGTGACGTTTAGCTCCTTAAAAAGAGTATATAGCTCATTGTTGTAACGTCTGCGCCAAAATCCATTTTCTAAAATCGGTCCAAAGGTACGCCTCAAAATTTTCCTTTCAAAAACGTCCAGTGCTCGCTCATTCCTCCTTGCCTTAGTCATTAACAAATTAGAACCGTTTAAGAATTTTCGATTTTAGATCGTTTTTAAAATCAATATTATTTAGTTATTAATTCCGCAGGGGTAAGTAGAGAGGCCGGACCGCCAAATAACTCGGTATTGGCTCACACTCCTTTTGGAGTTTGGCACGAGATCCTAGGTTCGATTCCCAGTTGCGAACGTTACCTTTTTTTATTTTATGATATCTTGTTCTGTTTCACGTTTCTTTTAGATTTATTAGTATCTATTATCTACTAATTCAATTATATACTTTTATTTATGTTTAATTGCAGATTACGTCTAACACAGTATCTACTATCTAATGATGGCCATTAAAATGGCGCCAGGAACATACGTACACATATACACACGCTGGTAACAACTGCCGTATAAAAGGTGTTAAAGTTTAACATCGAAGCCTACATTAACGCCATTATCGATAACACACCGACGACCTAAAGCGATTTACGTTCTAGATTGGAATCGGGCTCACTCCAAGGGGGAAAATCCAATAAGTAACACTGAATGGAAAAACAACTAGAAGAGTAATCTAAATAAATAATATACACGTTGATTCAGAAAAAGAACTCCCTCGGAACAATGCAAGGCGATAGAACGTGTAGTAGATAAAAAGTAGGTACTGAATATATCCTAAATACCGTTTTTTAAGAAAACGTATGTCGCTAAATTATATCAGATTATTCGACTCCTAGGTCCCAGACAGAACGATAAAATTGATTACAGGATTTAAAAAATAACATTAATTCTTGTATTCTTCTCTAGTTTGAAGTCAAGTCGAACATAATTCTTCTATTTGGTCTCCTCACTTTAAAATCCACTTCGAATCAATTGAAAAAATCCGCATACATTTCTAATACACAAGTCTACCTATAAAAACGAAAAAATTCAAGCGTGAAGGAATCAAAATTATTAAAACTCTCAGACAGAAGACCTTGACCTTGAGAAATTGTTAATGGTATTATAGACAGTCCTGATTTACTAAGCTTAATTACCTTCCATTTACCAATAAGAACTAATCGATCTGAAATTATTTTTTAGTTGCAACAGCAATATTAGGTTTGAGTCATTTAGGTACTCGCAGAAATATGTGCAACTCCACGGAATATAGTTACAAGAAGGCTGTAGTAACATACCTAAATAATATTAACTATTCTTTTGGATGGGTTTATATAATTTAAATAGCATGATTACTGTTGCACAAAATTATTATGTAGGTATAACACATTTGTAAAAGCCCGTATAGGCGTGTAACACAAATAAAAATATATTAGTTTAAAAAAAAAATATTTGAAAATGTTTGATCAATTTGTATTGTAAGCTAAATTTGACCTTACTTCGGGCACACAATACATTTCTAACGGTTTATCTTTTCAGTGATCCAGAGTTATTTGAACGTTTGTGCGGTTAAGTCACCTTCACCTCGTTCAGGTTCTCTGTCACACACATGGACAAACCCACAACAATAACTTGATACTTTCATGTTTTTTTATGTGAACACCACGTGATAAACACAACAACCTGGAGGCAGTGAAGCTATGTCATCCCTAAATGGGCATGGTGTTAGACTGAAGAGAGTGGAGAATGACAAAGAGGAAGTTTGAGAAGTATCTGGCTAATCAGAATTGGTCACCAAACAAGGTAAACGCCATTTCAATCAATCAACGGCGCCGCCCCGTTTCGATTCAGAATGGTGGTCTTGCATTCTCAGAATATCTATCACTCTGAGACTGTCTTCCTTAGAGCCCGTTCACACTTCCGTCGTAATAACGGAGGTGGGTTCCGTCGTTATGACGGAAGCCCTAGGCCCCTGTTCACACTTCCGTTTTCAAGACGGATCCTACTCTACGAAAACAACGACCAAAACATTTTATCATTCTTCAGTAGACGGTCGTGCGCACTGCGCAATGCGCAATGCGCAATGCGCAATGCAAATATTGCAAATTTTACTATTATAAAAGTTCCTCTTAGTTTGGGCCGTAAAAGACCGACAGCAAAAACTTTCCCTTGGGGCTGCCATAAATAGTTATAGGTGCTATTTGAAATGTACACATACCTACTTAAAAATAAAACAATTTAAATAATAAACTTTTTCTTCAAATCGGGAATGTATTGATGTAATACCAGCCATAAAATTACTTCAGGGGTCGGACCTTATTTGTTCAAACCGTGGGAGAATATTTTGTTTGCATACTTGAAAAGGAGAAAGTACGCGAAAATCATCCAGCAATTATTATAACTAAAATGACTAAAAAACATGAATGATATGACTAAATATTTTCTTGAGATTAAATAGAAAAAATCGCATTCTGGAACGAACATGTATATTATATAATAATATTATAAATGCCAAACGTGCGCCCCATAAAAACACAATTTGCCTGCTCGCTTGCGTCTGGGAGCGGGCGGTGGTGAAGTGTGAAGCGGGGTGTGGCGGGTTCAAAACGGATCCGTCGTCCCGCCGTATAGTGTGAACAGCTCCATTGAAATGTATGAGCCAGCGCGTTCCTTTCCGGCTTCACGACGGACACTCTGCGTAGGCGAACTCTCCGGCAAAAAATGACGGATCCGTCTTCACGCCGGATCCGGCAAGTGTGAACAGCTCCATAGAGCCACTACAGCGGCTAGGGCCTCCGTCGTAATGACGGAACCCACCTCCGTTATTACGACGGAAGTGTGAACGGGCTCTTAGCAGAACGTCTAATAATAATAAAAATTGTATAATTTGTATAGCGCTGTTTTTTGTGAAAAATTACCTCAAGGGATCTGTAAAATGTTTCTTCCTAGGCTCTATTTAATTATGTTTAACATATTATACAGAAAACCAGTAGAATATACGATTCTTAATGCAGGGGACATAGTATTAAAATGTGATTACAGTTGCTATTCTACCCATCTTTACGTTTATTAGAAAATTCATGACAAAAGAAGAAGAATACCGAAGAAACCACACAAAATCCCAACTGCTCCCGACCGTCTGGAGCCAATGAGACTATGGCATCCCCAATTGGGGTATGTTGTGAGGCTGAAGGTAGTGGGGAGGGAAGGAGATGGAGATAAGGGAGGTGGGGAAGTACCTGGTCATTTAGATCTGGTCACCAAACACGAACAAAGCCATTTCAAGCAACGATTCTATTTTAAATGTTGATATTACACCAGGGCTATACTAAGAGTGTCCTCCACTCTGGAACGTGCCGAAAATATTCTACATAATATTATTTAAATGAAAAAAAGTGTGAAAGAACGTAAACACTTCAAATAAAAATAACTTTACGGCACGCCCGGATTTGAACCAGCGGCCACCGGCTTGCATGTCGAGAGATCTACGCTTCTACCACAGAAGCCGTATTTTCCATAAATATTAAATTTCAATTTTAAACAGGAGAATTTTTTATTAAATGTTTGGCGACCAGAACGGTTGCCCCCTTTTGCCACAATCCTTGCGCCGCCACTGATATAGCAAGCACATTCTCGAAATGTACATACTACCTACATTGTAGTGTTTCACGCCGCACACGGCTAAACATTTCGGGAAGCGCATCGAAAGGCCTCGACTTAACAGCCGTCACATTCTTACGGCCGCGGAATGTTCCAGAGGCTTCTCTTCTTTGCGCGGGCGCTCAACATTACTTGGCGTTCCGGGTACTCAACGGTCGGCTATATAAAGCGCAGCGACACCGCGCTAGTCAGTCAGTCAGTTCTAGTCTCTAGTATCAGTAACATCACCCATACATAGACAGTGCATCGAGTGTTAACGTTCCAGTGCGGTAACCGCCAGGTCCAGGGCGACGTGCCGGACCTGTGCAACAAGTTCTCAGCCACTGAGACTTCATTCTCCTCAGGTTCACCGCAGCCATCTCCGCGACACCGCGTCGAGCATCCATCCTGGACGTCAAGGTCATCTCCACCAACACGGTGCGCAACTACATGCTGGCGACATGCAGACACGAGTTCTGCTACACCACTGCATCACCGACCTTCATCACTGCAACACCCTACGAGCCTCATCATCATCATCGCTCCTGTCTACACTGTTACTTTACTCCAAACTTACCATCGCTACGTAGCAGCAATAAAGACTGACTCATACATCGACTGACGCCCTTTCATTTAATCGTCCCCCGACTCTGCCGATCGCTGCCCGCTCCCTCAAATGTAATAAGCTTTAAAATTATCAATAGTTACATTTTTAACACATTTAGTTATTTACAAAGTCGCGGACTGTGAAAGGTGTATGACTTTTTGTATGAAATGAAATAATTTACATAATTCGTAACTTTTATTAAGTAACTACCAACCTAAGTAGCTAAGTAACATAATACTTAACGACCCTCAATAATAGCAAGCCAAATTGTTGTATATTATATAGAAAATCTAAAAGTCAACCGAAGATTTGAGTAAGAAGTAAATAAATAAAAAACGAAAATGTAACTCTGCTAAACTGATTTATTTTTTAGTGATATTATTGCCGCCCAGTAACACATTTCATCTGCACCCGTGGTCGATCCGGCCCTGGAGAGTGACGACACGTCCTAATAGGAAATATCTATTTGCATTATTTGTACTACTGAATCGGCCGGCATGCAATCCAATACAATCATCGATTCTATTTCAACCCTGCTTTATGCGGGGTAAATAGTAAGGCGAAGCTTAATGCAAAATTACTAGGTATTTTATATATATTTTTTTATGTATTCAATAATTTTATTATTAAATTAATAAAAACAGTTTATTTATAAACAAGTTCTGCTGGTAATTATTATTACGCGTGACAGCTGTTTCGCCTTCTGAGGGCATTATCGATTGTCTGAATGTGGCATGACCACAGTTTGATAATGCCCTCAGAAGGCGAAAGAGCTGTCACGCGTAATAATAATTACCAGCAGAACTTGTTTATAAATAAACTGTTTTTATTAATTTAATAATAAAATTATTGAATATATAAAATAAATAAAAATTAAAATGGAGTTCTACAACTTAAACATGATAACAATAAATAAAGTATTTTATACGTATCAGTTTATATTATAATTACAAAAATAATGTCTTGGATAAATTGAAGGTTTTCCTACAGTTTCCATTGAATATAATTAAAATAAATTCATTTATTACCTTATAAAAAACATAAGCAAAAACTATTAATGTAATGTTAGCCTTTCTTTTTGATATTTACTCACACAGATGCATTGATTGCATACCGCATGTTTCAAACGTGTTCTTTGACTTCAGAAAAGATATTTCAAGTGAAAATGTTAAGTTCATTATTAGAAAAAAATGGCAAACTGTAAAACTTCTCGAATGTTCAAATTCAATTATGGTTTAGGACACCAATTGTCCCTGCATAGCTAATCTTACTAATATTATAAATGCGAAAGATTGTATGGATGGTTGGTTGGATGGTTGGTTGGATGGTTGGTTGGATGGTCCTTACTCTTTCACGCAATAAATATCGAATGGAATTTATAAATTCTTTCACTAATCGAAAGCTACTTTATTTGCGAGTAACAGGGGCTATATATATTGGTAAGCTCTGGCGTTATGAATAAGCTGTGGCGTTATAAAATTATCTATTATACGTTTATTGGCAAAGAGTGTTACTAAGTAAATGTTTGACGATGGCTGTCAATATTATTTCTTTGATAGCGAAAATTCAAATATTAGTATTCTAATATAAATATTTAGTGTAGGTAGATACAAATATAAAATAGGTACTTATCTACATTTTGACCTAAGCTAACAGCTATTCTAATATTATGAATGCGAAACGGAGCGTACTTGATTGTTAATTGATTGGAGGAGGAGAAATGGTAGTGCGGGAGAGGTGGTGGGTGGGGTGGGAGTGGGGGGGGGGACAAATATGCGAGCGAAGCCGGGGGTAAAAGCTAGTATCTAATAATAACATTAAGTAGTTACCTTAACAAAATGCTTATCATGATATTTTTGGGATATTATGCCATGAAGACTTCCTTGTTTCGCCAACGCGGACAGTGTTACAATGTCAAAAAAAAACAAAAAATTACAATGTCAAAAAATATGGATGTGAAAATCTGAAATCATATCAAATAAAATGCTATTTCTCAGTGACATGCTACTGTCTGAAGTCTAAACATATTCACCAATAACACACAATCCAAAGTTTGTGTTGTTTGAGTCAATTCTAAATGAGCGACCTTGATCAAGTACTCAAATAATGTGTCAAAATTGTCAAAGAAATTATTGCTCATTCATCCAATTACCGTTGGTTGCGTGTTGTTGAAAAATTCAAGTTCATATAATAAAATAAATCCCACAAAACATAAAAGCATTGTTAGTTTCTGCGCCGTGAATGATGAAGTTTAAATTAATTTTTGATTAGCTCACGCAAGCAAATTTTGATGAATTTAATAATATTTTTAATCAAATTTCCTGCTACTGGTATTGAATACTAAAGCGACCGACGAAGTAGATAATGAAGTCCAATTAATATGTTGTCGCTGCTGATTCTATTCAATAAAAGTTGACAATGGGATAGAAGTGCTCGCTTTACATTGGCTATTTATTAAGGAAGAGAAGGAGAGGAAGTTCTGGGAAGGAAAACATATGAGGGGTTGGTAGTAATCCAGGGGTAGTGTGTCCAGGCGTGACGGACGTATGAATCCATCCTTCCCGCTGCGGAGCAAGACTATGGTTCGAGAGAGACCAGCAAGGGTCTTCGGAAACCGTCCTCTCTTGATCCAGCAGCTGGTGGGCAGACGCTTCCGCCGCAAAAGCCTGAACACAAGTCACACGTCGAGCCCGGGTAGGTACTCCTGCTAAGTAATTAAATGTAGCTTGCCACTTGTGGTAACTAATGGCAGAGGTGTTGGTAATCCAATAAATGATTCTCGGGACGGCGGTACACATACCCGCATCCCAAATTATTAAATTTTATCATTTATGTTAGAACATTTTCAAAAAATATGTTTTTAATTGGCTTATAAAGTTTTAAAATCCTTATGAAACACAAAATCTTAACTGTACAATAGAAACACTGGAACACTATATGTGATTGTGATTACATTGAATTAGCAAAAATGCTCAAACGACGTCATATTATACCTACCAACTATTTTAACATTAAAAAAAAATTGTGGGAAAGTTCTGATCAATGAATATATATTTATCAAACAGCGTTATTTCAGTTAATCTTTGCGGGGTTTTGAAAATTTTGCATTTAAAAATAAGACAATAGGTACTTCGTGTTCTTTGCTCAACATGTTTCTGATAATTAAATTGTTTAAATATTTAACTTAGGTATTCTATTGTTTGTTGGAAGGTGATATTATTTTAATACGTGGGTTTGGGTTAAAAAGGGAACGTAGTAAAAGGCAATTAATTACATAGGTACCATTGCATGTAATAAATTGGTGTTCGAAGGTGTAATTAAAAATCCATTTGGAAGCTAAAAATATATCAAAGGTGCTTCAAGTAGAAAGTACAATTAAAGAAACCACAATTTGTCTGTAAATTTGTAGAGGTTAACATAATTCGGTCGCGAAAAGATCAATAAACCGTTCATTCCAAGATCGACGGATAATTTTTCGGTTGGGACCAATGGCTTTAAATCCCAAGGTATTCTGATGACCTCCGTGGGTAAGGTGACCTCACTGGGACCAGCGTTCGCAGGTTTAATACCCGAAGGGGGCTGTACATACACTGTTTTCCACGTTAATACCGCGAAATTATTTTGGTGGGGGAATGGATTATTCGTGAAAAACTCTGAAAATGTTTTTTTTCATAAGTGCCCAAATAAAAAGTGGTTATAAATTTGATATTTTTATGCGGTTTACAAAATATTCGTATAAACCAACCTTTAAAATAATTATTATTTCTCCGCACTCGGTCAGCTTTTCTAAAATTACATTGATTTTGAATTTCTACTCTATAATTTTATTTTTTTACATTAACTCCGCACATGAAAAAAATATAATTTTCCTCAGGGCCAACGCCATCTTAGGGGATGCTCTATGCTGTGTGGAGGATCTTTTAAAGGAAACGGAAGAGAGGAAGTTCTGAAGGGAAAAGGTGTGAGGGGTGGGTAGGAATCTGGGGGGTCAGTGTGTCCAGGAGTGACGGACGTATGAATTCAACCCTGCGAATGCGGTGCAAGAAGGTGATTCGAGAGAGTTCTGCTAGAGAGGTCAAAAGGCATCCCTCAAACAGTCTCCGCAAACCTCACCTCACTTGGGGTGACCTATGACAGAGGTGTTAGTTATCCAAAAAAAAATTCCAGGGTCGGGCTTTGCTTTCACGATATGATCATGAAACACGGTGTGTATATAAATTCCCAAACAAAATACAAATACTTACAGGTATTTACACACGTACTTATCGACTCGCTTAAGAACAATACCAGTCCAAAAAATAACAGGGTATTTTTTGACCTTGAGAAAGGCATGTAAATGAAATATATTAATCAATAATTTTGACTTGGGTTTAATGTTTGAAGGCTGCCGACCAAAATAAATGTTAATTCTAATTCTGAGCTTTTTTCGTGATAACATACACGAATCTCAACTGCACGGGGGTAATGGAAATATATAATTCATTGTTTGGGGTGAAACCGAAAATAGAGTGAAAGATTACTAAGTACCCGACTAAGCAAATCTGAATGTAGTAGGCCTCGATAATCCGTACCCAGGCTAATCCGAACGACAGCGACGAACGACAGGTGTCTTCTTATAACAGGGCCACTAACGCAATTTTTTTTCTGCAGTTACGCAAGAACTCTTGCGCGGTGTTCTATTCATGCTACACTGTGCTGCACGTGCGTTGCATGGAGTTTTATGGTCACAATACACGACCTCTTTTTTCAGCCCGATTCCCGTATGGAGACCAAAGACAAAAATTTTCAGTTTACGCGATCGCTATTTTCATCTCTATCATCTACGATTTCAGTTGGCATCACAACTAATGTGATGCCAATTGAAATCGTAGATATGAAAATAGTGTTGAAAATAGCGATCACATAAAGTGAAAAATTTTGTCTTTGGTCTCCATACGAGAATCGGGCTGAAAAAAGATGTCGTGTATTGTAGGTTTTAGGTTATAAACATGGTTCCAACGTCAAAACGACATAGATGTTGTCACTTAAATTAAGGGATAAAGCTTTTATTGGTCAATAAATATAACCCGCCAGATTAAAATAAATTAGTTTATGACTAAGTAAATATGTTTTTTGTGATTTAGAAATTCTTTAAATATAATTTTCCTAAGCATACAGCTGTTTTGTTTAATTTTTCTATCTGACGTATTATAATTCGAACGCTTCGCTAGTCTGAACAGGTGTTTTGTTTTTTACGTTAAGTCCACACAGGAGGCCCTGGGGAAAATAATTTCCCTCAGGGCCAAAATCAACTCTAAAGATGTCTTGTGGAGGGTGTTTTTGAAAAGAGGAAGGATTGAACATTGGTCTTGAAGAGACCCATGTTATAGAAAAGAGGAAACACAGAGGCCGGCAAATCGTTCCATAGTCGAGCTGTTGAACACAAGAACGAGTCGAAGAAGCCACGCGTTTGCCGTGTTTCCCGACTACGCAACGGTGCCGAAGAGATCAATGATGCAAGATCCTCGGTGGATCTTCCATTATAATATCAATAGAACAAAGACAGCGTACCTACTTGACGCCTGTGCTCTAAAGATTGCAATTCGGTTGCTAAATTGAGGAATCTATCAAATGGTCAGCCCGTTTCTGCACAGTTAAGAGTTTTCAGGTATTTTGGGGCTCCAGACCAGAGGTGACTGCCAAATTCAACAGTGGGGTGTACTAGCGATTCGAATAGGGTTATCAGTTGTGTACTATTAAAGTATATGCGGGCCTTGTACAGTACGCCCAGCTACTGAGAGGCTAACTTGACTCTGGCTTCGATGGAATGGATGGTGTAGTTTTTCAGCAGTTCGGAATATCAAGGATCTAGTATACAATATCATTGGGAGTTAACTTTTTTTCAGGAAGGAGGGATAAATAAATACATTTTGCATTTGCAAATTAACTTTATTTATTAATCCCCCTGGGATTGTACCCGAAAACTTTGGGTACAGAGTCAAGAGTCCGGCACTGCCTCAGAGGTCATCAAAATCTACATATAAACTGCCAACAATCATAAAATGAAAATAATGTAATAAAAATACACACCATTAAAACTCAAGCGTTCATAGACGATAAACACGCTAAAACGCGTAATGTTATCAACGCACAATTTAGTTTTTTCGGTCGTTGATTATGACATGTCGAAATAAGGGTGTTTATTGGGTTATTGACAGCGCGGGAGATAAGGGATGTTATGGGATGGGGTAGGTTTGACAGTGGACACGCCACCGGTTGGTTTTCCCACCCCGACTAAGGCACGCGAGGGATTCCTTCTGAAAATGGTTATGAAAGCCTTTTCACGTATCTATCACTGAATAAATTAGATTAGTTAGTTCGGGTGTTTCTGAATTCATGTTGGGACGTGCGGTTTTCGTTTGGTGTTATATACGATAATAATGTTTTAACGTAATTATTATGTTCTCAGTAAAAATATTATCTTCCATTATTAAATTAAATCAGAGATAATTATCGTGATTTATTTTTGGGTTATCGTGTCGTGTTGCGCTACCTCCTTCTTTAGCCAATGTTTCGGACAGCATTGCAGTGTCCATCATCATGGTAGATGCTACACATGTTAATTAATGTACAAATACAATATTAACCAATTGACAATCCAATCTCCGATGGCAGAGGGCATCGGAAGGAGGTGAAATGTTGTATTGTAATTTCATTTTTTATTTCCGTTCAGTTTACAAGTAAAATTCGAGGATAACACTTAAAATATTTTAGAGTAGGTATTTGGATTTTGGAGGATATAAATATTACAGTTTTTCATGAAAATCTGTGCTGAAATAAAAACTGATAAAATGTTATGATTTCAAATTGTGTAATCCAGTTTTGTTGTAAATTGTAGAAAATGTCTCTCAGGAGGAAATACCTTCATAAACGTTGGGAAGTGATTCGATGTTTTAGTACACGCTAAAAATGGGTAACAAAATCTTTTTTGGTATTTTAAATTTTAACTGTTTTGTGAATTTTCAGGTGTAAAATATCCGCTGTTTTTACGCTTGGATGACGTCACTAGTCACTACATCCTCCCCCCACGTCCTCGCCAGTGATTGTCCGAATCTAAACATTTTGAATTCTGATTCCGAATATTTGATACGGTCGGCATAATCACGCAATCACAAATCTTTTTGGTTATTTTTTACGAATAATATCAATTCGATACATACAACTCATTCGAAAGAATATTGGATTAGTTTTGAAAATAATACTATTTTTAATCGATTTTACTATTGCGATTAAAAATACATTCACATGGGAGGGGGTCGACCCTAAGGGTGGGGGGAGGTTCGATCCTCGGGGTGGGGGGGGGGGGGGCTAGAAGGAAAAGGGGAGATGGAAAATTTATTACAGGGTTTTTTGGGACCTCTACTTACCACAACGTATTATTTATAACACACTAGCTGGTACCCAGCACGCGTTGCAATGCAAATCAAAGAAATACATTTTTTCTCCATGCAAGTCCTTTCCCACGCGTCCCCGTTCGTCTTCCTTGTCCCCTTCCACCTCCCCGCCTTCCATATCTCTTCTGCGAACCCAAATTCCTTTGTTAACCCCCCCTCCTCCTGCCTTCCATCTCTACCGTTGAAATATATATGAAATATTCACATTTTCAAACCACTCGCGCACCACCTTTAGTATTTTTTAATACAAATTTCATAACGCCAGAGTTTATAATTAAACATAGAAACATTCGCGGGCATGCGTAAAACAAATCACCAAAGTTTCATCGAAATCGGATGAACGGTATGGCAGCGCATAAAATATGAACAAACAAGCAAAATGTTTATTTTTTATTGTAAGATTGATAAAAGAGGTAGTGCGAAAAATGTATTATAAGAGTACTATTCACCTTTTTCTACGCAATTCTGAGGTCGATGGTGGAAAGGGGGTTTTAACCCCCTAATCCCCCCCTTCACTTATAACCGCCCTTGCTCATCAGTCTCATCACGTCACTATTCCACGCGCTTCGGGTTTCAACGCTCCTCACACTAAACTTTCACCAAAATTAATAGGGCTTATTTTACATTCAAAACTTATTTAATTATGACAGAAGCTGTCTGGATATAATATGTATTTATTATATATGCAACTACGACCTACGCAATGCACTTCCTCTCACAGTCCTGACCCAGTCAACATGTTATAATACCAGGAAGCAGGAAGTCAATGTAGTTCTAAGTACGATAAACAATATTATCTCTGCGTTATCTTTTTGTATTAAAAATGAACCACAAACAAAAATTTAAAGATGGAGAAGCTAACAAAAAGAGGAAGGGATGTTATTGAATTTAAACTGCTGAAAGAAAAAAGGAAATGTGATGAAAAATAAATTTATGAAACAATAAATTTGTCGTTACACATATAGGACCGAATGTTATTTTTTAAAGAATGTTATGGACGTCTTATACAGGTTTAACAAATTCTTCAATAGTGACCAGCACCAAATCCTGTACAAATCTCAAGTACGTCCTTGATTCTACTAATGTAATGATGTGTCTGTGCATAATGTATTAAAGATGCTACAGCTTCTTATGAACACATTTCAAGACAATTAGTATTGCTCTTAGGAATATATAATGTCCGGAGATCAAGTAACTCTGGACAGCCGTTGTTTCCAATCCTATTGATCAACAGCTCACTGAAATCACTGAGCTGATCGGAGACTCATCGAAAAGTTGGGAACAACGGCCGTTAATGGACATCTGATATTAAAATTTTGTAATAGGTACGGGTTATCAATTAAATTGTGAATTATCTTATACCTAAAGCATTTTTAGGTTTTATGTTACAATATCGGTATTACTTTATAAAATATGTAGTAATGATAACTTGTTCATTTGACTGTTTGACTGCACCCACTGTGCGGTGTGCGGTGCGCGGTACCTACGCGGCAACCGCGACCTCGTAAGTAATCTATTCAGCAAGAAGGTAGGTAACAGTTAAGGGCAACTTATCGATTTCCATGGAGTATGGCATGTTCTGTGTTCTGTGTACAGACTGTAGAGGGAGAATAAATAATCCCTGCACGTAACCATGCCAAAAATAATAACTGTTTGATTTTGAGGACTACACGTCCAATTGAGGTGATTCTAACATGAACAGTGTGTGTAGGTACGTTGTACATAATAAAGCGTTATGTAAATAAGAATGCCAAAAAATTGTGCCTTAGCGCCAAAAAATATGAATGTGGTAGTAACTGGGTAACTATTTACCTACTATCCTTATAATATTATGTATTATCAATAAATTTTTATTTTTTAATTAGGAAGTAATATATGTACTTACATATCGCTTAAGAGTTTTTTAATGCAATTTAAAAACAGTGTCAGATAGGGTATGTACTTAGCCCAAAATAAGGTGGAATTCATGAACCGGGAACTGATGGTAGTAAATACAGGAAATCGTTAGTCCTAATGAGGTGGATCTTGTAGCCGGGCGCCAAAGTGTTAAGCATGTTGTAATACGTGTATTAAGTTATTTTATTCAAATCAGCACGACATAGATGTATGTTGTTGTGTTTTCAGTTATATGTTTGCTGAAATGTATATTGTATCGATTGTAGAAATTAAACGGATGTTTAAGAAAAATAGATAATATTTCATGTTATTACATATTTTGCATATTATCCATTGTACCTTTGCGTTTTAACAAACGAATATTGATTAATTTATAGAGTATGTTATATATGTAGGTATTATGTCAATTGATATTATGTGTGTTGAGCTTGTTATGAAAACATACTTTCGTAGGAGTGTTTTCAAAATACGAGATTCGCCATATATTTATCTTATTTCCACATTGTACCTACTTATTAATTGCGCAGTATTAAAAAATCATTTATGTATTTTATCTGCCTCTTTATAAACTCACTTCCAGCCATAGGAACATTATTTTTTTAAAGAAAAACAATCGTTATCGTGCTACGAATAACCTGACAATATTTGATAACTCCTATTAACATCATTATGAGCGGAAAATGTGGTTTGTGCAGTGATGGACGACTCAGCTAACAGAGTAATTGGACCCACGACGACGCTTGGGTGAGAATCGGTCGTATTTGTACATTCAGCAAATAACTGGTCACTGTATTATCGCGAGTAATTCTCAAAATGACATTAATTTTTTTATTAATTTTTTTGACTTTCTCCTTTTAAATTAATATCATAATTAATTAATAATACGATATTAAAAATAAACAATTTTTTCTTTTCATTTAGTTTTTTTCAATGTAATAGCATAATACGACTATATTATATCAAATTAAATTTCACACTACATTTTTACATTGGTGCTACATATTTACATTATAATATCAGCTTCCTTCAGCTGAGTAGGTACCTTTTATTATTTGTAAAAAAAAACATTAATGTAACAAAATTGTTCATTCAATACTTGTATTATTTTTATTACTTTATTAAATTATTAACCTCGACACTAATTGAATTTTAAACAATAATACCTACTATGTAAAAAAAACAATAAATGAATTGTGCTCTATTGGTATCATTTCATGCGGAAGAATGCCCATCTCTACCGAGAATTAGGATGACAGGACAACCGTTCAATATTATTTTATAGGCCATTCTTCTCGCTCTTTAATACTAGGCCTTAATCTCACGGTCGTTACATTTATAAAATACAGTCTCAGGTTTTTGTTACTCTGGGAAATCTAAAAATGCTACAATACCCAACTGGTGATCGTCTTCAAACGGTAATCGTCTTCAAACAACAGTTTAAAAAGGTTCGTTAAAAATGTACAAAAATGATCGAACCTGTCTTATTGATATATCTCTGTACAAATATATGGACATATTATATGATGTCGCGGTCATCGATCTTTCGCAAGAAACCTGTTTACTATTTATGAATAACGCGTCTCCTTAATTTGGCTCTGGCTTCAACAAATGGCGAGGAACCGAGGACATCTATTTTATTCTGTCCATAGCCGCGGATAGGTCCGTTGTACCCTCTATTTCTCTTACATACGTCGTTAACCCCTCAGGCCGACTATATTAAGTCAATAGGTCTGAATATTTCCGCTCTGCAATAAAATCCATATAAATGTAATGTTTGTCGAATCCGAAAACTAAAAACTGTTTTTGAAAGGTGGTGGGTGAATAAGCTTTCAAATTTTAAATTTTATAACATTTTTGATTTTCATTTTTAGTTTTTGGGATGTTATGCCGTGTTACGCTATCTCCTTCTTTAGCCGACGTTTCGGACAGCGTTGCAGTGTCCATCATCAGGGAAGACCCGGTAGATCCGACGATGTGTGATTTTTGATGTATAAAAATTTGATTGCAAACAAAAGAAAGATTTAAAAATGTATATATGTAATGGTATAACCTTATTATACTAAAAATAAATATTTTTTCTCAAAATTTAAAACATATGTTTATTAGATAAAAGAACAATCTCTTAAAATCAATTTATAATTTTTTGTGGAAACGAGTCAATACGTCTAAACACTGATTTAAAAATGACATTTTTCTGGTTTTTTCTGGTTATACGCTCTTAAAGCCAACTACGTCTCTAATCCGTACATAGGTACACTCATCTTGTTAACCGTAATTAAAACAATAATAAACAGCAAAGTCATTATTCTCATTCAATCCATCTTTATCAAAACTTCAAAGAATCTAGTAGTTGCGAGCTGTCGTAAAAACAACTTTTATAAACTTACGAGGGGCTACATGTTAATAATACGTTCTCAGTTCCCACATAAAGACTAGTCACACAGAACATAACATTATTTTACTTAGCCTGGGAGAAAAATGGCAACAAGAAATAAGTAGGTAGCAAAGCCGACATTAACAAGAAAACGTTGCGTGAGGAAGCAAAACTGGCAATAATTTTTAGAAGAAACTAAACTGAAACTGTAAATATGTAATGGCTGGTAATAGTGGTACCTAATTAGTACTGTGGGAAATATGTAATATTCAAGGTGTAGGCGAAGGATGAGAAGATTATATTGTTTTACACGAGAAATAAACCCGTAGTAGCAATAGAATAACCATTGGAATAATAATTAGGAACTTCATTATTACATAGCCCTTTTCGTAAACCAACTCTAAAGGGTGATTCTGTATCTTTTGCGATGGCGTAACACGTGTTAAATCGGCCGTATACATTTAACAGTTTTCTTGGATGTGGAATTCCGTTTCGCCTGAGCTAAATACTGCGCTTGTGTTAAGAAACCAACTCATAAAAGTAGTTACCCTAATGTCACAGATGACGGCGCGCTTGCCTCGTAATCCTTGTTAAGAGATGTCAGACGCGGGAAAATTTACGAATCGAATGTATCGCGAAAAAACATCAAAGTAAGGCAACAAACGGAGAGTTATTTGACAGCCGATAACACAAGACGGACACCTTCCCATGTCCGATTTTTGACTTTTTGTCTTAATTATTTCGTAACGTTGACTTAACGCAAATGATAACTCAAAATGATAACAAAGAAATAATTTTTAATTAAGAATTAATTTAACCCTTCTGGGGTACCTACTTTAAAATTAATTCCATCGATATATCAACTCTATATATGGCGTGTTTTACAAAATCGGTAAAGTAAGTCGGCCCACCTATGGGTAATTTTATGAGGAAATCCCCATCTGATTCCGTCGCCGATATTTGATTTTAAAGGAACGAGATCGGAGAAAAGTTCGTTAATCGTTTGATGGTTAATTTAAAAATATTTTCTGAAAGGTGAAAAAGCAAACAATGGAAAAACACTGCAACTACTTTAAATGATTGGAAATACTTTCAAATTATTTTGATAATATTGACTATATTGTGTGTGCCAGACAACTTGCCACGTAATGTGTGTTTAATAACAGTTTAATCACAACATACAAACACTTATACTGAAAACAGTTCGGGTCCTACTTCCGGACCTTGCAATACCAATCTTCTAAATAATAATAATTATTGTTTAGAAGATTGGTATATTAATACGTCAATTCATAATTGACGTATTCATAACGTGAACACAAATTTGTGGGCTCAGTAATCTTAGGAACTTAATGGCATTTTTTATAATTTATATAGTGACTGAATATACAATTAGATAGTAGATGTGTTTTGGGCATAAAGTGGAACGGCTGTGTTGGCCTTTTCCATACAAAATTTAAGTTTGGATTTAAGGTCAAAATATCCATCTAAATTGAACAATTACTTTCTTAATCAAAAGGCATAGCAACTACGTATTAGGGATTTGTGGTATTTTATTTATTATGGTTGATATAAATTTTTGCAACATTTTATAGATGGGATTTTTTTGTGGTTTTGGTAATTGTGATTATTTAAAAAATAATCTTGCCTTATCTACTCTGTTAATATAATGAAGAATAAAATTATTCAGTTATTATGAAGATTGTTCTCTGACAAAAGCTTACCTTTATTTTAAGCAATTGCGATTCGGTCTTTGTAAATATGATGATATTTTCACGTTTTAATTAAAGTCTTTATCTACATCATTAAAATTCGAAATGTAGGATAAGTGATAATAAAAAGATATTCAAAATAAAATAAATAAACGCGTTGAGTTAAACTACTGGATGTATTTCAATTGTCGACTCGTTTCGGAACAATCCTTCCTAACACAAGAGAAAATATTTTTATGTGGTGTACAAACAAAGAGTTTTCATTCTGAATATAGCAAGCCACAATGGTTTAAGCGTTTAAGATTTAAGGAATTGAAGGAGTGAATCTGGGTCTTCAAAAGATCCACGTTGAAGGTGTTAAATAACAGAAAAAAATGTGTTTTTAATAATTTTCGGAGCATAATGATTTTTTTCTATCGAGGGAATTTAATATAATTACCATTTCGGCTCAGCAAATCTATAGATATTAATCTTCAAAAATAACATATATTTTTTTAAGAACTAAAAAGTATTCAATAAGTATTCAAGGAAAATTTGTTATAAATCGGAGAAAATTCGAAATGCAGGGTCTTAAAATTATTCATATTCATATTGCGTAAAAATTTTGAAACATACATGTTTTAACATAAAATCGTCTCTCATACCTACTTCTAAATAATTTAGATGCAGGGATTCAATTTCAATTTGCCTCAGAAATTGCAGGGGGAATTATTAATCTTGCTATTATTTCTCTGGAAGATTGAAGTGGGACAGAAGACAGAAGACAAGACAGGATATTATGTGTCACTTGCAGAAGTGATTCAACCTCTCGATGGTTATCCAACTTCACTGTTTGTAATAATAATATAGAATTGAATAATACTTATTGTTTTTATTTGTTTGTTTGTTTGTTTGGAGGAAAAGACACCGTATTTATAGATGTGTATAGATTAAAATAGGTACCTTTTCGTGAAAGGGGGAACTTTTGAAAGGAGATTTGTTATGTAATTTATTACGCATTGCATCTTCTTTAACCCTAAAAAGATAATCTTATTTTTACCTACCATAAACGTAATCATACGTCTTAGAGACGTACTGAATTTTAAAAGTGAATTTATGACGTATTATCATATTTAAGGGTAGTTAAAGAGTTAGTTTAGGGTTTTGTACTTTAAATAGAACTAAAACAATTTGTAATTAAAAAATAACAAAATTCTGTAAACCTATAATAAATATTCTTCAATATTAAATCTTTTTTAAATGAAAAATGATGTTTTATTTTATGTCTAAATCGAATTTTTTATACTCGTATGCTAAGAACGTTTAAATGCTAATCATTCGTTTACATTTAAAAATAATATACATGATATATTTTATTTCGCTAAATAACATTTACACGAACAAGTCTGAAAGTTACAAAAAAATGTATATTTGACATATTATCATACTTACACAGTTTAAAGGTAGTTGAATAATTAGTTTAAGGTTTTGTAATTTAAATAAAATTATAAAAAATATATTGTAATTTAAAAAAAAAAACAAAATACGCTGAACCTTTTACAAAGCAACTAAAAAATATTAAGAATTTTTTTAAATGAAAAATAATGTTTCATTTTATGTCTAAATCATATTATTTTTATACGTAATGAACGTTTAAATGTTAATCAGTCGTTTTACATAATTTAAAATATATATATTATTATTTCGCTAAATCACATTTATACGAACAAGTCTGAAAGTTACACAAAAGGTAATCATACGTCTTTCGGACGTATGGTGTATGTATTTCGCCGTAATTATTGTACTTAGCTTGGTGACTTGGAGCCGTCCTGCGCAAGCTCTGCTCGGCTACTGAGCTAACTGAGATAGACAGCGCGCTACGTTGCGAAATAAAAAAAATACAGCAATTCAGCAATCCCTTACGTCTCTCAGACGTAGATTATCTTTCTAGGGTTAATGATATAAAATGTTGATAGCAGATTAGAAAAAAGGTTCCGTGACAATTGATCCGACGACAATTCGCCCGCAGACAGGTGATCCACCGGACATTTGTTATATTTACAAACAATAATTCCGATCCCAGAAGGATAGTGAGGTGAGGCCGAATAACAAAATACTTATGTGTGCAGTCTGTTTAGGAAATACGATATATCTACTTACATACAATATAATTAAGTATCTCCAAAGGGGTAAGCAGAGCGGACATACGACCATAGGTTTAAACAAAGTCGATATACTTATATCTTATATCAGGCATCTTGGGTGGAAATCCATTAAGTTAAATAAATAAAATTGGCAGAGGGATTAACGGTCCGGCGGATCAACTCTGTCAGGGGGATCAATTGTCGGTTCACCGGAAAAAAAAAGTTTTTATCTCTAACCTTGGCGCATATATATCTAAGATTTGTTTTGCAAATACATATGTGTGATTTCAATTTTTATGAGAAAAACTATCTTTTTATACTTTTTTGAAGGTTATTCCCATCAGTGAAATATATCATATTAGAATAAGTTAACAATAATAATCTAAACGAAAATATGAAAGAGAACAAGATACAGAAAACAGAAAAAGACAATGGTCGCAACTGGGACTCGAACCCAGACCTCTCCGTCTAACCGGGACGAGCGCGTTACCCAATTTCGCTATTACTCCATACAAATAAATTCGGATATATCTATCCGAGACGCTATCCAGGTTACAAACCAATTCTTAGAATGATTGTTTCCAATAAAAAGGTTAGTTGCCCGTAATATGGAGAAAAATAATGAGTTGATAATAATGTAATTCTGAAATTTGAAAATATGAGATTGACAAATATGACGGCTTAGAAAGAAAGTGGCAATAGCGAAATTGGTTAACGCGCTCGTCCCGGTTAGACGGAGAGGTCTGGGTTCGAGTCCCAGTTGCGACCATTGTCTTTTTCTGTTTTTCTGTGTCTTGTTCTCTTTCATATTTTCGTTTAGATTATTATTGTTAACTTATTCTAATACTTATGTGTGAATTTACGATTAGTGAAAAAAAAGCATTTCATAGTAGTTTACGCCTGCAGTTTTTAGGAAAATATAATAAAAAATATACCTACTCAAGCGAAACGATAGAAGAAGCTTCAATTTATCTAAAGCATATTTTTGGTATTCACAATGGAAACCAATTCATAGTAAAGGTTAAACGAAAATAATGATTTCACTGATCGCTTCGCCTAATGAGATTCTGGAAACTTCTTCCAGAAAGAATGAATCTAAGAACCCACTGAAATAAATATGTTTCCTGAAACTGTTTATCTGTTTGTAGCAAGGAGTAGAGAACACGCTAACGAGGGTCGTTTGCGAACAAAAGCCGGCTTTCAAGAAAACCTTAACTTTTATGCAACAAATTGACTGTTAGCGTTTTCCTTCGATTCCGTTTCAAGATTCAGTTTCAAGGGTAATTGTTGGAATTCTTGTTAGCCAACGGAGCGAAAGATTACGTAACTTCTCTTCAAACTTAATTGAATACTTCGCACGAATAAAAGTGAAGTGTTCGTTAAATATTGCACGTTATTGCTTTACATAAGCGGGTGATATTAAAACACAGCATAGGTACAAAAGTGTCTACCTACTACTTACCTGATTGTATTGTTTTGTCGTACAAGTCTGTTTACTTTGGGTTTTAATTAATAATTTATTAAAAAGGACTTTGAAGGTTTGGAATAGTCGCATAACATTTCATCTTTCATCTTATGGAGTTCCATTATTCATTAAGGCGTCTTATCCCCGCTGAAAAAGAAGACGATGGAGAGATATGTAATTACGAATATTGGAGAGAGTGCGCTAATATTTAAAACAGTAAAATTGAAGCGAAAATTGTGAAAATGTTTAATAAAACACTACACGTTTAAGATATAGCAAAAATCTCTAGGGGGCTGGCTAAAACAGCATTTAAAGAAACACTGTGATTTTTTTCATAGATATAACTTTTAAAATAACTGAAACACGGGCGTGTTTATAATAATTTTCGGAGCATATATTTTTCTATCGAGTGAATTTTTTTAGAGCTTAAAAACTTCAAATGCTTAAGGGAGATATGTAAGAAATCGATAGAAATTCGGGTAGCGGCGGCTTAAGAGGAAACCGGGCGGCGCCCGGAGTTTTGTCCATACAAACGTATTCCCCAATATCCTCTCTAGATTTTGACACTACCGCATATATTTTTTAGGTAGGTTTTTAAGTAGGCACCTACTTACAAATTTTATGATTTCGGAGAAAATTTTGATTTTGATTTGAGAGAATGATATTGATTTGATTTGAAAGAAAATTAGAATTATATTATTTTGAACGCGAGTTCTACTATTCACAGAACTAGTTCCTAGTAAATAAGATTTATACCACTGGTCACTGGTTATATACACACACAGACCTAGGGAGGCGTCCATAAATTACGTTACACCTTACTGTTTTGATTATTTTTATAGGTAAAATTGTTAAATATGTGACGTCACACTAGGGGGAAGGGGTTTCACAAATATGACGATGTGTGAAAGGGACGGGGGGAGGGGGGAGATCAAAAAATCATGAAATTCGTGTCACGTAATTTATGGATGGCCCCCTAGCCCATAACATAACATTCATAGGTATTAAGGTAAATATTGAGCTTAACGGTAAAAAAAATTTATTCAATTTCGGTGTTTTCGGTACCTGAACAATATTGTGCATATCGTTTTATGTGGTGGGTTCAGGAAAATAATGTAAAATGAAGAATAAAGAAAAATATCTGATAGATGTTACTGACAATAGAAGTTGTGATAAATGGTATTCCTTTACTCCAGGCACTTAAGGCAAGAGGTGTAATATTCACATAATGGATATTATTGATGTGTTTCGTGATGGATTCAGGAAATAAAGTTATTTTTACAATACATTTCCACATAAAATATTGTGCTAAAATTTTTAGGTCCATATATTTGCAACATATTAATACATATATAATAATAACCTAAGTACCTATGTAGATACTTATAAAATGGCTAATGTTAGTTCAATGAACTCTAATTCGAGTAATTTTCAAAATTGGAACTGATAGTTCAGACAAGCGATAAAGTAGCTGTGTACCTTAATATATTTTCTTTACATTAGCTCCACATAGGGGGCCCTGAGGAAAATAATTCCCCTCAGGTCTAAGTCATCTTTGGGGATGCTGTGTGAGGGGGATTTTTATGAAAGGAAGGAGAGGAAGTTCTGGGAAGAAAAGGTGTGAGGAGTGGGTAGGAAACTGGCGATCAGTGTGTTCAAGAGTTACGGACAAATCTATCCCTCCCAATGCGGTGCAAGGCGATGTTCCGGGAGAGTCCTGCTGGAGAGGTCGAAATACCTCCCTTCACCAGTCTCTCCCGATCCGGCCTACTACGCATTTGGCGGATAGACGCATCCGCCACCAAGGTCCGAACAAACCTCACCCGATGAAATAATTGATCCTGAGACAAATATTATTTTAAGTACTTTCAGCTTCACACATCCTATAATTACATTATTCCGTGATTTTTCACGGGTCTGAGCGAGTAATCAATAATTTATTTGGCTTGGCGGAGTCTAAAGGAGTTCAGAGGCAATCAGTGTTAAAATGGCGTCATTTTGTTTTTTTATTATTATTTGAAAGATCCCATTAAACGCCGATTCTAGGTGCGTTTCAGCTTTCTATCAAATTGTAATAAGCTGATGATAGTTGTCCTCTTCCGCTGATCACAATGTGTTCAAAAACTGAAATAGAATCTACATTTAAAGGGGACTTTTCAACTGTCAACAAAACAAAATGGCGCTGAATGGCATCATAAAATGATAATAAGACCACAGAAATTTGCACAATGGTTTACTAACTTATTTTACCCCAGAAATTAGTTGTCAAAATCGTATTCATGTTTTCGTAATAAAGCAGTAAAACACTAACTTAAACAATGCATCCTCGTGATAACAACATTTCACATTGTAATGGCGGTTTATTGTTTGCATTTTAACACAATGTTATATTAATTCAACATGTTTTTTAACAAAGTATGTTAGTATCTCCTCAATATCACAACACTCTGAATGTTATCATTATCATTTTGAGCATAATGTTTCTCTTATCAATAACATCGTAATATGTTACTAAATGAGTGATTTTGTATAAAGGACACTTCATTTACTTATCATAATTATAATACAAGACACGAGTGGATGAAGGGATGTTATACACGAAGTAAAAGTTTTGGGTAAATTAAGGCTAAGATTTTTATCCAAATTTTTTCAGTTTAAAACAATTTAAATACTGGATTTCTCGGTTATTAGAGATTTTTTTTTTTTTTTTTTTTTTTTTTTTTTATTATTTCATAAATTTTTACAAGTTACATAATACAGCCAATTTTTTAAACTACCATACTAGGCTATTGCCCGTGCTGTGGTAGTCATATATGATACATTATTTTAAATAAACATGTAATAAAATATATAAAAAGGAAAGAAAAAAAGAACATATTTAGGGATAAATAAAATTAAATATAAATACTAATACAGATAAAAATATAAGAATTAGAAGAAAGCTGAGAAAAAAGTGTATAAAGATATAAAAAAAAAAGATTGAAATAAAAGATAGAAATAAAATTTGTCAAGTATTCTTCCCATTGACGATGTTATAGTTTTATATAGTTATAGTTTCAGAGGAAATTTTGGTTATGGTTTATTAACCCCTCAGGCTGATTTGTTCGGTTTTCAGAACAACTCATATAAGTCTCACAGAAATCGTTATGTCTCCCTTACTGTTTAATGTTTTTTTAGTTTATTCGTTCATTTAGTTTATTCGTTAATTGGTAAACAACACCGGCGACACCCGGAAGCGCAGTCTCACCTAGTAAAAACGGCGGATAGCACAACTCCTTATATTTCAATATCTTTGATCCTAACCTTACGTACAATTTTAAACTTTTTTTTCTTCACTTTTAATTTCTTTTCGAATGAGATGTTGAAGTTGCATGACTGTAAGTTGTTCACACGTTGAATACGCCTTATATTCAAATCTAAAAATTAACCACAAAATAATTCAATAATGTACCTACAGCTTTTATAAAACCAAAGTTTCCGACCGCGAATTTAAAAAAAAAATAAACTTCGGGAATTTTTTGTAAATTATTTTAACATGAACGGTCAAAAAAGAAATTTGACGATAAGGTTTATAATACATTTGGGTAATAAAATATTTAGGTGTTTTTTTTGTTGTCATTATTAGTCTTTTTTTACGTTTGTACACAAACAAAATTTATATTTAAAAAATTATACGTTTTTTTCGAAAAAAAATTAAAGCGTATTTCATCAACTTTGAAAAACAGTTTTTTAGTTTTCGGGTGCGTTCAGAAATGTACCATTTATTTGGATTTTATTGTAAAGCTCAAATACATTCACATTCTGATGCGAGGTCTTCGCTAAACTCACAGAAGTGCCTACTAGTATTATTTCGTAAAGTGGGGACGATGAAATCCCATCCGTTGCCGTTCCAACAGATGAGTTCGCCTCTGACTTATTGGATGAGAGATATTGAATTTCCCATCCGAGCTTAATCAGCTTAAGGCTCTTCAACTACATTAATAAATTCGTTGAATGTAAGGAAATATGGCCACGATATTGAATACCCGCAAACTTACC
The DNA here is from genome assembly GCA_917563855.2 of Limnephilus lunatus. Lineage (NCBI taxonomy): Eukaryota > Metazoa > Arthropoda > Insecta > Trichoptera > Limnephilidae > Limnephilus > Limnephilus lunatus. The sequence continues at coordinate 50,032,190 of OU830601.1, forward strand.
AGCATATCCTAGTACACGCAGATAAGTAAAATGTATAGGTAGGTATTGGGTATTACTTAGCAGAGGCGGTCTTTACTGGACTGGGGGATGAAAGAAAAAAATTGTTTCTATGAATAAACCAATAACAGCTATGGAAGCCTCGTGTTACCTTGGTCATCCTAACAAATAGGAAATTGCCGAGCATTTAATTTAAACCGGCCATTACTTTGGATTTGTTCCTGAAGTTATGGGTAGACTCAAAACGCACAGAGCACACTTATTTAAGACCCGGTAGTAAACGCTCAAAAAGAAGAAGAAAGAGATATATGTAAATATTAAAGCGAAAATTGTGACAAAGTTTAATAAAACACGACTCGTTTAAAATAGAGCGAAAATCTAATGTCTTAAATACTATTAAAAGGAACGCAAAATTTTTCCATAGATGAAAAAATTCAGCGTTATGACTTGTAAAAAAACAGAAAAAACATGTTTAAAAATTTTTTTTGGGGCAGACTTTGCGTTTTTTTTTCTATGGTGGGAATTTAATATACTAGGGGAGACCGGGGACAGTTGTACCAATTTGACTTTTACCATTTCTACATCTTGGGTATAATGTTTATGAAAAAAATGCTCATACTCAACTGCAAATAATTTAGTTATCTCCCAAATTCTTATTCTATGATTTTTCCAAATTTTATAGAAATTAAGCTATAAGCGCATGAACAGATCGGGGGAAATGCTACAACTAACCCCTACCCCGGGGTTAGTTGTAACATTAGCGGAATTTAAATTGAAAAACAGAATTCATCGATAAAGTTGATACATTTTAATAATTTCGGTTAAGAAAAACAGTTTTTTTGTTAGTTTATAAAATTGGTATTCATAATTTCAATTACATTGAATGTAATATACCATTTATCTGACCACAAGAAAACTCTTATAGAATTCGTCAGTTGGAGTGTTACCAAGGATCTTAACTATTGTAATATAATAAAAATAGAAAAATACAATACAAATATATGTTAACACCGTAGCATGTTTTAAACTCAAGAAAAAGAGAAGAAAAAATAATTAAAATTTTGTATGAAAACATTGTGGTATAATTGTCCCCAAACAATATGTATATATATTATATACATTTTGCAATAAAATGTATTTATTTATTTTCTATGACAATGTACCACGAATAAATAACTACACGGGCTCAAACTTTTACATATTACAGTCTTATTAAAATTAAAATAATTATAATATAAACTTTAACCATAAAATACACATATTCAAATACGATTTAGTGTTGAAAATACAAAATTTATCACAAAAAAGTAACAAACATCAAATAAAAAAATTACCAAAAAAAGTATAAGTAAGTATTAAATAATATATAAAGGTACGTGTAAGAAGTAAGAATAAAATTATTATTATGGATATGTTATTATTTATTAATAATATTATAAAAGTAGAGATCATTGACATGGTAATTTAACCAACATTTACATAAATACATAAAATGAAAGGGGTTTGGACACTGAAAGTATGACGGACGAACATTCATTTATGACTTGAGAGCTGTACTCACAGAATCTTAAAAAAAACCTCGGGGTTAGTTGTAGCACATTGTACCGGTACAATCGTCCCCGGAAAAATTGGTACAACCATCCCCGAGAGGTCATTTTAAATTAAAACGCAAATTTTTGGTTAATCCCTACTCAAGAACGCTTCAAAACCCGTCCTAAAATAAACTCAATTGTCCAAAGAAATGTGTAAATAGCAAAATACTAACAAACAGAACATAATAATTGTAATATTAGAGAATGAACGCAATCGAAAAAAGTAACTTTTAGGGCTCAAAAATATCTTCTTCCAATTGTAAACGTCCGGGTTCCACTATGTCCCGCGGGCTACTGACGATTGTCCGCACGTGTAAAGGCTATCCCCTGATGACATATAGTATACATACCTATTATAGTTAGGGAGTTATTCGCCTTGGTACTACTGACCCGTGGTACTACTGTCCCCGGTCTCCCTACCTCTAATTAACGTTTCGGCATGGAAAATATATATAATCTTCAAAAATAACAAATAACTTAAAACCAAAAGTATTAACTTAAATCGAATTATAAACAACTTATTAATCATTTCGTCATTTCCTCACATTGATAGATAAAGAGGAAGCACATTTATAGGACTCTCTCTTGACATACAGATCTTATTTTGCATTCGTTCATCGTCTTATATTTATTATACGATATTCTTACGTCACCCGACTAAGATTGATTGATTATATTATTGATTCACTCGATCTCGCCACATTTACCTAGACTTTCGAATATCTCCTTCTATCCATCTGGGCGTAGTTTGTTCTACTGACACTCCTTTCTCCATCCATATGCTCTACACATCCAGGAGTTCTTTAGCCATTATTTCGCAATCGACAGATGTTGAAAGCTTACGACAGCTGTTTGACAAGGATGCATTATTGGACAATTTATTGGTAAATGCTTCTAAATTTGTTTTACTGTACCACTCGCGGCGGCCCTGCTAGCCAATCTGTTATTCTGTAAATTGATACGGCTAGTTCACTATTCCTCGTCGTACTTATTTCATTATTTATCAAAGAACCATTCCTTCTATTTAAAGGCAGGTTCAGACAATCAATATATCTACCATGATGGCTTACTTTTGATTGGTCATTCCAAGGCTTTCAAATCCAGGTATCTACCAATTACATAACATAGACAAGTAGGTATCTATTTTTTTTGTCCTTTTGACCACAAGAAATAGAGAAAACTATTGAAAATTACGCGCAATAAGTACCCAAATGTCATATGAGTTCAGTTGAAAATTGTTTAGTATTAATCTGTGTAAATGTTTCATAGATACGTGTTTCAAATACGAATAATGTAACATGCAGTCTGAATCGGATGCAATGCGAATTACAATATGCATGCGGATTTTAGTAGATAGTAGGTACCTACTTACATCTTTATATGCGATTAAAACGGGTCAAGATGTACAGTGTACACATATGTTCAATTCAGAAAATTGATTATAATTACCTCCTGGATAAAATGTGTCTATTGAAACTTTCAGAAAGAAGAATAGACACAGATTTAATACTATTAGGTATATAAAATAGTGCATTACAAAATTGACGGTTAATATCCATGTTTCCAAAAGATCTTACCGATATTTATTACCCTTTTACTTTAACAACACCAGGACACTGACTTATCAAAATTCTCCCATTTCGAGACTTCAGTCTCGTAAATAAATATTCTAATTTGGGAGATATATTTCATCTTTAAAACTAATCATCCCATTAGGTACTTTTATATTTTTATATGCACAAATAGACTACAATTTTTGTTATATTGAATATCTATTTTTGTGAGGGGTGATCTAAATAGGTTACGTCGGCGTAACCTCTTTGATTTTATTTTTTATTATAAGTTTCTGTTCACAAATTTACCTACGTAGAGTGATAAAAGCACACTAGGGCGAGTAATATATACATATATAAAGCGTGAAACACAGCACCAACCACGCATCGAATAATATGAGCTCATCATAATATTATGTACATACCAAATAATTGCTAATCAGAATAATTCACATGTCCTAATTAGATACAATGTAAACACGCCCAAAAACAAATTAACCTACGCATAACCAAACCGTATAATCTCATAACAAGTCCTAGACGCATGAAAACGTAATGTATGCATATATTGGACATATTTTGAAATCATTACTTATAAATAAGCGTAATTACATTGATCATTCTCCGATACAACGGTTTTATGCTATAGGAAACAAATATTTAGGCAAAATTGACATAGGTAAAATTGACATGTTTAATGTTAACTTGGTGAAATTGGTGGATCATATTAAAAACCTATTCCAACCCTACTCTTCAGTCTCTTTGTAAACCTCACTAAAATCACTATAGGTATAGGTACAGGTACAGGTCAACACAACTGTTTTTAGAGTGCAGTGTGTTTTCCATCATGAACCATGGAGGTATAGGCCCGGGAATCTGTTGAAATAAAAATCAGCGGGGAGCTCAAGGGACATAAAATTTAAACAAAATGTTCTGCTAGCAAATTTCAGGATCATAATATTTACTTTAGGCACCTGAAATAATTTCCAAAATGAACTAAGAAAACCCTAAAATTTGTTAGATTTAACATACGAGTATCTAATATCATTTCCAAAATGACGTAGAAATTCGGAAAACTATGAAAATCCGGAAATCCGTTAGATCATATCTAACATCATTTCCAAAATGTCCTATGAAAATCTGGAAACAATGATAATCCGGAAATTCTTTAGATCATATCTAACATTATTTCCAAAATGACCTATGAAAATCTGGAAACTATGATAATCCGGAAATTCGTTAGATCATATCTAACATCATTTCCAAAATGACATATGAAAATCTGGAAACTATGATAATCCGTTATACGGAAATCTGTTATATTAACACATCAAACGGCATTTCCAAAATGTCCTATGAAAATCTGGAAAACTATGAAAATCCGGAAATCTGTTAGATTAACAGATCTAACATCATTTCCAAAATGACCTGTGATAATCTGGAAACTATGATAATCCGGAAACCTGTTAGATTAACATATCTAACATCATTTCCAAAATGACCTGTGAAAATCTGGAAACTATGATAATACGAAAATCTGTTAGATTTAAGAAATCCAACATAATTTCGAAAATGACCTATGTAAATCTGGATCCGGAAATCTGTTAGTCTCCAACTAAAAACAGTCCAACGGTGAGCTCTAGCGACTTAAATATCAGAATCAGAATCATAATATTTACTCTTAGCATCAAAACTTTGAAAAGTCCATTAAGATTACAAATAAAAATACATATTTTGTTTTGTTTCATTTAACACGGGCATATCCGGGTAGTATATCTAGTAATTCATGTGAGGTTTGCAGAATTAATATTCCTTCAAAACATAATTTAATATCGGCCGGGAAATGGGTCAGGGCTAACAGGACCTGACGTCACACGGGGGAATGCTGAGAGGGTGAAGGGGGGGGGGGGGGGGATCTCCGTCACTGACACTGACACCCTTCTTGGTGGCAATAATAGAGGCGTGACCTTTTCTAAACAAGCGCCCCGATCTGATAAATAATTGAAGGGTCGAGACTGGCGGCACTGAGGACAGGACACCGCTGCCGGTGTGCGGCGAGACAACCAACGCGACCTTTCAAGGTAGATTTCTTTCAGATAAGAAAAAATCCCAATTAGCCTGTCTGTAGCTTCAGTCATCGTACGACCCGAGTTCGCAAGCTATATTGGTATGTAAAATATTGATAAAACCATAGGAATCCAAAATGAAAGAGCTGCCCATCGGGGAAGGAGGAACAAACCAAGTTTCGCGGAGTGGGGAGACGACGTGACCATCTCCTTTACTGTAATTACAGTACAGTAAAGGATCTGACAATATACAGGCAACTAGCATTGTAATAATATCACAAGTTCTCGTAAATTAAATCTGCATACGAATTAATAGTCCTTTTTATAATGGTACGCAATTTGCTGGCTGCGTAAAAATTAACTACAAATCGGATAAAAAAAACTCGGGCTTACTTCCAAAATCGAATATTTTGTTACACTATTTAATTAGACACTTTTAGAAATGTGTTGTAATTTATTCACCTCCTACGTTTTTGCGTCGCTACGCAACCCGATTTGAGCAAACGACAGACACTGCGCAGAAAAATTCCACAATGGACTGCGCTGCAAACTATTGCCTTATTGTAGACTAGGAGATGACATAGGTAAACCCTACGTCATCGAGTACACGGATGAAACTACTTTTTAGTGATAATGGACACTTAGAAAACCTTAAAAAAGCTGGTCTGCCGGTGCGCCTCTTGGCAGGAGCCGCGCTGCCATGGAAATAGTCAGCGATTTTTTTCGAAAAAATTACGTCATCGAGTACACGAACGGGAATGGTTTCATATGATAAAGGTCGATTAGTAATATTCATGATATGTTTCATATGATAAAGGCAAGTTCGCAGGCAGCCGGCGTCAAAGTGGGGTAAAAAATAGTAAATTTTACGTCATCGAGTACACGAATGAAACTAATGAATAACTATAGTCCAGATCAACCCGTTTAAGAATTTCTTGGTCTGCCGACCAGCAGCCTGGCAAGTTTTTGTGTACGATGTTTTAAAGTTTTTTTTTTTTCTTTTTAATTTTTCGTTTTTTTTTATTATTATTTTTATTTCATTATATTTTTGAAAACTTTGATTGCCATATTTTAAAAATATAAACGATAATGATAAAAAAAAATAATTTGACTGTTCCGAGTGTACCCATCCCTCAGGAGAGCCGTTCGACGCCAAACCACTTACGAAACCTGCCGCGGTGCCCCTCTAAAATTTAGCTTTCTGTACAGGATCCGATTATTTCATCGGATCATGCCTCCTTATTTAACCAACGTTTCGGACAGCACTATAGTGTCCATCGTCAGGGCAAATTTGAAATGGGATGGATTGATGATGGACACTGTAATGCGGCCCGAAAAGTTGGATAAAGAAGGAGGTAGCGTAACACGGCGTAATAAACCAAAATTAATCACGATAATACTTTTGGTCGTTAAAAAACCCAAATCATGCCTCCCAAAAAACACCTTATTTTTGCCGGTTTGCTGTTTTTAGGTACGGTTAGGTACTTGCAATTTTTTAAACCCTAATTTATATTTTTCATAAAATGTAAAGTTGGTATTTTTTATCCCATAAACACTATTTTAAAAGAGGCCGATCGCGATTATTTTTTTTGCTAAAAATATATTATGATGGATGTTTTCAAAATGGCATTTACCTTTCTACTACTATTTGTTCCTTAATTTTTAAATCACTCAATTTAAATTATTCACTGATATGGTGAAATATTGAAATTCTTAAAAGTTAGCGCCCATTGTCCTGCTAATAGATTTAGCATGCTTTCGGACATACAAAACATAAAATATACCTGTATGTTTTGTGCCCTAGAAATCTAGAAGAAACTTTGTTTTGCCGTTGCGTTGGTGAGAAAAGGTTGCGGTGCCCTGCACTAGAGAATTTCTCCGGAAAAGAAAAGTTCTACTCGTGCTGTGTTGATACTTACGAGAAATCCTGAATAACTTATTTCCACTTACCATTTGCAGTCAGGATCCAAGATATATGAAGATGGGGTTTAAAGGGCTACAGCGGGAGAAAAGAGTTCGGGTGTCCTTTATTCTAACTAGAAAGTAGATTTATGGAACCATAGGGATTTTGTGTAATTTATTTTACATCAAAATATTCATGCTCGTCTGTAGGTTCTATGTTTGGAAAAAGATTTTGACAATTGAGCATTTTTCAATGATTCAATTTTGAAAATAGGATGTTTAAGTATGTATCTACTCCTAATTTTCATACAACGTTTTTCCGTTTGTGATTTTCTAGTCCCACACAACATTCCACAATACTGTAAATACAATGGAGCTTGTATCTCAAAATTAATTCTAGTGTCAGAATTTGCGGTTTAGGTTTAGATAACCTACATATTCTAATATTGGAACAATATTCATCATTCAAATTTTCATTTAAAACCACAAAAATGTTTGTTGCTGCAAAGATAAAATCTTTTAAATGTGTAAGGTCATTAAAACAATACATTTTTAATTCAATTATGGTGCATGAAGTGCAATAAAAAAATATTGAACTGTTAATAAACACGCGGTTTATAAACAGTGATTGACTTTCGCGTATTTGTAGAATTTCAGAAAGTAACTTACCAGTGTAATAATATAGAGACTAATAAATCAACTGCGTGGTTCAGAAAATATTTACTACATTGACAAGCAGGTATTGAATGTCTATCAACTAACAAAGGAATTAAAATTAAATAGCATATTGTATACAGAGTCGTTGATATTATTTTGTTACAGCCCTCTGCACTTATGCGTCTGCCCATCAGCTGCCTGGTGGGCCTGTTGAGGAAGACTCTTTGACCTCTACAGCCGGACTCTATCGACCCCAACGCCTTGCATCACACGGATTCAATAGACTCATACGTCACTCTAGTTCCTTCCTTCCCCTATCCTCCGCACAGCATCCCCAAATATGAGAAAGGCATTGAGGGAAATTATTTTCCTAGAGGCCTCTCCTGGTGGAGTCCATTATTGATATTTTATTGCTGCACTTTGCATTTATCTTGTCCGTTTGTAATAATGTGTAAAATCCTAAATAGGACGTGAATAAATAAATGAATAACAATAAAAAAATTCTATTTAGCATTACAAGTGAAGAGTACTTCAGTACTATACTTATCTGACAATATCTGACAGTACTCACACATTAAATGTGAAATCAATGGTGAAATAAATTCGCTCTTCGCTAGATTGAACTCTCGACCTTCCGACTCAACGTTAAATATGTAGACCACCACGCCACTTATTCTTTAATACCATTATTTTTAATACTAAAAAATACTTACAGTATGTTTTAGAAACCTGAGAGCTTTCTCACACAAATAAACTTCCACGTGGAAAGCTCTCCACGTAATCTTCTTACTAGATTGGAGAGTTCTAGGGGTCCTTAACCTTTCCTTCCACCCACTGCCAATTCTCGGAGAATGCGGGTCTTATCAGTTAGTCGAGACACCAAAGCTTTCCCAAACTGTGGGGTTTAATTATTTATTAAAGTCACTTTGCACGATCTGGGCTCAGTTGGTCAATGTGCAGACAATATATTTAATATTATTTGCCAAACAATGCACATAAATTTTAATCTTTTTCATGCCGCGAATTTCTTTAGTATTAATAGCCTATGCCTTATGACCCAGATACAAGATAAAAACACAGTTTTCGCAGGGTGAAAAAACATTTAAGAATGTACATATTAGAAAGTCTAACTTAAGAGAATTCCGAAGTTTTACCGATATATAATAAAATTCCCTTTAAATTTTTAAGTTCTAAACACATTTTATGCTATTTTTTAAGATAATATCCGCACATTTGCCGAACCGACATGATAATTATACGAAATTCCCTCGATTGAAAAAAATCGCAAGGTATGCTCCGAAAATTATTACGAACACATTTTGTTCTGTTATTTAACATGTTACTTATGAAAAAAATCACAGTGTACCTATAAATGCTACTTTAGACATTTGCCGAGAGATTTTTGCGCTATTTTAAACAAGCCGTGTTTTATTAAATATTTTCAGAATTTTCACTTAATTATAATAGTTTTTTAACATTAGCCCTCTAACATTCGTATTTCCCTATCTCCCTTTAAAACTACCTTCTGCTTCTTTTTGAACTGAATGCGATAGTTTTCCTTGTATCGTTTAAACATAAGTATTTGGAAGTAAAAGCATATTTTTTGTGGATTACTTCTTACATGGTTCCACCTATCCAGAGTCAGTGTCAATTATCATTTTTCAAAATCCTCAATTTAAGGAAATCTTTGCGGCATAAAAAAACTAGAAGAGGAATGAGATAGGAAAGAGGAAGGTTGAACAAGGTTCTAAATGGTGGTAACACCAGGGAATTGTACCAATGAAATTATAATTCTTAAAATATATTTGTGTGGAACTTGTCACTGTTGTGTAAATAATATTTCCAACAAATACCGATTGGATATAGGGATGGTAATATAGATATGTGTTATTAATTACACTGTTTAGATTTTTCAGATGGTGATCCCTTAGAAAAAACTCCCTTGGGGGCGGCGACTAAAAATTTGGGAAACCCTTTCTTTGAATGAAGAATCTCAAGACCTCCAGGTATTTATTATTATTGTTTTTAATTAAGATTTTCTCAATATTATTTGAAGACCTTTGAACTCGGCATTACTCCCAAAAGAAAACATATTAACGCACCGTTTAACTTTTGATACCTATTATAAAACCATTAGGAAAGTTTGAAAACAGGCTGTAATGTCTTGAGCACTGTATGGATAATCTAATAGACGTGTGTTATGAACACGTTTAGTGTGCCCAACTGCCCAATGTGTGTGGGAAAATATTTCCCTTCTTCGGGTGAAGTTAAACGAACCTTTTTAAATATCAAATTTCTTTCTTGAACAGAAAACCAATTTCAATGACATTTTTGGTGGCTATGAGTCGAAAGATCTTATGCGAGTTGAATGGGTCAGAACCAGATTTGAATTTGAATATCACACGTATTTTGTTATCACATATAACTTCAAAGATGCAGATCGATAATAAAATAAATTATTGAATTCTAAAAAAAAAGATTATTTTCACAACACTAAGATGTATTTAACACATATTTAAGTTTTGATAAGAAAGAAAAAGAATTATTAGAGAAGGCAATATTTATCAATAAATTCGTAGGCATTTTTGGCTCTAGCATAATACACTTTTTTCTTACATTAACTCCACACAGGAGGCCCTGAGGAAAATAATTTCCCTCATGGCCTATGTCGTCTTTGGGGATGCTATACGAAGGATATTTTACTGATCAGGTGTTATTTCGGTTGGGCAAGGATTAGACATTTTTGGCACGAACTGCTTTTGAAAAATAATAAAATTCAGTTATAATATATATAGTTATTCAATAAATTACATTTATACAATTCTGTATAAATGTAAGAGCCGAAGATGACTAACCCTCAAATGCCAACTAGAAAGACTGAGAGCTAATATACTTTAGGTATATTATATATTTGTTTCAATAGGTAATATTGTGCATTACCCGATGATTCAGATAAACTAGTATCCAGAACATATTCACTGTGGTCGAATGAATAATCATCCAAAGTTTAATCGAGCATTCGCCGTACGTCATCTTCATCCGCCATTTTCATATAAAATAAGCAAATATTGCACTGAGTGATTTTTGTATCTACCGAGATCCAAAATTTACAAGTAGATGTCAGCACGTTTAGTGAACCGTGAACTCATAATAATTATAATTGGCTATTCGAATTGCGTTTAATGATGTAGCGTACACGTCTGACTAAATTATTTAATTTTATGAATTAGTCAAGTCTGGTTCTGACCCACTCAATTGGTGTTTTTTTTCAAATCCATATAGATCGCACTTCTAGGGAATATCTGTGCAGTGATCAAGAAGCAGTGAAATTCTTTGTCGTCGGGAGGCGAGTTTCCTGAAATTTTCAATCAATGAAATTCAGTAAATGAACTTAGATAATTATGCGTCGATGAAGTTCAAGTCAACCCCGCATGCCTGTCTTATCTCTTGGCAGTGGAGACCAGCTGGTTTATATATTTTATAGGAATCTAGGTTTTAAATGGTATTCACGAATTAATGAAGAATTTATGATAATAATCCTGACGGATTTCGGAGAGGGTTAATGGCACGTAGGTCATTGGCATAAAAAGGACGAATTTATTTTAATATTTTTTGGTGCCTAACTACTAAGCATTTTAGTTCAAATACTAAAACAAAAGAAAAGTAAGTATCTTGTATAGATAATCTAGCTGGTGAATCTTATATCTTTTTATGTGATTACCGTACTGGAGTCCCTTTGCTACCAATCGTTTGAGGCCAATGATGCTATGGCAACCCCATTTGGGGTATGTAGTCATGTAGTAGTGAAGCTGAGGGTAGTGGGAAGCGAAAGGACATGGAAAGAGGAAGGTGGGGAAGTATCTGATAATCAGATCTGGTCACCATGCATGTTTCAATTTATTTATGTAAATTTTTATATAGATAAGATTTTACACAAAGCGTAAGATGGTAGAAAAAAATGTTATATAACATCCCCATTCCCCATGCTATACATATACGTCCCATCCCCACCATCAATACAAAAGGGTTTGAAGTGAAGCGGGGAAACAGAAATAGGAAGGTTGATAGAATCTGTACATTCAGATCTGATCATTAATCATTATAACAAATACTGTTTCAAGCAACCGTCAAATCTAAATACTGGTCTTTCCACAAGGGAGAAATTTGAAAGAATTTTTACATTTTTGAACACGGACAGCCTAATTAAAATTACCATCTACAAAACATGTCGTAAAAAAGATACCAACTTCTATATTGACAGTCATGGCATAAAGATGTTTGCAATAATGTGCGAGCTTTGTTAAAAAAAAACGAAGATGGCTGCCAATATCGGAAAAATTGTAAAAAAAGTAATGGGATGATTGGATTTTGACGATAGTATTAATTCTATGATAGTAAGTAATAATTAACTAGTAATTATATGAAATGATAGTATTAATACCCTAGCGTCTGTACGGTTGAAATTTAAGAATCCGACTTCGACTACATCTCTGACGGCTGCGCCTTGTGCAAAACCATTTTCATACGTGAAGTTCGTTACAAAGCTACTGCTCTGTTGTCTGCCGCCAGTAGGGTCTAGCAGCAAAAACCCGCGGTAACTGCTAGAATACCATGATTACTTTGAATCACGATGAATATAGGATTGATAAAAACTACAGGTTTCGGTAGCATGTTTGATGACCGGCGTGGTTTACGGGTAAGGCTCTTGACTCGCAATCCAAAGGTCACGGGATCAAATCCCGGCGTGGGCAAATAAATTTTATTTGATTATTTTGTGTTATTTCACAATTAATTAATTAAAAATAATATGTAGTACGTAGTACCCATATAGCGGTACGTTCCAGAGTGGAAGATACTGTCAGTATCGCCCTGGTGTAAGGCCACCATTCAAAATTGAAAGGTTGCTTGAAATGGCTTTAGCCGTGTTTGGTGACTAGATGTGAATAGCCAAGTACTTCCCTGCCTTCTTCTTTGCCATTTCCTTCCCCTCCCCGCTACCTTTAGCCTCACAACATACCCCAATTGGGGAAACTGAGACTCTTGTGAGGTATTCACATAAAAAAGCACAGTTAGGATATGCGTAAGTCCCGGATATACATAGACCTACATATTATTATGTCCTTGCAAATTTGTATTTTAGAGTACTTGTATTATATTTCGACTATTTATTATTATTAAAGCTCGTTGTCGGCATTATTTATCCAGAGGGACGTGACTGGAAGGGTGTTTGTTTGTTTATTGTCCTGAGTTGTTTTGGAAAGGTCGCGTTGTTTTTGTTTACGATCCGCATAATATTGCTGTCCTTATTGCGATGGCATGTGGCACAACTTGTTCTACAAACAATGATTATGTTTAAGATTAATAGGGCGGAATGGAACTGTCTAAGTAAATTTAATAATACCTAATGTAACCGGTATTTACAGACACACCACTGACAGCTCCCTTGGAACTTCTACCCTTTCTAATAAACTATATTTATCTACAGTTATGTAGGTTACTAGAAAGGTAGGTTATTAGAAAGAGAGATTACAATGGAGTTATCACGTCAGTACCAAAACAGATCTGATGATCGTTTATTTGTTCAGAACTTTTATTTTTTGTAAAAATAATAGCTATGAAATATGTTAGTAGATATCTACGTTTTCACAAACATCGAAGAACTTTTTTGGTACCTACCTACTAGGTAAGTGAATTTGAAATGAGTGTAGTACACTTGATACGATCCATTCTTGCGCAGTTACTGACTTTACAATGATCGTAACCGAAACATAAGTGCGAAAGAGAAAAGCCTTGGGTGGGGGGGGAGGCATGCCACTTTTCTAACATTAAACTCGCCTATTTCTCGTTTCAACGTCAGGCCGCTATTAAAGTTTGGCTTGTACTATTCCAATATCGACGTTTGTGTCTCCATACCCTCTCTTTGGCGCAGCCGTAATAATCTTAATACTTCTTTTTTACCTAGCCGAAATTCCAGAGATTTACGCACAGTTTTTCCCTTCGGCTTGTTTTATTTTAAATACCGAGTGAGCGTCAAAAGTTGGATTTTTTTTCTTCTACTTCTATTGCCCTCCTTATGACGTTAGATAAAAAAATACTAAATTAGTTTATTGTTATTGTGTATTATTTTAAGACGTAGATAATACAGGATTAAAAAAAAAAACAAAAACAAAGTGGTCCTGAAAAGCTGCCACGGACATGACTGCTTATCTGCATGTTCTTTTCTTTATTAATAAGGAATTTGAGCAAGAATGTATAAAATTCAATTTGTCTCCAATTAAATTAAGGAATAATTAGATACAAGGTATTTTACAACATGTCATGATCTTCATAACGAACAAAGTTTGGTGATTCGCATGTATTTAGGTAGCCTCATGTCTTCGTGTAGAGTGCCCCAAGGGTTAATTAAGTTTTAATACTCTAGTTCAGAACCTAACCTACAAAGTTCCTTACCAAATTACAAGCGGAATGGATTACGGCCTGGCAAGTTTCAAAGCCTCGCGAGTCTCGCAGAACTCATAAACTCGTGTGAACTATTTCAAAGTTGGAGCTCGTATGTTAATTAGGTACTCACTCGAAATTCATGATATTGTTAAGAAAGTGGGTAGGTAGGTATATTCTTATAAATTTTATAGTTCATAATGAATGTGTTCTATTTTTAAAGTAGCTACCTACAATCAGAAGAAATGTATTGTTTCCATTACCTGGAGCGAAAACGCAACGAAGGCGCGAAAATGATTAGGGAAAAGTGAGGTTATAATATAACCTCACTTTACTTCCTACATATTATGTAGGAAGCTTTGAATAATACAGTAATTTGTTACGAAGGATAAAATAAGTATAATTTGAGAATAATAAACGGCGAAATAAAGAAACACGTGGAGGCTTTATCTTTGCGAAAAGCGTGTTGGCTGTGAACAAGCAGTAATATTATACATTATACTGACACCGTTAATAAATTTGTAGTGTATTGGTTTTTCTTGTAGTTTCAGCTTCCTTCAATAGATGTCGATAGCGTAGTTAATAATACAAGTTTTGCAATTTCCCAACAGATAGCAGTTAAGTACGATATCAGAACAGTAGGTACCATTTATCGTCGTTCGTGTTTTAGGTACGAACGGTTACGATGATGTCCGAAGGCATCGACGAGTTGAGTGAGCACCTCCATTCCTACTGAGAGCCTAGTCTAGTAGGGACACTAGTTTTATTCATTGTAAATAACTAACTAACCATTACGCCGTTTCCCCGCAGGGGTAGGCAGAGAGGACGGACCGCCAAACAACTCGGTCTTGGCACACACTCTTTGCCTCACTCACATTCATACATCGTATCATACTTACTCTTCTATTATTCTGACTTTTGACATGGCCCGACTCAAGTATCTGATTCACTTGATCGTGCCATGTCTTCCTAGGGCGTCCCCAACTTCTTCTTTCATTAACATTTGCGTCATATATTCTCCTCCCACTATTTTCTTCTTTCATTCGCTCTACCCAAAAGGTAGCAGCTTATCTGGAAGATACCCAGCTCATCTTGTAATTAAGAGACACAACGTAATTGAAGTGTAAATGAACACAGATTTAAAACATATTTTATGATCATCTAGAATTTTAGGTTCATGAATGTTTTCGAGATAATATACTTCTAAAAAGAAAACGACTCATAAGCGTCTGGATTGATCAAAAATGGTGATTCAAAATTCAAACTCAGAAAAATGTTTACCAGTTCATTTTAATGTCTGCTGTGTTAATTCCAGATGATTGCCAGAGACAAAAAAGGAGCATGCATTCCCATAAAACCCCTGGGGCTTTATTGAAAAACGACACCAAAAAGTTCGCAATTTGCAAGCTCGCCAGCCGGCGTAAATTTGGAATTAAATAATAAAATTAGGTACACCACAAGAGTCCCAACTGCCCGGAGCCAGAGGGAATGTGGTATTAATTGTTTTTGTTTTTAATTCAAGAACTCCAATTAAATTTTAAAAAAAATTACTATTATGACAGTTGTTTCGGCTTATAAGGCCATTTTCAAACTATGGTTAGACTACTTTGAGACGAATTATTTATATGATTCTAAATTTCAATTTTGAAGGTGCATAAATTGATGTATTACCTACCGGAAAAACCGATTTTTTGAGAAAGTAATAAAAAAACAAAAATACTTGCATAACTTGATAATAACATTATTATATTTAATTTAAAGTAAAGGTTTAAGAAGGACTATGGTATCCCCAATATGGAGTGTGTTGGAAATCTAAAGGCAGCGCTGAGGGGACAAAAATGAGAGAGAGAGTAAAGTTGAGAAGAACCTGGTTAGATATTCAGATCCAGTAAAAAAAAAAAGTAAAATACAAAAAAAGTAAAAAAAAGTAAAATACACGGCTAAAACCATTTCAAGCCAATTTTCAATTGTGGATGGTAATCACTCTACACCTTATAGTCTAAAAGGTCTCTCAGAATATATTGCATTTTTAAAAATTAAAATAAAGACCGCTCTTTCAAAATTGAAACATTTTCGAATATATAAGTAATTGTGCCTCGCAGACAGAGAATTCACGATGATCACATTAGTTATGAGAGAAAGGCATTTAAAAAAAATCAAAATACTTGCACGGAAAAAGGTTTTGGAATGAAGTTTTTTGGGTTCTATATGTGATGCAGATTCACCAATTTCACGCTTGTGCCACTAATTTCCGAACACCGTGCATAAGTTCCATCTGCAAAAGAATCGTCCGTTTATTATGATGAATCCTATACCGACATGTTCAATCTAGATAAATTGAAAATGGACGTGCTCAAACAATGAAAGCTTTTCACACATCATTTAGGTATTACCTGAGTGTCTCACAACACACGCTCAGCTATATTCCACAAACGTTGCTCAGATAATTAAATCAAACTAAAATACGTTAATGTGCCGCGTTTATTTAATGAGGTCGTCTAACGACAAACGTATCATATTAATTAGAGCATGCTGAGGATATAACTATTTGATTTTTTGGAAAATATTGAATAGTACTGAAGATATGTCGTCAAAGTGCTGATGTTTGCGGCCAGCTGAAAGGCTTGTGACATCACGGTTCATACACCATTTATGAATTATCGGGTAAAAATACAGACACGATGCGAAAGTTTTAAGGTTGATTTTTTAAGGTCTATTTTATCCAAAATATTAAAATTTGATCCTGAAATAAGTTCTTACTTTGAGTTATAGTTGGGTTTCATTAAAAATAAATAAAACACTAGCCTAAAAAAACTTTTTTTATTATTATTATGTCAAAACACGGCGTAAATAAAAAAAAAAGACAAATTATCATTTTTTTTCGAAAAAGGTATTAAAATGCTTTATTTTTGTTCTCGGAAACTGAAATTACTACACACTTCATATTATTTTTATTAACCAACTGAACGCCGCCCATTTTGATTTATGCCGAAAAAATATTGTAGCATTGCTTTGTTTTGTGAAAATCAGGCCCAAATATTAAAATGATTTCGTTCATTTTACAAAGAACTTAATTTGCCACATTATTCAAGATGGATTCATTAATTATTAAAAGATTTTGCACCCGAAAGCATTTTTTTAAAGCCTTTTTTCCACACTTACAAAAAGACTTCGAAATAAAAAGCAGTCGATTATTTGCAAGGCTAAAATGTGTTCTACCATCAGTATTTAATTGAAGCATCTGTAATATTTCTAAGCGATCAAATTTTTAAACCAAAAGCCCATGATTTTGTATGATTTTGCATTAATTCGCATGGCTTCATCTTAAACATTTTCAAAATAAAATGTGCAAATTAAGCTTGTCTATTGCCCTGTTTTATGTATATTTACGAATCATTGTACTGAATCGGGTCTTGTCTAACGTCACAAGATACCATTGTATACGTTTTACACGTTCTGTTCACTTTGAAAGTTCATATCTTCGTAATTTTTAGAGACTGAAAACCTAAATTTACTCTCGTTGTTACCTCTTTAAATATTGTAATGCATTATCATTAAAATTTTAAAAATGGGATGACCTGATTATACTAAATTTGTTATTTTGTCTAAAGCAGCAAAAACTCTCAAAAAATGTGCTCTAGCGTCAACAAATTTTCACAGTTCTACTTACTGTCTGGATATAAAACCATTTCGGCTGGTAACGTATTATCCATTAGGTGGCAAAATAAATATCTAAATATAATATAGTCGGTTAAATCTTAACAGGTATAATGTAATACCATATTATTAGTGTTATTACCCAAAATAGACAGATTACGTGTTTTCTCCAACCAACGTTCCGGATTTACATTCAAATTAATTCCAATGGTACTCAAATCTAAATAATGGATCGAACCTGCTCCGCAAACCCGACAGCGGACAACGGTCATCAAATTACCATGCAAATCTGTGGTCACATTCGCAGGTATTAGATAACCATCGAATTGCGAATAAAGGATTCAAAGCAAGAAAATAACAACTTACCTAATACAATACAATACAATAGCAGTACAATACTCTACTAAAATTAATTTACATATAATAATCTATCATTTATCGATGTTTTTTTGCAACGATAGTAAGGGGGCACCATTAATTACGTGAGCACAAACAAACGGGGGGGGGGGGGGGGATAGCGTCACAATTTGCATCATTAGGGTAGATTTGTGATATGTCATCAGGACATACATAACTGTATTGCTGTTTGAAACGTTGGCTAAAGAATCCCGTAGGGCAACACGAAACAATACCCCAAAAATAAACCACTATAAGTAACCCTATGGTACAAAGTAGTGAATGGCCCAAAAGTCAGGGCGGCCCGAGAAAGACTTCAGCATTATCTCTGTCTTTCTCTTCCTTCCTTTCCCTAAAAAGACCCTCCACAAAGCATCAGCAAAGATGAAATGGGCCCTGGGGGAGTTTCTTTTCTCAGGGCCCCCTGTGTGAAGATAATGTAAAAAAATCTACGTCAAGTGATGTCGTCATAATGTCAAATCAATAGCTTTAGACTCCTAGCCAAATAAATTGATAATGTTCAAGAAAGAATTTCGATGTTTGAAAAAGTTTGATCACATTTCACCAGAAGTAAGGGAAAATTCACTTACCTCAGTTTATTTCAGCACTTAATCGAATTTTAAATGCGCTACATTTGTAACCCCTGATGTAGGCATCGAAATACGAAAACAAACTTTGAAGACTCGTTTTAATAAACAGTGCTATTCTTTGATTCTGTATGTTTGACTACAAAAAATTCAAAAAAATATCAACGACCGCCAACCGCTGTTATTAAAGGAAAGAAAACAAGCGAGTTTTTGTGCAATATGTCGACAGCATAGTATGGACACACATTCTCAATTGTACACAAATACTGTAATAATACACAAATCGCACTCCCGCAACCATACTGCCACAAATCGAAAAATGCCAAACTGAGATTATGAACTTTGAACATTTACTAAATATGTAGGTACTTACTAAATATGTTTAATATGGTAGTGGCGTGCATTTCTCTATGACTAATTCTAGTCTGTGTGGTTTTTCAAGTTTGAATATGAATTGTTCATTGAATATTATTTGAAAATGGAAATTTTATCATTATTTTTAACTGATTCTCTGATCCGAGTAAACTTGCGTACAAGTTCCATGAAAGATTAATGAAAAAAAAAATCACTTTGATCAGAAATTTACCGCCCTTTTAAAAGTTTCTGTATTTCTTTTTATAGTTCGTTTTTCTTAGAGTAGATACAGCTTTTCAGCCTTTATGAACAGCACGACACTTTTTTTCAGGTTAGCTTTCAGGAGGCCCCTCAGGAAAACATTTCCCCTTAAGGCCTTTGTCATCTTTGGGGATGCTGGGTTTATGGAGGGCCGGGGGATGGAGGGTATTTGGGGTGACCTATGGCAGAGGTGTTGGTTATCCAATAAATGGTTCTCGGAATGGCTCGTGGAATCCATTTCCACCTCTCTAATTGTATATTTTTAAGTTTGTATTTCAGTGCGGCAGTAATTGACCAAAAATAAATGAGGTCTATAAGGGGGCATCCATTAATTACGTGAGCACAAACGGGAGGGGGGGGGGGGGGGTCCAACAAAATCTCACGTTACTTGAAAAAAATATACGAATTGGCCTAAATTTATCTCATCGAGGGGTTGGGGGGGTCTAGATTGGAAAAAAAACTGCTCACTTAATTAATGGATGCCCCCTAACGGTGAAAATTTTAAATTTAATCAATTACAATAATTGATAGATGCCTATTTCTACATAACATGTTACCTTGAGCGAAAATGTTTAAATTTGCATAAAAATATTAATTTAATCGTTTAGGCGTCACTAGCATATCTGTATATTATGTTTATACCTACTATGATATAGTGTGAGCTCTATTATAGATAGATTTTTCTTATTGGAATAAAAAGATTTTAGAGGGTTTTAGATTATCTTTAGATTCCAGCATCCTGGTATTTTTAGATTCAAGTTGAAAAATAAGACATGATTCCATAAACTTTACTTCCCTATGTTTAATGACCTCCATGGTTAAATGATCACGATCCTCAGCTGCGAAACCGGAGGTCGCTGGTTCGTACCCTGGCGTGCGCAAGAAAAATATTTCTTCATTATTTTATATGTGAATCCCAACTGCTCCCGTCTGGAGTCTTTGAGGATATAGGTGAGGAAGGGAAGGAGATGAGGAAAAGGAAAGTGGGGAAGTATCTGGTTATTCAGATGTGATCACCAAACATGGCTAATGCCATTCCAAGCAATGTTTGCTTATCGCCTTAAGCATTTTTTTAAATGTGTTCCTCCTCCCTTAATCACGAGCTATTGGAGCTCAACTTATGGAGTAGTAGAATAATTAGGAAAAAACATTATACATATAATTTTATACTGTGAAATGTTGTATATGTTTTTGTAATAGTAAATGTAAAATCAAGAATGACTCGATTATATGTATAATAAACACTGCGATTGTGAAGGCTTGAATATATTTTCGATTTCAATTTATTTTCAACCTTCAGATGGAACCCTTACGTGCATTTATGTACCTGATGATCTCCTCACTTAAAGCCACTTTGCAATTATTGTATTTTGAACCTGCATGAACACGAAGTGTTTATGTATGTATTTACTAATATTTGATTTTAGTCCTCTGTATTTTATGTACTTGTAATTTAATTAATTATTACTTATTGTATCTTATCATTGCACAAATAATGTTGTGATTGATGAATAGTCTGCTCACCTATAATTGGATTCATCGCTGTAACCATATCGAAAATGTTAATTACTGTAATAATTATGTGATAGATTCTGTTGGCGAGACAATAAATAAATAAAAAAAGACAAAATCAAGCTTGGTTTATAAATTCTGCCATAGAGAATGGTTGACAGGTTAGTGCATAATAATTCCATACAATACGGTGTTCAATTGCCAATGCATGATGTATGAACATTCAACACTACCGTTATTTTACACGGAAATTACTAAAACTAAAAACACAATCATGAATATAATAATGCCGACGCGCGGTGAGATAATACGGCTATCGCAGTGCATAATTATATTCCACAATATGACGATATTAGCATCACAATATTCAGTTTCAGCGAGTTCCGTAACATTTATTTCGTTAGTTCATGTTCTTGGTGGTGATCGTCAAACAATGCCAGTTACGGCAAAGAAGATCCCAGCCGATGATGAAAGATATGTGAAAGATGTGTTACACGATGTTATCATTAATTTTTCCTTGTGTCATTGCTTTTGAGAGCTCCGTCGTAAACTCTTTTTTTTAATACATTGTTATTGGTGTGTGATTTATGTGTCTGCGGATATCTAAGGACCTTGTATATGCTGTAAATATATGAAAGACCACTGCACAAGTAAAAAGAAGCACACGAGGAAAGGAAAGAAAGGACTTACTGCGCTGCACTCTTCTTCTATCTTGGTTGGGTTTGTTGATGCACTCGTATGACTATCAGTCGCGATATCTTACTTGCAGTATGCGGGATTAAGTTTGCGAATGCGGCATGCAGTATATTTGAGATGTTTACGCGGAGAGTTTCGATATAGTAACGATAAATTATAGGTATATAGGGATGGGTAGGAACAGGAACATGATAGGGATGGATAGGAAAGGAACATGTGACAATCAAGCTATAAGCACAGGGTCTATGATATATGTAGATGTATGTAGGTAAGTGTATCTATGTATTGTGTAAACGCCCAACCAGTTATTAACTATACACATGATACAAAGAGGGAAATCGTTTCATTTCACCATGTTTGGGGATGCTGTGTGAAGTGCATTTAAAAAAAAGATGGAGTCTTGAAGGAAGGAAAATCAGAAGCCGTTCTGTTCCACAGCCGAGCAGTTTATCGCTAGAATGAGTCACAAAAACGACTCGTTATCACAAGGAAAATGTAAACCTGGTTATTACTACTTGTAATACTGTTTTATTACTACTTGTAATAATAATAATAATAATAATATTTGGACGATTTATATAGCGCCGTTTTTGTGAAAAATCACCTCAAGGGCGCTGTACAAACTTACCATACATGCCTAAAATCTAGAAAAACTACAAGCTAGACAAACAATTAAAAACAACTTATGGCTAAAAATTGCATACACCGGATCATTGATCACCGATACGAAAATATATGTACTATATTTTGACCAATGAACGCGATGCTGCCTAAAAATAAATTAATACAGGACCATACTTACCTGGGAGGTCGCTTGAAATTAACACTATTTATTGTATATTTAAAGAAATTTAGATAGAGTTCGCACGCAGAGGACATAATTGTGAACACATGTTGTTTAATCCTGAAAATATTTTAATATTCATATGTAATATATTCTTTAATGAGTGTATTTTGGAAAGTAAAAGCAACATTTAATGGTACAAGGATTTGATCTTCCGAGAGACAGATTGATGTGTAAGGATTCGAGTAATTTTAATTCAGTATGAAAAGTGTGATTAAGACATATCGTAGGCAATACAAGTATGATACTTTCAGATAGGTATATTTAAATTAAGTTAAGGGTATGAGAGCCCGAAAAGGTAGGTTTTTAGTTTGGACCTAAACTCTGTTGGGCTTTTTATGCATCTTAATTCCACCTACTACTTGTAATACTGTTTTATGAGCACATTCTAGTAATATCAGAATCTACTGTCACAAGAGATATCACATCAGTTATTTAACTCGCATTATTGAGTTTGTAAAATGTTGACATGTTTTTACAAAAAAACCGTTGGGTTTAGGTAAACCAAATAAATTGTTAAAATTGATTTTTTCGACAGTTGAACCGACTAGACTTGAAAAAAGTGAAGGATAAGTAGCAAAATATTACCAGGTTTCACAATAGAATAAAGAATAACACAAGAAATTGCACATGGGATTATTTCGTGACCAAACATCTGACTATCATTTTTTAAATTTCATGCGCAGAACTGTATTTCAACTTCGTCATGAAATTCAAATGGGATTTATGATGTTAGACAATACAATTCAATTTATTCATTTTAAAAACATTACAAAATTAAAATTTCAAAGCGTTTTTAAAAGAGAAAAATATTTATATTGTATAAGCAGATTTAAGCAACCTAAACATCAATGAAGCATAATTAAACTAACAGCAACAAAGCTTGCCGTCTAAATTGTGCTTCGTTGATGTTAAGCATATCGATATTCGAAGCGATTCTATTTAACAAGACAGCTCTCCCGACTGGCATGACCATTGGCAAGTTAGTTTTGCAAGCCGGGAAATAAAACAGTCTATGCTGTCGGTGACGGAGATAACCATCGGGAACATAGAAACTAATGCTCTCCATGATAGTCGAGTTTTCGAACCATACACGAATCAGTCTGAAGAAATGTTAAACGAAGAATCAAAAGGTCTTGGAATTGGTTTGTTTCAAATGATCGAAGAGAATCCGTTGTTTAATCCTGAGAAATTTTATCTAATAAAGATTTGTGAAATGAAGATCAATAGATACCTACGTGGCGAATACTCGATGCTTTCGCAATTCGTACACATTTTTAACAATTCCACTGATGAAAGAAGCCAAAAGATATTAAAAGTTAAGGGGAACTTATTTTGTTGTAAATAGCTTGAAGACGATAAGAAAAGAGTTCATTTTTTTAATTAAACTTATTCGACAACTAGTTATTTTCACCTTTTCTATTAAAAAGTCAAGAAGCCTTTTTTTTTTTTTTTTTTTTTTTATTTAGGAGAAAATACAGATACAGATGTCAATTAACAATAATATACAAAACAATAACTAGAGAACTCACCTGCACCCAAACTATTTCTCACGAATTAACATTAACAGCAGATAAAAAATTTTAAAAAAATATACAAATATTTTTACTTATAAATATGGAAAAGAAGTATGTAAATATGAGAAAATTATTTTACAAATAGAGAGATGAAAAAAGTGCGCAATAACCCTATAAAAGTTTACAAATTATCTTAGGAAAAATTTTGATGGTAAGTTCAAAAACATATATATTGATAAAAAATAATATTATACAGAAATTTAAAAAAAGAGAATTAGTTAAAATTATAAGCCAAGTAATGTCTAAGTTATTATAATTTGTAGGAAAACAGCCTTCAATTTTCTACTAAAAGTACTGCGTGTGTCGAAAAATAAGTCGGAATCCTTGAGGTTTTGATTTCGATTAAACAATTCGCACATTCTTCTGATTGGATCCCTGACACCAGCATTTGTACGCGTCCGGCTAATGTGGAATAAGTCGTTAAGCCTTGTTACTCTGGGTGATATTTTGAAGTTTATTAGTTTCAGTAGGTCAGGACAGTCAATAACGTTGTTGCAGATTTTATATAGAGTCATGAGGTCAAGGTATGTTCGCCGGTTAGATAGAGTAGAGACGTTATAATTTGAGAGCATATTTATGTACCCCCGTTTAGGTGCGCTCATTCTGTAATTGAGGCATTGCAAAAATTTCTTTTGAATACTTTCAATATTGTCTTTATAGATACCGTAAAGTGGAGTCCATATGGAGGAGCAGTATTCAAGTTGAGAACGGACCAGCGTGTAGTAAAGAAGAAGATAGGTTTCAGGTTTTCGAAATTCGCGGCTGTTTCTGATGACAAATCCTAGCATGCAGTAAGCTTTATTCACAATATTCTCAATGTGCGCATCGAAATGTAGTTTGGAATCAAAAAGTACGCCTAGATCTCTTATACAGTAAACGCGCTCGAGTAAATAGTTACCAATACAATAATTGTGTATGATAGCGTTGTGATTTTTAGTAAAGCTTATTTGTTTACATTTGTTGTAACTTAGGTAAATTTTGTATTCATTGCAAAATGCTTCGAACCTTACTAAATCGCTTTGGATGAGCAGACAATCGTTTAAATTTCTCACAATGGCAAATATTTTTATGTCATCAGCGTACAAAAGAAATAAACAATGCATGAAACATTTAGTAACGGTGTTAATAAAAAGTATAAATAATAGCGGACCCAGGATTGACCCCTGTGGCACGCCAGAAGTAACTGGTTCCCACTTAGAAGTATGTCCTCGTAATGATACAGCTTGCTGTCTTTTTGTTAAATACGAGACAAACCAACGTAATAAGTTACCCCTAATTCCGTTGTATATAATTTTTTGAATAAGAATAAGATGGTCAACCTTGTCAAAAGCTTTTTTGAAGTCGCAATATATTGCATCTACCTGGTGGCCTCGATCCATGCTATTGAATAAAAAATTTGCATAAATGAGTAAATTACTCATGGATCATTACTTTAAATTGATCATTATAATCTGCCTCATTTTAGTTTAGGAATACCTACATATTTTAATAAATAGATACTTTAGGATAAATTTTATAAGTTTTAATTGTTTTCGTGTTTTTCAATGTGGGTAAAAATATTCGATAAAACTTTTTTCCGTAACTTGTGTTGTTTATGATGAAATCGAGAGGATCAGCTTTAATAATATTTGTATACCTAAATTTTTTTCGTGAAGCGAAATGTCTTTGCTCATAAGTCGGTGGTGACGCACTACTAAGTAACGCATAGTCAGTGCGTTTTTGGTTTGAAAATTAAACACTTAAAAATATTTTAGATGCTTTAATTCAATATTGCGAGTAGAACACATAGATACACATTTGCAATTGAAATTATCGAGATTTTTTTGTTTACTTTTTTATAAGCCCAGAAAAAAGAATAAGGCCCATAAAAAAAGTTCAAAAACTCCTAATTACGAACCCCTTTTTAGTTATGGTTCATTCAATAATGTGGAAAATTAAATTCTTTAGACGATGATTGTAAAATATTTAATGCGCCTGAACTTCTCAAATAAAATAAAACACGTTTTTTGATGATTTTTTCTTTATTGCATAAATCAAAACAGGCGACTGGTGTTTAAACAGGAATTTAAACCTTATCACCATCTACATAAGGAGTGCTATTATAAGCGGCCTGATCGCGAATTTTACATGACGTAGTGCATCGCTTTAAATTATATATTCCAACAATCATGAGGCTCATACCAAGTACGAACATATTACAAATTATATAGCTATTTAATATTTAATCATTTTGCTGCATCATCCGCATTTTTACAATATGCTAAGATTCCACCATGCAAATCTCATAGGGTATTAGCACAATAGTCTTCTAACGAGGGGATCTTTCAGTTAAATTAATAATAATATGGAAACTGGTCTCTTTCTCACGACCTCTTAACATGCCATTCTGTACACTTTTCAATAAGTTAGTAAAATAACATCATAATATGTTTGTGTTCATGAAAATATAAGAGAATTCATTCTGTAAGATGGCGATGTATGGTATGTGGCTCATTATTGTTTATTTTTAATTATATGTCTTAGATGATGAAAGTAGACTAAATAAATGTGATCCCAGAGGCGTAGGTGTGGTAACACTTAGTATGACTGTGTTAACAATGTGGAGAACTGGAAAATATGCAAATCTGACATGGTTTGGGCACGAAGAGCTAATGAATTTTTAATCAGATCGTAGCCGCGATGAATAAATCAAGGAGAGAGATATTGCCGGTATTGCTGATAACTGATAACAAAATAATAATCTTTACTGTAAAGCAGAATATCTATTTGCGTATAATGTCGGATATTACTAGAAACGGTGACCGGCCAATTCAGAATGAAACCAACTCAGAACCACCTCAGAAAGGTCATTAAGAGTGATGATAAAAAAATATACCTAAAAACTGGTAAAGTAGGTTAAGTTAGGTTAGGGTTACCGGTTAATTTATTAAATATTTTTTCTTAGCTTTTAATGACCCTTCTGAGGTGGTTCTGAGTTGGTTTCATTCTGAGTTGGCATGGAATCACTAGAAAGATGAGATCATTAAAATTTCTAAGTCAACACAATCAACTATTTTCAGCTAAAAAAAAAAAAATTAAAAATGAGCCATTGAGTTTTGAATTATTTGTGCATCCAGGGGTTGCAAACCTTTTGACGCTAGGGCAAGTAAATATTTTAGGATGTTTATGGACGTTTTTAAATGTTTGTGGATATTTTGTAGATATAAGTGGATATTTATGGATATATTAGTTGATGTTTATTAATATTTTGGATATTAATGATAATTACTTAAATTTGTAGATGTTTGTGGATGTATGAATGTTTGTAAATATTATAAAGTATTTGAGGATGTTTGTGGATTAAATATTTGTGAAAATTTTGAAGATATTTGCAAAAATTTGATACTATATGCTCAATATGCAAAATTACCTAGACTAAAAAAATAATTTAAACAGTTTAAAGACAGGCTTAACTAATATAATATACTGCGGATAAAACTACTAGCAAACAGTAAACATCAACTAAAATTTACAGATACAACACTACGCATGTTCATTTACTTACTACAGTATGACGACAACAAACTGTACATTGTAAATACCGAATACGGAACTATGAAGGAAAAATACCATAGACAGTGTTAAGTAAATATAACCTTGACCGCAATGCAAACCTGAAGGACTTGTCAACAATGTTAGAGCAAACTGTAAAACTTTTACAGCAGTGCGAGGGTTAATTGTAAACAATGTTTAAACATACATTGAATTGAAAGCAAAACCAACAAAAAGCTTTTAAAGTAATGTTACAGTGTGATCAATAAAATAAATGTAACTTAACGTTCACGCATGCCGCATAAAAGGGCGACAAAGGAAACATTTCGAGAAAGAGTATATTAAATATACCTACACAAAAAGGTTTCAAAATAATGTCTTGGTAAATTTGACAGGGTATCAAAATAATATGGGTATAAACCAACTTATGGTTATGAATTATGAAGCATGTTAGGTAATCCATCTCCTTGTCCTTGGAACACAAAATACTTCATAAATTTGGTCTTGAACTAAAAAAATGACAAAGGTAAACTACAGAATTAAAATGCATTATAAATTCAAGAATCAATCTAATCGACAAACCAAAGAACCCATCATGGTACTTCCTAAAGGCCAGTCAGTATTCCAAATGCTTTAATAGCTCGGCTTAAGAGATATTTTTGTTCGTCAAGTTGCTAACGGCTTGGTTTCCTGGCCTGACAACCCAATCATTTCTTAGTGTACTAAAATACTGGCATTGAGTACCGCGATTGGCAAGCCATGCGGAAAGAATGCCAGCTGACAGCTATGACTTAGTAATATTGCATCTTCTAAAAGTCCCGTCCCAGAGACATATACGAGTAACATATTAAAATATAGTATAGTAAATCCACCAGCCAAAAGTTTTATGAGCAAGCACATTGTATATTTCCAACAACATAATTTATCTATGCTAAGTCCTTGCCATATCATTGTATTTACATCAGATACAGACACAACAAAATGGAACTAAAAACTTATTTTCGTATTACAAAATCTAATTTTCGAAGGTTTGCAAATATCAGTTTTCTTAATATAATGATTTAAAGAGATACAATATTTTAAATCTAAGTCATCGACAATGTTAACCATATCCAAAGTTGGTGTCTTAGTGGAAGAAACTCGCTGGACTGACTATATCAAACAATATTCGAGCAATATAAAAGGTCCGTAGACTGGAAACAAATGGTTAGGGAGAAAAAAAAACATTCTCGGGTTACGAATAACCTAACAATAAATAACCTAGTTTGAAAATCTCCTACTACCACCAAAGTAAACGGAAAATGTTGCTTATATCGAGATGAAGGACTTCCGCTAACAGAGGAATTTTTCATAATACGACGTCGCCTGGGTGGGAACCAAACGTGATGCCAACTCGGCCACTGACCGGTCGACATGATTTGTGCCAAGTCTCACCGTGAAATGTAGCACCGAGATTAAGTGATGATGAATAAATAGCTAGAATCGGCAATCTGGTTCTACGAGCCCCAAAGAAGAAAACGTAATACCCTCATTAACCTAATATAAAAATAAAATAGCCGAACCCTTGAATAAATACTTGCCCAGGCGTAAGCGATTAGTCAAAGGGACTTCGTGTAAAAAAATACAAGCAGCCCTTATACTTGAAACTGAAAAAACTAAAAGCTATTTGCCTGATTACAAATTATAATAAAGCTTTGCAAGGCAAAGTGGCTGGATTTGAATAGTCAGATATTCTCACGTCTTTTAACCCTTATTGGGCGGGTAGAATTTATTAAATATCTCAAAGCCAAATGTAATATTGAAAATTATATTTTAAATAAAAGACAAACTTCTACAATATCAAGATTTTTTACTTTGGAATTTTCTTGACGGTAGTGAAATACAATAAAAACTTCTAAAACCTAGCTTTATACACTGCAAACTGTAGTGCACCTCAAGATAGTCATTATTTCACTGGACTGCAAGTGTAGCCAGCCGCCCAATAGGGGTTTTAAAGTCAATTTAATTTAGTTACCACATTCCGTCCTTTTATTACATTAACTCCACACAGGAGGTCCCGAGGAAAATAATTTCCCTAATGGCCTATATTATCTTAGTGGATGTTGTGTGGAGGGTCGGTTTATAAAAAGGAAAGAGAAGAAGTTCTGAGAGGTGTGTAGGAATCTAAGGTTCAGTGTGACAAACCTCACCCCATGGACCCGAGAACCTCTGCTACCCAATGACGAGAAATAGAAAGATTCTTATTAAATATCTTTTTATTTTACTTATTTTTCTAATTCCCATCATAATTTCCTAGCCAAATCTTTTTTAAAGCATCCCAATGGGAATGTTTACAAAAACATGCAGCGCCTATTGTTTTTTTTCATGACGTGTGTGTTAAAGTGAAAAATACATTTAATCTATAAGTTTATCCCGAAACCGCTTACATTATAGGTTATATTAAAAATGTAGACTTCAATTTTATGAAGTAACTGGACTATAATGATATAATAACAGAAATTGAATAGAACTTAAACGCGCTTGAAAATTAACTTCTAAATTCGATGAATTATTTCAATTCTTTGAAACAACTCGTCCTTAGACTATCTTGGCTGTATAAGAAAATTTATAGTTATACTTGTACTTACCTGTACTTGGTCGAAGACTCGTACGCTTTATTGCCTAGGAGGAAATTAATACTTTGCTCACTGAATTGGTTATAATAAAAAATGTACGCACATACGAGCCCGTTCACACTTCCGTCGTAAAAACGGAGAGGGGTTCCGTCGTTAAGACGGAAGCCCTAGGCCCCTGTTATTGTTAACAAAATCAAGGTGTGAGTCGTGTGTGAGGAACATAGTGCTTTTAAAATACCTACTGTTAAACTCACCCCTGACCAACAGATGTCCTGAAAATACAGTAAAGTAGGTCGAAATATTTAGGATTCGATCTTTATGTTTGAAAATTGATTGTTTACCTTCATCATCTGCTATAATACGTCTTGGATAATAATTATTATTAATAGTTTAATCGGTTGGACGGGCAGGGTAGGTTATTTAAAACTCTGTCAGATTATTGATTTTTGGTCAGTTCGTGGTTTTTTTTTACATTAACTCCACACAGAAGGTCTTGAAGATCTTTTTGGAGGTAGAATCTCAAAGAGAATGTTGTAGAACACAGAGGCTGGCAAATCATTCCACAGTCGAGCTGTTGAACTCAAGAACGAGTGGTAGAAGCAACCGTTTCTCATGTTGAGAAATGTCAACCGTGTACATATGTTGGGCGCGCGTTTGGCGTGTTTCCCGATTATGCACCGGTGCCGAAGGGATCAATGACGCTAGACCCTTGGAACATCTTCCATTGTAATACTGATTTAACAAGGACAGCATACCTACCTGACGCCTGTGCTTTTAAGATTGCAATCCACTTGGTAAGTAGGGGAATTTATCAAACGGACTTCCCGTTTCTGCACAGATTCAAGGGTTTTTTCAGGAATTTTGGGGCTCCAGAACAGAGGTGGCTGCCAAACTCAACAGCGGGGCGCATTTTCGATTTGTACAGGGTTAGCAGTTGTGTACTATTAAAGTATAAGGGGGGCCTGTGCAACGGTTCCATGCCAACTCAGAATGAAACCAACTCAGAAAGGTCATTAAAAGCTATGAAAAATTAGTTTTAAAATAGCCGGAAACCCTAACTTAACTTATTTAACCTTTTTTTAATATTGTTTTATCATCACTCTTAATGACCTTTCTGAGGTGCTTCTGAGTTGGTTTCTTTCTGAGTTGTCTGGTCACCGTGCAGAACGCCCAGCTTCTGAGAGGCTTAACTGTGGCTTCGACGGAGCCCCCATGCCTGAGCTGATTACTTGGAATTACACCAAGCATACTAATGGAAGGCCTGTTCGGAAGGCATGCTTCTGTTGAAGGATTTATTTATAATTGGTGGTTTGTCAATTAAAAAATATATTGATGTACCAGTTTTCTCATTCTGCCAGTTTAATTTGAACGAAACAGATATGTTTATAAGAGGCAATTATCATAATAACAAGCATGATTCGGCTCGCGGACAAAACAAAAACGCCTCTAGACAACAAAGTAACAACAATAAAGCTTCAGCTAACTACCAAACGGTTCATTCTTTAACAGCGATTAATTACAATTAGCGAGAGCAAGCGCCTCTTTAAATTGGCACAGTTACTTGAGAGTTTTGAGACGAGACTTGCTTTGTCTGGCCAAATATGTCCATTAAACTTAAGATGAACACTTAAAAACCACAGCCACGCGCAATTTAAGTGTCGGGGGAACATTGGGGATAAAGTCGATCTAAAGAGAGAGAAAGCTGACTAAATTGCTACCATAATGGCAAATGCAATCATTAGAACGCCTTAGCAAACTTTATAAGCAATATCAGCATAACTATCCGACATTCTTCATGGGAAAGCTTGAGAGTAATTTCAGTAAGGCGACCTCGCCTTTAACTCTGAGAGGTCAAAGTTAAAATTTAAATGCAGTTATAAAACGTTTATATTAGAATAAGTTAACAATAATAATCTAAACGAAAATATGAAAGAGAACAAGACACAGAAAAACAGAAAAAGACAATGGTCGCCACTGGGACTCGAACCCAGACCTCTCCGTCTAACCGGGACGAGTGCGTTAACCAATTTCGCTATTGCCACCTTCTGTCAAAACGTCATAATTGTCAATCTCATATTTTCAAATTTTAGAATTACATTATTATCAACTAATTATCGTTTCTCCATATTACGGGCAACTACCCTTTTCATTGGAACCAATCATTCTAAGAATTGGTTTGTGACCTGGATAGCGTCTCGGGTAGATATATCCGAATTTATTTATAATATGGAGAAAAATAATTAGTTTGATAATAATGTAATTCTAAAATTTGAAAATATGAGATTGACAATTATGACATTTTGACAAAAGGTGGCAATAGCGAAATTGGTTAACGCACTCGTCCCGGTTAGACGGAGAGGTCTGGGTTCGAGTCCCAGTTGCGACCATTGTATTTTTCTGTTTTTCTGTGTCTTGTTCTCTTTCATATTTTCGTTTAGATTATTATTGTTAACTTATTCTAATATGATATATTTCACTGATGGAAATAACCTTCAAAAAAGTATAAAAAGAAAGTTTTTCTTTAAAAAAAAAAAAAAATAAATAAATAAAAAAACGTTTAATTCATTTAATGTTTTTTCAGCGGTCAACAAATTTAATTTAATTAAAAATAATATCGATCCTTGTTCCAGAGTGCAAGATTTTTCAGATGGTCTGACGTGGTAACGGCCCTGGGGGCCTAGTCCCTATCTTTTACGTTTTACTGACAGCCTGTTAGCTTAACTTGGTGGTTTGAGCAAAGTTGTCGCAACTGGCTAAAAATGGTAGTCAGTAACTTTTCTGTTTCTTATCTGTCGGTCGCGACGATAAATTAACTAAACCTTAACAGAAAAGTTACTGACTACCATTTTTAACCAGTTGCGACAACTTTGCTCAAACCACCAAGTTAAGCTAACAGGCTGTTAGTAAAACGTAAAAGATAGGGACTATGCCCCCTGGTAGACATGTTAAAATAAATTATTATTTGGATATTTTTTTATAAAATAAACTGTCATCGCACGGTGAAGTTATACGTGAAATCCTATCTAGATACTATTTAGATTCATCTTTACGACGAATTGGCTTACAGTATGAACATCAAAAAATATGCTACGGATAAATTGAAGCTTTTACTAGGTTTTCTATGTATTGGAATTACAATAAAATTATTATTTACATAACAAAAAATATAAGCGTAAACTACTAAAAAAAATGTTTTTTTCATGACTTGACTATAAAGTAATACAAGAAACATTTTTATAAAAATACCCCTTTATAGCTAAGACTATTTTTGAGGTTTTCTATTTTCCATTTTTCTATTTTACCATTTTAACTCTTATGAAAATTATGCACAAAATAAATAAAAACCACTTTTTCGCTTACTTGCCTCGCGCAAAAAAGAGGCTCGATTGTAAATTTTTGGATAAAGTCGAAATATTTTTAGAGTTTTTATATTCCTCTTAAACGAAATGACACAAACAATGTTAAAATATAAATAATGAAGCTTTGTTATTATATGATTTTTGGCCAGATGTTTCACGTAACTGAAATAATAAAAGAACTCGAATAGAACTTTCACAGATCTTAAAAATTAGCTTTAAAATTTGAAGAATTGTTTAAGTTTAGTGAAATTTAGTATCTAGTACTAGGTAATTCACCAAGAACATAAATCTTACAACATGTAACTCAAAGCGAGTGCAATACACGATGTCCGGAATTTTTTTTTTTTTTTTAAATTTGACTAAAAAATTCCAGTTTTGTACTCAATTTACTGAAAACCGAAAGCTCAAAGAAAAATTTAAAAATTCCCTGAAAATCGACTCCAAATAACATGATGTAAATTCACCATTTTCACTCTTGTACCACCACTTATAAATGCTATGTCACTATGTAAATATAATATTATTATTTTGAATATTTTGGTAGTGAATACCTACACTCATAATAATGCCAAATTATCTCAAAGCTGGTGAAATAATTCAATTACAAATATAACTTCAGCAAACCACAGTAATTTCCGGTCACTGAACTTTTGATAATAATATTATGTATGTTAAGCACTCCTACACACATCAGTAAATATTTATTAGTTTAAACATTCGCAAATATGAATAACTATTATGAAATATGTGAATAAATTCTACAGCTGATATTTTAACTGAAATTTTGGTCATGGATTTTACTTGCGCATTTGGTATAAGTTTAATCCAAAATCTTTTTTTTTTCGAACATTAATCTTTTCTACGAATTGGTTTACATTATAAATACAAAAAAAGAACTAAATTAAAAGTGCTAATTACTTCATAAAAAATATAAGCGTAAACTACTAACAAAAGTATTTTTTCATTAGAAATGTATGAAAGCATATAAGAAATAGCTTTTCAAAAATACTAATTTACGAAAAAAAATAATGTTTGACAGTTTCCGTCGATTAACATTTTTTTCTTCCTTATAAAATTATTTTCAAAATAAATAAAAATCCATTTGTGCTTGAAATCGTGACCTCTAGAACCCCTTTGGCAAGCGATTTTTATGCCTATTATCTGTATTCGTGGAGATATAAGGTAAACTAAGGATACACACATTTTTGGCTTGTGGCTTCCTCTTAACCACAAATATTTCACTCTTCTGCTATCAGTTTATCTATATAATATTTATTTCAAATTTTAAAATTAAAATAGGATATTTCATATCACGCCATTACTCATAATATTAAGTACCTACCAATTCAAAACTTCCGCTGTTTGTCTCCGACGTCCAATGGCAAAATGTGTGGTGCACAGTCATTTCAATTGCTTTCATCCTACGAGTACTCGTACTTTGAAGTAATTGAAAAAAGAATTGTCCGAACATCCGAATTGAAGAAAGCATTTGTTTGAAAAATAACTGAGTCTTTTGTCTTCCAAACAGAACTTTTAAAGGAATGGATACGAATGGGCCCAAAGAACATATCTCGGTGAAAAGTTGTCCCAAAAGTTTTCCATACGTACGAAATTGACGCAGACCCGTGAAAAGTCATAGGATTTTGGCAATGTTACGTCGGGGTCACCAGGGGGCCTAGTCTCTATCTTTTATTAACCTCAGTTAGCGAGTTAATTACGTCACAAACACGTATTTTGGCAGTTACGGTAATTAGCGCAACTGTCAAAATACGTGTTTGTGACGTAATTAACTCGCTAACTGAGGTTAATAAAAGATAGAGACTAGGCCCCCAGTTTGGCAATGTTGGTATATTTTAATATTGTATCCAGTGGGTCTTGCAGTTTACGAACCTTGCCACGTCTGTAAACTGGATGCGTGTATTGTGGACGTTTTCAATGATAACTCTTTATTTAACGCGAGTCAAATATATTTACAATAAAAACATTATGTTACAATAATTGACACAGATTTAATAATTATCTTGCTTAGAGAAAAATCAGGTGGAAAGACGAACGCTCGAACCGGTATTTTATGGTTGTTGTAGTAATAGTATTTTATGGCCGTTCGTTGCTCGCTACATGATATTATAATTTTAGCATTTTTTAAACTAAACGTATTTATTTATATTATAATAGGCCTATATGGGCTTTTACAAACATGTGATATACAATATAATCTATTGTGGAAAAGTAATCATGAAGTAAAACATGCCATTAAAATTACACAAAACCCATGCAAAAGAATAATAAGTATTACGCTAACATTCTTATAACTATATTACGTGCAGTTGAACACATTTACTAATTTTGAGAAAGTATTGCCAACTGCGTGCAATCTAGTTACAAAATAATATATGACCCAGGATTCGATCGTATTTGGGAAAGAACAAAGCGAACAGCTGTCAATGTGTTAAAAATATCTTTCTCGCTGCTGTGGTTAGAATATTTTTCCGATTGTAAAGCCCAGATTGTAAACATTCATTTCTTGTGATGTTGATTTTTTTGTGATAAGAATGATTCAAATATAAAGGGTCTTTGAACGCCCATGCAGTCAATGAAGAAATAAATGCTTTACATCTGCCAGTCTTCTTCTGACGTCATAAATCGTACTTATATGTACACATGTTCAAGAAGTATCCTAAATTAATTTATTTTCACTTTTTCAAACAGAGCAAACTTATTTTGTGACACCATTTCAGTTAAAAAATAATCAACTTAGTTTTAACTACGATTATTGTTTAAAAAACTTATTTTTATTTTATTTGATAGAATACAACAAAACAGTTAGTTTATCACCCATTTCAGACTGCTTCGTACTTAATTAAAACTGATGAGTAAGTTTCATTTCGAACGCTCATTTTTCAAAAAAATAATATTTATGTAGTACCTAGATATGCAAATATTTTGTCAGGTTTGTTACCAACCCACATGGCGATTTTGGTCTAGTGCAGAGGATAATTGCAATGGTGTGAAAAAAATGTATTGAATAATAGCATGTATAGGATAACAATTAAAAATCAATACTCGTACATACCACGACTGATATTGCTTCATGACAAGGGAGTAGCTATAGCATTCACTTTTTAGAGGAATTTCCAGACCGAATGCAAAGAAATCACGATACTTATATAATTGATACGATCGCTCGAGTGGCTACTTGCCACAACTTATTATTTACATTGTCATTTTATCACATCGATAAAAGAGATATTGATAAAATCGAACCAAAATGTCATACTCTTCAGGGAAATTTTAAACAATTATTATAGGTGACAGTATTTTAATGATAAAACCACTCTTTAAAAATGCGTAGGAATATGAATTCGTATTTTAAAGTTCATTTGAACTACTTGCCAATTTTTTAACCGCAAAATGTCAACTTCCAAGCAAGATAAATATTCTTTCCTTGCTACAGCATTCAAGTAATTTTCAATAATTTTTGACACTTTATAAAAAAAACTTTTTTATTTCCTGCGTCAGTGAATTGATTGTACCGGAATGTTTACGGATGGGTCTGTTTGAATATCGTGGTCCCGAAGAGAGGAAGATGTAGAGAATAACAGAGATGGAATGCGGTTTGATGACGTATGGAAGATTGATATGAACTTATGTGCATTTACTGTGGTGCACTTTATTAAGTAAAATAAACCGGTCTGACGGCCTAGAGCGCTTTAATCGCAATGCTCGGGCATGTTGTGGGGATAATGGGAAACGTATGAATTATTCCATTTATGGGAGGATGAAAGACAGCAAATATGAGTGCTTATAAGGATAAAGTCTTTGCAAATATGCTTACTTCAGTTTTTATGTCTTATTTATTTAACCTTGTGCATTTTAAATATATTCAAATAGTGAAGTAAAGAGACATCATATGGATTTATGCACAAATGAGTTAAGTTTTCAAGAACTGTAGAGAAGTAAAAAAATATATATTATACCAATACCAGCCCATGAAAAGCACGGAATGTAACTTGACTTTCCAAGAAGAAAACTGATATTTTAGATTTCTGCAGAGTAAAAAACTAATATTAAACGTTTCAAATTAATACAGAAGAAAAATAAATCATACTGTGTGTGGCAAATGGGATTATACATGTAGTTTCAACATCCTTCAACAAATGTCGTTAGTAAAGATAGATATATGCATTTTTGAGGAGTCTCAATACTCAATAGAAGTCAGTTAAGTAGTACCTTAGAAGAGTGGCGATTATCGTGGTTCGTGTCTAATGCGCGAACGGTTACGGAAATAGCCGATGATTTACGATAGTCGCTGGGCTCCCGCAGTGTCGGGTTCTCTGGCTTCAGAATTATTTAGAGCATCCAATAGGACGGATCTAGTTCAGTTAAATATTAATTGTAAACCTTTCGACAACGTAAAAAAAGCAACTTGTAATCTCGACGAACCTTGATCTTTATTAAAGTTTTCCCGAACATATTTCAAGTAATCTCAATCACTGGGATTGAAAAACATCACGGTACCTAGATACTTTATCGCTTGTCTAGGATTGAAAAGGTAACAGAATGTTTTTATTTGCGAAAGCGAATTTTCGAAGAAATCTGAAACACCAGAAGAAGACACGATACAATCAAGTGAATCAACTGCAGGCGTCACGCCATGTCAAGAATCAGAATAAAAGAAATATATGTGTGGGACAATGTATGAATGTGAATAAGCTAAGGAGTTTGTGAGAAGACGGAATTGTGTGCCGGTAAAGAAGACAAAACAGCGACGAAGTTATTCGAGTAATTTGTTCGCATTAAAAGTTCTAACGTTAATCAGAAAAGAATTATTGAACTACGAGAGAAATGCTACATACCAAGTTAACGACTAACGTAATCATAATTAGTATATAGATACTGGAACCCCCATAGAGCAATGAATCTATGCTAGAACCACATATTCAATTAATAGTTAATACGTCGATAACACTGATGCGAACACTTCGATAAGTACTATTGACAGTAGATAAGAAATATTGATAACATGAAATAGTGTGCTAACATTGCTCACACTACGACAGCTGTAAATCCATTTTATAAAGACCCGCAGCACATGTATGTAATTATGTATATATCTATAAATATAAAAATCAAAATATGCTTGCTTTGGGATATATGAGTTATGAGTTGTTATGAGTATTGCTACATTAAGCATAGGAAATGTTTGAAACTTTCAAAATACCTTCTTTCCATCCTTACGAAGGTTTCTGGATTATTACAACCACATGACAATAAATCTAAAAAGTATTTTTAATCATTACAAAAACTCTTACAAAACTGTAAAAAAAGTCATAATTTGAGAATGGCATTTTGCAAACCATCAATTTTCGAAAATCTTTAAATTAATGAATTTATTTGAAGTACCTAGTCACTAGTCACCTATGGCAGGTGTGGCGAACCTTTTTGGGTCTGCGTGCCGAAAATTCTCTAATATTATTTCTCGATTGTGTGACGTGCCCAAGCAGTAAAAAAATTAACAAAATTGATAAAATAATAAAAGTTTTTTTTCTGAATTTTATTTACAAGCTTAAAAATTACAATAGAGTTTGTAAAATCCCCCCAGAATTAAATATTAAAACATGTAAAATGGCATGCATCGGTACAATAATAACTAAATGGTTGATTGAATTAGGTAGGATTGAGTCTGAAAAATTATTAAATAATGTCACTTAAAACTTAAAATTATACATGGTTAACTATTAATGGTAAAATCAGTAAAAACTTAGTAAAGTATATTTAAACTTAGTATATATTTAATCTACAAAAAAAAAAAAAACAATATTTTGTTTTTGTTTTTTTTTCTTTTTACAGAATACATTTTTGGCATTTTTCACCAGCATTTGGTTCCTTAGAACAGGCAATCTGCCTAGCTAGGAACTAATAACGAACAAGACATAATAACACTTGTACACATTTTAAAATTTACAGTTATTTGAAATATTATTATTATGTAATTTTGCTGTATAAATGTAACTAATGTAATAAAAAAATAAAAAAAGTTAAAAAAAAGTTGTAATCAATAAATATACACATTAGTTATTTATCAATGAGATTTTTGCTGTTGTACATTTAATGACAAATTCTTAGAATCTGGTTCATATTTCGTCACTTTTAGTAATGCACACGACCAACTGGATTCTTCATTCTCATTCTTGAATTAGATTTTATGAAATTCATTCTGAAAATAATTACTCATAAGAAGTATATGTTGAAGAG
Source organism: Limnephilus lunatus (assembly GCA_917563855.2). Taxonomy (NCBI): domain Eukaryota; kingdom Metazoa; phylum Arthropoda; class Insecta; order Trichoptera; family Limnephilidae; genus Limnephilus; species Limnephilus lunatus. The sequence goes on from OU830601.1 coordinate 50,072,039, forward strand.
AAAATTGATAATGTTGCTCTCGCTAGTTTTTTTAAATCGCTAAAGATGTCTTGAATGGCTTTCCAAGTTCTTATTATTTCTTCTTCCGCATTTTTATTATTTAATAATAATAATAATAATTTGATAATTTTTGGAGCGTCGTTTTTATGAAAAATCACCTCAAGGGCGCTGTACAATTTATTAAGAATTCTTGGGTTCTATCTAATTTTACTATTTACAAATGGATACAGAAACATACTTACCTGGCAGGTCACTTCCGATAAACACACTTTAATTAGAGAGTTTATGCTTGGTGAAGATACGACTTTGCACGCGGAGAACATTTGAAATACTGGACATTGTACGTTTTTACACTTGCTACCCCCGTTACTGTTAGAAATTATACATTTATGAAACGATTAGTGGCAAAAGTAAAGTTGATATTTATTTTAAAAGACTGGAGAATGTTCATGAAATGACCTTAACAGACGCTTGCAAATAGTTTTTTTTTCTCTAAATTTTTACAGGTTAGTTATTTACAGTGTCGCGGGCATTGAATGTTAAGGTGAAATTGAGTTTATGGATACGACTATGGATACGACTCGACTGTCGGAAAAGGTGAGCTTTAAGTTTAGCTCTAAATTCCGCCGAGTCTGTGATCATTCGTAAGTCATGTGGCAGTCCATTTCAGGCCTTAGGTCATCATTTCTCAAATCAACAAATTTTTGTTTCCACATCGAACTCGATTGGAAGTCGATAAATTGCATTTTAAAGCCTTCTAGATTTAGCCACTTGAAAATCTCCAAATTTGATTGATTGTTCTTATTATATACAAAAAATAATGCTTGTAATAGAAAATTTGTAAAATAATTACGATAGGTGGCACGCGAACTGTTTGAAAATCTGAATGAACTGGGACTGAATATATTGAACGCGCTAGAGGGGAGGAGATCACGAGGGGGAAAGGGGAGGCGGAAGGGGAATGAGACGAATGGGAAAAGACACGCGGGAAGAAACAATTTCTTTATTAGTGCCATTACAACGCATGCCGGGAATTCGCTAGTATGTACCTATATATTTTTTCAAATGTTTTTGGCTTTCACCTTCAAGGAGAGGAAAGGTGAATCTATATATTAATTTTATTTAAATGTGCAAATTTTTAAATAACAAAGATTGATTGAAGACGAAATTGGAAGATTGTGACTTATAAGAGATCAGATGTTGAATGGGGGGAGGCATTTTTAGATAAGGCTTGAGAGTAGGGAGGATATTTGTTTAGAGAGGGACAACCAAAAAAATATGTGATCTAAAGTTCCCACTTCGAGACCATATATTAAATGATAAATCAGAACTAATGTCAAAATAAAGTAGACAAAAATTAATGGTGCTGCGATCGTTTAAGAGGAAGCCACGTACATATTTATTTACGTAGTGTGCCTTATATCACCATTAATATAGGTAGGTAATAAGCATAAAAATCTCTTAGCAAACAGAAGTTAGAAACGGCTTATTTTAGCGCAAAAGCCGTTTTTTGCCCCCTGACGCCGCAAGGAGCAGTCTGTCTGTCTGTCTGTGGCATCGTAGCTCCTAAACGAATGGACCGATTATGATGCGGTTTTTTTGTTTGTGACCTGATCGAGGTGATTCTTAGCTACAATTCATGAAAATCTGTTCAGGCATTTCAAGGTCATCAGCTCTTTTTTTGTGTCAGGGGTTGCTTAAAATTTTGAATTTTTTATTTATTATTATTTATTTGGTGAATACTTTTATAAGGAAGAAAAAAAGTTGATCAAGGGAAATTGTCACAGATTTTTTTTTGCAATAATTTTTGTTGTTGTTGTAGTTTACGCTTATGTTTTTTTATAAAATAATTAACAATCTTATTTGAATTCAACTCAGGGAAAAATATAGGAAAAGCTTCAATTTATCCGAAGACTATTTTTGGTATTTATAATGTAAACCAGTTCGTAGTAAAGATTAACCAAAAATAGCGATGTAGTATTAAGTTTCGCTTTAGCCAAGATGAAGGGAAAACTAGTGGCTATAACGTTCAAAGGAAAAATAATATAACAACAACGAATCGACTAAAAGAACCCGGACCTGATTGATTCTCTCCCTGATCTTATATCGGCGAGTTCCACTAAAAATACTTGATACTATCTCAAGTTGGATAAGAAATAATTAAATAACTTAATCCAAGAACTAAGAAGTACGAAGCAAACGATACTCCCGATAATCCGATTTGCTGAGATCGTTTTGATGTCGATATAGAGAGGTAATTCCTTAGTGGACTGGCACCCGTGTGGTTATATCGGGGTTCTCTTATATCAACTCCGATATTAGATATATTATTTTCTCAGACTTATCTAGGGTTTTAAAATAACGTTGCGACTCGTAGAAATTTAAAATATATATATTATTCGTCGTATAAAATCGATTCTCCCCGTAAACAAACGTAATTAAATCTAAACTTAGTTCGATTTGTCAGGACTTGGTAACTTCTGACCATTTTTGTACTATTCATCAAGCATAAAAACCAACACCTAGAATATGATATACGTATCCCATCACTCGAATTTGACAAAAAAACGAAAAAATAAGTAATATTATATATTTATATGTGCTACGAGCTACGATTGCATCCTGTACAGAGTTCCTGCATTGTAAATACAAATATCCTGCGTAGAACCTAAAACTGTATTATCTTGAGAAGTGTCTGAAAAGTTTCTGCTCAGTACCTACCTGCAAATTTCCTGCGTAAAGACTGCAAGGTTTCTGCGCAGTACCTGCAAAGTTCCTGCGTAGTGACTGAAAGGTTTCTGCAAAGTATCTACGTAGTTACTTCAAAATTTCTGCACAGTAACTAAAAAGTTCCTGCATAGTGACTGCAAGGTTTCTGCGCAGTACTTGCAAAGTTCCTGAGTAGTGACTGCAAGGTTTCTGCACCGTACCTAAGTAGTGACTGCAATGTTTCTGCGCAATAGGTACTTGGAAAGTTCCTGCGTAACGACTGCAAGTTTTCTAGTACCTACAAAGTTCCTGCGTGGTGACTGTAAGTTTTCTGCGCAGTACCTACAAAGTTCTTGCACCGTAATCACATTCAACCACCACAACACGGGGATGTGCCTAGCATGGTGATCGTTAAAATCCTCATATTATGTAAGTAATTAAAAAAGCGATGAATAAAGAAAAATAAAATTAAAAAATACCTAGATCTCGCGTAGTATTAACCTACCTATAAAGTTCCTTTCTAGAGAACGTTATGTAGTTTATATTTTTAAGCATCAATATGCGTGATATATTTTATGCGTTCGAATGTAAAAAATGTTTATTTTTAAAAAAAGCTCAAATTATTACCTACTGTTTATTTATTTATCCTGAGTTGAAAAAACTTAATTTTGCTCAGTGGTATTTTCTCAAATGGTCGAAAAGCCCCTCTGGTTCCGAGTGCCTAATTTAAGTTCCGGCAAAGCAATTATTCTGAACGCGAAAGAATTTTATACAGTTTTACCACTGGAGCAATGAACTGACAGAAGTATATTGGGCGAATCAGTGTGCCCGAAGTAGAATCAAATTTCGACTGTTGAAATTGATCACACATTATCAATAATTACTAAACCTCTTTCTTGAGCAGACAATCAATTTCATTGGATTATTCAAAGCCTAAAAGTCGAAAGGCCTTTTGTAATTAGTGAATTCTGGGCGTACGAAGTTTCTAAATTTGGCAAAGGATGAGCTCTGCCGTAATGAAATTTACTCACCTTTTTGCTGATTGTTTTAGATAAACCCAATTATTTTCAGCTGCCAACGTAATTCACATCAAGAGTCACGGAGATTTGAAATATTCATTCAACTGTCAATAATCAATTTCCAAACATTATGTACCTAGGTAAATATGAATTGGTAAAATTAAACTCCCTAGACGTTTTTCCTGTCGTCTAAATCTCAACATTCCTGAAATGAACTATTTAATAGCAAAATTAGTTTATAAACATTGAGTTAAAATTTAACAATAAGAAACTCCAGTAAAAAATATTATGGCCTAATAATATACACATCATTGAATATTACAAAAAATCTAAATGAAACATGAAACAGAATAAGACATAGAAAACAAAACGTCAACCGGTGGTGTAAAAATCTTTAAATCCGGTCCAGTTTTGGATGAGAAAAGAGGGGAATAGAAAACCTCGATTTTGCAGATTTTATTTAGGTATAATCAGCCTGAGGTGCAGTTGTCCCTTTCACTCAATATTGGCGGGGGGTTACAGTGACAGGACAGTGACGGTGACTGTGACTGTGACTGTGACAGTGGCAGTGACAGTAAAAGTGACAGTGACAGTAAAAGTGACAGTGACAGTGACAGTGGCAGTGACAGTGAGTGACAGTGACAGTTTGGTAAAATACGTATTATTCAAATTTTCCGATGCCCGAGTTCATCGACATTTTCAACGTTATTTACAGACAGTCTTATGACGCAAGTCACAAAATAGTAAAACTGCCTTAACCTTTTATTCTTACCAGCGCCCTTGAGGTGATTTTTCACAAAAACGGCGCTATATAAATCTTCCAAATATTATTATTATTATTACATGTACCTCAAATTTGTAATCTTCTCCGGTGGTGCACAATCAGTTTATGGAGGATGGAGGGCATGAATACATAAATAGATAAATTTGTCTTCAAAAAAAATTCCGGTTATTTTTCAAAAGTGCATTAGATATCACTTCTATGATTTTATAGTTCAGTGAGTTTTATCTGAACGCGATCTGTGGCCTTGCATTGTTCAGGAGGTGAGAAAGGGAGGGGGGGGGTGGTTTGCCGGGGGTAGTTAAACGTCTATTGTTCACTTTAATAAGGCTTAAGCAGCCTGGAAGCCTTACAAACCACTTTGTAAAGGCGGTTATAAATACACTTTGATTCGGAAATAATTTCGGCTTTGTTGTCGATATTGCAAATCTGATACCTATTTACGTTTTTGCCTCCAATATTCTCAGAATATAATATTTGCAGGTGCTCCACGTGGAAGTTGTATAATAGGCTTTTGATTAAAAAAGTTCTGCCTTATATCTTTCATAATTTTATTGATAGCACGCACCTATTACAACATATTTTATTCAGATGTCCTTTAAGATATACCTACCCAATCTCCGATCACATTCTGTATCCCTAAAAACAATATTAATTATATCTATTGAAAATGTATTTATAAAAAGAAGCGGTAGCAGTTTTAATAGATTATGCACAGCGATGTCTGTGTTTGTCACAAAACTCACTAAATTAAATATTTAAAAAAATAACATTTGATAGAATAGTAACGTGTGTCAGCGTCAGCGACAGCAACCCGGAAAATATTTTATTTAGATTTATATACATGACAACATGACTTTATTTACACGCCTCACTAGACAATGTTCTACCTATGTTCCGAGGCGGGTAATAAACATATGTATATTGTTTATTAAAAAAAATCTATGTATGTATTTATATTATCTGTATGTATTAAACCTATTGTTACATTAAATAGTAACACAAACATTTTGTTTTCATTATTTAATATAATATGTAGGTAGTGTAGCTAGGTACTCCATATAGGAGCCTCACATATGTTATTAGTTATTATATTATAACGTGTATTATAAGGTCTTTAGAAATTGTATGATGTCCAAATGTCCACAATATAAATGTTACTTATTTAAAATATTTTTACAAATCTTTTGAAGGGCCAATTCAAATTATTTGAGGTGACGTAAGTTTTTGTTTGTGTTAGGAATATATTGAATACGTGTGATGCCAGGATTAGATTCATGTTTTTTGCGAAAGTTCATTTGATGTAGGGTACTTGAAAGTGTTAATTTATTTTTCTCTTGTGTTTTGCGAGTTAGATATGGGAGATGTTTTGATACAATTTTAATTGATGATCTTCCTTATGAATATTTTATTTACGTCTATTAATTTGTTTTTAAACAATAGCTGTTCTGTCGGATAATGATAAGGCTTTTTAAACATAGTTCTAATAATTATTTTGTGATTTATTTTAAAAAGTTTTAGGTAGGTATCTGCTGCAACAGAAAACTTATTATTTTATTTGAATTCCATTTTAGTTATATTCTTTTTATTTTTAATAGTATTCCATAAGAATTTATAAAGTTTTTAAAAGTTTTATTCTAATCTGCGTGTAATGTTCACCAATATTACCACTATTGACATTGTTTAATTATCCATCAATAATCATGTTAATTTGTCATGTCCCCTATCGTAATTGATTTTGAGTCACTACAAGCTAAGAACTGAAAGTGATGATGTCATTTTTGATAAATAAAGGGGAACAAACGTGGACAATCAATTATTCCGATCGGGGTCTTCATATTTTAGAAGTTAACGAGGTCAATTGGATCTAACTATAAATGCATTCTAAAATCATTGGAATTATCTTCCCACGTGTATTCTGCGCTCCGTATATGGAAACTAAAATATTTAGACTGGCTAATTTTTCTAACCTATGTTAATTCTTAAATTCTTAGTAGGTATCCACCTCAATCAAGAAATACCTACCTTGTATAATATGTCTGCAATAATGTGCAGTACTTGGAACTCTGTATCTGTAATAGTCGGTTTTTAAAACAATATTTAGGTACAGTTTATCCCACAAGTTTTCTGATCATCTTCAACCGAATCTGGGTCATCTGTCAATAAGTAGGTTCCTGAAAAAAACTTGACTCTGTACAGAAACGGGCAGTCCGTTTAATAGATTCTCCTACCTTAAGGCGATCAAATGGTGCAGGAAAAAATCTAAATCGGAATTCACGCCCCTTTATAGGAGGAGTTTAAAAATACTTGAGAAAAAGCTTTTGGAAAGGTTGGAAAAGGTATTTGAGAAAAAAATTACAGGTTGATTTCGTAAAGGCCTGCAAAAAACATTAATTCCTTTTTTACGCATTGTTCATTGTAATAAAACGGAAATTTAAAATTGATTTCACGAAACCAAACGACGCGGAGCCTAACGTCTGTTCCCCGCTCCAGCCGGGGGAGGACTGACAGAAAATGGGTGGCTGGTCAGTAGTTCTTCAAATTCGTCGACTGCCGTGTTGTCAAAAATAACAATGCGAAAATGCATATCGTATTTTATTTTGTGAAGTTCGGGCGTAAATTTCAATTTTGTTTGCTATTATTATAAAAGAAACTGAATTTGCCATATTAAACTATAAAACCATATCCTAAAAGAGGTTTATAAATAGGAGAGTTTGGACTTGACACGCAGTATTTAATTGAAGCATCTATAATACTTCTAAGCGATCAAATTTTCAAAACAAAAACATATGATTTTGAATGATTTTGCATAATTAAGTATGGCTTCATTTTAACAAACGAACTGCAATCTTTAGAGAACAGGCGTCGCGACGCATGTTCTCTAAACGCGCCTCGCGACGCCTGTTCTCCGACGCGTCGGATGGCAATGCTTTCATTGTTCTGTCGGTACTCCAATGAAAGATGCTCCGATGACTAGCATCATAGATTCCTTCGGCACTAGTGCACAATTGGGAAACATTCCAAACATTTGTATACAGTTGACATTATTTGTCACACAGTTCAACAGCTCGGCTGTGGAACGCTTTGCCGGCCTCTGTGTTTCGTCGGATCTCTTTAAGACCAAGTTTCACTCCTTCCTTTCCGCAAAAAGCCCCTTCCCATTTATTTCGAGAGGTATAGCGACGTTTTCCAGTAGCATTTTAGCAATCGAAAATAGAATCAATAGCAAAAAATTACAAATATTACCAAAAACAATTTAAAAATACGTATTTTACAATCGGATGTTTTGTGGTCGGCCATGTTCTATCTATAGCCTTTTGCATCCGGAGTAGAAACCGACATAAAACTAAATACGAGATAACGGATTACTTGAACGTTTGTAAACTTCAATAAATTGCCTCAAACGCAATTCGAAATGAACTTTTCGGGTCTAGATAATAATTAAATTACTTGATATTAGTTTGGGTTCGAACTGGTATATTTTACAGTGTGTGTAACTGATACGAGTACCATTCGGTGTGGAAGGATCCACAGAATCTACGCACTTTAAAAGTTAGTACGTAGCAGTATACTACCTTAATTACGTCACATATGGGGGGAGGTATTCACGTGACGTTAATGACGTATTTTTCATATTCATGAAATAAATCTAAGAAACTAGTCGAGTGGAACGGCTGCGTAGCTTTTTTCAAACAAAATTAAATTTTGGGTTTGAGGCTGAAAAACCACATCAAACAAAAATTTATTTTTATCAATGGGTATAGTACTTATCTGAAGTATTTTATATTAAGTACCTACATTACGAATAACGGCCTTCAAATAAACCGATTTTTTATGATTTTAGTGGCAACTTTTGAAATTGTTTTCGAGTGGATGGTTATTAGTATTTTTAAAAATTTTATCCTATTAACTACATAAATATTTTTTTATACATTAGCTCCAAACACTCATCATTGAGGATGCTGTGTGGGGGTCTTTTTAGGGAAAGAAAGGAAAGGAAGTTCTGAGAAGGATAAGACACGATGGGTTGGTAGGAATCTGACGGTAAATGTGCACAGGAGTGTCGGACGTATGAATCTATCCTTTTCATTGCTGTGAAAGGCGATGGGTTGAGAGAGTCCGGCTGAAGAGGCCTCCCTAATACGGTCTCTATCGATCCGACCCGGTGGGCAAAAGCATTTACCGCTAGGATCTAGACAAACCTCACCTCATGAACCCCTAAGTCACCAAACGTAGCGAACCTCTTGGGGTGACCTAACGCAGGGGAGTTGATTACCCAATAAATGGTTCCCGGGGAGGCGGTACCCATATCCACCTGCCAAATTGAAATATTTCAATATAAAACAGAGTTTCAAGATTAGAAAATCTTTAATACCTAATTAAAATTCTCGTGTTTGGTGTAATTTTCAAAATGGAAATTTAAATTCCCGTTAGTTGTAATTAATTAACTTAGTTTAAATTCCCATAAATTGGTATTGTTAGCGGCCTGATTCCGAATTTTACACGTTGCCTTAAATAAGATAAGTTATTATTATATCATCCCAATAATTATTAACAATGTATATTAAAGTAATAAAAGTATTGAAAGAAATTACATAAGTATTCAGTTTGTAGCAATGTTATCATAATGTATCGAAAAACAACTAAGATAAAAAGCATATTTTAATAATCAAATGATCAATAGAATTTACGAGTAACATCAAAAAGCAATAAAGGAAATTACATTACTAAGTAGCTACTAATGCCGTATGAACGAAAGCTCACAATGGACTATTCCGCGTAACGAAAAGCTTCATTTTGCAAAAATGCTTTGACGCTTTTATCTGAATAAACGCTCGGCAGAGTCGTTCCAGCCAGTTTCAGGTAAAGGCGGCCCTATTACTATGACTAGGTGTTGAAATTAAAATAATATATTCTAATCATATTCCAGGTGGAACTCCGGCCAGAAAGTTGTTCGTGGGACGACGAACAAACGTTAGTTATTCAATTGCTTCAAATTGTTTACACAATTTTGCCTTGAGAGTGTTTGCGAAATTTAATTATTTAATTTAACTTTATTTTGTTTAATATTTAATTTAAACATAAGGGATGAAAAATGTATTCTGTATTAGGTTTCACTCGTAGTATCGCGTTAGTTCATTGTTTTGGAAACGTATACGATGGTACGCGTGCAATTTCACTGAGTTGTTTTGGTATGTAGTTTGCAGGGTGTAGAATGTGTAGATAATAATCTTAGTGATAGTCATCTTCCGATAGGTGACAGTACCAGAAGAAAAATAGTATTCATAGATACGAAATCCAGAAAAAAGAAAACTATTAATTTGCGTCACCATTGATTATATTCTTATGAATGCTGGATAAATTATGAACACATCAATGACATATTTATTCGCTTTATCTTAGTTTTATTGCCAATAATAAATGTAAGGACGTATATAGGGGGGGGTCGAACCCCCCCCCCCCCCCATAGGTCTCAGGAGTGCTCAGGAAAATAGAGAACATTTCTTATAGATGTATTCCTGGAAAATACCACAATGATTTTCCAACCCTCTATTTTTATCCTTTGCCCCATCACGAATTGAACCCCCCAACCCCCCCTTAGGGTCGACCCTCCCCCCCCCCCATGTGAATGGTATAGTAACGCCCTTGAACAAAAGACAATCTTTATGGTAAATCAGGGAGCTCATCGGTGCTGATCCAGAAGCTGTGTATTCAAAACCCGAAATTGGCAAATAAAATCAAACACAAGAAATATAAGACACTCTCAGTTAGGCTCTGGTCAAGAAGCAGCCTGAATAGAAACATTGCTTCAAATAGCTTTAGTAAGATGTGTTTAATGTTTGATATGTTTTATATTTTGCTATGTTTATTGTAATTGTTATTTTCTATGTTTTATATTTTTGATTTTAAGGTCTTTTAACAATTTTTATTGAAATCCAATTACACTGGAAATAATCAATTTACCCTTGAAAGGTCGTTGTCTTATTGTATTGAAATTGCTTTTCAATTTTCAATAAAAAATTGTTAAATCTCATTACTTATAACAAAATCAATTTATCCTTGATAAATTAACATCGAAATTGTATTGCCTATAAATTTAAATATTAGTATATTTTTCAATTATCTCAATGTCTTCAATCTTAGTAGGATACTGAATGTAATTAATAATTACTTCTCTTGAAAAATGTCCTCCTTAACACATTCGTAAGTGTTGAGACTGCATACAAAATATTGTATGCAGTCTCGGTAGATAAACAAGAAAAAATAAATAATAAACTTTAATATTCAGGATTTTTCCAACATTTCTCTCCCCTGCGCCCTTCCCTCTTCCCTTAAAATATTCCCCAGGTTGAGGTGCCATATTCAATTGACTCCAGGCAGTTGGAAGTTGGAACAGTTGTGCAGTATAACAAAGGTAAAAAAAATACAGATAGGCGCAAATCAAAAATCCATTGCACGAAAATATATTAACGACTTATACCATCGTTTACTCTAAAAACATACTAAGACGGTCGCCATTGTGCAAAACAGCTAAGCCAATCGATTATGTTATCGTTTAGGTCACCTATATTCCTACACAAACCTTAGTTCTGCTTCGATTATCAACCACTCAGAGTACGGTTACCTAATGCGTTTCCAATTACTTATCTTTACGATTTACAATTTCCCTAAAGCGACCACAGCGGGAACCACGTAACTACACTTTACAGTAAGTATACAAATTTACAAATACTAAACACACAGAAAATCGTAACATTAGGTAATTTACTAGAAATATTAAATTTAACGCAGGTACTTTGAAGGTCGACGAATCGACAAGCCGTGCCCAAATAATAATTCGATTAAAGTGGATCAGTTTAATAGCCATTTTATAGTTTCTATGTAAGTAATTTTTTGCAAGTAAATTTCTATGGCGCACCTGTAAAATTCCATTTTACCTTTCATGGCAAAACCATTCTCCATAATTTGCCTAATGGCCTGTAACTATTTGTTTTCTATTATAATGTTTCTTGTACATTTTACTACACATTTAAAGTAAACGTTTTCTCAAATTTAATAATGATAATAGAATGAGCCAATTTTATTAAGTGATGCGTCAAATACATAATCAAATTGATGGGCCATTGAATTTATGTATAGTTAATTCTGTTAAAAAATAATTTCCACGACAGTTGGCATTCCTATATACAATATGCAATCGGTTTAGGGAAAATAAAGTATACCTACTTACACAAAATATAACTGATGTCCCGAAGGCGTGTGCAGAGAGGATGTACCGCCTAATAACAAGAGTAGGATATAACATATTTTTATTCAAATGCATCAAGGAAAAACTAATTGTCTGTAATAATGTAATACCAGTTTATAAATAGAACAAATAAAAACTGTCATTAAATTCGTTTGATATCCATACCAACTTATTATCAAAGGTACTATTGGAGTCGATTTTAGGTTTGAAATTGGTAAATAATGCAATATAATTTCGGAAGATCAACTCTCGGGTCACACTTTTTCTGATAGTAACATATAAATGATTAATATTTTGAAATAATTTAACGTTGGTCAAGAGTTTTTTATGCTAACATAACATAATGTTTAAAAAACTGTAACTTTATAATAGTTGTTAGGTTTTTAGTGAAACCGTGTCAACGTAGGAAATCCTTGTTAATGTAGGTTATAGTGTTGTGATAACTTCAGGAAATAATAATGCTGGATACCAAAAATTGATGGGTTTTAACCTGTCGTCGCATCGCGTCGTCCCTATATTTAATATTTATGTATAATATGTTGACAGGATCCTTGTAAATTTTGATCACTTCGGTAATTAGTTTAAATGAATGTTTTTACATATTTTCTACATTTATTTCTCTGTGAGGCTGTACGAAAGATTCTCATAATAAAAAAGAAAAAAGCCAATTGCCTAATACCTCAAAAATCGTTCAACATCAGGTAGGTATACCATTATTGGTCACTAGAAAAAAGTAACGTAAATTGTCAAGAGTAACATATATTACAAAATCATATTGCTTAAAGATAAATGATTAGTACCTAAACAAATGAAATAACATAGGTAATGTATAAACAAGGTTAAATAATAAAATAAAAACAAAAGAAACTCACCTGCATGCAACATCAAAACTCAAACGGGAACAATCAAAACACACAAAGCGATAATCAGTCCAGGTGAAAACGTTAAAATAATGGTGATTCTGAAAAAGAAAATAAGAGAAAAAATAAGTAAAATGCAAAATAAAATCACATACAGAAATGATACAAAATTGTTTTAATTCAAAATATATTAATCGTGTTACACGCTGGAAGTAGGTGTTAGTTTTTCAGGAAAATGCATTACAATGTGTGGCAAATGAAGGCGTTATCAAAATATTTTTTGTAGCACTGTTTTCTGTTATTGTAGATAAACATTAGAATTGCTATTTTATCGCAAGGATATTTATTCTTCTATTTCGAACATTTTATGAGTCTTATCGACGTACCTTTTTAATTGTGTTATTTTTTTAAGCGCATGATAAGAAACTTGAGTTTTATGTGAACAAAAGTTATGTATTTACTGGTTTATTAAAAAATAATTTAAAAATTGATACAATCAATGCATTATTAATCTTTTTCGAGTTTGAGCATTGAACATTAGTACCTAATCAAGCAGTTATTGCTATCGTAGTCATCAAAATATTATAATGTTACGTTTTTTGCAGCAAAATATTAAGCATAATTGCACATCTATATTATTTTATAACAAGAATGATGTTTAAAACTCGTACGCTTTGTTTTTTAAACACTACACTTTTAACAATCGATGTATTGTGAATTGTTACATTCCTGAAGTGTGTACAGTACACACTTTCATTGCAAAATCGAATCGGCTCTGAATAATAATATATAAACGTGCCATACGTGAAGAGAATATATTCTGGTTTCATAATTTTTAAATTATTGTGGCTAATCTTCAGTAATATTTCTCATTCGTTTACGGTTTCTTTTTATTCTTATCGTAATAGAATTACCTATGTTTTATTGTGCCATTATGCACGTTGATAATACTAATAGGTACTGCAACTGTACAAACTCTGAAATCAGGTTGACGTCAAAAATTTCAAGACTTCATTTCTCCCTCGAGCGAGTAACTTATATTATATATAATATTATGATGTCATGGCAAATAGAAGTATTTTAACTAAAAATTATGAAATTGTTTTATTATGCTTTGTTATTATATCTTTTTGTCTGACTTTCTTCTCTTTCTCTGTACTGTTTATTTACAATGTTTTATATTTTATTTTGCTTATTATTATTTCTGTTATTTCACTAGTAGCATCTCCTCCTAGTAACTACTAACCTTGATTTATGCATTCTGTGAGTGTTATTTACATGTCTATTCACATCCCAATGGCAATTTCATTAATTTTATAATTGTTTACACTCTGTAAACGTTTCAAACCAAACTGAATCGGCAAATTAATGTTATTAAATTTATAAGTTTAGAGTTTAGGAAAACATCTGCTTTGTGGCAAATTTATTTATTGGTTTGGGCAGTTACCATTGTTACGATATTCAATTATGACACATATTTTAAAATCAACCATAAATACTCCATCACGCTGGTTTCCGGGGGTCGGATACATAGAGGGTAAAATTCCCCAAATATATTTCGACCATAACATTCAAAAATAATTTCACACCTTCAATTATTAAAATTACGAATAAATTTCAATTAGAACATAATGAAATGTGAATTAGCTAGTGTGGGTTGTAGGAAATAAAGTCAGTGTTCAAAAACTGTGTAGAAATTAATATTTAAATTAGCACCAAAGTCTGTTTTGGTTCCTTACGTAATTTTTATTAAAGTAAATTGGTCATAGAGATAATGTTTGGTATTAAATAAAGCATTTGTGCTCCAGGACACGAAAAGAAAGCTATTATTGTTTGAAATTTGATATTTAAGGTATGTAAAATAAATAATTTTTGAGCCTTAATTTATTTTTGTAATATCTTTATTAGGCCATGATTATGTTGGCCGCAAAAAATAAAAATAAATTAATAGAAAAAACCATTAGTTTTATAATATTATTCCCTGTTACAGTCCAAGTAATCCTAACGTAACACTACTGATTATCATAATTTGTTATTTTATGGCAGCATTATTAACAAACTGAACAATAATCTGAACAAACTATTGTCCAGATTACTGAAGTATGTGTCTGTCAATAATGACCATATTATTAATGTCTAACTTTTAGGGCTCAAATATTTTATATTTTTTGGTGCTGAAATATTTCAAATGTTTTATTTTAACATTAACTCCACACAGGAGGCCATGAGGAAAATAATCTCCCTCAGGGCCTATGTCATCTTTGAAGATGCTGTGTGGGGGGATTGTTTAGATCAATCAAACCATTATTAATTGGGACAAAATTAAACGCAAGCTTGAGAAACTCTAATTTCAACCAGGTTGTACTTATAAGATCCTTAAACTAAGCCTTGTACCTTTAATCAGAATTATTGCATGAAAATTTGCACAATAAAAGTCGTCATGAGTAAAATGCATAAGATATGGAGTGACAGAGGCATAACAATTACCACCAAGATGAAAATCGTCGGGGCGTTGATTTTCCTCATATTTCTCTACTGTGTGGAAAAATTAGAGCCAGCGAAAAAAAGTAGATAAGGAACGCCTTCGAGGTGTGGGTGCTGGAGAAAAATGCTCGGGATTCCATTGACAGCCCGACGCACAAAAGTGTCCATTCTGGAAGAGTTAGGCATCCACAATAGGCTTTCAACTATCTGCCTACAACTTATCTTATAAGTTTCTTTGGACACATTGCTCTACAAACTGAGGATTCCAACTTGGAGAAACTCGTAGTCACTGGCAAAGTGGAAGGTAGACGAAGAGTAGGAAGGTCACCAAAGCGCTGGAGGACCAAGTATAGATGTTCGTAGCTCTCCGCGTGAACGAAACATTCTCATTTATTATTATCATTTATTCTTAGTATATTTACATTACAAAGGTATAGTATATTGTCCTCCACACCCACACTAGGAGTTCACCTGCATTAATTACTCTGAATTCATTCATTGTTAATATTTGGGGAGTTTCCGTACGTGTTGTTATTCTCTTCCTTTATTAGGCTGTCATATGATTGCGTAGTCCATAAATAAGAATTCACCATCAGTTTTAATTAAGCGATGATCTATGTCGACACGTTAAGCAATTTGAACTATTGTTGTCCTCACTTTACATTGTGACCTCCCTCCCACACTCTACAATAAATTTTCCTACAATCAGAGTTTCAACTTCTCCCACGATACTTTTATCCAGAACACTAAATAAACCAACCATACTCAGTACTCAATCAGTACCTTTTGCCAGTAACGCAATGCATTATTGATAAGTGGATATCAGCTAATTACGCCAATTTTGTATTCACAAGTCTCCTCATGGGTTGAATTGTGTAGGTAGATACTCATAATAATTATTATTCGGATACAGTTTCTACGCTTCTTTCAAACACTTGGTTTGTTTATTATATATATTTATTGAAAAAATCTAATTCAAAGGTTTGAAGTAATTATTAATACCATACCTTACCATACACATCACATTATAGGTACCGCAGTCAAAGTTGATACGAACTCAGTACTCACACTTTTTTTAATTGATAGATACAATAATTATTATGGATTTTCAAACATTATATGATACTGTGGGCGTGGACCTCATTGGGTACTTAGGCCCACAGTTTGCAATTTAATAATATTCAATAAAAAGGTAATTTAAATTAATAAATTGAAATAAAGCTGAGATGAAATAATTTTTTTTTAAAATCGGCAAATGTAAAGAATTGAGAGGTACAGTTGTACAATTAATTAACTTTTGTAATGGTATTGTGTATAACGTACCTATTTATGTTTAACTCTTTAACGTTACAAAGTTTTTGTAATATTGCCTTTTCTTTTGATTTTGCATCGGAAATTATTTTTGTTTCTCTCATTTTTTGTATTGAGAGGATTGTGGAATGCTTTTATTACCTGGTATTTGTGATGTGTTTGTCAATTGTTCTCATACAGCATGTCTCAATCTCTAGGTAAATTGTTTTTTTTTAAAATATATTATCTAATAAAAAGAGTGCACGTTAAAACTTTTAGAATATTCAAATTTGAACAAGGTATCTTCCGCGAAAACCAAAAGATTAGGTTTTTTCACTAAAATTCAAATGTAAAATTGTCATCAAAGGGCTATTCAACGTCATTTTGTTCTTTTGACAGTTGAAAGGTTCCCATTAAACGGCGATTGTAGGTGCAATCAAATTGTAATAAGATGATCACAATGTGTTCAAAAGATGAAATATACTTCCAATCGGCATTGAACGGGAACTTATCAACAGTCAAAGATACTAAACAGCGCTGAATGGCCATTTGATGACAAAGTTACATTTGAATTTCTGTGAAACAACTCCTTAAGTGCATAAGCAAGATAAAGGGCTATTTCTCCGTGACATTTCGCAAGGACATCGAAAGTATAGAGTGTAGATATGGACATTATGCATAAATCCACGCAATCCCAAGTGTGGGTTATTTGGGTCAACTCAACACATTGCGCGACCTAAGAATAAAATAATATCGTGGACATACTCGTAGTGTTAAACTTTATAATGCACTACCCAGGTACAGGTAACATCCCCATAGATTACCAGCGTGATGAGTATTGTATGGTGATTATATTAATTATAAGATTGTTTTATTTTAAATATTCGATACTTAATTAATTTTTATTTTTATATATAAGTATATATATACATATATGCATATAAGTAAACATATAATAATAAACGTGAAAAACCATAAAAAAGACACCTATAGCTTAATAATACAGGGTGTTAAGAGACTTACTTAAAAAATTGATTACTGTCATTATTTGGAGTAAAAATTTAAATTAAATTTTGGTCTCCGATGACATTTTCGACTTTTTTTAAATTTAAAAATCAGTAGGTATTGGACAGGTAGGGACGGTTTGACTGACTAGTAATGACATGTTGACATGTTTTTATTTGTTTAATCGATAAAAAAAAATTGAAAAAAAAAACGCAAAAAGTCACTGATTTTTTTTTCATTTTTAACTCCAAATAATGTCAGGAAACACTGGTTAGCCAAGTAAGTCAGTAAATCCTTAACACACTGTGTAATGGCAAAGTAAATAAGTAATTACTTAATTACTGTTGGAAATAAAATCTTGAGTGCATTCAAATTCTACTAAACAGTGAGAAATTTGTCAGTTTCACGTTAATCCGATGACTCAATATAGTCAACAGTCATTGTTGATTATTCACACAACTTGCAAGAAATGGGAGTGTTTTATTTAACTTGGTATTATTATTTATGTTTATAACGTCTTTGATAATATTTATCCAAACCATCGTCGTTGAATGTACTCATACAGGAACAAGGGACAGCTAAAAGAGGGGGTTGCCTTCATTGGGTTGTCTACAAAAAACTGACACCTGCCCTTCTTGATTTCAAAGGAAGAAAGACTTGTAGCATGTTGGAACGAACCGTTAGCAACAGCAATTTTAAAAAAATGGAATTAAAATAAACTAAATAAGCCAAACTTTATAAAATTATAAGGATGTCTAAATAATAAAAGCAGAAAATATTTAATGTTGGGTAGTGACAAATTAATTTTTGAAACGTGATACTCACAGTGACAGTGACTGCAGTCTGTCAAAATACACTGATAAATTATCCAAGATTCCAACTCAATCATAGCAGAGCCTGCCATGGTGTTATCAAAACTCAAAATCAGTTTTTAAAACACACTTTTAATTCAAAACACTCGAATCAACAAATGAACGAAACAACACAACAAAAACTAGACTTGAAATATCAATATTTTTGTCTGGGATTGCAGCGTCTGAAGCAACAATTCTATCATGAAACTGATTGCGGTAAGTTTTTCAGGATATTCTCATGTGTTTTCAATGAGAATTGTCTTTATTTGATGGGTTATAGAAAAACTCGTAATCTTTCAAGCGAATCAGCACACAACCACACAGGGCGAGCCCATAATAACACTGACGAACTGAGTAGCGAACTAGCGAACAGACTCTACGGCAGTGATGAGTAACTCGCGGTCCGCGGCCGCATGCGGCCCGCGAGCCCATTTCGCGTGGCTCGCGAGACTTTTCGCATTGCCCACTTGGATAAATAAAATATTAAAAAAATAATATAATAATGGAATATTCAATGGGTTCTTTTCTGCTTTGCAGAAGGGTTTAGCGGAAAACTTCTTTAAAAAAATCTTTCTTCAAAGTTCTGAATTTGCTGCTCTAAATAATAAGATTTTTCTTACGTATCCTTAAAATGACAAAATTTCGTGGTTTGAATTTAAGTGTAGAAAAATTTCACTTTCGCATCCTATCGCTTTTTTGTTTAGATACGCTATACTCTTGTTGCTTGGCCTATTTCAGAATATAGCTCGCCATATATTAGGTAGGTACTAATGGAATTTAAAAAAAATAAAATTATAAAACAGTAAGCTTAAAATTATTCAGTATATAATTAAAATTTGTTTAAACCGTCTGTGCAAAAAGTGTACACAATACTCAGTTTGTGAAAAACATAAAGTGATATAAATGAAATAAATAATATTTTATTAATTAAATAGAATATATTCTATATTCCTAGTGGTCGAACGATATGCTGAAACAGGCCAAGCCATGAGAGTATAGCGTGGTCTGACACAGGCATTACTGTTTTAGCCATTTAAATTTTTTTTAAATAAAAAAAATTCGTCTGGGCGCTTCTTATTAGAGAATTGCGGCTCTACAAAAGAAAAATAGTTTTGCGATACCATCGACTGCAAACTTTTAACCATATCAAGCTGATCGTACCCTACTTCCTACGACCCGTGAAAGAATTGAAAATGGATGAATTGGCCCTCCAGTCAAAAAGGTTGATAATAATTGCTCAACAGACACACACTACCGACCAACTGACATGCGCCCTGTGTCCTGTTATAGAGATTGTGAATGTGTGGGTAACGCATGCTGCCTTTACCTATAAGCTATCATCTATGTATAATGGTATAGTCTGTACCAGTCAGCATTACCTGTGGAAGATATGTAGGTTTACCTGTACGGTAATATTTATACCCGTGGGACCAGGTGACTGATGTTTAGTAGCTTGTATTTATAATTTATCCCAGTTGTATTGTTAATTAACTAACTGCTGGCATCGGAAATTCAGTTAATAAATTGTGCAAATTTAAAAGAATGTCGTTTTATGCGCGCTTTGAAAATATCGAAAGGCGCGTCGAACGATTTAATCGCAAAACTAATGTCATTTCAGTTTATCGTGCTTCACACGGTAGCTAATAAATATCGATTGACGTAAATATATGTATATATTGCTTGCTACAGTACGAATAAAGTATGAATTTTTAAATGTGAATATTGCTCAAGAGTCCCAACTGCTACCGGAGCCGGTGGCAGTTGGTCTGGGTGGGTCTTAAATGATGGCATGGGTCTTAAATTATTGGGGTAATTGCTGTGACGCTGAAAGGTACGGGGAGGGGATGGAGATCGGAAAGAAGAAGGTGGGAAAGAAAGTCGTTGATTTTATACAACTTTTATAAACAAATAACTTTGGTACCAAAATAGTAGGTTAGGAAATAAATAAATTAAAAATCTTGTGCTTTCAGGCACAGTGTAGTATTGAGGTTGTGGATTTTAAACCGTCAGGCTAATTTGTTCGTTTTTTTCGGAACAACTCAAGGTCTCATAGAAATCGTTGTGCCTCCCTTACTATCATAGCGAGAAATATGACCTAAAAGGTTGTTGGAAAGAGAACACACCACGCTTTATCTAAATTTATTTCTAAAAATTAACAACCGAAGAAAACGATTGAGAAAGTGCGATTCCAGAGGGTAGACGTCCAGTGTGCCGCCCCAGACACAGTTGGACGAGGTAACTCAAGAAACTATGTGAGGAGAGGATTGGTCTGCCATGGACGGAGGCCGAACAATCAGCACAAGACAGGAACGTATGGAGCCTTGTCGATGCAATGGGTCCCCGACCCGAATAGGACAAGTGGAAGAAGATGATGATGAACAACCGAAGAAGAAAAATGTATAAAAACTCAAGTTTCGGATCGCAATGTGAAAAAAATTTAAACATTGGGTATATTTTATTGATTATTTTTACATGGAACGGGAAAAAGGTGACTATAATGTTTATACCTAATACATTTGGGTAATAAATTATGAATGTGTTTTTTTTCGATATCAGTAATTTTCGTTTTCAGTAATTTTTTATATTTCAAAATTTGTAAGTTTATTTTAAATAATAGGTACAATTGGGAAGCGTATTTTATAACCTTTAAAAAACTGTTTTTAGTTTTCAGATACGTTCAGAAATATTCCATTCATTTGTATTTTATTATAAAGCGGAAATATTTTGACGCTCTGACAAAACATGGCCGAGGCCTGAGTGGACTTCTTAGATTATAATTAATTTCATTTATATAGCTTTTTCATGTCGTAGCAGTGATAAATTCCCGGAGTTGCTCGAGCTAAAATAATCAAACTTGTATGTCGGAGCACGTGTTGTTGCAAAAGTTAGCTAGTACCTATGTTCCACGATGCAAAGTCTTTGTCGAAATGGTCGAAACAAATTGTATACCTACATAACAATATATTCTGGGTGTGATAGTCCCGAAAATATTATGTGTGCATTGTTCCGATCTTCCGGTGTATTTATTGTGTTGAATTATTTGTAAAACCTGTCTTATTTGAGGGCTGCGCTACGACTAGGGTTTGCAAACCCGCAACTCTGCGTTCCTAAATCCCGCGGGATTTCAGCATTATTTGATCCCGCGGATGTTCGGGATTTTCATGTGCGGGATTGAAAAAAAACAAAATTTACACCAAAAACGTGCTGAAACGATGCGGAAACTTCAAGATGGTTTTGAATACAAAGATGTCAATCAAAAAAGGAACTTAAATTGATTTTGAAGAAAGAGATGTCCTTTTGACCGAAGGTATCAGAGGGAAATATCTCCAGTTAGCACACACCTTCTTGTTGACTGTCCCACCAACTAGTGCGGAAACAGAGAGAGCGGTTTTGTTGTAGTAATTTTGTAGTGTAGAGCCCGTTCACATTTCCGTTTAAAAAACGGACGACAAAAAACCGGACCACAATCACCCTCTTCGCACTTCCGCTTAAAAAACGGAACGAAAAAAATGGATACCTAATCACGCAGAGAGGCTGCGTGCATGTTTCCTTGGGGTTGAGGGGCGGGGTGTAGTAGTGCTCAAATCCCTCAAATTATAACATCCATCTCGCAATCCCACGGGTTTCGAAAAAGGTGCCTGATTTTCAAACGTTAATAAACGTATTTTTTGCTATCATTATTAATTTATTTATTTGATTTTACGCCCAGAGGGCTTTTACATAAAGAAATAAAGGCAGTACTCGTACATCTCATGAGAAAGAAATAATATAAATAAAATTACGATAGAAATAAAAAAGTACATAAATGAATTAAAAATATAAGCAACAAAAATTTAAAGTAGGTACAGTGTGATATAATTACGATTAAAAAAATACATAGGAACATGATATAAAAATACAAACAATAAAAATTTCAAAGTAAGGTGATCAGATGTTTACAAAATTGCAGCACTAACCATGTCTAATAACACATAAGTATGTAATAGTTTCGCATAGTGCCAAACCGCTGGCGCTGTATCGATGGTATTATTGGACTAGAGAAAATAACGAGAATAAAATTAAAATAAAAGGATATATAGATACAGAGCTTTATTTTTACATTATCCCCACACAGGAGACCTTGCGGAAAAAACCCTTTGGTTCATTTGTCATCTTTGGGGATGCTGTGTGGGTTTTTTAAGGAAATTAAGGAGAGAAAGTTCTGGGCAGGAAAAGGTATGTGTGTCGTAATTGAAGTAATTTAGGTGTCAGTTTGTCCAGGAGTGACGAACGTATGAATCCATCCCTCCTGCTGCGGTGCTAGACGATGGGTAGAGAGAGACCGTACTATAGCTGGAGAGGTCAGAGGGTCTCCCCAAACCGGCCTCACCTGATCTGTGGACAGGCGCATCCACCGCCAAGACCTGAACACACCTCACCTGATGATCCTAGGAACCCCTGCTAAGTCAACAAACTTAGCGAACTATTTGGGGCAAGGGTGTTAGTTATTCAATAAACAATAAATGATTCCCGGGACTGCGGTTAGGGCGGCCGGGCGGCTACACGCAGAAGTTGGCGAAAAAGGAGACATAACGATATGACATAACGATAGTAGATATGGTTGCCAGTTCAGCGTTAGTTCATGTTTACGCCACCGCCAACTTATATTTGTAGCACTGTACCTACACACTTTTTTAAAAAAAAAAAAAAAAAAAAAAAAAAAAAAAAACTGAAGTATTTTTATTTTTAACTTTATAAGTAAAATCTCAAATTGTAATATTTAATTAAATGAAGACAAAATTTGCGAAACTCAATCGAAAATCTGGAAACGGAAAAATCAGAAAAAGATATTGGCACCTCTGGGACACGAACCCAGGATTTTCGGCTTTCCGGTCCGCTGCGCTACCAACTGCGCTAAGGTGTCCCTATCCAATTCGGTCATTTTTAACTGTATGACAACACTTCGACCAAAAACCACAACAACATTATCTTCCATTTTTTAACGCATATTTTATTGGCTGCTATCTCTATGTATGATTGCAAGATTCAAACCCGAACTAAAATGCTGTCTAGATAGTGTCTGGATAAATTTTCATCCATTTTATTTTTTATATTATGCGACATGTAATAACTTTTCTGCAAGTCTAGGATAAATATATTTTTTTAACTTTATGAGTAGGTAAAACCTAAAATTTTAATATTTAATTAAATGAAGACAATATTCGCGAAACTAAATCGAAAATCTAATTGATTTTCGTTGGAGTTTCGCTCATATTGTCTTCATTTAATTAAAATAATGCATTTAAAAAAAACTGTTATGGCCGTGAATAGAACCCCGATTATCTGCTTGGAAGCCAACTATGCTGACAATACCAACAGCCGCATGAATGTTAATTATAATAATAATGTACTGAAAATATAAGAATTATAATTCCAATTTTGAAAACGCCATAATAACATAATCTTTTTGTAAAAAGATTACATTATGGATAGGTTCTACTTACCTACTTTATCGCTTGTTTGAGTTGAGTTCAAGAGTTCATTGAACCAGAGTTACAGACACGCGACCGAAATTAGTATTTTTGAAGTACAATTTCTAAAACACCACATCCTGCAGTATAAAGGGGTGTATTGAGATTACATGACGTGGAAGTGAATGTGTAGAAAAAGTCGGGGACGCCCGAAGAAGATATGGCACCCTCAATACTTGTTTGAATCGAATATTTAAAAATCGGGTCAAAATAAATCGGGAGTAGGTACCTACAAATATAAAGATCATTTATTTTTGAAGTCTCATACGTGCAAGTACCTACCTACCCATTTAAACTAATTAAGTTAGGTATAGGAGGGAAGGGGGACGACGATCAGGACCTTTGTGAAACATGAAATGTTTTTGACAAATATTTCAACACATTTCCTCGGATGGATGCTAAAATGATCGTTGAGAGTGTAGGTAGGAGGTGATGTGAAACTGAAAGAGTTTTTTGATTATTATTATATTGTGAGAACTGCCATCTGACCTACATTATTTTTTTTACTCTCTAAAAACACTAGAGAAAAAACAAAAGTAATTTAATATTCTAATATTTGAATCTGGAGCAACAGCCGACCAGTAGGTACCTGAGTACCTACCTAATTAATTCTAAGCCCACAAGAGAAAATTTATTAAGTTTTCCATTCCCGAAATAAATCTTAATCTTAGAAATCTTTGCTATAGGTATAGGGCGATCTAAGTGTTTTTTTATAGTTGTTCTTCAAAAGTATTATATAAGAATTTTTAGCTTGTACACAATCGAGCTCATCCAAATACCAATAATATAATATATATTAATTATGCATCCAAAAAAGCAGAGTAAGTTTTTTTGGTAATATTTCAAAAAAGGGGGGGGCGACTCTGTAAGCGCCTACGGTACCTGGGCCTCTAAGTTCGGTCCTGCACACAGCGATGTTGTAATTTACAGTAGGTACGTAGAGGTACCTACCTTTTACCGACAACATGATGTTTTTATGTATGTCGCTAAAAACGGGTAATCCGCCATAAACAGAAAAAAAGTATGACAGATCACAGCAAGATCTAAAACTGACAAATCACTATAATCAGCTGTTATTGGTTTCGCAACCAGAGTTGCCCCGAACGAATGCATTGCTTTCATACAGAATGTTCTGTATTTGTTATTCGACTAAAAACACCCTCTCGCCCCTACACAAGAACGGAGATAAATCTTGTGTTCTACAGACCTATGGCAATTCTTTCAGCACCGGCCAAATTATTTGAACAATACAAAAAGATATTTTATAGAGTGAAATAAAATCTTTTCTCATAAACATGGGTTTAGATAGGGCAGATCTCGATCATTTCAAAGACCAAGAATCGATAATATTAATAAGCAAACGAAAATAAATTCAGAATGTGTAATTCACACGCGGTATGAATGAAACCTTCAGAAAATTAAAATAGACAAGAGTGGGGAGGCTTCGAAGCATCGCACAAATAGGAAAATGATTAGTCTATCTCATTCTTTCGCAAGCTAAATCCTATAGACTGTATAGATGTATGTGTTTGTCTCTTTTTAATGTCGATATTTTTCGATTCATCGAGTTAGTTCACAACGGTACTAAAGAAGTTTTCAGTTTTAAAAAAAAGATTTTTCCTTACTTCGCAATGGTAAACACAACAAACAAATAGCCGTTTCGTATGGTGATTTTGCGAAAGTCAAATTATAATTTAAAAGCTGTCAATCAACTTATATTACAATATTTAAAAAAAATGTTGTTTCTCACACAGACTGTTTCTGTTCTTCCGTAATTAATATCCACGTAGAGTTTACGGGCAGTTCGCTAAAACTTAAATAAAAAATTCTGGGGTCGCTCAAGGCTCCAAATTAGAACCTCTATTATTTTTTTATGTTTATAAACGACCTATGTTTATAAAATTCATGTTTTTTTATCGCTTAAGATATTAAAACTGTATATAAAATATAAAAATGTAAATTCCAGGGAAATTGAAAAAATGCATTTTAAATTTTTATTTAAAACACATTGGAAAACTTTCAGAAGTATCTATCTGTCTACTTAAAAGATTGAATTTTATATTTTCAAACCCAGACACAGGTAAACGTGTTATCCCTTTCTCCCTAAAAGCAATAAGCAGGTGTAAATAAGACAAAATGTTGTTTCTCAGTGATGTTTGGTGAAGGGTATCAATGTAGGAATTAGGAATGCATACGCACCACTATACGCAATCCTAAATTTTTTTCGGGAAATCGATTATTTTGGAATGGGTTTCAATTTTTTTAATTAGTCCTAAGTATACGAGTATATTTTCGTAATGTTAGTGCATATTTTGGCATTGGTAGTTCATATTTCGTATTTTTGACTTAATCAGATATTTATTTATTTATTATTATTTAAACGCCCGTACATAGGGCTATTACATACATAATACAGGTGTATCGAACATTTACAAACATTACATATATATATAGAATAACATACAGTACATACATACGATGTATATTAGTACAACAAATATTTATCATTTTACAAACATATCAGTTACATAAATAACTAGTTATTTTTGCTTTGATGCAAGATGATGAGGTTTTGAAAATATCGAAAAGGTCTGTATACGTATTGGCAGTTCGGTGAAAACGCACTAACGGTGAATGATAGGAATAGTTAGTGCTATGATTGTCACTGTGGAAAAGGTGGTGGAGTCGAGTTGATTTAACAGGGACACGAATATTTATAACACTTAACATTTGAGGGCAGTCTATGAGATTGTTCAGTAATTTAAAAAGTATAAGAATGTCATTTATGTACCATATTATCATACAAAGTGCGCAGTATAATACATTTTAAATTTATTTGATATCTCCCGAATGTGTTTATAAACTTTATTAAATTTTTTATTACAAAAAAATAAGTATGTACAAACTGTAAGTACAAAAATCGTCGTTAGGCGCGTAATAGATACCTACTTCCAATGTGACACCTTTTTACATTAGCTCCGACACAGGAGCCCCTAAGGAAAATAATTTCCCTCAGGGCCTGTCATCTTAGGGGATGCTGTGTGGCGGTCTTTTTAAGGAAATAAAGGAGAGGAAGTTCTGGGAAGGAATAAGGTATGAGGGGTGGGTGGGAGTCTGGGGTCAGTTGTTCAGTAGTGACGGAATAAACCCACTGCGGTGCAAGGCGACGGGTAGAGAGATTCCAACAGGAGAAATCAAAAGGTCTCCCTCAACCTCGCCCTGGTGTAAGACCACCATTCAGAATTGAAACGTTGCTTGGAATGGCATTAGCCGTGTTTGGTGACCAGATCTGAATAGTCAGGTACTTCCCCACCTTCCTCTTCCCTATCTCATTCCCCTCCCCACTACCCTCAGCCTCATAACATACCCCAATTTGGGATGCCATAGTCTCACTGGCTTCAGACGGGAGCAGTTGGGACTCTTGAGCGGTATTCATATAAAAAAAAACAAAACAGTCTCACCTGATCCTGCCCGCCACGCAGTAGGTGGGCAAACGCATCCGCCACTAAGACCTAAACAAACCCCACCCCCATGAACCCGGGCGCCCCTGCTAGTCACCAAACGTAACGAACCACTTGGGGTGACCTATGGCAGAGGTGTTGGTTATCCAGTAAATAGCGGGAGGGCGGTACCCATACCCGCCCAAAAATAAAATCCGATTTTCACTAGGAACATGAAGCGAGACTTCCATTTATGTTTATTTGTCATGTAGGTACATTAATCGTTATTAACCCATTGGCTTCCGAATTGTTAAGCTAAAAAATTGTCCTTGACATTCGAATTAATTTTGTATCAAACATTTTAAATCTTTAGTGGTGTACTAAATCTAAAATACCCATGGACATCTCTATTTTTATGTCTATGAATATACCTAATTTTTAAACTACATACATGATGTAATTTGTTTTTTCAATATACTTTTTTACTGAATCAAGGTATGTACAAAATATATTTTGTGTTTTAAAATAAAATTTTAATATGGTTAAATTTGGATATAAAAATTAATTAAAAAAAAGTTTTTTTTTTTCAAATTTTTTATTTCGATTAAAAAAAATTGTACCTACATTGTTCAGTCTTATTGGCATAATTTTTTTTTGTATACATATATACCTACTTATAAATAAAAAAATAATTTTGTGCGATAGTCCTCGAAAGAATCAGGAACGTGGAGGGCCACTTTGCAAGATTTTCAAGACTAGCCATTTTGACAAACTATTAATGAGGCAGTTTGCTTATGAAAATTGATTTGTAAATATGAGGTAAAAAATTATAATGTTTTTTTTTCCATTACTGCGGAATAAATGCTTAAATGGTTTTGGCCCAAGTAACCGGCTGTCCTGATAAACCGGTGTACCAATTAAGAGAAGTCGACTATATCCTCCTTTATTTTCTTTTCCAGATATAGACTTATCACTCCATTCGTTTCAAATTTCCATTATTTCGGAACCTTTTTTTATAACCTAAAAACTCCTTACTATCCTGCTGTCCCCCCTTGTTCCCTTCATCATTACAACACACCCCAATTAGAGATGCCATGGTCCCACTGGCTCCGAACACCTTCACCTCCAACACCTCTGCCATAGTCAAGTGGTTCGCCACATTTGGTGACTTAGCAAGGATACTCGGGTTCATGGGGTGAGGTTTGTTCGGGTCTTGGTGGCGGATGTATCTGCTCACCAGCTGCATGGCAGGCCGGATCGGGAGAGAATGGTTGAAGGAGTCCCTTTGACTTCTCCAGTCGTACTCTCTCAGAACATCGCCTTGCACCGTAATGGGCGGGATGGATTGATATGTCTGCCATTCCTGGACATACTGACCACAGATTTCTACCCACCCCTCATATCCTTTTTCCTTCCCGGAACCTCCTCTACTTCCTTTCCTAAAAAGACCCTCCACACAGCATCCGCAAAGATGACATAGGCCCTGAGGGGAATGATTTTCCTCAGGGCCTCCCATGTGGAGCTAATGTAAAAAAAATAATGAAGGGAGCAGTTGAGTTTCTTGAGCGGTATTCACATAATTAAAAAAAATATATATATAAGATTGTTTTTTGTGAGATCTTGTTTTCTTGCACAAATAAGTCATTCTGTACCGTGCACTCTTTTATGCCATACTTTCTATACAATTAACTCTCCCATTGCCAATAGGTGTAACCATAATCTCCGAAAATTACTATCCTCCATGGTATTTATTATATAATGATAATGTGCATGGGGTATCACAGTGACCCCTCACGGTAAAGGTCGAAGATTAAATAAAACAAACAAAGTCAACGATTATCATGTTCATTTATTGAAACACATTTCAAATAATTTTTTGGTAATAAATATTCAGCAACAGTGACATAATTTAAACATTTAAATATCGATACATTTTTTACTCTTCTTCCATGAGGTCATCAGGATTCATAAGATTTTATCATCTCCACGTTTCCACCATTGTCGAATAATGTATAATATGTATATGGTAATATTATACTGGACAAGTTATAACTAACTGATACAAAGGGAAAAGTGAAATGATTATTGTATCATGAAAGTTCAATGTTACAAGATGGAATTTCAGCATTGCAACATGAAGTTTAACTACACAACCTGCAATTTCAGGACTGCAACATGAACTTAACAAGATGCAATTTCAGCATTGCAACATGAAGACATTACAAAATGCAATTTCAATATTGCAACACGAAAGTTCTACTTAACCCAAATGTAAGTTCAACTTTACAACATTTCAACAAGAGACATGGTTACAATAGGAAAAATAGTTATAGAAATAGAGTTCCACTCTGACATTGAAATACTTTAGTAACAACTATGTTAATACAACTATCATTATGTGCTATTTCCTTTCAGTAGGTATGATACAGTGCTTTAGTATTGTTATATTATTACAGCGTCTAATAGCAAACAAACATTGGTAACGGCATTAAAGTATTAAGAGAATTTTGTAACATTACTTTAGAGTTAGAGACTGTGAATAAAAGTTTACTGCAAATTGTCACGTGTAGAAGCTTGTATACAAAACCGTTAATTTAAAAAAAAATTTGCTCAAATTTATAACTTTCCACATGAGTAACAACATCTTTGAACTTAGACAAGCCAAGATCGTGCGTGGGGTCACTGAGTTACCCCATAAATCAAATTTAACCACAATGATAAGAAAAGCTTAAGTATTAATATTTTTGTTGTTATTAGTAGAATTTATTGTAACAATGGGGGTGTAACTTTTTGCAAGTACTCAGTTACCCCCCATGTTTAATGAAGAGTTAACAAAGTCAAAATAAATATTGTGGTGAATATAACAATTAGTTAATTTCCGCGGCTGCACAATTCCATTGATATCAATTATCAGCACTGGTAAATTGCAGGATTTCATTTTGTACTTGAAGATTTTTCTTATAATACAATAAATAATGCATTCTACTAAGGTTAAATTAAATAAAATATTGGTTATTTAATTGAAGATTTCACTATTGGGTGTAGCAATATTTGTGCAAGAATACAAAATATCAAATCATAATAAATACATTAATGTATGAAATGTAATACAGTCTGCTATTGTAAAAATATATGGGTGACTTAAATGTATATCTTTCTGAAACAATATGAAGAAATCATCAATCATACTAAGTGAGGTCTAAAATTTGTTGTGAAATTGATTTTTACTATTTCCTAAGGAATTTTTAATAATCATTCAAAATCATGAATTAGGATTTAGTTGCTAACAAAAACAACAAAAATAAAACATCAACATTTTATTGAATTAACACTTAGCTAAATAAAGTTTCAGATTAGTTTCTTGTCTGCAAATGTAGGTCTGACAATAATTAATAAAAATAATCATATACATACACAAAACTCTGCTACCAACATAATGCTGCCAAATATTACCGTCTGGATAAATGTAGTTATGACTGTGAATAAAACAGCACAGGTTGTTTATAATATATGCGGGTTAGCAGGCAGGCCATTGCATCTGCGCTACTTTATAGTTTTAATTAGTTTTGTATGGTTGTTCTCCAATCATTATGTTGGTTATCTACTTACGTCGTAGAGTCACTTGTGAGCTGTAACTGTAACCATTGGTATCACTGGTTGCAGACATGGTAACAAGGTCCCAGGAATTACATTTTTTGATAATGGTTACAGCTCTCGGGCGATCAAATATCCGATCAAGTGTTTATCATCATTGCATTTTAACACTTTGTAAATGTGAAAATAATAAGTTCCAAAATAAAATTGATAAAAAATTCAAATTATACTTTAATACTAATGATAAATTGACTATATTTCATCTACAATAATAAATAAAATTATAGTTATATAGTTGTTATAATAAACAGCGTACAAGCTTGTAGGACTAATTGGCATAAATAATTATGAAATGCGGCCAGAAGCTCTGGTCCAACTTTGGCATTTCATTTGAATACTGTTTAGTGTAATCAAAATAGTAACGTAGATGATTACAATAACAAATTAAAAGAGATACTGCCAAAACAAACAATTTTAAATAAAAAAAATTAACCCAAAACAACATCTGACATTAATCGGGTGGCATCCGAAAAAATAAAAATTTTCCAGGTTTGGGCTGTGGATGGGTTAAGTGTTTTGAGGTGAAAAGATAAAAATATCTAAGAAGTAATCATTATGAATGATAAAAGAGAAAAATTAAAACATTTTATTGAGTTTCTGATGAAGTATTCGATGATGGGTAAAATAAACTAAGTATGTATTATTAATAACAATATTTAAGAAAAATATGAATACGTACTCGTATATACAATAAATCAAAAAAGTTACACACTGAAGAACAGATGGCATTAATTCTTTTTTTTTTTAAATTGATTACACAATGGTTTTATTTATTAAAGATACACAATTTTTTGTCGATACATAATAAGCCAAGCTACGCAAATGCAAGGAATGTCATATCTTTATATAGTAAAAGAATTTTCCAAAACATGTTAAATAATACACATTGCTAACAGTACATATTCCAAAAGAATAAGCAAGTTTAGCGCTTCTAATTTGCAGATCCAGCTCTTCTTTCTCCTTACTTAAAAATGTTTTGATTTCAATTCCCGACTACAATCGACGCTACTCATAAACGTTCAGTCCCAAGGCATTTTGATTTATTGTTGATTCTTTAAACGCTATATATATATATATCAGAATAACCACTAGTTCACATCAAATTGTAACAATTAGATCAAATATGCAAGTTTCTTTTAAATAACATGTAAATATTTTTGGTTTATAAATAGTATAGGTGATTTAAATATAAATACCTTAGATTATAATAATATGTGAGCCATATTTAGCTTTGTTATGTGATTTGTAGATTAACACTACGTTTATAGATATAACAAGACAAACAACAGCAATAAATAGAAGGAAAAGAGAAGGTTACGATTAAACCACAATTATTTATTACATAAACGATGAAAAGGCATTTCAAGAGGCAAACTTTTCACTTAGAGCTGTTTCCTATTGTATCTGATCAGAAATTTACATATATTGTTTGATATAATATAATATATACCTATTACCTACGTAGCTACATTTTGTAGGAAAACAGCAAAAGACAGTGTCTTTATGAGAAGCCAGCCCCTTATAACAATTAAATTGCAACTTATTTACAAATAAAATATGTATTTTAACACAAGTATTAAATATCAAATACGCATACAAAGGTAGCTTTTACCCTTTGTTCTAAGGTAATGGAATATGATCATTCCCGCTTCATTCATTCTCTTTACCTACAAAAGTGATTACACTCAAAACTCAAATAAAACTAAAATACATCCAAAAAATTACTACACAATTAAACCACAAGAATAATTCAAAAGATTGTAAATCACAATAATTCTTGCGTGACAAAATCCTCCATACTGAAAAACGGTATCACCAATTATTACAGACAACCATCCTCTCCAATAGCACCGGGCCCATCAACTAAAGAAGAATTGATCAATTCTGTTATAAATTATTATTACTATTAAAAAAACAAATGTCTAAAAATAAATAATGTCCCCTTTAAAAATATAATTAATTCTCAAAATAAATATGGTGACCATAGCGTGGAAGTCACAAGCTCTTTTATACATAAAGTTTTAAGCCCTAAATAATGTTTTTTAGCACTCTACTAAATAAAGCAAACCGTATATATGAGTATCACTATTGTTAATAATGCAATACAAACAAAATTCATCTTCCAAACATGTTTAACCATTTGTATGGCTTTTCTCGACTCTAAGATGCATAATACTTGTTGCGTATAATGTGACTTTCACATTTTTCTAAAAATGATCTAAATTTAGAGATTTTTAGAGCTCATCTGATATTTTCTTGCAGTGAATTCAACTTTTATAATCAAACCACAAAACAAATGATACATTGCACCAATTCAAATAAAAATAAGTCCACAAATCTTTAAATACATAATTTATTAAAAATAACTAAAAACATGAATATTACAAAATAAATAATGATTCATATTAATATTGTTTGTCAAAATAACATATGTATTGTAATTTAAGCAAGTAAGATAATTCATTTTACAATAGTGGACACCATGTAATAAATAATCTGTTGTGCAAAAATCCATAACCTGTAGGAGATGTCACATCAAATTTTTATATATATTTATCTAAGCGCAACTTTTATGGCAGTGTATTAGAGGTTGTCCAAATTCAATGTACAAACGTAATCAGAAATTACAATAATTTTCAACAATTACCTACCAATACTTAAACCTTTATAGAAGAGAAGTATTAAGGCGCAAAGATACTTGAGATTTAACGTGCTAAGCTTAAAAGGGCAAACATAAATTACAAAAAATACTTAAATAACAATCTGATTGTAAATAAATTATGATTGCAAATTGCCCAGTATCATATATTTTTTATTAGTGTGATAAAACAAACGATTTTTGTCTGTTTAACTTCATAAAGGAATCAAAATAATCAATAATTAACGATAATACTATATCAATATTTAACTGCCCAAGCATCAAGCCTTTTTTTTTCATTGATACATACTGTAAATCGATCAACATTAAACAAAATGTATATGTATTATCATTCAGTTTCCGTTGTATATTATTGCTAATGGTCGCTGAGGACATTGTAAAGTTGTCTGGAAATCTGAAAATAACGAAGGACATATTATGTTAGGTTAATTGATGGAATGAAAAAATAAACGATAACCATTTTTTGGGAGTTTGATTCAAACAAACTTGCTATCAGGGCAATCAATGGTCAAGATACAAACAAACTCCGACTACTGGCTGTGATAAATTGAAATCTGATAAAACGATCTAAAATACTTAAATTATCCCATTATTTTAATGTGCGTTTTAAAATAAGACTGTTAACTCTCTCAAAGAACTGTGTTCACGATTATGTCCTCTGCGTGCAAAATCTATCTAAATTTCTTTAAATAGACAATAAAAAGTGTTAATTTCAAGCACAGAATCACAGTTAGGAAGATAAAATCCTTGTACTACTGTACCGCCCACCATTAAATGTTGCTTTTACTTTCCAAAATACACTCATTAAAGAATATATTACATATTAATATTAAAATATTTTTCAGGATTAAATAACATGTGTTCACAATTATGTCCTCTGCGTGTGAACTCTATCTAAATTTCTTTAAATAGACAATAAACAGTGCTAATTTCAAGTGACCTCCCAGGTAAGTATGGTCCTGTATTAATTCATTTTTAGGCAGCATCGCGTTCATTGGTCAAAACATTGTATGTACATATATTTTCGTATCGGTATATGCAATTTTTAGCCATAAGTTGTTTTTAATTGTTTGTCTAGCTTGTAATTTTTCTAGATTTTAGACATGTATTATAAGTTTGCACAGCGCCCTTGAGGTGATTTTTCACAAAAACGGCGCTATATAAATCGTCCAAATATTATTATTATTATTAAAGTGCAAAAAGCTAAGGCTTAAAATGTGGGGCAATGTCCCTCAACTTCTGGAATGAATATGTTTCCTTACCAATTTGATTGAAAATTGGTACACAGGAGGATTTGAGAGACTCCAACTTGAATCTTATTTCGAAATACACCATTTTAGTTGTAAACTTGAATTTCAAGATGTTAAGAGCCGTTCGCACACAGCAAGTATTTTAGTCGAGTAGAGAGGATGAGGATATTAGTAACAAATCGCGTCCGAACACCACAATTTTAGTAGAGTGGATTAGTCAGCTCCTTAGTAGATTCAATCCATTTCGTTCTATTTTTTCGGGCAAGTAAGGACCCCCACCTGTCCCTGCGCACTGAAATGCACGAACCCGTCTTTTTAAAAGAGTTCATTACTAGACTTGCAGATATGTGCTGCAGTGGGAGCGAAGACATGCTACTCTAAAATTCTTTATTTAAAACACTAATTGATTCTTCCACCTCTACTAAAATAAGCACTTAGAATCAGCTTAATTAGTCTATTTACTTTGTTGTGTGGCAGCCCGCCATCTTGCAACGCGCGGTTCACTAATTAACTCTACTTGAACGTAATGGCCAACGATTTTCAGCGAGTAGCACTTGTTAAATGCAAACAAGCCTTTAGGGGGGAGCTGAACTCGAATCTAATGGCATAATGCACCATTTCGATGGCCATCTTGAATCTGTAGAGTTCTGCACTGATTTGGTTCAAAATCAGTATAGAGAAGGATAAGGAGGAGTCTAACTTTTTGATCTTATTTCAAAATACAAAATTTGCTTGGTAATAAAATAGTACCTAAAAGTGGTGCGAGGGAGCCCGTTCAGGCAGCTGGCGCACCTTCATGGTGCCATCGGCCCCACAGGAGAAGAGACGTGCATGCGAGTCCACGTGCAGCTGGGTCACACCCTGTCCAATGTGCTTGAAGAAGGAACTGCGCGCATGCTCGCCCGGGAAGCAGTGGACCAGACCGTGCCCACTCAGCGCCCACACCTAAGGAAAAGGTAAGTTCGAAAATACAAGGTGAGATGTCTAAGGGTGAACCAAGAGTAAAAAAGAATCCAGTGTTAATATGCTAATGTCTGTCATATACAATCGCTCCATGTGTAGCTACAAACAGAAGTGCTGCCATCTATATTTTTAAAAGAGAACTGTTAAAATCTCCTTAAAATATTATAGTAGGTACACATTTTGTTTATATTATTATTATGTCTGCTAAATACAAGTCAAATGTTAATGCTCTTCAACTTCTGAGGAACTTACAGCAATATTAATTCAGATTTGTATTAACTTTTCTACACCAATTTGGTTGAAAATCAGAACAAGGATAACAATGATAATGGGGAAGCTGAACTCGAATCTTAAGTCAAAATGAAAATAATGGCAGCCATCTTGAAATTCTAGAGTTCTGCACGAATTTGGTTCAATTTTATTACAGATTAGGTAATGTGGCAGCTGAACTCAAATCTTATGTCAAAATGCAAATTTTAGCAGCCATCTTGAATTTTTAAAGCTCTGCTGCGCCGGTTTTGTTTAAAATCGGTAAAGGTAAGGTTAGGGGGAGTTGAACTCAAATCTATTGAAAAATACAAGATTCAGCAGCCATCTTGAATTTATAAATTTCTGCACAGATTTGGTTAATAAACAAAAATTTTAACAAAACAAAAAACGACTTCAAAAATACACCAAAGAGTAAAAAAATAATTTCGTACGATTGTTATTTTTGAGTCGGTTTCAGCCAAGGTAAGTACATACATAGGTAGTTATAGGTGAGATGTGGAGATCTTGACACCGACTCCAAAAATAACAACCGTACGAAATTATTTTTGTACTTTTTAGTGCATTTTTGAAGTCGTTTTTTGTTTTGTTAAAATTTTTGTTTATTTTTTGATTTTTAGTGACGAGCGTGCGTAAAGTGTTACTTTAAAAAAATCTTCGTAATCTGTTGGCGTAATATTGAGTTATTCGTCCAATTGTCGCGCACATACTTAATGCAAATTTAAGACATATATGGTTTTCTCATGAATCCCATTGTCAGAACTGGACCAAATTAAAATGGGACCACACGGGAAGCACCAGAGTTCTAATAAAAAAAGAATCATCAATATCGGTTCACCCAATCGAAAGTGAGGTAACAAACATAAAAAAAAAAAAAAAAAAAAAAAAAAAAAAAGAAATAAAATAAAAAATACCGTCGAATTGATAACCTCCTGAGAAATGAAGGAGAGTTTAGAATTATATAATTTTTTATTTACTTTGATGTCGCCGTCGGCAGCGCCCGTGGCGAAGATGTCCTCGTTGGGCCCGACCGTGAGACACTTGACGGCCGAGTCGTGCGCCTGGAAGCGGTGACGCAGCGTGCGAGACTTGGCGTCCAGCACGCACACGTCTCCGCGCCGCCCGCCCGAGATAATCAGGCCGGGGCCCATGGCATAGCCCAGGCAATTGGCACCCGTGTCGTGGCAGGTAAATGCTGGAAACAATTGCATTTATATATCGTCAATAGGGTTCCACGACAAAACAGAACGCTGAAAAGGATTGAAACCTAAACCTAACCTCCTTAACTTAACTTCCTAAACCTAACTTAATCTCAGTTCACGTACAGTTTGACAATTAAGTGTAGAAAATAAATGATGGCGCTGCGATCGATTTCTTGGTTTTAAATGGCAACACCGTGATGGCTCATAAGACAATGAATGTATGTTTTAAAAAACCCTTCAGCCAAAATGCATATTTCATAACGTGTTTGTATTTTCATAAATTTTGCACAAAAACACATAATTTAATAGAAGTAAAATAAAACAAAACAGGTTTTAAGTGGGCGTTTATTTTGTTATAAAAACGTAGGTACATAGGTATTTAAAAATCTGAGTATATTTATTCAACACCCGACGTGTAATAATTATTGTCTTAGTCCTCATATGATTCTTCTTCTTCCATATTATCTTCATCTTCATCTAAATGCTTTATCAGTTCATCTATATCATCTTAAAGAGTACTTCCTCGTGCATAATAATCTGCCTCGATTTTCATCACGTTTTTGCAACAATTTTTTTAATCATCAACACTTATTCTATTTTCCGTTTTCCCGGTGTTTCAAATTTTCCATCTGCCTTTTCCCTTCCTTGACGATTTATCTTACTTTTCAGATTTACCTGTATGTGGAAAACATCATTAAAATGATTATTCTATAGAAGGTAGTTTTAAAAAAGCACACCTGTAAATATTCATTTAGAAAGAAAGAAAGAGAAAATTAAGAACAAGTTACATTTCTATGAGTTTAAAGAAGTTGCATATTATTATTTTTTTTTTAAATTGAGTTATTCCATTTTTCTTGTGGCCTAATATTAACTGTCAAATGGAAATGTCAAATTCGGATTTTTAAACATAACCTCAAATCAGATTGTAATGGTTATAATCGCACAAAAATTGGCATAAATCTTGTAATACTAATGAAATTTATTAAAAAAAACTATACCACGTACCATTCATTTCTGCAGTTCGTTTGTAAACTTCTTTCAAATTGGATAGGAGCTTCTTCGCACGATATTCAGCTAGGCAGCGTTGAAACACGCAGTTTACAACTTCTCTTGCACCACTATGTATTGGTTTGTTCATTTTAATTCAATTCAAACAATGCACAGGCAAACAATGAAAAAAAAACACTAAACGAGCGATTTTCAGTGTGTTCTACATGATTAAAGTCAGTAAAGCCAAGAGCCATACAAAATGTCATTGACAAAACGAGTATTTCGGTGTTACCATAGTAATGAAAAAATTTAGTTCCAAATTAATTAATTTCTACACTTTCTTGCCAAACAATAACTAATCTTTTATTTTATGATGTTCAGTTTGAAACTGTTCTGTTTTATCCGGTTACCCATTAGTAAACATGCATTGAAAAAGGCCAAAATAATGTACCAATTGTAGGCAATAAAGAGGATTAAAATACGCAATGAAAACAAGGAAAAAAAAATTGTTGAAAGCCTCAAAATGGTACAAATGTTACCATTATGAACAATTCGCTTCAATCAATTCCCTAATTTAAAAAAAAAGAAGAAATTTCTTCACTTACTCGAATGAGAAT
The DNA here is from genome assembly GCA_917563855.2 of Limnephilus lunatus. Taxonomy (NCBI): domain Eukaryota; kingdom Metazoa; phylum Arthropoda; class Insecta; order Trichoptera; family Limnephilidae; genus Limnephilus; species Limnephilus lunatus. Next base: position 50,110,842 of record OU830601.1, read on the forward strand.
TGGACATTGTTCCATTCCTTCTCACCTTTTTAAAATTTAAGCCTCCGATTCCCCAGATTGTACATTCTTTAATTTAGAAGTGGGATCTTTAGATCACATATTTTTTTGGTTGTTCCTCTCTGAACAAATATTCTCTCTTCTATCAACACCCGACATTCAACATCTCATCTTTTATAAGTCAGAACTCAACCCCAATCTTCCAATATAATTTTGAAATTTGCTCATTTGAATAAAATTGAGAAGCCATGCGAAATAATGCAAAATCATACAAAATCATGTGTTTTTGTCTTGAACATATGATCGCTTAAGCATTATAAATGCTTCAATTAAATACTGCGAGTAGAACACATCTTCGCCTTAGAAAATATCGACAATTTATTTCTTTTAAGTCTTTTTATAAGCCTAGAAAAAAATAAAATATTAGTTCTATAAAAAAACACTTCGCAAATTCTCCTACTTATAAACTCCTTTTCGGATATGGTTTAAATTGTATAATGTGGCAAATTCAGTTTTTTTTATAAAAATCGCAAAAAATTGATATTTATGCCTGGAATTCACAAAATAAAATAAAATATGCATTTTCGCAATGTTATTTTTGACATCAATCCAGACGGCCAACACTCAACAAATTTGGATTTTTAAAGAGAACCTTATGCCATCGAAGTAAGAACTATGCACTTGTCACACCCATTTTTTATCAGTTCTGCCCCGTCTGCGATGGGGAATAGACGTCCCTAGACTGTGTCGCGTGGTTCCGTGAAATCAATTTTAAATATCCTTGTTATTATAATAAACAATGCGTAAGAAAGGAGTTAATAATTTTTACAGGCCTTTACTGAATCAACTTGTAAAAAACAGCTCTAAAAAACCTTTTCCAACAATTCCAAAAGCTTTTTCTCAAGCCTAGTCAAGTATTTTTTAATTCCTCCCAAAAAGAGGCGTGGATTCCGATTTCGATTTTTTCCTGGACTATTGGATCTCCTTAATATATAAATTCACCCGTTCTCTCTCTCTATACTTTGAAATGATGGCCTAGAATACTCTTGAAGGGTGAAAGCCAGAACATTAGAAAAAAAAAAAAAACATTGCACCTGGATGAATATTTGACTGAGCATAGCGAAGTCTTGTTTTAAAAAAAGTTTCATGCATTATTTTTTGTAAAGAACTCACCAGCAACTAGAGATTTCTTCTGTGGCATCAAAGAGTCCCAAATTGCTACATTTTTACTTTCAGAACTGTGTCCAGCTGAAAAAAAAGGTTTGTGTTAAGAAAAACTAATTATGCTAATGCCAAAAGAAAAACAAACATTATTTATAAATATTCTCACCAGTGGCAACCAAACTGCAAGATCCAAGGAACACAAAATCACTGATTCCCTTATTATGGCATTGATGGGTCTGAAAACAACAAGTAAGCAGGGGCAAATCAGTTGTATTCATATTTATCATTTCCATTATTCAATAATTATTTCTGTCTAAAATTAGTAGGACGCACAGAAAGGGTACCCAATGTCATATGAAAATAATAAACATTACAAAAGCGTAGACAACCACCGTAAATAGAAATAAATACATGCGGTGAAACAAGAGTTTTTTTAATTATTAAAATTTTTTATTGTGGGTTAAATAAGGAGTTTGATGCATTTCCATTGAAGTAGTCATGAAGAAAGTAAAAATTTATTAAATTAACCCCTTAAACGCCAGCGTATCCATATGGATACGTTTAAAAAATCATCTCTCTGAATATAAGTAACTATCCATTTTGGAGAAACTACATATCAATAGCGAAAATTTGAAATGCTGTAAAGGATAGCAAATCCAAAAATGAGTTAAATATTAATATTTCTAGGAAAATAAATGCGTGTTGTAAAAGATTTTTTTTCTGAAAAATTAAAAATAAAATGAAATATTATTATTTAAGAAATTTAGAAAAAATGTTAAGTATTCTGAAAGATCTATTGTTATTTTATAAAAAAAAAACTAATTATGGGTCTACAAAAACAGGAGATACGATTTTTTGAAAAAATAAAAATTTTCGCTCTCCTGAACAATTAACATTTTGTCCTTTACGGCATTTCAAATTTCTGTGATGGATGTGGTAAATCATATACCTACTATTTTTATAAATACATACACAGATTATCTAGTAAGATGGTACAATTTACAAAAAAGTAAAAGTGTGAAAAAGTTACAACGAAAATAGAATCAGAATTTTGAAACAGTACACCAAGAGTTAAAGAAAATTATTAGGGATATTTTTAATTTGCAGTGGAATATATATATATTTTAATATGAAAATTATTATTTTAAAAAATCTATAAACTCGTTATCTTTTCAACACCTCAGCGGATATAATCTTATAATAAATAACATATTATAATTTAGCTTGTTGTGAAAAGTCCATTCGATTTTACTTTACAATGGCGGCAAATCGAACACATAGCTAGAATCACCAAGAACTTGGTTTCACAGGTGAAGACTTTTAACAACAATCCAACAACATAGTAAATGGCAAGAATGTTTTGGTTATTTATTATAAAATAAAAATAAAAGAAAAACCAATAAATTAAGACACACAAGAATGTTAAGGACACACAAGCACATGAATGTTAATGATGAGGGAAGAAAAGAGAACGGAAGAACGCGATAGAAGACTTCACCGACAGTTTCTAACCTGAAAAATAATCAAAATATATTATGTCACTCGTTAAATATTCCTAACCACAGAACAAAGCTTCAGATGAGAAAATGATCAATTTCAGAACAAGTTGTTCCTTCTCGTACCTACGATATATAAGTCTTATGCAGAAGAACCGACAGAAGAGTCATAAGAGTCAGCAAACAGCCAGAGTGGGCAAAGTCTACCAAATTACTACTGAATGACCTGAACTCCCTTACCGCATGCCCGCTCTTCTTAGTTAAAATAAGTTTGCTGAGACAAATTTTACATTGACTTCAGATGGGAATTTGTCAAAATTGAATGGAATGATGTCCCAGATAACTGAAGATTAGTATTGGTTTCTGTTCCTTGGATTTTGGCCCAAATTGTAACCGGCTGTGCCGATATCCTGGTGTATGGTTGAATAAGATGACAGTTTTCATTATTTGAAACTAAAATAGCCAAAACTTGATTGATTTCAACAACAAATATGTAAATATAGTGAAAAGTATAAACATAGGTTCCCCACACAAGAAGTTATGTTTTTGAAGATCGAATTAGGAAAAAGGTCCAATTTATCCCACAAAATTCTGGTGTCTTGAAAAAAAAAACCCGTAAGAGAGCTTCACTGTACATTTTTTAATGTAAGTGAAATAAAGACAATTAAATTTGATCATTTTCTTATCTGTGGTGAGCTTTGAAAAATAATGTAACATCTACTAACAGTAAGAGTAAAAGTAGTTGACATTGTCGAAGATAGATCCAGACGGTGCGTGCACGTTGTGGTTGTGTTGTGATGGAGTGAGTGCGGCGTGACTAAAGCGTAAATAAGGACAAGGGCGACATACAAAGTACGGACGTGTTTGAACCCCACTCACAAAGAATGGCCGCGTGGAACTGGTGGTGTTGAGGATGAGCAGCCAGAGGGAGAGGTTGCCGTCCCCGTCCGCCACGCCAAACTTATTGCCGTGCTGCGAGAACTTGACGCGCGTCACCTTGGCGTAGGTGCCGGGTGGGCGCGGCGAGGCCACAGCCGGTGCGTGGCTCCACTCCCACAGCTGGACGGAGCCATCTTGCCCGCCTGTCAGATCTGAAACACAAGCATTCATCTCTTTTTATGGTAACTGGATAAAATAATCATTTAGATTAGGCAGGTTTTTGATTTTTTCTTCACATTTTTTCAATGTTCTCTTATTTCATGGAACTTCTATTTAAACGCCCATGTTATGCAGGTATCAAGGGTAAAATTTAACATAAACTAACGGCATTCAATGAAACAATTACTTCAAATGAGTGTCAATAATATGGGCATCATTGTACACATTGATTCCTATTTTTTTTTTTAAAAAGACAAATTTTCCCGGATTACGAATAACCTGACAATATTTGAAAATGACCTACAACTACCACAGTAAGCGAAAAATGTTGCTTGTACCATGATGGAGGACTTAGACAGCCAAGGAATTGAATTCACAACGTCTGGGTATTACGTCAGATAGGCAAATATTTCCAAGATGGGGAACAAGTGAGTTTAATGCTCTATCCCGAAAACGAGTAAAACTGAAGGCGACATAATATGTAAATTTTGTTTATTTTGTTATGAGGCAGGCACAAGAGTTGCAATCGCCTGGATAAATTTGAAGTAATGTGACTATGTAACAAAATTAACTCTTACTTATTATATTTAAAATTACTTACACAGTGGGAGATTTGGATGTGCACTCATCCGCTTGATGTTATCAATTTTGTGTTTCAAAATCTGTAAAAAGACAACCATTTAGAAATATAAGAAAAATAAATAAAATTAAATATATGAGGTCAAGCCCACTGACAGAACTACGCATTGAAGGCATTGTAAAGGTGCTTCAAAGAATAAATCTAACACAAATTACAACTTAAATAAGAGAAGAAATGGGAAAGCTTATCGACATCTTTAGATAATGTGCAAAAAAGCAAAAAGCATTGTGCACAAATAAAACATTAACACAATAATTGTGGAAAAGCCTGGCATTTTGAAATTATAAATAACTGTTTTTTAATAAGGATAATTGAATATCTAATACCATTATATGTATTGCAAAACGGAATTTTAAATATATACACAGTGTGTCATACTACCAAACTTTAGGGGGTGATATTATTAATTATATGAAAATGTAAGAAAATATGTTAATACACTTTGCAATGCACCGTGGCATGAAACATTTGGAATTGGAGTAAATCCCACAGTCCTTATGTAGATGGCGATAAGGTTGAAATTCCCGCTTGACACCCCCCGCCGGTTTTAATTTACATCGCCAAAAAGCATGTTTTATTTTATTTTGTAAAGTTCAGGCCCAAATATTAAAATGCTTTCTGATCATTTTCTAAAGAACTTAATTTGCCACATTATATAATAAAACCAAAGCATTTTTTAAAAGCTTTTTACTGGGCTTATAAACATGTTTAACTATTTCAAAGGTCAAGATGTGTTCTACTTGCAGTATTTAATTAAAGCATCTATAATATTTCTAAGCGATTAAATTTTCAAACCAAAAGCTCATCATTTTGCATTGCCTGGCCTTAATTATTAATTTCAACTACCATATACGTTATTAGCATCTGGTAGAATAAAGTTTGCAGATACCTTCCAGATATTTTGGGAATACAAGTTAATACGAAAGACACAAGTAACCAAAGTAAAAATAAAGCTAGGCTAAAGGTAAGCATCCGCAGGTCCACACTGTACGCATCGGATGGATCGAATCGGATATTAGAATTCTTTGTATAGTTAGTCATACAAGTCTGTCCACCTCGTGGACATGACATGAGTGCAGAGTTTGATAAGACTTTCTCATTAAGAGATTAGAGGAAACATTTGGTTTGAAATCAAACATCAAAAATTGGCTGGCCTCCTATCTATCCAATCGCTTACAAGCCATGAAGGTTGGAAACAAACTGTCTAACTTCGCAACACTTTCTTTAGGGGTACTCCAGGGAACCGTTTTAGGTCCACTTCTATTCATCCTTTTTACAAATGATGTTGCCAAAATAATCTAGTCTCTTGTCTCACTGCACGCATCGCACCATCAGCTATTCTGAAGCAAATTCTCAAATGGGCAACTATCCGATGGTTTGAAAATCTGTATGATACGATCTGTCTGATGCGGACCTGTGGACGCTTACCTTAATATTACACTTTCATGACAAAAATCAATAAAAAAAAATTGCTACTTTATGCTATACTTTATTAGAATTTTTCATGGATCTTTAATATTTTTTTGTTAATTTTCACCCAAAAATTTCGCAGTATGACAAGAAATATTGTGTACAAATACATTTATAAAAATATTAAAAAATAAATTGTCCGTAATATGGATGGTTTAAGAATTTTAATTAGGTGATCAAAATGCCTGGTTTTTTTACATAAAAAAATAATAAATTCCAATATTTTATAACACACGAAGCAAAATAAAACTATGTACGCAAAATTAATTACAGGTTCTATTGGGTTTACACTAAAGGGACCTAAGAATAAAAATCAGGAAATTATTATGGACAACATGGAAAAAATACAGATGATTAAATTTGTCCCATCTAAAAAAATAAATGAAACTAACAATGAAACATAATTTTGATAGATGAACCCATTATTAAAACCAACAACTTCTAAAAATGACTTGTTTAATGGTAAACAACAATATGTTGAAAGATATTTCAATGGTCTGAATGTTTGGTTGCATGATTATATTCCCAAAGAAACACTAACAAATCCCAACACTTCATGAAAAAATACAACATTCCAATACAAAATGAAAATGAGGAAAAAAAATTGAGCAACTTTTTACGCAAAAGGTATTTTTGATTATTTAGATGTATGCTATGGTTGAATAGCTTTTAAAATGTAGATTTATTCTAAAATAATTATGTACATATGCCAAGTCTTGAGGTCTACGAGGTAGATATTAGGAGAAATTCACTTCAATCTGTACACCTGATGCTCTCTTCTCTAAAGGTCGGAGTCCTGCATTTGCAGTGTTGAAGAATCGTACCTTGCAATTGTAGTGTCGACCTTATTCATTCACTTTGCCTTCGGATATTACCCCTATTGGGTTAGTTAAAGACAAAAATAAAATTTTAAAATTATGTTGTCTACTTGTTGGCTTTAACAAAAATATCTTTTTATATATTGAAGTTTCTTGTTAGCCCCTATGGGTTAAAAGGTTTTTTTAAATAACCTCACATGTATCACTGAAGAAATCAATCGCCAGAATTCTGTTGTGGGTGTATCTGGTGTGTCTGAAGTAAGATTAATTTTCTCTTAATTCAGGAGTGAAATCGATGAAAGTTTTTAAAATCGTAATTGTTTTTTGAAGCTAATATATTATTCCATTTCATTGACTTAGCAGTCGAAAACATTTAAACCCCAAGACATAGCGTTTTCGCTACGACAGTAACACTAAATATTGAAAAAAATTATGATAATAAATAAATACAATCAAAATAATACCTAAAATGGGGAAGAAAACACCATTTAAATATGTAGGCAGAAACTACAAATAACATGAATTATACAAGACACAATAAATGTAAAGAATATAACAAAGTATCTATTGCAATAATAATACATACATTAAACTGTATTGTAAATACGTTTACTTGAAAGAACAACGGAAAAAGGCATTGAAAGATTGATTGAAGTCAACAGAGGGGAGATCCGTTGCACTGACCGGTTTCATGAGCAGTTTGGAGCGGTGAATGATCAGTCGGCAAAACTTAGGATCGTGACAGCCCGGGAACTGCAGTCCTTTCATCTGCTCACCCGTCAGACAAGCACGGGGAAGGGAAAACACACATATACAAACATTATGTCACCCCAGAGCTACGCCCGGTGCAACGCTGCCAGCACAGCCTTTATGTACGTGACCTGACGCCGGCGCAAACCAAGCGTTACCACCAATAATATGATATTATATTTATATATAAATACCGCTGATAGCCACGTTGTAACCACTCTTTTTTTACCTTTAAGAGGCTCGAATTTTTAATGCAATCAATACCATCATGCAGCACATTTTGACACAATGCATGTCGATCGTTCAGTTGATTAGTCAGGCATCTCCAAATACTTAATCTTGACATAATGAGGAAAGCAATATTCGAATGCTCACCTTAACCTGCCGTTTGCCGGTTTGCAAAAAGCATTTTTTTTTAAATGCGATTTTAACCCTTATGTATAGAGAAACTGTATGAAGGACAAGGTCAGAATCGCTTGCGCCAATATCATTCTTGACGTAACCTATGGTTTCATTGATCTAGCTACTCTAGAATATTTTTAAATGAATTTTCTATGACTTGGTGGGTCATTTTTTGCAACTGTCAAAGGCAAAAAAATCAAAGTTTTACGTTATCAAATGCTTATAAAGGTCTTTATTTATTTTCAAACTCCTTTAAATTGTGTTTTTTCATGTTGGGTATGTATTAAGATTTGTGTAGAAATAATAAAATCAGTTTATATTTGTGTGATTATATTTTTGACAATTATTTCCAAAACCGGAGAATTAAATTTTTTTTTGTTTTGTTAGTTAGCTATTCTGGAAAAACCTCTTACGATATTATCACATAATGTACATGAATAATAAGATATTTATTTTCTGGTAAACAGAAAACAATTGCAAAAAAGCAATTCCTTTGTTTTTATATGAATATTTGAAGTTTTTTCTGCATTATAATTGATTTGATAGTGTTTATGAGTAATCTGAGTATTGTGCCAGATAGAGGGTACAATTTTACATTTAACGACATACTCAACTCAAATTCTGATTTTTTAGATATGTCCAACAATCAACTGGACGATCGATGAGTTTTAATAAAACTTTATGTATCACATATGTGACATATGCGACATTAGCGCAGATATACACATATACGCGACAGTCGCATGAATAAGGTGAAACAGAAGTTACAATGGAGCTCTATGCGGAAGGACCATAGTTGAAAAATTTCCCATGTGTGAATATTATATGTATGTAGTTAAAAAATCCAAACTAAATGTATATGTATCTAAAAAAAACACCAGTTCCCAATGATTACAAGTAATGCAAAAAGTATGTTTAATAGTACTATGATATTTTTTGTTTACAATAATTAATAATAAATCAAGAAAAAAAATCTGTACATGCAAGAAAAAATTGAATTACGTATAAATACATAATATAAAATATTAAAAATCAACACGTGTTTAAATTTTTTTTTTTAATAATCACAGCAATCCTCTCGATGCATTAATCCAATACAAAACCTTGCAAGTATAATAATAATATTGATACTGGAAAGGAAAAATGGCTGAAGAGCCATGCACATGGAAGGAAGAGTGACTCAAGCGATATACAGCTATATGGCGCTTGAGTCATTTTTCCTTTCCAGCTGGACGGCGCTTAAGCCACTTTTCCTTTCCAGCGTCGATATGAAGTACTGATAAATTTGTATAATATATTGTAATTATTAATGTATAAAATATGGGAAGCGGGTTTGCCCAAAAGTGGTATTTAAAAACGATATATTTGGAGCGAGAAAGAAGAAAATATCATAGCTCAATATAACATAAATAGCACCGTACCAATGTGCTTCAAATTAATGCAACAAACATTATAATATATGTACTGACACCGTAAAAGAAAACCCACAGTCGGAAATGATAAAAAATTATAAATCTGAAAAACAGGAAGATGTACATATTTCTCTTTTTGTAATAAAACTTTTTTTGTCACAATAATTCCATGTAGGATCCTCCCAGAGGAATATATTTTTCCTTGGGGCCCATTTCATCTTTGGGGATGCTGTGTGGAGGATCATTTTCGAGAAAGAAAGAAGTAAAGCAACTTTTAGAATTGCTAGAAACGCTCAATACGAATATGTCAAACAAGAAAAAACATAGCCTGGAAAAAACTGTCAAAATGTATGAAAGTTTGATTGACAAAAAGAGAACTTTAATGCAGTATTTTCCATCTCCTCAAACATAAATAGTTGAAGTGTTATTTAAAAAAAATATTTGTATATGGTGGCGCAAAAGTTGTCACCCGATGTAAGCCAAAGATAGCCGTAATTTCTTTTTTATGAATGAATAATTTTGGTTCTGCTTTTGGATTGTGTTTATTTGATATTTTAATTTTTTTTCCAATAAACCGACCACGGGCCCGATTTATGGCATTTTCCATTACTCTTTCCAGAACTTCCGGCGATAATTTCTCGCATTCTGGACGGATATTCTCTTTGAGGGCTTCAAAAGTCTGAGGCTCTTTGACATAGACTCGTGACTTCAAGAAACCCCACAAAAAGAAGTTTGGAATAGTTGCCGGCCAGTGCAAGTCACCAAAACGAGAGATTAGACGACACGGAAATGCATTTTTTCAAAAATTTTCCGAGTTCTTGAGCATACCGATTCATGTCTTGTTGACGTGTATTTTGTATCTGTTACTACACAAATTTCAAAGCAGAACTGACTTTTGCCATCATTTGCAAAAATTATGGCATCTTCCGATAGGGTGATGACTTTTAGGCCACCTTGTATTAAGTGAGACCAGCTATCCTAAAAAATTATCCAATTCTTTAAAAAGCATTATTCCAGCTTATTTCCTTGATATTTAACCAAAATAATGTTAGAATATATCCGTATTTTTCTTCTGTATAGTCTTCTCAATCAATAACTCTGCGACTTAATTTTACTATTATAAAACTGATATCAGTCTGAAAGTAGGGTGTTCTTTTACAGCGGCCCTGTGTAATATTAATAAAACAGTATGTACGTAAATAGGCTGCAAAATGAATAAATAATAAATTAGACATGTCACAATAATAGCTGCGTATATTTGTGTATGATGTAGGTACAATGTGAACGTACTATTTTGGGCGAGGGTATTATAGCCTTTCGTTTCCTGTCATGGCCTCCGTTTTCTGTCCACTGTAAAAACATGCCAATGGTTTGGTTCAATAAGTGGTGCTGACGTAGAAGGCTGTACCTACACGTGGACACTCTAAAAGTATCTTACACAAATAATAATACACTAGAAATAATAAAATACCACATTATTATTCAATAATCGTGAAGGTGAAAATGGAATAAACTTACGTATTGATGAGATGGAATATATTTGACAGTCGGAATCTCATGGTTTTATGTTCGTGGGAACACAACATGAAAACCTTTGACATATTTTTTTTCTTTTTCATCACATATTTGGGGATACTGTGTGGAGGGTCTTTTTTAGGAAACGAAGGAGAGGAAGTTCTGGGACGGAAAAAGGTATGAGGGTTGGGTAGAAATCTGGGGGTTGGTGTGTTCAGGAGTGACATAAGAATCCATCCCTCCCACTGCGGTGCAAGGCGGTGTTCCTAGAGAGTCCTGGTGGAAAGGTCAAAAGGTCTCCCTCTACCAATGTCTCCCGGTCCAGCCCGCCACGCAGTTGGTGGGCAGATGCATCCGTCGCCAAGACCCAGGCAAACCTCACCCCATGAACCAGGGCACCCCTTGGGGTGATCTATCACCAAAACCTCACCCAAACAATCACTCTATTACCAAACATACCACTTGGGGTAATCTATGGCAGAGAAGTTGGTAATCCAATAAATGGTTCCCGGGACGGCGATACCCACTACTAAATTGACCATTTCTGATTTGATATGTAACCCTATTACGAGGTATTAAATGGGATGGGAGATTATTAATTTGGCCATGTAATTCCTACTATTTTGGCATCATCCAAATACATACACCATTTTCACATGTAATTGTAATTGAAAAAAAAATTCTGATCCTTGTATCAAAAAACATCATCTGCAAATAATTCTAAAAAAGTCAATTAAAGTGATCTACAAAAAAATACCAATAATTCGAGAGCTTAAAGTCAAACATCGTCAATAATTCGTATGTATTAGCATATTTTTTTGTAGACAACCTTGTTAGACTTTATTGGTATTTTTTTGTAGATAACTGACTTTATTTGACTTTAGGCCTAGAATTATATGTATGTTTTTTGTAGATATAATAACATTGTTTGACTTTGAGCCCTCGAATTGTGGTTGGCTTTTCATTCCGCTTGTCTAGACCTACATATTAAAAACTAATTTATGTTTTACCCACTGTGGGGTTGTAAGGCTCTATATTTCAACACGCATAACGGCGACCATAAAATGCAAATTTTCAGACAGTTCTAATAATAATAGTGAGAACTGACGCAATATGCAGTATAATGGTCGCGAAAATGCCGATAGAGAAAGGTCACAGATTCTAATATTAAGAATAATGCTGGAATAGAGAAGTCCAGTCCAATTTTTTTATTTTTTTTTTATGAATAATGACCTTCTAACTTAAATAACTGCATTTTTTTTTTTTTTTTTAGAGTTAGTTTTAATAGTTAAAATAATTGTCAAAGTTTCAATTTTTCAAGGTCCCTCAAAAACCCGCCAAATTTAAGATGTATTTTGTGACGTCATCAACAGTTCCATTTCATGTTTTTTATGTTGGTCTCATTGAATCTCACATAGATTTGCGCAGGCGCCGCCGGCCATCTTAACGCGTTGATTGGTCTATTTATGGTGTATGGCAATATGGCGACGGCGAGATCAGAAGCTTCGCAAAAATGACATGATTATGTTTTTGAAGTTAATTCAGTTTTATGTTTTTGAAGTTAATTTACATTTAAATGATCAATTCACTGTGATATTAGTGTAATTCATCATAAGTACCAATGCTGCGTTACTTTTTTTTCAGTTTTAGTCCTTTAAATAGTGTTTTGTTGGTGTATTTCCGTTGTACGATAGGTTTAAGGTTACGTCTGAATTTTTTTTTAATGACTTTTCCGCGTGAATTTAATAAAACTTCCATAAAAGTAATATTATTTAATAATGTTAAAGACTAATGCATGTGTAAATAAATACAAAATACAGAAATCAACACATTAAATTGCGTAACACCGAATCCAAGATGTCATATTTTTAAAGTTATTTTTTCAGAATCATTAAAATATTTTTTATCATTTTTAATTGTATGAACGAGATAAAAAGTGAAGTGACAGTTTTATTCCAAATTCATAAAGTAAGAGGACTGTATCTTTAAAATTTTTAATTTTCCTAAATTTTTCAACCATTTAATAGATTATGTTTACAGTCAGCTGTTTTTTTTAATTTTTTCATTTTGAAACTTAAAATACTGCAATTTTCAAACGCGATCGTATACGTCAGATACAAAAATCTAAAAGGCAATTCTATTTAGTTTCTATAAAGGTATATGCTTTTACGACATCTTCAAAAATAAGAAATATATAGAACATTCGTTTGTGTCATACCTAAATTCTCATACAAATGACGTACAGCATAAATAAACCTGTCATTACAGTGATTACCATCGTGACGTCACCACACAGCATACCAACCTGACGCTGTGTTTTAACGAGAATATTAAAAATGCACTTTTTAATATTTTTTTAAAAACTGTACGTTTAATATTATTGAATAAAAGTTATATATTCAGAATCAGCGTTTATTGGTCTATATGAGCATATTTTTTTAAAGCCATAATATTTTTCACTGGAGTTCCTTATTTTGATAAAAATTCAAGGCGACAAATATGCAAAAAAAATTGTGTCTACATTTATGTTGGAAATTAAAAATATGTTGTATGTGATTGATTATGTTGTGCAGTGTAAAGATATGACTATCTTACCATAAAACACAACATCATATTCACAAAACGATACTCTTTCTTCATCCATAAAGCATCATACAGCTCGCAGATGTGTACGCATTTTTATACTTCATTTAATATTTACATGCTTCCACTTTGAGTATATACATATTACATTAATGAGTAGAACAATAACATAACTATGAACACCAAAAAGAAAAATCCATGAGATAATAGATACAAATTACCCCAAAAATCAAATCCACATAGAAAAAACTTCCCATAAAACATATGCAGAAATATTTCCATAATACGTATGCAGAAAAATCTGAAAATGTTAAATATACTATAAATTATAAATAAAACTAAAGACCCATTCGCAAAATTAGGATATTTTTACGGCACTTCTTCTAAGGGATTCGCAAGAATCCGATACTCACATTGTGTATTCACTTCACAAACATATTGTAGCGCGCAGTCAGTACACGTTGCAGCTGGAATCCCAAGACCAGTGTCGCCACCAATCATTGTTGAATTCACAAAACATCAAAACTAGAATGCTTTCATAACTCCACTTACTAGCCAATAATTGCGGTAGCTGTCATTCTTATGTCCTGTCATACTTTGTTGACTGTATTGTTTCTAGCATTGATTTAAAGCAAACACATTGGTACAAAATGATTGACACAAGTGACCCCAAGTCTTGTAGTCACTTGTGTCAGTAGACGATGTGAGTGGCAACAACCTCGCCTAGCAGGTCGCTGGAGATTGACCTCACCGACGAAACAAAATGTAGGCAACATGTGCCTGTGTACGAACCTCCGTGTGAGATATATGAATCGTTGTATCGAGTAATTGTGAATCCCAGTAGAAGAAGTGCCTAACACAATACCATTTTCACCATTCGGATTTTGTATTGAGTGTGTTTTTACCATAAGTTGTCCACTAAATCATGTTTTATTCAGATTGCTGTTTAAAACTTATGCAAAGAACTATCCAATAAAACTCAATCTAATTTTAAATACATTATTCCATTGTGGTATAAAGATCCCTTCATCAATCTCATCTTTCAATGATATTATTATAATTTTTTTTTGTTTTTTTCTGTTTTACATTTTTTCAGAGAAAAATGTGTCCTTACTGGGGTACCCCGTAAGTATGTAAAAGAAAAAATATATTTTGGGACTACCAATACCAATTAACTTCTCATACAATCATCTTCGTATCAAATTCCATACGAAATCAGGATGGCAAAAATGGCTTGGTATTTTCCACTCCACCGTGATTTCATCTACATATTGTGCGTTTAAATATAAAAGCATCTGACCCAAGCTGGTGGTAGTGAAAAGAAAGAAGAGCTCGATGGAGTAGAAGGGGATAGTGGCACAATAGCAAAGACATCAATTGAATTGAAGGAATCATTGACACAAGTGGCGGATCAAACGAGATAGAATGGTAAAAAAATTCAGCTTTTTTTTTTAAATGCAAATTTTTCATATGAAGATTTTCAAGATTTTTTCAGTTAAGTTGGGCAGTGTCTTCAAATGCAAATCTTCAAATAAAAAATTTTAATTTTGAAAAAAAAAATCCATAATGTCTAATTTTTCAGTCTTACCACTCTAGCTCACTGAAAAGTCACAAGCTGCCACTGCTGGTCACTATAAAATGCGATATGTTTTTTCTAATAATCAGTTCAGCCTAAACATCAGTAGCGTAAATATTATGTACATAAATATTTTGATATACCATTAATAAAATCAGCTGAAAATTGAATGACAGATTAAACAATAAAATACATATGAAATAGAGTAATTTGACATTGTGCATGTATGTAATAATTGTTTATGGTAAAGTAAGAAGAGTAGGAATAAAGTAAAGGACTGACCACACTAGCTCCACGCCCCGTTTGACCTGCCAGCCCTTGTTGCTGCGAAGGTGTGGACGGAACAGGAGGCGACAAGTTGCCCATATTTCCAGGGGAGGCAGATCTAGAAGGAGACAAAATGGATATTTATTTAATTTTATTGGAATAACTTTTGGAAGTTATTCCCGTCAATAAAATGGTTCCACGACAATTCAACAAAGTGGCATTTCAACATCCCTTTAAAAAGTTATAATTTTTTTTTTTTAAATAGCCCATAACCTAATAATATATATTAAACCAATTTTGTTTTTCATCACTTTTAATGACTTTTCAAGAAGGTGTTGAAGATGTTCTTGGTAAAAACCACATGAAACTCCATTCAGTAGTTTTTAAGTTTATCGCGAACATACAGACAGACGTGGCGGAGGATTTTAATTTATAATATGTAGAGATCTTCTTCTTCAATGATATATTACATTGATGGTTTAACGCGTGGCTTTAATTGTAAATATTACTATTGATGAATTAATCTGACTCCATTAGCACTACGTTAAAATACACGGGATTTAAATAACAAAGATGTAAGTTATAAACTTGGTTCATTTATTGCACGGTAGTTTTACAAAGATCACAATAATTAATAAGCTTCCTGCCATGAGAGATTCAAAATTGCAAGTGGTCTCAATGCTGCGAGGTCCGCGCCGCCTAGCGGCGATAATACAAGTACACTACCCTACCGGTGTGGCCAGCCGAAATAACACGGTTTCGAGTACCTGGCTACAGACCTCCTCCCCAGCCTTTTGGCGACAAAAACAAAATTTTACTATAAGTATATACAGGGATACTGGGCTAAACATCAACCAGTCCATACAAGATTAAAAAATAAGGATAAAAAATAATTATATAGTCGTTATAATAACAAAAGCATTACCAAGGGAGAATTCACTTAGGGTAGTGTCATTGTCAATTAGATACTATTCTGCAACATATAAATCTTATTCTAAAATATGCGATACATAAAATATTCTATAAGTGTATCACATTATGTGTAGAAATGGAAAGGTTCAAATAATCATTATGCTGTCCACATCACTTCTGCACACAGTGTGGTACAATACGTTATGTTTATAGCTATATAAAAATTTAACATATAGATTACCTATAGATTAAACAATGATCATATACAGATGTTAATAGAAAATGTGTCATATCCTCAATACAGATAGCATTAACCTATTAAATATACAAAATTTATATCATAGTTAACAAACTAGAAAGATAAATATAGAAATACAAAAATTCATTCATGAAGGAGTAAAAATATTTAACAATTACTGCTAATACTTTTGCAATTAATTGCAAGGGCACGTCACAGAGTGTGGTGCATTACCTTTTACAGTAATAATGGTTTTTCATCACATATACAAAAAGTGGAATTAAAATACTTATTGGGAAGCATATACCTTAAATATTTCATTTTAACAAAGAATATCTTAAATACATATATGTATTTGCCAAATATGATATATGTACCTTAAAAATACTAGTACCTTAATAATATACTAAAAGTATGAACATACTACATCAAGTAGCTAATATTGGCTTGTTCATGTTAACATAAATATGGAATAAAAGTAGCGTTTTCTAGATTTTTATACAAGAACGCATTATCATAAAAGATCTTTTCTATAAATACATGCTATTGTTTACATACGTATAGAAATGATGTTTTAGTGTAATTATAATATAATACAGGTAGTTTTATCCTAAAATTACTTACAAGAAAATGGCATGAGAAGAGTTAGTTTGTTATGACAATTGATAAATATACTTCAACAGCTGTCACAGTCTGGAGTATTTAAAAATCTAGCACGCTGTGGGGTTACACCACAGTTCCGGGCGATAGAACAGTATTTATTTTAATAAAATAATTGTCATGTCATTTTTCTGTAAGATACAAAGTGTTCAACATATTAATTATGTAATATGGAAAATAAGTGTTGTGACGTGAACATAGCACGTTTATAATAATAACTCATAAGGCATTTTTTTAGCCTATGGTTTTTTAAGATGTCATTGACATATTACTAAAGATCGACATTCTCTCACAGAATGTGATAGTATACATATACAAATGTTATTCTGGCTTCACAAAATAGATTTTTAAGAAAGTGAAAATCGATTTTGTGGGCCAGTTTTACTACAGTATTCTTAACGAACAAAAAAAAATTTAAATACTGCTGAATTGCAGGTATTATGGTGTTAAAAGAATAGAGATTAAATTTAAAATCAAGATTCTATAGAGATAAAAAGCTTGCCAAAATTTTACGTACGCATTCCAGACTGAAATCTGTCCGGGAAATGAACTTTTCTGCCAGATTTAGTCGTTGTGTTCTTGACAGTTGTACTTCTCATAGTGCTGGTATCTGTGGTAGGTTTTGAAGCTTTTATAGAAACATCTTCTTTTGTACGGGTAACGGTACATGGTAATGGTACATCTTCTTCCACAGGGATGAACGCAGGTTTCAGCCGATCTATCGAGACACGCTTAGGCTTTCCTTTTACGTTAATTATATACGTCTTATCGTTGCGTTCTTCAACCTTATAGGGACCTTCGTACGGGTTCTGTAATGGCTTACGTGCAGAGTCTGTACGTAAAAATACATGTGAAGAAGTGGGTAAATCCTTATGAATAAAAAATTTTCTTGTACCATGGGCAGTAGCAGGTGCAGGTTTGATATCTTCAAATCGCCTTTGTAGGCGACCAACATACGTATCAGGTTCTTCCTTTGGCGTTGATGCGAAGAAATCACACGGCAGTCTCAGAGTTCTTCCGTAGGTGAGTTCCGCAGGCGAACATTTTAGATCCTCACGAACAGTTGATCTCAAACCTAGGAGTATTAAAGGGAGATTTTCTAACCAGTTCGTGTCGCCTTGAGCCATGAGTGATGCTTTAAGTGTACGATGCCATCGTTCTATCATGCCGTTTGATTGGGGATGATAGGCGGTAGTCCTAGTATGCTTGATACCGAATTTTTCTGTCAGTTTCATGAAGAGATGGGATTCAAACTGACGTCCCTGATCCGTGGTTATGGTTTCCGGGGTACCATGACGGGCAATCCAGTGGGTTGTCAGGGCTGCAGCAACAGTCTCTGCTGACATATCCTTCAAAGGAACTGCTTCTGGCCAGCGAGTGAATCTGTCGATCATCGTTAGCAGATATTGATAATCACTGCAAGCGGGCAGGGGTCCAACAAGGTCAATGTGTACATTTCGGAATCGGTCTTCAGGTAGTATATACGTGGCCGTTGGCGCAACTGTATGTCTTGAGATTTTGGCTTTCTGGCAAGCAATGCAATGTTTGACAAAAGTTTTGATATCTTTTGCCATGTTAGGCCAGACGAATCTCAGCTTCACTGTGTTGGTGGTTCCTAAAATACCAGGATGGCATACATTGTGCACGCTTTCTATTATCAGGTTACGCATGCAACGTGGAACAAAAGGTCTAACATGTCCTGTAGAAACATCACACCATAGGGAAGTATCAGTGCCTGGGATCACCATTTGACGTAGAACGAGGGAGGAGTCCTTAAGTGCCTTACTAAATTCGTCGTCTGAACTCTGCTCTTGTCCCATTCGTTCGTAGTCTATAGCAGACGGGCAAGTAATCTCTTCTACACGAGAAAGTGTGTCTGCTACATTGTTGAGGTGTCCGGCTATATGCTTAATATTTGTCGAAAATTGAGATATGTAGTCCAGTTGTCGTTCCTGACGCGGAGAACTTGAAGCTCGCTTCTTACTAAAAGCGAAAGTTATAGGCTTATGGTCAGTATATATTGTAAAATTACGACCTTCAATATAATTCCTGAAGTATTTGACGGCTTCGTATACACCGGTCAACTCGCGGTCAAAAGTGCTGTATTTCCGCTGTGCCGGGCTGAATTTTCGACAAAAAAATCCTAAAGGTTGCCAGGATTTTCCTTTAGATTGTTGCAGGGACGCTCCCATGGCGATATCGGAAGCGTCGACCATGATGGCAATTTCGGCCGTTGGATCCGGGTGTGCTAATAATGTAGCAGACGCTAAGTGGTTTTTACATTCTTCGAATGCTGCTGTTAATTCTGGAGTCCATTCGAGTATCCACTTGTCATTTTTCTTATATCCGCTAATCCAATCGAAGAGTTTTATTTGGGTGCGGATGGAATTAGGTAGGAATTTCCTATAATAGTTAAGCATTCCCAAGAAACTTCTCAGCCCTTTTGCAGTTTTAGGTAGAGGAAAATCAACTATGGCCTTTACCTTTTCTGTAATGGGGCGAATTCCTTCCGGCGTAATTGTATGACCTAGGAAGTTTACACTAGATAATCCAAATTGGCATTTAGTCATATTTATAATCATACCGTTTTCGGAAAGACGTTGAAGTAGTATGTCCAGGTGCTGCTCGTGCTGTTCTTCATTCTCCGAGGCTATAATGATATCGTCCAAATATACGAAACAAAAGTCTAGGTCTCGGGTCACGGCATGCATGAAACGCTGGAACGTCTGGGCTGCGTTCGATAATCCAAACTGCATTGAAGTGAACTCAAATAGTCCAAAAGGTGTAATGATGGCAGTTTTTGGTATATCACCAGGTTCTACTGGTATGTGATGATAAGCTCTCTGCAAGTCCAATGTCGAGAATATCTTCGCCTTGGACAGTTTGTGCGAGAAATCGTACAATTGGGGAATGGGGTACTTATCCGGTAGTGTCTGCGCGTTAAGACGTCTATAATCCCCGCACGGACGCCATTCGCCATTAGGTTTCTTCACCATATGTAATGGACTTGCCCAGTTGCTCTTAGATGGTCTGCAAATTCCCTGTTCTATGAGGTACTTGAACTCCTTCTTTGCAGCTTCCAGGAGGGCTGGTGCAAGTCGGCGCGCACGTTCTGTGACTGGTGGGCCTTTGGTTTCGATACAGTGGGTTATGTTATGTCTTGGACTATCCTGGATTTTTATGTTAGGACGTGTCAAACTGGGGTACTTGTTAAGGATGTCTCTGTACTTCTGGCTAGAGGATAATGTTGAAATTCTAGATGAGGGTCCTTTATATGTAGCGCCTCTAATCTGTAATCCTGTTGATTGGTCAGCAAGTACGGCCTTTTTTAGGTTGACAGTCAGGTTGAAATGGTGTAAGAAGTCAGCACCGAGTATAGCTTTGGAGACATCGGCCACAATAAAACGCCATTTCATTGCTCTTCGTAGTCCGAAATGTAACTCGACAGTTCTGGTACCGTATGTTCTTATTGAAGATCCATTTGCGCCATACAAAGTGGTTGGACATTTGTCTGAAGTTACACAACTCTTCTTTGTATTCAGGCTTCTGGGTATCACTGACACGTCTGCGCCTGTGTCAACTAGAAATTTCTGGCGCGTTTGAAAATCATAAATATAGAGACGACAGGTGTTTTCTGGAATCTCACATGTCTCTACTGTGACATTCCGTTGTCGTTTCCCGACCTCTTGTTAGGGTACGTACATGGTTTGTAACACTTGTATGCCTTATCTCCGAATTTTGCATGGAGTCGGCAGAATCCTTCGGATGATGTGGATGGTGATCTACCGCGAGACCTGGAACGTTGTCTTCCAGCAGGATTGTGTTGAGGTGACGGTTGATTGTTCCATCTGCGATGTGGGCTTTGGCCTCTTCTGTAGGTGTAGTTCGAAGGGTTGTCGCGATCTGTGGTTCTAGATAATTGTAGTTGCTTCATTTCCCTTGTCAGATGTTGTATCTGGTCTTGCAGATTGCGCAGGATCGTTGACATATTAGCGTCGGAACTTGTATTTGCAGAGTGGAGGTTCCGATCAGCTGGTCGCTGGTGATCTACTGCACTACATTCACTCTTTTCGTAGCAGTCGAGGATCTTGTCTGCTGCTAACGCTAATTGAGGTAGTTGATTGTCTGGCAAGGCTGATAGAATGGCTTGGACGTGTTGCGGAAGTCGCTGTAACCATAAGGTACGCACTATAGCGCTATCCGCCAGCTGTGGTCCCGCTAGTTCACACATATGTCGTAGCAAGTCTGTTGGCTTCCTGTCATTTAATTGCAGTCCGGTGAGCAGTCTGGCTAATCGTTTCTCTTCGGAATCTTGCAATCTTTCGATGAGTGATGCCTTTAGTACTGTGTACTTGTCCTTCGCTGGGGGGTTGATGACAATGTCACTCACGCTTCGGAGAGTCTCAGCATCCAGAGCGGCTACAATGTAGTTATATTTGGTGAAGTCATCTTTTATTCTCGAGTTTGTAAACTGTGCCTCAGTCTGCGCAAACCATAAAGCGATGTTCTCCCGCCAACAAGCTGGTAGTCTGACGGAGACGTGGCTTAGTTCGGAAGGTTTGTTTTCTTCCATTTTTGTTGATGATCCGGCGGCTGATGGTATGTTAAGTGGCGTCGCATCAGGATTGAGGTTTTCGGCATTCATCATGAATTTGTTCAGTATAATTGAGGCAAGGTACGGTTTGGTTAAAATATTACATCAAAGTTAATATACAACAATATTACTATTCAACAATACAATGTGTGTTTAAAAATTGCAGCAATATTATCATCATGCAAAATTTTATTAAAATTAAAAATATATTCCTCTTGTAATGTTTGATTAAAATTGAAATCGACCAAAGAAAACAAGGGAGATAGTTGTTGCTCCACCCTACTGTGCTAAATTTTATCAAAAGCAAAAATATTTATACTTTAATAAATTTGGTGGTCCACCCTGATGGTAAAAACCTTTGCACATTAATGTAAAATTGGACAATTTTGGGTTTCCTTAATGTTATTTATAATTAAATATATTATTTCTTGCTATATATGAGATTTTTTAAAAGTTATTTTAAATTTCAAGGCTTTAAATGTCAATTATTTTCGAAAAATTTTCGATATCACCACATGTTTAAAACTGTAGGTAGGAAAAAAAAGATTTTACAACAACATGTTGATAAAAAATTGGATAACATTACGATTGCGACATTTTCTAGTCCTTTCTTCTTTGTTTCCACAGCTATCCCTGCCTTTTCTCGAACAATTTGGGGAAGCTGCCATGTGGTCCACCCTATTTCTGCAGCGGTCTTAAAGCAATCGGCGTCTTGGATATTGGGAAGTTTAGCTGCAGGACGTTGCAATCCTGATCTCTCACAGCTGAAGTTTTATAAACTACGTCGTAACATTCAATTAATTTGACAATGTCAACATTGGCCAACTTCAAATCGTCTATTAACAAGATTTAAAGCTCCTTTTTATATTGTTATATAAACTTATAAACTAAACCTTTAAACTTTATTATAATATTATTGTTCTAAAAACTTGTTTCAAAATTTTGTAATATATGGTATGTGTGTGTGTGAATGATTGTATATATATGTAAGTATTATGTTATCAATGTTGTGTTTGTCTTTAATTAGTGATAGCATCAACCATGGTTCAGTGTAATTGTATCTGAGAAAGCTTTCATGTAAATCACTGTTGACAAACCTAATAAAAAAAAAAAAAAAAAAAAAAAAAAAAAAAAAAAAAAAAATATGTCGCGAATTCGGTTCGGGGTTACCATTTTTAACGCGTGGCTTTAATTGTAAATATTACTATTGATGAATTAATCTGACTCCATTAGCACTACGTTAAAATACACGGGATTTAAATAACAAAGATGTAAGTTATAAACTTGGTTCATTTATTGCACGGTAGTTTTACAAAGATCACAATAATTTATAAGCTTCCTGCCATGAGAGATTCAAAATTGCAAGTGGTCTCAATGCTGCGAGGTCCGCGCCGCCTAGCGGCGATAATACAAGTACACTACCCTACCGGTGTGGCCAGCCGAAATAACACGGTTTCGAGTACCTGGCTACAATGGGTATAAATAAGTTAATCCAATAAAATTAAATATTATTCAGACTTCAACAGGTGTCCCGTGTAAATAAAATCATACATCTTTATCTAGGTTATAAATAAATTCGGTAAGAACTGTATAATCATTTAAAAAAAATTATTATTTGAAGATAATATTGTTAATTCTGAATTTGAAATGTGAAATTGACAAAAATGACATAAAATAAATAAGTCCCAATGGTCAAGTTGGTTAAGGCGCTGTGTCCCGGTAAAATAAGAGATCCTGGGTTCGATTCCCAGTTGCGGAATCAAACTGTTACTTTTTTATTTTTCAGTGACTTGTTTCGTTTAGATTTATTAGAATTATCTTCTTCTTTAATTGATATTTATTTATTTGAATTATTTGCTTAGAAAAAACTGCCACTTCTTTGTGGAGGACTTTACTCACTTGTCTCCCTGGTGCTGTATGAGTAGGAAGCCAGAGTCGGGAAGAGTGGCGGGATCCCTGTTGAGGGCCAGCAGGTCCACCTCGCACTCGTCCGAGGCCCAGACGGCTGCCCCTCGCAGCAGCAGGGTGATGTCCATCTCCTGGACTTCCCGGGGACTGGACACTGCCAAGTAGTTAGTAGTGGACTGCAAGTTTGTTCTCTGCAAAAGATGTCACAATAGAATAAAACACAAACAATGGTTAAACTTGAAGCAATGTTATATTTATATACAATAATTTGTTCGCTTTTGGAAACAGCTCATAATAGTCTCACAGAAATCGTTGTGTCACACATACAATCATGGTGAGAAATATGATCTAAATAGTGTTAGAAAGAGAAAAAACCAAGCTTTATTTTCAAATCTAGAAGTTAACCTCCGTTGCTCCGAGGAATTAACGTCATCGATCCCCTCGGCACCAACTAACTTTTTTGGTGAATTTGTTTTTATTAATTGCAAACTAATGCTAGTTTTTTTGGTGAAAAGATTCACGCAACTTCAACACTTCCTTTGAAAAGTCATAAAAAGTGAAGAAAAAATTGGTTAAATAGGATATGTTAGGTTAGGTAAGGCTTTTTTCATAACTTTTCAAAGGGTGTTGAATTGCATGATTCTGAGCTGTCCCCAAAAAATCATCTTTCTTTCTTTCTGTTTTTTTTAAAGACAGACAAACATTCCCAGGTTACGAATAACCCAACAATGTTTTAAAATCTCCTACTACTACCACACTAAGTGGAAAATGTTGTTCGTGTCGTGATGGAGGACTTAACCAGCTGAGGAATCAATAACGTGACGCCTGGGTGGGACCCAAACGCGATGCCCACTCAACCACTGACCAGTGTTTCATCAATAGTTTTTTTCAGATGCATTAAAAATATTCCATTTATTTGGATGTGTGCGTTGCCAACAATGCGTTGCTAAACAGTTCATCCGATTGCGATGAAACTTTGGTGAGTTGTTGTGAGCACGCCCGCGAATGTTTCTATATATACTGGTGAGCTCTGGCATTATGAAATTTGTGTAAATGATTGCAAAAGGTGGCACGCGAGCTGTTTGAAATCTGAATGTATGGGGACTGAATGTATGGAATGCGGGAGGGAGAAGTGGGGAGAGGGAAGGCAGAGTGGAAAACGCCTGAGGGGAATGGGACGCGGGAGAGGAAGGGGAGGCGGAAGGGAAACGGGACGAATGAGAAAGAATTTCTTTATTAACCTGTTATTGGCCACTATTCACCGGCCCTCCTCTTCTTTTTTCCTAACTTTTGAATTTTGAAGTACCACTTTGAATTTTGAATTGATTGTTTTGTGGATTAATTTTGAGCTATTATATATTTTATTGACTGAAACACATTCCTAGAACAATAAACTATGTACCAAAACTGCATTAATTTGATAAATTGATAGGTTTTACGATGTTTTCGTAAAGAATTCCGCATCAGATTTAATCGCGGCAAAATTTGACACTTCGACTCCACAGATAAAAATCATTTAAAAATATTCTGGTGCTGCCAGGTGAATGAAACTAGTGGCTATATCTTCTACGATATTTGGGCAAATTCTGTACACAGAAGGGTCAAAATCGCATTCAAAAATATTTTTTTCAAAGTTTTTTCCGCGCAGACCGCGCACATCCGCGCGGCTCCGGCCAATAACAGGTTAAATAGCAATGCAACGCATGCCGGGAACTCGCTAGTAAGTAATAAATAAATTAAAATAAATAACAGAAAAAAAAACAAAAAAAATTGACGGACTTTTACCCTGTTCAAGCAGAAAGCCAGAATGGAGTCCTGCTCCTTGTGAATGATCCGGACGGGCTGCATGAGATCTCCGTCAACCGAATCCGAGTGATGGTGCACGTGGTGCAAGGAGGCCAGGGTGACCTCTGATGGGGTGCCGTCATAGTCCTCCCGACCCTCGGATGTGAGACCGGACGGGCGGGGCTTGGCGAATATTGCACGGATGAATATATCCTGGAAAAACAAAGAATTATTAGACCTTTTCACCAAGCATGAATTGTTCTGAAAAGTGAGTAACGAACTTGGTTTGGGTATCGCAGCCACACTTGACACAAATACAGTACTCACAAAGATGCATTGCTTACGGCATGTTTCTTGTTATTCAACTTCAGAAAAGAAATTAAAGTGAAATTGAAAAATTACTATTTTAGACCGCGTCATCGCAGTGTTGCCAGTAGAGAAAGAAAGCGTGGCAAGTCGAATAAAAGGGAAAATGTAGGGAATAAAAGCGCGCGAAACGGTTACAAAAAGGGCGAAAGAGCTAGCTCTCTCTCATGATGGATTCCAGGCATCGATGGAAACAAAACATAAATTTTATTGGTAGGTAAAATTATTCTATTTTAAATAAATAATTTTATGAAAATAACAAATAATATGTTCAGCTTTTAGATTTCTAAAACACAATGAAAAGAATCCTCACAATCTTTTCTGGAAGATAGGGATAATAAGGTATTATGCTTATATGATGATATTACTAATACAGAGTGGACACAGAAAACGGATTTCAAAATTCCCTGATAATTCCAGTTTTCCAGAGCAGATTTTAACATTTTTCTCTAATATATTTTATTTGATATAGGGACATAAATATCTTCAAAAATTTGATTTTAGAAACTGGAAAAATGAACATAACTTTGAAATTTAGACATATCATTCACACCTGAAGATTCAAATAAATTAATATAATATGAAGAAAAAAAAGCGTTACTAGAAATTTTAAAAAAAAATTGTTAATTTGTAATTTATTTTTGTAAACACAAAAAATTTCTAGAATTTCTACTCTTGTATTAATTCAAATCTAAATTGTGCATTATTTACTTGGACTGATTCTTGATGCACCAAGTAATTCCACAATCTTCTAGCAGGAGCCGAACTGGTCA
This sequence comes from Limnephilus lunatus, assembly GCA_917563855.2. Lineage (NCBI taxonomy): Eukaryota > Metazoa > Arthropoda > Insecta > Trichoptera > Limnephilidae > Limnephilus > Limnephilus lunatus. The sequence continues at coordinate 50,137,266 of OU830601.1, forward strand.
AATTTTGGTTGAATGGTGTGTGGTGTTTCTCCAAGATACACCTGGAATATAAATAAACAGTAGAATCATTAATTTATTGAGAATTTATATTCGCTTGAGTGAATCAATGTTGTTTTGAGATTTCATGTTAAGTTTACTCGCACACATCTCTTATCCTTTCTTGTTTCATGTCATTGACAAATCCTTGTTACCGAAATAACCTTTTTTCAATTACTCTCCAACATTTTGTGTGCAGTAGACGTCTTCAATTATATACTATCTAAGGGGTTCCAAACTTCTTTCGGGTTGTGACTAAATTTTACAAAAGCCAAGCAACAAATTTTAATTCGAAATCCACACTTGGGGATGATGCTATAGTCATACAGGCTCCAGAAGGTTGGGAGCAGTTGGAATTACAATTGGTTAGGTTTTCGATGACCATCACTGACCTGTATTTGTTGATAGGAGGGCCAGAGGTCTGCTCTTCCGGATAGCAAGAGGGGATGTACCGGATGGGGGCCGCGCGGGTACTGAGCTGCTCCATCATGTAGGTTGACCACTGGGACATACAGCGCAGGGCCCCGTGCACCAGGGGGCTACTGACAGCCATATCTGAAAGGCAACACAACTTTTGAAGGTATTCCTTTATTATATTTAGAAGGACACTTCAAAAACACCTAACTACGTACAATACACTAGAATGCCATTAACAGAAAATGTCCCAGAAGCTTTGATCTAAAAACAAATGCATTCATCGCTCTCGACTTGGAGGCCACATCTATTCGGCTTATTTGCTTACTCGTGTGTTGTTTATCCAAACACATTGTTTGATTTTGTAATGAGAATATTCTTGGTTCCTACCTAATGTCATTTATCCAGTTCCTACGTAGCCGTAACCATCACCCTGCTGGAAAACTATTTTAAATTTGGAACAATTGCAAGAAAATAGTGAAAAGCAAATTCGAATGCGATTGTTTTGAAAACAGAAAAAGGATTCAGGCTAACTTGGAAGTGAGTTGTTGTTGATCGTATTTATAATCTCATTTTTAAGTAAGATGAAGAAATTTGGCTAACATGGAAGCAGGTTGTTGCTGCTGTTTGTGTACATATCATATCATTTTTGTTATTTATTTTTGGGGTGTTATGCCATGTTGCATTACTTCCTGTAGCCAACGTTTCACCACTAACAATTACATATCTGCCCTGATGATGGACACTGTAACGCTGTCCGAAACGTTGGCTAAAGGAGGAGATAGCACAACACGGCAAAAATAAATAACAAAAATACTTTTGGCCGTGATAATCTAAAATCTTACATTCAACATATTCATTCGTTTGGATTACCTCGAACCTCGTGGAACTATATAACTATATTGTGGTTGTATTGTGTGCTCCTTTGCATAGATTGAGTGGTAAGTGATGGTTATCCAGTTTTCTTTCCACACTTTGTTCTTTCCAGCACATAATGTCACCCAATTCAAGCAAACACCATTTTCGTTTCGTTTAAAGTCCATTTACAAGTGCATCTGAAGCGGTAATTCATAAGCAGTTTCGGATACAACACACATCCTACTCTAAAGTAAAGTAAAACTACCTTGCATCTCAATCCCAGCAATGTTTAGGAACTCCTGCAGCTGCCCCTGGGCTATCTTCAGCACGGCCAGCTTCATGATGCACCAGGAGTAAGAGTTGAGGTCGCAGTGCTCCGTGTTGTCCTGGCGCCGTAGGGGCTCCGGGGGGTAGGGCTGCGTGGGGGCTGCCAGTGGGTCCCCAAACACGTCCTCCTCGTCTTCTTCTTCGATGTTGTTCTCGTCGGCGTCGGACGCCACCGAATCAGCCGAGTCGTAGTCCAGCACGTCTGGATCGATGTCCAGTGTTGGCTGGAAGAGAAAATTAATCATCAGATTGGTGAGAAACTTCCTCAAAATGTTTCATATATTCACGGACGTACAAAATATATGGACATGCCCTTACGTGTTAAAAAACGTGTTATTTCCCCCTCCCATTGGAACCATTTTTCGGAACCGGCTGGGCGTGTCCGGACCAGTGTCGTGCTCTCATCGTACATTTTACGCACGGACGCTGTATGTCTATGAAACACATACTTAGACATCGAGATACATAGCGACGCGAAACACAAAGCCGCTGTTTACTGGGTCAAGTAAATCATGAAACATTTGTAAAAGTGTCTACGGAAACAAAATATTCCACTATGAAAATACTCTGAACCTTACTTTGCGAATTTGGATTTTACACATCTGTTCATACCGTGGCATGCAATTCGTGCTCCCATATAAAAAGGTCTATTCATTCAAAAGCAGATTTTACTATCAAGAACTAAATAGTGATATTATAGTGCGAGGTGCCTATATACTGTTAGATTGATTTATTGGCGAATCACAAGTCTCTTTCCTCTCTTCGCCCCGCCATAGTTGGTTTTTACCCCTCATCTGTAAGTTCTCGTCTAGTTATTTGTATGTCTATGCATATATTACAGAAAAGTTTTTTTTTTTTTTTCATTTATTTATTACATAAGATACATTATTTATACAGCAAAAATAACATATAAAATATAATATTTACATTTCAAAATAACCTTTTTTGATACAAATAAACTACATACTAAATTTTCACTGATTTAAAAAAAAAAAAAATTATGATATTTCTCTTCTATAGAAGCAGACGCTTGTGATTAGAAGAGGGATGAGTATCGAGATGAGAAAATATTTAAAATATATTAAAAAAATATATTTTGTATCTTTTAATTTAATTGTGGTAGATACTTAAAAAAAAAAACCAAATTAACAAGTTATATAAGTTATGATGATAAATTTTATCAATTTGTTATTTTTACTTTAAATTGCTCTTTACAGTTTGTCAAATAAGAGTAGAAAATAAATGAGGGCGCCACCGTTGCCCAAATGGCAATACTAAAAATATAACAATGGTGTTAATCTAAAGCTGTGTAACCTACATTTTTAATAAAAATTAAAAAGGCATTAAAGTGAAAAAATATTTTTTTTCACTGCTATATAGATACCCACTGATCTCAAAATTAGAATTGCATTTAGGTATATTATTATTATACATTTGCAATTTTGTATTAACATAATGAAGAATAACGATATTATAATAAAATATAAAGCACACTTTAGAAATTGCTCGCATTTATTTAATATTACTAGCTTGTACCTAGCGTTGCCCGGGCTTTAGATCATGCTCTAATTTTATATTTGAATATATTTAACTCATTCAGATCTAAAAGTAGTGTGACTTAACTCACCATTAATGATTCTTCCTTTCCACCTACTGTTAAATTCAAATCTATGTTAAATTAAATGAAAGCCAATCACTTTGTAAAAGACAATTTAATCAAATTTATGTCATTTAGTAGGTACCTTCACAATAGTGCTTATTCGATTTGATTTTTTTTAAGAAAAAAAAATGTTTTTAAATGCGTATACAGAGTTTTGAATTTTCAGTGTCATTGCACTTTTAAAGAATATTTGACAGATAAATTGGTGTTGCCAGCCTAAAAATTTCTTAGTTCCATTTTATTTATTTTGTACTCTTATTTGACAGACTCTAATTGCTTTTATCGTCTTCGATTGTTCTTATTTTTTCAGGTAGGCTATTGAAGTCTTTTTTTCCTAGATATGTGTAATGATGTTGTGCAAATGAGGAGTTACATTTTTGTATTGGAAATATATGATTTTGACGAGTACGACTTTCAGTTAAAAAGCTATGATTTTGTTTTTCTTTTAATATTGGATTATTATATTTTTTCGAACTAGATCATTAAATTTTAATACTTCAAATTCTTCAAAAATAAGGTGAGTTGGATAATCTCTTCGTTTTTTCAATATAATTTTTATAATTAGAAGTTGCACAATTTCAACAGGGAGTAGATTTGTTTTGTATGCAGCTCCCCAGCTTACTACAGAGTATTGGAGATTTGACTGTACTAAAGCATGGTAGACGATGTTAGATTTTCTAATGAGAGAAAGTTTCGGATTTTTAAAAATATGTAAATTAATTTCCTTATTTTGTTAACGGTAAGGTTGATTTGATCTTTCCAGTTCAAGTTTTTGTCTATTCTTATTCCTAAGTATTTAATTTTATTCGAAATTTTTGATGTGGAACAGTTTATTTTACAGTTATTTTTTTTGTGATCTTTAGAATTGTGATGTATAATTATATTAAAATTTACCGGAACGTCCTTTGATTTTATTGCAAATGGTATAACGTGAGTATTTTCACTATTAAGAGATAGTAGATTTATATCAAACCAGTGTTTAAGTATGTTTATGTCTTCTGTTGCTTTTTGTTTTACTACTTGCCATGTGATTCCACTTTCAATAAGTACTGTATCGTCGGCATAAGAGGTTATACTACCATGAAGTGACTGTGAGAATATCCTGTTTACATATAAGATGAATAATATAGGACCCAGCACAGTACCTTGTGGAATTCCATATTCAGATGTCTCTTCGTCGCTATAAATGTTATTTATTTTGACACATTGAGGGCGATTTTTTAGGTAGCTTTTTATCCAATTTGCTACGTTTTCATTAATGTTCAAATTATCTAATTTTTTCATAAGTTTTTTATGGGATATGCTGTCAAACGCTTTTCTCAGATCTATAAAAATACCTATACATTTATTGCTCATATCAAGGTTTTTATATATGCGTGATGTGATATTTGCAATCGCGTCTTGTGTGCTGCGCGCTTTTCGGAATCCGTATTGATTGTCGTGAAGTATTTTGTTATTTTCAATAAATTCCATTAGTTGAGATTTTACAATTTTTTTCAAAAATTTTGCCAATATTTGAAATGAGGGAAATTGGTTGATAGTTAGTTACATTTTGTGCGTTTCCACTTTTGAATATAGGTGAGAAAATTGTCCTCTTATAATTAGACGGAAATATTCCATTTTTTAAACTTAAATTAATTAGGTGAGTTAATGGTTTTATCACGTGGCTTTTAATAGATTTTAACATATTTGCAGTTATGTTGTCAAAACCCGGTGACGACCCTCCTTTCATATTTTCAATAATGTTAAGAATATCTACTTCCTTGATCATTTTAAAATGGGACAGTGAGTTTACACTTTGTATATCTTCAATAATTGGTTGAGTTGTCGCTCCCTTTGTTACATTAATTTTTTTAGCGAGGTTTTGTCCAACTTTCGCGAAGAAGGAGTTGAATATATCCGCACATTTTTTAGGGTTTTCCTCTGCATTTATTTTTACGTCATTTTCGTCTACAATTACCTTGATTGAATGTTTTTGTTTATTGTTATCTATTGCACAGTTAATTGCTTGCCAGATTATTTTTGGATTGTTTTCAGAACTTATTATTTTATGTTTGTAATATTCATCTTTACTAATTTTTATTAAGCGTGTCAATTTATTTTAATATTTTTTGTAATTAAATTCTATTTTTTTGTCGTTTGGGAATTTTATTGTTTTTTTGAAAAGCTTACCCTTTTCTTTGATTGAATTTAATAAACCCAGTGTGATCCATGGTTTCAAGTATTTATTTTTATCTAAATTACGATATGATATATATATTAATTTATATTAATTTATCCACTGATATTAATTTATCCATGTCTAACCATGAAGTATGTCTTGCAGTCTTTATAGACATAGAAGGTGCCTTTGACAATGTTTCCATCCCAATCCTTAAAAAAAAACTTTTAGGCCTTGGCCTTCCCCCCATGTTTGTCCAATCTATTATTAATCTATTTCTTGATAGAAAAATTTTCATTGAGCTACCAGATGTTACTCCTCAGAGTAGATCAATTTGGAAAGGTTTACCCCAAGGCGATGTATTATCCCCTATTCTGTATAATATATACACGTACGATATGCATGTCTCTATTCCCCCTCAAGTAAAAGTTATTGAGTTCGCAGATGATTTAGCTTTCTTCTTATCATCCAAAATCGTCCCACTTGCCGTCAAATATCTTAATGAAGCCATGGATGCCCTTTGCACATGGCTCACTTTAAATGGTCTGGAACTTTCAGTCCAAAAGAGTCAGTGTGTCACCTTCTCAAACCGTCATAAAAATCCTCCTGTTCAAATTTTATTTAAAAACTCTCCAATCCCCAACGCCTCTGAAGTTAAATTTTTAGGAGTAACATTTGATAGGAAACTTAAATGGTCTTCCCATATTCACAATATAGTTACAAAATGTGAAATTTTTTTTAAATATCATCAGATCATTGACTGGCGTTTGGTGGGGTGCTCACCCTATCTGCATTAAGTTGCTTTACAATGCACTTATTCGAAGTCATCTCGACTATGCCTGCCCACTTTTTAGTACGGCCTCCAAAAATGCACTCAGTAAATTAGACAAAATTCAATCGAAGTCATTGCGAATAATAACTGGAGCGATGCAGTCATCGCCCATCAATTCCCTTCAAGTGGAATGTTCTGATCCCCCACTTTATTTAAGGCGACAACTGTTTGCTGACAAATTTGTTCTTAAATGTTTAAATTCTAAATGTCATCAGGTTATTCCCAGAGTTTCGTTGTTCAAAGACTCAACACATTCATCTACAATCAGAGCTCGAACTAAACCTCTTCCTGCCATCTGTAAAAATTTTCGCTCTCTCTCAGAGCTTCAAATTATCCAAAATGATCTTCTTCCACTATACAAATTAAAATATAGTCACGTCACCCTATCCCCAACAATTTTGGAAGGGATCGGCATCCTTAAAAGTCATTCCAATCTCCCAGCCCGTACTGTTAATAATATGTTCAATGACATTATTTCTTCTAAATGGCCCAACTCTTCTCTTTTATTTACTGATGGCTCCAAATCTCCTGACTCTCCTAACTGTGGTATAGGTATTAATGTTTACCACAATAATTCTAATGATAGATTATTTTATTCAATTTCAAACCAATTTTCAATATTTTCTGCTGAGTGCATTGCAATAATTGAAGCACTCAAATATATAATCAAAAATAATTGTGAACATTCCCTTGTTCTCTCTGACTCTCTCTGACTCTCTCAGTTCCCTCCAAAAACTTAAATCCTGTCCTCTTCTTCATCCTGATGATCACTTTGTATGCCTCATTAGAGTGCTGATAGCCTCCATTCAAAGCTCTGGAAAAACCGTAATTCTTGTTTGGATCCCTGGACACATAGGCATAGTGGGTAACGATATTGCAGATTCTTTGGCAAAACAAGGAGCGTCCAACACTATTGTTACCCTTGTAAACCATATTCCCCTATCTGATATTTTTTCCATCATCAAAGATAGATCCCGCAATGTTTGGACAGAGTATTGGAACATTGCCAGTCAATCCAAGGGAGCTCGCTACGCCTCAATACAAAGGACTATCCCATCAAAACCGTGGTTTCAAAAATTTCCCCATTTTTCCAAAAAAGAAATTTCCTCACTTATTCGAATGAGAATCGGTCATTGTTCCGTTCCTTCTCACCTTTTTAAAATTCACATCCTTGACTCCCCAGATTGTGCGTTCTGTGGTCTAGATGTGGGCACTTTAGATCACATATTTTTTAGTTGTCCCTCTCTAAATAAATATCCTCTCTTCTATCAAGCGTTATCTAAAATTGCCTCCCCTCCATTCAACATTTCATCTCTTCTAAGTCTGAACTCGACTCCAATCTTCCATATAATTCTGAAATTTGTACATTTAAATAAAATTAATATATAAATTCATCTTTCCCTTTCTCTGTAATTTTAAATGATGGCCTAGAACACCCTTGAAGGGTGAAAGCCAGAAATAATTGAAAAAAAAAAAAAAAAAAAAAATTACGATATGGAATATCTGTTTTTGAGTTTCCTACATGCTTGGATAAAATGTTTTCAAAGTACTTTGAGCATATTTCAACTTCTTCGCGGTTGATTACAGGTTGCCAATGTTCCGTTTTCAAGTTTTCAATTAATTTTTGCAGATTTATTCTGGTATATGATTTTTTTATTGATTTAGTTTTTGTTTGTATTGTTTTTTCTTCCTCGTACAAAAATATACACGTATGATGATCGGTGATGTTATTTTTCCAGACAATGGTTTTTATTTTATGAAGATCTTTTATGTTAATATTAGTCCAAAAATGATCTAGGCAAGATGGTTTCTGACCTTGAATTTCGCGCGTATTTTCAATTATACACAATTTAAAGTTGTTTTCAGTCATACAGTTCAAATATTCATGTTTAAGTCTACTATCTATATTTTTGTTAATGTTGATATTAAAATCCCCTGTTATTACGCAAGTTTTGTTTTTTAAATTTGATATTATATTTCGTAATTGTTCGATAAATAAATAAGCATTTGATTCATGCGTTCTATAGATTGCTAACAAATAATAATTCATTTTGTTGTGGTTAAGTTGGATTTCTATGCAGTTTGATGAATCTATGTTGTGTTCTGAATGTGTAACAATATTATATTTCTTACTGACGAATATCGCAATGCCACTGTTTTTATTTATGTTTGTGTTTGTTTGCATGTAGATATAATCACTTAAATTATAATGTGGTGAGTCACTGTTTGTGTATGTTTCAGTTAATACTATAACGTCCGGCTTTACATTAAGATTATTTATATTGAGTATAAATTCTTCTATGTTTTTTTGAAGGCTGCGGATGTTAAGGTGAAGTATTTGTATACCAGAGAATTTGTCAGTGATGATTTCGTTGCACTCTTTTGCACTTTGACTATTGAATTCACTGATTTTGAAGCAGTTGTCCAGTTGCGTGTTTACGAAGTCATCCATAGTTGTTTGTTTTTTTTGTTTTCATGATATTGTAATATTTTTTTTAGTTCTTCTATGTATGTGGTTAGAGCAGAAGAATGTGTCCGATAAATAATAATTATATTAAATGAATAATTCATTAAATTTATCTCTAAGTTAAAAAAATTGACTTTATTCACTATTATTTCATTTACACTTGTGACAGCGTAAATATTTGATATTAAGAACTTAAGTATTATTAAGTTCCATGCTCATATAGGGATGAAACGATACGAGTAAATACAAGTACATACTCAATATTTTTCACCAATACCAAGTACTTTTAGTATCGATACTTTTAAATTGAGTATTGAGTAGGTATCGGTCAAAAGTACTCATATCAGTATGCCAATGTCACTATTTTATTTAAAATTCACAAAAAATTTGCATATCTTAAATTGAAGTTTTTGAACGCACCCTAACTCTAGAGTCCCTGGCTAGTCTTAGTTTTGTGTAGTTGGCAAGCTTGTTTGTCTATGCTAAAAAAAAACAGGCAGCGCCACCACCGCCATATTTTGTCGTCATTGACAACTGACATTGTTTTCATTCGTTCGCTTTCGCTCCCATGTTCGTTAATCCTTTAACAATAGTCGATGTTTGTTTAGTGTTTTAACTTTTTGAGTTATTGAAAATGGGGCCTCCGAAGTCTAGTGTGTGGCAATATTTCACGAAAAACGACGAGAAAACCGCAAGGTGCAAAAAATGCTTTAAAACAGTGTGGTTTTGTGGCAATACTTCTAATTTGCATAAGCATTTAAAAAGCCATGTTGACTATATTGCACCTGTTCATCATAAAAACAAGATTTCAACGTAAGTACATACGACACTTATATTTTAGCTTATAATTTTCTATGTTTTTTTTTATCAATAAATTACTTAAAATACTTGTTATGGTTTTTACTCAAAATTTTTCAAAAACGATGCGATACGAGTAAGTATCGATACATTTCAACTGATACCGAGTAAGTATCGATACTCGACGACCGATACAGTATCGAGTAAAAGTATCGATACCTCAATGGTATCGTTTCATCCTTATGCTCATACTGAGAAAAAAAAACAATAAAGTTGTTTGGTTTTGAAATGAGAATGTGCATAGTTCCTACTGCGATGTCATTTATCCGGTACCTACCCCCTTTAACCACATCACCTTGCTGGAAAAGCATTTTAAATTTGGAACAATGACAAGAGAAAAATATTAAATTCGAATTTGTTTTCTGAAAAACAGAAGAATTGGGTCTAATTTGGAAGCAATTTGTTGGTGTTGTTTATATTCATAATCTTGTTTTTGAACTATGTAAATAGAAGGCTTTTGACCATATCGAAAGTTAACAATATTGTTTTATACTTATTTGTGTTGTTGTGGCGATAATTTCCTCGAGGTACCGCGATGGAACAATATAAACGATATTTGTGATTGTGTTATGTTCCTTTGCAGAGGTTCAGTGGTAAGCGATTGGTAATCCTTCCTTGCATCCCTGGTTATTCCTACACATATTGTTACTCAATTCTAGCAAACACTATATCGTTTTGTTTTATTGATAGTTTTTGCAGTCCATTTCTAAGTGCATCTGAAGCTATAATTCATAAGCTGTTTCGGATTTAAGAAAAGTTTTTTAAACAAAGCAAAGTCTAAAAAAAAATTGTCTAGTGCAATCGTAGCTTCACTTTTTTGAGTCATAACGGACATATTCGGATAGGATAAAATCTGAGAGGCGTTATTTATTTGGAAACATGATACAATTATGGTTTAAAGAGTGAATTCAAAATTATTGTAATTTAGAGAATAGCTGACCGAGCACGGAAAAACAATAATTATTATAAAGTTGTTACTGTGATTTACTTTTGGGTTATAATGCTATGTTGCGCAATCTTCTTTAGTCAACGTTTCGGACAGCATTACAAGATTACATAATATATTAACCTATTGACAATTGGAATTCGTACCTTAATGATGAGATAGCTCAGTATGCTCATGGCGGGGGGCACAAAGTGCTCCCTGTAGGTGGGACGCCCCTCCTTGATGGGGCGGGGGGCTGCGGGGGTGGGGGCCGCCCCCAGCAGCTTCATGTTGAGGCGGGCTCGCTGGGCGCGCAGGGAGCTCCACACGGAGGCCCCTTCTTGGCGCTCCAGTGTTATGGGGCTGGCCTGGAATCAAATTCTAATATTATTTTTTTAATCTTTTCAACATAATCCACAGACCTGGAAAATCGGGAATTATCAGGGAATTTATAAAAATTCGAGTTCCGTGGAAGCCCCATCAAATTCAGATAGGTATTCGAAGTAAATTTGTAATGAGGCGACTTATTGAATTGAATTTTCAGCCAGGTCTTCAAATTCAGATAAATTCATAAAAATGCTACACATATCCGTTATATAGAAATTTCGGAGCCGATTACCATCACGGTCCGCCCTGCAAATTAATACTTTTGAAGTAAACTGGTAAAAATAAAACATATTCCGTGTAAATCGATATTTCTCAGCCGATTGTCTTTGGGGCAAGGTCTTCAATTACAGATATTATCATTACATAGTATAAAATGAAGTCGCTCAAAATGTTTGTGCGCTTAGATCTTTTAAACTATACAACGAATTTTCATTCGGTTTTCACTAATAAATAGAATGATTCAAGAGGAAGGTTTATGTGTATAATACATGCTTATTATAGTAGAGAAAAGCCAAGAAATTCAAATATTCAATTCAGGCAGCAGGCAGCGGGCAGCTGGCAAGCGGGTGGTGCGGATTTTATAAAGGTTGGGTAATGGCGTTGTATTTTGTTAGCCACAGCAACGTGTGGCCGGGTCTGCTAGTTATATTATAATATATATTATTGTTACGTATTACCGTGTAAATTTTAATTTTTCCCGGGTGATTACTGATGGGGCCGGGCCATTGAATATGGATGTTCAAATTAAAAAAATGAAGACATAATATAATTTTAAGTAAGAATCGTGGCTCGCTTATCAGGCACAAGAGTGCCTCTTTTCTGATAAGGTGTACATGGCCAATGATGACCTTAAATATAATATTTTGTGAAATATATACATATATACAAAAGTAGCTCATATTACATATTTATATTACAATAATAAAATTATTTCCATAGGGGGTTACAAAAGGGGTTAAAGTGTTGTGACAAACTGTATGGATTTAGGGAGAATATAAGGTGGTTACTCACGCTGATGGAGGCGGTTCTCAGCAGGCGCTTGACACCCCCGCCGTACAGGGTGGCCCAGGACTCGGCGGTGAACTTCCGCGAGCACAGGCGGTACAGCAGATGCGAGTCGCACATCCTCAGGCCGTACACCAGCAGCGCGAGGTAGCACGCCACAAAGGCCTCACAAAGCAGGATGCCCAGGCGGGGCGTATCATCGTCTCCATCCCGTGCTACCAGCGCACGAAGGTTTGTTACCCCTGGAATTATTATACAGTAGTAATTAGTTAATTATTTGGCCATCTCTTTTTTCATGGTATTTTGAAAAAATGCCAGCAAATTTCGTGGAAAATTCTTTTAAAATAATTTAGAGTATCTACACAATCAAATAGTACCTAGGTCCTAGATTGATATTGGCGCAAGCGATTCTGACCTTGTCCTTCATTCAGTTTCTTTATACATAAGGGTTAAAATCGCATTTAAAAAAAAAAGATTTTTTTTGGGCTCTCCGGTGGGCTCGTGACAGATGAGAGGTTAAGAAGTTCCCTTTTGTTTGGTTTTCAGTCCCTTGGAAAACATTTTACTTTACTGTATCAACAAAAGGATTGTTGTGGGTTTAAAAATGTTGAGAAATTAAAATACTAATACATAGTACAAACCTGGCCATTTGTTGGGGAGTGTGGTGACAGTGGAGGGCTCATCAGTGGACGAGTACCGCCGGTGCCTTCCTCCCATGAGATGGGAGCCGTGGGCGGATAGTCCACTTATTCTGGCCAGAGATTCCATTCCCACACTGAAATAATACACAATTGTTAGGTTTGCATGCTCCGCTAGCACCCTTTCGTCAACCTACCCTTCACGTGGAAAATATGGGAAGTAATGAGCAGTTTTTACGAGATAACCAAAATCTCTTTTACTTATTTATTATTACTATCCAACATCCATCGGTTATTCATATAGGAAGAGTGTTTTGTTATTTTTTTTGAGTGTCCATGGATATTTATATTTGTGTTAGTGGTGAAGATTTCTTGAATGGCTACTATAATGTCCAGATAAAATGTTGAAAGTCTCAATCAAGTCACTGCTTTCTCTATTTCTTTTAATGTAATAATTTTAGTTTCTTGTATCTCGAGACCCATCACGCTAACAAAAGTTTTGTGTTGTATCTTGGCACGTAGAAGGTATTTTACACCGGAAATGTACTCACGGATCGTGGTGGGGATGAGAGTGTTTAACACTGAAGGTATCCGAGTCACAAAGACTCTGGTAGATGCAGGCCGAGAGCGCCACCGAGAGGTCTCTCAGGATGAATATCTTGGCCAGGTTGTTGGTGGTGCGGACGGGGTTGGACAGGCATATCATGGTCTGCAGCATGTCGTGCGCTTGGGACTGGAAACAATCACAAATTCATATGAAAAAAGTCCGAAACTAACTATACATCAGACAGAGAGGACATACCACCACATTCAATTCTGTTGTTATTCTATTCTGACCCTTGGTCCAACTCCAGTATTTGATTCGCTTGCTCGTTCCTTTATCTCTTGGATGTATTAATTATGCTATTATATTATTATGCCTAGAGTATTAATACCTGTAGATGTCTGACAGGGTCTGCCACCACCGTCTTGCTGCATGCGACCGACGCAGACAGCAGGGGCAGTGTGGTGGGGAAGGGCAGGGGACTGAGCAGCTGCTGGGGGCCCTTGTCCTGCTGCAGCTCCTGCAACAGGAGAATCAGCTCCATGCGCACCGAGGCCAGCCCGCCCCCGCCTGCGCCCTGGAGACTGCAGTACGAGAGGAGGGTTCGCAGAAGGGTCTCGTTTGCTGGAAATTAAAAGAATAATAATAATAAATTCTTTATTCCAGAACGCGGGGAGGTTAGTAAAATCACATAATATTTATATGACGAATGATTGATCTCAGGTTCTGTAGAAATTGGATCCTGCAGTCTCTGCCATTCCTTATTGATAAGAGTTGCTGATGATAGAGGATGCCTGATGATGGAAAAGACAGTTCTAGGTTATTGGGGATACTAAATTATTCTTCTAGATGGCAACAGGAGCCATCCAAATCTCTGAAAGGACTATTGACGATGTAAATAGTGAATGTTTGGTACATATTGGTTTTTTCTAATTACAATTTTCGGCGCAGACGTTACAACAATGAGCTATATACTCTGTTTAAGGAGCTAAACGTAACAAAATTTATAAAACTGGGAAGAATTCGGTGGCTGGGTCATGTGGAGAGAATGACCGAGCATCAAGCACCAAAGTCCCTGCTAAACTCAAGACCGATAGGGCGAAGGAGCCTGGGAAGACCAAGGTTAAGATGGAGCGGCAACATCCTCAAAGATATATTTACCTTGTAGCTTCTAGCTTTTAAACTGGAGAGAGCTGGCACAAAACCGAGATGAGTGGAGGAAGACTGTTGAGGAGGCCAAGACCCGCCAGGGGTTGTAGAGCCAAGAATGATGATGATGACAAAACCTAAAGCCTAGTAGTACATTCGTTCTCACTCGATCAAGTAAAATCGACAATTAAGTACGAAGACTCACGGCAATGTCCACACATACGGTTTTACTCAACAATATTGGCTCTACGCTTAGTGTGTGCCGAACGGTTTGAGTGTGATCATGTCTACATGCAGAAGAAACAGTGGCTTTGTTTAGCGAGTCTCACAAAGCTCGCTCATAAGTTCTGCATTATATCTTACTGATTACCAAAATTATAGTATGAAAGTTTAAAAAAAGTTCAAATCACAAATTTTATTTTGAATCTCGGCATGTTGAAGATTAAAAGACATGGTTTGGGGTCTTTCAAACTTTCAGTCAGCTGATCACAAAAAATGGCGCCGATTACCAATTTGATGCTCATGAAACGTGATGGAGTATGAAATACCCCAGACAATTCCTCCTTTTTCTTATTTCATATGGTAGGAGGGTCGAGGGGAACAAGTATAAAAGGCTTGGACCTCATTAATCCCTATGGGGAATTAATGGAATGGGTATTTGTTAAGCACCTCTTTGGTGGTCTGCACCACACTGCATTCACTGCAGGCCAACCCATGCATCATGTGGGCACAACGACTGTCCGACCATCTTATCCTATTCTAATTTCTTGTAAAGATGGTTAAGTGTTCATACCTTTGAGCCACCTCTTTCTTCTGACGGCCCGTTGCACCTTAGCCTCGAAGTCGGCCTTCTCCTGCAGCAGGACCTGGTGCAGAGTGGGTCGCTCCGCCACAGGTTCCCGGTCCCTCTCCCGCTCTCTCATCATGGCCTCCACCAGGTCAGGCAGGTTAAGTTTGGCGGGCGCCTCTTCCTCGGAGCCGTTGAGGCCGAAGTTGGTGGAGTAGCCGCACAGCTGACGCAGGGCTTCCACCTCACGCTCCAGCCAGATGTAGAGTTGGTAGCGGAGGTGTCCTCCTACATTGAAAAAATACGGGAATTAATAAAACAGAGCTAAAATTTTTCATTACTATGGCAGCTCCGATTTTAGAACAACTTTATTTTGTGTTGACCAGTTGATAGGAAGAGTGTTTGATGGTACTAACCGTCTACTTCGAACCCAGTGGCCAGGGTAGACAGTTCTTCCATTAGTATCTTCAGGCAAGCCACAAACTTGAGTTGCTGCGCCATGATGTCAACCGGAGGGGCAACTTTTGGTTCATTTTTCCCAGGCTCTGGCTTTTTGTCGTTGGTTTTTTCTTCTTTGGTGTCCATCTTCATGGCCATGGGGGGTGTCTCTGAGCCTTCCGATCTGAACAAGAAACATACAATTATTACTTCACATTTCGACCACTGCTGAACGATACTTCTCTTAGGTATGGACAGAGAAAAAATTAAGTTGCAAATTCTCCAAAATAGGGCAATGCGAATAGGGCAGGCGAAATAAATTAAAAAAAATAACTTAAGTGAAAGGAACTAAACTGGCTAACAGTGAAACAGATGCTGACATTTAGGTGTCGCCAACATTGTGCACCTATGCTAATCTCGTCTCCTATAATATATAATCAAGTGTCACCAACTGTTAGGTTGAAATAAGGAATCTTGAAACTAACTGAAAAATTAGAGTCTTAAATTAGAGAATTATATGAATTAGATGCTCACCCTTTCCCCTCGTCATCATCCTCCCAATCCAATTGAAGTTCATCATCCACCTTGGACAGAGCTTTGGGGGCTGAGCCCCAGTCCATTGAAGGGGCTCCCCAGTCCATTGAGTCTGCCTTAGGGGCCTCTTCTAAAATTAAAAAAAATAACATTAAACAAGTTTACATCAATAGCTCATAATAATAGATTTGTTTATCCAAATCCACAGAGTGAAGGCTCGAGTGGCAGTGTGTTCCGTAAACAAATGCATGAATCAATCAATTTTTAAATGATTGTATCGTGTTGTATTATTTTCTCTATGATTATATTTAACTAGCTTTTACCCGCGGCTTCGCTCGCATGGTATTAGTGGGAAATTACTGTATAAAGAATTTTCCCACGGTAATGAAATTTTTTTCCGTGATAAAAAGTAGCCTATGTCATTTCCCATTCCTCCATTTATCTCTGTTAATACAAACAGCAAATAACGATAAGACAAATAAAATTCTTGAGAATGACATTTCGCAAATAAAAATTCTATTTTAGAAAATATTTTAATTATAGAAATAGAAATTTATTTTAAGTACCTACTCCCTTTATTAGTATTTTATTCGTATTTGAATACAGAGTAAAGTAAAAAAATAACAAAATGGCAGTCCACGTCAAACGCTTTGCTTTTCGTTCGGACAATAAACATTTTTAGAGATAGGTAGATATTAACTACGACGCCAAAAAAGCACTCTTTTTAAGCACAACAAAGCACTCTTTTTTAGCCTAAAATTAAAAAAAAAAACATTGTTTCCAAGGTAACAATTTGTTTGACGTTTGCAATAACTCGATTTTGTTAGGGACAGAAAACGTATGATACATAATTTCATAACGCCACAGCTTATTCATAACGCCAGAGCTTACCAATATATATAGCCTTTGTTACTCGCAAATAATGTAGCTTTCGATTAGTGAAAGAATTTTTAAATTCCATTAGATATTTATTGCGTGAAAGAATAAGGACCATCCAACCATCCATACAAACTTTCGCATTTATAATATGTATTAGTAAGATGCAAAAGAGTAAATAAGCAAACCTTTAGCCTTCACAACCGGAGGAGCACCCCACTCCAGTTCTCCTGTATCGATTTGCGTGTCTCGCCTCTTGAGCTGTTTGGCGGGGCTAGTGGGCGGGGCGTGATCGTCCAGGATCTTGGTGGGCAGCTTGCTGAGCACCTCCAGGGCGAGGGCGGGGCAGCCGGCCTTGAAGTGGCCATGCGCTGTGGTGAAATAGAGCCGGCGCTCCAACCTGGTAATTCCTTCTTCGCCTTCTTGGAGTAGACCTACTCCGCCACCCTGCAAAATGAAAGACACAAATATGGTAAGCAAATGACAAGTTTACATGCTTTTCGGCCTTTGAAACAAGCAATTCAAATTTAGTCTATCTTTAGAGATGGTCTATATATAGATGTACCTTACGGACGGTCCGTCAAATTTGTTTGCAACTAGTTGACATATACATATGGCGTTGCTCGGGTTATGAATGGTTAGGAGTAAAGATTTAAATCTTCCTCGGGCATCCTCAACTTCACCATTCAAATCACGCTCTAAACTCTCTTGGCACTAATAAGAAAAAACTCTGAAATTTTCAGTGAAAACTGTCAAGTAGTTTTTGAGCCTATAGGGCATCCACAATATTTAGAAGAAAAAGATTGAAGGAATCCTATTGTATTTATAAACAAAGAGTTAAAGAACTAACACTAAAACAAAAACAAAAAATAACTGTCAGCTTATTATAAAAAGATCATAGCACTCTTCATTACCGACTGAGGGAGAGATCTGTTGGATCATATAGTAATTAATTAATTTAAATAACGGTAGGTTTTAGTTAAGTTCTGAACCTAATGCTTTTGAGTTTTTACTCGACAGAGGGCAATGATAGTTACTTTACAACAGGAAATATAAATAAATGACAACCTGTGTAGCGATGTACTGTCTGACCAAGAGGGGATGCGTCCTCAGGTACACGTAGAAGTTGAAGACGTTGGGATCCGCTTGGGGCATGGCGGCGTTGGACACGGTTTGCGGCTCGTTATCATCGTAAGCCGGGTGCAGCTGTCCTGCGCGGGCTATCAGCAGAGTGCCGAGGGAGGCGGAGTAGTCCCGCAGCATCCAGAGGGCCATGGAGCGGAGAAAAGGGTCCGGGTGAGCGCGCAGCATGTCCTGGTTCTCACCCTGCTTGTCCAGCCTGGAAATATCACTTATTTAGTACATTGATATTTAATACACATCTGCTCTGATGACGGGATACTGTCAGAACTTGGCCTAACCCCAAAAATAAATCATGATAATACAGTAAAACCAACTTATAAACAATCTAAATAAGAAATTTTCATGCATAAGCTGTATTTTTCGACATCATGAAACCTAACTAACCATCACACTGTACCCTTGCAGGGGTAGGCAAAAAGGAAGGACCGCAGCACAACTCTGTCTCGGTACAAATTCCTTGCTTCATTCATGTTCATACATACTCCTGTTATTCTGACTCCTGCCAACTCAAAATTTGATTCACTTGATTGTGCAATGTCTTTCTCAGGCATCCCGGCTACTTCTACCATTCATTTTCGAATCATATACATATTCTCTATACATTATTCTATACATATGCTCAACATGTCCAAGCCAATTAAGCTCCGCTTTTTAAATCTTATACATCACACTTACATCACTCAAGCCTTGAAACCTGACGCATAAAAGGTTTTTCAGTCCCTCAAAAAACCTTTAAGATTTAAGTTTTGCTATTTATTGATTGACCATTGATTGTTGATGACTGGAAGATATCTAAACCCATTTAGCTCTCTAAATTTATGACAATTTTCAAAGTTATTTAACACAGTACAAAAATGAACACCCAAATTGGCAGAGTTAAATTCAAATCAAAACATAACATTTGTCGATTTTTGTTTAAAAAGAGCATAAAAATAAACGTTTTCTATATTTCTTACCCAAGAATTTCATCGTACAACAGTACTTTGAAACTGTCTGGCATTTGGGAATCTGCATCGTATAGCCTGGCCACTACCATGGCCAGCTGAAGATCTTTCAGGCGTGTCAATATAACCTGGAATAAAAGATTAAAAAATATATAAGTAAAGGATCCAAGACAAAACCAATAAGGTGCAGATTTAAGTGGATTCTGAGAATTGAGTCCAAATTGTCCAAGCCAGTGGAACCACGGCATACTCAATTGGGGAATATTATGAGGCCAATGAGTAGGAAAGGAAAGGAGATAGGAGAGAGGAAGGTTAGAAAATGCATATCTTTTTTAATATGCTCCCAACCGCCTGGAGCTAGTGAGACTATGGCAACCCCAATTGGGGAATGTTGTGAGGTAGAAGGTAAGGGGAGGGGAAGAAGACAGGGAAGAAGAAAGTACCTAGCTATTTAGATCTGGCCACCAAACATGGCTAAAGCCGTTTCAAGCAACTAAATGGTGGTCTTACACCAACGCAATACTGAGAGAATCTTTCACTTTGGAACGTGCTGCAAATACATCTTATTTAATTTTTTATTTTTAATAAATTCCTTTATTATTTATTTAAATATATATTTTTTTTTATATACTTTCGGAGACGGTTTACAGTTAGTTCCCGTTAGTACTTAGGCCATAGGCCCATTGTACTATCTCCCATTTTACCTCAATCCTTAATAACCCAGTCCCTTTAATGAAGTTCACCAGAGTTGTCATTGGATATGTGGCTTAGTCTTCTGGTTCCACAATGTATCTCCCCAGGTATCTGAGCCTAGTTCCCACCAGGGCAGGACATTGGCACCACAAGTGAATTGGAGTCTCTTCATCCTCTTCACATTTTCTACATCTATTGGTGCTTTCCACTCCCAATAGCTGCATGTGTCTCCTGAGATGGCAGTGTCCCGTTAGTAGTCCTACCAGTTCCCTCAGCGAGTTTCTGTCCATATCGAGTAGTTTCCTGGTCCGTTCTGGGTCCGGTCCGTTTATGATTACTTTGGATTGCCTCATTCCGGGTGCCCTCTCCCATTCCTTCCAGTGCTGGGATTTGACCCACCTCTCAATATGTAATTTCGTGTGGCAAGCTGCTACTCCTAAGGCCGGCTCGGATCCCGCAAGTGGTGCTTTTACATTTTTAAATTAAGTCCCGTTAAACTGATTTGAATGCCGAGATTTGAACCCGAGATCTCCGGATCGCTGGTTGAGAGCCTTGCATCTCAACCATGGAGACCGTCAGTCTATTCAGATCTAGTCACTAGCTTAACCTCGCTCTCGCCGATAGGCCATATGTGGCCGCGGTAGGAATAAATCGCATAAAAAAAAAGAAACTTTTTTGGATGCGATTTTGACCCTTATGCATAAAGAAATTGTATGAAGAACAAGGTCTGAATGGTTTGGGCCATTCTCGTTCTTGACGTAACAAAAAGCCGCATAGCGCCTAGCCTCTCGGAATAAATTACAAAAATTATCTTTGAATGACTTGGTGACCTCGGCGTCACTTCAACTGTCATTTTGGGTGTGTAAACTTTGAAAATGTAAATATTTTACATTTTCAAAGAAGTATTAATGTCATAACTTCTTCGAAAACACCCTTGGATTGTTTTTTTTTCATGTAGGGTGTCTATTCAGGTTTGTGTAGAAATAAAAAAATCAGTTCATTTCCGTATAAATATATTTTTTTACGATTTGTTTCCGGAGTGGGAAAAAGCTAATTTCGCGCGGTTTTTTCCAAATACGCCCGGCTTTAGCCAGGTTAAATCAATCCAAGCAATAGGTCAAGCACTTGCGAATCTAAAAAGTGGTTTCTCACAAGTGGGATGATACTGAGAGTATCTCCCACAATGAATTTTGACAAGAACAATACTGATTTTTAAATGAATTTTGAATACTACAAATATGCAGAACAAATAATATGAATAGTACAGATATTAATTAATTATTATTTTTAATTGATAAACTAATGTTTAAGACAAGATTTTTATGCATAGCACAAAGGGTAACAATTATTATAAGCAATAATTATTAGCCTGAAACACTCATCAACATTGAAAAAATCTCCCGAGAAAAGATAAATGCCGCCGACGGGACCATGTCCCGTCGGCGGCATTTATCTTTTCTCGGGAGATTTTTTTTCAATGTTGATGAGTGTTTCAGGCTAATAATTATTGCTTATAATAATAGATATTAATTGTATGTTTAAAACTTGGCCGGTTACCAAATTTAGGTCGACAGCTAAAACGGGTAAGAATTCTTAAGAAGTTTACCTCCACAGCATCCTTCAAGGAGTCTCCGAGAAGGAAGAAGGCTG
The DNA here is from genome assembly GCA_917563855.2 of Limnephilus lunatus. Classification (NCBI taxonomy): domain Eukaryota; kingdom Metazoa; phylum Arthropoda; class Insecta; order Trichoptera; family Limnephilidae; genus Limnephilus; species Limnephilus lunatus. The sequence continues at coordinate 50,158,592 of OU830601.1, forward strand.
CGGCGTGTTCAAACCTCTGCCTACTCAGCAGGGCATATGCGTTTGTCTTTGCAGCTTTCCGCCATCTGTCTTCCCCAAAGTTGTTTGCAAAGAACTGTAGGAAGAAAAACAATTTCAATGATTATGTGGGGAACGGTATCCTCGGTAGTATAGTGGTAAGTATCCCCGCCTGTCACGCGGGAGACCGGGGTTCGATTCCCCGCCGGGGAGCCAGCATGTGGGGAACGGTGAACGCATCCACCTTAAAGTATATTTTTGTGTACTGGTCACACTAGACACGACACGAGAGGTCGGACCGGCGCTCTCAGCCGTGAGTTTAGCATTCTGAAATCCGCCACCGTCTGATAGACATTTTGTTGTGATAAGTTCTCAGTTCCCCACATAGAGCCGTACTATGTAATTACCGTGTAAATGGTTGTAATTCGATATTTAAATAAATAACCTTCTGATCGATTCAGTGTGTTAAATAATTGGAGTCAGTACATGTGGGTGACAGTGAATACCCATCATCGCGCTGGTAAGTCGCCGAGAGTATTCACGCACTCAATTTAAAGTACCCACATCTAAAATTATTACATATGTATTTTTCCTTTAAGAGTAGGTCCGTCTGAACATACAAGCGATATTCGACCCTTTGGAATAACAAGGTTCCATCCGTCGCGGTAATGTTATGCGATAATGGGATCTATAGTAAGCTACTTATTATTATACATTATCGTATGACGTTACCGCGACAGATAGAACCTTCTATTCCAAAGGGTCGAATTATCAAATAAAGATTCTATACAATTTAACATTAAAAAAAAATATTCTCACGTTAGTCATCTTCTCGTCCCGTTTGGAGCGGAAGAGGCCCCACAGCAGTGCCTTCTTCCTCATGGCCAGGTAGTAGAGGGCCGCGTCCATCGGATCCTGCCGCTCCTGGTAGGCAGCGCGGGCCACACGCTCCATGCAAGTACGAAGCAGCTCGGGGGTGCGGACCCACCAGCCGGCGCCTGGAGAGATAGTAACTTCAATTAGCAGCGTAAGACACTTTAATTTTGACCGCCTTACTAACTTTGACCAAAAAATGACATTTCTACCAAGTCAATCAACAATTGAGGTAGGACCGTATGGTGTGTGGGTGCAATTCAATATTGCGCCAAATGCAATAAACGAAACTATCCTGCCTTAATTAGTTTACAAGTAGCTGTACAAAGAGTGAAACGTTGTCTTTTTGTTGAAAAAACTACCAGAGACTTTTTTTTTTAATACTGTACAAGAGTCCCAATTGCTCCCAACCGTCTGGAGCCAGTGAGGATCATTTCACCCTCAATTGAGGAATATTGTGAGGCTGAAGGTATTGGACAGGTGAAGTAGATGAGGAGAGGAAGCTAGGGAAATTCATTTTTTTGGTCACCAAACACGGCTAAAGCCATTTCAAGCAACTTTTCAGTTCTACATGGTGGTCTTACGTAAGGAGTGAGAGTATCTTACTTTTTTTTATTTTATTTATTTATCTATAATAAAATATATTTACATTGGTTTTATTTGTAGCCGGTCTCACTAGGGTATACCTGTGTCGAGACAGGCGTAAAAGAGAGTATCTTACTGAGAGTATCTTCCATTCTAGAATGTGTTGTAAACATACTAAATATCATTTAGACCTCCGGATTGCTAGTCAAGAGCCTTACTCCTCGACCACGGAGAGCATCAAAGACTAAAATCATCTACACTTATTACTCCAATTAAAGTCTGTTAGGTGCGTGTACATTTATTGTCCAGATAATTAGTCATACATCAGCCAGTGGCTGAGTGGGCATCGCATTTGGATCCCACCCGGGCGTCGCGTGTTCGATTCCTCGTCTGGCTAAGTCCTCCATTATGACTCAAGAAATATTTTCGGCTTACTGTGGTGGTAGTAGGAGATTTTCAAATATTGTTGGGTTATTCATAGCCTGGGAATGTTTGTCTTTCTTTTTTAAAACCGAAATTTGAGTCGAGTATGCAATTAAGCGTAAAAATGTACCCTCTATCTGATACAATACTCAGATTACTCATAAACAATTATAATGCAGAAAAACTTATAGTGAAATAAACAAAATAGAAGTTTTCTGGTTTACTAGAAGGAAATTTCAAAATGTCGTACTTTGTATTTACCGGACTGTAATGCTTCCCGGTCATGGACATACAAATAGATGGACCTGCCCTAAGTGATAAAAGGCGTATTATTTCCCCCTCCCATTGGAACCATTTTATCGGAACCGGCTGGGCTTGCGAGAGCCTTGCGTGAATCTAAAAAATGTGACGTCATCATTCTTGTCCGGACCAGTGTCGAGCTCTCATCGGTATATTTTACGAAATAACACGGCAAAAATGGTGACTTGTGTTATTAAAACATATAAAAATAGAAGTGAATAAGATAATAAACAAAATTTTCATATTTCATTCCATAGGTATAATAAGCATTATTTTAGGAGATCATATAATATGATAACACATCAAGATACATGGCAACGCGAAACACAAAGCCGCTGTTTCATTAAGATACATGGCGGCGCGAAACATAAAGCCGCTGTTTACTGAGGTAAGTAAATTATGAAGCATTTGTAAAAGTGTGTTAACTAAATACGGAAACAAAATATTTCACTCCGAAAATAAGTGAAACTTTACTTTGCCAAATTTGGATTTCTGATATTTGTTCATATGGTGGGAAGCAATTCACGCTCAATTCAAGCCATGTAAATAGGTCGATTCATTCAAAAGCAGATTTTACTTAAGAATTAAATGGTCATATTATAATGCGAGATGCCTATATACTGTTAGATTGATTTATTGGCAAATCACAGTCATCGTCCCTCTCTTTGACACCCGCCATAGTTAGTTTTTACCCCTCATCTGTAAGTTCTGGTCTATCTATTTGTACGTCTATGTTCACGGTGTTATTTTACAGCATATTTAATATTTTAAAAACTTCTCTTCTTCTTTATGTGCCTTATCAGGTCCCCCCGACGTTGGCGATCACTCTTGAAAATGTCTCTCTGTCTTGCGCTGCCCGGAATAGCTCCTCCACACTTCTAATGCCGGTCCACTCTCGTATGTTTCGCAGCCAAGACATTTGTCTCCTACCAGGCCCTCGGCGACGCTCTATCTTGCCTTTCAATATTAAATGGAGCAAGTGATACTTCTCCCCTCGAAGTATATGACCCAGATATGAAATTTTCTTGATTTTAATTAATGTAAGCAGTTCCCTATCTGCTCTAGCCCGCCTGAGAATTTCTATGTTGGTGATCATGTCGGTCCATGGGACCTTGAGCATTCTACGATGAAGCCACATTTCGAAAGCCTCTAACCTGTTCATGGTATTTATTTTCAAGGTCCATGTTTCACAACCATACAGCAAGACCGACCACACATAACATTTTAGCATTCTCTGCCTTAGTTTTAAGCTTATATTGTCATTGCAGAAGAGGGATTTCATTTTTATGAATGCAGTTCTTGCTGCTTCAATTCTGCACCTAATCTCTATATCTGGGTCAAGAGTCTCCGTGAGGATACTGCCGAGGTATCTAAATCTCTCCACCTTTTCGACATTACACCCATTTAACTGAATCATTGATCCAGAGTGATCTAGTCGTCCAAAAGTCATCCATTTAGTTTTATCGACGTTGATTGTTAGGCCCAGTTGCTCACCAGCATTATTAACAAGATCTAATAGGTCTTGGAGGTCACTGATACTGTCAGCTAGTAATACAGTATCATCTGCATATCTTATGTTATTAATGACAACTCCGTTGATCTTGAGACCCTTCTGGGTAATACTTACGGCTCTTTTGAAGACATAGTTGGAATAAAGATTAAATAATAGTGGCGACAGGATACATCCTTGTCGTACTCCACGCTGAATGGCGATTGCATTAGATCTCTCATTCCCATGTCTTATTTCTTTTAAAAACAGACATGTGTAAATAATATTTTATTTGGTAAGCATTCGAATATTGTTTTCCTCATTATTTAAAAACTTAGTAGTTGGAGATATCAGACTAATCAACTGGACGATCGGTATATGAAGAGTGGGAAGTGGGTCCGCAACATACCCAGCTCCTTGAGGTTGGCCCACTTGGGCTGTCCCTTGGCATAGCCGGGCACCAGCATGAGCAGCTGCTCGGCGCTGTCCGAGTGGAAGGCCCAGGCTATGTTGGCACTGCCCACTCCCTTGTGCTGCAGCGGGGCTCGAGCCCCCAGAGGCAGGCAGCGCAGCAGGTAGCCAAAGTGCTTCATAGCCAACAGGAAGCGGAGGCCGCAGTCATCCAGGGCATCTGAAAATTTAAACAAAATTTTAATTATTCAATCTAAATTATATCGACGAAAGAAAAAGAAAATTCCCAACTGTCTAAATAATAATAACGTTATTAAATATAATTTATTTAAAAAAAAGGGCTAACTTTTAACTCCCTTCAGGCATTTAATAATTTTTATGTACAAGTCCTTGTGGATTTTCGTAATGCTTCTAAGGTATTTAAAGTGTGTTATGTATTTGTTATTTCTGAAGTTGTCGCAAAAACAAATACTATTTTGAAAATTAGATAAAAATATCTTTCATATGTTAAGATTTAAAATAAACTTAGATATTTCTAAACAATAAAATTTTAATATCAAACATGAAAATGTTAACAAAAAAACTTAAATTTGGATTGAAATGTTCATAAATTTGAAAGAATTCAGGTAATTAGTAAGAAAACTGGGACTTTCTATGTATAAGCTGTTTATACGAAAACGAAAAAATCCTGTTAATTTTTAATGTCTGGATGACTTTTAGAGGGCCTTTTTTGTGCAAAATCTAAACTAAGGGCGCTGTACAGATTTGAATATATATTTTATTTTTTGTACTCGTATTTTTAACTAAAACTAGACAACTTATGAATAACAGATTACATCCACCGGTTTATCAATCGATAAACTATATGTACGTATAATGCATTTGACCAATGAACGTGATGCTTCATAAAAATGTACATAATATTTATTGTTATACATATATACTTTGACCTTTAATATTTGAGACAGACTGGGAAGAATAATTATTATTTCTCTTTCCAACGATGAATAAATCACATATCTACGCATTATAGAAAAAAGATTAAAAAAACTTTTACAATGTATGGACGCCCTGGTAAGAGCTATCCTTCAGAGGCTCTGATATAATATAACATTTTGGCTAGTAATGTCCTTCCGAGGCAAAGAAGGGTTAATATCCAAACAATCCAAAAAAAACACTTCAAAAACAACACTTGAGAATTTGCACAGGCCTCTCTAAAAACATTAAGATCTACTGGCTTTGAGTAAGAATTGGCCACTTGCATCACATTTAAAAAAAAAAAAATCCGGTTTAGGCAAATATTTTAAGACATTCTGTATTTTTTTTTTTTTTAATCTCATTTTTGAAACCCTGGCGATTTTTTGAAAATTTCAATCTGAAAAATCAGACCATTTTTTATAAACCGGAAAGACGGGACATAATTTTATGTGTGCGAAAAACGATAATTACATAGCCGAAAATCATTTAAAAAAAAAAGTTTTCCACACGAATAGCAATAAATTGTACGGGGTTCTCTTCGTAACATCTGTAAAAACACCGCCATCTTTATCAAAAAATCAAACCAAAGGATAAGTTCGCATGGAACAAACAATAAATCTAGTGAACGTTAAACGCAAATTCAAAAATTCGCCAGAAATCAAAGTAATGGCATATAAAAAAAAAAATTAATCAGTGTGGAATTTTACAAATTAAGGGAACATAATCGGAGACGGGGCATCTTACTAATATTATAAATGCTAAAGTTTGTGTGGATGGTTGGATGGTCCTTACTCTTTCACGCAATAAATATCGAATGGAATTTAAAAATTCTTTCACTAATCGAAAGCTACATTATTTGCGAGTAACAAAGGATATATATATATTGGTAAGCTCTGGCGTTATGAATAAGCTGTGGCGTTATGAAATTATGTATCATACATTTTCTGTCCCGAACAAAATCGAGTTATTGCAAACGTCAAACAAATTGTTACCTTGGAAACAATGTTTTTTTTTAAATTTTAGGCTCAAAAAGAGTGCTTTGTTGTGCTTAAAAAGAGTGCTTTTTTGGCGTCGTAGTTAATATCTACCTATCTCTAAAAATGTTTATTGTCCGAATGAAAAGCATAGCGTTGCTATAAAGCATAGCGTTTGACGTGGACTGCCATTTTGCTATTTTTTTTAGGTTGCTCTGGATTCAAATATATAATAATAAATAAAAAACCAATAAAGGGAGTAGGTACTTAAAATAAATTTCTATTTCTATAATTTAAAAATTTTCTAAAATAGAATTTTTATTTGCGAAATGTCATTCTCAAGAATTTTATTTGTTTTATCGTTATTTGTTGTTTGTTTTATGTGATTTTTTTTAAACAGAGATAATTGGAGGAATGGAAAATGACATAGGCTACTTTTTATCATGGAAAAAAATTTCATTACCGTGGAAAAATTCTTTATACAGTAATTTCCCACTAATACATGCGAGCGAAGCCGCGGGTAAAAGCTAGTTTTAAATAATGGATTTATTCATTTAAAAATAAAAAAGCTATACATTTCTATAATTTTCGTAATCTTAATAAAAAAATCTATCAACACGATTTTTTCCAAGACGTTATGAAATCCATGCAAGTGGCCTATTGGGAATCATGTGCAGCACATCCACAAAGAATAAAAATTAAACAACAAAAAGATAATTTACCTGTCCCGACATCATCACCCTGCGGTGTTCCTTGGAGATTCTCTTTGGATATGGCTGTCTTAGCTGCATCTATCGCAAACCTCTCGGCGAAATCAGTTTTGGATGTAGACACGGTGTCGGCCAAAGCTAGGAGATGCATCTGATCGAGAGAACTGAGGCCTGGTAGATGGGTGTGAGTGAGGAGACGTGATAGTGCCCTTCCTGAAATACAAACGGGAAAATAAAAAAAATGTATTCAAATTGGTTATAGTGACAACTGAATTGTTGTGTCAAAAATTATTATTTCAAAGATGTAAATTGTTGCCACCTTATCCCGTGGTAACAAAGTGCACAGACAAGGCCAACTTTTAAAAAATAAATGTATTAATCTGACCTTGTCTAGGTCCAAAGTGTGACAGTCCTTGTCTCTCGGGAACTGAGGGTCTTCGGTCTCCTCGCCTCGGACTATCCGGGTCTTCCTGCAGCAGTTCATCCAGGTCATCTTCTCCGGAGAGATTGCCGTCAAACAGCTCATTGTAATCCTGGATTATAAGAAGATAAAAATAAACAAAGTTTCCAAAAACCGACCAGACAACTCCGAATGAAATCAACTCAACGCCTCATTTGAAAATTGATGATAAAAATTGGTTGAATAGGTTACGTTAGGCTATTTTTCTATTTTTTTTTTCATAGCTTTTAACCTTCCATCAGGCGCAATGCAAATCCTAACACGATCAGGCGCAATTCATCTGTGAGATTAAATCACAGAAAAACAGATCAAAATAGAAATTTTGCTCAATTTTTCGAGACGAACGGAAACTAGCCCTCTGTGAGCCCCTATATCGGCGATATTTACCATTTGGCAAAAAAATAACAGATCACTTCATCTCGATTAGTTGCGCCTGACTTTTCTAAGAGATGTTGAGTTGACTTGATTCTGAGTTGGCATGGAACCGTTGCCACAGGGGTAACCAAAACCTCTGAATTACTATCCTTGAGTGATAGTGAATTTATTGTATTCCTAAACATGTAAACATAGCTTTATACGTAATAAGAAAATGATCGGGGTATTTCAGTGACCCCTAATGGTAACACAAGTTTTGTTTAGCATCTGGGCATGTCAAAGGATACCCGATATTATCTAATATAAATATTTTCATCTTCGCTGTCCATGATGATAATAATTGATACTAAAAATGATAGTAAAATTGTCAACATGCCCCCCACCCTCCAAAATAAGGTTGAGAACCTATGCTCTTACTTGGTCATTATTCGGAGTATAGTTGTGAGTTTAACGAGTGTTGAGGCAAAATTTCGGCTCAACAGTTGATCAGTAGGATTGAGAACAACGGCCGTTAGAGGGGATAAATGTTGCTGTTCACCTTAGCTTCTTGCTTAGTAGTGAGGTGTCCAGGTCTTTCCTTATCAGCTACCAGCAGTGTCCACAAGGGTAAAGGAGGAACCGTATTGATTTCTGTATAATCCAGCTGAAGTTCTTCGGGTATTTGCTGTGGGAACAAACAAAATATTGTATTTTCATTCTAAATAATTCAAGGATGAAAAGGTAGTTTTTTAGGAAGGTTCCGTAATAATAGTATTTAATACTTTTAGTTGTACGCTAAACAAGCGTTTGAAAAGATAGATAATTTGTGTATAAACAGCCTAAAAACCAGCTTTTCATCCTTTTTGGACAAAGATGAATGTAAAAATAATACAATTAAGCAGCAGTGGCCAAATTTTAGGACCTCACGGGCGATTAACTTGACAATTTTAAATCCCGCAGATCACTAACAGGATTTTTAGTGTTAAATATATTTAGAAAAAAAATTATCAAAGAACACATAAAATAAAACTATTAATTGTAACCAAATTATAAAAGCTTTATCAATAAACAAAAATTGTAAAAACAAATCAATTAAAGGGTGGTTTAAATAATCATGTCCACATTTCTCTGCCAAACAGAAATTTTTTTCGCAGATCACCAGTGAACCTTGAACCACTTTGGCGACAGCTGCAATAAGGGTCCAACAAGCAAAAAAAAATCAGTGAAACTTTCTTAGAAGGTTTTCTAAGTAAGAGGAAACAAAAACCTTTCAGAAATCAAAAAAAATCAGAAGTCCTTAAGCATGAAAACTTCTCATGAGAGAACCGTGTAAGCGAGTTTCACAGAATTTTGGAAGTTTTTTTAAGCTCTTATTGTTTAAATTGAAAAATTATTTTTAATTGATTTTGGCAAAATTGAAGTTTTTTGAGTAAATAATATGGACATCCTACCATTTCTTGAAAACTTTGGCACCGGCTTCACAGAAAATATGACTTTTCTAATGAAACTGAAAAGTAGATGAACATATACGGTGTGACATTCAATTTGTACAGACTACGTGCATATTTAGCGGCGTAAACAAGATGCTCGGAAGCATCCAATAAATAATATAGCGGTGTTTTAACACGAAATAGATATTTAGGTGCTGCATACTCACTTCACAATATTTACTTTTAGCAATAATAGAATCTAATATTCCGCTAGGAAATATCTCGCCAAAACACATCAATGATGAAATATTTATAAATGGTTTGTAACATTCATTGCTTCAGAATTTTGATATCGATAGCAAACAGTGCCAGCAAGCAAATTGCTTTTTAGTAACTTGCTCCGTCATGCTATTAAAAAAGCATTTCATGAAAACATTAAAAATAAAAAATGGGAAAAAAGCTTTTTTTCCAATTTAAAAAATTATTTGATTAGCATGATATTACGTGAAAATCTGTTTCACTATAGAAACATGACACAAAAGTATTGTCATAATAAATAACATTATTGCAATGATACATGACATGATGATTGCTTGCTTTTCTATTTGGAAGCAATAGTGTTGTATGTAACGAATGTTTCAGTGAAGAGATCTAGGAAGAAAGATGTCACCTTGTCCATTTGAGAAAACTCACGTTTAAAGTGCCAAATACTTTTTGCAGTAAGTAATTTGAGAAAATTTTAGTTTATTCTTTTTTGTCATCAGCATATAAGCATTTTCTATCGATTCTAAAATGAACAAGGTGAGAATTTTGTATAGTTAAATAGGCACGAACCAAAATTTTCAAAGCGCAACACGAGAGCAAGAACTGTTCAGTCAGTCAGTTGAACTAAATCGCCACCTGGCCAGGCGACAATGTGAGATGGGTTGCATTTAATAGGTATAGGATGAAACTAAATCATTGGTTGGTAAAAACTCGATACATTTAATCAATGTAAGCCAAAACCGATAGTGCTTCCAATGGAAGCAAAAAGCACGTTGCTCAATTATCAAAATTAGGTTGGGTGTTGCAATTCACAAAACAGAGAAAAGATTGGTTCGGCCAGATGAAATGAGTGAGAAGAGACTTACCTGTACATTATCCAGAGGAGATGCTGCCCCCGCTACATAAGACACGGACAGCGTGCGAGATCTGGACCAACCGCGCTGTAAATCAAACATGCTCGTACTGCAGACAAACTCAGCCGTCGCCTCCTCTCCTCTCACCGCCCTCTCCTTATAAACTATGATAAACGTGATTCAAGTCGCAACAGTGCCAATTCTCACTCAAACGTGATTCAAGTCGCAACAGTGCAAACACTTAATAGTGAGAATACTAAGTGACAAGACTCAGTAGTGAGAAACCAAATATATAGTGAGAAGCCACAAAATGTGAACACTCAATAGTGAGAAGCCTCAATATGAGAATACTCATTAGTGAGAAGCCTCAGCGTGAGAACACTGAATAGTGAGAAGCCTCAACATGAGAACACTCAATAATGAGAAATCTCAACAGCAAGAAACATCAACATGAGAACACTCAATAGTGAGAAGCCCCAGCTTGAGAACACTCAACAGTGAGAAGCATCAATACGAGAGCACTCAATAGCAAGAAACCTCAACATGAGAACACTCAATAGTGAGAAGCCTCAACATGAGAACACTCAATAATGAGAAGTCTCAACATGAGATAGCGAGAAACCTCAGCATGAGAACACTCAGTAACGAGAGGATGCAACCGAGACCTCACCAAAGTGAGTATAACACACAGTGTGGCAAGGCTTGACAGTGAGAAGACTCCATGGTGAGAAAATGCGACAGTGAGATGACACCCCAGTGAGAAAATCGTATTAAAATCGTGATTGTGACGAGACAGAAAGATTGTGATTTAATTAAAATTGATGGTGAAAGAGAAAAAAACTCTAATGTAATGTAAAAAAGTTTAGAAAATGATGGCGATCTCACACAATAAATTATTGAAATATACTTTGAATACTGACTAATTGTAAAAGAAAGTGGGTAGGTATTTGTAGGAAAAGTGAAACTAAAGCTGTAAATTCAGCTTATAAGAAGCAATTTGTGACTGCCAATTGGTGTTTAGAGATAAATTCAAAATAAATAAACTAACATACAATAGAGTGCTTAAAAAGAAGCAACTTGCAGATTAATCAAATTTCTCAGAGTCAATAATAAATAATAGGGTATGTTCATAACAATTTAGATTAGATTTTTTTCATAACAATTTGTATTGAGTTCATATGCTAATAATTTTACATGCATTTATTTATGTAATTTTAAAATTCAGTCAATCTGTCTGATACTACTTTATTTAAATTGAGGATATGTGAAAAACTGGACTAATACAAATGTGAATATTTAAATGCTGTGCATTAAATACAAAACAAGTGCCAGCATTTTAAAACTTTGCATAAATAAATTAGGTTCTTAAATAATAAAAATAGATGTACCCATATTTGGTATATTTAAAATAATTCATAATCTGCTCGTTTATAGATGGCCTAAATTTAATTATTTTAGGTATAAAAAACCATTTTTGCAAATTATTGAAAGAATTGTTTGTTTGCGCCCGTAAATACACAACATGAATAAATAGTTTAGTCCGTATAAAAATTCTTTGAAGAACAGCGTACAAATTCAATACTGTACCGGTGATTCAATCCAATATTATACAGTGAAACCCTCTTAAGAACTTCTCTCTTAAGAAGTATTGTGGCTTAAAATGTTTGGTTTTTTCAGTCCCTCGGCCCGAAATTGGCCCAATTTTTCTCACATATTTGGTTTTCCTGCTTAAGAAGTTTTTTCCGATACCTTGGAAAACTTTTTAAGAGCGTTTCACTGTACATATTTGCAAGCATTTCTTGGAAGAATAGAGTTTTTATACATACAAAACTATTTACATATACAGTGAAACCCTCTTAAGAAGTTTTCTAAGGGTCAGGAAAGAACAAACATCTTAAGACATCTCAGAGGGTCCAAAAAACCAAACCTCTTAAGCCACGAAACTTTTTAAGAGGGTTTCACTGTATTCACATCTTAATATTTTACAACATAACATGCAGAAAGGATTTTTTTTTAAAACAATTAAATTACCGCCATCTATAAATAAATATGAATTATTTTAAGTTTACCCTAAACACATTTATATTGGAGATATTATATGATGTATTCATTTATTAAACAAAATGCAAAAAATTCTTTGATTAATACAATCAAATAAGTTTTTTTTCTCATATTTAACAATATTAATTTTCAGTTTACTTCTACATACAAAATACAGCTTTGGTTTACAAAAAATATTTCCATTCAAAATTCACTAGAAAATTCAGAACGAGTAAGTTATTATACTATAGTAACAGAAACAGTTATTATATAATATTATAGTAACATTATTATATTATGTTTATAATTTGGTGATAGCGAAAAAGATAGAAATGAAGTTATAATAATTGAGGTTGTAAGTTATAAATCACAGTTTAAGCTATTATTACGTTTACAACATCAGAGCCATCGCTTGATTCTAAAGTAGTTTAAACAAAAGGCAGTATCTATTTTCAAGCTGCATTACTAATAGTAACATTACATAACTAGACTTACCAACACTTGGTTGGTTCTAGAAAACATCACATAACACAACATTTATTATATTATTATGTGGCAAAGTTACTGGGGAAGGATTCTATTAGATTGTCGCATGAAGAAAACACATAGTTGTCCATGTCCCACTCTCAGTAAATGAGAACTCCATGACTTGCAATAGGAAACCCATGAAGGACATTTCTTGGCTTGTTCAAGGTTTTTCTATGCAGCCTATCAATTGTTTAATGAGTAAATCAGAATTTAAACATCTCCTTGAAACAGTTTCAGTTCTAAATAAGTGCAACTCAATGAGAACTTCAGTTCAATTTTTTTTTAAATTGCTTGACGGCGTTACATAAATCATCGAATTATTATTTATTATTATCATGGGCCCATTGTACTTTTTTTTATGTGAACACCACACAAGAGTCTCAACTGAGAGCCAGTGAGACTATGGCATCCCCAATTAGGTTATATTTTGAAGCTGAAGGTAAATGGGGAGGGGAAGGAAGAAAGGGGTAAATGGGAAAGTACCTGGCTATTCAGATTTAGTCATCAATCACGGTTAAAACCATTTCAAGCAATGTTTCAATTATGAATTTTGGTATCTAAAAAGAAAATGGCGAACCAGTGAATTTTATTTTCTGTTTTTTTGGAAACTTTTCAGCATTCATAAAAAAAAAAAATAGAAGGAGGACCTTTATAAAAAAATCCCTTCGTGGTGCCATAGAGATTGCAAATCGAATGTATAGTTTTCTTAATATGTTGTCAACCAGCCGAGCGATTCTCTAGGTTTTGTGAAACATCTTGTGAGAGCATTCCAAATGCATCTTTCAGAAAACGAAAAAAAAATGACAAAAATATTACCATGGTCAGTGGTGCCTTAAAGTTTAACAGGCTTGTATTTTGGGTACATATTCGGCAGTAATTATGTAGATTATTTTTTTGAGGATTTTCGCAATGTACCTTGTTGAGAGATTTGTTTGACTACGAGCGTTTTCTCCATGAACCAATCTATCAGAACCGTTGCTCTCATTTAGAAGAAGTGTTTGTTAGAAAGATGGTGTTGACTCGATTAAAGGTTCTATCAGACATTGAGACATTGACTCTCTAACAGTAATCACAAGGTGCAGATATGTAATGAAGCCAGTCATTTCATGCCTAGAGCTAGGTGTGGCGGCAGTGGGACTTACCTGGCGCGTGATGCTGTCATCATCACCAGCTGAACTGCGGGAGTTTAGGGAACCCCCCAGACACCTTAATCAAGTAAAAAGAAAATACAAAAAAGTCAGTTAATTTTCAGGAAGGTTCTAAACATATTAGTTGTTTTGGGTGACTGGACAACTTAACAATATGCAACTTCATCTCCTCCTTTTAAAAGTCATTAAAAGTAATGAAAAAAAAAAGTTGCATTAGGTTAGGTTATTTTTTTTTTTTTTTTTCGTAACTTTTAATGATGTTTCAAAGGGGTGTTGAAATATGCCACTTTGTTGAGTTGTCGTGGATCCATTGTTTTGATAAGACTTTTTATTTAGTTAGTGAAAATATATTACAAAATCATAACAATAATATTAACAATACATTAAAAACCATTCTGGTGTTCTGATCATAGCTATTCATGCCAAACAAGTCATATTTGCAAAGGCACATTCGGACTCACAGCAGAAAAAATCATTCTCGTGTTCTGACTGCAGCTATTCATGTACACAAAAGTCATATTTAGATATCACGGTTGGTGTTAACACTCCATTGTGGAGCTTCGCCTATAATAATGCCTCACCTGACTAAATGGGCGAGGATAGCCTTGACCCATCTGATCTTCCCGCTGTTGAGTAGTTCCATCAGCTGCTTGGGGTGGTACTGCGGCAACACCGGGCAGGCCATCCGAGATGCCTCAAAGAGGCCGTAGTCTGGCATGTAGTCCAACAGGGGCTGCAAATATAACAATCATGATACATAAACAACAGATTGTTTACTTTTAAGTTCTAGAGAAATATGCTCAGGATTCCATGGACAGTCAGATGCACAAATGTGTCCACTGACCCTAACATCGTGGTCGTAGCAGATAAGGAGAGGGCGAATGGCGAGTTTCCGACGCCATAAAACCTGATCAGCTCAGCTAAGGGAAGGTAACCCCTACAGAAAAATCCCTGGAGAAGGCAACGGGAAACCACTCCAGTATATTTTCCCAGCAAATCACTATGGAGAGAAACCAACCAATGGCCCCGAGTCCCGGGTGGCCCTTAAATGGGCCAGGGGTGCGAAGAATCTCCCGGCTCAAAATAGTGAATTCAAATATAAGATTAGGAACATGGAATGTTAGAAGTTTTGTACAGCGGTAAATTGGATAATACGATACAGGAAATGGAAAGATTAAAAGTGGATATTCTTGGAATTAGTGAACTGAGAATTGGACTGGCAGCGGCATACACCAACATGATAAGGGAAATCTATACTACTCAGGAAGTGACCCGCAGGACAAAAATCGTCGAAACGGAGTTGCTATATTTGTCATGGAGAAGTATGTAAAATTTGTTAAGAATTTTGTACCCATCTCGGACAGAATAATATTATTACAATTACACTGTCAACCCATCAACATTAATATTATTCAAGTGTATGCACCAACAGCGGAAGTGAGATATGATGGTGATGTGGAATCTTTTTATGACTCACTAGCCAGTACATTGCAAAGTTTGAAAGGAGGAGAAGTCAATTTTGTCATTGGAGACTTAAATGCCAAAATTGGTGAAGGTCGCCGCTCTCATATAGTTGGTGAATATGGCTTAGGCATAAGCAATCAAAGAGGTGATAGACTATATGAATTCTGCCAGGATAAATATATGGTTGTATTAAATACTTGGTTTAAACTCCCGAAAAGAAGGCTTTATACATGGAGGTCACCTCAGCATGGAACAATCTATGATATTGTCAGGAACCAAATTGACTATGTGTTAGTAGACCATAGATTCAGGAATTCTGTAAAGAGAGTCACCACGTACCCTGGTGCGGACATTGGTTCTGACCATGTTTTGTTAACTGCCGATATTGTTTTATGCTTAAAACAAATAAAAAAGCCCAAAAACAAAATTAAAATGGATATCTCGAAACTCCAAGAAGAAGTGGTCAGAAATAAGGTATCTCAGACTTTGAACGATAATATTAGACTACTCCGTCGTGATCCATCAATAGAAATACAAACACAGTGGGATAACCTGAAGTCAGTTATATGTGAAACCTGTGATACAAATTTGAAAGCTGATAAGCAAATTAGAAAAAAGAATTGGATGACTGACCACATTTTGAACTTAATGGATGAGAGACGTAAACACAAACATAATGAGACACAATATAAAAACTTACAAAGAACGATTAGATGTGAAATTAAAAAAGCCAAAGAAGAATGGATGAAGTCACAGTGTGAAGAACTAGAGTCGTACAGTCGTAGTCACAATGCATTTAAACTTCACAAAAAATTGAAGGAAATTACAGGCACTTCTAGAAGAATTACTCCATCATGTTTAGTTGACGATTCCAATAAATTGATTTTGGATGAAAAAGATATTTTACAAACGTGGGAAAAGTATATTCATGATACATTCAAAGATATTAGACCTGACATTAATATTCCTAACGATCAATTGCATGGACCATCGATTTTAAAATCAGAAATTCTTCATGCGATAAAGACTTCAGAACATAGAAAAGCGTGCGGACCAGACGATATTCCAGTTGAGGTGTTGAAGCTCTTTGATAATGAAAATGTTGACTACCTGTTGAGGTTATTTAACTCTATATATGACACAGGGAATATACCCCAAGATTGGCTAAAATCCACCTTCGTGACATTACCTAAAAAACAATACCCTAAGAAGTGCAGTGACTATCGATTAATAAGCTTGATGAGTCATGTCCTTAAATTATTCCTTAAAATAATACATGCCAGGATACGCGATAAGTGCGAGCAGGACTTGGATGACACTCAGTTTGGCTTCAGAAATGCGTTCGGTACGCGTGAAGCATTATTTTCTGTCGACGTACTATTGCAAAAGTGTCGTGACCAAAGAAAGGAAGTCTTTGCCTGTTTTATTGACTACGAAAAGGCATTTGACAGGGTAAAACATGCTGACCTAATGAAAATGCTTGCGGATTGTAACGTTGACACCAAAGACCAGAATTTCATTAAAAACCTGTATTGGTTCCAAACAGCAGAAATAAGACATGGGAATGAGAGATCTAATGCAATCGCCATTCAGCGTGGAGTACGACAAGGATGTATCCTATCGCCACTATTATTTAATCTTTATTCTTACTATGTCTTCAAAAGAGCCCTAAGTAATACCCAGAAGGGTCTCAAGATCAACGGAGTTGTCATTAATAACATAAGATATGCAGATGATACTGTATTACTAGCTGACAGTATCAGTGACCTCCAAGACCTATTAGATCTTGTTAATAATGCTGGTGAGCAACTGGGCCTAACAATCAACATCAATAAAACCAAATGGATGACTTTTGGACGACTAGATCACTCTGGATCAATGATTCAGTTAAATGGTTGTAATGTCGAAAAGGTGGAGAGATTTAGATACCTCGGCAGTATCCTCACGGAGACTCTTGACCCAGATATAGAGATTAGGTGCAGAATTGAAGCAGCAAGAACTGCATTCATAAAAATGAAATCCCTCTTCTGCAATGACAATATAAGCTTAAAACTAAGGCAGAGAATGCTAAAATGTTATGTGTGGTCGGTCTTGCTGTATGGTTGTGAAACATGGACCTTGAAAATAAATACCATGAACAGGTTAGAGGCTTTCGAAATGTGGCTTCACCGGAGAATGCTAAAGGTCCCATGGACCGAAATGATCACCAACATAGAAATTCTCAGGCGGGCTAGAACAGATAGGGAACTGCTTACATTAATTAAAATCAAGAAAATTTCATATCTGGGTCATATACTTCGAGGGGAGAAGTATCACTTGCTCCATTTAATATTGAAAGGCAAGATAGAGGGTCGCCGAGGGCCTGGTAGGAGACAAATGTCTTGGCTGCGAAACATACGAGAGTGGACCGGCATTAGAAGTGTGGAGGAGCTATTCCGGGCAGCGCAAGACAGAGAGACCTTTTCAAGAGTGATTGCCAACGTCGGGGGGACCTGATAAGGCACATAAAGAAGAAGAAGTCCATTCTGGAAGGGCACAATAGACTTTCAATTATCTGCCTTAATCATATTTTAAGATATTTTGGACATGTAGCTCGTCAAACTGAGGACTCCAGCTTGGAGAAACTCATAAAGGCTCCACGGCAAAGTGTTTGGCAGGAGAAGTAGAGGAAGGTAACCAATGGGCTGGAGTGATCAAGTATCACTGGCTTCAGGTACGTCAGTGTACGCAGCTCTCTAAGCAGCAGCGAGCAAGGAGCCTTGTCCACCATGGAAATTGGAATAGGGGTTACGATCCTCAGCTATGAGGAACTGAATTAAGAAGAAGAAACCTCCCTCTAATATTATTTAACCATCAAAGAAGCTAATATCAACAATTATCAATGAAAATATGAGACAGACAACGATACAGAAAATAAAGAGGCAAATGGAACTCGAGCCCAGATTCTCTAGTAAATACATTCAGTTGAAATAAAAATTGTGGATGCTGTAGTCTCACCTGCTTCCGACAGTTGAATGTATGGTAACATATTTTTAAAAAGTTACCTGCTGATCAGTAGAAGTGCTCTGATTAGGCTTGCGTCTCTTAGCCTCCCTGTCCATCAGCTGCAGGTTCATGGAGGAGACGCGAGACAGATGCGGCATGGACGACACATTGGCGAGGCGTCGACGACTCTCGCCGCTCGGGCGGAGGTCCTCATCGCGGAGGTCGCGCGTGTCGGGCCCGTCATCCGATTCCTGGAAAAGCAAAAGATAATTAATCAGAATACCATTGAAACACCTAGATAACGAATATTATTTTTGTGAAATGAACTTTTTGTTATTAGACCTCAGACTCTCGATTAGGGTTTTAATTTATTGCTGGATAAGTGCCAGGCGCGTAGCCGCACTAGGAATTTATTTTCGCAATCAATTCCAATCAATTTATTTTTTCCGCGCATTTCTCAGAAGATTTAATGCAACCGACCCGATTTTAATATGTGGAGGGTGAGTGCAAAGGACACACATAGTTTATGCCTTCTAGCATTGAAGGTTACGGTTTCACAACAATAGAATTTTTGGGACACCCAATTGCTGGTAAAAATTAACAGTAATAGCTGCCATTTACCTTTATTCACGGACGGATCTAACGGTCAGCATTTTAGCAAATGCTGACTGCCAGGACAGAATATTTTTTTAAAAGAAAGACAGATCAGATTTGAATAGCCAAATACCTCCTCACCTTGCTCTTGCTCATCTCCTTCCCTTCCCAACCCAACAACCTTCAGCCTCACAATACACCAATTGAGGATGCCATAGTCTCACTGGCTCCAGGCAATTGGAAGCAGTTGGGATTCTTGTGCATTATTAAATTTTTTTTTAAAAGTCATCCAAATGAAACCAATATTTATAGTTCAAGCCCTCTTAATCATTTTTATATCCTTTACCCATGGAGCATGACAAGGCATGGCGTGACAAGCCACTAACGAACTACTAATAAATCACGCCTTTTCTGTGCATGACAAGAGACACATGTCTGCATACCTTCCATTGCTTGCAGTCTAATTTTAATAGTTCATCAGATTTGCTTAGGTTAGGTTACTAACCTGATGCATGAAGTGATGCGAGGTGGCTGAGGCGCTATTATTGGGCTCGGGCTTCCATTGCGAATAGACGTGCATCTCAGAGTCCATGCCGACCACGAGGATGCCGTCTCTCACCCAGGAGATCTGCATGGGCAGGGGGGGCAGGCCGTCGGCCGTGTGCAGCTCGATGGAGCGCAGCTTGCGCCAGCGGATCTCCTCCTGGAAGTGTGGCGCTGCTAATGAGGACGCTTTGCGCAGGATGGGCCGGTTCACCGTCATGGATTCTTTCATCGCCTGAAAATCAAAATAACATGTAAAATATGAAACTGCTTACAATTCCTGGTACAGTAGAAGCTACATAATTCAAAATTCACCAATTTCTAAGTACAGTAGAACCCCGTTAATTCGAAATCCACGGGACATCAAAAATAAAATTTCGAATTAACGAATTCCCACGTAATTCGAAATTTCGCGAAAAAAAAAAAAAAATCGCCGAAAAATTAAATTTTTTGGCGGCAAATTCAAATTCGGGTAGGTTCTTCGGAATAAATTCGTAATAATACGCTTATTCCCTGGGTAAATCGAGTTTACTCAGCCGTGTGCCGCCGCGGACGGCCCTCTATTCGAAGTACGAATTCACAAAAATACGATATTTTCCGAGTAAATCATATTTTCGCGGCCGATTACCGTTACAGCCATCCCTTTAAACTCAAAAAAATGTGATATTACCGCGTAAATCGAAATTTCGCAGCCTATTTCCGATGCAGCTGGCCCTTTGAATTCAGGTACCTACTCGAAGTAAATATGTAAAAATACGATAAATTTCGCGTAAATCGAAATTTCATGACCGAATCCCTTCGCAGCCGGCCATAATGCAGATACCTATTCGGAATAAATTCATAAAAATACGATGTATTTCGCGTAAATCGAATTTTCGCGGCCGATTGCCATCGCTACCGGCCCTTGTTCAAATACCTATTCAGAAAAAAATCGTAAAAAATCGATATATTTCGCGCAAATCGAATTTTTGCAGCCGAATCCCGTCGCGGCCGGCCATAATGCAGATACATTTTCGGAATAAATTCATGAAAATACGATATATATCGCGAAAATCGAATTTTCGCGGCCGAATCCCGTCGCGGCCGACCCTTGTTCAAATACCTATTCGGAAAAAAATCTTAAAAACTCGGTATATTTCGCGTAAATCGAAATTTCAGGACCGAATACCGTTGCGGCCGGCCATAATGCAGATACCTATTCGGAATAAATTCATAAAAATACGATGTATTTCGCGTAAATCGAATTTTCGCGGCCGAATCCCGTCGCGGCCGGCCCTTGTTCAAATACCTATTCGGAAAAAAATCGTAAAAACTCGGTATATTTCGCACAAATTGAATTTTTGCAGCTGAATCTCGTCGCGGCCGTTCATAATGCAGATACCTATTCGGAATAAATTCATAAAAATACGATATATTTCACGTAAATTGAGTTTTCGCGTCCGAATCCCGTCGCGGCCGGCCCTAATTCAGATACATATTCGGAATAAATTCATAAAAATACGATATATTTCACGTAAATTGAGTTTTCGCGTCCGAATCCCGTCGCGGCCGGCCCTAATTCAGATACATATTCGGAATAAATTCATAAAAATACGATATGTTTCGCGTAAATCGATTTTCGCGGCCGAATCCCGTCGCGGTCGGACCTTGTTCAAAATACCTATCTGGAAAAAAATCTTAAAAACTCGGTATATTTCGCGTAAATCGAATTTTCAGGACCGAATACCGTTGCGGCCGGCCATAATGCAGATACCTATTCGGAATAAATTCATAAAAATACGATGTATTTCACGTAAATTGAGTTTTCGCGTCCGAATCCCGTCGCGGCCGGCCCTAATTCAGATACATATTCGGAATAAATTCATAAAAATACGATATGTTTCGCGTAAATCCATTTTCGCGGCCGAATCCCGTCGCGGTCGGACCTTTAAATTACTATATTTTAAGAAAATTCGTTAAAAATACCACAACCAATTCAGATTTTACAAAATAATAATACGAATTAGGACGATGTTAACCGCGTAAATCGACATTTTACGGCATTTTACCACCACGGCTGTCCTGCCAGATTCTATTTTACGAAATTATTATTATTTTTTTTTTGCTAAAATCCATGTTTTTCGAATTACACAAACGAATTTTCGTGTGCGGGCAAAAATAAATTTCAAATTACGAATTTCGAATTAAAAAATCATTTTGTATGAAAAAAATTTCTGGGGACTTTTTTTTGGCAAAAATTTCGAATTACGCGGTTTTTCGAATTATCGGGGTTCGAATTAACGGGGTTCTACTGTAACATATTTCCAAGTAATCCAAAATTCTTTCTTTCCAAAAAATTTGCTGAAAATTCACAGAGAAGCCGGCCTGCCTTATTCAGTTATATATTTATATACCGTATTCAATAAATGTCTTATGTCTGTGAAGAACTTCATATAAATCAATTTAATGGTTGTTGTGGACGAGTTTGTGTATTTGGAAAGTATGTTTACGAGAGATGGAAAGGTTGATAGAGACATTGAAAGGGTAAATGCAGGTAACTCCATTAATGGAAGACTGAATGCCGTTGGCGCTAACAAAAAACTGTCCAAAGAAGGGAAGCTATCAGTCGACAATGGAATTCTGGTACCTGCCTTGATGTATGGCATTGAAGCATGGAATTGGCAGAGGAAGGATGAAAGTATGAATGAGATAATGTATGATTGTGAATGAGGCAAGGAGTGCATGCCAAGACAGAGTTTCCGGTGCCCACCCCTGCGGCGCGATAGTTATGGTTGAAGTACAAAGACATTACTTACTTTACTGGATTGCTGAACTACACAATATCTCTTTTCTCACTTCATACTCAACTCACCTTCATATTAGCCTGCGCCAAATCACTTGAAACGGGTGTGAACAGCAGAACCTTAGAGCCCACGGCCACTGTGAGGATATGGGATCCGTCCTCCTGCGAGACCCAGTCCAGCTGCACAAGGTGCTTCTGCGTCAGGGGGCAAGTGTTGCCATTCTCCGTGATGCTCTTCCTCAGCGACTGGAGGGTGCTGAACGAAGGCACTGCCAGCAGGCCCTTTGTGGAGTCAGAGCTGGGGTTGGTCTCGCCGTTGCGGGGTGAGCGGAGATCTTCGTGTGATAGGGTCTGGAGAACCTGGAATTAAAGGAAATTTTGTAGAGTGTAAAATATACAGAAAGAAAATGAAAGTCTACCATCCAGTACTGGTAATAATTAGTACATATTTGGAGTTGATAACAATTCGAAAAAACAATTGGAAATAATGCCGACGATGATGCAACCAATAATACTGGGGAAACATTAGTGAGTTCCAACTCTGTTCCATGTCTGTTTTATAATGACAACGGCCGTCAGCTATATTTTACTTACCACTGGTAGAATATCTTGATGCTAGGCACTAAGAATCGGTTGTATCAGATAGGAAAATCAACAAATACGTCGTAGGAAGGTACTTAACCAAAATGCCATTCCAAATTATGCACAATATTGTTCAAGTTATATAACCTGTTTATTGTTTTGGCATCAAGACTGCTAAAACAATACATAGTCATGGAGTGTGTTGCGTCGATTCATGATGTCAATAAATATTATCAAAAATATTCAATTGTTGATGCATATTTTAATGATTTTTATTTTTTTATTAGTGCCTTTTTAAGGGTTTTTATGTATGCATAGTAAAAATTGTACTGTATTTATTGTACATAACTGAATTAACTCCGTAACAACATTTTGTATTTGTTTCTGGATTTGTTAGGATTCCGAAAGCTTATCAATGCACGCAATTCTGGACTATCAATTTATATCATTAAAAATTTTATATAGAAATTTTAAGTCAGTGAAAATCCTTCTGTCTGACAATTTAAGCATATTCATATCATTTAAAAGAGTGTAGTACAGTGAAACCCTCTTAAGAAGTTCTCTCTTAAGACGTTTCGTGGTTTAAGAAGTTTGGTTTTTTCGGTCCCTCGGCTCAATATTGGCCCAATTTTTCCCACATATAAGGTTTTCCTGCTTAAGAATTTGTTTTTTTCCGGTCCCTTGGAAAACTTCTTAAGAGGGTTTCACTGTAGTTCAACAAGAGTTAGGCACTGACAGTGCATAGCTGTTATTTCCAAGGGTTAGTTATGTTTGCGTTGCATCATGTGTAGATATTGATATTAACAACTGTTGATGCATATTTTCATGAATTGGCATGAATGGGTATTGACGGCACATAGCCATTATTTCCAAAGGCTAGTTATATTAATTTGTAAACAGTAGTAATAAAATATAAAAGTTAGTGAACAAAAGTAACCTGCGTAAGTCTCTGTTTCTTCTGCAGGAAGCGCGTGTCGTACAGATAGCTCAGATCCAGGTGTGGATCTACCCTCACTCGGGGCAGGTGGATGTTCCGCAGGTGAATGGTGTCCTCGAGCAGCCACTCGGAGCCGCCGGTGCTCTCGCACTCGTAGACCGCAACACACAGGTTGACATAGCGGGCCGGGTCGGGACCATCGGGGCCATTCTTGCCGGGCCGGGTGAAGGAGCGACCGTGCTTGTAGGCGCAGGCGATGCGGCCCGAGTAAGCGGCGCTGATGTTCAGTGGTTGGCCTGGAATTATCGAAATTATAATGACATGTACATACACCATAAATTGTTTCGATACAAAAGATTTGGTTCAGTACAGAGACATTTGAAACATGAGAAACACATTGTGGTTCCTAAAGTGGATGAAATCATTTCAGGTAGGTATGGTCAAAGGTTTTAAATGTGTCTGGCTTTCACCCTTCAAGGGTGTTCTAGGCCATCATTTCAAATTTTGGAGAAAGGAAAGGTTAATGTATATGTTATAGTCAATCCTCGAAGCTCCAGCGCTTCTAGGTTAGTCATTACTCAGGCTAACCTAACCTAACATAACCTAGGATAAACCAGTCATTCCGCGAAGAGACTGCATATCGACCTTTGACTATGAAATATATATGTATGTATTAACTTTATTTAAAAGGGCAAATTTCAAAATTATATGGAAGATTGGAGTCGAGTTCAGACTTAAAAGAGAAGAGATGTTGAATGGAGGGGGGGCAATTTTAGATAAGACTTGGTTAAAGGTAGAAAATTGAAGATTAAAGACAGAGAAATATTGTTACCTGAAATGTCGATAACGGACTCCTGGTCTTTGTTGATCATTTCCCATTCCCGCCAGCTGTAGTCGAGTTTCCCTTCCTTATTCTTTTTAACATCGCATTTCCAGAACCTAGAAACAATAGAAGGTAAGAATTACCACAGCTGTAAAACTAGATACCCTAGGTTCATCAGAGTCCTAAGACATGAAAGCATCCATATAATTGATAGCTGAATGTGCTATCTCCCTTGATGCGTCTTATTCTTTTCATAATAGCCCAATCTCTTTAAAGTTAACCAGGGTTGTCTCATTGGGTGTTTGAAAAAGCCTCCTGATTCCACAATCTGGCTTCTTATGTATCTGAGACTTCTTCCCATTATACCATAGATGATTTGGAGTTCCTTTATATTTTAATTTTCTACAGCCATTGCTGTTTTTCACTTGCAAAAGTTGCAAATATCTTCAGAGGTGACATGTGTAATACTGTAGTGCGGAATAAGAAATGGAAAAACCTGATAGTGCTATCGGAACAGGCAGTGGTGATGATGTAAGGTGCGAAACAGGCGGGATATATGGAGGCAGAACTGAGATGACCCGCAGCAGGGCTGGCGTGGATCACTTCCACATCCGGAGGAAGTGGCAACTCACAGGAACACACCTAGAAACAGTAGAATACTGCGCCTTAAGAACTGCCATTTACAGTCACAGATGGCCACATGCAAAGACACTTAACTTACAATACATTAAAATACAAGAGAGAGGTTATAAATGTCATCATCGGTCTAATGATTTTTTTTACTTATACATAAATTTGGTGGAGACTTTTCTTCACGAGACTTTTCTTCAAAGAAATCTTCACCACCAACACAAATGTAAATCTTCGTTGACACTCAAAAAAATAAACAAAACACCTTTGGCATCTGTAGTGTATGCGAATATGTATGTAGTTTCAATGTCTATCAGCAGATGTCGTTAGTAAAGGTAGCTAACATATTGTTATTTACAGTTTTAATGTGTCTCAACAGAGGTCAATAGTTGTAATATATGAGAGAAACAACTGTCGCCCATTTGGGTCTAAAACCCGAACATTTACGAAGATATCCGATCATATACAATTGACAGTGAGCACGAGACTAGGCAGCGGCTCGCTGGCAGAATAACACAGAGCATCCTTTAGAGCGGAAGTTAGGTCCAGTTAGATATTCTTTGTAAATACGACAATAATAAACAAGGTTCGTAATCTAGACGAACCGAAGTATTATTGAAAACTCGCGATCATCAGAGTTATATTGTTCTCCATAGGAAAAAACACTACACCATAGCATCTAATCCTAGGGAAAACTGCCCCAACATGTCATCGATGCTACAAACTACATCAATTTAAAGCTCGATTGGATTCTCATTTGGAGAGAAGAAAATTTAAATTAACTCAAACAGTGTGAAATTTCATATAAGCACATCAGCAGAATTATTAACTAAGAATAATAATGATAATAATATCTTC
This sequence comes from Limnephilus lunatus, assembly GCA_917563855.2. NCBI lineage: Eukaryota > Metazoa > Arthropoda > Insecta > Trichoptera > Limnephilidae > Limnephilus > Limnephilus lunatus. The sequence goes on from OU830601.1 coordinate 50,184,608, forward strand.
GGTCTTTTTCATTTTTATACAAGGTCATACCTTAGTAGTAGTGATAACCACATGAGAGGACGGAGGAGTGAGCGTGATGGCATCTGCATCAGCCAATGATACGGATCTCTTTCTACCCGTGGCCCCGGCTTCTCCCTCCGTTTCATCACCATCCTGAATCAGCGCACTGTCGGGGACATACATCATGCTGCCGGTCAGGACGTCCACTGTAACAATAGTTGCCATTAGATCATCATTTTGTAAAAAATACGTCATATATCCACATAAATTGAAATTTTGCAGTCGATTACTGTCACAATCGGGTCTTGAAATCCAGATATTTGATGTAAATTCATCAAAATACGACATATATCTGCGTCCATCGAATTTTCTCAGCTGATCACGTACGGGCCGACACTTCAAACTCGGATATTGAATTAACAGGGTTCTACTGTGTATACAAATTTTTTTCCCCTTATCCTATTCAGATCAGGGACTTGCACTAATTCAAAAGCCTAGGTCCATAGCAGTAGAATGGATAAATAGTCTAATTTCAATAAATAAACAGATTATCATACCAGCAGAATCAGGTTGTGACGCTATCACAAGTCGCCACATGTGCACCGTGGTACCGGTGGCTGTTCTCTCGAGCACCACAATGTAGAAGGGCTCCTCGAACACGGAGGCCTGCTGCAGGTCCACCATGGCGTCCAGCTCTGACTCCATGAGGCTCGGAGCCCGGTGGTGGCCTGTCACTCCCGTGTGGACTTCTTCGCTGCTCGGGGTTATACGCTCGCCTAAAAAAATTTCACTTAATGAACAGAGGTAAAAAAAAATTAAAGATTATCCCCTAACTTGCTTATATACGCTGTGTAAATATTACCCGGCGCGTAAGGTTAGAATTGTTAAAAGTTTGACTTATAACCACAGCATAGGTACAGTTAAATAATAATAATAATACACAGTTAAGCAAGGGGAGCTATGGGGTCAGAATAATGAATAAAAATAAAATTAAATCATACCAGTGATAAGTTGTTCCTGGAAAACGTGCAGCAGTTGCGTATTTTGCCAGTCGTGCGTCGCGTCTGCAATTGCGTCCAGGCGGATTACGCAGCCCGGCCGGGCGGTGGACTGCTGACTGACAATCTTGATGCGATCGTGAAGAGGTGTCTGGTGAATCACACCCTCTGCTGATGATTCAGAGGATATTGATACCATGGAGTCCTGGAAATAAAAGATAACAGCTAAATTCAATACTAATTTCAGAATGTAAATTATAACTTCAAGGGGACGTATTTTGATTAATTCAAACCATTTCAGTCCGCCTGTTGGATATAGAAAGCGGTCATTCTTTACCAAACCCGCCTCTCTTTCAGATTTAATTAGAGTGTCACTTCTAACAATGTAGATCTATTTGTGATATCATTTGGGCAAAGTTACCTCTATAAATCAATAATAAATTCATCTGTTTAGGTTTGATTAAACAGTATTTGGCTACAAACTATTATTTTTATTTATTGTTTCTTTACATGGTAGGTATTACTGTTAACAATTCAATTTTTAACCTCGCTAGGACAAGCATGTGTTAAATAATATTGTTTTTTATAATGTATACACAATATAATAAAAATGAGTGGTCCCAAAACAGATCCTTGTAGAACACCATCAGAGACTCCAATGAGCTATGCGGAAAAATAGCCTTATTGAAATAACACTATCTTTGAGCAAATCCATTTAAATTACCCCCCATATAATAATATAAAAGTGAATTTATTAAACAAAATAATTCATCTTTAGAAACAAGAAAAAAAACTTTTTTTGAGTATTGGCAAACATTACAGTGATGCGTAACCGTTCCAATTAAGCCGCATATAATTAATTATCCATTTAAGGAGAGGATTTCGCTGGAAAATATTTAAAAAATTAATTACTCACAACCATGTTGGCGTTTCGGTATCGCCGCTCGGAGCTGGCTACTTCCGCCAGCAGAGTTCTGGCATCAATGACCGCCTGGTACACCCGCAAGCTCTCTCCGTCGCTGGCTACGAAACAGGCTGATGGAGAGTTGGACAAGTTGCCCAGAGTTGTGCTGTGGACACAACATAACTATATTGTAACAAAAGTGAGGTTAGAATTAATAACAATGGAATAAAAATCTTAAATGCCACAAATAAAATATTTTTCAGTAGCTAAATAAACTGATGTAAGCTAATGGAAATTTGCAGTTATACTGTTAAATATTTGAATGACTTCTAGTCTTGTGATTTTTTAGAAATATTTTGCTGGCACTACACAATCGTCAGTAAATAACCTGGATATGAACCCGCGACCTCCGGATCACTAGTCAAGAGCCTTACCCGTCAACCATGGAGGCCTAATTTTAACTTTTCAATTTAACTAATTTTAAGAAAAATTAAATGGCCAACATCTTAATAATGGGTGAAAGCCAAATAAAAATAAAATAATGTGTTAAATTATAGCATTTTGACTAATATTCCGCCATCCCAATCCATAGCATAATTAACATTATAAAAACATTACACTTTTGTATTAGATGCATATATTACTGTATTATTTTCTTTACATTGTTACGATACGCCCTTGAAGCGAGTAGGTTCGAGAACGCAGCACAAGCCCACAGCTGGCCGCCGCCTCCCCGCGCCGTATCCTGTTTCTCCTTGCCTCGCCCCGTACCCTGCCACTCTCGGCATCCCGCGGCCACTCCGCTCGCCAGAAGCAATCTGAGTGCCTTGGCGAACGGACACGCTAGCGGCGCACTTTAAGCCGGCGGACCCAATTCAACGGCCGCGATGTATTATTGAAGTACCTTTGTGTATAATTGGCCTTTTGCCGCACCATAGTTCGGTCTATTTAGACTATGAAAGTGCCTGATGAAGCTGCCACATGAGACGAGGTTCCTGCCAACCTACATGTAAGCTGTATCTTGATTTCCTCTTTAAATGTTGTCCGTAATACAGTGAAATGTAGGGCCCCCGTGGAAATCACGACCCGGAGAGTTTCGTTTTGAGAGTCAGTCAGAGAGAGTTAAACACTTTAGCTAGGTTTGTGTAAATTGCATTTCTTGTAATTGAATTGTACTGTAGAAACCTATGTATGTGTTTGAGCTTACAATACATGTCTAAATGATTTAACATTGTTATTATTCTGCTACGGCGGGAGGATTGTTGGCCGGTGAGGATCCCGTGGGTCACCAAAGGATGGAGAGAAGTTCCCTAGCCTTGAGCTGCCCACTCCCCTGAATAGAGAGTACCCTTGTCCCGCTGAGAGCTAGCCAGGGACGTGTTGGTGTGCTGCTGCTGGTTTAGAAGCCGGCATCGGGGTACCCTAACAATTGTCGCCCGATCGTGGGGCTGGAATTTTTTTTCTCTATCTCGATCACTTTGCGGGACCTTCCTCTGTCAAAATCCTTCCCGCACAACAACTATTTTGTAAAACATTAATTATGCCTTGTTATTCTACAGTAAATCCTGTGAAAAAAACCACAGAAACCAATATGTAAATCAGATCCATAACAGATCTGACTGGAATTATGAAATTGCATCGCATTTGAAACGGCCATTTTGAAGTGCCCGAAGCGCCACGAGTCTGATTGCGCATCGCCAGGCGGCGGGCGCGTTAGCAACAGTTATTCCCGCCCAAAATCCAACGGCTTTTGTTCCAAGCGATAGTCCGGATTGCGCGCAAATGCCTTGTTCCCGCCGATACCCCAACCGACTGTTGCTAGGCTGCGTTTTAAATCCAAACCGTTTTTTATGACTGAACTGAGATACCAACGGAAATCATCATTATGAATTTGATTCCGGAACCCCAGTTATTTTGCGAATTCCTTAATGAAAATTTCGGACTTACGTATTTTTTATTATTTCTGCACAATATACCAATCGGCCCACTTGTGTCTGTCAAATTAGTACAATTTAATGTTTCTCCAAATGGACAAAATAATGACTTTCTTTCCCCATTGTACAGTATAGGTACTGTTTTTTTTCAGCATAAGTGAAAGTGAATTGTGTTTTTTTTCCTTACATAAGTGAAAAGTGGAATAATAATAAAACCAATGACTGATTCCATGAATAAATAAAATAATTTTAATATGGTGGGATGCAATAAACCCCATATTCAGTCATTTTCATTCGGAAGTTTGTCCTTTATTTGCCAGAAATGTGCCTTTTGTGAACTTTAGTGCCTTTCTCAGTGTAAAGTGTTTTTGTGAAAATAAAAGACCTGTTTTCTAAAGGTCAGTCCTGGAAAAATTTTTCTAAAATAAATAAATACTTGTGAATTTCACAGTTTTCTCAAAAGTGGTCAGTAAAATACAAAAACCTTTACCACTAAGGTCTTTCCACGCAAAATTTTTTCTCGTCTGCCTTCCTTTGACAAGAATTCTGGTGTCATGTATACAAAACACATTTGGAAGTGCCAACAGTGATCACCAAGTGAAAAGTGCCTCACAAAAATTAATTTTTGCGCTTTCTAAAGGAAACCCCTGGCCAATTTTTTTTTTCTTCTCCTCACCACCCAGGAAACTCGCAATGGAGAACAAGCAAACTATTACATCATCCAACTTGGGTACCATTCCCAATGTGCATAGTTTATCCAAAGCCCACTTACAAGCTGCTTTAAGGGATAGAGGACTCTCGCCATCAAGCAAATCTAAATCTACATTGAAGGCATATGCACTTTTATTCAACAAAAAGTACATTAGGAGAATAAATCTCGCCCCCTCCAACGAAAATAATTCATGTTCGGCTACGCAAGTTTTGGATAATCTTGACAAAGAACCTACGCCGCATGTAATGATAAAACAGGACGTCGCACCCATCTTGACACAAGATAAAACTTACGATTTATCCTCTTGGAAAGTCGAATATAATGGCGTCTCCGATGTGCTGGATTTCATTGACCGTATTGAAGAAACGGCTACAATCAAAAATATCCCATTCGAGATTCTACGGAGAAACTTTATAGAACTCATCTCCCCAGAATTAATTCCGTGGCACCGCATCCAAAAGACTAAATGCAAAGATTGGAGTAAACTCAGAGCTGCCCTAATCTCTAGCTTTGGAAAAAAGGAGGCCCAGCACCGGATCAAACTATCTCTACTATCTATTAAACAACTAGTAGATGAACCTGTGGCTACATTCATAGAAAGGGCTGAATCCATCAACATCAAGCTTTCACATCCTGTTCCGGAAGCTGAACTATTACCAGTCATAACTGATGGCCTTTTAAGCAAATACGAGAACATCATCACCTCACAAAAAATTGCATCCCTGGCCCAGCTAAACGAAGTCTGTCTCCTCCTGGAATCATACCAAGACAGGAAAAACATAAAGAATGTGTCGAATAATGTGGTTGTGCCAAGCCGTTCGTCTGGTTTAAAGCCAGAATTCGACAACAAAAAAGTGTGCTCCTTTTGCAAAAAAGTAGGCCACCTAGCCGCTACTTGTTTCAAGCAAGCAAGACTTCTGGAATCCAAGGAACCCCGAACCTCCAAGAGACACCACTCTAGGGACCGCTCTCCTCCACGCGACGAACTGCGCAACATTTTCAAGAGATCAAGGCACAATGCAGAAAGGTTACAAAACCCAAGCGATGTCAGACCTCAGGTGGATTTCTCCAAGCCCCCACCAAATTTCTACATGAAGAGGCCAAAAAACTAAATAATAACCTCTCAGGTACCCATCCTGAACCAAGGTCTAAAGAATGGACTGATTGGTTATCACACATTAAGTATTTTAACCAGACCTTAAATGTTTCCTCGGTTTGTTGCAAACAAGCTAAAGATGGGAGACCCTATGCTTTTTTCTCTGTTAACAATGTGCCCTTTTCCGGATTACTTGATAGCGGTGCATCTGTCAGCTGTCTTGGCAACAATGCTCACCTGCCTTTTGTTAACAGTGATTTTAAAATTTCGCCACAAACAACACACCTGACGACTGCGGATAATGTTTCCCAGCCGGTCATCGGTACCCTTGCACTGCCAATTAATTGTAACAATAAAATAATTACAATCAATTTTCTAATAGTGCCCTCTATATCCCAGAATTTCATCCTTGGCGTTGACTTCTGGAAGGCTTTTAACGTTGCTCCCCAAGTATTTAATACTCTTGGCGAAACCTCCACTGCTGCTCAAATTAGTGAGATCCGCACAATAATACCTCACGAAAATTTAAGCACGGACCAAGCTCTCCAACTAAAGGAAATGGTCAATAAATTCGAATCAATATCTTTCGAAAAATGTGGATTGGGTTTGACAAATTTGGTAGAACACCACATTAAAACCAATGGCCCACCCATAAAGCAACGTTATTACAACTTAGCCCCCCAAAAGCTTAAACTTTTGGAAAAAGAACTTGATGAAATGTTAAAAATGGGTGTGGTGGTTCCCAGCAGAAGTGCATGGACCAACCCAACTCTTTTGGTTTCTAAAAAAGATGGCTCCGCACGTTTCTGTCTTGACAGTAGACGTTTAAATTCTTGTACGGAAGCTGACGCATACCCCTTACCTTACGTCCACGCGACCTTAGACCAACTGCGCAACGCCAAGTTCATCTCCTCTGTTGACCTAAGCAAAGCTTTTTGGCAAATACCCTTGGACGCAGAATCGTGTGAAAAAACTGCTTTCGTTGTACCTGGTAGGGGAATGTTCCATTTTAAAAGATTACCCTTTGGTCTAAAGAACAGCCCCGCCGAATTACAAAGACTGATGGACAAACTCTTCGGTCCTGAAGTCGATAACAGCCTGTTTTGTTACCTTGACGACCTCATCATCGTCAGCGACACCTTTGAAAAACACCTATTAATGTTGGAAAAGGTTTTTCAACAACTCAAGTTCGCTGGTTTAACCATCAACTTGAAGAAGTCTGAATTCTGTAAGTCCCGTTTACGTTATTTGGGATTCATTGTCGACGAAAAAGGTCTAAGAACAGACCCCGCTAAGGTGGAAGCCATGGCAAATTTTCCCCGACCCAAAAACGCGAAGGAAGTCAAAGGTTTCCTTGGACTTGCAGGTTACTACAGAAGATTCATCAAAGACTTTTCCACAATTGCAGCCCCTTTAAATAAAATCACCGGCACCCGTAAAGGTGTCAGCAACTTCCGATGGTCTGCTGAAACTGAAGAAGCGTTTACAACTTTAAAAAATGCCCTTCAAAAAGCCCCCGTTCTGAATTGCCCGGATTTTGCACTCTCTTTTACCCTCCACACGGATGCCTCCAACGTAGGAATCGGTGGAGTCCTAACTCAAGAGTTCCCAGATGGCGAACACCCTGTAGCGTATTTTTCCCGTACATTAAATAAACACGAGAAAAACTACGGAATTACCGAAAAGGAGTTACTGGCTGTATTGGATTCTGTTCACCATTTCCGCGGTTACATAGACGGTAGCAAATTTACTGTAGTCACAGACCATAGTAGTTTGAAATGGCTGATCTCTTTAAGTAATCCCTCCGGTAGACTCGCTCGTTGGGCCTCCCGTTTGTCTCAATTCAATTTTGATGTTGTACACCGTAAAGGCGCGGACAATATTGTTCCTGACGCTCTTTCAAGAATTGAATTGGCTTCATTAAATGTTGACACAATTGCCCCCCCTCCACCCACAAAAGATGAATGGTACTTGAAAATCTTCGAAGGTTGTAAAAATAATCAACAAAAGTTTCCTAATTTTATCATAAAAGAAGGACAACTATACCGTAACTGCAAGGCACCACTATCCATCCTCGAAGATTACTCTTGGAAACTTGTCATTCCCCTCGAAGGAAGAGAACAAATAATAATTGACAATCACAGTGCTCCCGACTCTATACACCCAGGAACTTTCAAGACGTATAAAAAGATTTCCTTGAAGTATTACTGGCCTGGTCTTTTCAAACAAATTCGCAATTACATCTCTAAATGTGAAACTTGTAAAGCTTATAAACATAGCACGGCAGCACCTGCCGGCCTAATGGGTAACCCCAAACGCGCCGACAGACCCCTACAGTCATTGTCAATGGACCTCGTCGGACCTTTTCCTCGAAGTTATGCCGGACACATGCACATACTTAGTGTAGTGGATGTTTTCACCAAATTCTGTTGGATCTTCCCTTTAAAAAGAGCCAATGCGTCCGCCATCATAAAACTTCTGGAAAAACACATTTTTATACCTTACGGAACACCCAGAACCGTAATTGTTGATAACGGAAAACAATTTATTGCCCAGGAATTCAAAGAATTTCTTGCCAAATACGGAATCAAGGACATTTATTATAACACCTTGTACACTCCCCAAAACAACACTGTCGAACGTTACAACCAAACAATCAACACAGCTCTAGCTATTCTAGTTGATAAAGACCAACGCACTTGGTGTAAAAACCTAGATAAAATTCAGGCCGCTATGAACAACACTGTTAATCTGGCCACTGGTTACACACCTTTCTTCTTAAAACACGGTATGGAACAAGTCGTCCATGGTTCTCTACATAGGGACACAAACTTTCCTACGTCATCCGCCACCACAAGCAACCCTACCGCAGATTATGCCCATCGCTTGGAAGAACTGTCGGCCATTTACAGTGAAGTCACTGATGCTTTGCTCCTGGCTCACCAAAAGAGTGCGGACAGATATAACTTACGAAGAAAACATGTCACCTTCAATACAGGAGACATAGTTTGGAGAAAGAACAACACACTTTCCCAAGGAGCCATGTATTTCTCTGCTAAGCTGGCACCACGTTTCGTGAAGGCCAAAGTCCTAAGGAAAATATCAGACCTAGTGTACTCCTTGTCTGACTCATCTGGAAAGCACATTGGTAATTACCACATTAAGGACATTGTAAAGTCTGGAAGTGAGGAGTCAAGTAAAACTGCCCCCACTATCTCAGCAAACGTAAAATGATCCAGTATGCATCACCTTTTTTTGTAAGCTTACAGAGTCTTACTACGTCAGGCGTGTATTGTGTCAATCACATGCCCATCGTTTCATAAATGAAACAAGTTGTAAATTATTTTGTAAATTAATGCGTACTCTCTTTGAAGTTGCTTTCAAATGTTGTTTTGCACTGTTTTTTCTTTCCCTCACGGCAATTTTTTTTTCTTTTATTTTTTTTTCACCTGTTCTAAAACTGATCACTTTGGAACGGAGACACATTTCGAGTTTCAATGTTTGGGAAGTCGCGAGCCCATTTATTGTCTCAACACGTACACTACGCAATGTTCATGCCACGTCATACCCTGCCTTGTCATGTAATTTTGTAATTTTTCTCCTATTTTTTGTTGCATTTTTGTCGTGTGGAAAGGAACTTTCTCACCTGTTTATTTTGTTCATGTAAAGTAGTTGACAATTGCCCATCGGCGTGTCGTTCTAGAAGTCGGGTTTTGTAAATTCCAAAGTGTTAAATTCCGACTCAGAACCAGTTAACTATCTTTACAATTTGTCCTTTTATTTTGTTCATCATGAGTTGTAAAACCTTCCGAGGTATCTCTAGCATGAAAATCAAACAGTGGTTACTTACATAGTCGCCCCTCGTGTATATAAGTTTTTTTCAATTTTTTCCTCTTAAATTAAAAATTGATGGCGTCCTACCCAAATTCATGCTCTTGTACCAAAATTGGATATCGACACGTCCATTTTGGAACTTGTATTTATAAAACCAATGATTGGTCTTTATAACCCTGTATATAAATCAATTTGGCTCGTTTCAACTAAAGTACGTAAAACCGAATCATCCGGTCTTTGGTTGTTATAACAAAGCCACTGCCTTTTTGTTATTTTGTTTTTTGCTTGTACGATACGTATGTCTTATATGACACGTTTCAACCCTACAAGACAGGTTAATAAAACCTTATGGTCATCCTGATTTTGGAATTCACAACTTTTAGGTGTTCATTTAACCAAGTATTTGCAACCCAAATTGCACATAACCTGGTATGTTTGTAACTACACAAAGGGTATGTAAAACCGTAATTGGTCCCTTTTCCTTTGGTCTTCCTCACTGCAGGTTGCCACAACAGACAGTATGTAAAACCATTATAGGTCTGTCTTTGTTTTAAATACTTGGTGTAAGTAGAATTATACTCTGCCATCACCCTTGTATTTTGTAACACATGAAGTAGCATCAAATTGTCTATCTTCTCTGTCGTACGCTCTTGGGCTACGGAGTTAGTTAATCTAACGAATCTTTATAAAATGTGTTAAAATCAAGCATCGTTAACGTTTATTGTGTTGTATTTAAACGTAACCCTGTTACATTATAGGAGAGATCCTTAGAACATCCACCGTCATAGGAGAGATCCTTAGAACATCCACCGTTATAGGAGGGATCCTTAAAATACCTGCCACGATACGAGAAGTTCGTCATAATCACTTTTGCTCATAGCTAAATGTTATTGAGTTGGTCGTGTGACATATTTGTCATGAGTACCACCCTTTCTGTACAATCTATTTTGGTCGTGTGTCATTCATTTGTCATGAGTACCGCTTTTGTATTTTGGTCGTGTGTCATTCATTTGTCATGAGTACCGCTTTTGTATTTTGGTCGTGTGTCATTAATTTGTCATGAGTACCGCTTTTGCATTTTGGTCGTGTGTCATTCATTTGTCATGAGTACCGCTTTTGTATTTTGGTCGTGTGTCATTCATTTGTCATGAGTACCGCTTTTGTATTTTGGTCGTGTGTCATTAATTTGTCATGAGTACCACTTGTATGTATAATTGTGTACAACCCTTGTACACGAGACGTGGAGACGTAATAACAATACTTACCGTGATTCGTGCGAACGACATAATATCGGCCTTGCCATCTTCTTTAAGAGGCATTGTATAAACTCTTGACTTTTGTCTATAATTGAGTTTTATCTTGTATGTACTTACATGTTTTTGTACACTATACGTGGAGACGTTAAAACACTTACCATGAGTCGTGCGAACGATACAATATCGTGTGTCATCTTTTATGATGCAATTTGTGCCTTTTTGCATAACTCGTTGTCTGGGAAACGGATAAGAAAACCCCCAGGTTTGTGAAATTGGAGCAAGGGTCTGTCTTTTCTCACAATCACGCAGGAGTTTTTAAAATGACCCCTAATTTTTTGCCCAATACACGCAAAAGATTAGTCTCTTTGTTAATGTGTATTCAAATTTCTCCTCATCCTTTTAACAATTGTAAAGAGTCAGGAAATCTGCTGGTTGATCATGTTTCATTCTCACATGGAGTTTGAAGTGGAAATTAGTCCAGTCTCTAGCAAGTTTCGTCACTCAACTCCTTTCCTTTTCCTTTCCTTTCTCCTCACCATCATGTTCTCAGGTATATGTTATGAAGAGGAAAATCTGTTGTTAACCATAATTCGCCCTCACTGGGAGTGCGAATCGGTAAATTGACCAATTATCAGCAGGCTTTCTCCCTCACTCTCTGCATATGTCTCACCTTTTGTTCTCTTGTCTCAATTTTACGAAACACATTCATGAATGTTGGATATGTACGATATGCACTTGGCGTACCGTCTGTCTCCTTTTGACAACCTTTATTCATGAATTGGTTTCTCTGCTTTTACCGTGACTCATTCACGACTTCTTTGTCTTGTTCGTTGAAATTCTACAAAAAATGTTACCACCTTTATGTTAACATAGGCCATGGAAGGCCGGTTGTTTTTTTAACCAAGACATATTGTCACTCGGCAAACGCCAAGTCATTCTGGTAAAGGAAAATGTTCATGTAATCACAATGTAGTTAGAAAACTCTCTCTTCGTCACTCTCTGGGTCGGTGGTTAAAACTTCGTTTATTTCATAATCTGGACACATTTTGTTTCTCTCCAAACCTTTTCTTCATTGGTCCCTAGGCAGGTAAACTTCAAGAATTTTGCTCTAATAATAATTTCTCCCGGATTAAAAAGAAGCCCAGGCGGATGTCATCACCAACAGCCAAGCTGAGCTCCACTTCCTGACAGCACGCGCTGTGGTTACTAGGTCCCTCCTGCTGCCATTTTTCTACGCATTTGTTCCTGAAAGCACAGACCATACCACCCATATGTATGTTGTTTTGTCGTGCCACAGCAAGTTGAGTTGTCCCACTATACATTATGACACTCTGAACCACCTTTTGGGCACGCTAGCTCCTAGGTTTGTTCTTACTCTTGCTATCAATGCCAACCATGTCGTCTCTTGCGCTGTCATGCAGAGACGCAAATCGTCATGTGTAAACCATCATTACCTTGACCTCCAGTATTCGCTGAATGCGTACCAATACAAGTTATGATTGAGCTACATTATGCCTCAATAACCATTATATACGATCCGTGTTTACCTTAATAACACTTAGGATTCGTACTGGCATGTCTGCAGACACTGGATTCTCCTCTTCAATGACCTCTGTAACCATAGTCGCGGCACAGCAACCACAGTCTCCACTTCGTGAACTTCGACGTCTTCGACAAAACCAAGTGTTTTCTAAGGCCCAAGTGTACTTCTGAGTGTTATCTCAAAGGGGTCTGATTACAGTGATAATGTAATCCTAAGAATCTGTGAAACCACGTCCTCCTCTTCGAAATTCTCCGAAACCAAACAAATCCACGCTTCGCAAACTTAGCTCCCAGACCAATGAAACCTTAGAATCACACAGGCATTTTTGTTCTTGTTGTTTCTTTTGTTCTTCAATTGCATAACCATGTATTGTTATTTTTCAATTGCATAACCATGTATTGTTATTTTGTTCAATTGCATAACCATGTATTGTCATTTTTCAATTGCATAATCTTGTATGTTGTTTCACACCATGTACTTTCACCAAAACTGTTCCTTTCCAAACATTGTATGTACCCCTCACCCATTCCCTACAAACATTGTAACCTAAACTATAACATAAATTGCATGTTCTAGCTAGGCATCTCTCAAGCAACGAACCTCTCAAAAACCCCTATGGAAGTTTAAGAGGATTTTTTATCCTACAGCTCCATTGCCACGTCGCTTTTTTTCCGAGCGCGGGGGGAAGTGTTACGATACGCCCTTGAAGCGAGTAGGTTCGAGAACGCAGCACAAGCCCACAGCTGGCCGCCGCCTCCCCGCGCCGTATCCTGTTTCTCCTTGCCTCGCCCCGTACCCTGCCACTCTCGGCATCCCGCGGCCACTCCGCTCGCCAGAAGCAATCTGAGTGCCTTGGCGAACGGACACGCTAGCGGCGCACTTTAAGCCGGCGGACCCAATTCAACGGCCGCGATGTATTATTGAAGTACCTTTGTGTATAATTGGCCTTTTGCCGCACCATAGTTCGGTCTATTTAGACTATGAAAGTGCCTGATGAAGCTGCCACATGAGACGAGGTTCCTGCCAACCTACATGTAAGCTGTATCTTGATTTCCTCTTTAAATGTTGTCCGTAATACAGTGAAATGTAGGGCCCCCGTGGAAATCACGACCCGGAGAGTTTCGTTTTGAGAGTCAGTCAGAGAGAGTTAAACACTTTAGCTAGGTTTGTGTAAATTGCATTTCTTGTAATTGAATTGTACTGTAGAAACCTATGTATGTGTTTGAGCTTACAATACATGTCTAAATGATTTAACATTGTTATTATTCTGCTACGGCGGGAGGATTGTTGGCCGGTGAGGATCCCGTGGGTCACCAAAGGATGGAGAGAAGTTCCCTAGCCTTGAGCTGCCCACTCCCCTGAATAGAGAGTACCCTTGTCCCGCTGAGAGCTAGCCAGGGACGTGTTGGTGTGCTGCTGCTGGTTTAGAAGCCGGCATCGGGGTACCCTAACAACATCAAAAAGAGATACTGACCTAGGAAGCAGCGTAGGTATCCACGCCACATTGCTGAAAGCCGACGGATGAGGAGAGTTTATCCTGGCCAGCTCTCCTACTCCACCGGACCTGCTGAGCGGCCCCACAGCATCTACCCTCCACAAGATCAGCTCAGAGCAGAAGCCCTCGGGTCTGGCGGGACGGAGCGAATTGACTCCGGAGTCCGTGTCGTGGGCCGGTATTGGATGACCGGGCAGGGGACTGGGCGGGGCTGCTGAGGCCGTATCTGAATTCGGGACGGCTTTATATTAATGATTAATGAGCTCTTTTGGTAGCGTTGCGGCAGTGGTCTACAAGGCCTAGTCTCCTCAGCCATGCAAGAAGAGATTAAAATTATAAATATGATGGAGCGCTACCGACATCTTCAGACTGGTCACACTAGTCTGAAGGTGCCTGTAGAAGGGTGAAACTGTTCAGGTCAAAATAATTTTAATAAAAAAAACTACATACAGAAACAGTACTAAAAAAAAAACATAATTCAAAATTTTTGGCAAAAAAAGCTTCATACAAAAAACTTCATTGTGATAAATATTATTTATTTAATCATGCGAAAATAAACAAATAATTTCATAAATCTGAATCTGACAGAAAGGCCATGGAGATAAAAATCTGTGAAATTACATAGCTTTAATTCACATTTGAATGAATTAGGATGATGTATTTGTAATTCTGAATCTGACAGGCTGACAGCAACGGTAACCGGTTCGATTTATAAGGAAATATCGTAGGTTAAGAGCAAGTGGCTAAATAACATTTTTGCAAAATTGAGTTTTTAATAATCAATTGTTCTTTACAAATTCCTTTATCATTTATCACTTGTCATTCTTAGTCGATGATATGTTGTATTTTTGCAAATTTACTTTGAATATCTGGATTTGAAAGGCGGGCCGAGATGGCAATCGGCCGTGAAAATTGGATTTACACTGGAGTAAGTCGTAGTATTACAAATTTACTTTGAATACCTACCTGAATTTGAAGGGGCAACCTTGAGACATTTTTTTCTTCCAAGAATTTCCTAAAGAGCAATTCGGCATAATACTTTTAGCTGTAAACTTTTAGAGATATAATACAATACTTCGTCATGGAACCCAGGAAAAGTGTTTGAAAAAATTTGTTTTACATGATGATTACACTAATTCAAACGAGCCATACCAGTGAGTAATTAATAGTCCCAAGATATGCAACAGAATGTACGGTGAAAGGATGGTGGCTGATTATAGAAACCTGCAATGTTGTGGTGACTAGTGGTCAGCAAGAGTGGCAGGACGGGGTGGCAGGTGATGTCATTTACCCTGAACCTGTGACCAGAAGCTCGAGATGCGTGCCCGATGGATAACACCTACAACAACACATATACATAATTAAGACAAACTTACTTAGCATTTGGAACACGATCTTTGTATTCAATTGCCAACATTTCTAAAGCACTGCACATAGAGTGGAACTTTCTTACGAGTCCTATAATTTCAGAGGTGGCAATCTGACAGCAGACCAAAAAAATCTTTAACTCAGAATATTAGGATAAAATTATTGCTTTTTCGTTTCTATATTTTGAAGTAAAAACTTCTTTAGCACCGTCGTGACTTGAAACTCAAAATGAAACGAAAAATAGCGACACTGAAAAGAGACAAACACATACATCTATAGGATTTAGCCTGCGAATGAGATAGTATAATCGGTCTCCTCTTTGTGCGGTGCTTCGTAGCTTCCCCATTCTTGTCTATTTTACTTTTCTGAAGGTTTTACTTCTACTGTACGTGAATTGCACACTATGTTGTTTTTTTTATAATGATTCATAAGGATTTTTTAAATTTAGCATGAATTTGTAAAAAAAAAATGAAATTCCAGAATGCCGAACTTAAAAGCGAAATTTTACTCATTACCACCTTTGATTCCAAAATAGTGTGAGATTCCCAATTGTTCCTCATTTTTCATTTTTCTTATTTTTTTCTATTAACCGATGCACTCCGCCATTGTGTTATGTCATCATGATGGTGCTTCATGATTTTTCGATATTATAGATTGCTATATTTGTTTACAACTGTACAGCAGATTCAGTGTTGGAAGCTAAATCGCATTTTAAAATTGAAATTGTAGGCTGAATTACAGTTTTTGATTCCAAATTCTGACACTGATATCTAAAGTTTGAAATACTCAATGTTGCCATATTCATAACTTTGCTTTAGTCTTTGAAATTATAGGACTCTTATAGGAACTGGAAAAACTTTGTATGTGGTAAACCTTTTAAGTGGGTTTCATTGTATAGGGTCCGCCAAATAACTTTTTTTTTTTGAAAACAGGGCGCAAAACATCGAGTGTAGCTTCGGCTGTGTGGCACGTAGCGCCGTCCTGTTGAAACCAAATGTTGCCAATATCCTCCTCTTCAATTTTTGTGAACAAAAATTCGTTCAACATGGCCCGATAACGATCGCCATTGACTGTAACGGCCACTCCTTGCTCATTTTCAAAAAAATGGCCCAATTATGCCTCTGGACCAAAATCCGCACCAAACAGTGACTCGTTTTGGGTGTACCGGCTTTTCAATGTATGCGTGCGGGTTTTCTGTGCCCCAAATACGACAATTTTGCTTGTTTACATACCCGCCAAGATCAAAATGAGCTTCATCCGAAAAGATGATTTTTTTGGCAAAATCGGCATCTTCTGTAAGTCGATCGCAGGCCCACTCAGCGAAGCGAAAACGCATTGGATGGTCAGATATTCGCTCAGCGGAAGGATAAAACTAATTATCTGTCAAATCAGACATGAGCTAAGTGTTACCATTCACGAAATAAGCACTAGTTGAAAAAAAAAACTTTAGATGGCGGACCCTTTATATAGCAATAAAATAAATAATACGAACCGAAGAAAATTTCGACTTGTCCTGGAATGTGAGTTGCCAAAGGTTGAGAGTTCCGTTGGCGTGGTTGGTAACCATGGATATGACAGGGCAGGGCGGGGCGCTCAGGAGATCGGCATCCTTGTCATTATCTTCCTTTTCTTTCTCTTTGTCTGTTGGCTTTCCTTCTTTGTCAGCTTCTGGAACAAAGAATAAACTTTAACCTTTTTAATGCTGGCCTTTTTAACGCAATCTATCCCACCATGCATCAAGTTCAGACACAATGTGCGTGTAATCGAACATGAATGCAACTCAAAAGCCACAAAGCAGCCTTTACCATGAGAGGAGAAGAAAGCCAGAAATTATCCCCTCCCCAGCTGCACAATGCACTCCGACCGCTTAGACTGTTTCTGGATTATGCTGGACTGCTTCTTCCCTTAACTACAACCGCCTTTGACCTTGCACTTCCTTAGACTACCTCTTTTTCAAACAGCAGCTCGCCGACTAGAAACCCGGCTCCCCTATTTACAGTCAAATTTTTTAAAGGTATATTGTTCAGCCTCTGGTAAAATTTTTTTAAAAATATAAACAAACCTTTGTTGTCGCAATCTTCCTCTCCGTCTTCTCCTGGTTGGGGCCATTCATTCTCTTCTTTTTCTTCTAAGACACTGGCCAGCGGTGTAGAAACTTCATTCACCATAGGATCTGAAGGAAAAACATGATAAATGAAAACATGCAAGAGGCATTAGAACAAGATAATGTACAAGGTTAATATTGACATGGGTCTGCAAAGGTCCTGTCAGCATCTCTCTTGTTTCTTTCAGTAGTTCCAACTCTTTAATAAGGGTTGCCATTGGGTATTCAATCATGTCCCCGGTGTTCCACATTGTCTCACAAGAATGTACAATCTTAACTTGTAAAGCAAAAGATGATTGGATTAGTCTCATAGAAGAGCTCCTGGTAGTCTGGTGCTTTCACAGAAGTCTGTTCTGATGTTATTATGTGTAGGTTTGTTTGAATTCTGTGTAGGTTTATTGGAAATCTGGTTAGGTTGGTTTGAATTCTTGGTATGTTTGATGGAATTATTGTTAGGTTTGTTTAAGTTTTGGTCAGGTTTGTTGGAAATCTGGTTAGGTTTGTTTGAATACTGTGTAGGATTGTTGGAAATCTGGTTAGTTTGTTTGAATTCTGGTTAGATTTGTTGGAAATCTGTTCACGTTTGTTTGAATTCTTGGTAGGTTTGATTAAATTCTTGGTAGATTTGATTAAATTCTGGTTAGGTTTGTTGGAAATCTGGTCACGTTTGTTTGAATTCTTGGTAGGTTTGTTGGAATACTGTGTAGGATTGTTGGAAATCTGGTTAGATTTGTTTGAATTCCTGGTAGATTTGATTAAATTCTTGGTAGATTTGATTAAATTCTGGTTAGGTTTTTTGAACTCTGGTTAGGTTGATTAGAATTCTGGATAGCTACCTGCGGCCGGTGTCTGCTCCTGTTTGGCCGTCTTCTGGCGGACGTGCAGCAACAGGCCAGCCGTGTGGTAGAGTGCAGCCGCAGTGGACATGGTGGTGGCGTCTCCGAGAGGGAACGCACCAGGGATCCGCGTGCTGAAGGAGACCTGCGCCTGGCGGAAAGAGCCAGGGTGGTATTCATCCAGCCACTCCACTTGCCTGCAGAATAAGTAATTGATTATCAGAGGATCACACAAAAGGTATGGAACGCGACACAATTGTTCTACACACTCCTTGCTTCTAACTGTTACAGCAGTATAGTTTTCCTGCTAATTCACTTGACAGTCTAAGTATTTCTTTCTTTATCTTATTTTTTATATTTACACCAGGCAACCAATAATTACCAAAACAAGAAAATGGAATATAATACTGGAGTAAGTTGATTAACCCCCAGGGCTCGTACCCCTGCATTTACAGTGTAGAAGAATCGTGTTCACCCACGGTATGAAGCCCTGCAATTGCAATGCTGACCTTATTTATTAATTTCTCCATCAGATATTAGCTCCATTGAGTTAGTTGACAAAAAAATCACTTTTTCAACATTATCAAGTATGCTATTGTCTACATGTTGGCTTTAGCAAAAATATGCTTTTATTTATTGGTTTCTTGTCGACCCTTAAGGTTAGTCGACTCAAAGTTAACCTAAAAACTATGTAATATTGTAGTGTATGAGAACATAATATACGTAGTTTCAATTTCTCTCAACAGATGTTGTTAGTATAGGCAGTTACATGTGGTTTTAACACGTCTCAACAGAGGTCAGTAACGTTGTACAATATGAGAGAGAAACTTTCGCCCGATCGGGTCTAATATGCAAATGGTTAAGATATCCGATCAACAGTTGATGCTTGATGATTTACCTAAGGCGTTTATATTTCACACATTGAGTGATGCACGAATCGACACAAAGAAAGAAAAAACTTGATAAACACTGTTTTACCAATTAGTTTGGTGATTCAGTTAAAAAATCAGTCATAGCCAATTCCCATTACTGATATCTCATCCGTGCAAACGCCTGATACGTCACCCCTCTCTCTCCCACATATCACACTTACCATGTAAGGAAACTGCCATCTATGGGATGAATAGAGAACAGTAGATCCGGACTGTGATGCCAATCTCTCAGCAGCGACTCTATCTTGGCATCAAGAGAGTCCGGAAGGTGGGTGCACGTCACATCCGTTGCTATGGAGTTGATGGACGTTGTATTGGAGAGGCTGGGATGACTGTGGTTGGCACTGCCTACAAGTTGAAGAAATCGTATTACAAATTGAAGATTTAGAGAACGGAATCTAGGACAACACACGCTAAACGTCTAATAATCAATTATAAAGATAAAGCATACATATTAAGCAATTGTTGATTAGTTACTAAACAAAATATAGAAAAGTTGTGAATTCATTTTTGAAGACTTGAACCCGAGCACCCCTGCTAAATCACCAAACATAGCGAACCACTTGGGGTGACCTATGGCAGAGGTGTTGGTTATCCAATAAATGGTTCCCGGGATGGTGGTACTCTCATATCCGCCTCCCGAATTGAATTGGCAATTTTACATTGCATCGCTCTATTCATCATTCTTTAATCTCTTGAACAATGATGTCAAATTTTTAACAGCTGGAGAACGATAATTAATTTTAATTTGGCAAATTTTCAATAAAAAATAGATCATCAATCAATCAATTTGTATAAAATAAGCGTTTACATGCAAAATGGATGTATTCATCAAGTTACTTTATTGAGGAGAAAGCCTTTCTATGTTTTGTATTTCACATATTTTGATAATCAATGTGTTTCTGAAGTGTTTTAGATTAGTGGGTATAAAGTACTCTTTTTTATAGCATTGTATGTTCCTTCGTATGTAGCAGCAGGGATCCATGTCACTCCTAGTTTGGAAATGTAGAGGTGGCTAATTTCTTAATCTCAATTTTTAAGTAGGCTGCATTCAACGAGCGCGATCACATTTAAATTAAGACGTAACAAATAAGCGTCATCCATGATTGTTGGTTAATATCACGGAGACAACATTGAAAAATTAATTTTAAATATTGAAAATTGTCAGATGGATATGCAATACTGCCAAAATACCTCCAGTAAAGTATGTTCTAAAGACTTTTGTCAGTACCTACTTAAGTACCTGTTTAATCATAATGTTTATTGAATTATTAATATGACAACACCGGAGCATGAAATGTTTTGCATTATCATGTTCCAAATTCAAATTGCCAATACAAGCCATGTAGCAATTTAGCCATTAGCAAACGAAATGGTGTCTCCTGCCAAATAATTTTATAAAAGTAAATAAGGAAAAGTTTGTTTTTACTACCAGTTTATAAGAAAAAACACACAGGTTTAAGTACAACCCTTCAAGCAATTCATTATAAAAGAACAAATTGATTGAAACTTTGGAATATTGCATACTCGGTGACAGTTTAAAATGAGTAAGGAAGTTTGTATGTTTTATGTTTATCAAATAATTTATGTTTGCATAATAATCGCAATATCCAGCAGGAAATTTTAATTATATATCAAGCCATCAATCATCATTCCATTACACCTTGATCCTCCGCTAATTGTGCCTCCATTCCACATCATATCCTTCTTTAAATAGATATATCTAGGTGAAAATATGTGCGTATGGTGCTCTAACATTTATACATTATTATTTACACATTGTGAATACTAAAGTGAAGAGAACACTAGGTATGTGATTTTGCACAAAACAATTCATTTAAACTTATCATGCCCAATGCTAAAATAGTCTTTTGCCGGACGTCTTCTGAACATACTATTTTCTTACACTTTTGTATAGGCATACCACGGTTAGCTCTGTTTTAACCTTTCCTTTTTCATAAATGACTTATAAAATGGAAAGATAGTTACAAAAAAGCTCTCAGCATCAAGACCAAAAAACTAATTCGCCTATAATATTAAATGTTAACTTTATGCTACGATTCGAGGGCTTACAGTCAAACAACATTATCTGCAAAAATAATTAACAAATAATTCTAGGCCAAAGTCAAATAAAGTTATCTACAAAAAAACATACCAATAATTCGAGGGCTTAAAGACAAACAATGTTATCTACAAAGAGACATACCAATAATTAGTTTTGGCATGTTTTTTTTATAGATAACATTGTTTGACTTCCTCGAATTGTTAGTAGGTTTTTTTGTTGTAGAAAAAGTTATTTGACTTTAAGGCCTAATATTATTTGCAGTTGTTATGTAGATAACGTTGTTTGACTTTAAGCCCTCGCATTGTGTTATAACGATTACAACATTGGTTTATAAATCTGATAAAAGATTTTTAACTTAGTCCGTAGATGGCAGTTATGTACAAATTTAAAATAAATATTTTATTTTTATCAAGAGATGTCACTCATTCAAGGGAACTACTTACCAACATTTAAATCTTTATGTCGCCGTTTATAATAAATATGCATTGGTTTCTCCGGTTTGGTACCTACTTATAAATTAACTGGTTAGATAATTATAGTTGAATTGCCTAAAGTATGCATTCCTGTTCCTTCGTATTTTAAATCCTAAAACCATAGACAGACCTCAGTGTCCTTGTTATTGTTAATATGGTTTGAAATGTTCGATGAAAAACCAATACTCCACGTTTTAACTTGGAACAGTCGAAATTGCCGCCATTTTGGAATAAATAATCCGCAAATCGGTCATTATTGTGAATCCGTTCCCCGCCACAGTTATATCTGTGTAGGTATTATTATTTGTACTGAACTATTTATATGAACCTACAGAAAGATAATCATTTTATGAGAGAGCTGTGACCAGCTGTGGACCAAAAGAAGACCTTGAGAAGCAGTCATACGGACCACGGGTAAGTTTGTGGATTACCACCTTTCCTTTCCTCACCCATGCATTTAGGCAATTCAATGTAATTGTTTTTATTGCAAACGCAAATCTAACAAACCAGCTCATCCATATATTATAAATACAATTATTTTATTCCCTTTGGACGAGTGATATCTCCGTAATCCGAAGCAAATTAAATGAAAAAAAATATTCGCAATGCTAAAATTATTGTCAAAAGTGATATCGACTTATCCACTATAACCGAAAGAGTTGAAATTGTGAGTATGCTGTGATAATCATAATATCATAAAATAAATTTAAAATAAACATGCATTAATGTTTTTGGATTAACCTGAATTCTGGCTATTCTTATCTTAAAGAGATAATGGTGCACACAAATGACGATCGACTCACATAAAAAATTAAATTAAAACATCAAAGCAAAAATAAATGAACATTTGTTATCCAGCGTAATATTATAATATCGAGTGCGATTATTAACAAGTTGAAACGACAGAAAACCTGGAAGCGGTTGTTCATCACTGTTGCTCTCGTCTTGCGAACAACACTTTTGCAGTTTTCCCGGTTTACGCTCTGAAATATAAAATTTTATTTCCAAAATGTCGTCATATCTCCTAAATCATATTTAATGCGACACATGACAACAAAAAAATACATATCCATTTACCTTACAGACTGATATTTAAAAAAAATCTATCCTTTTACCTTGTTGTAAAAAAGATCCTTTTAGAAACAATTTTAATCCTTTTACCTACCTGGTTAGTGATTATGATAATTAAAAAAAAGGTCCTTTATAATTGATTACAATACTAGAGAAGAGAAAGACAGATCCCCTTGCCTCATAAATCATAAGTGATTACAATACCCAAGAAATACAAAACTTTTGACTTTATAAGTCGCTCAGTGCCGCCTAAAGGAGGCAACCCACGAACCCCGTTAATTCGAAATCCATGAGAATCAAAAACCAAATTGACCACAAATTTTAACTCGTAAACTGGAATTTCACGGTACGGCCGATATTTCAAATTCAGGTATTCTAAGTAAATTTGTAATAATACAATGTATTCCCGTTTAAATTTAAATTTCTCAGCCAGCTTTGTGGTCGACCAGATAATATTTCCAATTAATAATACATATACCCCCGCCACGGCCGTCCTGTCAGATTCAGATTTTTTAAAATTATATTAAATAGTTTCACCCAATTTTTCAAATTAAAAGGTAAAACTTTCAGCAGACCTTTGAAGAATTTTGAATTAAAAATCTATTTTTTTGAACGGGGTTCTCTGGTATTAAATGATTTTATCGTAAAGCATTTTACATAAAATGTTTCGATTGAATATAATAATTTTTTAACACTTTGAACCTTATAATAACCTAATGGCCGATTTATCGGCCTCGACATCTATCTTTACTTTCTTGCGGCCCGTAATACCGGTCTGCGAAAAAACAACCGATGCGATAGTTTTGACTCATTAGCGACGTCATCGCTATGATGTCATACATATCGTATCGAGCACTGGAAGAGGGGGAGAACTTGCTTAGGGACTTAGGGTTCAAAGGGTTAATCAGGTATCTTTTTACACATTCTACAATGTTAAGTTACCCTCTGAAGTTATTGCATTAACGGATACTTTGTAAGTATGAGTTGTCCGCTTCTTGGAAATATACAGACCAACCGAATAGGGTTGCAAGCGTTCAAAGCATAAGTATAATTTTTAACATGTGTACAGATCAATATATCATAAAATTATTTGTAATGAAAAGGTGATGAGAAAATGTGTGCATAGTGCTCGGTATCACAATTTGTCCAACAGACCACAATAATGTATTCCATATAAAACTTGTAGGTGTAAATATGTGTTGTAAAAATAGAGCATTCAAAAAAGATTGAAAACGTTCATGAGTGTGATTTAAAATATGTATTGCAACCATTGAGAAAAGAATGGCAGATGGCTGTATTGAGAAAAACCATGTCAGATAATAGGAATGTTGGCTTACTCATATCATCGCCATCGTGGTGGTGTGAGTTATGATTGTGTCCATCCATTCCCGCTTCTTCTGCATCTTCTTTATCTAATATCTGGAAAACATCAATTTATTAAATTTTGTCAAATTTAACTGAACTGTGTTGTCTGAAGACAGCTTGTCCAGAATAGCCATTGTTGATTGTGGCAGTTCCTGCATTCAAGTCAAATATAATTATTTCCAAGTGCTGGCATCACCGAACTGTCCAATTTATGGAAGGTAATCTGGAAAGCTCGAAACAGATGGCGCTGGTGTTGTTGCGTATCATTTGTATGATATAACAGCTACGTGATACGGTTTAAAAGATATTGTTTTAAGGATTCAATGGCATTTTTTAAAAATTGGTTGATAAGTATAGTGGTTGGAGTGTCAAGGAGTTATTAAAATATTAATTGAGAAAAAAATGCAAAAGTAATTGAGAAAAAGGTAGTGTTAGTTTTTTATAATCACAACCTATTTCAGATTGTTTTTTCTATGAAAGTATGCATCTAAACATACTTTTAACAGAATAAGTTAAGAAATAAGTTTTGCTGCTTTTTTAGATTGACGGCTTGCGACAGAAATAATAATTTTCTGAATTAAAAAATGTTGAAAAGTGAGATTTACTCAAGTTTTGAAATAGTGCTTATTTACATTTATATCGCTATCAAAATAGACGATTATTCAAATTAGACTATACTTACGATTATAACAGATTACAGATGCATCACATAATCTGATAAAATACATTTTTTATTGCAAATATGAGAATTGTATATTGCTTTATACAGTAGAACCCCGTTAATTCGAAATCCACGGGACATCAAAAATAAAATTTCGAATTAACGAATTCCCACGTAATTCGAAATTTTGCGAAAAAAAAAAAAAAAAATCGCCGAAAATTTAATTTTTTGGCGGCAAATTCAAAATCGGGTAGGTTCTTCGGAATAAATTCGTAATAATACGCTTATTCCCTGGGTAAATCGAGTTTACTCAGCCGTGTAACGCCGCGGATGGCCCTTTTATTCGAAGTATGAATTCACAAAAATACGATATTTTCCAAGTAGGTAAATCAAATTTTCGCGGCCGATTACCGTTACAGCCATCCCTTTAAACTCAAAAAAATGTGATATATTACCGCGTAAATCGAAATTTCGTAGCCTGTTTCCGATGCAGCTGGCCCTTTGAATTCAGGTACCTACTCGAACTAAATTCGTAAAAATACGATATATTTTGCGTGAATCGAATTTTCGCGGCCGAATCCCATCGCGGCCGGCCATTGTTCAAATATCTATTCGGAAAAAAATCGTAAAAACTCGGTATATTTCGCGTAAATCGAAATTTCAGGACCGAATACCGTCGCGGCCGGCAATAATGCAGATACCTATTCGAAATAAATTCATAAAAATACGATGTATTTCGCGTAAATCGAAATTTTCGCGGCCGATTGCCATCGCGGCCGGCACTTGTTCGGATACCTATTTGAAAAAAATCGTAAAAATACGATATATTTCGCGTAAATTAAATTTTCACGGCCGAATCCCGTCGCGGCCGGCCACAATGCAGATACCTATTCGGAATAAATTCATAAAAATAGATATATTTTGCGTAAATCGAATATTCGCGGCTGAATCCCGTCGCGGCCGGCCCTTGTTCAAATATCTATTCGGAAAAAAAATCGTAAAAACTCGGTATATTTCGCGTAAATCGAAATTTCAGGACCGAATACCGTAGCGGCCGGCCATAATGCAAATACCTATTAGGAATAAATTCATAAAAATACGATGTATTTCGCGTAAATCGAATTTTCGCGGCCGATTGCCATCGCGGCCGGCACTTGTTCAGATACCTATTTGGAAAAAAATCGTAAAAATTCGATATATTTCGCGCAAATCGAATTTTTGCAGCCGAATCCCTTATAATTTATTCCGAATAGGTATTCGGAATAAATTCATAAAAATACCATGTATTTCGCGTAAATCGAATTTTCGCGGCTGATTGCCATCGCTACCGGCCCTTGTTCAAATACCTATTCGGAAAAAAATCGTAAAAACTCGGTATATTTCGCGTAAATCGAAATTTCAGGACCGAATACCGTCGCGGCCGGCCATAATGCAAATACCTATTAGGAATAAATTCATAAAAATACGATGTATTTCGCGTAAATCGAATTTTCGCGGCCGATTGCCATCGCGGCCGGCACTTGTTCAGATACCTATTTGGAAAAAAATCGTAAAAATTCGATATATTTCGCGCAAATCGAATTTTTGCAGCCGAATCCCTTATAATTTATTCCGAATAGGTATTCGGAATAAATTCATAAAAATACCATGTATTTCGCGTAAATCGAATTTTCGCGGCTGATTGCCATCGCTACCGGCCCTTGTTCAAATACCTATTCGGAAAAAAATCGTAAAAACTCGGTATATTTCGCGTAAATCGAAATTTCAGGACCGAATACCGTCGCGGCCGGCCATAATGCAAATACCTATTAGGAATAAATTCATAAAAATACGATATATTTCGCGTAAATCGAATTTTCGCGGCCGATTGCCATCGCGGCCGGCACTTGTTCAGATACCTATTTGGAAAAAATCGTAAAAATTCGATATATTTCGCGCAAATCGAATTTTTGCAGCCGAATCCCTTCGCGGCTGGCCATAATGCAGGTACCTTTTCGGAATAAATTCATGAAAATACGATATATTTCGCGAAAAACCAATTTTCGCGGCCGAATCCCGTCGCAGCCGGCCCTTGTTCAAATACCTATCCGGAAAAAAAATCGTAAAAACTAGGTATATTTCGCGTAAATCGAAATTTCAGGACCGAATACCGTCGCGGCCGGCCATAATGCAGATACCTATTCGGAATAAATTCATAAAAATACGATGTATTTCGCGTAAATCGAATTTTTGCAGCCGAATCCCGTCGCGGCCGGCCATAATGCAGATACCTTTTCGGAATAAATTCATGAAAATGCGATATATATCGCGTAAATCGAATTTTCGCAGCCGAATCCCGTCGCGGCCGGCCCTTGTTCAAATACCTATTCGGAAAAAAATCGTAAAAACTAGGTATATTTCGCGTAAATCGAAATTTCAGGACCGAATACCGATGCGGCCGGCCATAATGCAGATACCTATTCGGAATAAATTCATAAAAATACGATGTATTTCGCGTAAATCGAATTTTTGCAGCCGAATCCCGTCGCGGCCGGCCATAATGCAGATACCTTTTCGTAATAAATTCATGAAAATGCGATATATATCGCGTAAATCGAATTTTCGCAGCCGAATCCCGTCACGGCCGGCCCTTGTTCAAATACCAATTCGGAAAAAAATCGTAAAAACTAGGTATATTTCGCGTAAATCGAAATTTCAGGACCGAATACCGTCGCGGCCGGCCATAATGCAAATACCTATTCGGAATAAATTCATAAAAATACGATGTATTTCGCGTAAATCGAATTTTCGCGGCCGATTGCCATCGCGGCCGGCACTTGTTCAGATACCTATTTTGAAAAAAAATCGTTGAAATTCGATATATTTTGCGCTAATCAAATTTTTGCAGCAGAATACCGTCGCGGCCGGCCATAATGCAGATACCTTTTCGAAATAAATTCATGAAAATACGATATATCTCGCATAAATCGAATTTTCGCGGCCGAATCCCGTCGCGGCCGGCCCTTGTTCAAATACCTATTCGGAAAAAAATCGTAATTACTCGGTATATTTCGCGTAAATTGAGTTTTCGCGTCCGAATCCCGTCGCGGCCAGCCCTAATTCAGATACCTATTCGGAATAAATTCATAAAAATACGATATATTTCGCGTAAATCGATTTTCACGGCCGAATTCCGTCGCGGTCGGACCTTTAAATTACTATATTCTAAGAAAATTCGTTAAAAATACCACAACCAATTCAGATTTTACAAAATAATAATACGAATTAGGACGATGTTAACCGCGTAAATCGACATTTTACGGCATTTTACCACCACGGCTGTCTGCCAGATTCTAATTTACGAAATTACTTTTATTTTTTTTTGCTAAAATCCATGTTTTTCGAATTACACAAACGAATTTTCGTGTGCGGGCAAAAATAAATTTCGAATTACGAATTTCGAATTAAAAAATCATTTTGTATGAAAAAAAATTTCTGGGGACTTTTTTTTGGCGAAAATTTCGAATTACGCGTTTTTTCGAATTATCGGGGTTCGAATTAACGGGGTTCTACTGTATTTACATGTTTGGCACAATCCACAACTGTTCATCACTTATAAACCCACGTCCAGACTTTCTCAAGGAGCATGAAGGCGCAATACAACATTGAGACATTTTAATCACTATTATTATTAAACTTTTGTAAAAAAAAACATTCGCTATTGCAAAGGAATAATGGATGACATTAAATCTAACTACATCAGCATCACCAGTTTCAGATTACCTGCCATTGACATTGCCCATAGTGGTACCTCCCTCGCCAGCAAACCATCATCTTGTATGCCAAACAGACAAAGAAGTGTTACATACCCAAATTAGACATTACCATTGAACAGGTCAATGGACAACACTTGGATGTGCCTGATTATTTGTGTGGTACCTTTCTAGTGAGATCGTGCAGTATGGTCTCGGCCTGCAGTGTGAAGTGCATTTCCTTGTTGTGCAGCCAGTGCAGGATGAAGTGGGGGCGGGGGGCGCCATCATCTGTCGCCGTGGAGCGCATCGACGGCACCAGCGGGATGTCAGTCTCCGCGTTTATGGATGCGGCCAGGTGGAAGTGGAGACCTAAAGAATCCACCAATTACCATGTTAAATTAATAATTTAATTTATCAGACAGCCGTTCGACATACATTATTATAACACACTCAGATATACATTCAATTTGATAAGAACAGCAAGTCAAGGAAAGGGGAACAGACAAATTTGTGCAGAGCTTGGAGGCAGTGTGACCATCTCCCTTATTTCCGTGATTTGTTAATAGATGAATCCAACAGTATAGCGGTGACTCGCATTGTAATATCACCATTAAGTCTTGGAAAATAAAATCTGCTTAAGAATTACTAGTCCTTTTTAATAGCGCGCAAATTGCTGGCTGCGTAAAAAAACTTTACCACAAATCCAAAATCGGGTAAACAAAAGTTCAGGCTTATGTCCAAAATTGAATATTTTGTTACACTATTGAGTTAAGACACTTTTACCAGAGTGTTTTAATTTACCCACATCATTTATTTTTAGCATTGCTATACCAGGCGGTTCGGTTAAAAACGAACAATGGAAATTATGAATAAAAAATTTACATTCTAATCTTTTAAATTCTATGAAATCCATAGTAATATGTATGTCTGTAACAGAACAGGTGTGGTCTGAAGACTTAAAGAAGGCATTATCGACAATCGTACCTAAATTCCCAGCATGTTTTCATATAACACTGCCACAAAACTCTCATATGGTCCACTTTCATTCATAATCTCATACAAACTCTCGTTATTCGGCCTCGTTCCATGTTTTCTCGGGTTTTACCTAACTTGTTGAACTTGAACTGGTATTAAGTACGAAATAGTAAGTACCGGCCGTGGAAGAATTGGATTGGTAATTGTTGTGGAAATCGTGGACGCTGAAGGTGGATGGCAGAGTGGGGATGGGGGTGCCCAGCTGTTTGGAAGACTGGGCCGTGCGGCGGATGTGAAAGCAGGTTCTGCAACACAAATAACACCCAGTTTAGAGTATGAAAGTTGCGGGACATTCTTCTTCTTCTTTCGTATGGTGGGGGGATCGGAGGGGGACATTTAAGTCTGCGAGCCAGTCTTGGGCCTGTGGACCTCATCAATAAATGTGGGAAATGAATTGAGCGGGCATTCACAAATCGCCGGCTATTAAAGTTTAAGGCCCCACCTATGCATCATGTTGGCACAGCGGCTGTGGGAGCACCTTATCCTATTGATGGAGAATGGAGGACCAGAGTTTACGAGGCAGTGAGAACCCAGGCTGTCTCTTAGCGGAGTCATGGGCTTTTCACAAGTCGGTAGATCTCCACTTACGTTTCCAACTACATATTTTCTGGGGTGGGCCATTCTAGATGTTATTCCACAGTCTTATTATAGTAAAGAAGGGCTGCTTTCGCCTGACACATGGAAATACATACCTTATGGCACCATTTGAGATCGTAGCATGGTTTGCGAACCTACTTCTCGGCCTGTCTTTTGCTCAAGCAATAGTTAAATAGTCATTTAACTTTTTAAATAATAATTATCATTCACTTATTGAAATAAAATTTGGTTTTTAACCTTTGAATTAATCCCACTGTGTTGGATTACTTTGCTGAACATGATTATCAGAAAAACATGTTTTAATGTGCTTATTGTTGAGGAAACTCCTGTTGACAATTCAAATTAAAATGTGTACGTCGAAACATTACTTTTATTAAAGTGAAATTCTATTATAAGGTTTTCAACATAACTAGAAAAAAGCCTCTGAAAATCATAAGATTAACAAAAAAAAAAAACAAAAATTAAAAACAAATTGTAAATAAATTTCCTAAAAACAATATTTACGCAATTTAACCATTTGCGTGAAAACATATCTCATAAATTTGGGAAATCTGAATCTTTCAGACTGCCCGTAGCGGAAAAGAGCTGCGAAATTTAGATTTACTCAGGTATACGTCACGCTAATTTGCATTATTATTATTAAGCTTGCGTTAATTTGAAGGGTCGGCCATGCCATTTATTGGCCACTATGGTTTATTTTATAGCCAGTCCACAAGTTATAGACAAAAACATTGTGAATGAGCCTTATTACCACCAGGTTAAAGGAAATAAGAGCACTAACTTCATGTGTTTGAGGCGCTGCATGAAGCGGTGCTTGTGGCGATGCGCCCGGTTGCGGGCCGTGTGCGGTTGTGGCCGGCCCGCCCCCGGGCCCCATCCCTCCTCGGGGGGCAGAGTCTCGGCCCACACGCGGCAGATGTTGTCTAGGCAGGAAGTCACCAGCATGTTGCCCACGCTGCCCCTGGAAAACAATTAACGGATTAGAATTAAATTACTTACATTACTTATCCTCACGCAATTAAAAAATGTATATTTTATATTCACTCCACACAGCTTAGGCATCATCTGAAATAAGAATGCGTATGGCGCATTCGTCGTTATTTGAGTGAAATATACAGTTTTATGAGATTGATGAATTTTAGCACACTTGACCTTCTGAACAAGAGGAATGTCACTATCTACATGAGATTTCGAAAAATCATCCCCATCACCTCAATTTTCCCACTCCAAAAACCAAATGTACATACATCATTTGCCTCAGAATTTTTAGTGTGTAAGAAAGAGCTGCAGCATGATTGTGATAAGGAATGTTCGTTTTTTGCCTTTTTTGTGCCGTTGCTGGGGAATTTTAATTTTAATCCGGATAAGGTCCAGGTAATTTCCCACTGCCAGTTGAAATGATATTTGTTGGTTTTGCCAATTAATAGAATGAGGTTGTGGTTATCCTTACTTGGGCATATATTTGCTAGTTTTCCTCCAAGACAGGTGTGTGAGTGCCCTGGGATGGGCCACGTATATGAATCCATAATTTAGCTCCGTATTGCTGGTCGGCTGCTCACCATTCTTGGTTGAGAACAAAACTGAAAATAAAACAATCAAAACATTAGAATTTGACTCTGCTAAAAATTTTTCTTTGGAGAATTATGTTTTTGCAAATTGAACCTTTTTTTCAATTCAATTTCAAAGAGTTTTTAAAAGAGAAAACATTTTAGATGATAGCAACATATTTAAACTAACAGCAACAAAGTTTGCCATCTGAATTGTGCTTCATCGATGTTAAACATATCGATATTCGAAGTGATTCTATTTAAAAACACGACAGCCCTCTCGACTGGCATGACCATTGGCAAGTTAGTTCTGCAAGCCGGAAGATAAAACAGCCTATGGTGTCGGTGACGGAGATAACCATCGGGAACATAGAAACTAATGCTCTCCACGATAGCCGAGTTTTCGAACCTTCCACGAATCAGTCTGAAGAAATGAGTTACAATGGGCACTTCCCTTCAGACCAGTAGATGGTTCATATCGAGCATGCTCAAGAGAAAGTCGGTAAAGTAGAGCCATAGGTAGTAGCCATACTCCCTCAGATAAAGAAATACAAATACTTTTGTACAAATTTACTGGTTTTCAAGGGTAAGCTGTAACCATTTGCAGCGAGAACATACGATATGAAGGCACATACAAAATTTGAATAACTCACTCTTATTTTGATACCAAATTTTGACTAGGCGATCGTTCTTCCCCGAAGTGGCGAACAGCGTCCCATCTGGCGAGAAGGCCAAGTGGTACGCAGGTAAGGCCGTGTGACACCGCCACACGCAGATCCAGCTCTGAAATATTAGCAAACATTAAAATGAGTAAATTAATCAAAGCCAAGATGCAAAACAAAATTTCTGTTACAATGAGGGATCACTGTCAATTAATAATACTAGGCTACGATCATAAGATTTGTAGGGATTTAAAAAACACCATTGCAATGATTTCACTACTTAACCTGTCTGCTTGTTTAGGAATAAATAAACGCTCCTGTAAGTAACCTGTCAAAATCTTACGTAATCCGTAAATTTTAATTACGAGTCTAAATCCAGCCTTAGAAACACCACGCTTTATATTCACTAAAGATTAACCACAAAATAATTAAAATGTACACCTTAATGAAACCAAAATTTCCTGCCACATTTGAAAATAAATTATGAAACTTTAGGAATTTTTTATTAATAATTTTTCATGAAATGACAAAAAATAGAGATGACGATAATGTTTATAATACATTTGCTTATTAAAATTTGAAGGTGTTTTTATTTTTTTTTCATTATCAGTAATTTTAGTCAGAAAAAACGCAAGGTGAGCCATTTTTAAAACTTTTTTAGGTTTGCAGGAAGAAAATTTTATATTTCCAAAATCATGTTTATTTCGAATCATAAAATTTTAAAGCATATTTCATCACCCTTTCAAAACTGTTTTCAGTTTTCGGATACATTCAGAAATATTCCATTTATTTGGATTTCATTGCAAAACAGAATTATTTTTATCCTCTGACAAAATATTGTCGAAGCCCGAGGGGTTAATAGAGTAATTTCAGATATTTTATTTACCCGGTTGGCAAAGGAAGGTGATACATTAAAAAGAAATGACTCACAGTTAAACGGGTAACCTTGACATCGGAAGGCTTATTACTAATTTATTACTAGCAGGTAAAAACCCGCTACCATGGGTTAGTACATAAAAAATTTTGCTGCTAGGCCCTGCAGGCGGCATTTTGATTCGAAAATTCATATATGTAATATCAAAAAGATAAATGTATACCTATAAAAAAAATCCTGACTTGTACCAATTTTCCGATTTTAACAGACATTTTTTAAAATATGAAATTTGGAAATTTTTTGTTTGGAAATTGGTCGGGAAATGGTATAAAAGTTTTTGAAATGGAGAAATTTCAACTTTTCTAATTTTTCTTTTAGATATTTTTTCATCGGGGATTCTGTTAGAAAACTTCAACGGTTCTTTTAGAAAATAACAGAGAGCACCACTTCCGTTTGCAACAATCCAGACTGTACAGTCATTAGGATAATAATATTATCAGATGACCGTGGTAAAGTAGAAGACACAAAAAGGTGAAAGTAATTACCGGATCATCTTCCTCGGGAGGTTTTCCTTCTTTATCCCCTCCTCCTATCTCGAATTTCACGTTTGTTGGTGCTGAAAGATAACATTTTCAAAATCAACTACATTGTTACACAGATTTTTTTTACGAGGTTAGTGGCCTTCCAGGGGAGTCTCTCCAGGAAATTCCTAATAATCTTCTATAGGACCACATCTCAAAAGCCTCTAGTCTCCGTTTATATAAATATTTTTAGCATCCCTGGATTTTTAGCCTCTAGTCTCCGTTTATATAAATATTTTTTACATTAAATCCAAACAGGAGGCCCTGTCATCTTTGGGGATGCTGTGTAGGGTGGAGATAAAGGAGGGAGAGGAATTGGGAAGGAAAAAGGTAAGAGTGATGGGTAGGAATCTGTCGTAGAAGTCTGTCTGTAGAAGTCTGGCTGGAGAGGTTGAAGAGTCTCCATCAACATGTCCCTCCCAATCCGCAACGCAGCTAGTGGGCAGACGCATCTGACACATAGGCCTTGGTAAACTTCCCTACTAAGTTCCCAAATGTAGCCAACCACCTGTGGGAGACCTTTGGCAGAGATGTTGTTTTCTTTTATGTTTTGTTTCTGTTTACATGCACAAGGATTTCTTTTTTGTGAACTTATTTGTGTAGTGTTGTTTTGGGTAAAAAAAATTTTTTGTGTTTTGTGGTGCATTGTTTCTTTTCTTTTTTTCAGTTCTAAGCTAGTAGAAATCTGTGGTTTGCGCTTAACTTGAAGTTCATTGAGTCACTGGAAGTTCAGCATAAAGCTATTTAAATAATTCCTCCATTGACTAATACATTTGTGAATCAGGAATATGTATAAGAGGCATTGAATAAAGTAATTATAAACACGAAGAAAACAGTTTTCTTAAAATTGGTGCATTCTAGAAGATTTGTAAGTTATATCAAACACCAAAAAATTTGTTGAAATGCAGAAACAAGTTAATAAAATGTATACTCATTGATAACAATAAATATTGTGATGCACCTAATATTATTGTAAAGGTGAATAACTCTAAGTGCCTAGGTTCGAAGCTCACTGACGCAGAGCAGAAATTATGTCACCCGAACACTCGAAGGACAAATTTTGGCCTTAAGATACCTAAAAGCACCGTTCGAAACAGATTTTATGTTGAATGAAATACACCATAGATTTTTTAGCTTAGTGTAATGATCAGAAATAATGTGTCGGCAAGGATCAGAAACGTATTTATTTATTTGGGAGTAAAGTGGTTGGTTACCATCATCATCGTGTGACTCTGACTGGTGCCACAGCTGCAGCAGGGCTCCACCGGTGAGGAGTCGGGTCCCTTCCAGGTTCCACGACAGGGCAGAGAGAGGTCCGGCTGCGGCCAGTCGCCCAGTCTGCACCCAGCGGTACTCCAAACCCTGAAAATATCAACCAAAAACATTTGGATTGAAAAGTTAACAATTGAAAAAGTTACGAAATTAATTCCACAGATGCTGCCAAATTATGATTTAAATAAATTACAGTCTACAATCAAAGATGTAACTACTGGCTTCAACTCTGTATTTTATCTTGTTTTTACTTATACCAAAAATATTCCATAATGTATTAGTCTCTCTCTGGTTTCAATCCTGGGATTGGTTTGCAGCAATTTCCTTTAATTTTCTTTTCCATTCTTCCCTGTCTTGTGCGGCTCTTTTGAATTCTGCATATGATGAGCAGCGCACGTCCACCAGCAGGTCGTCCAGGTACTCTCGGCGTGGGCGTCCCCTAGAGTTTGTCCCCTCGGTCATACCCTCCATTATGGTATGCAAGAGACCTTCTTGTCGTATAACATGTCCGATCCATCTTGCACGCCTTTCGGACAAGGTCCTGAGCAGGTGCCTTCCTCCTTCGATACTTTGGAGAACCTCCTCATTTGTAATGTGGTCTCTCCAGGAAATTCCTAATAATCTTCTATAGGACCACATCTCAAAAGCCTCTAGTCTCCGTTTATCTCTTTCGGATAGGCACCATGTTTCGCAGCCGTACATCAAGATACTCCACACATAGGTCTTGATGAGGAGTATTCGCAGTTTTAGGTCTATATTATTTGATTCAATTACTTTCGACCTTTTATTGAATGCAAGCCTAGCCTGGTGTATACGGCTGTCGACCTCGCTCTTAGACCGACCGTCCCATGTTATTTTGCTCCCGAGGTAGACAAACTCTTTGGTGTTCTTTAGTGGAACTCCTGCCATCTCTACTCTCATCTGGTGTTGCGTTCGGCCTACAGTCAGCAGCTTTGTTTTGTCTTTATTTATCTTCATGTTGTAGTGGTTTTGAAGAATGCTTTGCATGGTTGTTAAGGCCTCTTGCAGTTCTTCTTCGCTTTCAGCAACCAAAGCAATATCGTCAGCAAACCTTATCATATCCACCTTTTGCCCGTGTATCTTTATACCTTTTCTGTGACTCATTCTCTCTCTCAAGTCGTCAATCGCACTCTGTATATAAACGTTAAAAAGAACAGGTGACAGAGAGCATCCCTGTCTCACCCCTTGTCTTATACTGGCTTCTTTTGTATCATTGTCACATCTAATTATAGCGGCCTCATTCTTGTATAGCGCCTGGATTATTCGTCTATCTCTATATTTGATATCAATTCTCTTCAGAATCTCGAAGAGTCTTTTCCATTCTACTTTGTCGAAAGCCTTCTCCAGGTCTATGAATGCGATGAATGTGTTTTGGTTTCTTTTTATTCTTTTTTCTAGTAGTATTCGTAGCGACAATATTGCTTCTCTGGTTCCTACACCTCTTCTAAAGCCATACTGGTCTCCGGAAAGGATGTTCTCTACTTTTGGTTCGATTCTTTTTAGAATGATATTAGTCAATATTTTTGAGGCATGGGATATTAGGCTAAGAGTTCTGTGTTGTTCACATTTCGTCGTGCCTGCCTTCTTTGGTAATGCGACAATTAGGCATTTCTCGAAATCCTCCGGTATCTCTCCAGTCTTATACATTGTCTGTATCATTTTAAACAGGGCATCTGTAGTTCCTTTTCCTGCTGGCTTAATGAGTTCAGCCGGAACGTCATCGATTCCGGGTGCTTTCCCGTTTTTGAGGTTTTTCAGTGCGAGGTCAAACTCTTCTCTAGTGATTGGATCTCCCAAATCATCTGCGTCTACCTCATTTTCTCTTTCTATCAATGTTTCGTTGTCAGTATTTGCCTTTCCATTGTACAGCATTTCTAGATATCTTTTCCATCTCTCTCCTATTTGGTCATTTTCGAAAAGTATTTTGCCGTCTTCTCCTTCTATTGCCTTACCCTTTCCAACTCTCATCCCAAAGAAGTCTTTTACTGCAGCGTGGGCTCTTTCTACATTTCCTCTCTTGAGGTCGTCGTTTATCTCATCGCATTTATTCTGGTAGAATGTTTCTTTGGCTATTCTTGACTCTCTATTTATTTTGTTTCTTAGCACTTTGTATTTCTTTTGTGATTCAGCTCTTTTATCATTTTTGAGCTCTCTTCTATCCTTTATCATATTTAGGATCTCATCGGTTATCCATTCCTTCCTTGCTTGGGGTTTTTCCTTGCCTATAGTTTCCTCTGCCGTAGTTATAATCTTCGTCTTTATCACTTTCCAGATCGCATTCACGTTCTCCCCTTCCATTAGGTTGCACTCTTTCGTCTTTTCCCTAAAACTGTCGCTGATCTCTTTTATCTTTAATACTTTTGTATCCCATTTGAAATTATTTCTCTTTTTTAATTTTTTCAGTTTTAGAAGACTTTTGGCCATTACCATATTATGGTCACTATCTATATCTGGGCCGGAATAGCTTCTACAGTCTTTTATTTGGTTTTTAAATCTATGTCTAACCATTATATAGTCTATTTGCAGTCTTTGTCTGTCTCCAGGGGATTTCCAGGTGTATCGCTGTCTTGGGTGGTGTTGGAAACAAGTGTTTGCTATCACTAGTTTGTGTTTTTCGCAGTATTTTATTTTACGTTAAATTACTATTTTAGGAACCAACATCTTTTGATTTACACTTGCATGTTATGAATCACTGTAATTACCCATGCATGGTATTAATCACAGTGCAATGTCGACCTTATACATTCATTTTACCTTCGGATATTACCTCTACTTGGTTAGTTAAAGACAAAAATAAGAAAGTCACTTTAAGAAGTATGATATTGTCTACATAGTGACTCTTAACAAAAAACCTTTTTATTTATTTAAATTTCTTGCCGGCCTCTACGTTTTAAAAGCTTCCCTGGCCTCTGCCTAAATCTGTTGTATCATGTTAATGAATAAATAAAAGTTTATCGCAATCTACCTAAATATAAATGACTTACATGGGAGCAGCTGGTGTGTATGAGTGGAGTGGGCTCGAATATGCACACCTCGCTGTCATAGGCGGCGGCGATCTTGCCAGTGTCCGTACTGCAGTCCAGGGAAGTGATGCGCACATAGTTGTGCACCGCCCCCGGGATGATCTGGACACGCTCAAAGTTGGACGCGAGGATCACAATGTTGCATCCTGCAGCGTAAGCCTGAAAAGAATGTATATAACACGGTCAAAAAAGGGTAATGATAATATCCCTTATTATTATAATCCGATTTTTCTCATCCCGATGGGTACACTACCCGATAGTAGTGTTGGAATAAACAAAATAACGTTTTATTTTGACATCCTGGATTGATTTTCATGTAAGAGAAATACATAGTTCCTTAAGGTAGAATTCCGAGCACTATGTCAGTGACTTTTGATGTCGGCAACACTGTTGCTGATGGACCCCACATTGCTATGTGACCGCCACCTTGTCTTGTTTTATTCCTTTAAATTTTATCTAGTGGAACCTTGTGTAAGTGTACTTACATCTTGTGAAAGATTTGTTATGTCATTCCACTATTTTTTTTTCGAGATTTTGTATTGTTTTGCATTAAAATCAAACAATAGTGGATGTTGACACCAAAGTTGTAAGAAGCTTCCTCGGTAAAAATTTCAAGCCTTAATGTTTTTTTTTAAAAGAATTACACCTACACCTGTAATTAACCCTGCAGAAAGCGCAAACACGACGCTTTCTTTACAAATATCTTTGAATTTAATAAACAGAATATTTTATAACATTAAAAAATTGGTGATGTTATGCGTAATTTGCTAAAACTGCAAACTTCATTATAATGAAATTCATAGGATGAGAAAAGAGTTGTGTAGTTCCTACACATGATAAAAGTCCACTTGGGTGAAATTATGGCAAACAACTTTTTTTCCAATAATTTCTCAATAAAAACATTTTTTTAAAATTATTTTTGTGCTAAACATATATAATCCAACAACAAAACAAACAAAATAAATAATTTTCAAAATTTTAATTGAAGTTATAATAGAAAAAAGATGGTTGCCAACATTTCACCCAAATGGACTTATCGTTTATACTTGTAGGAACTATGTGACTTAAATGTAAAATGTGTAAGATCACAGGTGAAGAAAAGATTAACCTTACAAAAACCACTACATGGTAAAATTAAACATATTTTGTAATCTACGCATTCACAGATGGCGCCAATTCAATTATTTTGGTAAAAACACTTTTACAAGTAATGCTTCAAAATATCAAGATGAATTATTCGTTTGCTCCCGTAATGTACGTATATTAAAGTACACAATGTTGTGTAGTAAATTAAGATTCTACAAACAAATAAATGAAAATATATAAGTAACTCAATGACCCCAGACAGGAATGAGTGCATTATAACGGTCTATCATAATAAATTACACTGTTGAAATTTACGCGTGAATGTTCCTTATTGTTTTTTAGGTATCTGGTTAATGTTAGAGAATTGATTAATATAGCTGTGATAAGGAATTAATATAGAGGGATATTCCCTTTATTGATCAAATTAAATACGCCACACAAATGTAGTAAATAAATGATAAAGTTGTTCATGATAATATGAAATTTGGATGCAGAGGTGGCTATTTAGATTTTTGTAATAATTTGTTATAAGTGCCTACGGAAATGGATAACTACTGATTTTGTTTTTAATTTGAATTATTTACTACATAGATATATAATTATATAACACACTCCATTCAGGACGCCTCGAGCGCCAATATCATCTTTGGAGATACTGTGTAGACCAGTGGTTTTCAACCTGTGGTACACGTACCCCTTGGGGTATGCTAAGCAAAATTGGGGGTATGCAATATTGTGGCACATATGTAGAATCACTGGTTAAAAATGCCCGAAGTCATACGTGTTACAGACTGTATAAAATTGCATTAATATTGTACTTGTGTGACTTGATTGCTAAATTCATGTAATAATGAGGGGGTATTTCACCATCCTCGAACCACTTGGGGTGACTTATGGCAGGGGTATTTATTTATTTTATTACATTAGTTACATTTATACAGCAACATTACATAATAATAATATTTCAAATAACTGTAGATTTTAAAATGTGTTCAAGTGTTATTATGTCTTGTACGTCATTAGTTCCTAGCTAGGTAGATTGCCTGTTCTAAGGAACCAAATGCTGGTGAAAAATTAATGATTGTAATATTCTTCAAGCTAATCTTGATCGCTGACAGGATTGGTTTAATTATAATTAATTATTTTTAAATATTGATAAATGTAAATTTATATCTTTCTGTAGAAACAAAAATCCTATTATGTCCAGGGGCGTGCACTCCATATAGGCACATAAGCACTGCCTACCCTACCGTATTTGTAAAACATAAGCATGTAAATAATATTATAATTTAATAAATTATTGCTAAAAATAAATACACACTTTCAAAAATAAGCGCGGAAATTTTTCTGCAACCGAAACTACGCGAGCACCGCATTAAACATCATACTATAAAACGTGACATAATCTGTAACTAGAAACTACACTCGCGCCCTCAGACTGGTCCACTAAAATGCGAACGTAAGCAGGAATTATGACTGCATGTAGCTAATTTCATACAAGATTATAATATCAATGTTTACGAACTGTCCTTTTGAATTTGCTTGTAGGAGTTTTTTTGTTAGTATAAAGCAGTGCTTTCTCGAACACAATTAACAAATGGCAATTAGTGACATCTGTTGTTTTCTACTTATATTAATCAGTTCATCAGTTGTCTTTCACAAATGCGAATTGTCGGTTCGAAAACGTTTCTCGCACTTTAATTGTGAATTTATCCGGTAAAATATGGAAAATTTAACCTGTGAAACTTGTTGTCGTGAAGGAAATAATGTGTGTTTAAGTAATTTAAAAAACAATGGGTTTTCTCGGTTATCTTTTAACGAAAAAAAACGAATAATTTGTGTGGGGAGACTTACGCCTAAATTAGAAAACTTAAGCCAGTTGAAAATATGAAGTATTATGACGATTTTATTTGGTTAACAGGATGCATTCATAGTAATCGTTTATTCTGTTTTCCTTGTGTATTGTTTTCTAGCAATAAAAATGTTTGGAATGACAATGGCTACTACGATTTAAATAACTTTACCAACGCTGCTAAAAAACACGACATGTCAGAAAATCATATAGAATGTTTGGTGAAATATTTAAGATTCGGTAATAATCGGATTGA
Source organism: Limnephilus lunatus (assembly GCA_917563855.2). Lineage (NCBI taxonomy): Eukaryota > Metazoa > Arthropoda > Insecta > Trichoptera > Limnephilidae > Limnephilus > Limnephilus lunatus. The sequence continues at coordinate 50,225,795 of OU830601.1, forward strand.
AACGGCTATAAATAATAATTTGAGATTAGACATTGAACGTCACAACGCTAGAGTAGTTAGAAATAGAAATATTTTTCAACGATTAATAGATATTGTGTGTTTTCTGGCGAAACAAGAATTATCGTTTCGTGGACATGACGAGACAAGTACCTCATTGAATAAAGGTAATTTTTTAGAAATTGTAGATTTAATAGCAAAATATGACGGTATTTTACAGCATCACCTAGAAATGCCTACTAGTTCTTTCACAGGTTTGTCAAATAGAATTCAAAATGATTTAATTTCCAGTGTAGCATCCGTAATAAACGATAATATTAAAAAACAAATAAAGGAGACAGATTTCGTAGCGGTAATGATCGATGAAACTCCCGATGTCAGCGGTCGGGAGCAGTTAGTTATAATTTTGCGATATTTCCATAAATCAGAAATTGTTGATCGGTTTATAAAATATAGTGACGTCAGCTCTGATCGTACAGCAAAAACATTAAGTTCTTTCGTATTGCAAGTTTTAGAAGAATATAATTGTTTATCAAAATTAATAGCTCAGACATATGATGGCGCTGCAGTTTTATCTTCCGAACAAAACGGCGTTCAATCTATCATTAGACAACATTGTCCACTAGCCATGTACGTTTGGTGTTCAGCGCATGTCCTCAACTTAATCCTTTCAAAATCTTGCCAAAGGATTGGTGAAACTAAACGTTTCTTCAATGTAATAAAGACCATGGCTAACTTTTTTCATAGTAGTACCAAAAGAATAGCTCATTATAATAAAATTACAGATGTAAAAAAACTACCACGCGTCGCGGAAACACGATGGACTTACAACTCTCGCACAGTTAACGTGATTTACAAAGATAGGACCCATTTAATAGATTTTTTCGAGGACATACTGGAAAACGTTGATATATGGGACGGTGATACAATGACCCAAGCAAATACATTTCTAAACACTTTGAAAGAGTTTGATTTTAATTTCCTCCTACAAATCTTCAACCAGGTATTCGCGGAAACAGACATCCTTTACGATATAATGCAAAAAAAAACCTCTGACATAGTTTACTGCGTTCGAAAAATAAAAGAATTTGAATTATTTTTGGAAAAGTTTAGATCTAATTTCGAGGACATATATAACATGGTCGTTATAGAGTGTAGTCAGCCCAAACGAAAGCGTAATATTGAAGACGTTAAAACACATTACAAGCGCATATTTACTGAAATAATTGACAATGTCCTTAGCGAATCCCGTGACCGCTACAGCAACGTTAAAAATTTGACATTTTTCCAGTTACTGTCGTATGAAAATTTTGATAAATATAATGACAATTTCCCCGATAAATTGGTTAATGATTTAGTGTTTACTTATGCTGCACAAAATTTTAATCTGGATCGTCTCAGAAATGAGTTAAGGTGCGTTTACAAATCACTAGAATTTAAAACTCTTGGCGTATATGAAATTATAGAAAATATTTATCAAAATAATTTAGAAGTAGTTTTCCCCCAAGTTGTACAATTAGCTAAACTTATAGTCACTATCCCTGCAACTAGTGCGTCTGCCGAACGCTCATTTTCATCTTTAAAGCGCATACACACATATTTACGGAACACACAAGGTCAACAGCGTCTTTCAAACCTCTCCATGATTTCAATAGAAAAAAAAATTATTTTGGATTTAAGTTCCGCGACATTTTACGACGAAGTTATAAAGTCGTATTTGATAAAAGATAGACGTATCGATTTGACATTTAAATAATATTTCCCGTAAAATTGTATGAAGTGTGAGACAACGCCAACGGCCTTTATCAAGGCCACCTCGGATATCCAGTAATTGGCTTGTGATAATAGGCATAAATGAAGCGATTATTTGGATATTTGATGTGGCTTAGATAATCCAAACCTACATAATCTGCAGCCAGCAGCAAGCACATTAAACGAAAACGTGTAAGAAGGGAGTTATCTGTGGTAAGTTTTTTTTTTATTTATTTCAATCAATTCCTACTGCCTACCCTGATCAAAAACTCTGTGCACGCCACTGATTATGTCTCATTATAGTATTAACAATATTTCTCTTAAAAAGATGTCTAATATCAAGGATCTGGGTATCCTTTTTGATGAAAAATTAACATTTGTTCCACACATTAATGAAGTTACTAATAAGGCTATGAAATGTTTAGGATTTATTTTAAGAACAGTAAAAGATTTTTCATCACTTTATTCATTCAAAATTCTCGTCACTGCTTTAGTAAGAAGTTATTTAGAATACAATTCCACTATTTGGTCTCCATACTATAAAGCACCAAAATAAAAATTGAGAAAGTTCAGCATAAATTTTTAAGGTTCATTAATTTCAAACTCTCCATACCCATTGAACAAATTAATTATACTAATTTAATGAAAATACTTAATTTAACTGACCTATCGTGTAGAAGAACCAAAAGCGATTTGGTTCTATTATTCAAATTAGTTAATGGATCACTTGACGCACCTGACTTAACAAAACTAATAACATTCTGAGTACCAAATTGTGACACGAGACCTCCTGAGCTGTTCTTTGTTTATCCGTCTAAAACAAACTATTTTATTAATTCCTCAATCCAAAGACTACATAGGCTTGGAAATAAATTCAGTTCGGTTGATATTTTCATTTATTATTCACCTAAATTTATAACAGAAATCTCTAAAATTCTTGTGTAAATTTTATTATTATTCTTCTAATATGGTTTTTGTTGATATATGTATCTTTTTAATTCTGCTTATATCCTTAATGTTCAGTTTATTATGTTATATACTACATGCTTATAATTGTACTCCTGAATAACTTATGTATATATAATAACGTGATATTGTAAAAGCCTTTAAGGCGTGAATAAATAAATAAATAAATTTTAAAAATGCCAAAAATGTATTCTGAAAAAAAAAAAAAAAAATAGTTTTTTTTTTGTATAGGTTAGGTTATCCAATAAATGGTTCCCGAGACGGCGAAATATAAAAACAAAATATAAGCCTCTAAAATTGATTATATTTGTGGCGACCAGAACGGTCGCCCCCTTTTGCCACAATCCTTGCGCCGCCACTGATATAGCAAGCACATTCTCGAAATGTACATACTACCTACATTGTAGTGTTTCACGCCGCACACGGCTAAACATTTCGGGAAGCGCATCGAAAGGCCTCGACTTAACAGCCGTCACATTCTTACGGCCGCGGAATGTTCCAGAGGCTTCTCTTCTTTGCGCGGGCGCTCAACATTACTTGGCGTTCCGGGTACTCAACGGTCGGCTATATAAAGCGCAGCGACACCGCGCTAGTCAGTCAGTCAGTTCCAGTCTCTAGTATCAGTAACATCACCAACACATAGACAGTGCATTAGTGATAACGTTCCAGTGCGGTAACCGCCAGGTCCACGGCGACGTGCCGGACCTGTGCCGGTGCCTCATCAACCTTCGAGGACGCAACAAGCGACATCGCCATCTCCGCGACACCGCGTCGAGCATCCATCCTGGACGTCAAGGTCATCTCCACCAACACGGTGCGCAACTACATGCTGGCGACATGCAGACACGAGTTCTGCTACACCACTGCATCACCGACCTTCATCACTGCAACACCCTACGAGCCTCATCATCATCATCGCTCCTGTCTACACTGTTACTTTACTCCAAACTTACCATCGCTACGTAGCAGCAATAAAGACTGACTCATACATCGACTGATGTCTTTCATTCAATCGTCCCCCGTCTCTGCCGATCGCTGCCCGCTCCCTCAAATTTATATATTAGATGCATTGCTGAAAACCATTTCGGTTCCGGAATGTACAGCTGAGCAGTGACCTTTAGGTCAATATTATTAAGTTAAATATTAAGATGTGTTATAGTATACGCCAAACTTTAAGATCGGCCAGAACATGGTACGATGCATTCTCGCGCAGTTGCTGACTTTACAATGAACGTAAGCGAATGAGAAAGATGCATAAAAACATACTTGCGACAGAGAAAGACGCAAGCAGGGGGGATATGCCCCTTTTCTGTCCTTAAACTTGCCAAACTTTAAGACCGGCCAGAACATGGTACGATGCATTCTCGCGCAGTTACTTACTTTACAATGAACGTAAGCGAATGAGAAAGATGCATAAAAACATACTTGCGACAAAGAAAGGCACAGGCGGGGTGGGCATGCCCCTTTTCTGTCCTTAAACTAGCATATTGCAACAATTTCTGATCAACATCAGGCCGGTCTTAAAATTTGACATGTACTATACAAGCTAATGATCTATTGACAAATAAATGGTTTATTATTATTATGTGACAAATATTGCACATTTCAAAAGATTTTTATTATCCAAGACAAACGACAATAATAAATGCCCTCATCTCATAATAATCATTATGTTGTTTTCGTAGACAAATTGGCTTTATGTATTAAATAGTTAATTGGTCAGTCTTGACAATTGAACAATTAAATGTTTTAAAAAAAGGCTGATAGATTATCACAGAGGTTAAATTAGCGTGAAGTTGTCTTTGAAAACAATATTAATTCGTAACAAGGAAAACAACAAAAAAAAATAAGAATCAATGTCACTTGATAATTTTGCAATCTTTGATTATTGGGATTTTCCAGAACAAAATGGTTTAAGGTGATACACTACCAAGGTATTAAGCAATGCAAAATAATGTGATTTTGGTTTGAAAATTAGATTGCTTAGAAATATTTTAGATGCTTTAATTAAATACTGTGAGTAGAACACATATGTCTATGAAATTATGAGTATTTTATTGATTTGTCTTTTTATAAGCCCAGAAAAAAAAAGTATCAAGCCAATAAAAACTGCTTTAACCACTCCGGTGTTTTGCGATTATACAAAAAATTGTAAAAATGATTCACGTGATGTTTTTATGTGAAAACGGTACTAAAATCATGGATTATGTAAAAAAAAAAAAACACTTATTCTATTGTATAAATGTATAATTTTCTCACTTCACTTTTTTACCGTTTCATACAAGAATATTTAATAAAAAATTAACAATGTCTAACAACGCATAGGCGGGTGAAAACTGTTTCTACAAAATAAGTCTTATTTATGTACTTCAATGGACAACTTTGAATAGAAATGTGAAGCTTGATTCAATACGGATCTACTACTATTTGTTTTAGGGTTGTCACTAGAACAATAACAGAGTTATAACAATTTCTGTGGGAACACACGCGTTAACGTGAGAACACGCTTATTGTACTTGACTGCTATTGTTATATTGTCGTGAAAACATGCTTACAGGTCAGAGTGGTTAAAGTTCAAAAACTCCAACTTGGGAACCCCTTTTCGGTTATGGTTTTATTGAATAATGTGGAAAATTAAGTCCTTTAGAAAATTACCATAAAACATTCAAAATTTGTGCCTGCACTTCGCAAAATAAAATACACTTTTAGGTGATGTTTTTTTTGTAAATTAAAACGTTTTAATTATCTGTTAAACGGGAATTTTAACCTTATTGCCATCTACATAAGGAGTGTTATTGTTAGCGGTCTGATCCTAAATTTTTCACGATGTGGTGAGTCACCTTAAGGTTGGCATTTTTATTCTAATAGCCAATGATATTAAATGATGTTTTTTTTCATCCAAAATTGTTTTAAAATATTAACCAAAAACATTTTTTTATGGAAACCTCAAAAATCGGAAGTCATTACGTGACCTTTTTCTCAATTTCTATCTCTCTCATTTTCCTCTCCCATTAAAAATATCTAAATAAATTGTATAAGGCTCAAACAGGGTTATATTGGCTTTTGAAGAAATTCCTTGTGAATTCCTTTTATACACTTGAAAGTGAATTAAATAATAATTTGCTTGGTAAACATGATTAGGGGTCAGTCACACGCTGGACATGGGGAATGATGGCAGATAAATTGATAAACTAATTTCGTTTGAGGTTAAATTAACATTATGATGTGAAAAATGAAGCTCTTGGTCAGTCTTGGTAGACATGAAATAAGCAAAAATTGTAATGCTATAATTATGAGGACTTTTTTGCTAGTCCCGAATATCCTGAATATCCTGAATACTGGGCGAAAGGGATAAGGCTACATAAAATTGTCAAAATCCAGGTTTTTTAATCACCATTTTTCTCCTCCAAAACTGGACCGATGTTTAAGAATTTTTTACCCAACTGTTTTAGAAGAAAAGAGTACATTTTCTTTTTTTTTTTTAAATACATTGTCTAGTTTGTATACTGAACGCCTGTTGATGGTGTTCACACCAGGCAATTTTAACGATTTTTGAAGGGTCCTAACTCCTATAAGAAATAACTTTAAAAAAAAGGCAAAATATAAAACCAGGTTCGAATCCGCGACCTTCGGATTATGAGTCGAGAGTCTTACCTCGGTACCAAGGAGGCCATAACCAATATCAAAATACTTGCCGTCAATAATATAATATATCAAAATACTTGCGACAATTTTGCTACAGCTTTTAAAAGGACAGAATGCAGACATTTTAATCTAAGTACATAATTATAATCTTAATCATCAGGTACACATTGACTAGGGGCAATAAAAACACACAGGTGTGTGCCATTTGGGTGACAAATTTAATAAAATTTTACACACATGGATATCTCTTTGCATAACAATTCAAGTTAAGTTAATGAGTCAGAAAACTCCAGATAAAACGGAGCGCTAAATTCTAGGCTAGTTTTATAGTTGTAAATAAGATAAGATGACACACTTCAATTTATTATTTCATACTACTAAAGATAAGGCGTGCGTTTTTTATTTATTATGGAAAGGAAAATTTCACATACATCTTGAATAGGGGAGACTGGGGTGATTTGATCACTGGGGTTTTACCCGAGGATATTTCTGTTACAATCATAATTTTTTCGACTTACAACCCTCAACCTTTGTCAAATGTGTAAAAGTCACATGTTGTTGGATTCTGCAAAAGACGACGACGGTTGTGAAAATGATAAATAAAACATTTTGTGCATTTGTACTAGAGATGCCACGAATATTCGGCAAATTTTTTTACTATTCGGTATTCGGCAGAATATTGCAAACCATTCGGCCGAATACCGAATACCAAATTATGAAAAAATGCATATAAAGTAATAATAATATTAAGTAATTGTCTTCACCACAAATTTCATAATATTCCCAAATATGTGATTTTTTATTACCTTAATGGTGCCATTTAGTAAAGCTTTTCGCAAACAAACAGACTTGATACAAACTATAAGTAACAATCAACAAATAATGCGTGTTGTGAATCGACCTGCTCGCAAATGAAACACATACGTAGTTACAACACGCACATCAATGATCAGGTCGGAACCTGTCACCCGCGAAATGTACAAGTGTCGCCGAATATTCGGTATTCGGCCGAGAACCTAGTCGAATATTCGGTATTCGGCAAAATCACTATTCGTGGCATCTCTAATTTGTACCATTTTTCTGGTAACTGTTTCGTTTCATCTAACACATTATTTTTACTAGATATTTTTCAGAAAAGTACACGATAATACTAAAATTAGTTCACAAATGACTTAAATGGAGTTTTTGAAACTTCGAGGTTAACTAATTTTTAAATTAACTAACTCTGGGGAGACATGAACCCAATCATTTTGGGAGTTACGATAATCCCAGGATCGTCTAAAATCGAAGGTCAAATCATGAGCATGACTTGAGACAGGTGTGAAGTCCGGTTTGTTAATAAGGTTGACGATAAACGTTTTAAATGGACAAATATTAATGATGATATTGGTGAAATAGCGAAATAACAAAAAATAATACTTCAGCCATCTGAATTCCAATCTTCAGACAGTTGTTTTTAGTTGTTCTCAATGAATGAATTAATTAATTAATTCCCAATACAAAAATGCTAATTTAAAAGAGATTAAATTATTTTAGTCTGGTTTATTCCTTACTTTTTATTTTCCCACTTGCTATTAACAATAAAATGTATATTCAGTTTAAAAAAATTATTAATTAGAAAATATCATGCATCATGAGTACCAAGCTGGGGAGAGTTAATCCTTTTGACTATTTTTCTAATATCTATCAGTCGAAAGCAGTCACTTTGTGGTTCGACATATTAATGAAATAAAATAATGACTTTATTTATAAAATTTCACGGTTACAAACAAAGTTATTGTTTTATTTAACTTTAAATATATTTTTTTACTAAGCAAAGGTCTCTCATACGGAATACACATTGATAGCAACACTTGCCACTTACGCTTTTCAAATATTTATAATACTATTAAAGTTGTGAGTTAAAATCAAAAGTGGGGATCAAGTTGTCTCAGTCTCCTCTAATCTATTCGAGTAGAATTATCGACTGAGCGTTGCGAAGTCCTGTTTTAACTCGATCTTATGGCTTTTCATGTGTCTGTAAATTTGTTTGTTACATTTATTTCCAGTTTAAGATGGAGGCCGTGTAGGATACTACCTTTTTATACCACCAGAGTTTGCACGAGCGTGGATCGTACTATGAGCTGTCAAATTGGAATAATCAGTATTATGGTACCTACTTCTATGGAGAAAATTTGAAAAAGATTTGGCATTGTGGTGGCATTTCTTTGGACAAGTTGTATGATTTCTTATTTGAATTACATAAAATATTTATGGTTTATAATTAAGTAGGTAGGTATTTAAGTATCTATTTACAAATTTTACGATTTCAAAAGAAATTTTCATTTCGATTTATCAAATAACAGAAAAATTGAAACATATTTTTTTGAATGCGAGGTCTACTATTCACAGAACTGCTATTAATAATGGTAGTTAAGTTAATTAAGTGGTCGTCCAAACAAATTATTGTTATTAAACAATACAATGCGGGCATCACGGCATATTTACGCAGCTATAAAATATGTCATGAAGCCATCAGGACTGCCGACAGCTTATATTTCAATGTCTGAAACAATGTAGGAACTCTCAGCTATATATTAGTCAACCTTTTTTATGTGTCAACTCACTAGAGCTCTGGTGGTACTCTAACTATGTAGCCATTGAGAAAGTCTTGGGACACATTTATTAGAATCATAATCAAAAGATTACAGATAAATCTTAAAGATGTGACTAATGTGTCAAAAAAATCTTTTTGATTACAGAAACTTGCACAAAAAGATATACTAAGATTTGAATAACCAGTTTCTTACTACCTTCCTCTTTCCCACCTCCTCAAATAACTTGGACAAATATCAATCAATTTTATTGATTCTTATTGCAATTATACAAGTAAAGAATAATATTTTAAGCTTCTATTAAAAAAACATACATTTACAACTACAAATATTAAAAAATACAAGATTATGTAACCTCACAATTATTTTTCAGTACAATTATTATGTTCATCAAATCTTTAAAAAAGGAAATATAGGCGTATATTAATAAAAAAAATAAAAACAATAGCAGCAGAGTGGAAAATAAAATTTTGCATAAAAGATCATAGGCATAGATAAGGAATAAAACAAGAAATGCGATGTGGGCATATTTCATGGTCCAAAAGTCTGGCCAATTGTGCCTTAAAGTACAAAACTATATTTTGTCATCATTATGAAATAAAAGTAAGAGAGACTGAAGGTGTGCTAAGTGGTCTAGATCCAAAAGGTATAAGTTATTAAGGCTCCGAAACTAGGCTCTAAAAAAAGAAGATGGAGAGATATGAAATTACGAATGTTAGAGGAGCGCGCTAACATTTACAGCGACAAAATCGATGCGAAAATTGCGAAAATGTTTAATAAAACATGACTCATTTAAAATAGAGTAAAAATCTCATGGGGAGCATCTTAAGTATCATTTAAAGAAACATTGTGAATTTTTTTCATAAATTCATTCAGATAATAGAAACAGACTTGTTTTTAATCATTTTTGGAGCATACTTTGCGATTTTTTTCTATCGGGGGAATTTCATATAATTTGCGTTTCGGCGTGGAAAGCATCTAGAAATTATCTTCAAAAATAACATATATTATTTTAAGAGCTTAAAAACTTCAAATGTTTAAGGGAGATATGTAAGAAATCGGTTGAAATTCGGGTTGCCGAGGCTTAAGTCAGTGGCAACATTGGTTTCCATTCAAATCAGTATGGAAGACATTTCTAGTGTGTATTGTCCATTCAGTGATTATATGTATGTAATTAAATTAATTACTATTGGTAATGGTTCAATAATTTTATTTGTGCGTTTTTATGACTGGTGAAGTTGTCATGAAGATGCTAGGTACAAAAGTAATTACAAAAAAAAACAATTGTAAGCCAAATTGATTCGTGTTGTTGAATTTAGCACTGAAAAAATATCAAACCTAAAAACCAATTTTTTTTTTTACTATTATAATAATTCATGTATTATCAAATGGGTTTAAAAACTTAAAAAAAATGGTTTCACTGAGGCTTGAACCTTTTTACGCAGTGGTCGAAATCAACCAGGCTTCCAACCAGGTCAAATCCGTAGTTGTAAGGCCGATTATTTTGTATATTGAATGTTTAATTTCTTTGAAAATTGCATATATTAATATATCGTCCAGTTGATTAGACATTTTCCAAACAATCGAAATTTTAGTTGAGTATGCAGTTATGTGCAAAAGTGCACCCTCTTTCTGGTTCAATTACTTTTTTTTTTTTTTACATGAATACTGCACAAGAGTCCCAACTGCTCCCGTCTGGAGCCAGTGAGAGTATGGCATCCCCAATTGGGGTATGTTGTGAGGCTGAAGGTAGTGGGGAGGGGAAGGAGATAGGGAAGAGGAAGGTGGGGAAGTACCTGGCTATTCAGATCTGGTCACCAAACACGGCTAAAGCCATTTCAAGCAACATTTCAATTTTGAATGGTGGTCTTACACCAGGGCGATACTGAGAGTATCTTCCACTCTGGAACATGCCGTAAATATACTATATATTATTTTAAATGAATAAATTATGAAATTACACAAATTAATCAAATAAAATTTATTTGCCACGCCGGGATTCGATCCCGCGACCTTGGGATTGCGAGTCAAGAACCTTACCGCTGGGCTACACCGGCCGTCGTTACTATGTTAGATTACTCATAAACATTTTCTTATTATTTAAAAACTTAGTATTTGGAGATATCTGACTAATCAACTGGATTTTGTTGACATACATGTGAAAGATGCCACCAACAATTGATAGAATGCATTGTCATCGACAAGGAATCTATCTGCCGAGTTTTAGCTCGATTGTGTGTCAGTAAATTTCCACTTCTAAGATTCTGCTTCATTCATACACAAAAACAAAAGTGCAATTCAAATAGATGTATTTATCCGCTCAGACTAATTTGTTCAGTTTATAGTAATAGGTCTCATTGAAATTATTGTGTCTCCCTGACTGCAATGGTTAGAAATATGATTTAAAGGTGTTAGAAAGAGAAAACACAACGTTTTATATTCAAATCTAAAAATTAACCATAAAATATTAACATATCGACGGTCCCGAAGAACAATGTCGGATGTGCGATTTTGCAGTTTTGCAGAAGAGCAGTTTAAAGTTTCGTTTCTACTTTTTTACTGTTTTTGTAGATCTATAAAATATGTTTTGATATTTGGCCATTCATTTAATTTCATTAAAAAATCTGAAAATACAGGCTTTTTAATTTATTTATTTACGCCCTAGTGGGCTTTTACAAGATAGATATATAAGTAATACAGTTGTGTTAGGAAATACATAGTATTCAATATATATATATTGATTTATGATAAATTTAAGACAAATTAAATTTATAGGTATGGAAAGCGAAATTTGTAAAAAGAAATATAAAAACTAAAAGAAAATAGAAACATAAAGTGTATTCACTACGGAGTCTTGAAATCATACATTTTACTAAAATAATTATAAAGACTTCGTTTTGTGACTAATACGGAATCTTTAAATATGTCTACAGTATTCCCAAATTTATTGCCCAGATGATGCATTCTATTAATAGGTGTATGAGCCTCATAATTTGTTTTGAAATTGTCACAGAAAAAGGTAGCACTTTGTCTCGTATTTCTGGTTGGTATGTAAAATTTTATTTTGGAGAGAATTTCAGGGTTGTTAATGCAATTATTAATAATTTTATTTAATAGTACAAGGTCAAAGATGATCCGCCTATCTTACAGCGTAATTATGTTGAGTTGTTTCATCAAAAGGACATAGTTAATATTTTGAATTGGAATATTCAGCTTAAAGTTAATAAATCTTAGAAATTTGTGCTGTACCCTTTCTATATTGTTGGAATGGATTTTATACATTGGGGACCAAATTAGCAAATTGTACTCTACCTGGCTTCTTACTAAAGAAGTGTACAATGTTTTCAAACATTCTAGTGACTTGAAACCACTTGCTGTTCTGCATATGAACCCGAGCATTTTTATAGTTCTATTTGTTATTTCATTTACGTGCAGAGTAAATGTTAACTTTTCGTCAAATATAACACCTGATCTGAGCGACTGGTGTCAATTTTACATTATTTAAAGAGTATTCATAAGTAACATAACGAGTTGATCACACACCAATGATACAATTTATCTAAATTTGATTGTAAAATATGACAATCCTCTATACTACGTATCATTTTATACATTATCAAATCATCAGAAAGAGGAGGACTTGTACGTCTTTAAATACACTAACAATGTCATTTATAAATAATAAAAAAAGAATTGGTCCTAGGTGAGATCCTTGGGGAACCCCACCTGTGGCTTCGAAGATGTAACATTCTACAGAATTTATTTTAATACAGAGCTTTCTTTTACTAAGATAACTGTTAATCCAGATCAATAGGGTTCCTTTAAAGCCCAAACATAAGCCAACAGAATGAATTTCAATTCTTAGCAGATTCGACATTGTTCTTCGGGACCGTCGATATACACCTTTATGAATCCAAAGTTTCCCGCCTTTAAGAATTTTTTATTAATTATTTTTACATAAAATGACAAAAAATTGAGTTGATGATAACTAGTAGGCGGCTAGCGGAGGCAAAACGAAGATTCCAGAGCCGCTCATTATTAAAGGAAAAACAATTAAATTATAGTTATTTAACCCATCAAATTTGTTTTATGAGGCCAACTGACTTGGCTATAAAAGATCATTTGGTTTTGGCCTATTTCAGCACATCGCTCGCCATACATTTTGCCTCCGCAAGCCGCCTACTATGTATATAAAATATGTGTGCGTTTTTTTTTCATTATCAGTAATTTTAGTTAGAAAAAACGTAAAGTGAGCCATTTTTAAAACTTTTTTATGTTCACATTAAAAAATCTTATATTTCAAAAATTATGTGCATTTCTAATATTAAAATTTGAAAATGCATTTTTCTGATATTGGATATGTTCAGAAATAATTGTGCAGAAATATTTTGACCTTTTGACAGAATATGCCCGAGACCTGAGGGGTTAAAAAAGAATTCATGCGAGAATTGAATGCAAATTAAGACACGGCAACGGCAATGGAATGAGATATAGTTGACTAATAATGCACGTTGGGTGATTTGGTACAGGAAATGGAAACTAAGTCAATATCATTATAATTTGTTGGTTTTGAGAGATAAAAATGAAAAAAGTTGATGCACCTTGAAACTGAGAAATCATTTAAAGCTATAATTTTCAATATGAGTTTGTTAAGACGTCAATTCTCTGTTCATAAAACTCACATGACACGCACCGTTCATTACCATCCAAAGCGGTGGAACGGGTCGGTGCTGGTCTTGACAGATATGTCCTGATACACCTTGTACAGTTGGGTTATATAAAGAGTTCAAGAGTCGTAATAACAGAAGAGTACAATGGTCTATCAAAAAGTACCCATGTTTGAAGACCGGTGGCATTGCTGAGGGAAGTTGACATCATCTTCGTGAACTGCGATTCATTCATAGGTTATTTTTTATTTGGCAGCCAGCTGTGTATCACAGGTGTTTCTTGATAAAATGGAAAAAGAGCAATTTTGATCCGGAATTCGCTTTTTATTTTTACAGTTATAAAAGTATATATTTTTTAAGTTATAAAAGCAAACTTGAATGCTGTCTCTGGGAACCCTTCACCCTCTATGACAAACATGAGATATTGATTGAACGAATTTAATGTGGTCGTAGATCTGTTTTTGATGAGGAGCGACCAGGTCACCCGGAAGACGTGATTGCAGGGGAAATTGTCAAAAACGTCCATGACATGATTCTTGCTGATCGCCGAACTAAAGTGCAAAGTAGCAGAGGCCGTAGGCTTGATGTACGGAATGGCAATCAATACTTCACCTGATAAGTTAGGTGTGAGAAAGGTGTCGGCCCGACGGGTGCCGCGTTTGCTCACGGTGGACAACGCACCAGCACAATCATCCATGGACAAATTTCATTAATTACGCTACAAATTGCTGCCGCATGTGCTCGCCTGACCTGGCTCTCTGCGACTTCTTTCTGTTCCCCAATATGAAGACATGGCTCGGGGGAAAAAAATCAGCTCAAATCAGAAGGCTATAGCCGAAACAGATGCGCATTTTAAAGAGTTTGACAAATCGTATTTTTTGGAGAGGTTAAAGAAATGGGAGAAATGTTGGGAAAAGGAAAAGAAGATAACGTTGAAAATAAAAAAAATAAAAATTGTAAAAAACTTGCATCTTCATTCCTATCTTGTATGTGTGAAATAAGTCAATTGGTTTGTATCTCTGGTTAACATGTACAACAGGTAAAATTAACATGAAATACTTGCCAAGCGGACATAGAGATTATGCAACATTATTAAAATATTCACTTGGACAGGTGACAGCTTTTATGAAATCTGCTTTTGTAAATAATTGATTAAAATAAATTGCAATTAATAATGCCGTACTCCCGTTTTAGACAGATACATACACTCAGTCTTGTCCTGGTGAGAGTCAATTACAATTAAATTATATTAGATTTGGTAACTAGAACTGAATACCCCCTTTTGTGTCATATTTAACTTCCCCCGTATACTTGGTTTAAAGCCACTGATTCGCTTTGGAAATTATAAAACCTGAATGATAATGAGTCATGCACGCAATTTGTTTGTAATCAATTTTACAGTGAAGAAATCTGTAATTATTTTCAAGTAGGTAATGCGAATATTGCATGTTTTTTTACTATGCATACTGCTAATTTCCATAAATAAATACATTATTTCCTTGTCTAGAAATGACCTCCTATAAGAGTTTTTAGCTCTTTTGCTCTGAACACAGAGGTTGTTACATAAAGAAAGGGATTAATTGGAATCGAAATGTGGCTTGAAATGTTTAGTGGCTGTATAGGAGTCGGACTACAGCCGTGGCTCCGTACTGAGTCCTACAACTCCATACTACACTCCATGCTGAAAAATTCACACCTTTTAGGTGACAACTCCCCGAAATGATACGTCCTCATGCATTCCATGTATATTGTATCTTTCTGAGACTTCCATGTCTTTTTCTTCCATCAACATAACGCATTTACAAAAGTAGCATTTCTGGAAAAATCATCATCCTTACGGGCATAACGCAATGCTGGGGTCGAACCTTTTAAAGGCTGTTTTCTCAGGCGCTATGCCGCCGAACCGCCTGAAATTTTGGATTCTTAATTCTTCTTCTTCTTTCATAGGGACATGTAGATCTGCGAGATAGTCTAGGGCCTCAAGCGTTGCCCTGTGGCCCTCCTCAATCCGGCCGGAGAATGAATGGAGCGGGCATCCGTTGACCACATGTTCGGTGGTCTGCACCGCACCGCATTCACACATCGCCGACTCTTTAAAGCCCCATCTATGCATCATGTGAGCACAATTTTTATACAAGCTATGGGAGCACCTTATCCTATTGATGGCGGTCCAGAGTTTGCGAGGCAATGAGAACCCAGGCTCTCTCTCAGTGGGGTTTTCAGTCTCATTTCGTTCGAGCATTTTTGACGTTGGCCGATTGCCACTCAAGCTTCCACCTATTTTCTCATAAAAACTATGGTCTATAATTCTACAAGAATCAATAAAAAATCTGCCAAAAGTAGCATTTAAGGAAAAATCATCTTTAATACGCAAGACTTGGGGTCGAACTTTAAACGCTTGTTTATCAGGCCCTATGCCGCCAAACCAACCGAAATTTTGGATTCTTCCTATAAACTATAGTAGTTATAGGAATCAATAAAAAAAATCTACTAAAAGGAGCATTTAAGGAATGGCTTGGGGTCGAACTTCAACAGACTTTTTTCTGGCACTATGCCGCCGAACCGCCTGAAATTTTGGATTCTTACTATAACCTATGGTCTCATTTAAATTCTCTTGTCATTGCACATCTGCACTGTTGTACAAGACGATGGGTCAGCTAGAGAGGACAAAAGGGTCTTCCAAATCGGCCTTTTGCGATCCGGCTCACCACACAGGTGGGCACCACTAAGACCTGAACACACCTTACTTGATGATTCCGGGGAACTCTGTTACATCATCGAACATAGTGAACCACTTGGGGTGACTTATGGAAGAGGTATTGGTTATCTAATAAGTGGTTCATTATGAACTGCACATCATTTTTTTATTTATTGATCTATATTTTTTTTATTTATTGTATGTTTACATTATATTATTCGATGCCTGTCTCACTAGGGTTATACCTGTGTTGCTAATAAGGCACATAGTATGTGCTTATAAAGAAAAGACATTAGCCAATATCCTTCATTTAGCCATAGTATATAATATTGCCTGTAGAACAGGGGCAATATTATGTATGTAACAAATATGTAAATTGAATCCATCCAATTAATATAACATTATGCATCTAATATTAATATGTATGTAGCTCCATTTCTATACACCTTGTAAGTATATACGACAGCATGTTAGATTTATTATCTTGCAAATTCGAAACGGTTTTTAAGATTGTTCTCAATTATGAATACCCCAGACACGCTGCGTTCAACACTTATAATGTGTCTCTATATCTTGGAGATGAAAGAGCTAGAAAGAACTAGATGCAACAGACTGATAATAAAAAAATAATGAAATGTGTATGCCAAAGTAATGACTTTTATAATCATAACTAGCGCAGCCCATGAAAAATCGCGGAATATTATAATTTCAACTTTGAAAAAGTTGATTAAAATAATTTACTGTTAACCCGCCAGGCTTATCTGTTTGCTTTTCGGAACAACTAAAATAGGTCTTATAGAAATCGTTTTGTCTCTTTTACATCTGATGTCCACCTTTATAAAACCAAAGTTAAGGATCGCAATTTGAAAATAATTTTTTTAAATTTTTTTTATTAATTATTTTTACATAGAATGACAAAAAGGGGGTGACAATAATGTTTATAATAAATTTTGTCTCACAAAATAAGTTAGTTCATTTAAGTCAGTAAACATGAAATGAGCGATTTTTAAAACTTTTTGTTTTCATGGAAAATTTTTATACTTCCTTCAAAAATTACATAATAATTATCGAGGTCTCAAGGTAGCTGCCATCTAACTTATAATAATAATATTGTCAATATAATACTGAAGAAATATTTTTAGCTTACAGTGTCATTTCCATCATCAGCTGTGGAGCTTTGAAATATTGAATATTCCAAAAAGCAAGCTAGAAGCCATAATTACATGTTAAGTACACATATTTCAATAACAGTTCAATAAGAAAAAATGTGTTAAAACTTTTTTTTTTTAAATACACAGATGTTGTTCTACCAGTGATCAAGGTTGAAAAATATCCCAGCGTTCCCTGGGAGATACTGTAGTGATTAACTATTGTAAATAAGTAATTATTTTTAATCCACTTGCCACATTATTTTCTCAATACTGGCAACACTCCCGACCTCTCTACAAGGAACCGATTTCACGGCACTCTCTTGCTCTCTTAACCACTCTGATATATTGCGAAAATGCACTTTTTGTGTCTTAAACGACATGTCAGATTTACGAAAACTTTTATGTTATTTCCGCTTCACAATTAAAGCTCTATAAATGAAACATTTCTGAACGTAGCCGAATACTAAAAACTGTTTTTGAAAGATTACAAAATAAGCTTTCAAATTGTTATATTACAAATAAATATTAACATTTACAAATATTAAAATTTAGAATGCAAACATGAATAAAATCACGGATTATATCAAAAACAATACTTATTCTATCGTATTAATGTTTAATAAACAATTTAGTTACCTCATTTTTTTATCATTTCATACAAGAATATTTAATAAAAAAATAACAATGTCTAACAGTGGGTAGGCAATTTGGCGGTCTATCATGTATCTGACAGAAAAGGTTTTTTTAATGTATTTCTATGGTCAACTTGAATAATGATGGGGTAGCTTGATTTATTATGTAGCTTCTACTTTTTATTTTAGGGATGTAACTAGAACAATAACGGAGTTATAACGATTTCTGTGGAAACATACGCGTTGACGTGAAAACACGCTTATTGTACTTGACTGATGTTGTCATATTAACGTGTATATCTGCTTACGTTGCTGAGTGGTTAAAATCTTATATTTACACAATTACAGAAAATAATACAGTGAATAAACTTGTAAATGTTCTTCTGAGTTGACATATCATAGAATACACACTTACTTTAACCGCTCCGACCCATAAGCGGTAGCAGTCTAGTACAATAAGCGTGTTTTCACGTTAACGTGTGTGTTCCCACAGAAATCGTTATAACTCTGTTATTTTTTTTTATTGTTGATACAATATTTAACATTTCATAGTACAATCCAGTAATGTTGGCCTCACTGGGTTAAAACAACCTATTAGTAATAAAAATAATATTTGGCTGATTTATAAAGCGCCGTTTTCGTGAAAAATCACCTAAAGGGTGCACCCTATTGTTCTAGTTACAACTCTAAAACAAAAAGTAGAAGATCCATATTGAATCAAGCTTCACATCTCTATTCAAAGTTGTCCATAGAAGTTCATAAAAAATACTTATTTTGTAGAAACAGTTTTCACTCGCCAAATCGCCTATGCAACATTAGACATTGTAATTTTTTTATTAAGTAAATAGATATTCTTGTATGAATGGTAATAAAGGGAGGTGACAAAATTGTTTATTGTACATTTATACGATAGAATAAGTAATTAAATGAAGACACTGTGAGCGAAACTCATATTACAATTTGAAGTTTTACTCGTAAAGTTAAAATAAAAATAAAGATAGAAAAAGTGTTTTTTTTTCCATAATCCGTGATTTTAGTACCGTTTTCCCATAAAAACATCATGTGAGTCATTTTAACAAATTTTTAATGTTTGCATTCTAAATTTTATTATTTACAAATGTTATTATTTATTTGTAATAATACAATTTAAAAGCTTATTTCATAACCTTTCAAAAACAGTTTTTAGTTTTCGGATGCATTCAGAAATATTCCATTTATTTGGATTTTATTGAAAAGCGGATATATTTTGGCCCACTGACAAAATATGGTCGAGCACGGTAACCCCTCAAAAAGCAAATAATCTAACTATCCAAGATTTGATTGCTTCCCACTATGCAGTTATATAATCATAAAGATGTCTCTGTATTCTATTTGCTAGTCCAACAAACAATACACTTAGCCTTGTGACAAATGTATACCAATTGAGTTCTTCACTATTTTAGCTGTGAAACAACCACTGCTGTCCATACCAATCTATGAACAGACTGTAATTTTATAATCAAACAGAAAAAGATTCCATTTATTATGGCCACAAATCATTATTTGGAATGATAGATGGGTAACTATTGTTTGTTTTGGAGGCCATTGCTCGAAAACCACAAAAATATTAAATCATGTTCAATAAGTGATTGCATAATCATTTTTAATTATTTGGAATGAGGAACAGTTCTAACAAATATTATAATCAATAATTATCAGCCTGAAACACTCATCTACACTGAAAAAATCTTCCGAGAAAAGATACTGGCCGCCAACGGGAATTGAACCCGTGATCATCTGATTGCCGGTCAGCAGCTCTGACCACTGAGCTATGGCGGCTTATCTAATACCCGCCAAATAATTCAATATATACTAGTGTTTCATTCGACAATTACTTATTATTATATTTTTCCAAATGAAAACAACCAACTTTATTTTTGTGAGAGAGGTATTTTTAATACTAAATCTCCCGCTAGGTGGCGTCGAGACTAATTATGTCTGCATTTTTTGCTGAAATACTTTAACTTGTCAAATATTCATTATTATTTTTAATCTATGTTATCTACCTTTTGTGCTATGCATAAAAATCTTGTTTAAACGTTAGTTTATCAATTAAAAATAATAAGGAACAGTTCTTTTATAATATACAATCAAATCTGATTTTACACAATTCTGATATATATACTTTTGAAGTAGCACCGTTGTGATTTGAAATTCGATGAAAAGAAAAATAGCGACACTAAAAAGAGACAAACACGGACATCTGTAGGATTTAGCCTGCTAAAGAATGACATATAGTATTATTGAGTCGTTTGATTACTAAATTCGCTTTATCAACTTTCACTGATTCGGAGAAAACCGCAAAAAACTGTCACATCTCCAGCGAAAATAAATAATTGCATTTTATTTTTTTATATAATGAATTGGAAAAGTGTAAATTTTTTATTGTGTGTCTAGCAATATTTAAGTAATTTGGATAAATAAAAAGGATATAGCGGATTTTGATACTTTCGTGATTTACTCACGATATAGAGGCTTTGGAAACTGAACTACCCTGGCGCGCGAGTTTCTAAACCCGCAATCTTGGCAAAATTCAATCTCAGGCTCAGGTCAATTTGGCAAAAAATCGGGTATAGCGAGGATTGAAATTACAGGACTCAAGTCTTCTCTTCGTGTGGTGCTTCGTAGCATATTAATCTTCTCTTTGTGCAGTGCTTACTAGACTTCTTTAGATAAAGGGTTATTTTTAAGGAAAGGAAGGAGAGGAAGTTCTGGAAGAGAAAGGGTATGTATGAGGCGTGAGTAAGAATCTGGGGGCCAATGTGTCCTCGGATGTATGAATCCATTCCTTACACTGAGAGAGCCCAGATGAAGAGGTCAAAAGGTTTCTCCCAATCCAGACTCATGCATGCGGATGCATCCGCCACCAACAACTAGAAAAACCTCACCTCATTAACCCCTATTAAGTCACCACATGTAGCGAACCACTTGGGATGACCCATGACGAAGGTGTTGGTCATTCAAAGAATGGTTCCCCATAAATGCGCACCCATCTCCCAAAAGTCGGGTTTGGTTATTTTACTCTCACACACTCAGTTACTACAGCGCCATCTACACCGCTAGAACTGACCATTGTACAAGTCACCAGTGTTCATTTTTGTTGTTTTGAGGACATTCCCATTAGTCCTCTGTATTATAGCAACTATCGCAAGTGTTTCTGTCTGTTTCGTTCGGCTATAATTTTCAATTGCATAATTTTACAAAATGGAGCATTCTCAAAAATGTAAATATGACACCTTAACTTTAAACAAAAACAACATGGAATTTTATAAAAGATCGAGAGCAGTATTTTATTGATTTATGAAATAACTATTTTCATTTTTAGCATATTTTGTATGTGTGCACTATGATCCGCCGCTTCCACTAATTGAGCACATGGCATGGGTAGCAGATTAGGAGAGTTCTGTAATTTCGCACGTGAAACAGTTCTATAATGCAACAGTCAATTCCGTTTTTACATGATTTAGATATTAAGGTCAAGAAAACGTTATTGTAACAAACCATCTAATTGTTTCTGAGCTTCTGATTAGTTCTTTGATTTCTAATACTTTCCCATTCCAGCATCGCTTCGTCTCTTACTAATTAGAGCAAGGAATACTATTGGTTAATTTGGTAAAAATGTATAAGCCCACCTCAATGTTCGTGTTGTCGAAGTTCGATACACGGATAATACGGAGCGTTCTTTTTTGATTAATAGACAATCAAATATGACATTTGTCAGAAATACCAACCTTATAAAATAAATTCTGGTCAAAATAAAAACAAAAAAGTACCTACATCGAATTATTACTAGTACTATATGGGTTGAGGTTCAAGCTGCGAAAGCAGCATGTCATCATAATTTAGATATACATCCAGGTTTTGAATGGTTTATTTGGCAAGCAGGGTGTAATTATTCTAATATCTTTCTTTCCATGTTCTTCTGTTATAAATATAAGTACAAACTTATCGATAATGCATTCACTCCAAAACATGAATAAATTATTGTTTTACATGCAATAATATTTTTTCTATGATTGGGAACTTCAGCAAGTTATAGTTAAAACACTGGACATTGCAAGATTTAGCATTTGCTACCCCCATCACTATTAGTATTACATTTATGAGAACATTAGTGGCAAAAGTATAGTTGATATATTGGCAGAATTGATTGTCTATGAAATTTAATACAAAATTATGAAAATAAAAATGGCGTAGCGGAGTTCGTATACCGTGCATGCAAATTTTTTTTAACAAAATTAAAATGTATAATACATATTTTTTCATCTCCCCCGACAGAAATACTCACTTTTCGTGATAATATAGCTAAATCTAACTTTTTGAATAAGAAATATTGCGTATTAACCAGTAAGCGGAATAAGACATAAATAATGTTAATTTTCACCCCACCGCTCAGATGTGATCCCTGGAAGCGATGTCACAGCTGGCCAATATAATGTCATAATTCTAGAAAGTTAAGTGGCTTGCCGATTCTTACCGCGCATCTTCAAGTTATTGTTAAAGTTTTTTGTATTGTCTTGCTATTATTGAACCGTGTCAATAATAGCAATTTAGTAGTTGTAAATTGATTGTACTGATTATATTGATTGTAAAATAAAGAATAATTCTGTTTGCTGTTAAAATTGTGCATTTTATTTGCTTAACCTGTTACAATAACCTTTTTTTAGAATTCCCCCAACAGGATTAGATAAGAAGGAATAGTAGGGTGGGAATAAACAATAATGAGTTTTATTTTTTGACATCCCACAGTGATTTTTATACAATGGAACCTGTACATCTCATTTTCCTATACAACAACGCACAGCATTTTATTTAAACAGAACACAATGTTCTGTGTAAAAACAAAAGGATTGTGCACATTTCAATGATGGGTCTAACAAAGATAAAAAAACGTGTGTTATGTTTACAGATAGGCCACTAGTTTGCTGGTGAAACGGATTAAGCCTTTGAATATTGAATCATAATAAATGGCTTAAAGGGTAACGAGGATAAGATAAAATAGTTAATTAAAGATAAAAATGGAGTGGTGGTTAAATGTATTGCCGCTGGAGCCAAAATATTTGAGACAGATAAAATAATGATATGGATATTTGATTTGTTAATGCAACTGAGATTTATATTGAACTGGCAATGAACTCAATAACAACAATGAATTTGACGACCTTCACGATAGAGTGGGAAGATTATTGTCTCTGGATACAGGTCGCGGTATAAAACCTAGCGTGGCAAATGTGATTTTAATTGGTATGTTTTTATTAAAAGTTGCCAAAAGACCCTAACGAAAGATGCTCTCATTTTTGAAAATGATCTTATGGCATCAAGACTTTGACCTTTTTGAAAGTAAACAGAAGCAGAATACACGATGAAAAACCATGGGTCGTCACACACTCTTCAAGAATGCGGAATTGTTGTGGTCAACCAATTCTTTTTATTTACAAACAAAGTTACTGCATTAGGAAATTGAGCGAGGACTTTTGCACTACCTTGTATTATTTGCACCTCAATCCAGAGTGGATACTCTCAGTATTGCCCTAGAGAAAGACCGACATTCAAAATCGAAACATTGCTTGAAAATTAATTTTGCAGAATTTAGTGACCAGGTTTGAATAGTTAGGTACATCCCAATCTTCCTCTACCTAATCTCCTTCCCTCTCTGCTTTGTTAGGCCTAATAACACGTGCATATTGAGGATGCCATAATCCCACCGGTTCCAGGTAGTTTGAACTTCATTGCGGTATTCACATTTTAAAACTAGAAAGGTATTTTCCACATTATCCAACGTATTTACATCTAGACAGTCACTCTGTCATTTATTTCATAAGGCATGATTATTATCAGCTAAAACTATGTATATTGTCTTTGCACAACTCCCATTTATTATAATAATACTTATTTGCACAAGTTATCATGAAATATTGTAATTTTAACAGTAAAATAATTCATTTTACTTAACTGTCAATAATATATAAAGATAAGAAAATTATAACAACGAGGTACGAAAGGTTTCTTGTATGGTTCATTTCACTTGCTGCAATTGGTAAATTTTTGAGATCGCTGGCAATGGATAATACGCACTTTTATTTGAAAAAATCTTTTGATTCACCTTAATTACATTAAAAGACAACTATTTGCATTGGGGGAAGTGGAAAACATTTCATTCTACATGGTTTGTGATACAAAAGAAAGTGCCCCTTTATAACGCCTACTCGCGTCAAGGCAAGAAAAACATCCCAGTTTTCAAGTAGTTTAGCGGCTACGCTAGGTTTGTGAAACATGGTTTGTGATTCAAAAGAAAGTGCCCCTTTATAACGCCTTCTCGCGTCAAGGCAAGAAAAAATTTAGAATGAAATATTTTCCACTTCCCCCAATGCAAATAGTTGCCTTTTAATGTAATTAAGGTTAATCAAAAGATTTTTTCAAAAAAAAGTGCATATTAACCGTTGCCAGCGATTTCCAAAAATTACCCTGCAATTTTCTAACAATTTTTAATGTTTTTTCACTTTTTTTTATGTTTTTTCACAATTGACTAGATAAATTGAACACAGGATATTTTTAATGACAGCAAGGGCTGAGAAATTTAAAGGCAGCATATATATACAGTACCAAGTTATGTAATTTTCAAGTGTCTGGCATATAATAACAGTTTTCATTGAAAAAAGTCAATGCAAATTAAAATAATAACACAAAAATATAATGTCAATTTGGTAATACGATTTTGAAATCGATACTTATGTCTGTGAAAGAAAGGATTCAGTCATGTGTAAAACGATGGTAAAACGTCATAAAAAAATTACGAATTCACGAACGATTGAAAACTATTATCTTTGTTTATGCAGCTGTCACCGAATTGACACTAAATTTAACTTAGCAAAATATTGTTATGCATGCAAAAAAATCATTTCCGCATATGTTACCGAGATAAAGATAACGCGGAAATAATAATAAAAGCAAAATACTGCATGTAGTGACGGATGAGAAGATTCGCCGCTGTTATTTTTGTGTTTCTACAAATTAATAATGATCCTGACAGTTCTGCTAACGTATGCTGGGCATTTTTTTTCTACAAGGTGTTCTTTGGTCAGGCTGTTGGAGCGAGGCAAGGCAATTTATATATTTTTTAAAACTACAAAGATTTAGTTAGAAGGTCAGAAATTATAATAAGTCAGGTGGTTTGGTGGTTATCAGCTGACAGGAGGCGGCGCCTGCAAAATCATTTATGTTCTTCCAAAAATAAAATCGAGCTTTATCTAGTTCAAGTATCTTCCTCGAAAAAAATAATAAAAACCTTAAGGATCCTCAGTTACGTAAGTATAATAAGGTTGTTATTGAAGCATCATTAGGGCACTATTGTCTGTACAAGGGCACAAAATATAATAAAGCAAATTTGCTTACTGTGAACGGTATCCCTTCAACGGAGCCAACTGCAAAACATTGGTCTCCTGCATTGCACGCACCACTCAGCACTTGATGGCAATTCATATTTAATAATAACTATGGGTCGATCAGTAACAACTACCGATATCTAAAATTAACGATTATATCTCCCACATTTCACAAAAACACAAAATCGAATATGACATTTAAGCCAGCGGACGACATTTTACTATCATTGCGGACGACGGCCACAAATTTTGATAATCAGCGAAACGGTGATGCCAGTAGGAAATTTAATAATTCCATGAACCGAGGGTTGCTATGTAACAAAGTATCTACTCGTTGAAAAGTAAGTACCTACCTAAAGACAAAAAAAAATCATAATGAGTGGTGGTTTTAGACATTGCAAAAATAGATAAAATAGGTATTAATAGTTTTTTGTATTTTATTTATAGAAATCCGTCTCTTTTTTTTAATTAACGTAATTTAATTAAAATTAAAAATGTTGTTATAAAAAATAAAATATTAGTTTCTGGCTACTTACTAATTACTGCTTATAACGACATCTTTGAAATACCAGAGGAAGCTTTTCTTACATTTGTCTACACGTGCGTAGAAATTCGATGAGGATACAAATCTCGGATGCGGCTAGCTTTACTTACCTCCAGTAGAGTCTGATCAGTTTATTCAATAAAAAAAACTTTCGGGAAATGTCGTCAGATTTGTCAATTTTGAAAACATAATATATTTGAAATACACACCATATAGAATTTCAAAATTTATCCTGGAAATATGCGTAGATGGGCAGTTTAAAAGAAAATCGTTGAAGTTTATTTTACAACACATTAGCTCCACACAGGAGGCCCTTAGGAAAATAATTTCCTTCAGGGCCTATATCATCTTAGGGGATGCTGTGTGGAGGGTATTTTAAGGGAAGGACGGAGAGAAAGTTCTGGGAAAGAAAATGGTATTAGGGGTGGGCAGTGGCGGACTAAGCCCGTCAGAGGCCCGGGGCGGCAAAGCAGAATGAGGCCCCAGTTTAAGAAGTTGATTAAAAATTCGACAACTGAGATAACAACACACATAAAATCCAAATTAAGATGTTTAAAGCCTTGGATTACCAAAGGACTTATAATATCTATCAGAAATAAAGAAAAACTTTACAAAACAACTTTAAAAAATCCCCTTGATGAAAAAGCACATATTTTCTGTAAAAATATAAAAATAAATTCACCTCTTATATTAAAAAAAGTAAGGAAGAGTTTTGTAAAATAAAATATTATCTTCAGAAAATAATCATAAATAAATGTGGAAAACTGTGAATTTGGCCATGGACAATACAAAAAAACACAAAACATTAAGTACTTTGAACATGATAAAAAAAATTATAGATGCCAATATACAGCCTAAACAATTTGCAAAAATATTTAATTCCTTCTTTGGAAATGTTGGAAAAAATCTTGCGAAAAATATTCATAAGCCTTTAAACCCGGAAAACCATAAAAATAAAAATACAAAGAAACGTAATATACTTTCAACGTTTGAAACAACAACAGAATGTGAAATCTTAAAAATAATAGAAAATATGAAAGGAGGTTCGTCTCCCGGTTTTGATTCTATTACGACACACATGTTAAAATCCATGAAACCTTACTTAATAAAACCTATCACTCATTTAATTAACTTAAGTTTAACAAATGGAAAATTTCCAATGAACTACAAAAACACAATAATATCACCTATTTACAAATCTGGAGATCCACATCAAGTAACGAATTATCGCCCAATATGTCTAATTTCTAATATAGGAAAGATCTTTGGAAAAATAGTAAAAAAACAATTAGTAAATTTCCTAGATAATAATAAAGTACTACACAAAAACCAGTTTGGTTTTATAAAATCACTCAGCGCACAAGATGCTATTGCTAACGTAACTTCATACATTTACGAATCATTAGATAAAGGTAAAAAAAAATGTGCGGGTATATTTATTGACCTCAGAAAGGCATTCGATAGCATATCCCATGAGATGCTATTAAAAAAATTAAATAATATTGGCATAAAAGGCAACACGATTAAATGGATCACCAACTACTTAAAAAACCGCCCTCACGTGGTTAAAATCAATCGTGTTAGTAGTAATCAAGAGATTTCAAGCTTTGGAACCCCCCAAGGTACAGTGCTTGGGCCAATACTATTTACCATAAATGTAAACGATATATTTTTTCAACCTTTACATAGTCAAATAACATCATACGCCGACGATTCAGTATTAATAATAAGTGAAAAGACTTAGGAAAATGTAGAATTAAAGGCCATAGAAGACATCAACACGCTTAAGATTTTTTTCGACACTAATTTACTATCACTAAATAGTGAAAAAAACATTTGTAATTCCATTTGCAACCCATCCAAACGATGCTCCTAAAAATTTTAACATTGTCATACATGATAATACTAAAATTCACAGCCAAAACCATTGCAAATCAAACTGTTCAATACTAAAAATAACAAATAAAATTAATTACTATAAAAATCTGAATTTGAAGGAACAAATATGTCAAGTAGTAAACAAAATTAGAAAATTATTATATATATTTTTAAAAATTAGAAACATTCTGTCGATAAAAATTCTATATTTAATCTAATATGCCTTAGTTCAATCCACTTTACAATACGCTATTATTAGTTGGGGATCCGCGTATAAATGTAACCTTCTTTCAATTGAAATTGTACAAAGAACAGTTATTAAAATTATATTTAAAAAATCCTTAGACTACCCAACAGAACGCCTGTTTGAAGAATTTCAAGTACCTACATTTAAAGATTTATATATTAAAAATTCATGAATACAAATTATAAAAGAAAAAGATAAATATCAATTTTTAAATGAAAACAGAACTCGACTTAAACATGTTTTTCTATGCCCAAAACTAAATACGTCTTTCGCACAACATCATTTCACTTACCAGGGAAGAACTTTTTTCAATCGTCTACCAGAAGAAATCAGAAGCATTAATGATAAAACCCGTATACTGCTCTCTGTCAAGAGACATTTAAAAAATATTCTTAAGAAAAAAACTACTGTCACTTAATTAATCTTGCAAATAACCTTAGTTTTCCATAACATTATTTCTTTTTTAAACACGCTCTATTATCAAAATAAATACTACAGCAAACATAGTGTTAGCTAAAAAGGTTAGGTTGGAGAGGCCAAGGTTTGTTAAATGGAAACAGACCGGGCACGAAGCACGTGTCTGTTTGGTTTGGCGGCCGGTCGCTTGGGGATGTCGCTTGGGTCCGATGGGGAATGGGGGATGGGGGATGGGGGATGGGGGATGGGGGATGGGGGATGGGGGATGGGGGATGGGGGATGGGGGATGGGGGATGGGGGATGGGGGATGGGGGATGGGGGATGGGGGATGGGGGATGGGGGATGGGGGATGGGGGATGGGGGATGGGGGATGGGGGATGGGGGATGGGGGATGGGGGATGGGGGATGGGGGATGGGGGATGGGGGATGGGGGATGGGGGATGGGTGATGGGGGATGGGGGATGGGGGATGGGGGATGGGGGATGGGGGATGGGGGATGGGGGATGGGGGATGGGGGATGGGGGATGGGGGATGGGGGATGGGGGATGGGGGATGGGGGATGGGGGATGGGGGATGGGGGATGGGGGATGGGGGATGGGGGATGGGGGGATGGGGGATGGGGGATGGGGGATGGGGGATGGGGATGGGGGATGGGGATGGGGAATGGGGAGTGGGGAATGGGGAATGGGGGATGGGGGATGGGGGATGGGGGTTTTGGGGTGTTATGCCGTGTTGCGCTACCTCCTTCTTTACGCTGTCCGAAACGTTGGCTAAAGAAGGACGTAGTGCAACACGGCATAATACCCCAAAAACAAATAACGAAAACACATTATTTTGGCCAAGTTTATTTATGGTAGTTTCCCTTGATATCTTATAATATATATATATATATCTTACAATATATATATATCTTACAATATAATATCTTCCCTTGATATGCTTGTTATCTTACAATAAATAATAAAATCCACTTTTGCGTCAAATTCGAGGTTTTTCAGACACACACAATATATGTTTAAAAAAAAGTTTATCATTTTTATTTGTAAAACATTCAAACTCATTACAGTACCGATTCTGCAAGTATCTTGTCTAGTTTATTTACAAATTAAATGTAATACGTAAAAAATCATACCTTACAAATATTGTGAAAATTACAAAATTGTAAAATTGTTCTACAAACTATTTGCACAAAAGGATTAAAATAAAAGGTAAATATTCTTAAAATTATAGTAAATACAGAGTTGTTAGCAAGTGTTTTGCGATGGGACAAAGAAAACAATTTAAGAGGGAGTAAGTAACCAGACAAAACCAGAAATATGTCATTTTTAAATAAAATTTTAGACGTATTGACTCTTTTCTACAAAAAAATATACATAGATTTTTTTTTTCTATAAGTTTTTATTCCAGTAAAAAAGAAAATAACATTTTCACTTACTTAACTAGAATATTGTATTCATTCATAGTTTTTACATTTCATAACCTTAAATTACATTAGATTGCAGTACTAACATTTACATAACATTATATTACCATACGATATTATTCACTTTCACTACATTGTTTTTTGTGAATAAACATGAATAATTTTTTTTTGAATTTGCACATACTTTTTTCGTTTTTTATATCATCTGGAAGGCAATTATATAAATTGCCCCCCTCGTGACTAATTGATTGCTTCCCGTAGTTAGTATGAATGGTGTTTAAACGTATGTTATCGTGTTGTCGTGTAAAATGTTTCTGTACTTGGGACGTTTTAATGAATTCTGTGTTTGTATGTATGAGTTTATTATTTATTTTGTATATAAGGAGACATATATTGTACTCGTATAGTTTTCTTAATGTTAGCAGTTTTGTTTCCAAATATATTTTTTTTGTGGATGTTTTGGATTCGTAGTGAAATAGTTTTTTGATTAGCTTATTTTGAATTACCTGTAATTCATCGATGTATGTTTCATACGCATTTCCTCAGATTTCAATCAGGTGATTTAGGTGCGAGTGTACGAGACTATAATATAAACTTTTTAAAAATTTAATTGGTAATAGATATGATAACCGGCTAAAAACGCTAATTAAGGGTGTGATTTTATCTTTTACATCTTGTATGTGTTGTTTAAAAGTTAAATGCTTGTCGATGCACAGCCCAAGATATTTTTCCTGTATCAGGATTTGCAAATCGTTATTTTCAATTCTTAAAGGTACATGAGGAGGAATTATTTTACGGTTTGAGCTTAAAATCATGTATCCTGTTTTTTAATATTCATTGTTAGGATATTTGATTGGAGCCAACTGCAAATTCTTTCTAAGTCACTTTGTGCATTTTCTAGTAGTATGTTTAGATCTTTACCCCAGTAGAATATTGCAGTATCGTCTGCGTATAAGAAAATTTCACCTTTTAATTCTAATTGCAAAATATCATTAATATAAATTTGGAAGAGTAGTGGCCCTAGTATGGATCCTTGCGGAACTCCATAGTTTTTTTGGAAGGTGCTTACTATTTTGATTGTTAATGCTTACGAATTGCTTTCTATTGCTAAGATATGATTTGAATAGATTAAGAGCAGGACCAACTACACCAAGTTTCTCGAGTTTCTTGAGAAGTATATCATGGCTTACTGTATCAAAGGCTTTTTGAAGGTCAACAAGTAGGTATAGATAAAATATAAATTCCACCATTAATACCACTCCTAAGTTTACTGATTAAGTCGTTTATTGCCGCAAGTGTGTTCGATTTTTTCCTAAAGCCATATTGTTTTTTATAAAAGAATTTTTTTTTTAACAGAAAATTGTTTAATCTTTCGTAGATTATACGTTCAAAATTTTTTGATAAGATTGGTAAGATTGAGATGGGTCTGTAGTTTGAGGTATTTGTTTTGGACCCACCTTTGTGAATTGGTATCATGTTGGCAATTTTACAGCTGTCTGGAAAGGTTCCCTCTTTAAAACATTGGTTAATCAATTTTGATAATATAGGAACCAATTTCGTTAAGAGACTTAGCACTCTCTTGTATTTGAATCGTTTTGATTTCGAAAGACTGTTCTTTAACTAGTAAAGCTGTGTTTTAAATTTTGGGAAAATATGTTTACTTTTAGCACAATAAGGTTTTACCGTAGGTCCATTGGCAGATTTGTAAAATTTTCAAACAAAATTTTGTATTATACAACACATATTTCAAATCATATAATCATGCCGTAAAATATCCAGGAAAAAAAATATCTGGGAAAGCTATGTTTCACAATTTTAATTTTAGTTTTAATAAAATCATTTAAAAAAAGATTCTCACACGTGTTTTGTGACGAAAATACTTCATTTTGTCTATTTATTTACGGTCTTAAAAACTAATATATTTAAGATTTTTTTAACATTCTTATTTTGCTTAGACATTTTTGAAAAAATGTAAATGCTTATGATCGAAAAATAATTACAAAAAGTACATAATTTTAATAGTTTTATTATCACGCCTTTCAGCATTTTTGAATGTTGGTATAAATTAAAGCAAATTTTGAATAAAATAAAATCGATATTGAGTTATTTTATTTTAAAAAGCTGGTATGGAGAATAATTAATCTTTTTCATTGGAACCGCCCTGTACGATCGTAAGAAAATCTTTCAACGAAATATGAATTCTCGGCCGCTGGCTGGTTAATGGCCCTTAAGATGAGGTCAAAAAGTATCACAAAACTGTGGGGAAAGTAGAGTGCCTTATTAATTCTTAAGGGAAGGATTCGTGAGAGAATCCAACCATCAATTTTATCCCTACAATAATGGGGAAAAAATCATTTGCAAAGTGAGTGAACGAGGATGAAACCGTTTATTTCCGATTATTAAAAATATACCGAGGTTACAGGAAACCATAAAACCGGAAATCGTTCGCCAGACACTTCCGATTTACGGCTCTACCCCGGAATATTCGTGTACCACGTTTTATTTCTAGGTGGAATCGAAGGAATTACAAGCTATTGGAATATAAAGCTAACTCCGTAAAAGCTTG
Organism: Limnephilus lunatus; assembly: GCA_917563855.2. Lineage (NCBI taxonomy): Eukaryota > Metazoa > Arthropoda > Insecta > Trichoptera > Limnephilidae > Limnephilus > Limnephilus lunatus. Next base: position 50,258,393 of record OU830601.1, read on the forward strand.
CAATTTGTATTGCCTATATGAAACAGAATTCAGTTAACAGTTTTAAAGATTTTTTTGGCAATATTAACATTTTCCATACCACAAATTTCCGGCGAAGTGCTTTTAAAATATATCAATTCCGTAGGTTACTTTTATGATATTCTCATTAACGTCAAGTCTTCCACTACAAATACGACAATTATTACACAACCACACAATTTTAATGTTCAATTTTACGCACAATGCTGGATATTGTTGTATACGGTACGCTGAATATTGTTGTAATCAGCCTAAAATGCGTTATTGTAATGATTTGCGATGTATGGTGTAGGCAATTGTACAATTTTACGTACAATTGTAAATACGGTATGCTAGATATTGTTGTACATCAGCCTAAAATACGTTATTACAGGCAGTTGTATAATTTTACGTACAATTTTAAAAACGATATTTTGTATATTGTTCCTAAAAGGCGTTATTACACGCAGCTGTACAATTTTGCTTACAATTTTAAACACGACATTTTGTACATTGTTCTTAAAATGCGTTATTACAGGCAGTTATACAATTTTACGTACAATTATAAATACGATATTTAGTATATTGTTCCTAAAATGCGTTATTACTTGTAGTTGTACAATTTTACATACAATTGTAAATACGAAATGCTGGATATTGTTGTACATCAGCCTAAAATGCGTTATTACAGGCAGTTGTAAAATTTTACATACAATTGTAAATACGAAATGCTGGATATTGTTGTACATCAGCCTAAAATGCGTTATTACAGGCAGTTGTACAATTTTACATACAATTGTAAATACGAAATGCTGGATATTGTTGTACAACAGCCTAAAATGAGTTATTACAGGCAGTTGTATAATTTTAAGGATATCAAACATCACTTAACGAAATCATTTGATAAAACAGTACTTTTCCACAATAACGCCACAAAGGTGGCCTTATCTTTTGGGATGCTGTGTGATGTCTGTGGAGGGCCTCCTCGGTCTAGGGGTACAACTCTCGAATAAAGCGGGTTCAGATCCCGGCATGCGTAAGTAAATTTTATTAAATTAATTCATTTCAGATAAGTTTTTAGATTTTCACGGCCAAAAGCATTTTTGTTGTTAGTTTTTGGGGTGTTATGCCGTGTTGCGCTACCTCCTTCTATAGCCGACGTTTCGGACAGCGTTGCAGTGTCCATCATCAGGGCAGATCCGGTAGATCCGACGTCGGTGCCCTGATGATGGACACTGCAACGCTGTCCGAAACGTCGGCTATAGAAGGAGGTAGCGCAACACGGCATAACACCCCAAAAACTAACAACAAAAATGCTTTTGGCCGTGAAAATCTAAAAACTTATCCGTTTAAGACTTAGTTCATGCAAATGCAATAAAAATACATAATTTTTTTTTAATATGTTTCAACCAGGTTGAAAAACGAGTTAAAAAAGTTTCGAGAAAAACACATTCAAAGTTTTGCTGAAATGTTTCAAACGAAAATCACAATGTTTCAAACGGCTTCACATAAAAACATGCTGTAAAACATTTAGTTAGAGCATTTTTAACTTCAGAAAATGAAAAAAAAAAAAAAAATTACCGCCATTTTTTTTACAGTGTGCCTTAAAGCCTTTTTAGGATTTTATCAGAGAAACATGGAGGCGTTTGGAGGCCCCCTGGGACCAGAGGCCGCCTCTTCCGCTCTCTCCCCCCCCTCGTTTTCCGCCACTGAATCTTTTTAATTACTTACCTATTTTATTACTAACTATATTATCTGTTATGATAAGATAACCTTTAGCAAAGGGCCTAGGATAGTAAAAAAATACGAATCGCAATACAGCCATTGAAACTGGAACTAAAACTGTATAGACATTACAAAAGACTAGCAGTAGTAGAAATTTTATTTTAAAAAATTGTAAATTACCGGTTCAGGTTGTATTTATTTATTCTTATTTTATCTGTATGGGATGATATTTGTATGGGACCTTCCAACTCCAAACCACCTCCTAGATAGGTACTAAGCATATTTAATACACCAGGACACAAAAAAATCACTTTTTTAATTTCATTTTATAAAAGATGCGTTTGTTAATAATGCTTTCACTTAATTTTGTAAGGAAATTCGTAAAATTGACGGAGATACAGTATTTTATATGAAACCGTTTTAAACAATTTGTGTGCTGAATTATCCATCAGCAAAACTTTTAACGCGTTTATTGTGTGTCCTTCGAAAATCCAGTCACTATAGCCAGGGCCGTATTATCCATTAGACGTGTAGGCAACTGCCTAGGTGCCCCGCATCGAGAAGGGGGCCCTAGGGTAAAAGGGCCCCGAGAAGTGCATTGTCTAGGGGCCCCGACATGTTTGGCCGGTCCTGGCAGGGCCCTACTGTCCATAAGGCAGTGTAGACCACTGCCTTCTAAAATCCAGCCAGTATAGCCAGGGCCTTATTATCTATAAGAAGTGTAGGTAACTGCATAGGGGCCCTGCATCGGGTAGGGACCCCTAGGGTAAAGGGGCCCCGAGACGTTTTAGGAGCCCCGACATGTTTAAGCCGGCCCTGGCAGGGCCATATTGTGCACAAGGCAGTGTAGGCCACTGCCTAGAGGCCCACATCGGAAGGGACCTCTATGGTAAAGGGGCCCTGACATGTTTAATCTGGCTCTGACTATGACACCACCTAGGGATTGTTTTATAAAGGGCCCCCTTCTATTTTATTTTATTTTTATGAACGATGATAATTTATTACCAAAAAATATAAACTAAATTCCCCTTTATGGGTATTGAAATTCCCCTATATGGTGCCATAGACACTGGATTTTCGAACAGGGTGAATTCAAATCGGATGTATAGTTTGTTTATGTTGTCAACCGGGTTGAAGAAGGTGTTAAAAAAGTTTCGAGAAAAACGCATTCAAAGTTTTGCCTAAGGATAATTTAACATACAAACTTTTCAAACGGTTTCATATAAAATGTTGTATTTACGGCAATTTTTGAAATTCTTTAAAAAAATTGGTGAGAGCATTCTTAACAAGTTCATCTTTCAAAAAATGGAATAATATTTTTTTTACAGTGTCCTGGTGCCTTAAAGACTTGTATAAGATTTGATCAAGGGAACATGGAGGCGTTTGGGGGCCCCCCAGAACCGGGAGCCCGGGCGGGGCGCCCCCCCCCCCTTAGTCCGCCACTGATCCCCTCCCCTACTACACTCAGCTTAACAACATGTCCCAATTGGGGGATGCAATGGTCTCAATGGTTCAAGGCCAGGCTTGTGAGCGATGCCTCGCAGTAGTTCTTGCTTATAATTAGGGTTTGAAATTAGGAGCCCGCCTCAAGGCGGTTTAAAGCATTAACTGTAAACCTTAAAAATAAGAAGATATGGATTGAAAGGTAGAAATGTTAAAACGAATTTTAGAGGGAGCGCGCTGATATAAAAAAAAACGGTTGTAATTAAGCGAAAACTGTGAAAATATTTAGTAAAACTCTACTCAAAATAGAGGTTATTTACCCCATGAACCCGGACACCCCTGCTACGAACCACTTGGGGTGACCTGTGAGCTGTGACAGGGGCGTCGGTTATACAATAAATGTTCCTGGGGAGACGGTACCCATGCCCGCCTCCCAAATTATAAATGGCATTAAAAAGATATTTACATACTTTAAAATATGGTTCATAAAAGTTTCCACAAATTTGTAACTGTCCAATTAAAATAAGATTCATCTTCGTGTCTATTCCCACATCACGAAAAGTTTTTTAAAGTATGCTGAACTCATCAGCCGTGGATTTTCGTTTCTGTTTAGTAGCACATGAATCTGTAGGTGTTTCATGCCTCCTTCCTTCCTTCCTTCCTCCCTTCACAAGTTTCAGTCTCATAAGGGATAAGGAATAAGACAGGAGCAAAGTCTCGAGCTTTTCAAACTAGTTATTCAGAAAGATTCTGGTAAAATTAAGCATGGGTTCTACCGGATTGAATAAAACAGCACAGGATAAAGAATATAAAATCTTATCGAGATTTTTTTGGGTTATTATACCGTATTGCGCTACCTCGTTCTTTAGACAACGATTATAATGTTTATTATATGATAAGGTTAGTCAAGATTTTTGTTTGTGATACTTAGAGGTCAAGTGGCACAAGATGAAAAAAAAATTTATTCATCTTCATATCTTTTTCCATCCCTTATATCTTTTTTCATCGATTCAGATTGGTGGTTTTCATCGCGGAGACAAAAAGTATCTACCACTGATGGAATTTGTCCCAATTTTTTTTTTTTTTATAATTTATGTTTATTTAGGAAGCATACAGTTGTGAAAAAAGTAATTGTATATTATATTCACTATTTCATGTATTTATAATATTAAGTTGTGGTTAATGATTAAGTGATTACGAATCAAGTGGTTATTAAACAATTATAGTAGGTATATGGTTTAAGCACGTTGTAAAAAAATATCAAAAAGGTGATAGCAATCAATACAGAAATAATAGTTTCAAGTAGTTGTTAAATAGTAGTACATGGTGTTAAGTAAAAAGTTATTAAAAAGAAAATGAATAATAACAGTTTTCATTTAAGTACATTGTACGGTTAGTTTAATTTTAATTTCAATAGGCCACTTGCATCACATTTTTTTCCGGTTTAGTCAAATATTCTAAGACATTCTGAAATTTTTTTTTAATCATATTTTTGAAACCCTGGCGATTTTTGAAAATTCCAATCCGAAAAATCGGACCATTTTTTATAAACCGGAAAAATGGGACATAATTTTATGTGTGCGAAAAAATGATAATTACATAGCCGAAAATCATTTAAAAAAAAGAACGTTTTCTACACAAATAGCAATAAATTGCACGGGGTTCTCTTCGTAACATCTGTAAAAACCGCTATCTTTATCAAAAAATCAAACCAAAGGATAAGTTCGCATAGAATAATAAATCTAGTGAACGTTAAACGCAAATTCAAAAATTCGCCGGAAATCAAAGTGTTGCCATATATAAAAAAAATTAATCAGCGTGGAATTTTACAAAATTAGGGGAACATAATCGGAGAGGGAAAATTTTCATGTAGTGACGTCACGAGGTCAAATAATGGATTTATTTATTTAAAAATAAAAAAAACTACACATTTCTAAAAATTTTTACTAACATTTTCGTAATCTTAGTAAAAAAATCTATCCACACGATTTTTTCCAATTCGTTACGAAATCCATGCAAGTGTCCTATTTTGTACAGAAACAGTACATCAGAAATTTTCCTCCGTTTGTAAAGGTCGATAGGGTTTTGTTTATTTTACCGAAAATAACGCTCACAAAATAAATCAAATTCAAAATCAAACGCCGGGTTTAGAACCCACGACCTCTTGATTCATAGCCAAAGATCTTTACCGCTCGACTTCAGAGGTCGTTACTGTTTAGCCTTTTCTGCGTCTTCCTCTCTTATACCCCTTCACATTGCAAAATCTTCCAATCACCATTATTATTCAGTGAATTCCAATTTATACCAATGTCATCAATTATTTACGGAAGAAAGGGTTTTTGTTACTTGCACTGTAATCCAGGCACTGTATTCCGAAAAGGTACTGCTCTGTCGCCGTATATATCAGTTGGCACTTTAACGTCTCGACTATAACACGTTACATTTCCACATAACACGAAACTGCTTGTTAGCATTTCCAGTTTCCATACAAAACGATAACAAAAAATGGGTTCCGTAGCTCAGTTGGTAGAGCACTTGCCATGTAAGCAAAGAGTCCTGGGTTCGAGTCCCAGTGGAGCCAATATTTTTTTCTGATTTTCTGTCTCCAGATTTCCGATTGAGTATCGCTAATATTCTCTTCATTTAATTAAATATTATAATAACAAAATGCTTGAAAATGAAGTAGAAATTAACAAATTACAAAACAGCGTAGTACCCACGTAAAATTTAGATAGTAGGTTTGAACCATTTAGAGGTAGAGTTGCTGCCCGGAAAGTCGAAGGTCCAGGGTTCGAGTCCCAGATGTGCCCATATCTTTTTCTGATTTTTGCTGTTTCTAGATTTTCGATTGAGTTTCGCTAAAATTGTCTACATTGACGGCCTCCGTGGTCCCGAGGTAAGATTCTCGACTCACAATCCGAAGGTCGCGGGTTCGAAGGAAGTTTTATATGATTAATTTATGGTATTTCACAATTAATTCATTAAAAATAATATGTAGTATATTTGGGGCACGTTCCAGAGTGGAAGATACTCTCAGTATCGCCCTGGTGCAAGACGACTATTCAGAATTGAAACGTTCCTTGAAATGGCTTTAGCCGTGTTTGGTGACCAGATCTAAATATCCAGGTACTTCCCCACCTTCCTCTACCCTATCTCCTTCCCGTTCCCACTACCTTCAGCTTCACAACATACCCCAATTGGGGATTTCATAGTCTCACTGGCTCCAGACGGGAGTAGTTGGGACTCTTGTGCGGTATTCATGTAAAAAAAAACACAACTTGTGTTTGTACTTTGCCAGGTTTTGATTCCATGATCTCCGAGTACAGAGCCAAGGATCTCACCATAATATTATTGGGAAGGTTGGGGGGGAAGGTTGTGACTTGTGACCACCCTTATAGTAGTAGTTTTGGCTCATATGAAGGTTAGAACCACCCTCATGGTAGTAGTTTTGGCTCATATGACGCCCGCTGGAATCTTAAGTTACTCCCAGCGTGTTTGGTGACGTTATCGCAAGTTAAGACGGAGTTAACTGAACCGTGCCATTTGGCACCTCTCCAGTTCTGTCGACATTCAGTTTCAATAGGGTTGCGTTTCAGGAAATTCGGAGAATTTAATCCAATTAACTGCTAAACTAATAGTAGAATTCGTTTGAACATTATGCGGAATAGATTTGAATTAGTTTGTGACTAACTTTTCCTTTAATTATTTCAACTTTCGTTACAACGATTTTAACACGTAATTTCAGTTATTTTTCTGGTTAAAATTATTGAAAGCAAAAACTTGACTTTTTCTATGTGTAGCTTAGTAGGTTCTAGGATTCAAGAATTAGATCTTTAATCGCCTTACTGGGATGTGTACGAACCTTTTCAAGTGAAAACTTCGTTAGCACTTTTGTGATTTGAAACTCGATGAAACGAAAAATAGCGACACAAAGAAGAGAAAAATACATTCATCTACAGGATTTAGCCTGCGAGAGAATGATAAAATATAATCGGTCTCCTCTAAAGTAGAGAAAAAAATGTATTGCAAAAATTTTGTTTTACTTATTAGTTCGTGTTTTAACAGGGCAGCTGTGTTTCATTATTTATTTAAAATACATTAAAAAAAAACATTACACTTTTTTTATGAGACCTAAAATAGCAAATTGTCCTTTTTTATTATTGATTACGCGTACTTAAATTTGATTGTTTCTTTTTTCATTTCACTGACGTTGACGTCCTTTTACCTTTTCTAACTAAAATAGATACTTGAATATGAAAATTCTGATCCTGGGGAGGGGGATTTGATACGTAGTTAGCCCGGTCAGAGTTGTAAATCAGGCCCTATGAAATGTACTCGATACTTTGAAGTATCGATACTTTGTTTCAATACTTTTACGAGTACGATACTTTTTTCCGATACTACTCATGAGTACTTTCATGTATACTTTCTATTCGATATCGTGTCCCTAACTGACCCCCAGATTCCTACTCACCCCTCATACCTTTTTCCTTCCCAGAACATCCTCTCCTTCCTTTCCTAGAAATACCCACCACACAGCATCCCCAAAGATGACACAGGCCCTGAGGGGAATCAGTGCCTCTGTATGGAACTATTATAAAAAAGGGTTTTAATTTGAAATCAAGCGATTTTCGAGTGTAACATTGACCATGGAAAATCTAAAAATCATCTTTCGTAATCGAATGGTCCCTGTAGAGGTCGAAAGCTGTACCATTTTTGATTTAAAAAAATGCATATATCGAAGAGCTGACTTCTATGCTGACACTTTTATTTGTTAAGTGGGTTTTAAAACATATCCAAATGAGCGGGTTGGGTTGCACCATGGACAAAGACATACAAATAGATGTCTATGGGTTGCACCAACCCTCTGGGAACAAGTTGCGTAAAGGTTTCCATTGATAGTTATTATGAGCAACAGCTCGTGGTTGGGTGCGGTCTGGCACGAACTTCATTTGCCCATCGAACTTGTAGGAGAAATTCATTAACACAATATATTATGAATATATATGTTAACAGTGAAAATACACCTGCGTGCTGCTACTAGGAAATGGAGCTATGGTGAGCTAGTTAATTAGATATTAACAACGGTAATTAGATTTATTAAAAGATGGAAGTTAATAGGTACTTGAGTTAGATTTATGATTTTGGATAGTGTCTATAATTGTAATATTTTAAAAGTGCATTCATATATCTTAACCTCACGTTATTTCTTTATTTCGCCAATCAACATTCCAAAAATGCGGAAAACAATGTGGATGATTTGCTAATTTTCGTGATATCAATTTTATCAAATTCCACCTTATAAAAAAAGGCTGCACGGCCTATATGACAGAAAACATAAATTTAAATTTAAGGTCAAAATTATAAAATAAGGGATATTAAATAAATTGACTTTGCAGGATATCACTGCAACTTTGTTGTTTTTTGAGAGTTTTTAAATTATTTATTCTTCATTCCAAGCACCTGTTAAACTGTAAAATCAGTTTGTCAGCAGGTCAATTAAACAATATTAAGAATAACATTTCTTCAAGTAAGCACAATACAATGGCATAAAATACATAGACAGACAGATCAATTTAAGATTAAATGCGTTTAATAAATAATTGATACTGCTTTATTGAAAGATGCTTAGAAACAATAACAATAAAAACAATCTTGATCTTTTAACCATTTTTTAAGTTTTTTGTTAGTTCGGTGGTACATTTTTATTGACTTTTAGATGCATTGAAATCTAATTAAATATTTAAGGTACAAGATAAGTGAATGTCCGTAAATTAATGGTAATAATTCAAAAAATAATCTTCCTCAACCTAATTTTATCAAATTTACAACATAGCTCAAGAAAAATGCATTTTTTTATAAACTTCATTAAGGTAGTCAACAAATTATTGCAAAATTTTTAATATAAATGATTAAAAAGAAGAACTTTTTTTCTGTTTCTAGAGGAAACAATTTCATGATTTTTGGTTAGAAATACTTGTAAAATGACTGGAAGTGAAGCTGATGTTGACGTTGCGGTGCGGTGGCAAATAAATCTTAGAATTTCGCGCCTTAGATTGAATAACTTAGTATTGAATAACCACAACATTAATGAAATGTATGTGGCGGTGTACGTGAGAATTTTCAACAGCTACCACTTTCTACGGAGCTACTCGACGACCGATAAAGCTGGAGAGCAAATCACCGATTGGTCATCAGCACAAGATTGCCAACTTATTTACGCCAATCAAAGAAACATTCTTCTTCTCTGCGCGATGGCGACGTGAATGCACGCATGACTTTTATTTTATCTCTAAGCGCCAAATGAAAAACCAACGAGGGCGGTGTAATCTAAGACAAGCAAAAATGGCGAGACTTCTCGGAATGCGTTGACAGGGTTGTGGACAACACACCATCAATGACGAGTTCCCACGATCAATTTTCGAACCTTTCGATTAGAGCCGCGTAGAAATTCATTTCTAGATGCTACAGATAAGTGAATATCCAATTCCAATTCTTCAGTATCTGAACGACGGGTACATGAAACGGTGGAATGAACTAATGGAAGAAATGAGTTTCGAACACTCGAGCAGATAAGTGTAACAAACACTCAGGCAACTCGGAGCTGCAGATCAGTCAATTAAAAAAAAAGCTAAAAGTGTCACCAAATGCTGTCACTCACCAGTTCGAAAAAGGCAACAAGATCTAAAATAAGCCACTAGGTCAAAAAATCTCTGAAGGCGGCATGGCTAAAATGATCGTTGAACCCTAACACTGTGGTCGCCGTTACAGCTGATGATGTAGACATCGCCCTCATTTCAACAAAAGATGGGAAAGTTACTGGATGTGAAGGGGTTCTCCCAGACTTTCTGAAACATTCTGTGCCACGAACAAAACGAATGGATCATAAAATTAATTACTGACATTTTTAAAACTTGAGAAATACCAAATATTCGGAAAAGGACTAAAGTTATTGTGATCCTCAAACTAATAAGCCGCTAGAGGATCCAAAATAGCAACCGATCCATCTCGCTTTAAGTACCATGTACAAACTCCTGGACTTATAACACAATTTTGTAGAAAGTGATTCTACAAGAAAAAGTTGGCATCAGACCAGGAAAAACAAAGATCAAAGTGCTGCGACCAGGTGTTAGCACCGACAACATACATTGAATCTTTCCAGAAATGATTCCCCTTAATGCAAACCCCACGGGATTTCTAAATTATATCCCGCTATCCCACTGTATTTGAAAAAGGAGCTGGATTTACAAACCCTACTAGGTACTAATAAGGTCGCCGATCGATACAATAAAGTCGATTGATCAAGAACAAATCTAGAAGGACCTTGGCGAAACTCTGTTGCCTGAAAATTATTCACGTTTGTAAAAAATATTTTCCTTATATGCACTTCCTATGGACTTAAAAGAAACTTGTAAGATCCATTGTCATAGGATGGTAGTAGTTACTATTTATTTCCATTCTTTCATGTTTTGATATATTAAAGTGAATATGATTTGTCAATATAAACTGTTACGAGGTTGTCCAAAAGTTCATATAAAGGTAGGTGAGGGATAGATGGAGTGAATTGCCACACAACTCTCTCCTTGCTTCATTCACATGCATGCATCGTCTCATACATTCTGTTATTCCGAATTGTGACTTGATTCAACTCAAGAATTTCATTTAGTTGGTCTTTACATGTCTTCCACTACGACAAAAAAGAAGTCGTAGTACAGTTTACATATAAAATAAATTTTTTATATTTTTCTGTTGGCATTCAGCTAAAATACTGACTGAACCAAAAACTTTTTGAAGTGAAAAATCTTTTAGCACCGTTGTGATTTGAAACTCGATGAAACGGAAGCAAGCGACACTAAACAGAGACATAGGATTTAGATGGAAAGAGAATGGACATAGCGATAAAATATTTATTTCTTTCACGAGTACTCGGTACCAATATAACCCGATAAATCCACGGTCCCACGAAAGCCTACTTTAGTCTAGTGATACTGTCGAACCTTAGCGTTAGCGGCAAGACATTCAGCGGATCAAGGATCGAATCTTATGAAATCCAAAAAAAAAAAATATTTTTGTAAAATTAATATTCTATCTTCAAACCACTTCAAAATGAGCAGGCAAAAAAAAACACAAAAGAAAGCGACATCTAGTGACTCCGAAGAAGAAAACATAAATACTAATGAGATGACCAAATATATAGGAAAAGGTGCACTGGAGTTCGACGACAAAAATATGGAAAAAACATAATCTTTTATATTGATTAAAAAGTGCTTCGTAGTCTCCTCTCTTCTCTCCTCCTCTTGTCTATTTTAGTGTCTGAAGGTTTCCTTTTTAGCGCGTGTGAATTGCACACTCTGATTTTTTTAATAATATACCATATTATTTTTTTTTGCAGATTAAAACAGAAGCAAGTAGTTGTTCGGTCTGCCGCAATATTTGCATATGAAATTACCTCCCTACTTATCCGTAATCAGACGTACGAATCAAACCACAGTGCGATTGTACGTTTGGCGCTTTAACAGAGAAAAGTTCCGTTAATTTGTCCGAAAGGAGCTTTAAAATTCCACTAAAACTACTGACCTGAAAAGGCTCGCATGTTTCCAGTGAATAAAGCGGCGAGTGACGACATGTCCTTTCTACGGGCATTTCAAAGATGAAAGATTTTATTAGCGACATTAAATATGTATATATCACATTAATTTTCAGTAACAAAATTCGTCTTTCTAATGATGGTTTATTCTGGAATTGAATATAGTCCCGCAAGGTTGTTCTAAAACTTCAGACCTCGAATGAAAAATAAGTAAATTCGAAACTCTGCATATCTGTAATATTATATTTTTTATAAAGGTAAGTAAGAAACATATCTGAGAAACTGCAACCAGAGTTTTATGATCTTTTTTTAAAGAGTCAGCGAGGACAAGGGAACGTTCAAAATTATTTTTGATTATATATTTGAGAAATTCAATTATTGCAATGCACTCTGCAGAAAATATTGAAAATTGGTTTGAAATGGAAAAAAAAAACGAGTGTGCTTTAGACCACACGACTGAAGTAAAACTTCACTAACTTATAAAATAACACATGACATTGGGGTGACATTGACATTGACATTCCAGACAACATGGTTTGTTGCATTTCACACAGTATTACACACTCATGTGTCTTTTCTTCGCTGGGCTAAAGTTGCACATGCTCCGTTTCCTTTTTTAATGACATCGATCACCGTTCGCATCGATTAATGTTCATTCGCATGTCATTTTTCGTAACAATCACCACTTTTCGTAATGCATTCACCAGTTTACCCCCAAGTGTCGAGCGTGCGTAAAGAGGTTTTACTTAAAAAAAATTATATCATTAGAATTAGGTATTGTTGTAAACCTAATACCTATACCACAGTTAGGAGAGTCTGGAGTTTGGAGCCATCAGTAAATAAAAGAGAAGAGTTGGGCCATTTATATGAAATAATGTCATTGAACATATTATTGACGGTACGGGCTGGGAGATTGGAATGGCTTTTAAGGATGCCGATCCCTTGAAAATTTTTGTGGACTGGTTTCAACTCAGTGATACGTATTATAAAAATAATAGCACCCTGTAAGCTGTAAATAACCTGATTATATTTTAATTTGTATAAAGAAAGAAGATAATTTAAAATAATAAAAAATGTTATAAAAAATATTGTGATAAAATGTATGAAATATGTGAGAAAATGTGCGTTATGGTCACTACAATGCCATTTAAAAGATAATGTATTATGCACTAACCCCTTTATTAATAAACGTGTTTTATATTTAACGTACCTCAATTTTTTCTGGGGCTTCTACTGCCCCCGTGAAAGTCCCAAAAGTCCACAAGGGGGCGTTATCGCCCACGCTGGGAACCTTATCTAAACGGTATTGGAAAGAGAAAACAACACGCTTTATTTCATCAGCAATTTTAGTCCGGAAAAACGTAAGGTGAAACATTTTTTAAACTTTTTAAAGTTTGCATTAAAAAATGTTACGTTTAGAAAATTACGTGGTTATTTCTAAACATCCAAGCGTATTTCATTACCTTTCGAGAAGAGTTTTTAGTTTTCAGATACGTTCACAAATATTCCATTTTTTATTTAGATTTTATAGCGAAGCGGATGAATTTTTACCCGCTGACAAAATACGCCTGAATCATGAAGAGTTGATTTGATATTATGTTTTTTAATCGTCATCTCAACACTTTGATCTCTTCAGCTTTACAATCTAAGGAGCAATTACTTCAGCAAACAATTAATGGCAGTGACATACTTTTTTATGAATTCTATGTGGTAATAAATACACGCGTTGTTTTGCGGCCGTTGGCAGTACGTGTTATTATTATTCTAACCACCCTCACCTTGGGGGAGTTCGTTTTGATACCTTGACTTTAAACATTGCTACTTATAAAACGAATTATAATCTATTTAAAATTTAAGTACCGTATGTTTGTGTCTACAAATCTCGGAAAGTAATCGATGGATTGACAATTTTTTTTTACAGAACATTGCATTTTAGCAGAAGAGTATTTCCATATATAATGGTAAGCTCTGGCGTTATGAATTTGTATAAAAAAAAATACTACAGGCGGTGCGCGAGTGGTTTGAAAATGGGTGCATTTCATACATTTTAGCGGCAGGAAGGGAAGACAGGAGGGGGAGGGTAACGAAGGAGATGGGGTTCACGGGAAGGGTGACGAGGGAGTGATAAAGCGAGGAAGGTGGAAGGTGGAAGGGGAACGCAGGAGGGGAAGGGGAAGCGGGAGGGGAACACTGGCGCATGGGAATGGACACGCAACGAAAAACAATGTATTTCTTTGAATGCCTTTGCAAAGGAAAAATGGGTGCATTTCATACGTTTTAGCGACAGGGAGGGAAGAGAGGAGGGGGAGGGTAACGAAGGAGATGGGGTTCGCGGGAAGGGTGACGAGGGAGTGATAAAGCGAAGAAGGTGGAAGGTGAACGCAGGAGGGGAATGGGAAGCGGGAGGGGAACACTGATGCATGGGAATTGTCACGCAACGAAAAACAATTTATTTCTTTGAATGTATGTAATAATGTCGGGTACCAGATAGCATTTACAGGGTGTAACAGGACATACCCGAGGGATACGTCCTGTTACACCCTAAAAGCTAGATTTAAACTAAAAGCATTAACAATCACAAGATATTGGACAGTTGGGAGAGGGCGGGGGGATGGGTGGTTAATCGGCTGAATGCCCGGTAACGACATGCAGAAGATTTTTGTTGTTTGATTTTGAAAGAAAAAAAAAATTAAATAAAAAAAAAAATTTACATTCATTAATTAATATAAAATCGGTTTCCTATTTACAATAATCGAGAAAAAGTGTGTTTTTAAATTTTAATTTTATGTCACTTTTGCACAAGAGTAAAAACTGCCTAAAACCAGTGTGACAATGGTATCCCTAATTTGAATAGTTTGAAAGGCTGAAAGGAGTGGAGAGCAATAAAAACGCGAAAGAGGGAGGTTGGTTAATACTTATTTCTATTAATTAATAGAAATCACTCATTGAGAATTGACTACTTCTACTCTGAATTTATTTAAATTTTTGATATTAATTGCAACTCGCGGACAACGTGAATATTTTATTTTTATTTTGTTGTAGAGTGTTTGCTATGTGAACCGATCCATTTTCTGCACCCGCCACTTCCGTTCCGACTGTCTCTTCCTCTCTCCTCAGTAATACGTCTTTATATACTCGTACAAAGCTTTTACTGAACCTTTCCTAACAAGAAACGAGACAGACACTATCAACTGGGACACTGGGTAAAAATAAACGGTAATGCGCGTTTTTATCTCGCGACAAAATATCCCCGACAAAATATCCTACCGACAAAACATCCCTCGACAAAATATCTACTTAAACCTAACCCAATCCAATCTAACCTAACTTTACAGGATGTGTCCCATTTTACTATTTTTGATAAGTTATTGTCTGTATTATTTTGGTCCCATTTTACTATTCTTGAACAAATAATTTATTGTCTTTATAGGATATCTGTATTATTTAATGTTATACGCGTACGATAGAAAATTAATACAAGAGTGTGGAATATCGGGAGCATCTCCTATCGTTATCCTATTTTCCTCGTCCTCTCCTCACCGAAAAAATAATTTTAAGATATAATAAAACTCCATCTCCAAGTAACTTTAACATAGGACACCTTTTTGGCCTGACCTAATTTAACTTTGTTTATATGTACCTATCTTTATATGTATTTATGTGTAGGTAAGCTGTTTGTCTCTTACAAATGAATAAATTTTGTCCCATTTTTTGTTAGATTAGGTTAGGATAGTTTTATTAAATATTTTGTTGTGGGATGTTTTGTCCGTAGGATATTTTGTCGGGGATATTTTGTCGCGGGTTCTAAACTCGTGGAACCAAAATAAACTATTGAAATTGTCCAAGGAGATAAATTAATGGAGTTAAGTTAAGTAGTTAGAATTGTTGTGCAATTAATCTTCATGCAATTTATATATGTTTATTTTTTTTTTATTTTTTTTTTTATCACAAACAAGTCCTGCTAAGCCAATTCAATTGGCTTGTCAGCAGGTGCTTATAATTAAGTTACATATACATTTTAAATGTTATAATTTTACATCTTATATCTACAAATTCAACATTATTCATACAAATCAATCTAAGTATAAATATTTTTTTTCCGATAGCCAATTTTTCAGCATATATTTAACCTTATTCATAGAATTACATTGCTTTATAGTATCAGGTAATAAATTAAATATTTTCGGTATGTTGTATTCAAACGTTCTCTGTCCGTACTTATTATTAAATTTCGGAACTATTAACCCGTCGTTGCGCGTGAATCTAGTGCTGTATTTATGTTCTAATTTCTCTTTATGCTGCTGGGTAAATATATACTGAATTATAATTTTGTGCCATAGTATTGCCTTAACAGGTAAAATTTTAGCACTCTGAAACAGTAATGGTGTATCATGTCTCTGTTTGAAAATATTCGGAACAACTAATAATTTTACAATTGCGTTTTGTACAACTTGGACTTGTTTCAGATTTGTTACAGAAGTATTTCCCCATATTGTTAATCCATATCTTATAATGGATTCTGCCAGTGACATTATTTTTAGTGTTTCAATGGGTAAGAAAAATTTCAATGTGTACATTCTGCCAGCAATTGATCTGAGTCTTTTACAGGTTTTTTTAATATGTTTATCCCATTTAAAAAAACAATCTACGGTAACACCAAGATACACATATTCCGTAACTAATTCTAAACTTTCACATTTACAATTAGTTGGAATATTTTTATGGATGCAATTAAAATTATGAGAAATAATATTAGGATTAAATTGGAATTTGGCATTAGGTGATCTTATATGCATTACTTTGGTTTTTTTGGCATTAATTAATAATCCTGCATCATGAGACCATTTACAAAGTTGATTAAAGTCAATTTGCATGAGTTCAATTGCAGTTTTTAGATCTTTATGTGATATGACCAATGCTGTATCATCTGCAAATACAAAATGTTTAACAAAAGAGAAAAGTTTTTTCATTATAGTTACATAGATTATATACAGTGTAGGTCCCAATATAGAACCTTGTGGAACTCCTGCAGATACATTTTTTGTTTTACTAAAAGTATTATTTATTTTGGTACATATTTTTCTATTTCTAAGATAATCTTTAAATAAATTTAACACATTTCCTCTTATTCCAATTTTTTCTAGAGTTTTTAGCAGTTTTTTTGAGTTAATTGTGTCAAAAGCTTTAGAGTTATCGATAAATAAAACAATGACATGTAATTTATTATTTAATTGATTATTTATGTAATTGGAAAACTCTTGCAGTAGTTTTTCAGTATTTTTTTTTCTTTGGAAGCCATATTGATTTGGGTCTATGATAGCGAATTTTTCTATGTAATTATTTAATTTATTTGATAAAAATTTTTCGAGAATTTTTTCTAATGCTGGTAGTATACTAATAGGCCTATAATTTCCTAGTTCAATGTGTTTTCCACCTTTAAATATTGGTCTAGTAATACTACATTTAAACTCTTGTGGAATTTTTGCTTGCTTTATTATCATATTGATTAAATAAGTAATTATTGGCCCAAGGGTTTTTATATTTCTTTTTAAATCAAACATTCTTATATTGTCAATACCTGTGCTTTTAGAGTTTTTCATTTTTTTAACAATGTTTTCAATATCAGTTATAGTAGCTCTTGGTATATATAAACTGTGAGGTAGTTCTTCCAGAACTATATTAGTAGCTTTGTGATTGCATTTATGTAACCTGTTGCTGATGCTATCCGAGAAGTAATTCACAAAATCATTTGAGACAGAATCCTCAGTTCTATCTTTTAACAAATATCGTGTTATAGTTTCATCACAATCGTTTTTGGGTTTACGTCCTAAGATATTATTTATCTCGTCCCAGGTTTTTTTAGTATCATTAAAACAGTTTTTAAATTTATTATTATAGTAGTTAGTTTTATCTTTATTTATAAGTTTATTGACAAGGTTACGAGTTTTTTTGTATTCTGTTTCATATGTTTTGTTTGTTGGTGTACTTTTCCATTTTTTATAAAGTTTATCCCTTTTATTTATATGACATAATAATTCACTGCTTATCCATTCATTTATTGCATAAGGTCGTGTTTTCGGTTTTTGCACTATCGTTTTAGAACTACTCTTGTAAAATTTGTTAAATAAAGTTTTTATTTTTTCATATAATGAAATACAATCCTTCTCTTCTATAAGTTTACTCCAGTTATAATCTCTGATATATCTATCAATAGCATTTTGTGAAATGATTTGAATATACTTATTTGCAAGGTCTACCTGACGTTTATGAGATCTTATATTAATAGCAGTAATAAAATGATCGGCGATATTATTTTCACAGACGCAAGCAGTTATTTTCTTGCCTCTAAATTTGGCAAATATATGGTCAATACACGTACGAGTAATTTGTCCATTTAATACAGCTTCTCTGGTTACTACATTGATGCATTTAGTTAAATAATGGTTAGTAAGTAAGTTTTCATATGAGCTTATGATATAATCTTGGTCATTAAGCAAATTCAGATTTATATCTCCAAGTAAGATAATATTTTCCTTACTATTAATTGTATCAAGATATGATGATAATTCCGTTAAAAATGAAGATTTACTGAAATTAGGGGGTCTATAGATAGCTATTAAGTTAACTTTAGTTTTGTCCTGGAGTATGAGTTTTCCTGTTATATTTTCAAAATGTAGTGATTGGAACGATTTTAGTCTAAACTCAAATTTATTTCTTATATACAATATAATACCTCCTCCTGACTTATCAGTCCTGCAGTAGTTATATGAATTATATCCGGGAATATTATACATAGACGCACTTTCAGTATGAATAGAGGTTTCACATAGCATTAGAATGTCAATATGCTTCAAACAATTAAGTAAATATATATGCAATATATCCCAGTATTTTTGTATGGATCTTATATTTAATTGAATACAAACAAGATTATCAGACGCATTTATGTTTTGTTTTTTTATCCAATCTTCTAAATTATTTACTGTACTACTTTCTATTTCATTATCATTATCTATATACGAAAAATTATTCTGTGCCATTTAATTCGTAGTTAAATTTGAAACAATACAGTAAGATTGTGGTACGAAGTTTGGTTAATTTTACAAATAGAAATATTTCTATAAGAAATATCTCTACAGAATGCAGTATAAGGTTCAATTTAATACTTGATATAATTACATAATTTTTTTTTCTAACACCTGTTTTTATACTTAGCATATTACAGCAATGAACAGTTATTATACACGATAATATGATAAAGCATTCGTTTTTATCAAAGATACCACAATTATTTTTCTTAAAGTAAAAGTAGGTATAACATAATGATACAAAATGGTTTTCAATGCATTTAGCATTAAATAATATTACAAATATTTCATTTATAGATAAAACAATAAAATTTAATATTTTTGTTAGGTTGATTAAATTCCATACATAAATAGTATATTTAACACATATTCTTTTTATCTTTATAGTAAACATGAAAAGAGAGCAATATAAAATAACTCCATTTATGAAACCAGAGTAATTAATATCTTTTGTAGGTTTCAGCCCGTAAGAATGAATTCTTTTCTTGTTTTGTTTAAAAAGAGAAGTATTTTGAGTATAGATTGAAGGATTTAATGTTAAATATTTAGCAATATAAAAGTGCTTGTGTCTAGAGCTAATTGGTACAAGTACTTTTTGATAAAGACTTAATAAATATAAAATAAATTGAATGTTTACATCTAAGGTTATTTCAGAATATTTATCACATTTTAAGATTTTTTTTAAAAATGTTATATTTAAGAATGTGAAATATAGTACACAGTGAATATATACATGTATAGGTAAACAAAAAAATGTTTTTGAAGGTGTCGTTATGATATTACCGTTAAAAAAATAATGAAATATAATAATAATATTTTTGTTAGTTTTTTTGTGATTTTTTATAATTTTTATAACAATATTTATGTAATAAAGTGAAAGTTCAACAACAGAATATGGCGATGTTTGGAAATCTAGAGTCTTTTTACAATGATTTTTTTCTTTAATATAATATAGAAATAGAAATGTGTAATGTTTGGAAATAAAAACGTAAATTGTATTTATTGAAATATAGCAAATTCTACGAGAAAAAATCATACGTATTATAATAACACTATATCTACTTTGAGACAGGTTTATTGTTATTTCTAGTCAATATTCTATTTTTTCTTTTGCTAATATGCTCATTTTTTTATACACATTGCATTTTGTTTTATCGTTTGCAGAATGCCTGGTGTCAATATTCCAGTTCATTTTTTTATTTTTGCTATCACAGTTTTTACACTTAGGTTCTTTATCTTTGTTAGCACAATCTTTGTAGGAATGATCACCAGCACAGTGTGTACACAATGGTTTGTCCTTTTCTTTATGAAGACACCTGATAGAAGTATGTCCAAAGCCCAGGCAGTGATAGCACTGCACCAGAGGAAGGGCATCCTCTACTTGTATTCTCTGGTACCCCACATAGATTTTACCGGCACAAACTAGCCATCTTCTTATTTTAGTACTAACTTCTATTATGTAATTAGATGTGTTATTGTATTTGTTTTTTAAGATCTTTTTTAAGGTCATCTCAATTTCTGGTTTATCTATCATCACAGCCTTGATATCTTCATTCTGTTCGATAATATCTTGTATAATATCCTCCTTATTATAGTCATTAGTAATGCCCTTAAGTATCATAGTTGGTCTTTTCTTTTTAATTTCTGTAGCACTGATGTCTTTGAACTCGTCGCCAATAGCTTTACTCATTTTTTCCGCATCGCACTTTGTCGAGCATTTTATAAGTATTCTATTCTTAGATATCGCATTAACACCAATTACTTTGGCACCAATCTTACCTAAGTTAATTTTCTTCCTGATTTTATTTTGTATATTTTCTGAAGATTCCTCAGCATTGTTCGATGAAACTAATAATTTGAAATCACTTTTAAATATATTATCTTGGTTTTCAGCTACTTTACCGTATTTAAATGTCGGTTCAATTATTTTTTCTTTTGCTTCAGATAATTGTATAGTTAAATGTCCCATCCAGTTTAATATAGCACTTGTTTTCGTTGTAATTAAGTGAATTTGTTCCTTGTTGAATTTAAAAGTTTTATCTTGAACACAGTTAAGTAAATCATCAATAGCCTCCTTCGCAGAATCCATAAATTGATGTGGGTTCATTTTTTATACGTTATCGCCCCCTCTGTATTAATTGTAAAAATAAATGCGCAAACACCGGCTTTGACAAATAAGCGAGTGACGCTAACCGCTAGACCAATTCACAGATGTCGCCCGCTGAGATTAAATAGATTTATTATCAGAGATCAACTGGACAATATATTGGTGACATTCAGAAGAAAGCTAAAATAAAAGGTACTTAAGATTTTGAGCTAATAACATGTTTATGGGATGTATAGCTAAATCATGCTATTGAAATAAGTAGGTGTGAACCATTTTTGAAGTAAAACATCTTTACGCACACCCGACTTGGGGGGTAAGCTGATGAATGCGTTACGCAAAGTGTGATGCGAACGGTAATCGATGCGAACGGTGATCGATCTCGAGGCGAACGGTCGGGCCTTTACGCACGCTTGACTTGGGGAGCGATAAGGATAAGGATAATTATAAGGATACGGATAAGGATGGTCACCCCGAGGTCATAAGTCACCCCAAGGTCATAGGTCACCCCAAGGTCATAGGTCACCCCATGGTCATATTTATCCCCAATGTCTTATGTCACCCCTAGGTCATAGGTCTCCCCGTTTTTAAAATGAAAGAAAAACATTTTCGGGTTATAAAAAATCAGACAAAATTAGAAAAAAAAAACTACCACCACCGTCATTTATTTTTTTTCTTCGTATAAATAAAATTACTAACAAGGCCATGAAATGCCTGGGGTTTATTTTGTCGACGGTGAAAGATTTAAAATTAATTAATTCCTATAAATCGCTTCTTACTGGGTTGATAGGAAGCAATTTAGAGTACAATTCAACAATCTAGGCTTAATTTTATAAAATTTATTAACCAAAAATTAGAGAGTGTGGCATAAGTTTTTGAGATTTATTATTTTATAAATTAGGAATTCCAATCGAAGATTGAAGCGTTTTCTTGGTTTCCTTGTGGTGCGCAGATCATCAAATTTTCGAATTAATATTTGGATAATCAACCCCTCTGCCATGGGTCATGAGTTGTGCATTTTGCCGGAGGCCTCCGAGACGTGCTTCCTTTTAAAAGTACTCGTGTTCTAGTAGTAGGTCCCGGGTCCTTGAATCACGGACTTATGGACTCACGGGTTCGGCCTGAGCCGGATCTCGGAGCCGGAACCCGTACAAGAACAGAACCCGCAAAAGAACACTAACCCGCACAATTCATTGACTTTTGAGGTTATCGAAATTTTGGAATTTACTCACACTTCAAAATTATCCTTGTAACTATATTCCATACTTTCAAAATTATCGTTAAGGCTAGTAGTATTGGTAGGGGTCTACGGAGACGTCACGGTGTGAGAGAGAGATGCAAGAAAATAATGACTTTTTCCTTTGGAGGAAACAGACCTACGTACAAGAGTGGTAGCATTATTGTGTTAAGGAAAGTATGATTATTGCCGTAAAACGTCACGGTAATTATAAAAGCGCACTACGGGTCCGAGTGGTTAAAAGCATTTATCTTAATATTAAAGGTTTCTTATTTAGAATTTCACAACTGAGGATTTATTTTAATATATTGAGGCATCGCGTCATTTCGAGAAACGAAATTCAGTTCGAAAGATTTGGGATTGTACCCCCTAATCCCGGGATTCATAAGTGGGTACAGTAAATTGGGCCTGAATCCCGGGATTGGATTCTCCAAGTGCGACATTAATTATCACAAGAAAAAGCAATTTCTTCTTATTTTTATACTTACTCTGTCGCATCCAACGAACAAAGTATTATTATTCGCCATCGATGTATACAAGAAATTTAATTTGATGTTCTGTTTCAAATTAATTAAAAAAGTGTTGACCATGTTTTTATTTTTTTTAAATTATCAGTTACCATGTTGATCGCAGAAATTCTTAATTTGGGAGGAGTGTGTGTGTACCGCTGCCGCGGGAACCATTTATTGGATAACTAACACTTTTACCATAGGTCACCCCTAGTGGTTCGCTTAACAGCTTCACTTCGGGGTGCCCGGGTTCACGGGATGAGGTTTGTCCAGGTCTTGGCGGCAGATGCGCCTGCCCGCCAACTGTGTGTCAAGCCGGATCGGGATAGACTGGTGAGGGGAGACCTTTTGACCTCTCCAGTAGGACACTCTAGGAACATCGCCTTGCACTGCAGTGAGAGGATAGATTCACTCCTGAACACACTGACCCCCAGATTCCTACGCACATATTTTTCCTTCCCAGAACTTAGGATGACATAGGGCCCTGAGGGGAATTATTTTCCTCAGGGCCTATTGTGTGGAGATAATATATAAAAAAAAAACAAAAAAATATGTTTAAGGTTTAAAGCAGTGTTTCTTAAACCTATTGAAAGAATCGCCCCCTTTACCAGAGTAAAAATATCCAGCCACCCCCTTTAATTTTAGTAGGAAGTATAAATAAAACACATTATTATCACATTGACATTGAGTATAAATTTATGTTGAATGAGCTTTTTTTTATATTGACAAAATGCCCACTCGAACTTTTGCAACGCCCCCTAAATGCTAAAAATTTAAAAACGCCCCCCCAGACCTCCAAAACGCCCACAGGGGGGCTTAAAGTATATTTTTCTGATTCTGAACGAAATCATCGTACTAAAACTGTGTAATTTTAATATTTTCACTAATAACTAACTATTGACTTGAAAAACTGTGCATCCTGAAACGGTTTCAACTGGCTACAATGTCAAGCGCCGATGTCTGGTAAGACGGCTGTCACCAACGTTGCCCGGCGTGACGTCAACGCCGCCGAATTCACGATTAAAAACAAAAATGCCGTATTGGCTGCAAAACTAAAATGACACATTTTTAATCGCCATAAAAAATTTATATCTTCATCATTATAATGTTTTACTTATTTTTTTCGAGAATAAAAAAAAAACATGAAAAAAAAAATTCCGACGTAACGTAAAACATGACATTCAATGAACTGTTAATTTTCAATATTGAAAATGATTGTTGAACCAAGGGGGTCTGCTCCAGTATATTGTAATACCACAATTTGTAACGTGAGAACATAACCACATGGTGTAATTACTTGTTCGAAGTAAGCCACGAGCAACGGAAGTGTCAAATTAAATCGAAACGTCAATCAGAATAGGTAAATATTAAACTAATCACTATTTTAAATGTTTGTTCTGTGGAACACGATAATAGATTTTAATAAAATTCTTACTAAAATCACGAAGGTCGATCAACATTTATTTTATGGAAACATTAAAAAATGGAGAAATACTGTGGTTTTAGTCCATTTTTAAAATTTCCCTTTGGTGAACTTGATTTTACTCTTAATTTGCAATGCGCCGTTAAAATGTCGTATTTTTATGTAAAAAAAAACTAAGGGCAGGTTATTTGCAACGATTAAATAAAATACCCTAAGAGAGGACTTGGCATACCAATAAAACATTCTGTCAAAACGGTTATACAAAAATGGCGGTTAAGAAGGTACCAATATTTATAATGTAACATATTAGTGTACAAAACACTTATCAGACCCGTACTCACGTACGCAGCTGAGACTTGGATGTTTTTGAAAGGAAAATTTTGAGGCGTATCTTCGGACCGGTTTCAGAAAATGGATTTTGGCGCAGACGTTATAACAACGAGCATGTTTAAGGATCTAAACGTCACAAAATGTATAAAACTGGGAAGACTTCGGTGGCTGGGTCATGTAGAGAAAATGACCGAGCATCAAGCACCAAAGACCCTGCTGAACTCAAGACCGACAGGGCGAAGGAGCCTGGGAAGACCAAGATTAAGATGGAGCGACAACTTCTCAAAGATTTTAGAGATTCTAAACTGGAGAGAGCTGGCACAAAATCGAGATGAGTGGAGGAAGACTCTTGAGGAGGCCAAGACCCACCAGGGTTGTAGAGCCAAGTGTGATGATGATAAATTAAATTATAAACATGGAAACATTTTTGTATAACCGTTTGGACAGAATGTTCGGTATGTAGGTATAACAGAAGTTGAACAATTCATCAAATTTCAGTGTTAAAGTTCAAGTTCTGTAAGTATATCATTACGATCCAATTGATTCATAGAACTGAAAGAATAACAGAACTTGAATAGAAGTTTCACAGAACTCGAAAATTAACGTTTTATTGTAATTAAAATTTGGTATATTGACCATTTATTTGTGACGCGCCTGGCTCTAAGAAATTTTGATTTTCATCTGTAGTGAGGTACCTATTACCCGTTTACGCCAAAGTTTCAATCTTCTATATACTTACTTTATTTACATTGATATTACCTCAATATACACAGCGTGAATTGTAGAAGTCGGGTCGGGAACGCCCGAGAAAAAGATGGCACGATAAAGTGAATTAAATTGGACCGATTAGCAGATGAGATGATAAATGCGTTGGGTTCCCACTCAGGCGTCGGTACAATTCCTCTGCTAGCTAAATCTTCCATCATTGCACAGGCAGCAATTTCCGTTTACAATGATGGTGGTAAGAGTTTTAAAAATATTAAAAGGATATTCGTAACTCGGGGAAACTTGACTTTCTTTTTAAAAAGAAAAACAAAAATACTTGAGTGCGGTCATGAACAGAAGATGTATATGACGATGTATGAATATGAATCAAGCAATGAGCGTAAATTGTGTGGCGGTTTATTTTCTCTGCCTAATCCTGCAGTAAACTAATAGTCCTGTACTTACAGATTTTCTTGATGAAAATCAAGTTACGATCGGAACAAAAATTGCGTTAATCTTTAAATTCCCATGCAGAAAAAAACGGTGAAATTTTCATTAGGCAAAAAAACGGGTTACGAAAACGGCTGTTTCCTTTCGTAAAACGAAATTTAATCTTAAATGAAAAAACACACTTTGTAAAACACCACTTTATTTGAATTAATAATTATTTGACAGTCAACCAGGTTTCGCTTAGCTCAAGCTTCATCAGGGCTATTATATTAACTAAAGATAATTACATACAGACACATATATCTTACTGGCACCAATAAGGGGCCGTCTATTGTATTGCTATCTCTTTCATTCATTTTTTTAAATTTCTTATATACATATGTGTCTGTATGTAATTATCTTTAGTTAATATAATAGCCCTGATGAAGCTTGAGTTAATCGAAACCTGGTTGGCTGTCAAATAATTATTAATTCAAATAAAGTGGTGTTTTACAAAGTGTGTTTTTTCATTTAATATATAATGTCACATCACAAAGTATTTGCTTCCTTCGATAAAATGAAATTTAATCTGTTCGCTATTGATGTTTTATCCGGAAGATGGATTTAAAGTACATTAACGTAAAACACCACCCAAATAAGTGCCAAATATTTTCCTTTGAGATTTATTCGCGACAGTTTTCCCTAATGCGGTTTACATTCTGGAGAATGGTTGCATCGAGGCAGCGATAGAATATATTTATTTATCGAGTATTTATTGCCGTCTATAGTGTTTTGTAGTATTTATAGTCATCCATCCTGTTTTGTATTATTTATTGTCGTCCATCGTGTTTTATAGTATTTATTGTCGTCTATTGTTTTTTGAATTATTTATTGTGGTCCATCGTGTTCTGTATTATTTATTGACGTCCATCGTGTTTTGTATTATTTATTGTCGTCCATTGTGTTTTACATTATTTATTGTCGTCCATCGAGTGTTGTAGTATTTATTGATGTCCATCGTGTTTTGTATTATTTATTGTCACTAAGCGAGGCAGCGATCGACAATATTATGTTTTGTCGTCCATCGTGTTTTGTATTATTTATTGTCGTCCATCGTGTTTCGTATTATTTATTGTCGTCCATTGTGTTTTACATTATTTATGGTCGTCCATCAAGTGTTGTAGTATTTATTGTGATCCATCGTGTTTGTATTATTTATTATCACTAAGCGAGGTAGCGATCGACAATATTATGTTTTATCGTCCGTCGTGTTTTGTATTATTTATTGTCGTCCATCGTGTTTTGCAGTATTTATTGTTATCCATCGTGTTTTGTATTATTTATTGTCACTGACTGAGGCAGCGATCGACAATATTATGTATTGCCGTCCATCGTCCACGTGTCGTGCATTATTTGTTGTCGTCCATCGTATTTGGTATTATTAATTATCGTCCATCGTGCTGTTTATTATTAATTGTCGTCCATTGTGTTTTGTGTTATTTATTGCTATACATCGTGTATTGTATTATTTTGTCGTTTAATTAAGTGTTTTTTACTAAGGCTTATTTCTTTAAACAGAAATAACAGAAGGGTATATGTGAGACGATCTATCTATGTATGAGTGCCAAGGCAGAGGCGATTTATTTTTACTGCTTACCCCTGCGGTAAAAGTGCCTAATAGTTAATTACATTGTTATTTGACATTCAAATAATGAAATAATAATATTACCTTTTTGAAGTAAATACCATGCAAGAGTCCGCAGCTATTTGGACTAAGGCAACCAAAAAGAAGTATTAAGAAAAAAAATTACGACGGAAAGTTTCTTTTTGTGACGACAAATAAATTTTTTATAACGATTTAAAATGTGCCTTTTCGATTTGCCGCCAAAACTACATGTTCGTTTTTATCTGTGAATTCGGCGGCGTTGACCGGGCAACGTCAGTGACGGCTGTCTTTTTATACGTTAACCCCCCACAGGAGGCCCATGAGAAAAATAATTTTCCTTAGGGCCTACGTCATATTGATAGGAAGTAGAGGAAGTTCTGGGATGAAAAAGGGTATGAAGGGTGGTAATGAATCTAGGGGTCAGTGTGTTCAAGGGTGACGAAAGTATGAATATATCCCTCCCACTGCGGTGCAAGACGATGGGTCGAGAAAGACCAGGTGGAGAGGTCAGAGGTTCTCCCAAAACTGGCCACTCCTAATCCGGTCCACCACGCAGGCGGTGGGCAGACGCACCCGCCGTTGTATCTGCCCATTTACTGGGTGGCAGGTCGGATCGAAAGATACTGGTTGAGGGAGGTCTTCGACCTCTCCAGCCAGAATCCCTCGACCCATCGCCTTGCACCGCAGTTGGGGGGATGGATTCATATGTCCGTCACTCCTGGACACACTGACCTCAGATTCGTACCACCCCTCAAACATATTTCCTTACAAGAACTTCCTCTACTTCATTTACTTAATAAAAACTCCACACAGCACCCCTTAAGATGACCCAGGCCCAGAGGGAAATTATTTTCCTCAGGTTCTGAAAAAAAAAATTAACTAAACTAAAAAAATATTTTTACAACGTTCTTCACATTTACAGTAGTAGGTAATTTTTTTCTATTTATAAAAAAAATCCAGGTAACCGTGGTGTAAACACTCGCAATTGATTCGTTTCGAAGTTGAATAAAGTTTTGAGAGCTTTATTTATTTTAAAACTTCTACCAAAGAGTGCCTTTTGTTCTTTTATTTTCAACTTCTCGAAAGAGACAATTCCCAGAGGACAAGTCCAAATAACAGAAAGAAACGCCCGGGGATATTTCGCCCCATTCAAGTGACTAATATATTACACTGCGGAGACTTAGAATGTGCCAAATAAATGAACGGAATTTCAATTAAGCAATTCTTTGGCGGAGAATTGGAGCTTTTTCGAAGGGGACATTGATGTTGGGAGTGGTAATTTATGAATTTCTTATGGAATTACGCATCGGATTCAAAGACAATCTAATTACTTTTCTTCAAGGGTAGGCAGTGATTAGCTATCCATTGAAACCACGGAAGAAATACACGCGTTGCTTACGACTAATAATATTTG
Organism: Limnephilus lunatus; assembly: GCA_917563855.2. Lineage (NCBI taxonomy): Eukaryota > Metazoa > Arthropoda > Insecta > Trichoptera > Limnephilidae > Limnephilus > Limnephilus lunatus. The sequence continues at coordinate 50,287,050 of OU830601.1, forward strand.
TCTGTACAAATAAATATATACATTATACATCGAAAACTAAAACATCTCTTAGATTTAAACACTTGTAATATCTATAAAACCGACATGTTTCTCTTCTATTCCTTAGTTTTTAGTAAACCCCGAGAAAGAGAGCATCGATCTCGAAACGTGTCGGTTTTATAGACATTAAAAGTGGTTAAAATTAGTGTTTGAGGAAGTGAATATATATAATATTACTAGCTGGGGTACCCGTTTTATTCCTAGACACCAACGTAACGATATTAACTAAAATAAAATAAACTAGCTGGTACCTGGCATGCTTTGCTATGCCATTTAATACAGAAATTGTTTCTCCCTGCGTTTCCTTTCGCCTCCCCTTCCTCTTCCGCATCCCCTTCCCCTCCCGCGTTCCCTCTCCGCCTCCTCCATCTTCCCTCTCCCCACTCCACCCCCTCCTTTCCCCATCCCGCGAACCCCCCTCCCGATTTCCATTCCCCCCTCCCACTCCTCCCTCCCATTTAATCCCGGTACATCCAGTTTTCAAACAGCTCGCGTGCTACCTATCGCAATTTTTTTATACAAATTCCATTATGCCAGAGCTCACCGCTTATTTTATACAAACCTTGTCCTGACAATAACGAACACAAAAAAAATATCCAATTTGGTGCAGTCGTTCGGAAGTTATGCGCGTACACACATTTCGGCGATTCATTTTTATTAATATAATAATATATAGATAAAGATATCCTTCTTTACATTATGGTATATTCTCCAAAATTTCTGCTTGGAAAAGAATAGGCCACTTGCATGGATTTCATAACGACTTCATTTATTTTGTGAGCGTTATTTCACGTAAAATAAACAAAACCCTATCGATCTTTACAAACGGAGGGAAATTTTTCTGATGTACTGTTTCTGTACAAAATAGGCCACTTGCATGGATTTCATAACGACTTGGAAAAAATCGTGTGGATAGATTTTTTTACTAAGATTACGAAAATGTTAGTAAAATTTTTTAGAAATGTATAGTTTTCTTTATTTTTAAATGAATAAATCCATTATTTGAGCTCGTGACGTCACTACATGAAAATGTCCTGTCTCCGATTACGTTCCCTTAATTTTGAAAAATTCCACACTGATTAACTTTTTTTATGTGGCAACACTTTTGTTTCCGGCGAATTTTTGAAATGTTCACTAGATTTATTGTTTGTTCTATGCGAACTTATCCTTTGGTTTGATTTTTTTATAAAGATGGCGGTGTTTTTACAGATGTTACGAAAAGAACCCCGTACAATTTATTGCTATTCGGGTGGAAAACTTTAAAACGTCTTTTTAAAAAAAATGATTTTCGGCTATGTAATTATCGTTTTTTCGCACTCATAAAATTATGTCCCGTCTTTCCGGTTTATAAAAAATGGTCTGATTTTTCGGATTTAAATTTTCAAAAAATCACCAGGGTTTCATAAATACGATTTAAAAAAAAACGGAATGTCTTAGAATATTTGCCTTAACCGGAATAAACATTTAAAAAATGTGATGCAAGTGGCCTATTGCAATTTTGGGGTGAGCCGACAGTTGGACTCCGGAAAAAATAATTTTTTTAATTTTTTTATTTATTTAATATTTGTATGTTTTTACAATAATTATACTTTTTTTTTACATATTAAACAGATTTGTAATATTAATGTAATAGAAGCCTTTCCTCACCATAAAGAGACAAGGCTCTTGTGTTTGGTGAGTGAATTCATACTCAATTATGTTATCAATGTTATCATTTGAGTAGGTGTATAATAATATTGCAACTATTAAAAATAGATATAGTAAGAGAAACTTGAGATGTGTCGATTAACAGATTTAAATGAAGTGAAATAGTAATGTAACTCTTACAGTTGTTTCAGGTAATTTTTTAATTTAGTTTGGAATTTACTTTTATTTTCATTAATTTTTACAATATTATCATTTTTTATGTTTTATTTACCAATTTTACAGTTAAAATCGACTTCAAAGATACCTTTAACAAAAAGTTGATATGGACATCAAAATAATTTATTTACAGTATCGATTTGTTGTACTTATTCGCTGATGCATACAATATACAATAAACAGACAAATAGTTTTTCCTTCATGCAATTGAATGAAAATAGGTTTTATATTTTTGTTATTCAGCGGTACATACGTCCTCTCTGCACACTCCTTCGGGGATACTCAGATATATTTGTGGAAGTAGGTATACCGTATTTTCTCTAAACCGACTACATATTGTGTATAAGTATGTCGGGGGATCAACTATCATGGAACCCAATTTTTTATACAGTGACGTGATGGGATTTAAAAATCAGGATTTTATAAATAAACTACATCCAATAGAAGTATTTGCCCGGAGTACATAAGTGTAAAGGAAATAGGTAAGTGTGTTAAATATCAAAAATTCGTAGGTAAATAATTATAGCATAATCGGTAAACTTTTGCATTGATTTATTAATGAACTAGTTGTGGTAGTTTAGCTCAGAGTTGAAATGAGATTGAAGTGACGTTTGAATCCACGACGGATCTTGCTTTATATACCCCCACCAATGGGTATCCCCAGCTATACAAATAAGGTTTTGAATGGTCCACAATGATCCAGAACATTCCACAAAATTCGAGAACTTTGTCTGAACATTCAACAATATTCCAGAATGTTCCGGGATGTTCTGGAATGTTGTGGAGTACTCTCGAATACTCCTAAATGTTCTGGAATAATTTCTAGAGGACGAAACTTCCAGCCCTTATATCTTAAAAAGCACGCCCTTCAGGTACAAACGGGAACATTCTTCATGGATATACATCATCAGTCATCACTATATACCTAATTCTATTGATCGTACCGGGTAATCGTATCCTAACCTAACTAAAGCTAACCTAACCTTACCCAAGCTAACTTATCCTAATATAACTAAAGCTAACCTAACCTTACCCAAACTAACTTATCCTAACCTAACTGGAGCTAACCTAACGTTACCCAAGCTAACTTATCCGAACCTAACCTAACTAAAGCTAACCAAACTTTAACCAAGCTAACATATCCTAACCTAACTCAAGCTAACCTAACCTTACCCAAGCTAACTTATCCTAACCTAACCTAACTAAAGCTAACCAAACTTTAACCAAGCTAACATATCCTAACCTAACTCAAGCTAACCTAACCTTACCCAAGCTAACTTATCCTAACCTCACTAAAGCTAACCTAACCTTTCCCAAGCTAAGATATCCTAACCTAACTAAAGCTAACCTAACCTTTCCCAAGCTAAGATATCCTAACCTAACTCAGCCTAATATTTTAGAACAAGTTGATGTAACAACTGACATCATAAAAAATAACACCGAGCACCCCGCTTCAATTACGCTTATAAAATATCGGAAAATAATCTAATAAAGCCTGAAGCATTTAAAACACGTTCTTCATATTTCTTTCACCATAAAACATTTCATTTCTATAGAACGATGCGATACGTCAAAATAAATTCGACATAAAAATACAAGTGTACTAGTGTACCCAATTCACAGAATTCCTAGCATCTGGGGATGAAAAGTCATTTGAATATCGTGAATGCAACCGACCGATATTTTCATTCATTTCACGGGAATACCAATCGAGAAAGAAAATGATGAATGATGAAAATTTAAATACGTTTTACAGTCTACTCCATTTTTCGGGAATACTACATTCAAATAATGAAGACACGTTCAACGTTCAGTTTAAAATCCGAATTAGGGGTAGAAAGTTTAAGAATTTTAATAAAAAAATTAAGAAATTAAATAATACAACTATTTTACGCAGAAGTGCTAAGAAAATAACTATTTTAAAGGCGGGTATGGGTATCGCTGCCCCGCGAACCATTCATTGGATAACCTTAGGTTAACGGTGACCCTCTGTCATAGGTCACCTCAAGTTCTCAACATTTGGCATGCACAGGCAGATATAAATATTAAATAAATTACGAAATAATAAAAAATATATTTCTAAAACGCCCTATCTCGCCGATACCTTCGGCCATCATCTTAACCGTTCGTATCTAAGACACGAACGATAATAGATGATAGTCTTCTGATCTCCTATTCAACAGACATCTGTTGGGAAATAGTAGAACTTCGTATTACAAACTAAGCTATCGACATTTGTTGAAGGAAGCTGAAACTATACGAATAATTAATGCACTAAAGCGAACAAGGGTTAATAGCGGCAGACCGAAGAAGTAGACTTACTGCATGTAAGATCACTCGACTTATATTGAGAGCCCTGATCGTGACAAGTGTGGGAAGGCAATGCTGGTGGAAATCACAAATTTTTATTAGATATACTCGTAATTTAAAGGAAGACAGGGAAAGAACGGGAAAACCTGGGAAAGGGTAAATAATGAAGACGGTGTGAAAAAAGATCGAAGCAGGGTGAGAAAATCTGGGAACTTTTATAGAATGGTTGTGGACAACAGCTAGTGGATAGCATCTGTGGGAGTGACCTGGAGTCAGCTCAACGCAAATACAACTTGAAAGAAGATTAAACTGGGTCGGGAATATCCGGGAACTTTTAAAGGACTGAGGAGAGCAGGTGGTAGATAGCACCTGTGGGAGAGGCCGTAATGAAGACGGCATGAAAGAATATTTAAATACGATGGGATGTCCTTTAAAGAAGGCTGGAAACAGCATCTGGTGGATAGCATCTGTGCAAGAAGATTGGATTGAGCTCAACTTAATGAGGATGGCATGAAAGAAGATTAAAATAGGGCGGGGTGCTTTAAAGAAGGACTGAGTAGAGTAGTTGTTGGATATCATCTGTGGAAGAGGCCTGTAGTGATCTTAACATAATGAGGACGGCACAACAGAAGATTGAAACAGGGCGGGAGTCTTTTGAAGAAGAACCTGGGACAGCAGCTGGTAGATAACATCTGTGGAAGAGGGCTAGATTGAGCTCAATATAGTGAAAACGACACCAAAGAACATTAAAATAGGATTGGAAGACCCGAGAACTTTTAAAGAAGGGCTAGCGACAGCAACTGGTGGATAGCATCTATGGGAAAGGCCTGGAGTGAGCAAAGAAAATTAAAGCATGGTGGAAAGACCCGTGCACTTTTAATGACTACTAAAAAGCACAGAATAGATGAAACCCCTGTGGTATGGCACCAAATACATTGTATGATAAAAGAAGGCTCAACTAATCAATAATTGAACATCCTTAATTACTGGGTAAAGAAAACTTAAGCAAACCAATGTGTCCTTTACGTGTCGGAATATTCATTATCGATCAAGGTCAATTTAAACACATTTATAAAGAGCCTCGATCTATATACCATTTAATTATTCATTTCATAAAGTCATTATTCACTTAAAATATTGGTGATTGAAGAACAAATGTAAGTGTAAGTTAAATGTAACGGGTGCCTATTTATAGAAGGTGAATTTTCCCCAATCAATAATTTAATTTCAAATGGTACGTAATAACTGGGTACAACATTTTTAAGTTGCTCGTTACGAATAATAAATAATTGAATTTTAGTTTCTCCCTGAAGTGAATAGAATCCTCATTTGATTATTAAGCGCACTTGAAGTGAAATAATACAAAACTGCGTTATGAAAATGCTGTGCCAGTACTTAATTGGCACTTAAGTGGACTGTAAAACACTTAACAAACAAAGAGCAATTGAATGAGTTTTTATCAATGGGAAACTATAGAGATGGTATAAAGCCTTAGCTTCAAATGGTTGATGATTTTGTTCCTTCATCCACTGATCACTTTGACAGGAAGTTCTGGGAAAGAAAAAGGTATGAGGGATGAGTGGGAATCTTGAGATCTAGAGTGACAGACGTATGCAGTGGCGGTTCTTCTCAAGGGACAGGGGGGAATGTCCTCTCTGAAGAACCAAAGTCAAAGGTACAAGGGGTGGGTAGGAATCTGGGGGTCAGTATCAGTAGTCCAGGTGTGGCGTATATGAATCCTTCTGCAGTTCAAGGCAATGCTCCGAGAGAATACTGCTGTAAAGGTCAAAAATCTCCCTTGAACTGTCTCCCGAACCGGCCTACAATATTGTAAGCAGGCAGATATATCCGCAGTAAAATCTGGGAAAAACCTCACCCCATGAACCCGAGCATAGTCACAAAGGGCATAGTTGCAAAGTCACTAAACGTGGTGAACCACTTAAATGCTTCCCCATGCGATTATGCCATACTGCAACACTGACTGTACCTTAAAATTAAACCATTTTATTTATTTTTATTTTAAGAATATCATTGTTTGTTTGTGGTGATTATCCAATGAATGTTTCCCGGGTGGCGGTACCCATACCGTCCTCCCAAATTTAATATTATATTATATATCTTTGTTACATCTAGCTTCTTTCTGCAGATATAAAATCAACAGATTTCAATCAAAACAAGAGCAAGATCGGTAGCAAAGTAGGGCCGTGACGAATACCTGTAATAACTTCAAATTATTCTTCTAGTGTTTTTCCACTCAATCAACTTAAATAAGTCCATCAATATTCGTTAAGCCTCCGCTCAAGCGGTGCCTACCGGCGAGGCATGCGGCATGCAGAACGGAGGTTAAAGAGGAAAGGCGGGGAACATCGCACCTAGTGTATGCACCCCGATAATATTTTCTTGGAAGAGTTCGCGTGATAAGACTGGAAACGGTAGAGAAGGCGGCTTTATATAAGGAGCTTTAAAGTGCAGTTGCATCATTAAAAGATATTTATTAATTTCACAGAATCTAGATTATTAATACGCTAGCGTCTGTCGTACACACGCTTCACGCCGTCTATAGTATTCAAATAGAACTATTAAAGTCTTCGTATTATAGTTTTCCCGCGGAAGCGAATTTTAACCTGCTAGTTACAGTGATAATTTTGTGATGACCTGCGCTTTTAATTTATTTATTTAATAATTATTCATGCCCTTTCGGCCCATTATATATTTTTACGTGTTTTAGTAATTTTTTTACGGTGCTCCAGATTTTATGTCCGGGTTAAATCTTTCCCAAATGAAAGACTAAACCCTTCCACACACTTTTCCACAAATGATTATCTAGTAAATCCACGCAATGTAAGTGCACTATATAGGTATAATAAATTCAAAACAATACAAGAACAATACGTCAATCCACCAGAAATATAATGGGAAAATATTTCACCGACTCCAGATATTTTCATATCAGAGGGTTCGGCTCTGATGAAATCCTAACTCGACCGATAAATCCTAATGATCCCTCAATATAAATATTTAAAAAATCTTTCGTAATCCTACATGTATTTAAAATGACTGACTTTTGCATTTTTATATATAAATTCTTTGTCAAATCTAATACGCCTATATTTTTAATGAGAGAGCTAGGTATAATGCCGCAGTAGCCGAAATAACAAATGGTAATATTTTTATATTCTGAGAATGCCAAATTCTTTTAATCTCGTTTCCTAAGTCTGTATATTTTCTTATTTTTTCAGAAACAGTTTTCTGAATATTACAAGAATTTGGAATAGCGACATCAATGATATAAGTTATTTATTATTATTATATGTTTTTTACATGAATACCGTACAAGAGTTACCAAATGCTCCCATCTGGAACCAGTGAGTGCATATAGGTGTCAAGAACAATGTTAAAGGTTTAAATAACAAAAATAACGTTAACGGGTATTTAGAGAAAAAAATCTTTGTTTAGATTAATATATAATTAAATGAAGGCAATATTAGCGAAACTCAATCAATAATCCGGAAACAGAAAAATCAGAAAAAGATATTTGCACCTCTGGGTCCCAGAGGTGAATTATTTATGTATCTATTATCACAACCACATAAGAATACATCTGAAAAGTTTTTTAATCATTACAAAAACTCTTACGAACTTGTCAAAAATATCACAACTTGAGAAATTACTTAAAGTTTAAAGTACTCACCTATGATACTAACCAAAATCGAATACTTTGGATATATTCAAGAATTATAAATAGATACCAAATTGATGATAGTTCTTATAATATACAAAAATGAATGTTTGTAATACGCGAATAATGAAAATTTGTAAAAAAATGCAATATGTGGCACGCGAGCTGTATGAAAACTGAATGTACCGAGACTGAATATATTGAACGCGGGAGAGCGGAGGGGATCGCGGGAAGGAAAGAGGACATGGAGGGGTAGGGCGGCAGAAGGGGAACGGAACAAATGGGAAAGGACACGCAGGGAGAAACAATTTCTTTATTAAGTGACATTGCAAAGCATGCTGGAAACTCGCTAGTTCTATTAATAAATAAAAATAACATAATTCGAAAAAAAATTCAATTGTAATATTTTTAAGAATGGTCAAAGATAAAGTTAGGACGGAAAGGCTACAATATAAATAGAATTAAGTGAGAAAATGGAATAAAAGCTCTTCGTTATAAGCGTGTAACCCAAAGAAAATTATTATTGTTTCTCAAGCACAAAGCCAGACACTTAGACCTCAACTTTTTCCAAGTGTGATAATTTTAGCGCCCACCTTTCTCGTAAAAAGGTAATTTGGACATGTATTTAACGACGAAAAGTTTTTAATTGCGCCCCCTATACTAAACCCTGAGTAGCTGAGACGTGCTTTCGTTCAGAAATATCGAAGTTTTATGAGTATATTGAGAATGCATAGGAAAATAATATATACCTACTATTTTTCTGACATTTGCATTAGAGTGATAGAATTGGGTGTGTGAATAGGTATTCATCGAATGTGTAAAATAAAGAGCAGTTTTTAGATTTTTTAAAAAGAATTAGGTCAACTTTTTTAACATTAGCTCCACACAGTCTTCTAGCTGTGTGAAGGGTCTTTTAAGGAAATAAAGGAGAGGAAGATATGAGGGGTAAAGGAAGGAAAAAGGTTTTAAGGGTGGACGTCCGGGGGACGGACTTATGAATCTATTCCTCCCACTGCGGTACAAGGCGATGGGTTTAGAGAGTCCGGCTGGCAAATTTTCAAAAGGCCCCCTCATCCTGTCTCTCTATCTATCCGGCACACAAACGCATCTGCCTAGACAAGACGCAAGACCTAGACAAACCTCACCCCATGAACCCAGGCACCCCTGGCTAGGGCTTGGCATAGTGAACTACTTGAGGTGACCTATGGCAGGGGTGTTGGTTATTAAATAAATGGTTCCCGGGGCGGCGGTACCCATACCCGCCTCCCAAATGTATGCGGGGTGGGTAAGAATCTGAGGGTCGGTGTGTCCAAGAGTGACGGAAGTATAAATCCACATATCCAAGAGACTCCTGATGAAAAGGTTAAAAGTTCTCCCTCGACCAGTCTCTCCCGATCCGGCCGGCCACGCAGTTGGTGGGCAGATGCACCGCAGCTAAGTTCCGGGCAAACCTCACCCATTAACCCGGGCACCCCTGGTAAGTCAGCAACCAGCCAACCATTTGGAGTGAACTATGGCAGAGATTTGGGACATCCAATAAATGGTTCCCGATTTTCCTCTCCTACCTTTCCCTAAAAAGACCCACCACACCGCATTCCCAAAGATGATGATAAAGATTTCGGCATTATATTTACAATTAGTAACAATAGAAAATAAATTATCAACGTGAAGAGCCCAAGTGGTGATTGAATCACAAAATGACGCCAAATAAAGTTGTCCAAATATTAATTTCTTATTAAATCGAATTGAGCTTTTGATGTAATCAGGCTTTCAAGCGTTTCCTGTAGAGGTGCTTCCGCAATATTTCATGGAGTTAAAAATAATCGATAGTTTGAGAAAGTAGGCTTGTTAGTCTATTTCAGAAGCTATTCATGTGAACTGTTTATTAACTATAGGCACCACGGGACTAGCGGGCCACTGCCGCTGGTGTAATTCGAAGGATGAAGTATTTACGAGAGAATAACCAGACACATCCGGAAATTAATCATTTTTAATAAAATTTTAGACATATTTTTTATTTTTATATCTAAGCTCCACACAGGAGGCCCTGAGGAAAATAATTTCCCCGAGGGCCCGTGTCATCTTTGGGGATGCTGTGTGGAGGGGTTTTTTTTAATGAAAGGAAGAAGAGGATAACCTAACAGGATAATAATAGAATACTTAACCTAACCAAACCTAACCTAAACACAAAGTGATAAGTATATAAGATACAAAAGGAGAGTTCTGGGAAGGAAAAGGGGTAGGTAGGAATCTGGGGTTCAGTGTGTCCTGGTCATCTACCTCCAAGATCTATACAAACCTCATCCCATGAACCCGGGCACCCCTGCTAAATCACAATACGTAGCGCACTTGGGGTGACCTATGGCAGAGGTGTTGGTTATCCAATAAAGGTTCCCGCGGCGGCGGTACCCATTCCCGCCTCCCAAATTGATCAAATCAAATCAAATAATCAAACACTAAAATAAATACTTAATAGGAAAGGTACATTTCAGAATTTTAATTTTAGTTCAAATAAAAACGTTAAAAAGTGTTTTATGACGAAAATACTTCAGTTTATTTATTTATTTGCGATCTTACAAATTAATATATTTCAGAATATTTTACACATTAATTTTGCTTAGATTATAGGTAAAATAATTTTATCATCACGCGTTTGAGATTTTTTATTTGCTAACTTGCATGGTAGGTATATATTAACGCAAATTTTGAATGAAAGAAAATCTATAATAATAATAATATTTGGACGATATTATATAGCGCCGTTTTTGTGAAAAATCACCTCAAGGGCGCTGTACAAACTTACCATACATGCCTAAAATCTAGAAAGACTACAAGCTAGACAAACAATTAAAAACAACTTATAGCTAAAAATTGCATACACCGGTTCATTGATCACCGATACGAAAATATATGTACAATATTTTGACCAATGAACGCGATGCTGCCTAAAAATGAATTAATACAGGACCATACTTACCTGGGAGGTCGCTTGAAATTAACACTGTTTATTGTCTATTTAAAGAAATTTAGATAGAGTTCGCACGCAGAGGACATAATTAAGTTAGACACTATATAAGTTATTAGTTCAAAACTCTGAGCTCACGAGGATACAATTAATAATAATTAAATGAACACTTAGTTAATGATTTTTTTCTACGTTAGCTCCATAGAGGAGTCCCTGGGGAAAATAACTCCCCCTGAAGCCTATCTTTAGAGATGCTGTGTAGAGGGACTTTTGAGGTTTAAGTTAATAAAATTACATTTGATAAGATTCGCAATTATATTAGTTTTAGTAAAAAAAACCTACTTGCAGATTTGCAATTACTTCTAAAAAAATATTAAAAAAAACTACGAGTATCATACACACCATTCACCTTGCTCATACCACCAAACTAAGGTTTGTTTTAAAAATTTTTTTCGTTAGTGCTTAAATAAAAAAGTTAAGAAATATTTCCACATTTTTATGTGGTTTTCGAAGCCTTCACATTTATAAACACATCTTTATTATTATTATTCCTTCCGACTCGTTCAGCTGTTTAATTTAAGATTTGATATGTGGGGGTGGCCATTTTGTTATCCGAAAACGTGAAATTTCCTACACTACTTCCAAAAGTATAGATACGATTACACTTTTCAATGTTTATTACATTTTTTTGGAACTTAATTAACTAACCATTTTGCCATTTCCCCGCTAGGGTAGATAGAGGGGACAAACTGAAAAACACTCTGTCTTGGCACACACTTCTTGCCTCATTCACATTCACACATACTCTTCTAATATTCTGATTATTGACTTGGCCCGATTCAAGTATCTGACTCACTTGATTGTGACATGTCTTCCTTGGGCGTCCCGTCTTCTAGATTTCACATTTGGGTCATATATTCTCTTTACACTCCTTTTATCGTTCATTCGCTCTACACGCCCAAATCATCTGAGGGTCCCTTTCTTAATCTTACTCATTACGCTTACATCAGCCTTGCATTCTTTGCGAATCTCCACATATTCAGTCAATCAATTCAGTCTACTTTATTCCTTCCTCTGTCAGTTTTTTGTCTAACTTCGATTCATCAGGGTAGGTATCAGCACTCCATTGTGAATTGCTAGCTTCGCTTATTTGGATAGTTTTTTTGTTAGCGCCAACGGCGTTTAGTCCTCCATCAACGGAGTTACATGTAATTAGCCTTCTTTCAATATCTCTATGAACCTTTCCATCTCTCGTAAACAAACTTCCCAAGTACATAAACTCATCCACCTGCCCAAAGTATTCATCATTCACTACTATATTGCACACTGTTTTCGAGCACTCTCGTTTAAAAAAAACTTTTATTTTTTTAATTGTTTTTGTGTAGTTTTCGTAGAACTCCATTTAACTTTTACAAATGTAATTTAAATTAAATTTAATAATGTTATTATCAAGTTATGCAAGTATTTTAGTTTAAATTTTTGTTACAGCTCTTTCGGCTTAGAATATCATTTTCAAACTGTGGTTAAACCACTCTGAGACGACTTATTTATAGGATTATATTATTAAAATTGACATATAATTATTTTTAAATGTCAATTTTACCGGTAATAAATCAATTTATTCGCTTTTAAATATTGAAATTTAGAATCCTATAAATAAGTCGTCCCAAATCGGTTTAACCACAGTTTGAAAATGGCCTTGTAAGCCGAAACAGCTGTAACAAAAAAAATCAAAATATCGGCAAAACTTATTATTTTGTTTTCTTGGATCATTATGAATGACCACCCCCAAAGTTTCGCGGTATGAGCGTGAAACACGGTGTATAAATCAGTGCCAGACGACTCGGTGTTATTTCACAGTAGGCAGATGTGGTACAGCGTACAGCGCCACACCTCGCAGAACTCACATATCTCCACTTTATCCGGCTTATTTCCCTTCTCAGCCATTAATATTAAGCTCGGGAAAGCTGCATGGCGCCGCCTGACTGCAAATATTAACTATGGCCAACCATTTATCTAGAATAATTTTACTAAAACGTGCGCTATTATTTCGTGAAGATTCATACGATCAACACAACTGCTTTTATACATGGCTAGTAAAGAAGATAAGCAGGCATAATAATGTCATGGTTATTTTGAGCTAGTTAATAAAATGGTAGCATATAATTAAAGTGATATTTTTCCTTTGAGATCACAATTTGTTCCTGAAAACGCAGATTATTTTAAAATTGAAGTTTTTATAATTTATAATATTGGTTCGAATGCTATTTTTTTTCAAAAAATAAGAGCAGTGAAGTTATATTATTGTTATTTTTTAAATTTAATTTAAATCAAATTTTATAATATTCTCACTACTTGGGAGGCGCGTATGGATACTGCCTCCCGGGGAGGCGGTACCCATACGCGCCTCCCCGGGAACCATTTATTGGATAACCAACACCTCTGCCATAAGTCATCCCAATTGGTTCGCTGTGTTTGGTGACTTAGCAGGAGTGCTTGGGTTCATGGGGTGTGGTTTGTCTAGGTCTTGTCCGATGCGTCTGCCCACCTGCCGCGTGGTGGGCAGGATCGACAGAGACTGGTTGAGGGAGGTCTTTTATCTTCTCCAGCTGGAATATCCCGACCCATCGCCTTGCACCGCGGTTGGTGGGATGGATTCGTACGTCCGTCACTCCTGGACGCACTGACCTCAGATTCCTACCCACCCCTAATAACTTTTTCCTTCCCAGGACTTTCTCTCTTCCCTTTCCTTAAAAAAACCCTCCTCATAGCATCCCCTTATATGATATAGGCTCTGAGGGAAATTATTTCCTCAGGGCCTTCTGCACGGAGCTAATGTAATTTAATTTTCTTGTGACAATTTTGTGAGGTATGCATTAGAAAAGTTGGGGTTCTCAATTTTTTACTGTAGTGTGAACATTGCATTGAAACTAAATCATGAAGTCATTTTTGATTAAGGTGGAAAAAAATTGCATGTCAAGCCATCTTTATATCAATGTTATATTGTGCTTATTAGTTTATATTCATGTAGTATAAACTAATTCAATAAATAATAAAAAATAAATATAAAAAAAATTACAAGATAATATAGAAATAATTTGACACGGTGTATTAGACGCAGTCGAGAAGTAAAGATAAAGTAAATTATAAAACAGAGCGTATTGATTCTTTACCAAACAGTTAAAACATCGAGCCCCTATTTCCCGTTATAATATATCGATCGCCAACCTACATGCTGCGATTATTTAATGATCTACTTGTTATGCGCCATCTACGAATGAAAAATTACTCGTCGTCTCGACAAATTTTGTCGAATGTTTCATTTTTACGTATTCTTCAATGTCGATGGGTTGAAGAAATGATTATATTGGCAGCCCAGTAAATATTGTCTATGTTTCTGATGGTTTTGACGTTTCTATGGTGTGAATTTGAAATTACAAGCGCACTTTCTTCGAAATGGCTAGCGGGTATATTACTATTAAGTACTGCTAACACTTGCAAAACTACAACAGATTAATTATGAAGTTAATTTTCATATGAAAACTATCTACCCTCCGGTGAAATATTCTTGTTGGCCTCAAAGCATCTGCTTCAGTTTGCTCTACATTATGTATTGCAGCCAATATCGCCGATTAATCAGCTACTAGCTGTTAAAATCCCGCTACGTAGGTTTTTACTGCTAGGCCCTGCGGGCGGCTTTTGGATCGGCTTTGCTCAGTTAGTATTGGTAACCATTTTATAAATCATATAGGAGCTGGTTCCAAAAATAGCCCGTTTCTCGGATCCACTGTCATCCAGTGTAGCTAGTCACCGGGACAAAAGTACCCAAAAAGGAGTACTAAAGACAATTTTGAAATTACCGGTTAGAACTCCGACAGAAGAATTGTTTCAAAGCATTCAAGTCTACAACATACAAAAACTTTATGCAAAAAATATTTTATTTAAAATTAAAAAAAACATATCAGAATACTCCACTGTCCAATATAGATACACAATCAGGGCAATAAACCAAAATATTCTAGCTACAGCCAGTTTGAAAACATCTTTTAGACAAAGAAATATGAAATTCAATGCGACAAAACTATACAACGCTCTACCAACTCAAACAAAAAATATAACAGAAATAAATAAATTTAAAACAAAAGTAAAAATATGGTTGAGAGAACAAAGTGAAAATGAACTATCAAACATACTGAAGACCATGTAAAGACAACTGGATACTAAATACAAATGTGGAAAAACTACAGGCCGCCTCAGAACAGGAAACCCTAGTGAGGAGGACTGTAAAAAAAAAATAATAATGTACCTTATAATACCTTAATATAATATAATTTATAAATACATTATGTACAAATTTTGCTATAGATACTAATAAAAAAAAATAAAAAAAAGTAACCGAGACAGGCAATAACGTCATATGTAATATATAGCCACTTAATAATATTTGGCTGATTTATAAAGCGACGTTTTCGTGAAAAATCACCTCAAGGGCGCTGGATGACTTGATAATATTATATTCACAAATTCGTAGCAGTTATACCTAAGGGGGAAATGTCCCCATCCGACCTGCTGACGGAAATAGAGACATCTTGTGACATATTTTTGAATGCGAAACCAAATTATAACGGTAGCTTTGTGTGAAATTTCACGTACACAGATGTTATTTGTGGCGCGGCGCGTATGGCGTGGCGTCAGACATGCACTCGATGCTAGGTTCTGTGTATTAATACTGTTCGATTATAATGAACCTTAAAACAACTTTGTAAAATACACGATCCCCATCAGACCAGAATTTTTAACAAGTTTTCAGAATGTTAGCTATTTTGCAACAGCAATGGTTTCATGTTGCACAGCAGAGAATTGATATGTTTTCCTAGGGCCTGCCATTACGGTAACCGTCCCTGTCATCATGAAATAACGGTGACAACTTGATTCACCTCAAACCTCAAGAATTATTACGGATCGTGTTGTAATCTAGTTACCCCTTCTCTAGATGGAGCGATTATTGTAATTTTGTACAAACGACATGCCGTTAGTACAGCAAGGCTTCCGATCATTTTAATAGCGGCGATCATTTTCGTAATAAATTTGGTTGTCTTTTAGAATAGTTACAAAGCTAAACATGTATTATGTGACTTCTGTGTTCACAAGGTAGAATAACTAGGGTGGAATGGAATAGAGAGGGATGGAGGGTGTCTTATGATCGATGATTGGTGGGAAAACACAACTGATACAGTAGGGGGAGTGAAATAATTTAACTTTGTAAGTCAATAAAGTAGGCATATTTCGAAGTTGTAATGTGAAATTAGAAAAACGTGATATTATATCTCCGTAATAATAAGTCATGTGAAGAGTAAAAATGTTTACTTGTTGACATGAAATTCGAGGCGTAAAGTTTTTTAATGATGTTTAAAAATTCTTTTAACAATACAAAAATAACATGGGAGTTTTTTTGACAATAGCTCTACAGAGTTGGCAAAGATGAAAATACTTTCCCTAAGGGCGTGTCTTCTTTATGGATGCTGTATGAAGGGTTTTTTAATAGAAAAAAAAATACAAATGTGCAGTTCACACGCGGTAGAAGAGAAAACCTTCAGAAAACTAAAGTAGACAAGAGTGGGGAGGCTACGAAGTACCGCACAAGAGGAGATCAATTATTCTATATGTGTTTGTCGCTTTTTTGTTTCATCGAGTTTCAAATCACAATGGTGCGAAGTTTTCAGTTCAAAAGGAAGGAGAGGAAGTTCTGGGAAGAAAAAAGGTACGCAGAGTAGGAACCTAAGGGTCAGTGGGTCCAAGAGTGATGGACATATGAATCCATCTCTCCCATTGCGGTGCTAGGTGATGGGTCAAAGGGTCCTCTCCCTCAACGAATCTTTCCCTATCTGGGCTGCCACGCAGTTAATTGCAGACGCATCCGCAGCCAAGACTTAGACAAACCTCAACTCATTAATCCGGGCACCTCTGTTAAGTCACCAAACGCAGTGACTATGACCTATGGCACAGGTGTTGGTTATCCAAAAATGGTTCCGGGGCGGCAAGTTGTAAAAACAATTAATTTGCAAGGAAAGCCAAGAATAACTCTGATGAAATTATTTCACGATCATTATTAAAAGATCGAACTGAGGATTCCACATCAAATGAACTTATATTATAAATCGGTAGAAGTTCGGAATGCGGGGGCTTCGAACCCTATTATAAACCGAGGAGGTTAAAAACTTCATTATTACCGTTTATTCCTTTTAAATGCTTCAAATTTGTAATAAAGTTTTCCATTGTGTTCTGACTGAAGTTTATTTGCAAGCAACCGTGCGTAATGGGACGATAAATGGCAAGTGTAGTCTTCCTTGGGGTGAGTCTATGGCGAATTTAATGCTGTGTTTTTTTTATCATCGACCATGATGTCAAAACGACAAAACTTTACAAGATATGAAAGCTCTTAATATATAATGTTGAAATTGAATACAACCACGAAATAACAGTTTCCCACGGAGAAATATTTTATTTTGGATCTACACCGCTCATTGCCAATCACTGTAAGGGGATGGTATTATCGGATGAGCCAGTGCAAATGACAATATTCTAAATCCACTAATTAAAACCCAACAATCACGATGAAAATAACACCGAAAGTCTTTGAAAGAACTGGCACTGAAGAAATCTTCATCAACCTTAAAATCTTGTCAATTAAACAAGTCTATTTTAAAACAATACTATTTTAAGTACCTAACTAACTAACTGACCAACCATCACCCGAGCCGTTTTCCCGCAGAGAGGACGGACCACCAAATAACTCAGTCTTGGCACACACTCCTTGCCTCGTTCACATTCATACATCGTCTCATACATGCTCTTCTCTTCTATTATTCTCTCTTGACATGCCATGTTTTCCTCGGGCGTTCCTGACTTCTTCTACCATTCACGTTTGCGTCATATATATAGACTCCCTTCCTCGTCCATTCGCTCTACATGCCCAAACCATCTGAGCGTCCCTTTCTTAATATTACTCATTACGCTAACATTAACCTTGCAATCTTTTCTCACACGATCGTACATGGTTTAATCACACACACGCCATACTCATTTCTAAAGCATTCAGTCTACTTTCATCCTTCCTCTGCCAGTTCCATGCTTCACTGTCAATCTGGGTAGTTACTAGCACTCCAATATGGACGGATAGCTTCGCTTCTGTGGACAGTTTTTTGTTGGCACCAACGGCGTTCAGTCCAATATTAATGGAGTTACCTGCATTTATCCTTTTTTTAATATCTCTATTAGCTTTCTTATCTTTCGAAAAATATGTTCTTCCCAAATACACAAACTCATCCATCTGCTCATGGATTTATCATTCACAGCTATGTTGCACATTATTTTCCTACTCTCTCTTTCAAACACCATGACTTTAGACTTACTTGCATTGATTCGTCATTAACCAATTCTTCATACATACTTCATTCATCCTAGACAAGAGAGACTGTAGATCTCTTCCATACGGTTATAAATCAGCATCGTATCATCAGCTTACTACAAGCTAATTTATCATATTATAAACAAAAAAGAAATAGCATGCATATTAGAAACTCTAGATTTTACTGTCAAAAACATATCCAACATGTAGTAACCACCCATACAACTTGGACAAAAAGTTTCTTATACTATTATTCTGAACTACTTCATAAAATTTTACTCTCATTAAAAATGACACCAAAATTACTATAAGTCAATTAAAAAAAACTGAATATAAAGGGAAATCATAAATAGAAAATATATTGTCACCAAATGCAGACTGAAACCGAAACCACACAACTGCGCTGAGAAGCACTATATATATTTTTTGTTTATTTTTTTAACATAAACATAGATGGTGAAAGTAAACATAAAGAAGTAGAAAAAATAAAAATGAATAAAAAAACAAGCACAAATTAAACTATATCAGATAGATAATGTAAAATGAAACCATGCGCCTATATAAAAATAATATTTTTCACATCATAAGATAATTTTAACTGTAAAATAAACCTGATAAAAAAACAACATAATCAGAATGAGAAAATAACACAGCAGGGGTTCGTAATTAACACTTTGTTTGAATTTTTTCCTATTATACATTTAGTAAATCGACCTCAGGATACATGGAAAATATCAGCGGATAAAAAGATATTATTGTATTTTGTGCACGTCCTTCTGAGAAATGAATGTTGTGTGTAATTTGTTTTTGAGTAAGGAACATAAAATAATATGTATGTTTATGTTTATAATTATTTCAGAAAAAAAAATATTTATATTTGTTTCGGAAAAAATTCCAGTTAGTTTATTTATAATTCTTTCGGAAAAAAGTTTACATACGAGTAGTATAATTATAATTCTTTCAGAAAAAGACTATAATATGTTTATAATTACATAATATTATTTGTACTATTAAATTTTAACATACAAACAAAATCTTCAGGAGATCCCAGTGAAGATGTGTTTGAGGATGTCTCTAATTGTTACAAACAAATGAAGATAATAAAAAAATATTTTTTTAAGTATTATTAATGTAATAGTTTATTGTTGATGAAAAATTTCACAACCAGTATCGGTTCGTAAAAATAAAATATAGTGATTTGAACAAAGGGTTATTAATTTCCTCACTGAATGGCTTGCTAACAAAATTCAAGATGCACCAGAATAAGTTTTACAAACAACCTCGGAAGAAAAGCAAACAACATTTTCAGTCCAACTTTTGAAATGCTTTTAAACTTATTATCAATTAAAATACAAAAATAAATAGTCATACAGAATAGGGTAGTGATGATCAACCTATTTAGCCGGAGGGCAAATTTGTCAATTTGTTCCTGTGCCACTATGACTATGGGTAGAGTACATCAGCTAGGGATTGTTAAATTTGGAAAAGGTAGTATCGCAAACTTACTTTTAAAAAAAATTTATTAATGATTATTTATGAAATGTAAGGTATTGTACTTTTTTTAATGTCCTCGTCACTAGGGATTCCTATTCCTAGGTGTGTATATTTCTATGTATTCAAAATTTTCTAAAACAACAATTACAGAACGCGCAAAACATAAATTATGAAGCGCAAAAAATTAAACAAAATTTTGTGTTTCCAAGGCCAAACCAATAAATTCTATTCATTTTTATCATTCAGAAATATCGGAGAACGTAAACAACTTTCGCAATTTTGGGCAATTATCAATTTTTACCGGTCGGAAAGATAAATAAAATTGTGTAAAGAAAACTTTTCATATTTTATAAAACTTTTTTCAAGAAGGCCTAATTATTCCAAATTTATTCAAAACCTTAATTCAATCCAAACAGAAAGCGTTGAATATTATTACCCGCAAATTATTTGATATTTTGCAGTACAATGGGCTCGCGGGCCTCTTGTTGCTCATCACTGAAATAGAGAAACAAGATAAAATATTGTGAAAAACGTTTGAAAGCGGGAAATAGGAAACTAATTACATAAGGTACCTACCTAATATTTTTAAATGTTCCTTGAAGGGATTGTTAATTATTCCATTGGTGCTTTGAATAAATTAGTATAAGGCTTTTCGAAAACATGTAATTTCTGGTCTCCACCATAAAAAAACCCTTTGGCTTTTGGGGGAGTTTAATAGACCGTTATTTGAAATAAGGGGCAAGAGGAATTACAAAAAATAAGTACAAATACATTGAAACTAATTATTGGTAGCACGCACGAGCATGAAAATATTGAATGATATTTACCCTCATGTAAGTACTAGCAGAAAAGAAGAACATTCCAATTTATCCAGTTGTTAATATTTACTTAAAGGTGATAATAATAATGAAACTTACTGAACATTAAATAATATATATATATATGTGTGTACACGAGCATAAAGCAAATCAATTTTCTAATATGAAAAATATACAATTTTTTATAAGAACAACTTTCTTTTTATAACTTTTGAAGGTTTTTTTTTTTTTTTTTTTTTAAATATGTTTATTCAGTTTTAATTTTACAATATTTTATTTTACAAATCTTACGAAACTGATCAATCAGTTTAATTTTCCATCAACGTAATATATCATTGAAGAAGAAGATAACACTAATAATCTAAACGAAATTATGAACGATAACAATACACAGAAAAATAGAAAAAGATAATGATCGCAACTCTCGTCTAACCGTAAGGTCTGTATATGGTCCGTATATACGTTCCATATAAATAAAATCGTATATATTATATCCGAGACGCTATCTAGGTTACAAAACAGTTCTTAGAAAGATTTTTTCCAATGAAAAAGTAGTTGCCTGTGGTATGAAAAAATTAGTCGAACATAAAAATGTTAATTCTAAATTTTTAAAATATGATATTGACAATTACGACGGTTTGATGGAAGGTGGCAACGGCTGAAATGGTAAAAGCGCACGTCCCGTTTAGACGAGAGGTTCTGGGTTCGAGTCCGAGTTGCGACCATTATCTTTTTATATTTTTCTGTGTCTTATTCTCTTTCATATTATTTAAAAAATATGCAATCAAGCTCTTAGTTTAGGTACATTATAAAGAAATGATGTAAACGTATTGCTTAAAAAAATACTCCCTCGAAAGCACCATCTTGAAGTTTAGTATTTTATCAAAAACAGGTCTGGGTTTCAAAAAAAATTGACTAGAGCATTAAGAATACCAAATCGAACATTTTTGTACATATATTTATATTTTTTTTTTGGAAATTAAAAGTAAATATAAAAAATAATAATATGTTAAATAACATTCATTAACCACTTTAATTGTCCAGTTCGTAGAGAAATAATCTCAGGTCTATCTAGTCTGTTTACTAATACACAAAATTAGTAATAATATACTTACATAATGCTTTAAAGTTATTAGTTAAAAATAGGACAGAACTATTAGCTAAAAATAGGACAATTATTTATTTATTTAATTATAATGTATTACAAAAACATGGTAAGTAACACATTATTCCCAATGAGTTGAGAAGAAAACTCATTACGGGAAGGACAGATAGATATAAGTAAATTTTACACAGATATTACACGTTTAAAAAATACAATATATTGAAAAGGAAAAAAAAAAAAAAGGAAATAAAATAAAAATGCATTGTCAAGAATAGAGATTTTAGAAATACTGAGAGACATCCATACACATAAAACATAAAAAAAACAAACGTATGAAGGCGAGCCAATATTCACTGGTTTAAAAACATTTTCAGGAAATATTCTTTAAGCGTTCTAACTAATATTTTTTTGTAAACTACTGATTGCTTTATTTCATTAGGTAATGCATTGTATTGTCTATATGCGATATATTGTAATGAGTTAATACCAAATTTAGTTGTGTTGGTAGATGATGCTAAGTGTATTTGATTTTGCGATCGTGTTTTGTGCTGGTGTATGTCTGAATTAAAGGCTGGTCTGATGTTAGTGTGTGAGGATCTATTTATGATTTGTAATATTGCACTAGTGATATTGTATTTAGGTAGAACCGTAAAAGGAAGTATGTTTGTCTTTGAATATATATGTTTGATATTTGTATCCCACGATAGATGGTAAATATTCCTTATAGCTCGATTTTGAATCACCTGTATTTCTGATATTTGTTTTTTAGTAATCATCGCATAGTAAGTGGCAATAAGTAGAAATACATATAATAATAGCAACAGAATCTGAAATATCAATCAACCCATTGGTTTTTTGGTAAAAATGTAACTTTAGGCTTTTTTAAATTTAAAATAGTTTTTCAGACTCTATATTTTATTTGGTAAATCGTTAAACAGATATATGTATATATATATACATATATACATATATCTGTTTAACGATTTACCAAATAAAATATAGAGTCAGAAAAACTATTTTAAATTTAAAAAAGCCTAAAGTTACATTATATATATATATATATATTTGAACATACTTTCAGTTCCACCTACAATATACAGGCTGTCCGGGGGTAAAGTGCATTAACTTCGGGAGGTGTTTCTACATGATAGTGGGAGTAAAAAAGATTAACAACTATTTCCGAAATTCCAACTTTTTTTCCCATACAAAAAGACGTACCTACAAAAAATCCTTTTGTACGATATTACTTGCTGAGAGGCTGCCGGGCACGACTGTGGTAACATTTCATGGTTGTGACTAGCCCGTATCGTAACAGCGGAAAATAATAAGCTGGCCGCACACGCCGGTCTAATTTTATCTTTTTACAACAAAACTACCCCTAAAAGTTGGAATTTAAAAAAAATTTATTTACCTTTTTATTTTTAATACCATATAGGATCACCTCCCGAAGTTAATGCACTTTACCCCCGGACACCCTGTATATGCATAAAAAATAAGTTACTCTCGCCAACCACTGAATTGAGTCTCATTCCAACTTATTTTAGTTCAATTTGAACAAGTTTCGAATAAACTCTTCTAGCTTTTCTTAAATACCTATACATAATACGAAGGTAAAATATTCACGGTAAACTGAACGATATAAGATTTGAGAAAGTATATCTTGTGGCACTTCATCAGTTTTGAACTAGTCACTGAGGATCCCAACTGTTTATTTATTTATTTATTCACGCCCTTTTTCGGGGCTTTTACATAAGAAATTTACAAATTACACTGTGATTAATTAAAATATAAATACTTCACATTTCTTTTGCAAAGAATTATAAAGTATATATTTATTGTAAGTATTCTGGGTAAAGAGGAATACATATAATAGTTAATTCCAGAGTTTCTGCACTGAAATAAATCCTGACTTCTAGTATTCCCTAGTGGAATCCCGAAGCTTATCAATTCAAGCAATGCCGGATTATCAACTAAATCATTTAGAATTTTATACAGAAATACCAAGTCAGTGAAAATTCTTCTGTCTGACAATTTGAGCATATTCATAACATTTAAAATAGTGATGTAGTTCAACATAATTGTTGGAATACCCATTTTAAAATTTAGAAAACGGAAGAATTTGTTTTATATTCTTTCAACGACTTGTACATGTAAATGATAATATGGGTTCCAGACTGGAGAATTGTACTTAAGTTGACTTCTAACATATGCAAAATAAAACAGTTTAATACATTTTATGTTGTTAAAATTTCTAGTTAGCCTAGTTATAAATCCCAAAATTTTTAAGCTCTTATTAGAGATATCTGTTATGTGGTTAACAAATGAAAGATTTGATTGAAAAGTGATGCCTAAGTCTTTAATTTGTGTTAATGTGTCGAGAGTATTGTTATCAATATTGTAATTAAAGATCACTGGATTTTTTATTCGAGAAAATCTAACTACTTGGCATTTTGAGATTTTGTTCCACGTATACTTTCACCATACGATAGATAGATAGTTCCATGATATTTTTTAATCAATCGTAAAGCACCTCAGAGGCAAACTTTCCAAAACCAGCGCTGTATAAACGTAAAAAGATACCGTAAAATGCCTGTATTTTGAACCCAAGTCCATGAAAATTCGCGAGTAGCGGAGTTTGTGTGGATACTCGTATCTCCGCCTAGATGCCGCTATTATGATTTCGTTTTCTCATGGGAAATCAACATATTATTTTGAATATTTTAGTAGTGGTTACAAAATATTTCCGAGGAATTTTCCGTTAAAAGCAACACGTAAAGTTTACGGGGTTGCAGCCGTCTTGTGGGGTTATTTGAATCGATTTAACAGTCCGATACTTATGTTAATTATTGGAAATTTGTGTACTTCGTAAAGTAAGCATTAGCATATTATTTCATGGTTTGCAATGGTTAAAAGGAATTTCATGAAAGAAAACGCTAGTTACAATGAAAACGATTTAATACGCGAGCATGCGATAGTCTGACGACGTCAAGTGAGCGTTTGTCAATAATAAACAAAATATTTTTAGGTATTTTTTTATGTATTTCTAAGTATTTAAAATCTTACTAATATATAGTTCAAAAGATCATAATAAAATGCATTAAAAATAGTGAGGTTAACTTGCGAATATTTCATGACACCAGAGCTGAACAAGCTTTTTTTAAACTTTATACGTATACTTTCACGATCTCCATTCTGCCTATCAATGTGAAATCGATAACTTAACAATATTGGATCGATCTCGTAAATACCGAGATTTTATATCCCGAGATATCCCGAGCACGGTTACACTGTCACGAAATTAAAACGAGATATGTCCGTGCATTGGGCGCTCCTAAACGTCAAATTTCTGTGCAAAATACGAATAAATTGACGATATTGAATTGAAGTTTGGCAGATAAACTAAGTTCATAGTTTTATGGGCAAAGTGCTGCCGTCTCACAAAACTTGAGTAGAATTTTGTTATTTAAATCTAGATGTGCTTATTATCAAAGTATTCACAAAGTTGCAATTATTTAACTTTAATTCGTTCAAAACATCGACATTTTATGTAAATTGATGAAAACAAAAATAACAACTAACTTATTTTGTAGTTCTAAGCAGTATACGTAATCTACGTGGTGGAGGAGCGTAGCCAAAGGTTCTTTTCTGAATAAAAAGCTTCAATACAAGCTTCACTAGAGCTTGCCAAAATCCACGAAAATATGTCGAAAAAATGCAACGCTTGAAAGAAGACTCCGACAATACTCTGTTTGGATCCACTTTTGGCTATATTTCTACGAGCATTGTTCATGAGATAGGTACTCGGTACATAGGTACTCGGATTCTTATTTAATGTTAGTTACTTATATCGAGTTTTACGGTTGTTATTACTTTTGTGAGAACAATCTATTTATAAATACTCAGTTAAAATACAAATAAGTTAAACAAATTGCAAAACCTTCTCGGTCAAAAGGATGCATGATTTCTACATAAAATTAAGAAAATATAAAAGCTTGTTAAAATGACAAGCAGCACAAAGAGAGGCAAGAAATACAAGATAAACAAAAACAGATATGAATCATACAAAATACAATCCGTTCAATATATTTTTGAGCATCTATTTTCTTTCCAAGTTTATTTTACCAGCTAAAATAAATTTTAATTTTAAGTTTTTCTTTTACGTACTAAATTATATAATTATTCCATTTACAGAAACACTTTATTAATAAACAATTAAAATGTGGAAAATTTGGAACCGTTATTTGTCTTTTATAATTGTAATATCATTTAGTTTTAGATAGTTTAGAATCATCTCCCGAAGTTCGTGCACTTTACCCTGGATACCCTGATGTTATTTTTATCTGACTTTTTATTTTGATTTTTACCTTTACTTTACTTTTTACATTAAAGTTGGTTTTTACCATTACTTGTGATGCTTGCCTACTAAGTGCTCCAGATTTTATGTCCGGGTTGAATCTTTCCCAAATGAAAGACTAAACCCTTCCACACACTTTTCCACAAATGAATATCTAGTAAATTAACGCAATGTAAGTGCACTATATAAGAATAAAACAATACAAGAACAATACGTCAATCCACCAGAAACATAATGGGAAAATATTTCACCGACTCCAGATATTTTCATATCAGAGGGTTCGGCTCTGATGAAATCCTAACTGGTCCGATAAATCCTACTGATCCCTCAATATAAATATTTAAAAAATCTTTCGTAATCCTACATGTATTTAAAATGACCGACTTTTGCATTTTTATGTACAAATTTTTTGACAAATCTAATACGCCTAAATTTTGAATGAGAGAGCTAGGTATAATGCCAGTAGCCGAAATAACAAATGGTAATATTTTTATAGTCTGAGAATGCCAAATTCTTTTAATTTCATTTCCTAAATCTGTATATTTTCTTATTTTTTCAGAAACAGTTTTCTGAATATTACAAGAATTTGGAATAGCGACATCAATGATATAAGTTATTTTCTTAATTTTGTCATGTAAAACTATATCGGGTCTATTATGACTAATTGTTCTGTCTGTCAGAATAGCTTTATCATAATAAATTTTATAAAATTCATTTTCTAAAAATGAATTTGGTTCATGTTCATAATATGGTACATTACGGCAGTCAATCAAGTTATGTTTAATTACCAAACTTTGGTGAATTATTTTTAAAACTTGATCGTGCCAAAATGTATACTCGGACGGCGCTAATACAGAACATCCCGATATAATATGTTCTATAGTTTCCGGAAAAGCCAAACATTTCCTACATAAATCATCAATTTGATTTGCATCTTTGATGATATGCTTCCTATAATTTTTAGTATTAATGACTCCATCTTGTATGGCAAGCATAAAGCCTTCTATTTCTGCGCTCAACTCTCCAATACTCAACCATTTGTTTGACGAAAATTTGTCAACATATGTTTGGTTGAGATAATTGAAGTGTTTTGCGTGAAGAATTTTATTTGACCAGGAATCTAATAATTCCTGGTTGGTATTTATAAGAATGCTGGCATTCTCGTCGTATAAATTTAATGGTGAAATATTTCTATCTGCCTTGCAAATTATTTTGTGCATTTCTGAACTATCAGCTTTCCTATGGAAAAAAATTCTTAGCATTTCTACCTGATTATGTTTTAAAGATGTTATTTTGACTATACCTCTACCTCCTAAATTTCTGGGTAAATTAATTCGTTCTACAGCTGAATTTGGATGATGGCAATGAAATTTTGTTAATGTAGTTCTAATTAATCGTTCTAAGCTATCTAAATCTGTATTAGACCATTTAATTATGCCAAATGAGTAAGTTAATAGAGGTATTGCCCAAGTATTTATCGCCTTTACTTAATTTTTAGCAGATAGATTGCATTTCAAAATTTTTCTGATCCTAGTTTTAAATTTAATCCTAATATCATTTTTAATGCTAGTATGATCTAATCTATTTGATTGCGGATATCCTAAATATTTATAAACCTCACCCCCTTTCATACTTTCAATTTTGAAATTTTCTAAATATACCCTCGTCTCCATCTACAATTTTACCTTTCTCTATATGGATCGTTCTACATTTATCTAAACCAAAAGTCATTTTAATATCATCTGAAAATTTTTTAACTACTTTAATCATTTTCTCTAAATTTGGTTCAGAATTCGAATATAATTTTAAATCATCCATAAATAATAAATGAGAAATTATATTTCTCTCTCTAGTATTACCTTTAATTTTTATTCCAAACTTGCTTTTAATTAACATTTTAGATAGAGGATTTAATGCTAAGCAAAACCAAAGAGGACTCAATGAGTCTCCTTGAAAAATCCCTCTTTTTATTGAAATGCCCGGTACTATAATTTTCTTATGTTTCAAATTCAAAAGCAAATCGGTATTCCAAAATGCCATAATTTTTTCCAAAAAGCTAATAATAATTGGGTTAATTTTGTATATATTTAAAACTTTTATCAGCCACGAGTGCGGGACACTATCATAAGCCTTTTGGTAATCTGTATAACAAATATGTAAATTACGTTTTTGGGTTTGAATCTGTTTTAGAATTACAGAATCAATAACTAATTGTTCTTTAAATCCCATATGTTTTCTGCGACAACCTTTTTGTTGTTCAGATAAAACATTTTTTTCATCTAAATGAGTGTATATTAAATCTGTCAAGCAAGATGTTAAAATTTTATATATTGTCGGTAAACATGTAATGGGTCTATACTGAGAGGGATTATTAATATGTTCGCTTTTAGGCAACATATAAGTAATGCCCTTAGTTAGAAAATTTGGAAAATTTTGAGGTTCTCTGACAAATTTTGATAGATTTTTTTGCCAAAAGGGGATTTAAAGTAGTCAGACGTTTATACCAAAAATTATGTATCCAATCGCAACCCGTGGCTTTCCAATTATGAGTACTTTTTATAATTTTGGCTAACAATTCAACCGATATATCAGAAAAACTCATTTGTTCAATGTCTGAACAATTGAGTTCTTCATTTTCTATCCACGGACCTGACTCGTTATGTTTTATATCTTTACTCCAAATATTTGTCCAAAAATCGCGCATATCTGATTCAGATGGCAACGGATTATTATTATTCGAAATAATATTTTGTTTATCGTCAAGTTTGGAATAAAATATTTTCTCATTTTTCTGAAATAATCTATTATTATTTTTTTATTATACGTATAATTATATCTTTTTAATCTACTAGCTTTTACACCTAATTTTTGTTTTAACAAATCTAATAAATCATTGATTATATTTTCATTATTATTACTACCAATGCTATAACCAAATTTTCTCCCAATTACATCTACATGTCTCAAAATATTCCTACTTCTATTTCCGTTTTTATACTCTATTACTCTAGCTATGCTTCTTCTTAAAAATACTACATCATTTTCTAATCTACTCTGCCATTCTGGTTTTCTATAATTATATGATCTATCATCAGAAGACGTTAATTTAACTCCTAACTTATTACATATAGTGATAGCACTAGCATACACTATTGTATGAAGATCTAAAAAACTAATGTCATCAAATATAATTTTTGGTAAAATTATATTATTTAATTCAGAAATTAATTTAGATAATTTCTTTGACGTATGTAATTTTGGTAATTTTGGTCTAACTGTGGGCTCTATATCTATATACCTATTTATATTATTATGAAGTAAGTTAGCTAATCCTATAATATTTTCATCTAGTAAGTTTAAATTTGCAATGTTGATTTCCCTAAGATTATAAATAACGTCTAAGTTATTTGAGTCTACTGTAATATCATTGGATTCTTCGACTAGAATATTATCTGAACTATCTACGTTCAATGTATCTGATATAACATTACTACTCGTATTAACTTGTTCTAAATTATTTTCTAATTGCAATCTATCTGCTACTTCCTTTTTTATCTGATCTAATGTTACTACAGGAATTAAATTATTTTTGAAAATTGCCCTCTTTTGGTCTGCTAATCTTTGTTCGTTTACTTGGGCAATCGGATAATTTTGTGAGAAAATTAAATGTAATTTTTTCCTATACCATAACATATCTGTTTCTAATTTAGTTACATAAAAATATGAATGAACGATGAACATATTGACATCGTTCGTCCATTTCATACGCTGCCTAGGAATACCTGCTTTTGTTTTTGGTGGTCTCAGACTATTATTGTTCATCTGTGTAGATGACATAACAGACCTCTGTTCATTTCGGTTGGTTGTAAATGACATATTATCAATTTACAAACCAACACGAAAATGATTATTATTATTAGTTCCTACATTCCAGTAACCAAGCAACTATCGTTACCTAGTAATATCATTTGTTAATTGTCAATTGTCAACAAATAATTTTCAAAATGCCCAAATTAAATATTTTAATTTAAACCTTTTACCTTTCAACGTTACAAATCTATAATATATTATATTTTAGAATACTGCTATCAAAATAAAATATATGTAATTAAATTTACCTTTAAAATATATTACAAATTAATCTCAAATATTATTGTTTACCTTGGTTACTGAAGCCTTCACAAAAGAGATTTTTTATATCCTATTTATTTATCTAAATAACCTTTGGTTGACTGGCAGTTTATTTATTACGTAATCTAATATACTTATTTTCAAATATTTATATTTTTTGGGATCAAAACTAATTATTTTCTATCTGATATAATGAAAAATCAGAGAGCTAATGAAATGCGAATGTCTCTATAGCGTTGCTAAGCACCGATTTTTATTATTATTATCAGCACTTCCATTCGTAACATCAAAGTTAGAACCGACTCTACTTACTTACCTTCTAACGCCTACCTAAAGTAAATGTAATAATTGTATTTTTATTTCTACAACATCTATATTCTTAAATCTATTTAATAATAAAAGTTGGATAATTTAAAGATCGCCATTTTTGTGAAAAAAAATTTGAAGGGCCAACATATTTATCAATTTTTATCTTTATTTTTAACTTTATGAATAACATCTGAAATTATAATATTTAATTAAATGCTATATGCGTAACTCAATCGAAAATCTGGAGACAGAAAAATCAGAAAAATATATTGGTACCACTGGGACACGAACCCAGGGTCCTTTGTTGACATGACAAGAGCTCTACCAACTGAGCTATGGAACCCATTTCTAATTCGGTCACTTTTATCTGTATCATACTTCGACTAAGACTACCAACATTATCTTCATTTTCTTAACGCACATACTATTGGCTGCTATCTTTATATATGATTGCAAGATTCAACCCGAACTAAATGCTATCTAAATAGTGTCTGGATAAATACTTATCCATTTTATTTTTAATACGCGATGTCTATTGACTTTTTCTGCAAGTCTAGGATGAATGTTTTTATCTTTATTTTTAACTTTATGTGTAAAATCTCAAATTACAATATTTAATTAAATGAAGACAATATTAGCGAAACTCAACCGAAAATCTGTCCCAGTGGAACCAATATCTTTTCCTGATTTTTCTGTCTCCAGATTTTCGATTGAGTTTCACTGATATTGTCTTCATTTAATATTTATCTATATTTTAATCTAATTTAGTGAGTAACGGTTAAGTTAAGCACTCTCTTTAGGGTAAACTGCCAATTTCAAAAAGAAAAAAGTTCATCATATAGACTTGTTATTATACTTATAATTAGTTTATTTATTTCTTACTTCAAATAATATTATTTATTTACCTTATTTCTATAATGGCACTACTCCCAAATTCAAACTCGAGAAATGTTTTCTCTATTGAGACATTACTTTAATGTAATTAGTTTTAAGAACCATATGTTTTCTTTTTTGAATCTGTTATATGCAAACTAACCAACCATAATGCCGTTTCATCGCAGGGGAAGGCAGAGAGGACGGACCGCTTAAAAAATTCGGTCTTGGCACACACTCTTCGCCTCATTCACATTCATACATCATCCCATACATACTCTTCAATGATTCTGACTCTTGACGTGGCCCGACTCAAGTATTTGATTCGCTTGATCGTGCCTTGTCTTCCTCATTCACATTTGCGTCGTATATTCTTCTTACACTACTTTCTTCGTTCATTCGCTCTAGATGCCCAAACCATCTGAGGGTCCCTTTCTTAATCTTACTCATTACGCTTACATCAGTCGTGCATTCTTTGCAGATCTCCACATTTCTCACATGATCATACATGGTTTTAGCACATACGCCTCAAGGATCTCATTTAAACAGCATTCAGTCTACTTTCATCCTTCCTTTGCCAGTTCCATGCCTCACTACCATACATCAGGGTAGGTACCAGTACTCTAATGTGGAATGCTGGCTTTGCTTCTTTCGACATTTTTATTTATTAGCGCCAACGGCATTCAGGCCTCTATTTGGTTATTCTATTTGGTTATACCTGTGTTAGATATACCTGCTCCAAGTATTCATATGCATTTTATATAATAAAAAAATGTTTTAAAATATGTAAAGTTTTCGTATCAAATAAAAAAAGGAAGAATCAAATACCGAAATAATGCTTGTAAAGGCATAGAAACCGTCGTCAACCGTGAACGCTTAGGCTCATGTATAAGTGATACAGGAAGCAACGAAATAAGGCTGGGCGAAATAAAGAATCTTTCTGACAAAAATACCACGAACTAATGCAGAAGGTACGAAGAAAGGTAGGAGATTATGGAGACATAACAAAGAGTACAAAGGCGAAGATCGCCCGAGGGCAGATGCTCCCATATTTCTGTAAACCCATTTTCAGAGCCAGCAAAAGGCAAAAAGTTTGAAGCATCCTTGAAATGTATTGGCAAATTATATTATAGCTAGGTTGGTGTAATAATTTCACGTGGATTCTGTTAGAATATGTAGAATAATTCTCCTAGGTGTTCCTAGGTGTACATCTAGACCAAGATCTTTCCCTTACATCTCAGATTAATAAAACAGTAAGCGCGGGATTCTTTCACCTGCGCCAAATCAAATCTATAAGGAGAAGTATTCCGACTAAGGCCACAAAGATATTGGTAAACTCTTACGTAGTATCGCGACTTGACTATTGCAATGGCATATATGCAAATCTCCCTAAAATATATACTGATAAACTTCAGTCAGTTTTCAATGCTGCAGCGAGACTGATAACCGGCGTTTCCAAATATTCTCACATTTCCCAACATCTGCGGAACCTTCATTGGCTTAAGTGTCCTGAGAGAATTCAGTTCAAACTCTGCTGGATGGTTTTTAAAGCACTACACGACATGGCGCCACCCTACCTGTTGCAACTGTGCATTCCGAATGATGTCAATACTAGGCAAGCAACCCTTCGATCAGCATCTTCAACAGCCATAGGTAGACTCTCAGTGCCTATGCGCAATCCCAATACCAATTTCGGAGACCGGGCTTTTGCAGTAGCAGGCCCAACAGCTTGGAACAAACTCCCTTCACATTTGCGAAAGATCGACAGTACATCTGAGTTCAGAGCAAAGCTCAAAACTCACCTTTTCACATTATCATATCCCGAAAAATAACTTCATTCTTTCAGTAGTATTTCATTACTCAGTCCATGGGAATTACCTAGATTGATGTATCTTCATTACCAGCTTTTACGTTGTTACGCTTCTTTTGACACTATATTACAACTTATCATGCAAAAACTTTTTTTTTTGTAATATTTTTCATGACTTACACTGACAGCACGGGCAGTAACATAACAAAATTTGTTTATAAACGTAAATAAGTATGTTAGTCGTAAATAACTAATTTTAAGACAGTTGCAAATCATAATGCAAATAGAGCAGTAACAATACTGCTCTATTCGTATTATGACAGTAATCATAACAATATGTGATTATAAATGTAAATAAGTATGTTAGTCGTAAACAACTAATTTTAAGAGAGTTGCAGGTCATAATACGAATAGAGCAGTAACAATACTGCTCTGTTCGTTTCGTATTGTATTATGGCTTGCAATTACATGTACAAACTCGGTTATAAAAATAAGTATAGTTCTAAATCACTAGTCATAGAAGTCTTAGTTGTAAGTCATTAGTTGTCAATCTTAGTTATAATATAAGCCACTTGTAGTATATAGGTATAGATTAAATGTATAAATGAATTTATAAAGCGCCCTTGAGGTGATTTTCTCACGAAAATGGCGCTATAAAAATCATCCAATAATAATAATAATAATAATAACATTTTATGAAATACACTGGACAAACCAATGTTCACCAGATGCTGGAAAATAATCCAAACTTTTTATGCGGTGCAATGAATCATGTTTTATGTTCTGGACTGTTTTATTGATATTTTTACAGAAGATGTGAATGTTAAAAAAATCAGAGTGTACAATTCACATGCGGTAGAAGCGAAGCTTTCTGAAAAGTAAAGTAGACAAGAGTGGGAAGACTATGAAGCACTTTTTGTCTATGTGAAAGATGATTTTTTAATATTTTCTCGTCAAATTCTAGTGCACCTTTTCTTATACATTTAGTCATCTTATTGGTATTTGTGCTTTCTTATAGCATATCTTAGAATATCTTGCAGCTAAGGTTCGTCAGGCGCTTTATACTACTAGACCAAAGGAGACTTGCGTGGGTCCGTGGATTTAAAGTATTATATTGGAACTGAGTACCAGTGAAATAAAATAAAATGATTACTGTCACATTCTCTCGCAGGCTAAATCCTATAGATGAATTTATTTTGCTCTTTTTAGTGTCAGTCGCTTCCGTTCCATCGAGTTTCAAATCACAATGGTGCTAAAGATTTTCACTTAAAATATTGAAACATCTCGTTTTTAGTTTAATTTTTTACAGAACTTTGCGTTCGTTAGTTGTTAAGTTTTCAGATGGTAAAAGTTTGATAAAATTTGGCAAAGTTAATTTTATTGTTAACATCTTCTTCAAACTTTTTTGAAGACTCTAATTGTTGCCGTTAAAATAAGTGGTTTGAAAATGATACACGCCACGTACATTCAAAACAATTATACTTCTCGTAAAAGTATTAAAAACGTAAGATTTTAGAAAGCAAAAAATCAATTTAATAGAATTTTAATTTTAGACATAACGAAGTGAACTAGGTAGCTTTTAACACAAGTAAATACCGACCAAAGAATACATAATTCTGACTGTAAAAACCTCGTGATGCACTGTGGCAGCCGTCATCTCATGCTTGATATAGCCATGTCAATCTTGAAATAAACTGTTTAGTTGTCCATTCACCGTAATCTCCAAATTCTTAATAAATATCCCCTGTACATCGTTGCTTCTACGAGCCTCGTAGCTACGCCGCGTAGTTATCTGAACAGCCGGCAGTTCGTAGCGGGAACTGTCAGTCGCTTGCGAGTCGCAGTCCTTCGCAAACCGTCGCGTAGACAGCTCGTAGACCGTAGGCTCCTCTACGTTCTGCCAGCCTGGTAGTTCACATTACTTTTACGAGACAATTTTTGTGAAACACTCTACGACCGTTATGTGTGAAGTTACTCAGATAATTAAAAGTTGTGCTCGTGATATGTGGGCGAGTTTTAACGGTATTATAGTCATATGCTGACTTGTAAATGTAAAGTATTAAACTTTTGTGATGGTTGCTTAATATTTTTAATGGGAAGTTTGAAGAGGAAAATGTAACTTTGATGTATTAAATAACTATTTTTCAATATTATTTACATCTTGTCATTAAGCTTTAACTGCAAAATGCTTATTAATGTGACTTTCTAATGTTGTAATAATAGTTTTATCTAACTTTATAACTATGGGTGTTGTTGAAAAGTGAGAACACTGCTGACGGCGAAATTGTGAGTAAATATATGTTTTTTTGTATATTTATGGTTCTTGTATGTTTTATGAAAAATTTAACTTTTACGTGTTTGTTCCGTTAGGTTTATTAAAAAAAAGCAGTAGTAATAAAAACCCAAATATGAAATAAATATATTTTGAGATGCCGTGGAATCAAACCTGTGATCTTACAATTCAAGTGAAAAAATCGTTAGTTTTTAGTGAACATATTATTATAAATACTGTAAGATTTCATCGGTTTGAAAGAATCATCAAACTTAGCAATACATTTTATGATTTGAATTGGTTTCCATGTAACGTTCTGCGTTGCGTGGAAATTTAACCTGTCGCGTAAATTTCCAAGGCATTTCAAGCAAATCATTATGGCAACTTAGAAATAAGAGTAACTCCTCGGGCCTCGACCGTATTTTGTCAGAGGGTCAAAAAATTTCCGTTTTGAATTTAGCCAAAAACTAAAAACTGTTTTGGAAAGGTGATAAAATATGCACTCACATTTTATAATTCAAAATATACATATAATTTTAGAAAAATATATTTTGCCTGCAAACAAGTTTTAAAAATGGCTCACCTTATGTTTTTACTAACTAAAATTACCGATAACGAAAAATAAAATAAAAACACGAACATATTTTATTCCATCATCCAAATTCAGCTGTAGAACGAATTAATTTACCCAGAAATTTAGGAGGTAGAGGTATAGTCAAAATAACATCTTTAAAACATAATCAGGTTGAAATGCTAAGAAATTTTTTCCATAGGAAAGCTGATAGTTCAGAAATGCACAAAATAATTTGCAAGGCAGATAGAAATATTTCACCATTAAATTTATACGACGAGAATGCCAGCATTCTTATAAATACAAACCAGGAATTATTAGATTCCTGGTCAAATAAAATTCTTCACGCAAAACACTTCAATTATCTCAACCAAACATATGTTGACAAATTTTCGTCAAACAAATGGTTGAGTATTGGAGAGTTGAGTACAGAAATAGAAGGCTTTATGCTTGCCATACAAGATAGAGTCATTAATACTAAAAATTATAGGAAGCATATCATCAAAGATGTAAATCAAATTGATGATTTATGTAGAAAATGTTTGGCTTTTCCGGAAACTATAGAACATATTATATCGGGATGTTCTGTATTAGCGCCGTCCGAGTATACATTTAGGCACAATCAAGTTTTAAAAATAATTCACCAAAGTTTGGTAATTAAACATAACTTGATTGACTGCCGTAATGTACCATATTATGAATATGAACGAAATTCATTTTCAGAAAATGAATTTTATAAAATTTATTATGATAAAACTATTCTGACAGACGGAACAATTAGTCATAATAGACCCGATATAGTTTTAAATGACAAAATTAAGAAAATAACTTATATCATTGATGTCGCTATTCCAAATTCTTGTAATATTCAGAAAACTGTTTCTGAAAAAATAAGAAAATATACAGATTTAGGAAATGAAATTAAAAGAATTTGGCATTCTCAGACTATAAAAATATTACCATTTGTTATTTCGGCTACTGGCATTATACCTAGCTCTCTCATTCAAAATTTAGGCGTATTAGATTTGTCAAAAAATTTGTACATAAAAATGCAAAAGTCGGTCATTTTAAATACATGTAGGATTACGAAAGATTTTTTAAATATTTATATTGAGGGATCAGTAGGATTTATCGGACCAGTTAGGATTTCATCAGAGCCGAACCCTCTGATATGAAAATATCTGGAGTCGGTGAAATATTTTCCCATTATGTTTCTGGTGGATTGACGTATTGTTCTTGTATTGTTTTGTATTTATTATCTTATATAGTGCACTTACATTGCGTGAATTTACTAGATATTCATTTGTGGAAAAGTGTGTGGAAGGGTTTAGTCTTTCATTTGGGAAAGATTCAACCCGGACATAAAATCTGGAGCACCGTAAAAAATATATAAACGTTTTCACTATATCACTTTCATGTTTCATGTAAAAATAATTAATAAAAAAATTCTCAAATTTTCATAATTTATTTTGCGGTCGGTAAATTTGGATTCATAAAGAAGTAAATTATGATTATTTTGCGGTGAACTTTTAGATCTGAATATAAAGCGTGTTTTTTTTCTCTTTTTAACACCTTTTAGATCATATTTCTCATCAAGACATCGAGGGAGACACAACGATTTCTATGAGAACTGCATGAGTTGTTCCGAAAAGATGGGTTAAGGAGTATAAGTATAACAAAGAAGAACCTGAAACTCGGAATATGATTTGTGGGAACTTCGTAAAATAAACATTTTTTCCGTGAGTAATATGTAGTTAATAATTTTAAGATAAATAAATAACATTATTATTTAAACTTTTGCAATCAAATCTGCTACCTAGTGTTTAAGGAGTCAAAAACCACTAGTCGATTCATCACGTAATAAAATATTTAAAAATTAATTCTTTTAAATACGAATTATATTTATACACACACAAACACACACATTCCCGTAAATAGGTATGTTTATAAGTTTTTTATTATTTTTTTTGTGAATACCTCACAGGAGTCCCAGTTGCTCTCGTCTGAAGTGAGTAAGACTACGGCATCCCCAATTGGGATATGTTGTGAGGCTGAAGCTAGTGAGGAGGGGAAGGAGATGGGGAAGAGAAAGGTGGAGAAGTACCTGGCTATTTAGGTCATCAAACACATGGTAGTCTTACACAAGGGTGATACAGAGAGTCTCTTCCACTCTGGATCCTGCCACTAAATTTATTAATTATGCTCTTAATAACACAAATTAAATATCGATTACCATAACACTGGCATCAGCCTAGCACGGTGGTCGAAAAATCCACACATAATGTAACCATAATATTTATGCAATGAATAAAGAAAAATTTAAAAAGAAAACAATAAAATTTATTTGTGCGCGTCGGCATCAGATCCTACGACCTTCGGATTGCGAGTCAAAGGCCTTACTCGATTCATCGCGTAATAAAATATTAACATAAATAACGTAACATATAATTAATGTTTATTTATTTTCAATACAAATCACATTTACACACACACGCATACCCATTTATATATAAAATAAACATGAACGTCAAGTTTTCTATTTAATACATTTAATTAGGAGAAATTGGCAAAGAAGAAATGCAAAACAATTTATAACTCCAACAACTTGAAAAGTATTATTTGAACCTGTATTTGGTATTTTTTTTTTTAAATATGTAAAGTATGTGAAATGTGAATGTATCAACAACCTTCTTTTAGTATTTATTCAAATAGGCATCCGGATGAAATTCTTCTACTTGAAATAATTGGATTCAAATGAGTGAACAAAATCCGGTGTTTCCTTTTAAGCTGTCTAAAAGATGTTCAGTGGAGTGGTGATAATTCACTTATTTGAGCTTGCTGTATTTAATAAAGCCTGAAAATTTGGCTTTTATTAACCTGCTGAACATAATTTAGAAATGTAAAGAATTTTAAAAAGTCGCAACATTTCTGGATCACCTTATCGAATTTTAATTTGGAGATTGTAACTTAGTTTTGAAAGAGCGCCAATAATCTACGCTGTGATTTTAAACTAAGTAAAAACCGTACATATCCAGTCACGAATACTTAAAAAAAAAACTGGGCCCTTGTCAGGAATAATGTCGTATCCAACAAAACAATCAACGTTGCGTTATTGGTGGAATAATGTTGGCATATTAATATGCATCTTTGAAGGTAGGGATCATGTTAAAGAATTTTTTTTAGGCCTGTGGCAGCATTTTGAAGTTTTGTTTGTGGAAGAACGTTGTATTATGCCATTTATCGAAATCACGCAGCATGGTTTAATTTATGTCAATAAATGGAGAAAACGAATATCTTATGGCTTCCATTAGAAAGACTTCAAAGCCAAGAAGCTGAAAAATGCAGGAAAGTAGAATTTTTTCAGATTTTTTATTTATTAAGGCTGCTTTTTAGTAGTTGAAATAGTTTTGTGGAATAGTGTTGTAAATTGATCTCAAGACAATGTTTCAAACGTAAATGATTTCATTTCTTTACGTTTTTTTGCTGATTAAGTTCAAACACGCCAATGATTCGTTATCAATGTTAGAAGAGCATGTTGCTTTTTGTAAGGTACAAAGGTTAAAAAAAAACATTTTGTTGAATAATGTTGTGTGAAATTTTTATATACAACACTTTTCCACTAATTCAGCATAAATTATAGTAATAAACTCTAAATTAATGACCCTTATTCTCGACTTTTAATTTAAAACTCTTAAGAATTGTATCTTTATTGTATTTTAAATATAAAATGTTTTGTAACATAACTGGTTTCGATTTTCCATTTCTCTCGAAACAAGAATATTGTTGATTACAACATTTTTCCGAGCAAGTACATTTCAATTTGGTGTAATGACTTTATCTTATAAATAGCAATGGTGTGCAGTTCTCAGAAACGATGTTCATTATAAGGTACAGTACTGTGCGAATTAATGTGAACACGTGATAATTAGCACAATAATCTCGTTTTTCGCAGTTGTATGCAGCATATTGTAATAGCGGCCATTTTATGTTCTTGTTCAATCATTCAATGAGTTACGAGACACACCAAACTGCAGATGCGTTAAATTTTGTAATTTTTTAGAATTACAGTTTTTTGCAGAGGTAAACTTAAGTAAAACTTTTTTGTTTCTAATTTTTGAAGATGGATATTTCTCTTAAAAAACGCACTAAGATTGTTAATATTTCAAAGAAAAAAAAAAACATACCTTGAATAGCCAGGTAAATAAAAAAAAACTGTTGTTTCTGAGCGTACCGAAATCCTGTTTAAACTTGACCATTTGGAATTTCTTTGTGCATTCCGTTTCCGTTTGGTGGTAGCCGTGTTCGATACTTTCTTTTCATCCCGCTAGAGTTCGTAAGAACACGGATCCTGCAACGAGCTGTCAAATCGGAATAATCAATGTTATGATACCCACCTACTCGTACATGAAGAAAGTCTGAAAAAAATAATTTTCATTAATATTGCGAAGTTTCTTTGAACAAATTGTATAATAATTCCCTATTTGAAATTTAAAAAAAAGTTATATAAAATATTTATGGTTCATAATTTAAGTAGGTAGGTATTTAAGTACCTACTTGCAAATCTTACTATTTCTGAAGAAATTTTAGTTTTCATTAATAAAACATACTTCTTTAGACGCGAGGTCTACTTACTATTCAAATAATAATATACCTACTATATCTACTCATGTCCCTATTGAATCAAAAATTTTAATATCATTTTCTATCCACATTTTTTATTTTCTTTCACACACATTTCTTATTTTCTTATGAAATGAAAATAATTATCACTCAGTTAGGAAGTCGGTATCTAAAGCTGACAAAAGTGCAATAAAGACGGAGAAGCGTAAAATACAAACGCAAAAGGGAGGAATAGTCTTTGAACTCAAGGTGTAAATGCAAGAACAAAAAAAGCAAGCTTCAGTAACTGGGCATAATGAGAAGTAGAAAAAAACGCCTGTAAAAACAAAGCGTGAAAAGATACGATAACTATAGGCAAAAAAGTGCTGGGAGAATACACACCTTATTATCGAACAACTCCCGGAGATTTGTCGTATTCCAGGAGTGAATTGTAAAAGACAATTATTTTTGCAAGTTGCAGTTTTAAGGGTTTCAGTTTTTTACGTGAGCATCACACGGAAGTCCCAACAACTCTATGACATGTTGTGAGATAGAAGAGAGTATTGAGGGGAAGGACATGAGGAAGAAGAAGTTTTTATTTATTTATATTTATTTATATGAAGTGCGAGGCTATTCATATCTGATCATCCAAATCGGAAAAAAGTTTCTTTTTTGTTTAACAGGTCCACACAGAAGACCCTTAGGAAAATAATTTCCATCAGAACCTATGTCATCTTAGGGGATGCTTTTTGGAGGGTTGTTTTTAGGGAAAGGAAGAAGAGGAAGTTCTGGGGAGGAAATAGGTATGAGGGATGGGTAGGAATCTGGAAGTCAGTGTGTCCAGGAGTGACGGACGTTTTCAATGTCTTAAATCTATCTATACGCGTCCAAACAACTTTCTAAAAAATTCAAATCGTATCAGCCAAAGACGTGGCGCCTGTGAGTATACTAGGAAGTTAAGAAGTATACCCACTGCAAAACTAGGTTGTCGCATATTAGTTTTATAGCTCCAAAAATGTATAATTTACTATGTACAACCTTTTTAGACACCACATGCCAAAATCTTCAATCCTATAAAAAATATACCAAAACTTGGCTAAAAAACGCTGAAACGGATTTTTTTCTTATAAGTTTTTACAAAGCCATTAAGTATATCTATCATTAGACAATTTTTAGAGTAGCTTTATTATATTGTTGGCTCTTTTTCTGTCTTTTAATTGCACTTGTAACATTCATTCTTATTAAACTTTCACAAATGCGATAATAACATTGAACACTGTTATTATGTTGTAGTTTTTAATTTATATATACTTAAATTTATTAATTTATAAGTACTTAAAATCTTCACTTTAACCATAGAAATATTAATAAATTAACATTATACCCACGCACAGGCATTGCCTATGAGGGATTTTTTTTGTTCATACATTTATTGTGTTAAACTTTTTAATATACTTTTCATTATTTTCATGTTTTTACTATATGAATTGTGTCAAAAATGGTCTTATGTAGTAGATACAAATTAGCTACAATTTTTGACTTGAGGATCGGCGAAGGATAAGCGACCTATGCTTCTTTTCAAAATTGTAAATTCGGAGTTCGACTGTTGCGAACTCCTATGTGTAGACAATTTAGGAGTATCTACTCGGATAAGGACCTATTTCAATCTGACCATTCAAAAACAAATTATGAAGCAATCTCACCAATTCCTCACCTACACAGCTTAGCAAATGAATATAAGAATGATATCAATAATAATTTTTATGTAAGAAATTCGTTGTTTAAAACAATTAATAGAACGTATTTAAACATGTTTTTCTGTGTCAAGATATTATTTCAGAAAATTTCAGTATATTATTATCATTATTTTAAATTTTATCCTATTTTTATCCACTGTCATGTAAAAAATTACTTTTTGCAACCCATGGTTTAGTACTAACCCCTCTTTAAAAAAATGTAAAAATTATGTACCAATGTAAAAACTCCACGGACATAATAAAAGATCACAAATTACAACTGTACAGTTCACACGCGGTAAAAGTGAAACCTTAAGAAAACTAAGTAGACAAGAGTGGGGAAGCTACGAAGCACCGCACAAAGAACAGATCGATTATTCTATATCATTCTCTTGCAAGCTAAATCCTATATATTATGTATGTGTTTGTCTTTTTTCGTATCATCGATTTTAAAATCACAACGGTGCTAAAAAAGTTTTCACTTCAATAAAATAAAATTATCTACATATGACTAGAACAGATTTTTATTCGAATCTATCAAACTTTTCACCATTCCATCAAAAACTTGCTTTCAGCTATAATAACTCGGAACATCGATTTGTTCTTATTTGGTCTTACGGTCTCTAAAAATACATCTCTACGTGACTGGAGGACATCTTGTATTTTTTTTATTATTCCTTTCAGACGAACTTAAAGAGACTTATCTCCGACAATGGACCGACAAGAAATGAAAAATCATCGTTCGTGACATTGTCTTATACGTAATTGATTGAAAAACATAATAGACGGTAAAGAATGTATAGATAGACAACTTTCGTGGTACAAGGGGAGAGAGCTTAATTTTTTAGATGCAATGTGGGCCTCACTGGGTGATTTGTCCACGCTGAGGAACCCATTCAACAAATAAAATTCAATGAAAAATACTGTGAAATAATAAATTTTAATTCTTCTTTCGTATGGTGGGGGGTCAGAGGGGGAGATCTAGGTTTGCGAGTCAGTCTAGGGCCTCAGGCGTTGCCCTGTGGACCTCATCAATCCCACCGGGGAATGAATGGAGCGGGAATTCGTTGACCACATGTTCGATAGTCTGCACCGCACCGCATTCAAACATCGCCGACTCTTTAAGGCCCCATCTATGCACCATGCGAGCACAACGGCTATGGGAGCACCTTATTCTATTTATGGCGATCCAGAGTTTGCGAGGCAATGAGAACCCAGGCTATCTCTCAGTGGGGTCTTGAACGAGATGGGCGTTTTTGACGTTGGCCGATTGCCACTCAAGCTTCCACCTATCTTCTGTGGTTAGAGGTGTTCGAAGGAGCCTTTCTACTTCCGTCCAGAAGGGTTTTCGAGACTTCAAGTGGCATGCCGGGTGAAAAACGACACCATCGTGCAAAGGTATTGCGCTTTTTTGCAGCGCCTTCTTGTATTCCCTCAGTGTTGCAATCTCTCACCTGATATTTGGCGGGGTTGTTTATGTTAAGTGGTATGTTTTAATAAATTTTAATTAAATAAACAAACTAAAAAAATCCTCAAATATTACAAGGTACGGTTGTTTAAAATGAAGTGTGTATTGTGATGGTAGGTATTGTGTATTACGTGTATATGTTTTATTATTTTACGTTTTGAAATTTTTTTGTTCACTAATTTTTTGTTTCGAGTGAAATATTGTTGAATGCTTTGATTGCCTGGTATTTGGTAGTGTATCTATTTGCCTGGTATCTGGTATTTGTGGTGTCTATGTCCAAAGCTTGTGTTTACCGTCTATGTTTTTGTTTTTTTTGTACGCTTATCTAACTGGTCTATTAATGCTGGTTTGTTGGTTGAAATTTGTTTTTTGGTCAAAAATGGTGTTTACTATTAATAATAATAACTAGCTGTTAAAACCCGCTCCGCAGGTTTTTACTGAAAGCTTTACAACTCCGGCTTTTGGTTCGGCTTCGCCCAATTAGTATTGGTGACCATTTTATAGATCCAATACGAATTGATTCCAAAAACAGCCCGTTCCTCGGATCCACTGTAGCTAATCACCGGGACAAAGCAATCGAGACAGAGCAATTACGTCATATGTAATATATAACCACTTGATACAACATGTATTACCATTCACCGTCAATCTTTTCATATCCGGAGAGAT
Organism: Limnephilus lunatus; assembly: GCA_917563855.2. NCBI lineage: Eukaryota > Metazoa > Arthropoda > Insecta > Trichoptera > Limnephilidae > Limnephilus > Limnephilus lunatus. The sequence goes on from OU830601.1 coordinate 50,331,523, forward strand.
ACCACATATTCACAAATTCGTAGCAGTTATACCTAGGGCAGAGACCTCCCCGTCCGACCTGCTGACGGAAGTAGTGACATCACATGATTGATTGATTTGACCAATGAACGCGATGCCGCGTAAAAATGTACTTATACTGTTTATTCATACTCTGAATAGACAGAAACAATGCAGGACCATACTTACCTGGGAGGTTACTAGAGAATAACACTGTTTATCGTTTATTTAAAGAAATGTAGATACAATTTGCACGAAGAGGACACCTGGTAATTATGAACAAGTGTTATTTAATTCTGATATATATCTTAATTATTATATAAAATATATTTTTTAATGAGCGTATATTTTGGAAAGCAAAAGAAAAAATATGATGGACGGTACAATAGTACAAGGATTTGATCAGAATATTTATCTTCCTAAATGTGATTCGTCGCTCGGCAAGAGACAATTTGATGTGTAACGATTCGAGTAATTTTTAAGCAATATACAATTTTATTAAGATATAATTGGCGTATATATAGAACGTCAAAACAGCTGAATATTTGGTCTGTGTCATTCTGTGCTTTTTAGTTTTTAGTTTAGAGCAGTTTGAATCAAAGGCTTTAGCTAAGTCTAGATACATTTATGCCCTCGATCTAGGTTGCTATGCATGTAATCTATTACAAATGCCATTGCTTCTTTGGTGCCTCTGTTTTTTCTAAATCCATATTGTTTCTTCCAATTTGTTTTCTTCCAGGTAATTTATTTTTTGGTTTTTTAATACTCTTTCGAAGATTTTTGTTAGTGAGTTTAACAATGTGATCTACACTTATTTATTTTCATTTCGTCTACTGCTTTATAATTTTGGATCACTAATCCTTGTTTAAGAGTACTAAATTTTTTTAAGAGTTATAGATTATAGTTATAATTCTAGATATGTGTTTCATGAAGTGTGATATAGGCTTATTTATTCTTTTTTTTCGTTTTCTTAAAGCAAGCTATTTTTATTTCATATAATCCCGTAGTTTTTTTTAATGTGTTAATTATTTTGTCAATTCCTCTTCCGCACTTTTTGTGTTTTGTGTCATTCGTGTATTGATGTTTAATCAATTTGTTTGTGTTGACGGTTCGCTAAAACTTTTTCTATACCTACATAGAAGTCATTCACATAGTTTGCTATTATTTTTGTTTTTATATTAGCATCAATTTTTTGAGTTTATATTTAGTTTTTCTATATTATTTTTCTGATTGTATTTTTGTGAGTGTCTATGTAATTTCTTTTAATGTTTTCCACATCGCTTTTGGATTACTGTTTTCTTTTTGTAGTTTTTGTCTGCAGTATATTTCCTTTTTATATATAATTTTCGTGCAGATGTTTCTATATTTTTTTTAAGTGAAACTTCTTTAGCACCGTTGTGATTTGAAACTCGAAATGGAAACGAGTGACACTAAAAAGAGATAAGCACACCCATCTATTAAGTCTGCGAGAGAATGAGATAGAACGAAACCTTACCGCACAGGCCGCTTTGATTATGAGCTCGCTTTTCAAGACTCCTATTGGTTGAGATTGTGTCGGTGTAGGTTTTACTTCTCCGCTTCTGAACTGCACTCGATTTTATTTTTAGCAATTGATAATATAAAAAGGTTGAATTCATTTAATTTTATATCTCAGAACAGAATCAATTTGATATTGATATGTCTAAGTTGATATTATTAAAAGTATAAATAATAAAGAAACACTTCATCATCATCATGAAGGTTTGTTTTACCTATTTGTTATACACATGTTACGAGAGATGGAAAGGCTGGTAGAGATATTGAAAGGAGGGCAAATGCAGGTAACTCCATTAATGGAGAACTGAACGCAGTTGGTGCTAACAAAAAGCTGTCCAAAGAAGCGAAGCTACCCATCCACAATGGAGTGCTGGTACCTACCCTGATGTATGGCAGTGAGACATGGAGATAGCAGAGGAAGGATGAAAATATACTGAATGCTGTAGAAATGAGATCCTTGAGGCGTGGTAAAACTATGTGTGAGAAACGTGGAGATCTGCAAAGAATGCAAGGCTGATGTAAGCGTAATGTGTAAGATGAAGAAAGTGATGGTTTGGTCATGTAGAGCGAATGAACGAGGAAAGGAGTGTAAGGAGAATATGTGACGCAAATGTGAATGGTAAAAGAATTCGGGGACGCCCGAGGAAGACATGGCACCAAGTGAATCAAATGCTTGAGTCGGGCCGTGTCAAGCGTCAGAATAATAGAAGGGCATGTACGATACGATGTATGAATGTGAACGAGGCAAGGAGTGTGTGCCAAGATCGAGTTGTTTTACGGTATTTCCTCTCCGCCTCTGAAACGGCGTGATGTTTAGTTAGTTAAAGCAAGGCTTATGCGTTTATATTAGTTTTATTAAAACGAGTAGGTAGTTGAAAAACAACCCTGAACCCAGGAGAAAAATACGAATTTGCTGGCGTATCAAATCTGGGCAACCTTAAAAATTAATAATAAAAATTCTTCAAATCGGTTTTTTCGTGAACTTATTATTTCCAAACATTTCACAAATGCCCACAAGAAATTCTTATTAGAATTGAACCGCGAAACTTAATTTGCCTTTCTGCCATTCAATCGAAAAAATATTCACTAACGATCAGGGACCAGGTTTTATGCAATGGACCGAGAAAATTTGAAAAAAATATTCCTTTTCTCATACCCAGTCAAGTGATATTATGGGCATAAATTTTGCCAGACAATTATTTGACGAAATATTTTGTTGTAGTTTGCAAATTGTTGACATTTATTCATTGGCCAGCAATAAATACGATTCTATAATAATTAATCACTTTAATCATTCATGTCAGAGTTAGGATTAAATCTCAACCTTTTTATTCTGTAAAGCTGTAAAAAAACTCTATGGTATCGTTGAATAAAGTTATGTATAGTGTGGGGCAAATGTCATCATTTTATCGGAAGTTACTCTCATTTGTGCAAAAAAGTGGCTTCATGTATTCACTAATTTGGTATTGGTGAAGACACTTACTCGGTATACGAACTTCGCTACGCCATTTTTATATTTATATTACATTTCATGGACAATCAATTCTGCATTATCAAAGAAAAATTATTAATGCCTTAAAAAACAATAACTTATTTATGTGATGGAAGTGAATGCGTTATTGACGAGTTTGAACCTGTATTTAAAACAGAAGAACATGTAAAGAAAGGTATTAGAATAATTACTCATAACCGTCAGACAAGACCTGCTTACCGATCAAACCATTCAAAACCTGGGATATATACGAGTATCTTATCGATGGATGACATGCAGCCATGCAGCTTTTGCGGCTTGAATCACAACCCAATAATACTGGGAATAATTCGAAATAGGTATTTTTTGTTTTTATTTTGACGCAAGTTAATTTTATAAGGTTTGTACTTCCGATAAATGTCGTATTTCATTTTCTATTAATTAAAAAAATATATTTTTTTATATTATCCGTGTATCGAAATTCGACAAGGAACATTCCGTATTATCCGTGAGGCGGGCTTATACATTCTTAACATTAATTTAAACATCCGTATTTATTATAATAATAAAGTGAGCACTTTAAATCAAAACTTCGGAAAATGTCTGTAGGTGCTTTGTCATAATACTAATGAATGCAACGCTGTTTGTTCTTATACACGTACTTGGAAAATAAACCTTCAAACAATTAGAAATCTCAGTAGGAATCTTAATAATTAATTCTTAATACTTTTGACGATATCGTGATCATTTTAAAATCCACACCAAAACTTTTGCGAAAAACATTAAATATTACTTCGCCTTTGTAATAGAATTGAAATTAAAAAACTTTTTCACTTTGTTCCACTTATTTATTATTACCAGGACCGGTTTCATCCTACTACGGACATTTTCAGACTGGTAGTTGAAACTCTTATGCTATTGATTTTATACAAACTTAGGCAGGGGTACACAACATTGTCTATATATGCTGAATGATTCTATTTTGTTAATTTAAGGTATTATAAGTTATTTTGTTAATTTAGGGTACATTAGGTAATTATAAAGTGTATTTTTAAAAATTATGAATAATGTTACATAGTAAGTAAATATTTTTAGTTCACATGAATATAAAAGAATTTATATAATTAAAAAGGTTTGTGATTTCTGATATTTTATTTTTGTAATGTTGGGATATTCCCTGTTGTTGCTTAGGGCTTATTGACAAATATTGGTAGCACTAAAGTAATTATTATTGTTAGGGTTCTCCACATATTTGGGTTATTACATTTTTAAAGTACATACATAAATTATACCACTGCTCTCTGAAGTAAAATTATTCTAAGATTATTATAATGGGTAAATTAATGGTGATTGGGCATTATGTTCTAACTGTTTATTCATAACATATTTACGATCTATTTTCTTCGTTAAGCGATTGATTTCTATATGTTATACTATATGAATAAACAGTTTTGTTAATTTTTATATTTAACGACTCATAAGACCCACTATAGTATCTACCCATAAGTTTGTTTTCAAGCTACCGACAACATTACCAGACATATAATTACCGCTATGTTTCACGGTTACTGTTATTTTCGCACTATTTTTTAACAAATTATGAAATTAAATTCTCTTAAACAGTTTTTTTTCTACGAAATATTTACTGTATTTAGTAATTTAGATAATATTAACAAATGAAAAATATTGAAAAATTCAGAATTTTTTAATTTCATCAAACGAACAAGACGGTTTTAATGAAAATCTTTATTAAATTTATTTAAATTAGGTTACTTTCTTCTCCAACATAGCACCGAATCAATCACGATATTAGTAAGAATCAAATGCTTATATTTCAGATAAACTTAAAAATTATAAATATATCTATTTACGTTTACAACACACCTTCAAATAAACAAAGAATTTTTCAACGTTGAATGAAATCAATCGACGACCGGCATGGTCTAGGGGTAAGGTTCATGACTCGCAATCCGAAGGTCGCGGGATCGATTGCCGGCGTAGGTAAATATATATTTTTTAATTAATATGTGTTATTTCACAATAAATTCATTTAAAATACTATAAAGTATATTTGGGGCACGTTCCAGAGTGGAAGATCTGAATAGCCAGGTACTTCCCCACCTTCCTCTTTCCTATCTTCTTCCCCTCCTCACTACCTTCAACCTCACAATATACCTCAAGTGGGGATGCCGAAGTCTCACTGGCTCCAGACGGGAGCAACTGAGACCCTTGTAAGAACACACAAAAAAATCCAATATTCAGAAATTAATATTCATCTTTCAGCGCTGTTCCATTAATCAATTCTTTACCCTCTTTCCCAACATAGCAAGTAGCAATGAATCGATCACAATATTCTGAATCGATTTAATCTCCGGTTATTTTCTGATAATAAATCATTCACACTGTTTTTATACGTCACATCGAATCCATTTTCATATTCATAAGATCAGGGTCTGTTGTCTACGCTCTTGTCTATGTGTACCTATACCAGAGAAGGCGAATAAAGCCTTTTCAATCTCTTTCTCTTATAAAACAAACATTCTTGGCAGTACCCACATAATATTTCTACCCCATTCTGAATCCTAGTTGTAGTGCTGATTATTTGTGTTGAATGAAACGCTGTTTGAGTTTATGAAGAAATATGAACATGTTGAATGTTGAATAGTATTTGAACAAGGGAGCAGAGGCGGCTCCTTGAGATGTGCATATGTGCATTGCACTACTTGTTTTCAGCCTTCATGTAACTTGAAACATCATCTAGGCCCTAGTCATCGATTCACAAAAGTATGCTACAGTCATAATTCCTGTCAGCACATTAATCAAGCACAAACGAATCGTGCATATTCCAAAGTGCACACATTTTTTTTACCATACTACGCGGATCGCAACGGGCGGTATTGAAAGAGCAGCTCGGCAAGCCGAATCGGTGACAGGAGCGAGACAGATTACACTAAAAATGAAAAATCACGTGTTGGAGTAGTGCAGATATATAACTCATCCCGTGGACTAGCAAAGCATGCGCGAAGCATCTTGAAGGCAATGTAGTCTGGAATGTATTCTTTTGGGAATACTAAATTACAATGTTGAATGCCGAGTGGGAAATATTATTTGTTCAATTATTTTACAAAAGTAACTTAGTAAAAAGAATTAAATGCCCCATTAATTATTTTGCTACACCTATATGTAATGAGCGTTTTCATCCCGCGACAAAATATCAACGACAAAATATCCTTCAGACAAAACATTCACCAACAAAATATCTACTAAAACCTAACCTACCCTAACAAAAAAATGAGACAAAATAATACGTATATCCGATAAAGGCAATATATTATTATTCATAAATAGTAAAATGGGACAAAAATAATGCAGTCAACAATAATTAATTGTCTTTACAGGATGTCTATATTATTTTGGTCCCATTTTTTTCTTAGGTTAGGTTAGGTTAGGTTAGGTTAGGTTAGATTAGGTTAGGTTAGGTTAGATTTTAGTAGATGTTTTGTTGGGAAATGTTTTGTCGGGACATTTTGTCGCGGGATGAAAACGCGCGGAAACACCGCTGGCAATTCGAGTTCCGAGCCGCCTCTGCAAGGGAGCAACAAAGAATTAATCACTCGACTTGCTTCCACACACCATGAGAAAAGAGTAATTAATTAATCTTAAGTATCAAATAAAACTTGCCCACAGAAGACAATCAATCTTGCTCCAACACTATTCGTATACGATCTGTTTACTGTGTATGAAGATGAAATGATTAGGTTTCGTTTTTTTTTTGCTTAAGCACGTTGAAAAAATCGAGACACCAAAGCTTTCAAAATGTTTAGTAAACATTTCGTAATTTGGCATCAATCTTATTTTGAAGATTGTATTTGGAATCATAAAGATTCTTTGAAAAAGAAGCATTAATTCAAACAAAGTAATGACATCAGTTACTTGGGTTGTTAATGTATGCGCTATCGAATAAATTTATTATTACACAATTCACGATAACGGTACCGTGACGGCAAAAAAGGCAATAAACATACGTTCCTTATCACAATAATGCTGCAGCTCTTTCAAAATATGAGATACACAATGTACGTAGGTCTGTTTCCTCCAAAGAAAGAAAAGTGATAATTTTCTTGCATCTCTCTCACACACCACTCCGAAACGTTTCCGTATACCACTACAATACTAATAACCGTGTCAATAATTTTGAAAATATAGAATATAGTTCCAAATATTCGTTTGTTAGTGAATTCCAAAAATTAAAAAAAAAGTCAAATGTCAATGTGCTGATGGTTTTGCTTTTGTTCTTAAACATATAATGCTGCAGTTCTTTCTTACACACTAAATAACAACAGTAGAAATTAGAGAAATGGTGTCTGCACACTCGAAAAGAAATATACAATCATTATCAAGCATTTCACAGAAAAGAACAAAATGTATAATACTGTAAAAAATCTATTAATGAATAAACGTTTTATTATTACTATTATCTCGTCACAAATATAAAGAAAGTGAAACGCAAGGAAAAAGTAGTTATTTGGAGGATACACTCACATCTTTTATCTCCCCATTTTTAATGTGTAAGAAAGAGTTGCAGCATTACAGCGATAATGAACGAATGTTTATTTGCCTATTTTTGTCGTCACGGTACCATCACGGTAATTATAAAAGCGCTAATTATCGATAAAAATATGGATACGTACATTAATTATGATACCATCCCCATTAAAAAGAAACACTTATAGTATTTAAAAAAATATTTACGGTATGCAGCAGCTTTATTAAACATTTTATTTATCTACAAATATAGATGGACATATGAATTTCAAAACCCCTTAGGATATTAAAAAATGGTACCATTTATTTTAATAAACAAAACGAACCACGTGAGGCCTAAATTGAATTAAAAACTGTGCATTTTTATGGATGGATTAGTAAAACGAAATTATAACTATAACTATGTCATAGTATATTTTCGTGTGTTCACGTTGTTAAATCTATACATGTGGCATAAAACGCTAAATCCACCAAATAATCGGCAATTTGTCGTCAGTGAATTTTAAATGATATTTCACAGATTCCAGTAATAAAATCGCATTTTCAATATTGCCCGATTCAATGGAAACGATTTGCATGGCTTGGAAATTGCAAATGGCCCCGATTGCAAAGCTTTTATTAAAAGCAATTACTGAATAATGCTTAGTAAAAACATTGATATTTACAAAAAAAATTGTGCGAAAACCGACAATTTTGATATATTTTTACTAAATACTGTCGTTCAATTAAGTTATTGTAGAAGGTTTAAATATATTTTTTACTTTATTAATGTTCACAACAAATCACAAATAATAAGTGCCAACGGTAGACAACCGCATTTACATAAAACAATAAAAAAATAACTACCAATCTTCCAATAATGGTGCACAACAATACGTATACATAAAACCAAAAGTGAGTAAAACAACAACACCAAAAAAACAAAATCAATTTTAAATACAGTTCGAGTCAAGTACATATTCCTGTACATAAGTTGACATAGACTGAACATATGTATTGAAGTTTATAATAAGTTCATGGAGATACTTATAATCTACTTAATTGTGATGAAACCACAAGTACCCTGCTGATATACCACTCTTTAATGCTGGTGTCCGTACACGGTGCTACCCGAAATATAATGAACTTGATCATTTTTCACGTGCAGCTGTGGAGTTAACACGATGACAAGCGATCTCAAATGGCTTTTTTCCAACATACCTATTACCCACTGTACCTATTATTTAATCAATCACTTTTAACAGGCAAGTTCCCGCAAATTTGGAAAAATAGCTTTCTCACTCCAATATTTAAAAGCGGAGACAAGTCTTTAGTTGAAAATTACAGACCAATATGCATACAATCGTCGATACCAAAAATTTTTGAAAAGTTAATTCTTGAAAAAATATGTTCTTGTATAAAATTTAACATCTCATCATTTCAACATGGTTTTATCTCTGGACGATCTACCTTAACTAACCTTACACTGTACGAACATTTTATCTCAGGTGCCCTTGCTAATAGAGAACAAGTTGACTCGATTTATACAGATTTTAGTAAAGCCTTTGATAAGGTTTGCATTAAAATTCTTATAAATAAATTGTCAAAACTAGGAATAAGTGGTAACTTATTACTCTGGATTAAGAATTACTTATCAAAACGTGTACTTACTGTCTTTATTAAAGAACACTTGTCTTACGAATTTGAAGCCACTAGTGGCGTGCCTCAGGGTTCGCACCTTGGTCCAATATTGTTTATTCTTTTTATTAATGATGTCACTTCCATATTCTCTGATGTTAATGTATTATTATTTGCCGATGACATGAAAATATATAAAATCATAAAAAATATGTACGACTGCTTGTCCCTACAATCCAATTTTTTAAAATTCGCAGAATGGTGTACCATAAACAAACTTACACTTAATATTAAGAAATGTCAAATCATGAGTTTTTACAGAATAAAAAACCCTATCAAATACAATTATTCACTGTACAACCATAGTTTATTGTCAGTACCTGAAATAAGAGACCTTGGTATAACTTTTGATACAAAACTATTATTTACTAACCACATTAATATCATTACTAGTAAGACAATAAAATGTTGGGCTTCATTACAAGAATATCGAAAGTTTTCAAAAATATATTTACATTTAAAATAATTTATTCAACTCTAGTTAGAAGTCATTTAGAATATAATTCTCCCATATGGAACCCCTTCTACAAAACTCATGCAATTTCCATTGAAAGAATCCAACACAAATTTCTCAGATAAATAAATTTTAAATTAGGAATTCCTGTGGATGAAATTAACTATGATTCTCTTTTACAAAAAATGCGACTGTTATCGTTAAAAGATAGAAGAAAACTTAATGATCTAATTTACTTATTTAAAATAAACAATAACTGGTTTGACTCCCCTGAACTAGTCTCTTTAATAAACTATCATGTACCTAGTAGAACCACTCGACTCAAAACACCTTATTATTGCAACAATACTCTCAGTAATGCAGAACAAAATTCAATAATACATCGTTTACATACTTTAGGTAATGAATTTGCTCATATCAATCATGCCGAAAGTCTGTCATCATACAAAAGATGCATTTAACAAAATTTGTCTGCTGGTACTACCACATAATCATAAAATAATCATGTAACCATAATATGTCCTACCAGTTACGCACTCTAATATCATGGATTAGAAACATATCATAGGTACTTTAAAACTCTTTTATGTTTTTTAAATTATATATTATCTAATTTTTTTTGCTCCTAAGAGCATTTCTTACTCTTTACTTTTTTATATTTATAACTTTTGAGCTTTCTATTATTCTTAAAGATATCTTGTAGTCTATACATTTTAATTTTTACTATATTATTTCCTGCATTTAAACTTTTTATTTAACTTTTTACTTTTACATTATTCTTCATATTTTATGCTTTACGTTATACTTTCTTTTTATACATCTTACTTTTTTACTACTTATTACCTTAACTTCTTTTTTTACCTTTTGTTTTTAGATTTAACTTTACATTTATGTGTTTCTTTCTCTATGTTATTGTATTATAATATATATATCTATAAATATAATTATGTTAATGGTACATATTGTGCCGTATATTTTTGAAATAAATAAATAAACATCAATCCATGTCTTCTCCATTAAATCCTTTATTACGTATTCTGGGAAAGTATAGTTATGTAAACATGCATTTTTTCCACTTCCAGAACAAATCTAACATTACTTTCATGTTCCGACGCCATTTCTGTCAAACGCAAACGAAAAAGTATCAGACACAAATGATGCGACGCGTCGTACGCGATTAGCACCGTTAGGATACTGATTGGAAACCGATAGCCACCGCGTCGCGCCGCCCGTGTACGGGCACCAGCAAAATCGTATGGGGGGTACTTACAATCGGCGCGTATTCGCGTATAATACGCTCACGAGGATCGAGTAGCTTGTAAGTAGCGTTATCTACGGAGGCCGTTACGGTAAAAAAGGCAATAAACATAGGTTCCTTATCGATATAATGCTGCAGCTCTTTTTAACACATTAAATAGGTGAGACAAAAGATGAAACACACAGAATACGTGTGACTTTTTCTACTACTTTTTCATTGCGTTTCATTTTATTTATACGTGTGAGGGAGATGTATAATAATGATTGTATGTTTGGAGGGGGTGGAGACATACGTTTACCGTATGTCTTATTTTCGACTATTGTTATTTAGTGTGTTGGAGCTGCAGCATTAAATGTTTAAGAACAAAAGCAAAACCGTCAGTACATTGACATTTGACTTTTTTTTTAATTTTTGGAATTCACTCACACTTCAATACTATCCTTGTAAGTATATTCCATACTTTCAAAATTACCGGAACGGCTAGTAGTATTGTAGTGGTTTACGGAGACGTCATGGTGCGGTGTATGATAGAGATGCAAGAAAATTATCACTTTTTTCCTTTGGAGGTAATAGCCCTACGCACATTGTGTATGACATCTTTTGAAAGAGCTGCAACTTTATTTAATTATTTATTTATTGTGATTTATGTAAAAGCATAAACCATAAAATGTAAAGTACAATGTAATAGTAAAAAGTAAAATATATGGACTATAATTACCTTTATAAATAATAGAAGGTAAAAAGGTTATAAATATAAACAAATATGACAAGTAAAGAGTACGAAATGCTCTTAGGAGCCAAATATTGAAGACAATATAAAATTTAAAAAAAAAATAAAGGAAAATAATATAATAGGAGTATTACGAACTAATATCTATGACACCTACTTTAAATTTTAAGTTTTAAAGTAGGTATCATAGATATTAGAGTACATACTGGTAGGACATAACATTATTATGGTTACATAATTACATTATGATTACGTGGTAGTACTAGCAGACAAATTTTGTTTAATGCATCTTTTGTATGATGCCAGACTTCCAGCATGATCGATCTGAGCAAATTCATTACCAAAAGTGTATGAACGATGTATTATTGAATTTTGTTCTGCATTACTGAGAGTATTGTTGCAATAATAACGTGTTTTGAGTCGAGTTGTTCTACAAGGTACATGATAATTTATTAGCGAGACCAATTCAGGGGAGTCAAACCAGTTATTATTTATTCTAAATAAAAAAAAATGTTCTTCAAACTTCGCAAAATTACTTTGTGGCATCATTAATTATATAATGAATAATAGATCAAAAAAAGTTGAGCACATACGGGTTAAACCACAATATTATAAACAATATCTACATGTAAACAAACGAAATTATCATACTTAATATTCATACGTTGCTAAGTAATTAGTGTTCCCTTATCTTTGAGTAATTTTAAAATAGAATTAAATACTATTAAACAAATTGCAATTAATAACGGTTATACTTCTAAATTAATAGGCAATATGCTAAACAAAAAATATAAGAAAAAGTTTTTTAGATCTTTTGTTAATGGCATTTCAAATTTAATAATTAAAAACATGCCAAACAATATACAGCCAGCTTTTTATACAAATAACAAATTATATATTAAATAATAAGGATAAATGTGATTTTTTGAACAAATCTGGGGTTTATAAATGAATTTGTAATGATTGTAACTGTTATATTGGAAAAACTTCTAGAAATTTTAACATTAGAGAACATATAAGATGTTTAAATAATAATAATTATTCTGAATTTGCCAACCATATTTTGGAAACAAGTCATACTTTTGATATTAATAAAGGTTTTAAAATTTTACATACTAACACTACGGGCATACAATTAGATAATTTAGAAATTTTAGAAATTAGAAAAAGCATTAATAGTAAATTAAATATTATAAATAACCAAACAATTTTTAAAAATAGCCACCTTTTAAATTTATTGTCTTATTAATACTTACAATAATTATAATTATTTATTTTGTGATTTAGACTGTAATGGTCCGCCACTCTTGGCTTTTGACTCCAATTGTGATGAACCCTACCTAGCTGATTTACTTTTCTAAGCTTCTACCTCGTAGTTTAAATCTCGTAGCTCCTGTCTCGTAGCCACGCTCATAATTCTACCCTTATGTCCTACTGATCACACCACTAGGTATGATGGCCTGACTCAACCCTCCTTTCGGTTTATTTCTACCTCAGGCTCGTGATTTCTAAACCCCTATACCTTATAATCTAGCTAAACCTACCCTATCTTCTTAAATCCCTGCGATTTTCTCACAGTAATCAAGATTTAAGATTTTTGTTCACATTATTTCTATAATCTGCGTTGTGTAATTTTTTTGTTTTAGATTTTACATCTGTTTGCATACTTAATATGCACACATATGTAGAGAAGATAATGTATTACGTGTGGTAACCCATAGATTCTTTTAGAGAAAGGGTGAGAATTTTCCGATCAATTTATTTATTATTATTTTAGAATATTTAACCGAGTTTGATAAACTACCCCCGCCCTAAACCTTGTGTCTATTTGATTTCCATAGGGATTTAGTGTGTTAATTTAATTCTTCCTATCACCGCTGATACATCGATAACATAAACAACAGTTAATAAATTAAACATTTCAAGAAAGCAAACCTTACCTTAGGATGATCGAACTCGAAGGTCCAGTTTTCTCAATTGAAGTCCTTGTCTGCAACCTCTCCTAACATAATGTGTTTGTAGTCATAGTTAGTGCTATTGGTTAGTACTCGCAAAATTGTTGAAAGAGCAGGAATGGAGGGATATGGGGAGGGGATAATATGTTTGCTTAAAAAGTCGGCACCTCCGCTAACCAAGTGAAAACCGATGAACAACAATTTCAAACCGGATTCTCCCAGGTACGTTTGCTAAGCTTATCCTTAAGTCCGAGTTTTACTCTCTTCGACGAGCGTCTCTTGTTACGAAAGGGGCTCTTCACGCCAGATGGGGGAATACCAAGTCTTCATGCCGTTTTTCTGCCTCACTCCGACTTCCATCTCCGCCGGAATGAATTTAACTCTACTGAGTCTAGAAGGGGTATTTCATGTCTTCCCTTATCATGCCTCTATCCGTTAAATGTGGCGTAAGCTTGTGACGGGCAGATCCTTCCTCCCACGTAACCGACCCAGCGTTACATTCCACCTCTGACTAGCTGACATAAAACTCACCTCGTGAACCTTATGTTTGCTTTCAGGTTCGACAAGACTCACGGTATGCAAATAACCTGTGGCTTTAATGCCGTGTCAGCGTACTGTCCGCATACGTCCTTCCTCTTCCCCGCATGCCCACCTCGACAATACCGCCACAAGATCAAAGCCGTCCGTTCGAGAAAGGTTGACACTTACATTTCCAGATGGCTCATACCTACATACAGAAGCCTTGAAGTTTACGTTCGAAGACAAGTTAGGATTCAGGACTGTATGAGTATTTGAACACCAGTGTTGTTTAAATGAGGTCACTAGCTCCTCGTGTGTTAGGTATTTAGGATAATGGGTATTTATGGTTTCTTGGATACCTACTTCCTATAAGAAAGATTTAAAAATGAGATAAATCAAGTCGACATTGAATCAATGACCTCCTGAATAATTGTGATGTGCTCTCTTAGAGTTTGAAGCTAGTCGCAGTACTTTACTTTGCGAAATTTTGCATGCTGAATCAATGCTACCTATTGGCGATCGCTCTAGTAAAATCAAGTCGTTTAGAATTGAGTGAATTTAACGTCAATGTCGCCTTCACATATTGACCGCAGATTTCATCTCAAGCTATAATTGATAAACTTGTCCCTGACGTTAAGCTTTGTTTTGTTTATTCGTTAATGAATTTAGGTGACTGGGTCAATGGATGGCCTTGAACTCAAATCGAAATTTTGGTACACTATCGAAGGTCATATAACCATACCCTAATCGTGCTAGTGAAAAGAAACGATAGGTATTTATCTTACAAATACGCTAAGATACCAAAATTGGTTTAGTGATGCGTTTCTATCTAATTATGTGTTAAGTATTTGTTTAGCAACATTTCATTCCGTATGGGAGGTGTGACATGCGAATGCTAATAAATTGGTTAGTTATTTATTTACCCTTACTTGGCGTTACGTCCATCAGTGTCAGGATATCCACAGGAACCTGTAAAAGCTTAAATATTGTAAGGACTCACCAAGCTCTAATGTCTTAATTTCAGCTCCACCGGGTTACTATCATCGGCGAGAAACTTATTAGAGCATCCAGACTACCTGTGTAACTTTTCGCACTTTTATTTCGACTTCCCACTTTTAACGATTTAATCCTACAAGATCCGGAACTCATCTCCTTCCTTTCTCCTTTGAATAGATCTCTGACGTAAAAAATCCTCACGTTTTCCTTTAATATCTGCCGTTATTATTGAAGAAGAACGATCCTATCTAATTATGTGTTAAGTATTTTCCAGATTTCGGATCAATTATTATTATTGCGTTGTCACCTAACGATAATTAATATCTCGTAAATAAATTTCCAACTTTCGACCTAAACGTAAATTTTTTATTTAATGAAACTTATTAGACTGTAATTTTCTTTATATAACCTCGGACTAAATAACTCTATTTTAACCTTCATAGTACAAATTTAAAGCAATTCAAACACACTATATTAAACTCCTCCCGCATTGAATTTGTAATTAATTAATTAATTATTAGATTTTATTGAATCGGAAATTATTGCAAACACTGATTTTAGATTTATTATAAGATCATACACTCCGTTAAATTGCACGATTAACCCTATCCGGGCACTTCACTCCCTGTTTTATCAAAGTATAAAACTGATTGTAGACTCTATTTTACCACTGAGTTTTTTTTATAAGTATAAACTGACTTTATTTTTCCACTGTATTTTTAAAGTATAAAACTGACTACTTTTCCACTGTATTTTTAAAGTATAAAAACTGATTCTAGACTCTATTAATTAATTACCAGGGTAATTCTCACGACGTGCGCGACGTTTTAATCAACCTTGCCAGTTGTCGAAGGACCCCCTTTTATTTTAATGATAAGTTGAATTTATAAATAGATATATTATTATTCAATGCTGTTATAAAATTCTTTAAACACTGTTGTTTCCTTTTAAATTCGCTACACTATATAAACTTTTTATTTTAATGACAAGTTGAATTTATAAATAAATATATTATTATTCACTGCTGTTATAAAATTCTCTAAACACTGTTGATTTTCTTTAAATTCGCTACACTATATAAACCTTTTATTTTAATGACAAGTTGAATTCATAAATAAATATATTATTATTCACTGCTGTTATAAAATTCTTTAAACACTGTTGATTTTCTTTAAATTCGCTACACTATATAAACTTTTTATTTTAATGACAAGTTGAATTTATAAATAAATATATTATTATTCACTGCTGTTATAAAATTCTTTAAACACTGTTGTTTCTTTTTAAATTCGCTACACTATATAAACTTTTTTATTTTAATGACAAGTTGAATTTATTGTAAAACTATATAAAACACTTTATTTAATTTTCAACACTCCACAGATTTAATCACGACCGTAATTTTTATAAGTCCCAGAATTCCCACTCCGAATTTTTCTAAGTCTCAAAATTTTACAACACTTAAGAAATTTTCAACTAATAACCGTTTTAGACGCTACGTCACGTAACTTCCACGTTTTAACCCGACGATTGGTCCCCGACGACTCCTTCCCGACAACTAACACCGAAAACTGATCCCGATTCTTCTAAGTCCTAGGTTTTATATGTACCTCCAGGATTAGAACATCTTAATTACGCGTTCATTGATTTTCTAATTCAAACTCTAACAACTCGAGATTTCATATATCAATTCTGTTATTTTCGTATCAACGTGTTAAGTCCGGCCCCCCTGATTTTCGAAATCTTCTGTCTCTTACGTAAATTGTTCCAGTGTCGAACCTACCATTATGTCAAATTTTGCCCCGTCGTTCCTTTGTCTTCAGGTCTTACAAATTTAACTAAAATATCATGATTTTTGTGTCCTTTTTTCTCTCAATATATAATAGGTACGTCTTCAATAAACTGTATATAATTCTCAATTTGGTTTATCGCTACCAGAACACGAACAAACTCATGTCGAAATCTTCATTACGCATTTTCCAATTTTCATTTCCCTAAATTTCCCCACATTTTCATGTTTCCTATATGAATCAATTCAATTTTAAGCTGTATTGTCTCTACTTATGTCGTAGACTTGAATTTTCTTATTTTCTTCAATTATATTTTATATACGACGTTATTTTTATGATTTCTCTGCTTCATTCTTATGTCATTGTCCATAACTATATGATTAGTTATATTCCAAGCCAAATTTACTGTTTTCATCAATACTTCTGAATTTTCATGAGTTTTCCTTACGGAATCGTCTTTAAACTGTCTTTACTTCATTCTTTACCATCATTTGCATAATTTCCAATGCTTATCTTCTCTTAGAAAACTTCACCTTCTAGTCATAAATATTCAATCTGCTATTTTTTCATAATTTTCATAGAAGAAAATTCCAATTTGACTCTGGGATATGTGTCCGGTTAATTGCTTCGTATAAAAACGTATAAAATTGTGTCTCGTTTCATCCCAAAACCCCATAAAGTATCATCGCTGACATATGTTGATGTTTTCGATTTCTACGTACTTGGTCGTAAATAATAAATTAATATTAACTCGTTAAATTTAATCTCTTTTATCTTATCCAAATATTGCATAAGTTCCATGTTAACTTTTATTGCCCCAAAAGCAATAAAGACTATCATAATCACCCAAAACCATGTCGGAAATATTATTGTTTAAACAACAAAATCGTGTGTGAGCTCGACAACCTTTTTTTACATCAATTGCCTCAGCAATTTGTTCTATCGTCTATAGTATTTTCTCATAGCAAATGACGTAAAAACGATCCCTTCCTTTGAATTAATCTAACGTAATATAACTAGAATAACCATCCTATATCAAATATATAACGATATCTATTTAAACTCGTCTGAAAACGCAAAATTAAGTCGAAATCTTATATTGTTCAATAAATACTTCCGTTTAAATGTCCGTTTTTTTTATTAGATTTTCTTTTCAAATCGTTTTCCCTGACCGTATTGCTTCATTTAAAAGTGACATTCCTAATTTCCATCGTTTTTCTTTCTTTTAAATATCAAACGTACTTTTTCCTCTGAATCTGGCCTCCTTTTGTTCTTCACGTTCTCGTTATGTAATTGAGTATCCCTACAGTAGCTTTTCCCACGTTTTCCAGGTCTTTTCTTTAATCTTCCGTTCATTATATTTCCTTGCTATTTTATTGCATCATTTTTTCAACATAATATGGATTTATTTGTTCGTTAACTGCGGTTGTCGATTCCTCTGTTGCACTCAATATTTACCTTTAAAATTAGGGTCATTGTACCAAATGCACCGAACGTGGGATTGTGTTTATCTTAAAGCGTATTGATCTCTCGGGTTGATGATGATTTTTACCCCATAAATCTCAGACTAATGGTCTAGTCCAAAGTCCATCTCTTTGTCTTGAAAAAAGGTAACCTCCCCCTTCTCTGATTGGTAGATCAATCTTAAGTGTTTATAATTGGATCCCTCTGTGTTCTATTTATCAAAACTTGACATTAATTTAATAATTATAGATCTCTGCAGTCTCCATGGCCCAATCAAACTTAATCAGCTAGGTGTCGCTAGTGTGTTGATTTCGTTATAATTCTGAATTATTATTTATTCATTTGTAAGGTGGAAGCTACTATATTTTTCGTATCCACTGCGATTCATCACAGCCCCCCTATAGTTATAATTCCAGCGGTAAACACGCCTCCTAGTGTTAGTTGATGGAATTAAAACTAAACATAGGCAATCTAATTTTCTACAATTTTCTTTAAGTCTTCTTTATTCTTATTTGCATTTTTTTTTTTTTCGAAATTCTAACTGGTTGCGCGCCCCTACCTTTCACTATTTCATATCGTAGAATCCTGTTCGGTGTTCCTCTGAGCTGAAACCATTTTTCAATTTACTCTTGTCTACCCAATGGCCTATTTAAGTCGGCTAACTTACGTCAGTTGCTGTCCCTACTCTTTGTCCTACCCCCCTAAGATTCTTACCCCTATACCTTCCCCCCTATGACCCTTACTCCCTCTTCTTCATCGAGACGGTTTCCAACCTTTGATTTTCCTTATTCATATATATATATATTTTTTTTTTTTTTTTTTTTTTTTTTCGCGATTCTAGAATTCCACACGAATTTTTCTCGCAGGAACGTTTTAATGGCAACAATGCGCATATGAACATACACGTATTACACATATATGCACATATACACACCCTTTTTTTTTTTTTTTTTTTTTTTTTTTTGAATGGGATCAACTTTTATGTAATCTCTTCATATGCTGTTCTTATTTATCTTTTATCTGAGGTTTATTTGATCTATGTTGTATGTTTACTCATCCGAATGCACTCCATAACGTTTACTATCTTATTTTTTTTTTCCACACCGGCTTTGTTTGTTTATTTATTTATTTGCACGTATACACAATTGTATAGTGTACCTAAACCCCGTTTTAAACAAGCCCCCCCCTCCTAAATTCGTATGCGTTTTTAAACCACTCCGCTTATTTGCTCTTTATTGCAAATCGGAAATAAACCGGTCACCCGAGAAATATGCCAACCCCCAGTAAGGCTAAATTTCTAATTTATTCAGCTGACATCTATGTAATGGTGTATCTAAAGGTCCAATCCACCCCTGTTAAATGTTTGAATGCAACGATTTGAAAAG
This sequence comes from Limnephilus lunatus, assembly GCA_917563855.2. Lineage (NCBI taxonomy): Eukaryota > Metazoa > Arthropoda > Insecta > Trichoptera > Limnephilidae > Limnephilus > Limnephilus lunatus. The sequence goes on from OU830601.1 coordinate 50,351,300, forward strand.
CTCACTTTTATGTTTTATGTGTAATATTTTATTTTATTTTTATCCGTCCTTTGCTTTGTATGTTATGTTGATTTTATTTATTTTTATGTCGCCGTGTCAAAAGAAGTATTTATTTATAAAATCCTTCAACTCGAAGGAACCAATAATACCCTCGACCACTATTAACATAAACAACGTCATTTGATTAACTATCTAAGTATCTCTTTATTATTTAAAGTAATATCTCGAGATGTTCCAATGCGAACATAACAAAGATTTATCTATTCTGTTACGAACATATTTATCAGTAAGACCACTTATGTTTGTGGCAACACAAACATACCCTCGCGACGGTGTCTATTCAATCGCTTGTTTACATTCGGGCTTCAGTCAATGAACCAATTTGAATGATAATTTTATTGATCACCGAAGGAATGCGCTTTTATTTATATAACGGCTTTTTTTTTTTTCCAATACGCACCACCCTTCTAAATCTGGGTCAACATTCCTAGGCGTTATGTGATTTATGATTTTTATCTGGTATAAGGCACGTTTTTCACTTTTCGTTTTAAAATATTTGGTTTTTGAGTTATTATTTTTTTTTTTCGACTGTTTTATTTAATGGTACGTTTTTTTTTTCCACTTGTATCACGTTTAATGAAGATGTTTTAAAGGCACGTTTTTCACTTTTCGTTTAAATTATTTTTTTGATTTATTGTTATATTTCTACTGTATAATTTAATGATGCGAATTTTTTATTCCACTTGTTTTATGTAATCTGAAGTTGTTTTAATGGCACGTTTTTCACTTTTCGTTTAAAATATTCACTTTTTTTTTTTCCAATTAATTATAATTTCATTTATTTGTTCATTCTATTTTATTTTTATAATATCTCAGAATTCTCTCAACTTGTAACCTTAACTCTCCTGGTCCGCGGCAACAGTTGTAATGGTCCGCCACTCTTGGCTTTTGACTCCAATTGTGATGAACCCTACCTAGCTGATTTACTTTTCTAAGCTTCTACCTCGTAGTTTAAATCTCGTAGCTCCTGTCTCGTAGCCACGCTCATAATTCTACCCTTATGTCCTACTGATCACACCACTAGGTATGATGGCCTGACTCAACCCTCCTTTCGGTTTATTTCTACCTCAGGCTCGTGATTTCTAAACCCCTATACCTTATAATCTAGCTAAACCTACCCTATCTTCTTAAATCCCTGCGATTTTCTCACAGTAATCAAGATTTAAGATTTTTGTTCACATTATTTCTATAATCTGCGTTGTGTAATTTTTTTGTTTTAGATTTTACATCTGTTTGCATACTTAATATGCACACATATGTAGAGAAGATAATGTATTACGTGTGGTAACCCATAGATTCTTTTAGAGAAAGGGTGAGAATTTTCCGATCAATTTATTTATTATTATTTTAGAATATTTAACCGAGTTTGATAAACTACCCCCGCCCTAAACCTTGTGTCTATTTGATTTCCATAGGGATTTAGTGTGTTAATTTAATTCTTCCTATCACCGCTGATACATCGATAACATAAACAACAGTTAATAAATTAAACATTTCAAGAAAGCAAACCTTACCTTAGGATGATCGAACTCGAAGGTCCAGTTTTCTCAATTGAAGTCCTTGTCTGCAACCTCTCCTAACATAATGTGTTTGTAGTCATAGTTAGTGCTATTGGTTAGTACTCGCAAAATTGTTGAAAGAGCAGGAATGGAGGGATATGGGGAGGGGATAATATGTTTGCTTAAAAAGTCGGCACCTCCGCTAACCAAGTGAAAACCGATGAACAACAATTTCAAACCGGATTCTCCCAGGTACGTTTGCTAAGCTTATCCTTAAGTCCGAGTTTTACTCTCTTCGACGAGCGTCTCTTGTTACGAAAGGGGCTCTTCACGCCAGATGGGGGAATACCAAGTCTTCATGCCGTTTTTCTGCCTCACTCCGACTTCCATCTCCGCCGGAATGAATTTAACTCTACTGAGTCTAGAAGGGGTATTTCATGTCTTCCCTTATCATGCCTCTATCCGTTAAATGTGGCGTAAGCTTGTGACGGGCAGATCCTTCCTCCCACGTAACCGACCCAGCGTTACATTCCACCTCTGACTAGCTGACATAAAACTCACCTCGTGAACCTTATGTTTGCTTTCAGGTTCGACAAGACTCACGGTATGCAAATAACCTGTGGCTTTAATGCCGCGTCAGCGTACTGTCCGCATACGTCCTTCCTCTTCCCCGCATGCCCACCTCGACAATACCGCCACAAGATCAAAGCCGTCCGTTCGAGAAAGGTTGACACTTACATTTCCAGATGGCTCATACCTACATACAGAAGCCTTGAAGTTTACGTTCGAAGACAAGTTAGGATTCAGGACTGTATGAGTATTTGAACACCAGTGTTGTTTAAATGAGGTCACTAGCTCCTCGTGTGTTAGGTATTTAGGATAATGGGTATTTATGGTTTCTTGGATACCTACTTCCTATAAGAAAGATTTAAAAATGAGATAAATCAAGTCGACATTGAATCAATGACCTCCTGAATAATTGTGATGTGCTCTCTTAGAGTTTGAAGCTAGTCGCAGTACTTTACTTTGCGAAATTTTGCATGCTGAATCAATGCTACCTATTGGCGATCGCTCTAGTAAAATCAAGTCGTTTAGAATTGAGTGAATTTAACGTCAATGTCGCCTTCACATATTGACCGCAGATTTCATCTCAAGCTATAATTGATAAACTTGTCCCTGACGTTAAGCTTTGTTTTGTTTATTCGTTAATGAATTTAGGTGACTGGGTCAATGGATGGCCTTGAACTCAAATCGAAATTTTGGTACACTATCGAAGGTCATATAACCATACCCTAATCGTGCTAGTGAAAAGAAACGATAGGTATTTATCTTACAAATACGCTAAGATACCAAAATTGGTTTAGTGATGCGTTTCTATCTAATTATGTGTTAAGTATTTGTTTAGCAACATTTCATTCCGTATGGGAGGTGTGACATGCGAATGCTAATAAATTGGTTAGTTATTTATTTACCCTTACTTGGCGTTACGTCCATCAGTGTCAGGATATCCACAGGAACCTGTAAAAGCTTAAATATTGTAAGGACTCACCAAGCTCTAATGTCTTAATTTCAGCTCCACCGGGTTACTATCATCGGCGAGAAACTTATTAGAGCATCCAGACTACCTGTGTAACTTTTCGCACTTTTATTTCGACTTCCCACTTTTAACGATTTAATCCTACAAGATCCGGAACTCATCTCCTTCCTTTCTCCTTTGAATAGATCTCTGACGTAAAAAATCCTCACGTTTTCCTTTAATATCTGCCGTTATTATTGAAGAAGAACGATCCTATCTAATTATGTGTTAAGTATTTTCCAGATTTCGGATCAATTATTATTATTGCGTTGTCACCTAACGATAATTAATATCTCGTAAATAAATTTCCAACTTTCGACCTAAACGTAAATTTTTTATTTAATGAAACTTATTAGACTGTAATTTTCTTTATATAACCTCGGACTAAATAACTCTATTTTAACCTTCATAGTACAAATTTAAAGCAATTCAAACACACTATATTAAACTCCTCCCGCATTGAATTTGTAATTAATTAATTAATTATTAGATTTTATTGAATCGGAAATTATTGCAAACACTGATTTTAGATTTATTATAAGATCATACACTCCGTTAAATTGCACGATTAACCCTATCCGGGCACTTCACTCCCTGTTTTATCAAAGTATAAAACTGATTGTAGACTCTATTTTACCACTGAGTTTTTTTTATAAGTATAAACTGACTTTATTTTTCCACTGTATTTTTAAAGTATAAAACTGACTACTTTTCCACTGTATTTTTAAAGTATAAAAACTGATTCTAGACTCTATTAATTAATTACCAGGGTAATTCTCACGACGTGCGCGACGTTTTAATCAACCTTGCCAGTTGTCGAAGGACCCCCTTTTATTTTAATGATAAGTTGAATTTATAAATAGATATATTATTATTCAATGCTGTTATAAAATTCTTTAAACACTGTTGTTTCCTTTTAAATTCGCTACACTATATAAACTTTTTATTTTAATGACAAGTTGAATTTATAAATAAATATATTATTATTCACTGCTGTTATAAAATTCTCTAAACACTGTTGATTTTCTTTAAATTCGCTACACTATATAAACCTTTTATTTTAATGACAAGTTGAATTCATAAATAAATATATTATTATTCACTGCTGTTATAAAATTCTTTAAACACTGTTGATTTTCTTTAAATTCGCTACACTATATAAACTTTTTATTTTAATGACAAGTTGAATTTATAAATAAATATATTATTATTCACTGCTGTTATAAAATTCTTTAAACACTGTTGTTTCTTTTTAAATTCGCTACACTATATAAACTTTTTATTTTAATGACAAGTTGAATTTATTGTAAAACTATATAAAACACTTTATTTAATTTTCAACACTCCACAGATTTAATCACGACCGTAATTTTTATAAGTCCCAGAATTCCCACTCCGAATTTTTCTAAGTCTCAAAATTTTACAACACTTAAGAAATTTTCAACTAATAACCGTTTTAGACGCTACGTCACGTAACTTCCACGTTTTAACCCGACGATTGGTCCCCGACGACTCCTTCCCGACAACTAACACCGAAAACTGATCCCGATTCTTCTAAGTCCTAGGTTTTATATGTACCTCCAGGATTAGAACATCTTAATTACGCGTTCATTGATTTTCTAATTCAAACTCTAACAACTCGAGATTTCATATATCAATTCTGTTATTTTCGTATCAACGTGTTAAGTCCGGCCCCCCTGATTTTCGAAATCTTCTGTCTCTTACGTAAATTGTTCCAGTGTCGAACCTACCATTATGTCAAATTTTGCCCCGTCGTTCCTTTGTCTTCAGGTCTTACAAATTTAACTAAAATATCATGATTTTTGTGTCCTTTTTTCTCTCAATATATAATAGGTACGTCTTCAATAAACTGTATATAATTCTCAATTTGGTTTATCGCTACCAGAACACGAACAAACTCATGTCGAAATCTTCATTACGCATTTTCCAATTTTCATTTCCCTAAATTTCCCCACATTTTCATGTTTCCTATATGAATCAATTCAATTTTAAGCTGTATTGTCTCTACTTATGTCGTAGACTTGAATTTTCTTATTTTCTTCAATTATATTTTATATACGACGTTATTTTTATGATTTCTCTGCTTCATTCTTATGTCATTGTCCATAACTATATGATTAGTTATATTCCAAGCCAAATTTACTGTTTTCATCAATACTTCTGAATTTTCATGAGTTTTCCTTACGGAATCGTCTTTAAACTGTCTTTACTTCATTCTTTACCATCATTTGCATAATTTCCAATGCTTATCTTCTCTTAGAAAACTTCACCTTCTAGTCATAAATATTCAATCTGCTATTTTTTCATAATTTTCATAGAAGAAAATTCCAATTTGACTCTGGGATATGTGTCCGGTTAATTGCTTCGTATAAAAACGTATAAAATTGTGTCTCGTTTCATCCCAAAACCCCATAAAGTATCATCGCTGACATATGTTGATGTTTTCGATTTCTACGTACTTGGTCGTAAATAATAAATTAATATTAACTCGTTAAATTTAATCTCTTTTATCTTATCCAAATATTGCATAAGTTCCATGTTAACTTTTATTGCCCCAAAAGCAATAAAGACTATCATAATCACCCAAAACCATGTCGGAAATATTATTGTTTAAACAACAAAATCGTGTGTGAGCTCGACAACCTTTTTTTACATCAATTGCCTCAGCAATTTGTTCTATCGTCTATAGTATTTTCTCATAGCAAATGACGTAAAAACGATCCCTTCCTTTGAATTAATCTAACGTAATATAACTAGAATAACCATCCTATATCAAATATATAACGATATCTATTTAAACTCGTCTGAAAACGCAAAATTAAGTCGAAATCTTATATTGTTCAATAAATACTTCCGTTTAAATGTCCGTTTTTTTTATTAGATTTTCTTTTCAAATCGTTTTCCCTGACCGTATTGCTTCATTTAAAAGTGACATTCCTAATTTCCATCGTTTTTCTTTCTTTTAAATATCAAACGTACTTTTTCCTCTGAATCTGGCCTCCTTTTGTTCTTCACGTTCTCGTTATGTAATTGAGTATCCCTACAGTAGCTTTTCCCACGTTTTCCAGGTCTTTTCTTTAATCTTCCGTTCATTATATTTCCTTGCTATTTTATTGCATCATTTTTTCAACATAATATGGATTTATTTGTTCGTTAACTGCGGTTGTCGATTCCTCTGTTGCACTCAATATTTACCTTTAAAATTAGGGTCATTGTACCAAATGCACCGAACGTGGGATTGTGTTTATCTTAAAGCGTATTGATCTCTCGGGTTGATGATGATTTTTACCCCATAAATCTCAGACTAATGGTCTAGTCCAAAGTCCATCTCTTTGTCTTGAAAAAAGGTAACCTCCCCCTTCTCTGATTGGTAGATCAATCTTAAGTGTTTATAATTGGATCCCTCTGTGTTCTATTTATCAAAACTTGACATTAATTTAATAATTATAGATCTCTGCAGTCTCCATGGCCCAATCAAACTTAATCAGCTAGGTGTCGCTAGTGTGTTGATTTCGTTATAATTCTGAATTATTATTTATTCATTTGTAAGGTGGAAGCTACTATATTTTTCGTATCCACTGCGATTCATCACAAGACTAATTATTTTAATTATTTGTTCTTAAAAGCTTTTTATTATCTAAATGCAATTTAATATTTCCTTAAAAAAAAATTATATCTAATTTTGTGTAACTATTTTTATATGAGATTTTTTAAGCAATTAATCACCTTTACTTTTTAATATTTTGTCTTTGTTCTAATTTTTTCTAATTTGTCTATACTTGTTTGTCATTTATTTTCTTTAAATTAACATATCCTGATGAAGATAACATTGTTATCGAAATATGTAGATATTGTTTATAATATAGTGGTTTAAACAAAGTGATCTATTATTCATTATATAAAAAAAACATCATTGAGTATTCTTGTATCTTTTAACGATAAGAGTCGCTTTTTTGTGATAGAGAATCATAGTTTATGTCAACCGCGGGAATTTTTAATTTCAAATTAATTGATCTGAGAAATTTGCGTTGGATTCTTTCAATGGAGTTTGTTTGGCTTTTGTAGAAAGGGTTCCATATGGCGGAATTATATACCAAATGACTCCTAAACAGATGTTGTACATAGATATTGTATATAGTATGGCGATAAGGAACGTATGTTTTTGCCTTTTTTTGCCGTACGGTAACCGTGAATCGTCACGGTAATTATAAAAGCGTTTAATGAACAAATAAGTCAGTTTTACACTAAATTTGTTTTTGTATTGTCAACTTACACATGCAAATCGTTCGCCTGTAGAGAAATAGTCACCCAATTATGAAAACATACTCGATTCCTGGCATTCAAAGACATTTAATTGGCATTTAAACGAAATTTTACATGGTTCGTATTAATATTTTGATAATGATGCACATGAATTTTAGTAGGGTTTAACGTAATTGGTGACTTTACGCATTAATAAAGGTCACGGCAAGTCATAAATCATCTAAAGGGCCTGAATTAATAAAGGTGCTGGCTAAGTTTTTTTAACATTAGTGCCAAATCAGAGGCATATCTGTAACGCATAATAATAATTACAAAGCAGAACTCTTTTATAATAAACTGTTTTAATACATTAAATAATAATATTATAGAAATTATAAAATAAATAAAAAATTAAAATGGAGTTCTACAAAATAATTTTAATAACAATAAACCAAATCAGAGGCCCTGAGAAATTCAGCAGGGCCTATGAAGGCATTGCTGAAAACCTGGAGGCACTGCTGAAAACCAGCTGCATTCCAGGAGAAATCCTGAATTGTAGCTAAGCAGTGACCTTTTCATCGATAGACTCAATGATAAAAGAACTAAATGTATGTAACTGTAAAAAATCTATTGATGAATAAACGTTTATTATATTTACGGTGTTTTAGATTTTATGTCCGGGTTAAATCTTTCCCAGATGAAAAACTAAACCCTTCCACACACTTTTCCACAAATGATTATCTAGTAAATCCAAGCAAAGTAAGTGCACTATATAAGTATAATAAATACAAAACAATACAAGAACAATACGTCAATCCACCAGAAACATAATGGGAAAATATTTCACCGACTCCAGATGTTTTCATATCAGAGGGTTCGGCTCTGATGAAATCCTAACTGGTTCGATAAATCCTACTGATCCCTCAATATAAATATTTAAAAAATCTTTCGTAATCCTACATGTATTTAAAATGACCGACTTTTGCATTTTTATGTACAAATTTTTTGACAAATCTAATACGCCTAAATTTTGAATCAGAGCCGGTAATAATGCCAGTAGCCGAAATAACAAATGGTAATATTTTTATATTCTGAGAATGCCAAATTCTTTTAATCTCACTTCCTAAATCTGTATATTTTCTTATTTTTTCAGAAACAGTTTTCTGAATATTACAAGAATTTGGAATAGCGACATCAATGATATAAGTTATTTTTTTAAATTTTGTCATGTAAAACTATATCGGGTCTATTATGACTAATAGTTTTGTCGTAATAAATTTTATAAAATTCATTTTCTAAAAATGAATTTGGTTCATATTTATAATATGGTACATTACGGCAGTCAATCAAGTTATGTTTAGTTACCAAACTTTGGTGAATTATTTTTAAAACTTGATTGTGCCTAAATGTATACTCGGACGGCGCTAACACAGAACATCTTCTACATAAATCATCAATTTGATTTGTATCTTTGATGATATGATTCCTATAATTTTTTGTAATATGACTATTATTATTATATCAATTAGTGGAAGATCCTTTTATGGAGAAAAAGCTATGGGAAGGAAAAATGTATCAGGGGAGAGTAGAAATCTGGGAGTCAATGTGTCCAGGAGTGACGAATGTATCAATCCATCCTCCCACTGCGGTGCAAGGCGATGGGTTGAGAGAGTCCGGCTGAAGAGGTCAAAAGATCTACCTCAAGCAGTCTCTTCCGATCCGGCCGCAATGCAGTAGGTGGGCAAACGCATTCGTCGCCAAGACTCAGACAAAACCTCACCTAATGAACCCTGGCACTCCTGCTTAGTTACCAAACGTTGTGAACCACCATTTCTTTATACGTGAAAGGGAGATCACACCATTTGTCCATTTTACCATTTGTCACATTTTCGACTGTTGTTATTTATTGCGTAAGAAAGAGCGGCAGCATTATGTGTTTAAGAACAAAAGCAAAATGTTTGGAAAATTTATCACATTTCAATATTATCTGCAAATATATTCTCATTAAATATTAAGTAGTATTGGTAGGGGTCTATGGAGACGTGACGGTACGGTATGTGAGAGAGATGCAAGAAAATGATGACTTTTTTCCTTTGGTGGAAACAGACCTACGTACATCGTGTATCTCACTTTTGAAAAATCTGCAGCATTGCAGCGATTAGGAATATACGTTTATTGCCTTCTTTGCCGTCATGGTACCGTAAACATGAAATATAAAAGCGTACGTTAAGCACAATGCCATTGTTATCTTCAGTGATGGACCCACCCCCATGAATCGTAAAAACTTCACTCTAGGGGTAACTATAATTTATTTCTTCAAATCATAACAAACGATGTCTGAGATTACATGGAGAATAGTTTCGCTGAATCCCATACAAAAAATAAACAAACCCAGCAATCCTGACTCGCAGACTGCACCAAGCACTTTTATATTCAAATTGCGGATTATTTTCAGGAAATTCCAAGGCGGGAGGTAAATCATCCCTTATATAACAGCCTAAGTTGTTTTATCAGACAAACCACTGTGTGTTCCCACGGAGAAGAATACTTCAGAAATAATAGCCTCAATCTTCTCGCAAAGGAGATTCTTAAATATGAAATAGAAGAATAGTGCATGCTTACTTAAATTTTAATTTTTTTTTTAACAAAACAAAAAAAAAACTACTTAAAAAAATGCACTAAAAAGAAAAAAAATAATTTCGTATTCTTTTACAACTTAATAATCAACTTACTTTTTCTACTCATCAATATGTAGGCACGATTGTTATTTTCGGAGTCGGTGTCAGCCAAGGTCGGTTTGTCGCGCGTGCGAAACAAGCACATCTCACCTATAACTATGTATGCAGTTACAAACCTACCTTTGCTTACACCGACTCCAAAAATAACAATCGTAACTACATATTGATGAGTAGAAACAGTAAGTTGATTATTAAGTTGTAGAAGCATACGAAATTTAATTGTTTTGTTTAATTGTTTTGTTAAATTTATTTTTTATTTTTTGATTTTAAGTGAATCTAAAGTACACTTACTAATTTGTCTTACTTCAAAAAAAGAATCATCGAAATCGGTTGGCGTAATATTGAGTTATTCGTCCATTTGTCGCGCACATTCATATTGCAAATTTAAGACATATATGGTTTTCTCATTTTTCTCTTTTCTGACTACGGAAATGGACCAAATTAAAATGGGACCACATGGGAAGCACCAGCGTTCAAATAAAAAAAGAATCATCACTATCGGTTCACCCAATCAAAAGTTCAGAGGTAACAAACATAAAAAAAATTTAAAAAAATCGTCGAATTGAGAACCTACTCCTTTTTGAAGTCGTTTAAAAATGACTGCAATTCACACGCAGTGGAAGTGAAACCTTCAGAAAACTAAAGTAGAGAAGAGTGGGGAGGGTGCGAAGAATTTTTTTTTTTATCATTGAAGAATGACTTTTGCCCTATTTTTGTCGTCGAATGCACCTTATCCTACAAAATTTGGGAGGTGGGTCCCAGGAACCATTCATTGGATAACCAACACCTCTGCCATAGGTCATCCCAAGCGGTTCGCTACGTTTGGTGACTTAGCAGGGGTGCCCGGGTTCATGGGGTCAGGTTTGTCCGGATCTTGGCGGCGGATGCGTCTGCTCACCAACTGCGTGGCAAGCCGGATTGAGAGAATGGTTGAGGGAGATCTTTTGACTTCTTCTGCAGGACTCTCAGCAGAATTTGAACCGCAGTAGAAGGTTTGAATTCATTTGTCCGTCACTTCTGGGCACACTGACCCCCAGATTCCTACCCACCCCTCATACATTTTTCCTTCCCAGAATTTCAGTTTCTTCCTTTCCCCCAAAAAGACCCTCCACACATCGGATGCTATCCCCAAAGATGACATAGTCTCTGAGGGGAATTAAAAATTTGGTCAACTTATTAGTATTTGTGTTGTCTTCTTCGGAGTCGCTTGATGTCGCTTTATTTTATGTTATCTTTGCGTGTTCATTTTGGATTATATTAGAACCGAGTACCCGTGAATTAAATAAATACTTTATTGCTATCTCATTCTCAAGCAAGCAAAAACCTATAGCTTTCACTTATAAAATCTAACTAATCTATCTTTTTAAAAAACAAATTTATTGACCTTCCTTTGGATACACACCGTCTGAAGAAAATTTCAATTGGTAAAAAAAATGTTATAACATAAGCAAAAAATACAATGCAATTATGTATACTTCGTAAATTCAAAAATGTACGTACAATTTCCACCACTGTAATGCCTTCATCCGCCCTTACGTGGTAAAACCCTAACCGTTTTCGGAACCTCAACAAATATTTATTCTTCAAAAACAAACAAAACGGTTCTTTCCAGAATTAAATTCAACCCCCGAACAAATATCACTGCCTTTTCAAGAGAAAAGGTGAAATACTAACACGTTTTATTTTAAACGAATATCACGTATGAGGTTACTCGTATATTCTACCTTCGCTCGTGTGCTGAGAAAATTTGTATAATTTTATTGTCATAATATTTGTAATGTTACCATAATTAGAGAATACCTTAATTTTTTTGAAGTGAAAACTTCTTTAGCACAAACTCGATGAAACGGAAGCGTTCGACACTAAAAAGAGACAAACACATACATCTATAATATGACCGGTCCGTGGCTGAATAGGCGTCGCGTTTTGTTCCCACTCCGCTGGCAAAGTTTTACATTTAGTGTAGTTAGATTTTCAAGCATTGTTGGGTTATTCGTAACCCGGGAATGTTTTTTATACTTTAAAAAAATAATATATAATTATATTAAAAAATTAAAAATATTATGTAATCAACTATGACCGCGCTTAAAAAGAGATTTATTTAATTTTTGTCATTCGAAATAATGCATTTTCACTTAGCATTCAAAATTCCACGATCATCAGTTAATTAGTCGTAAACGTTAAAACACAAATATTCGCTTCAACAAAAAATAATATATAGATTGAAGGAAATTTATTTTATTTTCCACTGAAAAATGTCTCAGAGTCAAATTGACATATTTCTTCAGCGAGTCAATCAAGACCTTGAGCATCACTTCAAGACATCAAACAAACAAAACAATGCTAAAATACTAGAAGAGATCGACTGCAGTGTTTAGACAGAAAATAAACTCAAACAATTTGAGTACAATCAACGAATCAACCCCTTTTGAACTCAAAACTCAATCCAGAATATTATTCAGAAACAGTCAAAGAACTGAGGATCGACTCAAGTGTGCTCGTAGCTCCGGCTTGGGAAACTAGAGGTTCTGAATAATTAAAGTGACAAAGATTGACCCGGATTCGGCAGTTGAAAAATAAATAATATGAGAAATATGAATAGACGACCCGATTCTGGGATATAAAGAATAAGAGCATTGAATCGATCTGTGTTAAAATTGAGGCCGGGGCAAAAAATATCTTTGGTCTGGGGTATTGAGCAAAATTTTTGTGGTTTTAATAAATGAGTGCAGTGAATTAACATTTAACAATTTTTTTTTGTTTTTTTTTTTTTTTTAATTTTGTACACACTCCTGTAAATCCCTCAGGGCCTATGACATCTTTGGGGGTGCTGTGAGGAGGGTCTTTTTAGGGAAAGGAAGGGGAGCTAGTTCTGGGAAGGAAAAGGTATGAGGGTAGGAATCTAGGAGTCAATAAGTGACGGACGTACGAATCTATCCCTCTCTATGCGATGCAAGACGATGGGAGATAAATCAGCTGGGGAGGTCTACATATGTTAGGTCTCCTTCAACTAGTCTTTCTCGATACGGCCCGCCATCCAGTAGTAGATTGGCAAAGGCATTCCTCGCCAAAACCTAAACACACCCTACTCGATGAATCCAGGTATTCACGCTAAGTCATAAAATTTATTTATTTATTTGTAAGAAACAAACAGCTTTTACATAATACATGTACAGTGATAAATATACAAGTGAACTGGAGTCAAGCCACAGAAGTTTCTTATGCTAAAGTACATCGGAAATGAAGTTTTAATATCTTAATTTTGGGTTATTCTCATATTAATAATCGATCGTTCGCGTTACCATATCGATATTTCTTTAGGTTATTACTAAAAATGTTAATGCTGCGAAATTTTGTATTATAATGTGCACATACACGAGGAATTGGGGAATTTTTTCTAATGTTTGTTCTACAAGAGGGTAAATAAATACCACAAATCGGATTGCCGTGTTGATCTTGACGGAATATGAAAATTTATTAAATTGGTAGGTTATGGTGAGTCCAGGCCATTATTTAGAATTTTGAACAATGAACATTTTGAATGGTGACCTAAGGGAGGGGTACTGGTTAATAAATACAATAAATTATTGCCGGGGCGGCGGTACCCATACACGCTTCTCAAATTGGTTACGAATAGAAAATTATTTATTTATCGAGTCGAAGTACTCGTAAGTATAAGTTAAAAATGTACAGAATTTACGAGCTTTGATAAAACTAGATCCTAATCAAAAATTATAATTATTTTGAACTGAAAATAATATTGAATCAATGGAATTTAGCTTTAAACAGTGTAAAGATGATATAGTTATTAATTTGAGAAGTTGATATTATGGTTGAATCAAATTGATAATACATGGACATAATTTCATTAGATATTGAATTGACAACTTGAAGGTTATCTTGTTTGTATGAAATGAAAAAAAAAACACACTTTGAAAAACACCACTTTTTTATTTGAATTAATATTTAACAGCCAACCAGATTCGCTTAGCTCAAGCTTTATCAGGGCTTATCATATTAACTAAAGTTAATTACATACAGACACATATATAAAAGAAATTAAAAGAATGGGTAAAAGAGATAGCAATAGAATAGGCGTCACCCTATTGGTGCTAGAAAGAGATACAAATAGATAAGAGGGAGACATGATAAGTGGTGGGGAAGGAAGGGGGGGAAGGAATGGTTTCAGAAGAGATTAACGAAATAAATTAAATGTGGGACTATCAGTTAAATTGATTTGGTCATTAATAATGTTTGATTTATTATTGACGGCTTTTTTTTATTTCGAGGGCTTCTAGATTGTCTAACCTAATTCCAAATCCATTTTTATGTAATATTTTAGTCCCGGAGGTTTTATCGAATGAGTGGTTAGTTTCTAGTAGATGGTTCGCGAATTCTGAAAACGCATTACTATTTAAACATCTTAGATGTTCTTTAATTCTTATGTTTACATTACGGGCTATTTTTCCGATATAAAAAGCAGAACAATCATTACAATTAAGTTTATATGTGCCCGAGTGGCTAAGTTTATCGTCAATATCTTTAGTGTTAATTAAGTATTTACCTAAGTTATTATTATATTGTTACCCAAGTTTTTAATACATTATATTATTACTTTTCATTCAAATGTCACACCACAAAGTATTTGCTTCCTTCGATAAAATTATCTCGTTTGATTGAGAATTGAGTTCCGAATTCGCACATTGTTCATCTGCACAGTTCATTGCAGAAATGATTTCAAAGTTCCGTAATAACTTCCGTATTACTGAGTTCGAAAGTTAATGTAATAATTGAAGTTATAATTGAAATAAATATTACAACCGTTTTTAAACTGTTAACATTGATTTAATTAGCTCATTGATAAGTAATAATTGAATTTATGAAGAATATTACAATCGAAATTAAAAGTTGGGTCCAACATTGATTTAGAAAGCCGTTATTTTAATTGAATAAAAAGGTTTTAATATTACAAATTGAATTCAAATCTTACTATTAAGATTAAATTGAGAAGCTCAGAAACTCACCGCCGCCCCGAGAACCATTTATTGGATAACCAACACCTCTGCCATAGGTCACCACAAGGGGGGTTGCTTCGTTTGGTGACTTGAAAAAGTCCCTCCACACTGCATCCCCAAAGATGACACAGGTCCTGAGAGATTTTTTCCTCCGTGACTCCTGGACACACTGATCCCCACCCACCCCTCACACCTTTTTCCTTCCCAGAACGTCATCTTCTTCCTTTCCTAAAAAGTCCCTCCACACAGTATCCCCAAAGATGACACATGCCATGAGGGGAATTATTTTCCCAATTCAGAAATATCATTTAGATACTACCAACTTAGCAAAGTTGGAATTAATTATTTAAAATTATACTATTATTATTTTCTAATTATGTTTATATGTACTTTTAACTGGTGTTTGCATTGCATAAGCCTACTAACATATTTTGTAAAAATATGAATAACAAAGAGAAGAAACAGAATAAAATAAAATATCCAATTAAACATTAGATTAACTGCTGCTTGGTTAGCATTATAATTTATAAGTAATAGGTAGGTACATATGTGTACATAATGATATAGATTAGAACATAAAGGTATCTTTTACATGGTTTATTTTTTTGTTGGAGGTTTTTTGTTGTTTTTGGTTTGTGTCGATACCAATGAAAATCTAGAGTTAACTGAGCTTTAACACGAAAGAGTGAAATGTGGGTATAGGCGCAATCCCAAAATACCATATCACTATGGAATTGTAACCAAATAAAAAAACAAAAAAAATCGTTTCCTTGGTCATACCAACGACTTGGTCATGAGCAACGACAAATTGAACTCAAATGACAATCGAGAGGAATATTTATGAATGCCGCAGCAGAGTAATCATGGCCACGAAATCTATCTGATTTGCGTGCAGATAATTTTATAATTATAATTTGATTTTAGTGCAGATCCGAATATTTGTTGCCGATTATGTTATGGGATTCTTCACGCTTTAATGACAATACATACATTTATTAAAATGTAGTGCATTTTTGAAGTAAAACTTCTTTACGCACGCTCGTCTCGGGGGAAAGCTGGTGGATGCGTTACGAAAAGTGTAATGCGTTACGAAAAGTGTGATGCGGACGGTAATCGATGCGAACGGTGATCGAGGCGAACGGTCGGGCCTTTACGCACGCTTGACTTGGTTTACTATAATTACTATAAATGTTTAATAACCACTTGATTCATAATCACATAATCAGTAACCACAACAAAATTAGATATAAATGGAACTTAACTGGTTTAAATTATATTCACTATGTAATGTACAATTAATTACTTTAACAACTGTATTCTTCCTAAATAAACATAAATATCAAACGAATTTATTTACACTATCCGATTGAATATTGTATATAAGTATGCCGGGGGGCCAACTGTCTGGGAATTAAGGATTCCTCATTTTTATTACTATCCCTGAGAGAGTGAGATTACCGTTCAGAACAGAAACATGACTTGGAATTATTCTACCTAGCTGTATTTAGTAACAAAATCTGAACAGTCACGTTCTTTTCAACCCTTATCTTCCCATGTCTCCTAAACCTACCCACATGTCCTTCAACATCACTACATTACATCGGCTGACATCATCAATCCAGAATCCAATATCTCAAAAAAAGATAAACCGAGAATGTTATAATATTCTATTAAAAATGTGTATATAGTACTATTATTATATGCAATGCAAACACCAGTTACCTACCTTTGTTTTTAAATATATATGCCTTTTATTATTTTGTCTATTATCTAAATTACTGCTAAAAAAAGGTTATTTTTAGGCTTTTTAAGCTTTTTATTGGTTATTTTATTTCATTTTATTCTTTCACTCCTCTTTTTCTTATTTCATTCAACACATGTACATATACATATGTACCAGTTAGATACCTACATGTTTTAATTCTCTGTTATTTAGTATATTTACCTATTATTTTTTTATAAATATTATAATAATTTTTTATTTTTTTTAATAATTATGGTAAAACTTATTGTGTTTTAAACTTTTTAAATTTTTTTATTCTTTCCCTTCTGTTTATTTCCTCAATTTTACTTTTGTTTGTACAAAACATGTTCCATATCATCATACTCATCCTAATTTGACTGTCCTAAAACGTGAATCCTCCTAATTGGTCAGTCAAAAAATTTTACAAATAAAGTATGTATAATAAATCTTGTACTAAAAAAATAAAATTAAATTTCTATCCCAGTTATCGAGTCGTACTGCAGTTCTGACCGCCCGCGCCATGGCAAATAAAAAAGTTTTACCACATGTTTATGAAAGTTATGATAAATTCGTGTTAGTTTCATCAAAGTTTTGGGTCAAAGTGGAGTCCTAGATTCACTTAACTTCCGCCAGTATATCTAGATTCTTGAATCACGGCTTTGACATGGAACTTTAATAGTCTATTTCCATAGATGCATGTTCCCAACTACTTCGTCGAATTTCCAACTCGGTATCTCTAGACTCTAGATTCTAGATTCTACCATCGACTTGGCACAAATCCGTGAGTGCATCAGTCCATTCAAAGTGACCGCTATCCCAAAGCACTCAGTCGTGGTGGATTTCTCATGCCATCCCTTTGCTACGGTTTCTAAGACATCTTTGCGGCTTGTACCGTGAGTACTTCGGTTAATACATTAACCTGATTTTTACGCTTGAAATGGTACTGTTTTCTTTAAAGTATGTTTAAGTTCTTCCCGATTTTTGCAAGGAAAGGAAGTGCTGGTGTATTTAAAGCGAAATAGGTGTACATTGTACATACATGTTTTTATAAATTAAATTTATATGCGGATGAACCTGAACTTAAAAAAATAATATTATTGGACAAAGTTATGAACGTTTTATTGTCAATTTTATTTTTATGATCGCCATTTTTGCAACCTGTGGTTCATGCGAATGTAGATTAACATTATAACTTTTTTGAATTACATGTTACGAATGATTTCCAAGGACTCCGAGATACCAGCCGATTTTGTCGGACCCTCCAACATATCTATATACAAACTTTCTAGAGGGTTTTTTTTTCTTGATCAAATGTACTTTAACAGAAGTTTCGTGAATGGTAGTAAATATTATCTTTGAAAAAAAACGCATTAATATAAAACTCGGTCGGACCAGACAGACACCCCCCTTAACTCACAAATAATTGCCAAAGTTACCTAAGAACTCACAAAAATTCAATTGGCTTGAATTTTATATATATTTTTTATTTTATTTATTTATTTATTTATTTGACAATACTGATTAAAAATACATATAAAGTAACATCGGTTACATAGTAACATAAGTTTTTAACAAAGAAAAAAAAATTGCCTTTCCTCAACATAAAGAGACAATGCCCTTGTGTTTGGTGAGGCAATTCTAATTCAATTAGTAAATTAAAAGATCGTGTAAGTTAGTAATAACGGCTATTGTAAGGAATAAGTAAGGTTAGAAAATTATATATAAATTAAAAAATTAAAATCATAATAAGTTTAAAAAAACATAATATAAATTAAAAAATCATTATTAATTAATGAATCATGTAAGTTAGTAACAAAAAATATTGTAATTAAT
This sequence comes from Limnephilus lunatus, assembly GCA_917563855.2. Lineage (NCBI taxonomy): Eukaryota > Metazoa > Arthropoda > Insecta > Trichoptera > Limnephilidae > Limnephilus > Limnephilus lunatus. Next base: position 50,370,028 of record OU830601.1, read on the forward strand.
GAGTATATAATATGTAAAAAAGAACGCAAGATTTATATAGTAGACTTAAAAATAAAGAAACTAAGAAATGAGAGAGAATGAAGAAATGAACGATTTAAATAATAGCAGACTTTTATCACACAAATAAATAAAGTAGTAGTTTTGTGTATTTTGGCCTCAAATACAAATTTTAGTTTAGTGTGTAAAAGGCCGTGCAGCTGTTTCTCTTAACTATATGTTATTTACACCATTAAATGGGTACATTTGTTTGAAACCAAATTATCTTTATAATTTGGTTTGATTATAAAAATAAATTGATTATTTTAGTTGATGTTTTGCTCTTTCCTCCTTATGAAGGATATTTTAATTAAAGTGTTCCAAATTTAAGTTTTTCTATTGTAGCATGACAGGCCACAAAGCAGGTAAGTGTTTTCTCCGAATAAAACACATTATTTATTTTATCAATGGGATATCTTTAGAAATGAACAGAGATGCAAACAACAGTAAAACATATTTTTATTTTCGTAGACAATTTCAGAAAATAATTATTGGTAAAAGGTCATCAATCTAAAAATATTATTATTATTGTTATAGATATTTAAAATGAAAAATCTGGAATCTATAGTTCGAAGTGTAATGATTGTGGCTTCTTTTATATAGGTAAAACTTCAAGAAAATTTGAAAATAAGGATAAAGGAACACGTGAGATGTTTAAAACCACTGGGGCGACCACGTGAAATAAATAAATTTGCCTCTCGAGATTTCCCATAAGATTATTTTTTTAATTTTTCGCCAACATAAAAAAAAACATTTCTTCGAATTTTAACATGGAGATATAAAAAAATATTATTATGCTATATAGCTAATGAATTACCCCGTATTTTACCGTTTATCTCATATTTGTAGGATTTAAAAAAATTATATAAAAAATCGTAAAGTTTATAACCGCGCGAATCCTGAGTGGTTTTTACTTTGAAACTAGCGTGAGGCCCGTGAGGGGTAATTATTCGAGTCAACATAGAATATTTTCGATTTCTGTATCTTGTCTGTGGTAAACTTGATAAAAAAAGGTGCATACAAAAATCCGTCGGAAAAAAAATGTTTTAAAAAATTATTTTTAACATCGTTCTAAAATAGTCTACGAAGTTCGGCTTATGACATCTATGGCTCTATGGTCATAATATATAAAGCATTTCAATGGGGTATTTCCACGTTTTTTTTATTACTTAAAAAAAATAAGCAAAAAATTACTATGATTACATTTTTATTTTATATTTATGCTGACGAATAATTTGTCTACAGCGAGTTAAAATTTCCCCTTTTTGAATTACCGCTAAAACGATTTTTGGGGCGTGGCTATCGTGTGACGTCATGGGTGCGGACGCTCAATGACAGTGCTTATTTATGCTGGTTCAGCTGAGCTACGCTTGTGACGTCACAAACCCATTTGAAAAAAACGGGCCGTTTTGATTTTGTCAGTTTTAGAGCGTTTTTAAAATCAATAATATTGAATGAAAACATAAAAAACAAACATTTTTAGTAAGATGATTAAAATCAGAAAAATGATATTTAAATATTCCGTACATTTTCAACAGAATCCCTCGTTTGTGGAAATACCCCATTGGTTCGTTTTAAAATAAATGGCTGGCCATGGAAATGTTTTAAATAATTACAATAAATGTTTTTCGAATGGTAGGAAAACGTGGTCCGATTTTGGACCGCTATCATTCGCGGAAAAATAAAAGTGGTCCATTTTTCGATCATAATCGCTCAAGTGGACAATAATAGTTTCTCGGAGTTTGCCAATCATTTGTTGGAGATGTGTCACACTTTTGACTTTAATAGTGGAATTGAGTTACTACATTGTAATTTTAATGGCGTTCAGTTGGACAAATTTAAAATCTTAGAAATAGAAAGAGCGTAAATACGAATTCAAATATTATGAATTATCAAAAAATATTTTTTAATGTCCCCTTTGTAAATTATGCCCTATTACACCCCTTCCCCCTTCCCACTCCCGCACAGTTCCATTGACACTGTTAAGTCTAGTGTTGCAATTTAGTTTTAAGTAAATCCTGAGGAAGTGAGCACCGCTTACGAAACATATCGGCTTTGTACAAAAAATAAACGCGATTAAAACAAATAAATCTTTTAATTTTGAATTAAAATGGTGCCGCAAAATAAGTTTGCTCTGTTTGAAGAGGTAAAATTTTTGAAAATAATTTTATCAATTTTGACACAATTGGATAATACGACATATTTATAATGTTATACATTTCGTCTGGTTCTGCAACATTATCACCGAGGGATCTTTTGTGAATTTCCACAAAACAAAACTAAAACGCACACATTCAAGTCATCATGAATATTAAACAGACATGGAGCCACAGAGGCACGGAGCTGTCGGCGCCTACCTAATCCTAGCAAAACAACCTCAACCAAGGCCAGGGCAGTGAATCAAGTTGGCCTGCTATTTATACAAGATCCTCGCATAAAATTATGTTATAAGCCATTCTACCTTGACATGTTGAAATGTTTTATACATGATGTCCGGAAACTGGACACTGGTAAATCTACGTCATAGAGATACATCCTAATTGAATCAATAAGTCTAAAATATGGTTCCTTTGTACTTCATTGTTGCTGGTTATTTGTATTGCTATATTAAAAGAAAGACGAAATATGTTCGGACTTATTTTTTATTTATAAAATTGTTCATATCATGCTGGCCTCCTCTGAATTTTTTTTGTTGATTGACTTGCATGTACCAAATAGATTCTATTTAATAGAAGGATTTTGTACTATCTGAACAATGTCAGAACCACCTGATTTTTTGGATAAATTGACTGCGTCGTTCAGAAAATATATTGAGTATCGACTGCGTAATCCAGAAATTATATTGACACCAATTGCATTCAAAGTCAATGAAGTGATAAAAGTAATGTTATTACAATAATTACAAAAAATATTGTAGGCCATTCTTGACAGCCCTTGATACTTCGTAACTGCACTCTATATTAAATTTATCTAGAATTGTAGAAGCTCAAACAGAGCGTGAATTTTTTTATTGAAACAATAACACAATCCTTGGACCGCAGTGGGATGGATCGATTCATATGTGGAGACACTGACTCCCAGACTTTCATCCACCTCTAAATTATTTTTCCATTCCTGAACTTCATATCTTTCCTTTCCTCAAAAAACCCTCCACACAGCATCCCCAAAGATGACATAGGCCCTGAGGGGAATTATTTTCCTCAGGGCCTTCTGTGTAAAAAAAGAAAAAAGTAAGACACTCTTGATTTTGACTGAGATGAGATAAACAAATTGTAATAACAAAGGCAGTAATGATTTTTTTAAATCGTCAAATATTGTGAGGTACGGTTGTACTAATGAAGTGTGTATTATAATGGTACTGTGTAAATAAATTAATAAAAATATTAAAATAGAATTGTCATATCATAAATACAAAATAACAGGCCAACTTGATTCAGTGTCATGGTTTTTGTTGAGGTGGTCTTGATCCTAGTAGGTGAGTACCTCCTGTCTATTGGACTAAGCGAAGTTGGTCAAATAAACGGAATATTAAAACACACTTTAGCTTTAAGTGAAGTCGGGCTTGTCTGCACGAAACTACGCCACGAAGCTAATGCTGCGAACGTTTTTAATAGTATCACTCTGAAAATAAAGTGCATTAAAGGTTTATCATTTTCTGTCTTCTCTTAATACAAAAAAGAGAAGACAGAAAAAAAAAAAAAATATTATAACACTACAAATTATTTATGCTTTGAACCGCTTACTCGTTAATACAGATACAGAATATTTTTTATTCAAACAGTTAGATTTAGCTTTATTATTACGAAAAGTGAGTATTTATGTCAGGAGAGCCAAAGAAACATGCTAAAAATATGCATTTAATATTTTAATTTTGTTTAAATTAATTTTATTTGACATTTGATAGACAATCAATCAATGCTGCCAATCATAGAAACAGTATTATTGCCATATAAAACAAAGTGAATGCATTATTGACAAGTTTGTACCTGTATTTATAACTGTAAAGAAATGTGTTACAATAATTAACACATACCCGCTAGACAAACCCTGCTTTGCCAAACAAACAATTCGAATTCTGGGATGTTTTTTAAAATTACGATGACATGCAGCTTTCGTAGTTTAAATCTCAATCTCATAATTAGAAGTACTTAGTTACTTTTTTGTTTTTTTTTTGACGAGAATTTATTTTATTATTATTTTATAGATTTAATTTTTAATTTATTTTATAAATTGGTACTTCCGACAAATGTCATATTTGATTGTCTATTAGTTAAAAAAGGAATATTCCGTATTATCCTTGCATCAAACTTCGACAACACGAACGTTCCGTATTATCCGTGAGGTGGACTCAATGCATATTTACCCAAAACAAATATGGAACTTATTTCCATTTGACCGTAACCGAATTCAGCTTTTTTTCTACATTTTTTTCCTAACCAACGGTTTATATACATAACATATGGGGGGAGGGGGGTGGTCTACAATGATTTTAACCAATTATATATTATTTACATTTGTTACCAAGTCGACTTTGACTGTCAAATTTCAAATTATTTTGGTTATTACCAGTAGGCTTAATTACTTCGGATTTGTAGCTTTACATGTTTTGTTCCACATTCTGGAATAAAACATTATTATTATTATTATTAAAAGAGGCAAACACATATGTACATATACAGAATTTAGTCTGCGAGAAAATGAGATGGTAACAATCGGTCTCCTCTTTGTGTGGTGCTTCGCAGCCTACCCATTCTTGTCTACTTTAGTTTTCTGAAGGTTTCACTTCTACCGATTGTGAATTGAACTCTATTTTTTTATTGCACGATTCCAAAAGTAAAGTATCATTACAAAAACCGCGTAAACTTAAAAAGTCATCAATAAGTATTTCATTTCGTAACTCATAACAATTTTTTTCATATTTTTCATAGCTTATTATATAATTTTTGACGGCCTACGTGGTTAATGGATCGTGGTCAAGGCTCTCGACTAGCAATTCGGAGGTCGTAGGTTCGAATTCCGGCGGGAACTGCAGCATTTACAGAATTTTAGAGTTACTGGCTAGTAAATTTTATTGGATTGGTTGAAAATGCATTTATAATAGACCAGATACGAAAAAAAAAGAATTTACATTCAGCCATAAATGAAGCAGAACTCACTATAGGTATCAGGGTGACCGGACAATTCAAAAAATTTGAATTTATGTTAGGTTATGTTATGGGCTTATTAATGACTTTTCAAAAGGGTGTTGAAACGCTACTTTGTTGAGTTGACGTAGAACCAGGTATCAGAATGCTGGAGGCACAACAATAATATAAAGAATCGATATGATCATTACTTACGTATTATGGTGATATAATAAAAATATAATTTTTTTTTTCAATATTACTCTCCTTTTTTCCATTGAATGGATGGCAGTTGTACCGTAGAAAAGCTGTGATGAACCTGTTTCACTCCGGTATAGGTGGGTAAAATTTTTTTTAAATATAGAATATGATCACACTATCGACATCTTTCGGGTGGTTTTAAAATCAATATTAAAGGAATCCTTTTTAAACTTTTGGGGTTTCCTTGCCACGAAGGGGTGTAAACAGTTAGGAAAAAAAACGACTATCCAATCGGAATAGAGATGAGGACAGTAGGTGCGTCTTAAACCAATCACAGGCTGGGGGCGTGGGATGAGAGATTTGAAAAATTAAGATTCCAAGATTATCTCACGGTTTGGTCGGGCAGATATTTTAAGAGGATAGTACCACTTCTAACTTGGTCATAAATCGCATTTTTATGGGAGCAGGAGGGGATCGACAACAGTTGATTTCACGTCTGGAATCGGGAAGTTTTGCGGGGATCTCGGTGGCGGAAAATTCAAAAGGACAAATATCATTCACTGATAACTAGAGTAGCAAGCGATCTCGATTACTTAGTAATCGTGAAACGGGAGTGGACATTGACGGTCTTAACCGCTTTTTCCAGACAAATATCTAGCGGATTCTGCAGGTAGACGATGGGGGAAAGTGTTAGACGTGGAAAACCCACAGGAGCCGATCTCTTCAAGGTAGTCGAGGGAAATCAATTCATGTTAGTGACCATATGAAATCTAAGATTTTGTATTGGATTTTTGTCCGTTAGTTTAGAGGGGAGGGAAGGTTTACGATCTCTTGTTCTTTAAGTGGGTCTCGAGTGCGAAACATCTGACATGATTTTGGGTCTCTAAGGTGCGCATTAAGCTGAAATCACCACTTGATTTTACATACAGAGGATAGGAGAAAGAAATTAGTGAAAAAGCATAAAATTTAACGACCTGACAGGATTTTAAATTATTTGAAAACTCAAGTATTTTCTTGATCACTAGGCGAATAATTAAGGGGGATTTATCGGTTTTGGTGCCAGAGAGAGATGTAATATGTAGGATGAACTATGAAATGGGGGAAAAAAACGTTCGAAGGCAGGATTGGAATGGGATCTTTGCAGTAGTTATAGCCCATAGGAAAGGAGAATCGAGGTTATAAAAGTTTAGATTATTATAAAATAAGGTTCTAAGAGCATCACGACTTTGCGGGGAGATGACCAAGTAATTGGAGTTTGCACTTGGGCATTTGCAAACGCGAGAAATATTAAAAATTGTATACGAACACAAGAAACGCGACATGTAGCCAGAAACGGACACGGCTGAGTGTGCACACTAGCGGTACGTTCGATACAGGATATTCAGTCACGAATTTATTAGAAAATCCATAGCCAAATGTTAGAACGTCGGAATATCTAGGCAGTGACGTGTTGGGAGTAGCTAAAATAATATATGCATAATAGATGACAGTCGGAACATATTATAGGTTGCTAGGTTGAAATCGGACTTGGGGATTTCGAGAAAAGTATGGAAAATATATCGAAAATTCAGGATACGCCGTACCTGGAAGCGATTTTAAAAATGGTAGAACGGACACGATAGGATTTCGAGAAAAGTTGAATTAATTAGTCACATGATAAAAGGTAGATTATATTAACTAATCATGCGGAGATTCGTGTGGGAATCAGATGTTTAGACCCGAATACGCCCCTGATCGGTGGCAACAGAGGAGAGTCATTGTAGGGAGGTTGGTCGATCGGAACAGGACGTTAGAAGGAAAAGGTAGTAACCGGCGTGATAGGATTATGGAAAAGGAAAGGACGATATTACGCGTTCATTAGAAGTCGAATTTGCAAAAATTAAAATTGATTTATGTGGAAATGGATGATCAAAAAGGGAAGTTGAGAGGAGAGAGGGGACAATTCGTGACAATTCGGGAATACAGGGTGAGGTCTCGGGAAGAAAACGCGCGAAACTGGGGTGTTGGAAATTTACCGGGGACCAAATGGCTATCTGAGCGATTTGACTAGAGTGGATTTTGTACAAAGTGTATCGAACTAGACTCAGTGAAAAGATAATAACCTAATAGAGTGGATTTTAGTCGAATCACTTAAATTCTAAAAATAATAATTAATCAATCGATAAAACCAAAAGGAAGGAAAACGGTGAATACGTCTGTGAAGTTAACGGAATTATATTGTTCCCGGTGTTGTGTTTAATTCCCCGGTCTTAATATAAATAATCATCTTTTAAGGTGCACGAGAGAGAAAAGATATTTTCTATAAATATCTATTCTAAATAATAATCACGGTCTCGAATCTTAATAATAATAATATAATGCTTCCAATTCAGGTTGAGGAAGTTTTACTAAATCAGATTAAGCCTAAATAATAACTGAACAGTCGTTTAAAACTACAATAATAGACTCGTTTTATAATAAATATATATTAGAGAACTTCCATATTGCACTTAAGGGTCGTACAATAATAATAATAACCTACGAACGAATGTTTAGCTTAGGTATATCACAGTACGTGAATTATGGAGTCACAATTTAGAGTCACAATTGCGCAATACTCGGAATGTAGCGACGAAGATACCAGTTTATATAAAGCTTATAAGACAGTAGGGAGGTTTTTTTTTTGTTTTCTATATAGGTACAGGACCACGGGATACGTAATTAAGACATCATTGGTTGTGTTTACCCGACTGGAAAATTAAACAATTACGTACGGGTAAGTTAATGAATCTATAATTGAATTACAGGCCATTGGATGCAGAAGGACGGAATAGAACGCGAATCCTGGACAGTTACTTTCATCCGTTCCAGCGGCGAGGAAAAATTAATAACACCTTATCAGCTGATATGTTAACCGTATTATGTAACGCATGGGATAGAGAACATCTTTTGTTTCAGTCATCTGGCGACGGAGGGTCAGGGAAACAAACAAAAAATGAACGAGATATGGTGCTTACACCGCCGTGGGTGCTGTACACTCAACCAAATGGAGAATGTTTTCAAGTGTACGAGACACCAAATAGAAAGCGACTGTCTGCAACCTAAACAAACGTAAATTTAAAACTAACAGGTACTCCTTTGAATTCCTATTTGTTGAATTGCGCCTTTTAAACTTTATGGTTGAACAATGTGGTGGTGACACCGAGGCTATACATATGTGTCAATGTCTGGTCCATCGGTAAGGGTCTTCCCACATTGTCCTGTTAGGAGGGGATGCTCACCATAGACTGATCGGGTCACGCGAGATGCTGGAAGCAATTCCCTTTCGCGGAACCGTGTCGAGAGAATGGGCGTGACGAGACGGATTTGAATTGAGTTGCCAAACGGTATGAAAGGACGCGGTTCGCTGACGGAGGCGTCTTGGCCAAAAGCATCTCGGGTTGCCGGCAAGGTAGTGTGGGAGGAGCATAAGCAGCACATTTTGTGGGAACAACCCCTCAGCGCTTGCACATTTTTTAATTCTATCGACCTAGAAGCAAACATAAAGCCTAGACAATACTTAGGTAGTATGTTCGCTACTAGAGGTGGTTTATTCGCTGGCCAGGTCACGCAGGAGGAAGGATCTGTCTATCACAAGCTGTAGCCACATGTTCGCGAGTAGAGCCGTGACAAGGGACGAATTGGATTACCCCTTCTAGAGCCAGTAAAGTAGTCCTGGAGGTGTTCGATACTGGGGTTGATTGGGAAAGGTTTGAAGGCATGCCGTCCTTCTTTGGTTATGGAAGGGTCCGGGTATCTGGTTGGTCGTCAAGAGATCTTCTGGGTGCCATGGGTATAGCCTTGACATGCTTTGGTCGGGAGGTCGTGTCCGGAGAGCCGACCACCTGGTCAATTTGGTCAAGTGGAGGAGCCAGTACTAGTTTGCAAAAACTGCATGATCCATATCCATCCCTCCCTTATCCCTTCCATCTTAGGTACGAAGTTTGCGTTTACTAACAATATAATATTATCAAAATTATGTATAGGGTTCCGCCATGGAGAGATGCAGAGGAGCCACCAAATAACTAAATGAAACATTCTAGGTATGTATTTTAAAATCTATTAAGACGTATAGGATCATAGATCAACCTTATAGGCTTCCCAGAATTACAGGGGGTACTGCGAGAGTATTAAAACAACGTGCAACATTAGAGACGTAATGGGGATATATTTAGGATAGATTTAGACAATAAGTATCCTTCTTACGTTCAAGAGATACAGAGAAATTCTTCCACACCTTATCTAAAAGAACCAAAAAGTTACCACATACAGACATTAAATACCTATTCTAGATTTTCTAGTACCTTTGAAACAAAAATAAAACACAACGTAAAGGAAAGGGTTTATTGTAAAGTTTTCCCGGAAGGAGAAAGCCTTTTGCTGTGTTCAGTCACAGGGGTGGGAAAAGCGAGTCATGATTCAAGACATTATTGGCGAATCAAACAGTACGAGAGAAGGATCTACCGTCCGGAGATCGAAACGCAAGAGAGGAGAGTATTAAAACCTAAGTCGGGGTTTGACTCATCACAAGTGTTGCCGCGAAACCAGGAGATAAGGTTTTACAAGCTGGAGGAGTTTCGATGTATCTTAGTGCAATTTGAAGGATATTTACTAATTATTACGTGGGTTAAGAAAAAAATATATAAAGAAATCAGTAGCAAAATTTATCACGCCAAAAGTTTAAATCTGTAAATGTAGGTCATTGCCGCTTAGACAGGTAGATAATACGGAAAAAAAGAAAAAAAAAATGTCAACAAACCATTAACGAAGATTTATCACTTCATCTGTTTAAATGTAGGTCATTGCCTTTTCAGTCAGAGTGCGGAGAAAAAAATGGGATGCAACAAAAAAAAAGGGTCCGGCAAACACATCATAAAGATTGAAGATTTATGACTTTGCGTTCGACTGCGACAACTGCAGTATGTACCGAACTGGGGTGGAAAAAAAACACTAGTTAAAAACAGCCGTTATAATCACTCGGAAGAGAATTGAATCGTTGAGAAAAAAAAAACCTGTGTAGACACGTAGGTATACACGAATATGTTTTGCGAAGGTACTTGCAGCTTAGGGAGGAAATAGGATCGACCATTGTTAGAATACCTACGTATGGTTAGTTAGAGAATAAAAAAATATTACCATGTTTAAGTGAGTACCTAAAGGATTTTTTTTGGTCTCAGGGAGGAAACGAAATCAGCTAAACAATTTGTGGATTTAGACATGTTTGGGTTAAGCACTGGGAAGAGAGTGAGAAAACGTTATTACCATGTTAAAGGAAGAAAAGGATTTTTTTTGGCTTAGGGAGGAAACGTAGTCAGCTAAACGGTTAGTGGATTTAGACATGTTTGGGTTAAGGCACGCTGGAGAAAAAAAAGTTACCATGTTAAAGGGAGAAAAGGATTTTTTTTGGCTTAGGGAGGAAACGTAGTCAGCTAAACGGTTAGTGGATTTAGACATGTTTGGGTTAAGACACGCTGGAAAAAAAAAAATTTTACCATGTTAAAGGGAGAAAAGGATATTTTTTTTGCTTAGGGAGGAAACATAATCGGCTAACGGTTAGTGGATTTAGACATGGGTTGGGTTAGAACCACACTGGTAGGAGAGATTTAGGTTCAAACGGGTTGGAAATCAGTTGGAATTATGTAGAAAGAAAAAAAATTTTTTTCTTTAACAAAAATAATCAAGAGTATTTATTTAATGGTATCCTACCTTCGATAAGAAGCGGCGAGAAAGTGTGTCACGTATTAGGGGAGATAGTCCTCCAAAAAATTCATTCAATATAAAATCACCGGGGTGATAATATTGATGTTAGTCAACCTCCGATAGGCTTCGAACGGTTGTTAGATTGGAGTGACCAGACGATTAGTTTAAAAAATTATGCAATCGGACCAGCTTTGAGTAGTTCTGTTTATCGGAGTAAACATGGATATCTACACTAATCGTTATATTGAATAGAGATAGTTTAACAAAAAAAAAAAGGGGCAAGAACAAACGACAGAAAAAGGGTCGGTCATAAAATTGCGTACGGAAAAAATACGGACCCGACAGAGCGCAGGGTACGTACAGATGTAAGCCGTGAAGATATTAAGAAGATACACGTTTAGTTGGTAAACGGATGAGTTCATAGTCACCGAAATTTGGTATCTTATCTTACTCCAATTGGGGCGAACGATGAGAAAATTCAACTACATTGCGAGAAGACGTTTTATGTTAAATACGGTCCGGATTTGAAAAGGTTTACTTACAATAGTGTTAGGGTAAAATTGTAAATAAGATGTGGCCCGGGCGCCTCTTAAAGACAGATAACAGATAACAGCGGATACCGAAGAATGCGAAAAAAAATGGTTACAAGGGCTGTGGGGCGACAGTTTGAAACCAGGTATAGGGAAGTGCACTAATGGATCGATGGAGGCAGGGCCGAATTGGGAAAAACGCTCAAGATTTTTATAAGGAAAATAGTTAAATAATTTAAATACGATGACCATCGGGGTGTAGGATAATAGAACGGTTGTGAAAAGTCTAGAGTTGTGGAAGAAAATAAAACCCCGGGGGGGAGGGGAGAAATAGAACGGACAGTTACCTGCAAGGAGGAGGGGTACAAAACATTTAGGTACGACAAATTTTGAAAAGGGAAGAAACGAAAAAGTAGGGGGGGGGGGGAAACTAGCTAAAACCTGCATTTAGAAATGACTCCACTGACTAAACACTAATAGCGTGTTTTGTCACTGGAGATAATTTCTATAGGGAGGCTGTGATGAACCTGTTTCACTCCGGTATAGGTGGGTAAAATTTTTTTTAAATATAGAATATGATCACACTATCGACATCTTTCGGGTGGTTTTAAAATCAATATTAAAGGAATCCTTTTTAAACTTTTGGGGTTTCCTTGCCACGAAGGGGTGTAAACAGTTAGGAAAAAAAACGACTATCCAATCGGAATAGAGATGAGGACAGTAGGTGCGTCTTAAACCAATCACAGGCTGGGGGCGTGGGATGAGAGATTTGAAAAATTAAGATTCCAAGATTATCTCACGGTTTGGTCGGGCAGATATTTTAAGAGGATAGTACCACTTCTAACTTGGTCATAAATCGCATTTTTATGGGAGCAGGAGGGGATCGACAACAGTTGATTTCACGTCTGGAATCGGGAAGTTTTGCGGGGATCTCGGTGGCGGAAAATTCAAAAGGACAAATATCATTCACTGATAACTAGAGTAGCAAGCGATCTCGATTACTTAGTAATCGTGAAACGGGAGTGGACATTGACGGTCTTAACCGCTTTTTCCAGACAAATATCTAGCGGATTCTGCAGGTAGACGATGGGGGAAAGTGTTAGACGTGGAAAACCCACAGGAGCCGATCTCTTCAAGGTAGTCGAGGGAAATCAATTCATGTTAGTGACCATATGAAATCTAAGATTTTGTATTGGATTTTTGTCCGTTAGTTTAGAGGGGAGGGAAGGTTTACGATCTCTTGTTCTTTAAGTGGGTCTCGAGTGCGAAACATCTGACATGATTTTGGGTCTCTAAGGTGCGCATTAAGCTGAAATCACCACTTGATTTTACATACAGAGGATAGGAGAAAGAAATTAGTGAAAAAGCATAAAATTTAACGACCTGACAGGATTTTAAATTATTTGAAAACTCAAGTATTTTCTTGATCACTAGGCGAATAATTAAGGGGGATTTATCGGTTTTGGTGCCAGAGAGAGATGTAATATGTAGGATGAACTATGAAATGGGGGAAAAAAACGTTCGAAGGCAGGATTGGAATGGGATCTTTGCAGTAGTTATAGCCCATAGGAAAGGAGAATCGAGGTTATAAAAGTTTAGATTATTATAAAATAAGGTTCTAAGAGCATCACGACTTTGCGGGGAGATGACCAAGTAATTGGAGTTTGCACTTGGGCATTTGCAAACGCGAGAAATATTAAAAATTGTATACGAACACAAGAAACGCGACATGTAGCCAGAAACGGACACGGCTGAGTGTGCACACTAGCGGTACGTTCGATACAGGATATTCAGTCACGAATTTATTAGAAAATCCATAGCCAAATGTTAGAACGTCGGAATATCTAGGCAGTGACGTGTTGGGAGTAGCTAAAATAATATATGCATAATAGATGACAGTCGGAACATATTATAGGTTGCTAGGTTGAAATCGGACTTGGGGATTTCGAGAAAAGTATGGAAAATATATCGAAAATTCAGGATACGCCGTACCTGGAAGCGATTTTAAAAATGGTAGAACGGACACGATAGGATTTCGAGAAAAGTTGAATTAATTAGTCACATGATAAAAGGTAGATTATATTAACTAATCATGCGGAGATTCGTGTGGGAATCAGATGTTTAGACCCGAATACGCCCCTGATCGGTGGCAACAGAGGAGAGTCATTGTAGGGAGGTTGGTCGATCGGAACAGGACGTTAGAAGGAAAAGGTAGTAACCGGCGTGATAGGATTATGGAAAAGGAAAGGACGATATTACGCGTTCATTAGAAGTCGAATTTGCAAAAATTAAAATTGATTTATGTGGAAATGGATGATCAAAAAGGGAAGTTGAGAGGAGAGAGGGGACAATTCGTGACAATTCGGGAATACAGGGTGAGGTCTCGGGAAGAAAACGCGCGAAACTGGGGTGTTGGAAATTTACCGGGGACCAAATGGCTATCTGAGCGATTTGACTAGAGTGGATTTTGTACAAAGTGTATCGAACTAGACTCAGTGAAAAGATAATAACCTAATAGAGTGGATTTTAGTCGAATCACTTAAATTCTAAAAATAATAATTAATCAATCGATAAAACCAAAAGGAAGGAAAACGGTGAATACGTCTGTGAAGTTAACGGAATTATATTGTTCCCGGTGTTGTGTTTAATTCCCCGGTCTTAATATAAATAATCATCTTTTAAGGTGCACGAGAGAGAAAAGATATTTTCTATAAATATCTATTCTAAATAATAATCACGGTCTCGAATCTTAATAATAATAATATAATGCTTCCAATTCAGGTTGAGGAAGTTTTACTAAATCAGATTAAGCCTAAATAATAACTGAACAGTCGTTTAAAACTACAATAATAGACTCGTTTTATAATAAATATATATTAGAGAACTTCCATATTGCACTTAAGGGTCGTACAATAATAATAATAACCTACGAACGAATGTTTAGCTTAGGTATATCACAGTACGTGAATTATGGAGTCACAATTTAGAGTCACAATTGCGCAATACTCGGAATGTAGCGACGAAGATACCAGTTTATATAAAGCTTATAAGACAGTAGGGAGGTTTTTTTTTTGTTTTCTATATAGGTACAGGACCACGGGATACGTAATTAAGACATCATTGGTTGTGTTTACCCGACTGGAAAATTAAACAATTACGTACGGGTAAGTTAATGAATCTATAATTGAATTACAGGCCATTGGATGCAGAAGGACGGAATAGAACGCGAATCCTGGACAGTTACTTTCATCCGTTCCAGCGGCGAGGAAAAATTAATAACACCTTATCAGCTGATATGTTAACCGTATTATGTAACGCATGGGATAGAGAACATCTTTTGTTTCAGTCATCTGGCGACGGAGGGTCAGGGAAACAAACAAAAAATGAACGAGATATGGTGCTTACACCGCCGTGGGTGCTGTACACTCAACCAAATGGAGAATGTTTTCAAGTGTACGAGACACCAAATAGAAAGCGACTGTCTGCAACCTAAACAAACGTAAATTTAAAACTAACAGGTACTCCTTTGAATTCCTATTTGTTGAATTGCGCCTTTTAAACTTTATGGTTGAACAATGTGGTGGTGACACCGAGGCTATACATATGTGTCAATGTCTGGTCCATCGGTAAGGGTCTTCCCACATTGTCCTGTTAGGAGGGGATGCTCACCATAGACTGATCGGGTCACGCGAGATGCTGGAAGCAATTCCCTTTCGCGGAACCGTGTCGAGAGAATGGGCGTGACGAGACGGATTTGAATTGAGTTGCCAAACGGTATGAAAGGACGCGGTTCGCTGACGGAGGCGTCTTGGCCAAAAGCATCTCGGGTTGCCGGCAAGGTAGTGTGGGAGGAGCATAAGCAGCACATTTTGTGGGAACAACCCCTCAGCGCTTGCACATTTTTTAATTCTATCGACCTAGAAGCAAACATAAAGCCTAGACAATACTTAGGTAGTATGTTCGCTACTAGAGGTGGTTTATTCGCTGGCCAGGTCACGCAGGAGGAAGGATCTGTCTATCACAAGCTGTAGCCACATGTTCGCGAGTAGAGCCGTGACAAGGGACGAATTGGATTACCCCTTCTAGAGCCAGTAAAGTAGTCCTGGAGGTGTTCGATACTGGGGTTGATTGGGAAAGGTTTGAAGGCATGCCGTCCTTCTTTGGTTATGGAAGGGTCCGGGTATCTGGTTGGTCGTCAAGAGATCTTCTGGGTGCCATGGGTATAGCCTTGACATGCTTTGGTCGGGAGGTCGTGTCCGGAGAGCCGACCACCTGGTCAATTTGGTCAAGTGGAGGAGCCAGTACTAGTTTGCAAAAACTGCATGATCCATATCCATCCCTCCCTTATCCCTTCCATCTTAGGTACGAAGTTTGCGTTTACTAACAATATAATATTATCAAAATTATGTATAGGGTTCCGCCATGGAGAGATGCAGAGGAGCCACCAAATAACTAAATGAAACATTCTAGGTATGTATTTTAAAATCTATTAAGACGTATAGGATCATAGATCAACCTTATAGGCTTCCCAGAATTACAGGGGGTACTGCGAGAGTATTAAAACAACGTGCAACATTAGAGACGTAATGGGGATATATTTAGGATAGATTTAGACAATAAGTATCCTTCTTACGTTCAAGAGATACAGAGAAATTCTTCCACACCTTATCTAAAAGAACCAAAAAGTTACCACATACAGACATTAAATACCTATTCTAGATTTTCTAGTACCTTTGAAACAAAAATAAAACACAACGTAAAGGAAAGGGTTTATTGTAAAGTTTTCCCGGAAGGAGAAAGCCTTTTGCTGTGTTCAGTCACAGGGGTGGGAAAAGCGAGTCATGATTCAAGACATTATTGGCGAATCAAACAGTACGAGAGAAGGATCTACCGTCCGGAGATCGAAACGCAAGAGAGGAGAGTATTAAAACCTAAGTCGGGGTTTGACTCATCACAAAGCTGATGGTCTTTATCTGATATAAATAGAGTTTTATGATTTATAACAGGGTCGCGTAATGTGAAATAGGTTAATAAATAAAATAAAATCATTATTTATTCAGGATTGCTGACATATACAGTACGTATAGTATTAAATATGAACGAACGAATGCGAACTGGTGCATGTTTGTGTAAAATTTGAGAACTACATAGCCAGTAGCAACCATGTGTTCCTTTTTGGCCCGCAGGGAGAGACTCTGAACGGACCGTTATTCGTTCCCACCATACTTGGGGCACCATTGGCCAAATCATATATTTTTTCATGTCTAGTAAGTCTAGTTCTTGTGGAAAAAATATAAATGTAAGTTTTTAAGAACAAGCCACGCCTGAGTGGGATTCAATAACTATATATACATCGCAACTAACTGGTTAGTAGCGATATTTCAACACATTTTCTTTAGTTGACTGCCCTAATTTGTTAGAACTAATCTGTATTAATATACCTGCCAGACAAACTCGCAATAACGATGTATTCAATTTTAACAATTCCCTCAATACTAACTATTCTATCAATTCACCAATCCCTAGAATTCATAGCCTTGCAAATAAACATTGTGAATCTATAGATATATTTGGTGTTGACAGTTTTACAACTTTCAAGAGACAACTCATCTGTATTTTATCTGCTGATAATTAACTTTTTTATTTTTGTTCTTTTCATAAAACCTCCTCTCATTTAAAATCTTACCAGTAATTTACAACCTTATTATATTTTATATTGCTATTCTATTTAGTTCTGTTTTATCATCCTACATTATTATACACATATAATTGTTTGTTTATACCAAAGTTTATACCTACTAACTAGCTTTTACACATTGCACTTTATTGTATTTCAGGTTTTATTACAGATTTTTTCTTATTACTCATACTATTTCATTTCTTTTATGATGTTTAAGTTTTTTTAATGTTTTTAATTTTTGTTATGTTCTATAGGTACCTTGTGATGATGATTGCTTTTTTATTTATTCTGTTTTATTGCTTTAGTAACATATGAGTACATAATTATTATTGTTATTATACTTTTCCTTCTATGCTTGTAAAAGCCCACTAGGGCGTAAATACATATAAATAAATGTAATGGACCACTTAATTATTGTTTATTTATTCATTAACGCCCTTTTTCGGGGCTATTACATTTTTCTTTCACTTTATAGTATGTGTAAACTTAACTTTATCCATATGAACAATTAATCTCATTAAACTGAAAATCCACCTGCTACCTTCATTCGCCCGTACCAACCGGTGGGTCGTGATATTTCAAGACATGGCATTGTCACTTAATTTTAATTCGCCTGTGGCGCTTTTAGGTGTTTTCCGTCTTCCTTTTTTATGCAGGGGGAGGGGGGAGCGTTGAAGAAAATTCTTCGGATAAAGAAGGGAAATAAGCTATACGATGCTGCTAGCTGCTAGGCAACACGAAGCACGATTACGACGGACGATCAGACGGGCAGTCAAAAGCGCACTGATTGAGCAGGCTCGCACGAGTATCGTCAATGGTTGCATGGCTCCCCGAAAATGATTACATACTTATACGGCCCGCCACCAAAACTGCCGACCGCTCGTCTATAGAATTTCTGGCGAATTGCTGCCTCTTAAAAATTTCCGCCTTAGGCAAGTAGATTGCCAATATCTTAACACAGTTATTACATCTATAGCATTCTGCCAATTTTACATAATTTATTCCCCTGCAATGTCTTTATCTTTAACCGCTTTTCTATTGAATGATCAAAGTCTTTTTCTCATATTTTCCTATCTCATCATTTGTAGTTTGGTATATTTAATTTATGCTACTGTCTGCCGTATAAAAGTACCCATCTCAGTGCCGTACTCCAGGGATTATATCAGAACTCCGTTGCCGACTGCTAGGCTGGCTTCCTTTGCCAATTTTTCCCAGAAGGGAAGCCAAACAGTCACTTGACGTTATCTAACACGAACCATGTCACATCCTCACGTCTTCACAATCAGATTATTTAATAATTTTGACAGCGCAAGTCCTTTTAATTTAACTTAAGTTTACCGGGCTTGAAAAACTCACACCAACATTGATTCACATAAAGCGTTACTTTAGTTTATAAGTCCTGTTTAAATTTGACCGTTTTGCATTTCGCCTGTCTGTAAACTTGTTTGTACGTTTGTTTTTGTTTCAAGATGGATGGTGGTTTTTGGATGGTTGTTCATAATAAGATTTTTAAAAAACCACTTTGCCCTTTTTTGTTTACCATCGATTCTGGAAGAGCTAAACATATAAAATAAGCTGTCAAAAAATTATGTTTGTAAACCAATTGTGCTCGGTGTAACTAAGCACCTTGTCCTATTTGATACTTTTCGATGTAACATTGAAAAAAAAAATTAAATGGCTAATTAAATACAGTATTGTAGTTTATCATTAAATCCTGTTCTTAGAACCAGATCTCCACTGAATACCCCTTTGGACTTTAGGAGAAAATATGTATAAGGGATGAAAATAAAGCTTATGATTGATGTGAAGTTAGAAAGGGACACAGATATGAGAAGGTCACTTTGACAGGGGTCTAACCACGAAAAGATAGACCTGTGATCTCATCTGGAAGATCATGTAATCCCAGTATCAGTCCAGGTAAACCATTAGTATATTAATAATAACGGTAATATAATTTGGTAGATTTTTAATTTTTCTGGAAATGGTTTTCTACAAAACGACCTGAATATTTATGTTTGTCGTGTAAATTACTTATACAAAATGTATTGACGTTTACTTGTCAAAGTCTTTAATGTCAAAGTTTTCAAATCCCATGCGTGTTTTATTAAAAATTTTAAAATATTGTTAACGTCTTTCATAACAAAGTTGTTAAAAAAAAAATTTAGAATTGGCGTCTGAGTATTTCGCTGTTATCTACTCTCGACATTTTCTCACTCAATGGAGATACTTTAAATATAAATAATATATTATTGAACAAGAAGATAACACAAATAATCTAAACGAAAATCTGCAATAGAACGAGACACAGAAAATACAAAGATAACGGTCGCAACTGGGACTCGAACCCACTTCCTCTCGTTTTATAGGGACATACGCCTCTAGCAATTCGACTACTGAGACCTCTTATTTAAATGTCATTTTGTAAATCTCATTTTTCAAATGTTAGAATTAATCATCTTCGACTATTTTTTTCCACGTTATTGGCAGCTACCTTTTTACATTGACAACAAGTGTTCGATGCATTGGTTTGAAACCTAGATAGTGTATTGGATAAAAATATCCGATATTATCTATACGGAAAAAATTATTGACTTTTTGAAGTGAAATCTTCTTTAGCACCGTTGTGATTTGAAACCC
This sequence comes from Limnephilus lunatus, assembly GCA_917563855.2. Taxonomy (NCBI): domain Eukaryota; kingdom Metazoa; phylum Arthropoda; class Insecta; order Trichoptera; family Limnephilidae; genus Limnephilus; species Limnephilus lunatus. The sequence continues at coordinate 50,389,953 of OU830601.1, forward strand.
GATGAAACGAAATAGCGACAATAAAAAAAGACAAATGCATACATCTATAAGATTTAGACTGCGAGAGAATGAGATAGAATAATCGGTCACCTCATTGTGCGGTGCTTCATAGCTTCCCCACTCTTGTCTATTTTCATTTCCTGAAGGTTTCACTTCTACCGCATGTGAAATGCACAATTTCTGCCAATAATAGGGAAACAAAAGATATAAGTGTTAATTTTGAAGTTTCAATTATGAGATTTACAAAAATGACATTTAAATAAAAGGTCTCAGCAGCCGAATTAGTAGAGGCATTTGTTCCGGTAAAACGAGAGGTTCTGGGTTAGAGTCCCAGTTGCGACCGTTATCTTTGTATTTTCGGTGTCTTTTTATTTTTCAAATTTTCGTTTAGATTAGATACTAATGTTTTCTTCTTCTTCAATAATATATTACATTGATGGAAACACCTTTAAAAGTTATAAAAATAGAGTTCTACACAAAATATATATACATTTATATATCGTCGCGCAAGATCAACAAAGTAAGAGAGGGTATAAATATATATAATTTGTGTGTTTTGCAATATTGACTGCCAAATGTTCTAAATGAGTATTTGTATTTACCTGAACCAAACACAAATATTATAACTCTATATGGATAAATGCACAAAGCTCAGGAATTTCATGAATTCATTTGTAAATTATATTTTAATAATTTCAAAGCATTTCGGAGCGTACTGGAATATTTTCGAAAACCCTTCGAGTTTTTAGAATTTCCGAGAACAGTCGGCTCAGAACGTTTTACCAAACAAATGTCCAAAGCGACGCGGACGCTGGGCATTCTATGCGATGGGGCCAGTATTAAATACATTTCAGAATTATTTCGACCGTTTGAACAAAACCACAAAAAGGCAAAATATTTTTAGACTTTGGTTGCCTTCATAAAGTTATGAATAAAATTAAACTCATTGTGCGCTTTTATTATCACCGATTCACGGTTACGGTACCGTGACGGCAAACAAGGCAATGAATATAGGTTCCTTATCGTTATAATGCGGCAGCGCATTCAAAAGATGAGATACACAATGTATTCAAATATATTAATTTTTTAATTGTTTTTGTATTTAATTCGTAGAACTCCATCTAATTTTTATATTTAAATAAAATTAAATTTAATGTGTTATTATAAAAATTTAAAAAACGAGTGTGATTTAGACCACACGACTGAAGTAAAACTTCACTAACTTATAAAATAACAATATGACATTGGGGTGACATATGACATTGGGGTGACATATAACCATGGGGTGACCTATGACCTTGGGGTGACCTACGACCAAGGGGTGACTTACGCTGTAGGGTGAACTATGACCTTGGGGTGACCTACGACCTTGGGGTGACCTACGACTTTGGGGTGACTTACGACATTGTGGTGATTTACGACCTTTGGGTGACCTAAGACCTTAAGGTGACCTATGATCTTGGGTGACCTACGAACTTGGGGTGACCTACGAACTTGGGGTGACCTACGACCGTCGGTTAGTATGTACGCCTTAACTTAGTTTTGCAGTATGTACGCCTCGCCCGATCACAGTTCGCATCGATCACCGTTCACATCGATTACCGTTCGCATCATACTTTTCGTAACGCTTCACACTTTTCGTAACGCATTCACCAGCTTACCCCCCAAGTCGAGCGTGCGTAAAGAAGTTTTACTTCAAAAATACACAATGTTTGTAGGTCTCTTTCCTCCATTTTCTTGCATCTCTCACAAACTGCACTGTGACATCTACGTAGCCCCTACCAATACTACATACTTGGCTTGACGATAATTTTGAAAGTATGTATATATTGGGATTTGGGTGAAATAAATAGCAGCGTAAATCTTAGGCCTAATCCTATAAGCTTATGTGTTTGTCTCTTTTTAGTGTCGCTCGCTCCGTATCATCGAGTTTTAAATCTTTTAAAGATATTTTCATTACAAAAATAAATACAAGTGTTCAATTCACACGCGATATAAGTGAACTAACAAACTATCACGTCGTTTCTCCGCAGGGGTAGGCAGAGAGGCATCTTGGCACACACTCCTTGCCTCGCTCACATTCATACATCGTCTCATACATGCTCTTCTATTATTCCGACTTTTCACATGGCCCGACTCAAGTATTTGATTCACTTGGTCATGGCATGCCTTCCTCGGGCGTCCCCGACTCCTTCTACAATTCACATTTGCGTCATATATTCTCCTTACACTCTTTTCCTCTTTCATTCGCTCTACATGCCCAAACCATCCGAGCGTCCCTTTTTTATTTAAATATAAGTGAAATCTTCAGAAAACTAAAGAAGACGAGAGTGGGGGACTACGAGGCACCGCACAAAGAGGAGACCGATTATACTATCTAATTATATCACAGGCTAAATCCAATAGATACATGTATTGTCGCTCTTTTTCATTACATCGATTTTCAAATCTCAACAGTGCTGAAGAAGTTTTTACTTCAATAACATTTCCACACAGAATATTACCATCATAACTTTCAATTTTAAAATACATGTAGGTCCGTGAACAGGAAATATGAAATAAGTCACGCACGAGTAAATAAGCATACAAGATAATTGTTTACGGAACTGTTCTGAACATAATAGCATAAATTACCGAGATCTAAGCGATCCCAACCGTATTGGTATTTCGCTTCGGTAAATCTCTATGAAAACATTCAGATGTGCATGTAAAATTATTTATGGAACCGCTCCGGGCAACCGAAGGTCTACTATTGATGGGGACGGAGGGTAATGTGGTGGTCGATCCCTTTTTGCTTAATAAATCGCCTTCGAACATTGTAACTGCTTCGGACGTTGTAACCGTTGTAACTTTGACCGTATTTATTATTGGGTGGTCATTTGTTCTGAGAACTGTCAAAACAACTGACTTTACAAATACGCAACACATGAAACAACCTGTTTTATAGAATTCAGTAAGAAAACTTGGCTACAATGCATTCGCTTTAGTTTTTTAAACACCATTTTTGATTAGGTCTAATTTATTTTGAATGAGTGCATAAAATTTAGTTTTATTCCTTTTTCTTCTACTACACTATATAAAGAGGTAAGATTTGTTTGTTTGTTTGCATCGAATAGGCTCCGAAACTACTGAACCGATTTGAAAAATTCTTTCGCTGTTGGAAAGCTACACTATCCCTGGGTGACATAGGCTATATTTTATATTTTTTTAAAATAGGCATCCTTACTAAAACTTCAATAATGTAACCCAGGATGTAAAAAAATTACCTAAAATATTCTTTTAATCGCGTGCGCTGCGAAAACTATTGATGATAGAATAAAATAATGTACAACGACTTTATAGAACACATCATTATTTACAAAAAAAGGTCGCGACAGCATATGTCTAACTATTATGGTTAAGCCTCAATAAGTATTATTTTATTTTAAAAATTTAATTAAAATGTCGCCGCTTGAAAAGGCTCTTTATTTGTATCTTGGTTTTAATCCTTATCAAAATAAATTACTTCATATTCAAGACAGCTTCAATACCTTTATTTAACTTTTTGAATTTTTGAATTCGGATATTTAATTAGAAAGATATCGCGAGTTTAAAATGGTTAGTATTAGAAAAAAGTTTCGGCTACGGGCCGGTTGGGAGAGGAGTCAAGAAATGAAGTGCCAGGGGGGTTGGCGGGACAGGGGAGCGGGAGAGCGGGACAGGGGAGCGGGAGAGCGGTGGCGGGGAGGGTGGAAGTGGAACGCTGGAGGGGAACGCACGGGAAAGGACATGTAAGGAGTAACATTTTATTTATTTGAATATGGCATATATTATAAAAGAAAGTCCAAAAAAAAACGTGCAGCTCGCAAAAACTCAGAAACGAGTCCCGGTTCGAACAAGGGAGTTATATGGTGTGGTAGATCGCTATCCCCCCTAGGGAATAAGGTTATCCGTTTTTACGTAAAGGGCGTGCTTTTGAAGATATAAGGGCTGAAAGCTTCGCCCTCTTGAAATTTCTAGAACAGTCTTCCGGAAAGTTCTAGAAGGTTCCATAGAGCTGTAGAAAGTTCTGGAAGGAGTGACGGAGTTATCATGGAATGATCAGGAATAGGGAATCGGGAACATCACTGTGCAACATTCCATAACACTCTCGAATGTTGTCCTGAGCGAAGCCGGGTAACCCAGCTAGTCTATAATAATTTGTTGGCTGATACGTAATTTCTACATTTGGCTTCAAAGGAAATAAAATATATCTTAAGAGTACATCATATCCTTATTGAAGTGAAACTTATTTAGCACCGTTGTGATTTGAATCTCGATGAAACGGAAACGAGTGACACTAAAAAGAGACAAACATCTATATGATTTAGCCTGCGAGAGAATGAGAAAGAATGAAACTTGAAAAATCTAACAAGCCTAAATTTTTTATGAGAGAGCTAAGTATAATGCCTGTAACCTAAATAACAAATGGTAATATTTTTATATTCTGAGAATGCAAAATTCTTTTAATCTCATTTAATAAATCTGTGTATTTTCTTATTTTTTCAGAAACAGTTTTCTGAATATTATAGGAATTTGAAATAGCAACATCAATGATATAAGTTATTTTTAAAATTTTGTCTTGTAAAAATACATTGGGTCTATTATGACTAATTGTTCTATCTATTAGTATATTTTTATCAAAATATATTTTATAAATTTAATTTTATAAAACTGAATTCGGTTCGTATCCATAATATGGTACTAAATTAAGGCAGTCAATTAAATTATGTTTAGTTACCAAACAATGGTGAATAACTTTTAAAACCTGATTGTGTCTAAATATATACTCGGACGGCGCTAATACAGAACATTACGATATAAAATGTTCTATAGTTTCCGCAGTGGCGTGCGCAGAGTTTTTGATCAGGGTAGGCAGTAGGAAAACTGCCGAATTGATTCAAATAAATAAAAAAAATAAACTTGCCACAGATAGCTCCCTTCGTACAAGTTTTCGCTAAGTGTGCTTGCTGCTGGCTGTAGATGATGTAGGTTTGGATTATCTAAGCCACTTTAAATATACAAATAATAATAATAATAATAAATCGCTTCATGTATGCGTATTATCACAAGCCAATTAATGGATATCCGAGGTGGCCTTGATAAAAGCAGTTGGCGTTGTCTCACTTTCATACTTCAGATAACAACAGATGTCACTGTCGCCACTGATTGCCATTTGCTAATTTGTTCCAGAAAGCACTGCCTGATACTAACAAAAAAAACCATAGAAGCAAATTCAAACGACAGTTCTACGTGCATTTCGTAAACATTGATATTATACCTTGTATGAAGTTAGCTCTAAGCAGAAATAATTCCTGCTTAGCCCGCATTTTAGTGAGGTAGTCGGAGGGCGCGTGTAGTTTTTAGTTACAGTTTATGTCACGATTGTAGTATGCCGTTTGATGTGGCGGTCGCGTAGTTTTGGTTGCTCAGCTTTGTCGCGCTTATTTTTGAAAGTGTGTATTTATTTTTAGCAATAATTTAATAAATTATAATATTATTTACAGCTTACGTTTTACGAATACGCTAGGGTAGGCAGTGCTTATGTGCCTATATGGAGTGCACGCCCCTGAGTTTCCGGAAAAGCCAAACATGTTCTATTTTGCTAATTTGCATAACATGTTGATGTTGTTAATATGTTCAGTTTTCGTATGAGTACAACAACTATATTTATCTTGTTATACTTAAATACTCAACCGATAGTAAAATTTTCATGCAAAAATCCACTAGTGCGTTAATAAAAAAATAATATAACCTTCTGGTCTCCGGCTGTGCCCGTAGATCCTAAAGTTTTAAAAGCTACTAACTGCTTACTAATAAGATGATCTTTATTCTGCGCAATAAATCGCTGGTTAAACTATTTTCCTGAACGTTAAAACACATTTTAATTGAGCTTTAGTAATCGCCAAAACTAAAAAAAATTGAAAATGTTCTTGGAAGTTTCTTAGAAATTTCAAAACTTTAAACAATTTGCGCAAACTTATGAAACAAATTGTAAAACAGGTGTTATTAGTGAATCAAAACTAAAAACTGAACATCAGACATACAAGGTTTTCTCTTTTCATTTCTCTTTTCCTCATTATTAAATACACATAATATTTTTTCTCTTTTCATTTCTTTTTTCCTCATTATTAAATACACATAATATTATATTAACTTGTAATTACTTTCGTAATATGATCAACATTATCTTAAGCTTAGCCAAACTTAGCTCGAGTCGTAGATAAGTAAGTATGTAGTAGGTTGTATGTATTTAACACTGAACATATGGATCAATATAAGTGTATTGTGGGCGTGTGTGTGAGCCCAAAGAAAGCTCAATTTTCCTTTACTTCTATTGAAACATATCAAAAATTTTCAAATCCGTATGTATTTTTTTCTGAAAAAAACAGATGTGCGATTCACACGTGGTGAAAGTGAAACCTTCAGAAAACTAAAGTAGACAAGAGTGGGGCGATTACGAAGCACTTATTTTATCAATGTAGAGGATGATTTTTTCCTTTTTTTGGTCGTCGAATTCCAGTGCACCTTTTCCTATACATTTAATTTGTATTTTGGTTTTCTTCTCCAGAGTCGCTAGATGTCACATTCTTTTGTGTTTTCTTTGCCTGTTCATTTGGGAATGATATTGATTTTACAAAAATTAAAATATATATTTATTTTGATTTCGTAAGATTCGATCCTCGGTCCGCTAAATGTCTGGCCGCTGAGGTTCGTCAGGCGCTTCATACCACTAGACCAAAGTAGACTTGCGTGGGACTGTGGATTTATCGTAACATATTGGAATCGTGTACCTGTGAAATAAATAAATATTTTTTTGCTCATTTCTCATTTTCTCGCAGGCGAAATCCTGTAGATGTATGTGTTTGTCTCTTTTTGGTGTCTTTCGCTTCCGTTTTATCGAGTATAAAATTACAACGGTGCTGAAGAAGTTTTCACTTTAAAAAATCAGAGTGTGCAATTCACACGCGATAGAATTGAAACCTTCAGAAAACTAAAATACACAAGAGTGGAAAGGCTACGAAGCACAGCACAAAGAGAAGACAGATTATACTATCTCATTCTCTCATGGGCAAAATCCTATAGATGTATGTGTTTGTCTCTTTTTAGTGTCGTTCACTTTCGTTTCATCGAGTTTCAAATCACAACAGTGCTAAAGAAGTTATCACTTAAAAAATGATAGCCTGTCTCGGGTCCAAGCATCCAAGGTTCTTGCAATGGATGCAAATTGGCGACATCAGTTTTTATTAATTGATTTGTGTTTAATTCGTATAACTCCATTTAAATAAATTAATTTAAAAATAAAAAATAAGAGTGTGTAATTCACACACGGTAGAAGTGAAACTAGAAAGTCTCAGATGCTGCTTTCTTTTCATTTGCTTGTTTTTTAAAGTGGATTGAAGATTGGATATTGAATTCACAAAATAAAAATTATTTTTTGGATTTTGTGGGATTCGAACCCCCGTTTGCCTGATGTCTGTCTCTCTGGCAGCTGAGACTTGTTAGGCACCTTGCCCACTACGCCACGGAAGGCACGCGCCAAGGTGGGAATTTACTGCATTATGTTAGAACCGAGTATTTGTGTTTCACCCGAATTTCAAGTCACTATAGATGTTTCACTTTGAAAAAAATTTAATAATGTTATTATCAAGTTTTGCAAGTATTTTTTTAACAGCTGTTTCGGCTTACAAGACATCAGTTTTATTTATATATAAATCACACTTCTAGAGAATATCTGGTAAGTGATTGTGTGTATTTAGGGTGATACCGAGGACTTTTGGGTTGGGTAAAGTTAAGCTCCCGCGAGTCGCGTATGACACGTGAAACGTGACTTGTACGATGTACGGTGTACGGTGTGGAGGTTCGTGGTAGAAAAAAAGGCTCCTGGCGAGGAGGTTGCCGGAGTCGTTAGCCTAATCAAGGCTTCGCGGGTGAACGAAAAATTACCCTCATTAGTCAAAACAACTGTGATTGCTATGTAAATTACTTGTGGTAGGTTTACTGAGCCTCTTATGTACCTTCCTATATTATATTGTAATATCATACCATTACATCTAATTCATTTCGCAAGTGCATAATTTCTCAATTTGGTATGCGGGTATGGGTACCGCCGTCCCGGGAACCATATATTGGATAACCAACACCTCTGCCATAGGTCACCCCAAGTGGTTTGCTACGTTTGGTGACTTAGCAGGGGTACCCGGATTCATGGGGAAAGTTTTGACTAGGCTTGGCGGCGTATGTTCACCTTCTGCGTGGCAGTCCGGATCGGCTGGAGCGGTCGGAATTATCTTCCTCAGGGCCTCTTGTGTGGAGCTAATGTAAAAAAAAAACAAAAAATAATTAAAGGATACTTTTTATGATGACGTCAAGAGCTGGATATACTTTTTTTTTAATTAAAAAAAAGTATATCAAAACCTACTGTAATGGTCCGCCACTCTTGGCTTTTGACTCCAATTGTGATGAACCCTACCTAGCTGATTTACTTTTCTAAGCTTCTACCTCGTAGTTTAAATCTCGTAGCTCCTGTCTCGTAGCCACGCTCATAATTCTACCCTTATGTCCTACTGATCACACCACTAGGTATGATGGCCTGACTCAACCCTCCTTTCGGTTTATTTCTACCTCAGGCTCGTGATTTCTAAACCCCTATACCTTATAATCTAGCTAAACCTACCCTATCTTCTTAAATCCCTGCGATTTTCTCACAGTAATCAAGATTTAAGATTTTAGTTCACATTATTTCTATAATCTGCGTTGTGTAATTTTTTTGTTTTAGATTTTACATCTGTTTGCATACTTAATATGCACACATATGTAGAGAAGATAATGTATTACGTGTGGTAACCCATAGATTCTTTTAGAGAAAGGGTGAGAATTTTCCGATCAATTTATTTATTATTATTTTAGAATATTTAACCGAGTTTGATAAACTACCCCCGCCCTAAACCTTGTGTCTATTTGATTTCCATAGGAATTTAGTGTGTTTATTTAATTCTTCCTATCACCGCTGATACATCGATAACATAAACAACAGTTAATAAATTAAACATTTCAAGAAAGCAAACCTTACCTTAGGATGATCGAACTCGAAGGTCCAGTTTTCTCAATTGAAGTCCTTGTCTGCAACTTCTCCTAACATAATGTGTTTGTAGTCATAGTTAGTGCTATTGGTTAGTATTCGCAAAATTGTTGAAAGAGCAGGAATGGAGGGATATGGGGAGGGGATAATATGTTTGCTTAAAAAGTCGGCACCTCCGCTAACCAAGTGAAAACCGATGAACAACAATTTCAAACCGGATTCTCCCAAGTACGTTTGCTAAGCTTATCCTTAAGTCCGAGTTTTACTCTCTTCGACGAGCGTCTCTTGTTACGAAAGGGGCTCTTCACGCCAGATGGGGGAATACCAAGTCTTCATGCCGTTTTTCTGCCTCACTCCGACTTCCATCTCCGCCGGATTGAATTTAACTCTACTGAGTCTAGAAGGGGTATTTCATGTCTTCCCTTATCATGCCTCTATCCGTTAAATGTGGCGTAAGCTTGTGACGGGCAGATCCTTCCTCCCACGTAACCGACCCAGCGTTATATTCCACCTCTGACTAGCTGACATAAAACTCACCTCGTGAACCTTATGTTTGCTTTCAGGTTCGACAAGACTCACGGTATGCAAATAACCTGTGGCTTTAATGCCGCGTCAGCGTACTGTCCGCATACGTCCTTCCTCTTCCCCGCATGCCCACCTCGACAATACCGCCACAAGATCAAAGCCGTCCGTTCGAGAAAGGTTGACACTTACATTTCCAGATGGCTCATACCTACATACAGAAGCCTTGAAGTTTACGTTCGAAGTCAAGTTAGGATTCAGGACTGTATGAGTATTTGGACACCAGTGTTGTTTAAATGAGGTCACTAGCTCCTCGTGTGTTAGGTATTTAGGATAATGGGTATTTATGGGTTCTTGGATACCTACTTCCTATAAGAAAGATTTAAAAATGAGATAAATCAAGTCGACATTGAATCAATGACCTCCTGAATAATTGTGATGTGCTCTCTTAGAGTTTGAAGCTAGTCGCAGTACTTTACTTTGCGAAATTTTTGCATGCTGAATCAATGCTAACTATTGGCGGTCGCTCTAGTAAAATCAATTCGTTTAGAATTGAGTGAATTTAAACGTCAATGTCGCCTTCACATATTGACCGCAGATTTCATCTCAAGCTATAATTGATAAACTTGTCCCTGACGTTAAGTTTTGTTTTGTTTATTCGTTAATGAATTTAGGTGACTGGGTCAATGGATGGCCTTGAACTCAAATCGAAATTTTGGTACACTATCGAAGGTCATATAACCATACCCTAATCGTGCTAGTGAAAAGAAACGATAGGTATTTATCTTACAAATACGCTAAGATACCAAAATTGATTTAGTGATGCGTTTCTATCTAATTATGTGTTAAGTATTTGTTTAGCAACATTTCATTCTGTATGGGAGGTGTGACATGCGAATGCTAATAAATTGGTTAGTTATTTATTTACCCTTACTTGGCGTTACGTCCATCAGTGTCAGGATATCCACAGGAACCTGTAAAAGCTTAAATATTGTAAGGACTCACCAAGCTCTAATGTCTTAATTTCAGCTCCCCCGGGTTACTATCATCGGCGAGAAACTTATTAGAGCATCCAGACTACCTGTGTAACTTATCGCACTTTTATTTCGACTTCCCACTTTTAACGATTTAATCCTACAAGATCCGGAACTCATCTCCTTCCTTTCTCCTTTGGATAGATCTCTGATGTAAAAAATCCTCACGTTTTCCTTTAATATCTGCCGTTATTATTGAAGAAGAACGATCCTATCTAATTAACCCCGACAACCCTCACCTCCCTCCCCTTTCCTTCCATATTTGATTCCAATCTAAAGAGGGGAATCGATTCTTAATAATCGTTCGCTCGAATATTATTTTATTATGTGGTATATAACTATACCTATTTACTCTTTAATAAATTAATTTATTAATTTGAATTTCCTTTAAATTTGTATTATTCCACTTTATAAAAATATTTAAGTTTTATTTATTTTTTCCTCAATTTAAATTATATATTTTTTTTCCATAACAACTAAAGATTTTCTTTAAATTTGAATTATTCCACTTAAGGACAAAGCTAAAGTTTTATTTATGTTTCCAATTTGAACTAGAATCCCTTTGTAACGAATAACTAAATATTATTCGTCACTCAGATTACAACAAAACTGAAAGAACCCCTTCCACTTTATTTTATAACACTTTTGTTTAGCAGCAAATTAATCACTTGGATTATTCATTTAAACTTCGGCTAAGTATTTTCCAGATTTCGGATCAATTATTATAATTGCGTTGTCACCTAACGATAATTAATATCTCGTAATAAAATTTCCAACTTTCGACCTAAACGTAAATTTTTTTATTTAATGAAACTTATTAGACTGTAATTTTCTTTATATAACCTCGGACTAAATAACTCTATTTTAACCTTCATAGAACAAATTTAAAGCAATTCAAACACACTATATTAAACTCCTCCCGCATTGAATTTGTAATTAATTAATTAATTATTAGATTTTATTGAATCGGAAATTATTGCAAACACTGATTTTAGATTTATTATAAGATCATACACTCCGTTAAATTGCACGATTAACCCTATCCGGGCACTTCACTCCCTGTTTTATCAAAGTATAAAACTGATTGTAGACTCTATTTTACCACTGAATTTTTAAAGTATAAAGCTGACTTTATTTTTCCACTGTATTTTTAAAGTATAAAACTGACTTTATTTTTCCACTGTATTTTTAAAGTATAAAACTGACTTTATTTTTCCACTGTATTTTTAAAGTATAAAACTGACTACTTTTCCACTGTATTTTTAAAGTATAAAACTGACTACTTTTCCACTGTATTTTTAAAGTATAAAAACTGATTCTAGACTCTATTAATTAATTACCAGGGTAATTCTCACAACATGCGCGACGTTTTAATCCACCTTGCCGGTTGTCGAAGGACCCTGAATTATCCCCAACACGCTAATTTATACCCATCACAGCTCCAAAAGGGCATAATCGTATATTCCTTGACGAGGAATTATAATCTGTAATCACTCGAAATTTTTTGAAAACCCCATCTCGTTATTGTATGTTCCTACATAAGCTCTTTCGATTTTGCCTCTTCCTAAATCTCGGTTCGTCCCACAACTTTGTCTCGCTTTTCTAAGGTTTTTAGTCCCGGACTTAGTAAGCTGCCATCCAGTTTGCCCATTTTCCACATGTCTTCTGTCTTCATAATATGTTTTATAAACATGGTTTTAATCTTGTTTTTTTTTTTCAATTTTGAACATGCTTATAAGTGATCTGCTAAAACTGTGTTTTAATTGGCATAAATATTAGGGAAAACGTAGATTCTTCAGTCTCCTAGTTTTAAACGCTAGTTGTCCTGTATAAATTTCCACGAAAATTATTTCTTTTCCCCTAGTCTACGTAAGCAATTATGTCTCAGAACCGTATTTCCATTATTTATGTGGCATATTCAACTTTTCCATTTTCCCACCTAATTTTCCTTCAAGTAACGGTGTTTTAACAACTATTCTTAAATGATTTTCCCTTCGTTGTTAATAAGGAATCATATCCTGGTTCCGTATCTACTCTACTTATAACGTTTTGAGTTTTTCCCATTTCCTTATCTGAGTTTTCCGGTTATGTCGGTTTTCCGTTCTCTCCCCCCACTCCTAACCCAATGATCCCTTATTGAAATTTGACGTTTGCCTTTTTGCCGTGATTCCATCTCCCGCTAAAACCCTTTTTTCCTTTTTTGATATATTATTTATGGTGTTTTCCGGCCCACTAACTATTCCTATCCTGGGATATCTGTCAAGTTAACTACTTCGATCAAATTCCGCCCAATTTTCCATCTCTCTCTTGTTCAAAATCCCATAAACTGCAAGCCCTGACGTGTGTATACATTACGATTTCTACATACTTGGCGATAAATCCATTTTAATGTGTTTATAATTAAATTTTACGGAAATTCTATAATCTAAATACTAGGTAAGAGCAATGTTAATTTTTATGACCCTTTTTAATGGATAATGGGCCTTAAATAAACAAAAGGCATGTTCGAATATTCCTTGTTTATATCAACAATATACATGTGGGGTCGACAACCGTTATAATGTTTCATTTTCCCTCGCAGTCTCGTGTAACTTTATGTTATGATCCCTATTTTAATTACGTAAAATGACTCCTTTTTATGAATTAAATCTATCGCAATGTTTGCAGTATTTCCACCCCCCCCTAGGTATACTATTCCAATTCCTTTCCAAGCACCTGTTACTGCACCATACCCTTGTTTCGTCCTCTTGTTCAATCTCTAAATCTCAATCTCAAACTCTAAATCTTTTTGAAATTTTCCTTCCCAATTCGCTTTCCTAATCTCTCCGTTCCGTCTAGAATTGATAACAATAATTTTCTATTGTGTTATGTATATTCATTTTCTTTTCGTACGTTTTTCCTCGAATTTAGCCTCTCGGCCTTCATATGTAGTTATTCTATAATTGAGAATCCTCCCGCAAGCATGCCCCGTTGTCCCCGCGTTTTCAACTCAATATATTACTGATAAAAAATTTTATCGTTATCCAAGTGTGTTTTTCCGCAACTAAAAACGCTCTAATGCACTCGAAACTAAGGTCTCCCGACCCCTTGAAGGTACCCTTTATTAATAACATTACTTGGGTTCGTTGTACTAAAAACCTTGAATAATTCGATATTTATCTCTTAGTTCATTCAACCCTGATCTCTGTGGGAACGTCTAGACCATAAATTTCTTCACTAATCACTCGGGTCAAAGTACAATCCTTTGTCTTCAAAATGGGCACGACCCCCTTCTTGCTGATAGGCTGAGTTGATTTTTAATTGCTTTTCCTACTTTTTAATTGGTTGTCTCAACTCTCGCGTTTAAAATCGTCCCTAAACCTGGGGTTCCCATTAAATATCGATCTCATCACCATCTGTGTATATTTAAGGCAACTATAACACATCATTTTAACAATACCTCTTTTTTTCGAGCAAGTTTTGAATTTGACCATACAGATGTCGTAGCACTGCGCTTTTCTCCTTAGAATAAAAAAAAATTCTCGTAGGCCTTCTCGTAAATTGGAGGTTACCATTCATCACACTACGTAAGAGGCTCTTTTTGTGGCTCTTTCATTTCATTTCATACGATTTATTATGTGGTCGAATGTACGATACATCATACATAGAAACGTATATCCTCATAAAAATAACAGAGGTAGAAATGTTAGTTTTTGACGTACCATTTGACATGCATAAACATTATCACAAATAATTTTAAATATTCTAAATCATGACAACTATAGGGTATGGTTGGAAACGGAAAGAGTTCAGCACATTCGAGTGAAATGGCGATTTCATATGAAATACGAATAAAAGTCAGTACCAGTATAACATCGTCTCGAGGCGGAATAAGAAAATTGATTTATTTCGATGTTCGAATGGAATGTCTTTAAAGTTTATATTAGTTTCAATGAATATACATAATATAATGTCTTTAAAGTTATGAACCTTTTTAAAATGTTAAACTTATACTCATGTAATTCGCCCACAGGGACATACCTAACTTATCAGAACACTGTGACGGCCTCCATGGTCGAAAGGAAAGGCTCTCGACCAGCGACCTGGTGGTCGCAGGATCAAACCCTGGCTTACGCAAGTAAATTTAAGTTGAATGATTTGTGTTTTCACAATTTAATTATAAAAATAATACAACGTATTTTTGCGGCATGTTCCAGAGTGAGACAAGATACTCTCAGCATCGTTCTGGTGTAAAACCACCATTCAGAATTGAAATTGCTTGAAATGGCTATAACTGTATTTGGTGACTAGATCTGAATAGTCACGTACTTCCCGCTTTCCTTCTCCCATCACCTTCTCCTCCCCACTACCTTCAGCCTCAAAACACACCCCAATTGGGGATGGCATAGTCTAACTGGCTCCAGACGGGAGCACATGGGACACTTGTGAGGTATTCATATAAAAATAAAAATAAAAACTTTGATAAGTTATATACAATCATGAAAAGTGGTGAATGTTTTCAGGCTAGTTTTTTTCCATCAATTTAATAACTTTGTATAACTTTAAAAAGTGTTATAATTTGTTAAAGTTCTGTTTTGTTAAGGAATGATTTTTTTTCTTTCTGTTATGTCTTATTTTTGTCACAAATCTTAAAAAAACAATAATTGTCAAAAATCCATTGGTATGTTACCGTAAAATTAAGATGGTAACGTGCCAAATTAAAAAATATATATATTACAAAGTGTTGTTAAATTTAGTATCAAGGTTCAACATCTCAAATCACTGAAAAAAATTACCCCTGCTTAAATAACAGTAGCATTTTAGTTCGGAACTACATCAATTAGAGCTTTTACTGAAAAATTGCAAAATCACCAGGAATTACCTTCCATTCTCGGAATTGTAGTAAATTAGACACATGCAATGAGAACATTTTACTTTCTCAGTACAAAGCTGTACACGATAGATATAAATCGGAACAAACATTTCTACGTTCAACTTGATTTACTAACAGTATCCGTAATGTGTTTCAAGACCAGACATTTAGTTCCCCATGTCGGTATACCGTATACCATTTGCGTAGATTTTTCACAAAGGGGAACCGATAAAAAACCATGGGGGATCTTCCCTTATTTTTGTGACAGGTTAACCGCTCAAGGGAAATTCTTTTCTCAATCCCGCATTCAATGAAATACTACTTTATTTATAAATTACTTTTTCTAAAGCTTTACTGCCTATCACGGTACTCGTATGTGGGTGTCTTTTTTCATTAGTATTTTGGTAACTCAGAATGAGAAAAAAGTCTTCCTAAATAGTTTCAGTAACAACCTAATGAATTTTCACAGTACAGGTACTTCTAGCATCTTTCCATTCACATTTAGTAACTCAATGTCATGCTTACAACTCAGCAATTAGATGTTAAAGTGCTAAGTTTATTAAAAAGGTATTAATGATTGAATATTTGTGATAAGATAGCCGTAAGATATTTCGTGAGACGTTGAGTGAATGTATTTTTTTTATATGTTATTATATGTAGGTCAATGGTCAAAGCGAGTGGCATATTTCTTATAAGTATTAAAAATCAATAATATAATAAAAATCAACAATAACATAATACAATAAACTATTGCTCATTTTACAAAGTGTGACAATTAACTACTCTTATGTCCTTACAGGTTAAATTTTGGTTGGTTGTTAGGGTTCCGCGACTTTTCACCCCGCGACTAAATATCCCCGACAAAATATCCTCTGACAAAATATTATACTACGGAAAAAACATTCCCCAACAAAATAAACATTAAAACCTAACCTAACCTAACCTAAATTTTTTTTATAAAAATAATACAGACATCGTCTAAAAACAATAAAGTAGCAATACTTTATTCGTATTATTTTTTTTCCATTTGAATATTTTTGAACAATAATTTATTGTCTTTATAGGATGTCTGTATTATTTTTGTCGCATTTTTTTTTAGGTTGGGTTTAGGTTAGATAAGGTTTTAGTAGATATTTTGTTGAGGAACGTTTGTATGATATTTTGTCGGGGATATTTTGTTGCGGGATGAAAATACACTTTACCGGTTTTTAGATATTTATGTTCTCAGTATTTTTCTCTGTGATTTTTAATACTAGAAGATAAATTTTATATAATCCTTAAAACGATCGGGAAAATTAGGGGTTAATGAAATCGATATTTATGTCTAGTAGATATTACAATTAACTAATATTTAACATAATGAAGGGGAAGAATTCAAAATTTCCGATCGAAAAGAAAGTTCATTTTGAAACTTACGTGACTAGTGAGAGTGTAGTCAACGTCCGGAAAGGGCAACAGAAAATAATATATATTTTTATTTCTTATTGAATGTTCAATTTTACTTTTATTATCGATTAATAAAAATAATGATTTGTTTTTCTGGGTAATGCGCGTTTTATGCCGTGGCCAAATATCCCCGACAAAATATCCTCCGACAAAATATCCCTGCCAAAACATCATTAATTAATTATCTTTTTAGGATTTCTGTATTATTTTTGTCCCATTTTTTGTTAACTTAGTTTAGGTTAGGTTAGGTTTTAGAAGATATTTTGGTTGGGTGATATTTTTTCCGTTCAATATTTTTTCGGAGGATATTTTGTCGTGGGATGAAAAGTCGCCGAACCGTTTCTCAGGACCCACAGCAATTTTTGTGGTGATCTTAATCTGAATCTCCTCTCTCTTATGTCAAAGCTACAGACATTTATCTCTCTTGTTAAAGGACCCTCAAGGATATTCAATGTGGAAGAATGATGTAGCACGTGATGCCTTAATGCCACAATAATCGGTTTACCTTTTTTCCATAAGTGCTTTGTAGATTAGAGATAAATGACAGTAAACATTATCCCTACATAAGATTTAAGTCTAAGTAGGAATATCTGTCAAAGGGAAGGATTATATATTATTATATAATTAATCCAGGGATGCAGAGTTGGTACTTAGACTAATTATTGTAAACAACATAATAACCCTTATTATTATAGCATCGACATTAATGAATCATGGCCGGGGAAACTCATCCCAAAGGGAGATGGGAATGTATTGAGCAGACGTTGTGGTTTCCTTGCAATATGCACGTCAGCTTAAATCTCAGGTTACTGGTGCAGTAGTCAGCATTAGTGATGAACAAGACAGTTCGTCGATAAATATTTTACTGTTTCCAAAATTGAGAAGCGTTTCCACAAAGAGAAATCCACCCAAAACGAGTTTTTTTATTCTTATCTCTGTGTAAGGAGTTTATGATTTGCCGTTGTTAAACCATAAATTTAACCTTTTAAATTTTCCTGCTTTACGTGTATAAAATAATGATAAATTTTAATTAAAGTAAAACATTTGTATAAAAGTGATATAACTAGGTAGGTACATAATGTAAAAGACCCATTATTATCTTAGGTATTTCAGTGTATTTGAGCAGGTTCGCAGTTATATAAAAAAAATTAACAAAACAAAAAACGGCTTAAAAAAATGCACTAAAAAGTAAAAAAATAATTTCGTAAGATTGTTATTTTTGGAGTCGGTGTCAGCCAAGATCTCCACATCTCACCTATAACTACCTATGTGTGTAGTTACCTTGGCTGACACCAAAAATAACAATCGTACGAAATTATTTTTTAGTGCATTTTTTGAAGTAGTTTTTTGTTTTGTTAAAATATTTGTATAATTTTTAGTGACGAGCGTGCGTAAAGAAGTTTTACTTCAAAAAAAGAATCATCGAAATCTGTTGGCGTAATGTTGAGTTATTCGTCCATTTGTCGCGCACATACTTATTGAAAATTTAAGACATATATCGTTTTCTCATGGATTTCATTGTCAGAACTGGACCAAATTAAAATGAGACTACACGAAAAGCACCAGCTTTCTAATAAAAAAAGAATCATCAATATCGGTTCACCCAATCGAAAGTTCTGAGGTAACAAACATAAATAAAAAAAATAAAAAAATACCGTCGAGTTGATAACCTCCTCCTTTTCGAAGTCGTTTAAAAATAGAAAGGTTTTTACTGATTCCCTTTTAATTTATTTGCCTAGCTATTACACAAGGTTCGTAGAACATACTATGGGCCTTTTTCGAAAAAAAAAACTCGTCGGGCCGCTTTTGAAATTTTGAACATCTGACGTACCTTGAAGTAAAACATTGCCAGTTAATTCGAATCTCTTAGTGGAACATGGACTGCAATCTACGTCGCGATTTTTTAGCCACCGCTCTACTCCCTCGTTTTAATTCATTTTTAATCCTTTAACCTTGTTAAACGCATTTTTACGGACCTTGGGAATTATTGAATGTTAACTTTTAAATTACAAATTTATATTTAAAAAAAATTAAATTTGGAATTCGGTACCTTTGTAAGATAAAGCAAACATTTGTTTTTAATAGGCCACTTACATAACATTAAAAAATTGGTTTAGGCAAATATTCTAACACATTCAGTATTTCTTTTTTTTAAATCGTATTTTTGAAACCCTGGCGATTTTTAATAATATCAGACCATTTTTTATAAACCGGAAAGACAGGTCATAATTTTATGAGTGCGAGAAAACGATAATTACATAGCCGAAAAACATTTAAAAAAAAAAAGTTTTCCACACAAATGGCACAGGAGAATAACGAGGCATACCAAAAATATTACATCTCATAAATATTTTTTTCCTTGATCCATCTCATTGATCATTAATCATTATAATGTTTAGCGCCTATATATGACCAAATCCAATAAATTGTAGATACTTGTACTTGTAAATTATAACAATAATAAGAATATTATAAAATTTGATTTTGTTAAAATCAGTCATCCATTACCATTACACCTCTAAAACAGGTACAGAAAGCATAACATGAGCGGGGTTCTCTTCGTAACATCTGTCAAAACGTCAAATCAAATGATAAGTTCGCAGAGAACAAACAATACATCTAGTGAATGTTAAATGTCAAATTCAAAAATTCACCTGAAATCAAAATGTTGCCATGTACAAATAATAAATCAGTGTGGGATTTTATAAAATTAATAGAACATTATCGGAGACGGGACATTTTCATGTTGTGACGTCACGAGCCCAAATAATGGATTTATTTTTTTAAAGAAAAAAAAAACTGTACATTTCTAAAAAAAATTATTAACAGTTTCGTAATCTCAGTCAAAAATCTATCCACACGATTTTTTACAAGTCGTTATGAAATACATGCAAGTGGCCTATTTAAAACCATAATTCTATTGTACAACTAAAATGAATGGGAATTTCGCTTTGTTAAAACTTTTTTTTTTGTGTAGATATTTCTCGTTTATCAAAATTCGCTCTTTACGAATTTAAATTCTTCAAATAAACATGACTTTTCACAAGTGAATTGAGTGTTCTTATTATTCATTATGTCTAACACTTATTTGAATTTGCATTTAAAGATTATCATAAAATATTAATCCCGAGAGATTAAAACTATCTAACGAAAAAAGTTTTGTAGATATTCTTCTTTGTGAAAATGCTTCTGAATTGGTAGCTGATGACTTCGATTTTTAAGCAATTTTAATATGTTTTAAAAACAAAATATATTTGTGCAATGATGGCCGACTTAGATAGAAGAGAACTGAACCAGCGACGCCTGCGCTTGATCCCGACGTTTTTATCAACTTAGCTACTGACTGGTTAACTAACAGGTGATACCATAGTGACAAACGCTCTGGGCAGTTGGAGTTTTGAAAAAAAAAGCAAAACCTAATCCATAAAGATTTTATTGAAAGTCGATAAAAAGACTAATGTTTCAAGAGTTGATGTTTCAAGACAGTAAAACAATAGATTGGCAATCTATTTTCAGAAAACAATCACCCAAACAAAAGCCCCTTTTAATGAAAAAAACAGGAGTTTCTTGGCGGAGTTCGTTGACATTATAGGTGTAGATTTATTTCAATGCCGTGACTTTGTTATTTTTTTCTGAGAATCTTTTCGCCCCTATTGAGGCCTGTTCACTTCAGGAAAATAATGAATCCATTGAATTGGTGGAAATTTTGGGTTGTGCAATCGTTGGGGACGTTGCGAAGCTATGAAAAAAACGTTCATTTTTAACTTAAAATAAGCTGGATGGACAGGATTACGAATGAAGATGTTGTGGTTCGGATGAATAAAGAAAAATAAGTTATTAAAACTATAAAAATCCTAAAACATCAATATCTTGGAAGATAATGAGACATCCAGAGAATTACAAAATTTTGCATCTCATAATGCAGGGAAAGATTGCCGGAAGATGGGGCCCTGGAAGAAGGAGAACCTCATGGCTGAAAAATCTGAGACAGTTGTTTAGCCAGTCTGCTGAAGAGCTATTCCGGGCCGCAGTAAACAAAGTCCGTATAGCCAACGTCCGTTGAACGGGCACGGCACAAGAAGAAGAAGAAGTCCAATTTATAAAGCAAAATACACGTTATAAAATGAGTGTTTTGGTTTATATATAGGTACAGTATCTTTTAAAACCACCATACTACTCTGTATATTTTTCGGTGGATATTAAAAATAGGTCAAAATATATAAGTAGGTATCTAAATATAGCTTAGGTTCCTGTTCGATTTTACGGATAGATTAATAAGATTGTAAAAATAACACAGTTGCTTTTCATTAATTCAGTTACCACAACAATACCTAAGTCCAGTAATAAAGTATCATTTTTTGGTATTTTTGTTGTTGTTTTTTTTTTTTTCTTCCAGATAATTAATTTTTTAATTTTTATTTTTTACGAACAATTACAATCCTTTACAAGTCTGTGCATTTTGAATCGTGACAGTTGTTTCGCTTTCTGTCAATCAATTATACAATACGGCATTATAGGATGGGGCGGTACATATACAAATCAAACACAAACAATTTACATATCACAAAAACTAATAATAAAAACAATTTAAAAAAAACCCTACTCATATTCGTCAGAACTTTTATTCCAACAATTTAAAGTCAGAAAATTAAGTGCAATATATTTTTATCGTGCAACATTACAAATTTATAAAGATAATATTCAAAATAAAGTTGCACCATTTAAAAACAACAGAAATCTTAGACAAACATCAATACTTCCTACTCCAAAATGTAAAAAAACACTAGGACAGTTAAGTCATAAATATCTCGGAGTAAAATTTTTTAATTCACTTCCTGAAAAAATCAGAAACATGAACAGTAATATCAAAAAATTTAAAACGCACCTTAAAAATTACACCGAAAATTTGAACTGCATATAAAAAATAAAACAATTAAACCAATATAATAACACCCCCATACACACAAGCCCTGCTTTTTTATGGGGATTAATCCAATATGTACACATATTATGTAATTAATTATTATATTGAATTAATTGTAATTTATGTAGGTATCTTTCTCTGAATAAAAAAATAAAAATAAAAAAAGATGTTTGTGTTTGTCTCTTTTAGTGTAGATATTTTTCGTTTAATCAAGTTTCAAGTCACAACTTTCACTTCAAAAATTATCTTTTTTTTTGACAATGAAAAAGGACATTGAAAAATTAGGCAGAACCGCTAATTTCTGGAAAATCCTAATAATTTAAAACGTGATTTATGAATTCTTTTCTGATTTACCAGCATTGATTGCGTGTCATCTCTTTCATCATCCCACCGTCTGAAGGGTTACTGTTAAGTGAGATCATTATGCCCAAACTGAAGAAGAGGGAGGGAAGGAACCATTGTGCGGCAGGAGAAAAGAATAGGCCACTCAATCTAACTGATCCAGATTTATTCAACGTCAATTGGGCCACCGAGAATTTCATTAAGATAAATCAGCTGATTTGGGAACAATATCTTTGTTGGAGTTGAGACTAATTGCCTTGAAACACCGAATAGATTAAACCTAGAAGTGGGATCAATATTTATTTTAAAGATAATTGATGTAACAAAATTTAAATAAGATCTCTTGGCTCCTTGGTGTAGACAGACCATTGAAATTGATTGTTTGTTGAAGAAAGAATTTTAAATATTGAATTAGAGAAGAAATTAAAAATGCGCTTGCTTTGTCATGGCATCTTTTATGATGCAAATTCTTTTTTCGTGTGTTTGTGTGTGTATCTGTCTGTGGCATCGTAGCTCCTAAACGAATGGACCGATTGTGATGCGTTTTTTTTTGTTTGAAAGCTGACGTGATCGAGATGGTTCGTAGCTAAAATTCATGTAAATTTGTTCAGGCGTTCAAGGTCGTCAGCTCTTTTTTGTGTCGGGGGTTACTTAAAATTTTGAAATTTTTTATTATAACTTATTTTTCACAACCTCCTCGTCTGTCATTGGTTGTATTTAAGTCACATGTTAATTTGGTAGGCGGGTATGGGTACTGCCGCCCCGGGAACCATTTATCGGATAAACAACACTTCTGGTCACCGCAAGTGGTTGGTTACGCTTGGTGACTAAGCAGGGGGTCTGGGTTTAAGGAGTGAGGTTTGTCCGGGTCTTGACGGCAGATGCATCTAACCACCTGCTGCGTTGCAGGCCGGATCAAGAGAGACTGGTTGAGGGAAGCGTTTTGACTTCTCCAGCCGGACTCTTAACCCACCACAATTGGAGGGATGGATTCATATGTCTGTCACTCCAGGACACTGTCTGCCATATTCCTATCCACCCCTCATACCCTTTTCCTTCCCAGAACTTCCTCTCCTTCCTTTCCCTTAAAAGACCCTCCACACCAGTTTTCCTCAGGGCCTCCTGTGTGGAGCTTTTGTTAAAAAAAATGTTACTCATAATTACAAGCCACAGATAGATACAAGCAAACGGTTTTTTTTAATGATAAAGGCATTAGATCGTGCAATCATATCAGAAATTATGAAATAATTACAAGCTCTGTAAGGATATAAAAGGAAAAGATATGTTAAAGATAATAAAATTTAGATATATATATATATATATGTAGAACAATTTTCTCGGTTTACCCGCGTAACGTAGTCCTTAAAAGGACTTTTTAACTCCTGACGTTTCGGACAGATCACACTGTCCATCTTCAGAGGCCTTATGTCTTGAGTTTTTGTCTCAAACTGATAGCTTTCGCATATCTGTTCGGAACCGAGAAAATTGTTCTACATCTTACACCCGTGAAAACCTTAACCATAACATATATATATATATATATATATAGAAGGTTATTTAAGTAATAGATAAAAGAGTTCAGAGCACATAAAAGCAAATACATGTTCATTTCATATTTTTTGTAACGATACATTGATATATTCTTGAAAAAAAACAGCCGTAGAAGCGCGTTGTACAAGTTTAATTTAAAAATTGATAAAACATTTCCAAAAATATCGAATCACTTTCTTGAACAGAAGGTCTTGAAAATAAACTAAATCGTTGTCTGAAATCTATAAATTCTCTCTGGGGCCGTGCGTAAATTGCCGAAATTAGTTTTCTTGCAAATTGGTGTTGATAAGAATTTAGGAAATTTCTATTCAGTGCTCACTCTTAATTATTATTAATCAAAGGAAGACCTTCTTAATTGCTCCCTTTTGGGAAAAACTTAAATAGGTCACTGTGTTTCTCTTACTATCGTGGTGAGAAATAGGATCCAAAAGGTGTTATAGAGAGAACACAATAATTTATATTAAAATCCAAAAGTTAACAACAAAATAATTAAAATGTTCTCCTCAATGAATCCAAATTCATTTGAAAAAAAATACGAAAATTAGATGTGTTTTTCTTTTTTTTATTATAATAAATTTTAGTTAGAAAAAAGTAGGGTGACACATTCTTAAAACTTTTCAATGTTTTCATAATTTTTTTTGTATTTCGAAAATTAATTTTTATAATAATAATAAAATTTTGGTGGCGGGTATGAGTACCACCGACCCGGAAACTATTTATTGGATAACCGACACCTCTGTGGTCACCCCAAGTGGTTCGCTACGTTTAGTGAATGAGTAGGGGTGCCCGGTTTCATGGAGTGAGGTTTTCGGCGAGTCTTGGTGGCATACGCGTCTACCCACCAGCTGCATGGCAGGCCAGAATGGGAGAGAATGGTTTAGGGAGTCCCTTTGATTTCTCCAGCCGTACTCTCTCGGAACATCGCCTTGCACTGCAGTGGGAGGGGTGGATTCATACGTCCGTCACTCCTGGACGCATTGAATCCCAGATTTCCTACCCACCCTTCATACTATTTTCCTTCCTTTCCTAAAAATACCTTCTACACAGCATCCCTAAAGATGACGTAGGCCCTGAGGGAATTATTTTCCTCCGGGCCTCCTGAGTGGAGCTAATGTCGAGAAAAAAAGAAATGATTTAATAATTTAGATTTTATTGCAAAACGGAAATTTTCCGACCTGCTCACAGAATATGACCGAGACCAGAAGGGTTAAAAAAACATTATTTTATTATAAGAACTGGAAATGTTTGATTTAGGTACTCCGGTAAACAAGTTTTTTTACAATATCACGAAAGTCACGATATTTTCCTTTCTCCGGCTGTCAGATTATATTATGTGATAGCGTGAACTCAAGTCACGTCAAATAATAAATATTACTTATGTAGATCTTTTTTTAAGGGTAGCACAACATGTACAGTACATTTTGGTACATTATTTAAAAAAAAATTCTATATAATATATATCAAAATATGCTTTTGGGTTGTTTAAATGTTTGAAACTTTAAAATTACCTCCTTAAACCCTCGCGAAGGTTTCCGAATAATTATGACCACTTGACAATACTTCTGAAAAGTTTTTTAATCATTACAAAACTCTTAAGAAACTGTCAAAAAAGAATGAAATTTTGCAGGTCATTGATTGCAAAATCAAATTTCAATTTTCGAATAAACTTTTTAAATTAATGAATTACTAATACTCACATATGGTACTAACCAAAATCTAATACTTTAGATCTAATCAAAAATTATATTTATTTTAAATAGGTACCTATGTTAGGAAGCAAATTTGATTGATTGTTCTTAGAAGGATTGTTCTGTTGTTCTTGTTTCTTTCAGAAATTAATGTTTGTAATACACGAAAATGAAAATTTATAAAAAAAAATTGCAATAGGTGGCACGCGAGCAAAATCTGAATGTACTGGGACTGAATATATTGAATGCGGAAGAGGGGAGGGGATCGCAAGCGGGGGGTTCGTGGGAGAGGGGAATTTGGAAGTGAGGAAGGTGAAGGGGGAACGCTGGAGGGGAAGGGAAAATGGGTGGGGAAGGGAGACGGAAAGGGAACGGGGCGAATGGGAAAAGACAGGCAGGATGAAAGAATGTCTTTTTTGGTGGCATTGCAACACATGCCGGGAACTCGCTAGTATTTAATAATTTCGTACTCAAACACCTAAAATTTGTACATATATCAATCAATATTTTCTATCGTAGGTTAGTTACAAGATTCTCCTGATGTAGGCGTGATTCTCCGGAAACCGTTAGTATGAATAAAATTAAATGTGGTATCCAACAAAATTATTGATAAAATTAAACAAAATTATATATTTTAAAAAAATATCATTTTCTCAGGGATTTCAATGGCAAAATTTAGTATTTTTATTATAACTTTGTATGTATTTACGGATCAGTTTTAAATATAATTTTGCAATTTATTAATTGAAATTTATAAATTTAATACTTTTGTAAAATATTCCCTTTTCAGCAGTTTGAAGATTGGAGTGTGACATAAAATAGGTTTATCATAATATGTTGTCACGTTTCTGCTCCAAATTTCTAATCAATCAATTGGCGACGGTTATCGGTATCGCCTCCTCGGGAACTAATTATTGGATAACCAACACCCCTGCCGTAGTAACCCCAAGTGATTGGCTACGTTGGTGACTTTGCATAGGTGTCCGGATTCATGGGGTGAGGTTTGTTTAGGTCTTGACGGCACATGCGTTTGCCCACCTCCTGCGTGGCAGGCCGGATCAGGAGAGACTAATTAAGGGAGACCTTTTTATCTATCCAGCTGGACTCTCGACACATCGCCTTGTACCGCAGTGGGAGGGAAGGATTCATATGGCCGTCACTCCTACACACATTTTGCAAGATTGCTACCCATCCCTCTCACCTTTTTACTTCCCAAAATTTGCTCTCCTTCCTTTCCTCTTAAATTTCCCTCCACACAGCATCCCCAAAGATGATATAGGCCCTAGGGGTTTTTTTTTTGTGTATGGAACTAATGAAAAAAAACAAATTGAGAAATCGGAAGAAATGTATTAGTCAATTACGCACATCATTTGATAAAACTCGTGAACGATGAGTTATGGTGTCATGAAATTTAACAAATTAATCTTTTTATTTTAATATGAATACCGCACAACTGCTCCCGTCTGAAACCAGTGAGACTATGGCATCCCCAATTGGGGTATGTTGTGAGGCTGAAAGTAGTGGGGAGGGGAAGGAGATAGGGAAGAGGACGGTGGGGAAGTACGTGGCTATTCAGATCTGGTCACCAAATACGGCTAATGTCATTTGAAGCCACGTTTCAATTCTGAATGGTGGTCTTACACCAGGGCGATACTAAAAGAATCTTCCACTCTGGAACGTGCCGCAAATATACTCTATATTATTTTAAATGAATAAATTGTGAAATCACACAAATTAATCAAATATTGCCATCCGTGCGAGTCAAGAGCCTTACCGCTGGACTACGCCGGCCGCCAAACTGTTTTGTAAATAGAAAGAAAAACAAATTAGATGTATGAGCTACACTGTATTTATGTTCACTGAATTTATGAACTTTGAAACAATAGGCCCGTGATGACACGATAATAAAATCTTAATGGGACTTTAACAGACTTTATCAATTCGTCCTAAGAGAATAATAGAACTAACTAACTAACTAACCATCACGCCGTTTCCCCGCAGGGGTAGGCAGAGAGGACGGACTTCCACACAACTCGATCTTGGCACACACTCTTTGCTTCGTTCACATTCATACATCGTCTCATAAATGCTCTTCTATTATTCCGACTCTTCACATGGCCCGACTCAAGTATCTGATTCACTTGGTCGTGCCATGTCTTCCTCGGGCGTCCGCGACTTCTTCTACCATTCACATTTGCATCATATATTCTCCTTACACTCCTTTCCTCGTTCATTCGCTCTACATGCCCAAACCATTGGAGAGTCCCTTTCTTAATTTTACACATCACGCTTACATCAGCCTTGCATTCTTTGCAGATATCCACGTTTCTCTCACGATCGTACATGGTTTTACCACACATTCGCCTCAGGGATCTCATTTCTACAGCATTCAGTCTACTTTCATCCTTCCTCTGTCAGTTCCATGCCTCACTGCCATACATCAGGGTAGGTACCAGAACTCCATTATGGACGGCTAGTTTCACGTCTTTGGACAATTTTTTATTACCGCCAACGGCATTCAGTCCTCCGTTATTGGAGTTACCGGCATTCACCCTTCTTTCAATATCTCTATCAGCCTTCCCATTTTTCGTAAACATACTACCCAGATACACAAACTCATCCACCTGCTCCAAGTATTCATCATTCACAACTATATTGCATACTGTTTTCGTACTCTCTCTTTCAAACACCATGACTTTAGACTTACTTACATTCATCATTAACTCATTCTTCATGCATACTTCGTTCATCCTTGACACGAGAGACTGTAGATCTTCCATACCGTTAGAAATTAGCACCGCATCATCAGCATACAAAAGGCAACATACTTCCAGATTACTCAATTTCGCGCCCAATCCCATCTCTTTCAATTCTTGCATACAATTATCCATGTATAGATTAAATAACCAGGGTGACATTACGCAGCCTTGTTTAACACCTTTTGTGATGTCAAACCACTCCGCAAAATCGCCGTTCACCCTAACACATGCAACGCTTCCCTCATATAGCGACGCAATTGCCTGAATGAGCTTCGTATTCACTCCGTACTTGGACAACACCTTTCATAGCTTTTTCCTGTAAACTCGGTCATACGCTTTTTGTAGATCTACAAAGGCACAAAAGAGTTTCTGGTTTTTTGCAAGAAACTTCTCAGTGAGCATACGCAATGAGAAAATCTGGTCCATGCACCCCCTTCCACTCATAAAAGCACCTTGCACATCCCATATTTTATCTTTTGTTTCCATTCTTACCCTTTCAATCAATATTCTACCATACAGCTTGCCCAATGAACTAAGAAGGCTATAGCCCAATGATTCCCACATTCCATACGTGACCCTTTACCTTTGTATAATGGCATGATTACAGCCCTTCTCCAATCTAATGGCGTGTAACCCTCCTCTAAGCATTGGTTAAAAAGTCTGCACAGCCATGTGAAAATAATACGACTATCTCCTTTAAAGTATTCGGCAGCAATATTGTCGAAACCCACAGCCTTGCCACTCTTCATGCATTTAATTGATCTTTTTATTTCATCCATACTGATTTTGTTAACATTCACTCTTTCATCGTTCATAACCGATTCACCGCTGGGATCACAATCAGTCGGGTTACTTTCGAAGACTTCCTTAAAAATATTTCATCCATCTCTCTTTAATTTCATTCTCATTCGTCATCATTTGTCCATCTTTCGATTTTATCACTTTCATGCTTCCGTTCTCTGGTCCACTCCGGGATCTTTTGACCTCTTTCCAAAACAGTTTTATGTTTTCTTGGAAGTGATTTGTCATTTTGATTCCCTCTTCTTCTTCCAGGCGTTTCTTTCTTTCTTTCACCCCAACACTTACTCTTTTCTTGCATATCTTATATACTTCTTTCGCTCGATCTCTCTCTTCGCTTGAAACACTGCCAATCGCTATCAGACGTAACCATGCTTTCTTCTTCTCTGAGACCAGTGCTTTGATCTCACCATCCCACCATGCATCACCTTTTTTCCTACCTTGCTTACTTATTCCACACACATCTCTAGCAGATTCGCATAGACTCACCTTAATGTGGTTCCATGTTTCCTCTATGCTTAGACCTTCCATTTCCTTCTCATTCAATCTCATTTCTGCACAATTCTCATATTCACTTCTGACATAATCGTTTTGTAGTTTTTCTATTTTGACTCTTGTTGGAGATGATACCGTTTTCCCCTTAGAGCGCCAGCCGCGAAAGAGGTTTACTTTTGACACCACCAGAAAGTGGTCGGTTTCAACCTCAGCTCCTCTGAAAACTCTTGTGTCCTCGGTAACGGCTCTCAACCTAGAGTCAATTACTACAAAATCGATTATCGATCTTTAAATTCCTCTTTCCCACGTATATTGATGGATACCCTTATGATCGAAGAAAGCATTCGACACAAAAAGGTTCCACTCCAAACATACTTCAAGTATTCTATTCCCATTGTCATTCGTTCTTTTATCCCCAAACATACCTAAGGCCGAATCAAATCCGTCACGTCTAATACCGACCCACCCCTTCAAATCGCCCGCTATTATAATCCTTTCATTCAACTCTTTTAGTCTCATTACATCATTCACACAAGTCCAAAAATCATCTTTCACTTCGTCACTTTCAGAATTAACAGGGGCATAGCAAATAATAAGAAACACCCTTGATAAACCAATTTTGAATCGGATCCACATTATTCTCGGACTTACACATTCATATTGCAACATACATTCAACCATTCTGGGAGACAGTAGCGCTGCAACACCCTGACAAGCCCTCTCCGTATCTGGTCTCCCAGACCAGATGAGGAACTTATCATTATGCTGCAATGTACCGCTCTCTTTTTTCATACTCTCAGTTATACAAAGTACGTCCAAACATTTGCCTTTCATTGTATCACATAATTCATTCATCTTTATTTCCATTCCTCCTCTTATATTCCACGTACCAATTCAGCATTGCTCACGTTCCGTCCTCCTCTTTGCGCCACCGAGAGAATAATAGTATTTCAATTAAACATTTTTTTCTATGCCCGAAACTAAATACGTTTTTTGCACAACATCTTTACACTTACCATGGAAGAACTTTTTTCATTCGTCTACCAGAAGAAATCAGAAACATAAATGATAAAATCCGAATACTGCTCTCTGTCAACAGAGATTTAAAAAATATTCTTAAGAAAAAAAACTACTGTCACTTAATTAATCTTACAAATATCCTTAGTTTTCCATAAAATTCTTTTTTTTTAATATAAAAAAAATACTACAGCACACATAAATTTATGTAAAATGAATTATATAAGTAGGTACTAACTAATAACAACATTTATGTACACTCCCCTTCCATACACAAGCAAATGCTTTCAATGGAAGAGTAGTGGTTTTGAAGGGTGACCGCTCCAACCCAGCCAACTACCGCCCCATAGCGATCACGTCTGTTTTGTCAAAAGTGATGGAACGTGTGATCAACGACAAACTGCTCACATACCTCGAGAAGAACAACATTATTAACGACCGTCAATACGGATTCCAGCGGAACCGCTCGTGCGGTGATCTTCTCACGTATGTGACGCATGTTTGTGGACGGTGCCTGGAACGTTTTGGTGAGACCCAAACGGTTGGACTGGACATTTCCAAGGCCTTTGACCGAGTTTGGCATCGAGCGCTTGTCAACAAACTGCGTTCGTACGGACTTCCCGCATCCTTGTGTGCGTGAATTGCCGACTTTTTGAGGGGGAGGTCGATTCAGGCGGTTGCTGA
Organism: Limnephilus lunatus; assembly: GCA_917563855.2. Classification (NCBI taxonomy): domain Eukaryota; kingdom Metazoa; phylum Arthropoda; class Insecta; order Trichoptera; family Limnephilidae; genus Limnephilus; species Limnephilus lunatus. Next base: position 50,421,165 of record OU830601.1, read on the forward strand.
CGGTTGCACCTCTTCCTCGCATTCGATAAATGCTGGCGTCCCACAGGGATCGGTTCTGTCTCCGACTTTGTTTCTGTTGCACATCAACGACCTCTTGTCATGTGCACCGATTCATTGTTACGCGGATAACAGTACAGTCCGTGATAGCTTTTTGTTTGACAACCTCCAAAGAGCACACAAACCCCAATAGCTCGGAGGGCTTTGAAGCAGAGAATGGACGGTTACCTCGAGAGTGTTTTCTCTTGGGGTAAGAATAGCCTCGTCGAATTTAATGTTTCAAAGACCCAATCATGTTTGAAAACGTCTAAAAGGGGTCGAAATGATAATCTAGTCTCCTTCAACGAAAGCATTCTTCCGAACAGGACCTCCATTGATATGCTTGGTGTAACTCTAAGTGACCAGCTCAGGTATGGGGGCTCTATCGAAACCAGAGTTAAGTTAGCCTCTCAGAAACTGGGCGTACTGTACAGGGCCCGCAGATACTTTAATAGTACACAACTGCTAACCCTATACAAATCGCAAGTGCGCACCACGGTTGAATTTGGCAGCCACCTCTGGTCTGGAGCTCCAAAATACCTTAAAAAAAACCCTTGACTCTGTGAAGAAACGGTCGGTCCGTTTGATAGATTCTCCCATCTTAACAGACGGATTGCAATCTTTAGAGCACAGGCGTCAGGTGGGAATGCTGTCCTTGTTCTACCGGTATTACAACGGAAAATGCTCCGAGGAACTAGCATCGTTGATCCCCTCGGCACCGGTGCATAGTCGGGAAACACGCGCCCAACATTTGTACACGGTTGACATTAGTCACATGAGAACCGGTCGTTTTTACGACTCGTTCTTGAGTTCAACAGCTCGGATGTGGAACGATTTACCGGCCTCTGTGTTTCCTCCCTCCTACAACATGGGTATCTTCAAGACCCATGTTCACTCCTTCCTTTCCTCAAAAAGACCCTCTACACAGCATCCTCAAAGATGACATAGGCCCTGAGGGAAATTATTTTCCTCAGGGCCTCTTGTGTGGAGTTAATGTAAAAATAAAAAAAAAAGTAAAAAATATAAGATGTAAAATTATCATTATGTACCATGTAAAACATATAATTAAAAATAAAAAAAATGATGCAAAATAAGTCTTTCTTTTACATTTCGAAAGCTTTGATAAAGGCTTTCCAAAATGATCTGAAAGGAGTTTTATTATTTAAAAAAAAAACTGATATTTTCCCACATGAGGGCCGCAGCTTTGTGGAACTTTTTTTCCTACTCCGGGTATTGAGTGGAACAAAATGGAAAAAGAGGACAAACACACGATTGCTGAGCCTGTTCGGTGAACAAAAGGTAGCTTTTAACGTTAAACTTTCAGTCCACAACGATGATGAGCATGGTCGGTAGACTTTAACCGTTTCAAATTTTGCTTTTAGTACTCGTGACTTAATTAATTGTGCTCATTTTATAGAAGGAATTGTTCAGACGAAATATTTTTGTAGAGGAATAAAATGAGTTAATGATGTTTGTGTGATATGTATGGTGACCTTTGTGACGTTATAATTTAAGCACTACGTATTAAGATATTCTTTTAATTCTTTTACTTCCATCAAAGTACATTAAAAACTTTTATTGTAAAAATTATTATTTTGGTCAATTCAATAAATCTGACTTCGATACTTGGAGGCAGGTACGGGTACCGCCGTGCACCGCCCTGGGAAACATTTATTGGATTACCAACACATCTGCCATAGATCACTTCAGGTCGTTCTACGACTTAACAGGGATGTCCAAGTTCATAGCGGGGGTTTGTCCGGTTCTTGACTGCGGATGCGTCTGCCCACCTCCTGCGTGACACTGGTTGAAGGAGACCTTTTGACCACTCCAGCAGGACTCTCTTGAAACATGAGGCATATGTGTGGTAAAAACATATACGATCGTGAGAGAAATGTGGAGAAACGAACAAAAGGAGTGTAAGAAGTAAGAATACATGACGCAAATTTGAATGGTTAAAGAAGTTGGGGACGCCTGAGGAAGACATAGCATGACCAAGTGAATAGATACGGCCGGCGTAGTGCAGCGGTAAGGCGCTTGACTCGCACACGGAAGGTCGCGGGATCGAATCCCGGCATGGCATATAATTTTATTCGATTAATTCGTGTTATTTCACTGTTTATTCATTTAAAATAATATACAATATATTTGCGGCACATAATATACACATATTCATTCAATACATGATCCAGAGTGGAAGATACTCTCAGTATCGCCCTGGTGTAAGACCACCAATCAGAATTGAAACGTTGCTTGGAATGGCTTTAGTCGTGTTTGGTGACCAGATCTGAATAGCCAGGAACTTCCCAACCTTCCTCTTCCCTATCTCCTTCCCCTCCCCATTATCCTCAGCCTCACAACATGCCCCAATTGGGGATGCTGTAGTCTCACTGGCTTCAGACGGGAGCAGTTGGGACTCTTGTGCGGTATTCATATAAAAAAATATAAAAAAAGATACTTGAGACGGGCTTTGCCGAGAGTCAGAATAATAGAAGAACATGTATGAGACGACGTTTGAATGAGAATGAAGCAAGGAGTACTCTATGCCTTCCTTACGGGGAAACGGCGTGACGGTTTATTAGCTAGTTAGTTAACATTATTCTTCACTTCGAGAAACCATCTACAATTATCTCTCCTAAAAATTATACTGAAAAAAATACTTGAGTTTTAATTAAAAAGAATAAATTTGAAAATACAATTAATTTAAGAAAACAGCATTTTAATGTTCTTCACTCACTATCTTCCAAAGCTTGCAATATTTTTGTGTGTGTGCTTCAACCGCTTCAGTTTCTGCTGTTTATCCATTTTGAAATGGGAAATCATTGAGGAACTGTTTGCTATTTGCTATTTACTGAAGTCGTATTATATTCCTGATATTTGAAACTGCCAAATGTATCCGACTTCTACCATATTTACTGGCCACAGTATAAACAAAGTATCATACTGCCGAAACTGAATATTCCTTTGTATTGTGAACAATGACCTACTATTGTATGAGAAATGAAAGCCTTCAAAATACCAACGACAAATTATGTTTTTTTTATTTAGTTTAATTTTTACATCGGACTGTGATACCTGAAAAGAAAAGCTGTGGTACATCGCAATTTTGGAAATGCTGGGAATAGAGACGAGGGAGAGAAGGGTTTTAAATTTCCCGTCTATTCAGATATTTTTTTTATTTTTTTTTTATTTTACTTATTTATTTATTTGTTTCTTTACATGGTACGGTCTAATGTTAACAATTTAGTTTATAACCTCACTAGGTCAAGCCTGTATTGAGGTTAACAACTCTACAAATAACAATAACAATAAATAAACACAAAAATAATACAGTTATTGAAGAACAATAATGTTGTATGTTTCTTACAGATTATGAGTATGAGTAGTACTTAATAGCTGAAGGCGATAGCACATTACAATGAAAACATGTAGGGTGACCATAATGTTGGTATTTGATTTTTAGAAAAAATGTATTTATTTTAAAAGAATTAAGATGAGAAATATTTATGTGATTAATATATTGTGCTATTAATTTGGCAAGAGAAAGATGAAAAAAATAGACAAGATAATATGATATTAATTTAGAAAGGATAAAGTAGAGAAAAACAATTGGCAATCCTCGGCTAACACAAATAATTTAACAGTCTTTTTAAAAGTGCTCTAGGAGATAGCTTAATATTATCTGGAAAGCTATTAAATATAAGTGGAGCCCGATAAAAATAATTTCTTTGACTAAAAGAAGATTTAGTTTGAATTGCCATAAAGTTCAAACCAGAGCCAGCTCTAGTAATACAAATTTGCTGTGTTCTTTCTGAAATATCAATATTATTAAAAAATCTACAAAGCGTACGTGTAATATAAAGCTGTTTAACATTCATGACATTACATTCCTTATAAAGTAAATTAGTTGGACATCTAAAAAAATTTTAAACTTTAAGAATCAGTTTTTGTGCAATATCAAGTGGTTCTAGATGAGTCTTTTGACAGGATCCCCAGCACACTATATTATAAGAAAGCATAGACTGGATTATTGCAAAATAAACCGTTTTTAATTTTTCTTTTTCTAGTATTGTTTACCGACATATTAACATGATCATTCCATCTCAAATACATGTAATATATTCATCAGTAATTACATTTTCCGGTTGCAATCGGATTTATCTCAAATCATTAAATACTAACATGCAACATTGATCAGAAACTGTATAAACAAATATATGTAGGTATAAAAGGGAAAAAAATTTAAATAAAAAATTATAACACATACATACATATATAAAAGTACATTAATCAAATACATAAAAAATATATATATAAAATAAAAATAAATTGTTGATTACGTAATGTTGATTAATTTTTAATGCGATTAGTGTTATTACTAGGTAGCTAAATTATTTAAAATATAATTGTTTAATTTATTTTCGAATCTATGTAGTTAGGTTCTAATCCCAGCTCTATTGCTATTTGATTAAACCACATCACTCGATTGTACGTGTAGTAGTGTTGTGCAAAACTGGTAAGTATGCATTATTGGCGTACATAAGTGATCCACTGTGTTTTGCCTATTGCTCTCAAGGCGTACCATGGCGTGGTGCGACTTCTTAGAATAGTCTTTGTGTATTTTATTTGAAGCTATGATCACTAAACACAAAACGATTGGAATGCATAACTTTTTCACTATGTTGGAAGGCTTCAAAATATAAGAAGATATTCATGCCAAATATTCAAACAACCATTGCATATGCAGCGTAAGACGGGACGATGAATCAAAGGCTCCCTGGGGAACATTCGTGTTTAATAAATAAACGTGACAGGGAAGGACGTGCTGATTTTTTGATTTGTTGGTCGTGGGTTTGAGTCCTTTCTTATGTAGAAGGTAGTTGCCCATGATATTTTGGAAAAATTTGTCGAAGATAATATTGTTAATTCTAAAATGTTAAAAATTTTAGATTGACAATTATGACGGTTTGACAGAAGGTGGCAATGGCTGAATTGGTAAAAGCGCACGTCCCGGTTAAACATTCTGGGTTCGAGTCCCGTTATCTTTTTATATTTTTTTTTGTCTTATTCTCTTTCATATTTTCGTTTAGATTATATTATTAGTGTTATCTTCTTCTTCAATTATATCTATATTACAATGATGGGAATAATCCTTAAAAGTTATGAAAAGGGAGTTGTTCTTATAAAAAAATTATTTATTTCTTATAAAAATACATTTATTTATTTATAAAACACATGATACATAATTAACACATTTACATAAAGTAGATGTATTAGATCACCATACTAGGCGGCTGCCTGTTTCATGGTGACCAATGGAGTATTGTTACTTTGTATGAAATAAGAAGTCTAGTGTAAGCATATGGCTTTAGTAAAAATTATGCTAAAATTGAAAACATTTTAATAAAAAGTGATGGGTCAAGCCCTTACTTGGGTTTTAATACCTCTCCTCTCTCGCGTTTCTATCTCCGGACGGTAGACCCCTCTCTCGTACTGTATGATTCACCAATAATGTCTTGAATCATGACTCGCTTTTCCCACCCCTGTGACTGAACACAGCAAAAGGCTTTCTCCTTCCGGGAAAACTTTACAATAAACCCTTTCCTTTACGTTGTGTTTTATTTTTGTTTCAAAGGTTCTAGAAAATCTAGAATAGGTATTTAATGTCTATATGTGGTAACTTTTGGTTCTTTTAGGTAAGGTGTGGAAGAATTTCTCTGTATCTCTTGAACGTATGAAGGATATTTACTGTCTAAATCTATCCTAAATATATCCCCATTACGTCTCTAATGTTGTACGTTGTTTTAATACTCTCGCAGTACCCCCTGTAGTTCTGGGAGTCTATAAGGTTGATTTATGATCCTATACGTCTTAATAGATTTTAAAATACATACCTAGAATGTTTCATTTAGTTATTTGGCGGCTCTTTCGCGCCGCTCTCCATGACTGGACCCTATGCATAATTATGATAATATTCTATTGTTAGTAAACGCAAAAATTGTACCTAAGATGGAAGGGATAAGGGAGGGATGGATAGAATGGATCATGCAGTTTTTGCAATCTAGTACTGGCTCCTCCACTTGACCAAATTGACCAGGTGGTCGGCTCTCCGGACACAACCTCCCGACCAAAGCATGTCAAGGCTATACCCATGGCACCCAGAAGATCTCTTGACGACCAACCAGATACCCGGACCCTTCCATAACCAAGGAAGGACGGCATGCCTTCAAACCTTTCCCAATCAACCCCAGTATCGAACACCTCCGGGACTACGTTACTGACTCTAGAAGGGGTAATCCAATTCGTCCCTTGTCACGGCTCTACTCGCGAACATGTGGCTACCGCTTGTGATTGACAGATCCTTCCTCCTGCGTGACCGGTCCAACGAATAAACCACCTCTAGTAGCGAACATACAACCTAAGTATTGTCTAGGAGTTATGATTGCTTCTAGGTCGATAGAATTAAAAAATGTGCAGGCGCTGCGGGGTTGTTTCCACAAAATGTACTGCTTATGCTCCTCCCACACTACCTTACCGGCAACCCGAGATGCTTTTGGCCAAGACGCCTCCGTCAGCGAACCGCGTCCTTTCATACCGTTTGGCAACTCATTTCGAATCCGTCTCGTCACGCCCATTTTCTCAACACGGTTCCGCGAAAGGGAATTGCTTCCAGCATCTCGCGTGACCCGATCAGTCTATGGTGAGCATCCCCTCCTAACAGGACAATGTGGGAAGACCCTTACCGATGGACCATACATTGACACATATGTATAGCCTCGGTGTCACCGCCACATTGTTCAACCATAAAGTTTAAAAGGCGCAATTCAACAAATAGGAATTCAAGGAGTACCTGTTAGTTTTAAATTTACGTTTCTTTAGGTTGCAGACAGTCGCTTTCTATTGGGTATGTCGTGTACCCCGATGGTCTCCCCATTCGGTTGAGGGTACAACACTCGTTCATTTTTTTGCTCCCCCGCCCGTGCCATCAGCTGTCTGAAAGAAAAGGTCACTGCCCTTGGTGATAACACCGTTGAACATATTCTGAAATAATATTATGAAATGTTGTCATTTATTTAAATCTTCAGTTTCACGAGGCAGCTTCGGTTCTGGCATCTCTGCGTCGCGTTCCGGGATGGCCTGGGAATTTAAATTAGGTATAACACTTACCGAGTACGTAATTGCTGAAAATCCCGGTCGGAGATATACACGACCAATTCTTAATTACGTATGCCGCAGACCTGTGGAGAAAACAAAACTTCCTACGAACTTTTATTTGTAACTAATCATGCTTTTATTTGTAAACTAAAGACGGTAAATCACCGCTCGACGCCGTTGGTGTGAGCTTTCACAAATTGAACATTTTCGTAGATTACAAAGTTCTAACTATTGAAATTTAAATATACCAAATCCGATATCATTCCTGACTCCCGAACCCTTGCTAAGATTATTTAAATCTAGTTAAGTTTATTATTAATTTCGTTCTTTCGCGGTCCATCACGACATTTTTATAAAAGGAATGAAATTTATTATCGCAAAACTGGGCCATTATTGTAAACCTAGAACGACTGTTTATTCGTTGATCCGTTATTACTTTAAATTAAGTTTGTTAAGTCCCCCTCCCCCATCCGAATTTGCACCATTTATTGTTATTATTAAAATTCAAGGCCGATATTTTTCTTTTAGGGTAAAATTTTTTTGATATCTTTTATCTCTCTACATAATATACGATAACAATCACGAACTTTTACCGACGATTAATTTTGTGAATAATTAACACAACACCAGATAAGATATAAGACCGTCATTCTCATAATACGTATTTTCCGATTTTTGTTTCGTCCGATCGATAGGTTAAATATTATTATTAGAGTTTATTGATTTAATTTACATCTCCTTTTAATCGATTAACACTTTTCACTACTGACTCGTGAATCAAGTCATGTATTTTCCACTGAATCTAATCCACTAACACTTGCAAAGAGAGATTAACGAAGTTAATTCAGCACAGTCTCGGTTTTTTCTAAGTCCAGCTATAAACCTTAGTCACTTTCCGATACAAGCACAATTTTCCACAGTCCTTCTTCTCCCAAAAATCAACCCGAACTCCCCTCTCTTTTTGACCAAACTACGTCTTTATAACCTGTTTCTCCCATCAATCAAATTTAATTTTTGCAATTTACAACCTTATAAACGCGTAATATCATCTTTGTTCATATCACTTTCCTATCCCACCGGTTACTCCCTTTTCCTTCTAACGTCCTGTTACCAGCGACCCGCCTTCTACCGACGACACTACTCTGTTGCCATCGATCAGGGGCGTATTTGGGTCTAAACATCCGATTCCCACACGGATCTCCGCATGATTAGTCAATATAATCTACCTTTTATCATGTGACTAATTTATTCAACTTTTCTTTAAAATCTACAGTGTCCGTTCTACTCCCTTTTAATTTGCTTTCAAATACGGTGTATCCTGAATATTCGATATAACTGCCCTACTTTCTTGGCTTAACCCAAATCCAATTTCAACTCTTTAACCTACAACATATCCCGACAGTTATCTATTAAGCATTCATTATTATAAAATTCTCCCAACACGTCACTGCCTAGATATTCCGACGTTCTAACATTTGGCTATGGATTTTCTAATAAATTTGTGACTGAATATCCTTTATCGAACGTACCGCTAGTGTGCACACTCAGCCGTGTCCGTTTCTGGCTACATGTCGCGTTTCTTGTGTTCGTATACAATTTTAATATTTCTCGCGTTTGCAAACGCTCATGTGCAATCTCTTACCCCTTGATTTACCTCCCCGCAAAGTCGTGATGCTCTTAGAACCTTATTTTATAATAATCTAAACTTTTATACCCTCGATTCTCCTTTCCTATGGGCTATAACCACTGCCAAGATCCCATTCCAATCCTGCCTTCGAACGTTTTTTTTCCTTTTTCCTAGTTCCTCCTACATTTTTCATCCTTCTCTAGCACCAAAACCGATAAATCTCCCGTAATTTCTCGCCTAGTGATCAAGAAAATACTTGAGTTTTCAAATAATTTAAAATCCTGACAGGTCGTTAAATTTTATGCTTTTTCACTAATTTCTTTCTCCTATCATCTGTATGTAAAATCAAGTGGTGATTTCAGCTTAATGCGTACCTTAGAGACCCAAAATCATGTCGGATGTCTCACACTCAAGACCCACTTAAGTAACAAGAGATCGTAAACCTTCCCCCCCCTCTAAACTAACGGACAAAAATCCAATACAAAATCTTAGATTTCATATGGTCACTAACATGAATTGATTTCCCTCGACTACCTTGAAGAGATCGGCTCCTGTGGGTTTTCCACGTCTAACACTTTCCCCCATCGTCTACCTACAGAATCTGCTAGATATTTGTCTGGAAAAGGTGGTAATGACCTTCAATGCCTACTCCCGTTTCACGATTACTAAGTAATCGAGATCGCTTGCTACTTTAATTACTTAGTGCATGATCTTTGTCCTTTTGAATTTTTCCGCCACCGAGATCCCCGCAAAACTTCCTGATTCCAGACGTGAAATCAACTGTTGTCGATCCCCTCCTGCTCCCATAAAATTGCGATTTATGACCAAGTTAGAAGTGGTCCTATCCCCTTAAAATATCTGCCCGACCAAACCGTGAGATAATCTTGGAATCTTAATTTTGCAAATCCCTCATCCCACGCCCCCAGCCTGTGATTGGTTTAAGACGCACCTACTGTCCTCATCTCTATTCTGATTGGATAGTCGATTTTTTTTCCTAACTGCTTACACCCCTTCGTGGCAAGGAAACCCCAAAAGTTTAAAAAAGATTCCTTTAATATTGATTTTAAAACCACCCGAAAGATGTCGATAGTGTGATCATATTCTATATTAAAAAAAAATTTTACCCACCTATACCGGAGTGAAACAGGTTCATCACAGGTTATAAGAATGTACGTAAGTTTTTTTCAATATGTGTGCATGCAAGCACAACGAATACGGTACACACATACATATTAAACACACGTGCACATATCTATACTTGTACAGGTATAAACATACAAATACATTCCCATATGCGCACCTACTTACATGAATACACACACACACATATATATATATATATGTATACATATATATGTATATACATACACGCACTCATAAATACACATAATACATATATATATATATATATATATATATAATAACATACATACTTGTACATTAACAGCACAAGGAAGTTTTGACTGACCAACTGGGAAGGTCTCCCGTTCTAGGACAGTCAAAGTGATAGTAATTTATTTTTATTTTGAACTTTATGAGTAAAATCTCAAAATGTAATATTTATTAAATGAAAACAATAATAGCGAAACTCAATCGAAAATCTGGATAGAGAAAAATCAGAAAAAGATATTGGCACCTCTGGGACCCAAACTCAGGACATTCTGCTTTATGGCAAGAGCTCTACCAACTGAGCTAAGTTGTCTTTATCCAATTCGGTCACTTTTAACGGAATCATACTTCGACTAAGAACTTATCTTCATTTTCTTAACACGCATATTATTTATTGCTATCTTTATAAATGATTACAAGATTGGAAGAGCTGTTCCAGGCATGCGTTGCAATGCCACTAATAAAGAAATTGTTTTTTTTTTTATTTATTTTAAAACTTTATTTATTCACATTTCTTTGTACATATAATGTATAAATAGCAAATATTATATAATAACATAATATATAATAACAATTAGTATGAACAAGAAATGAAAACCCACTAAGGCACTGCCTGAGTGCGGTTAATATTAAAACAAAATACTATATTTCCAAGTACCCAAAGTATAAAATAGACTTAAAAAAAATACATATAAATATAAAGTTAGTATAAAAAGTCAGTATTTCATAGGTAGAATAAGTGAAACAAGTTTTTTTCAGCCATTATAAAAATGAAATTAAAAATATGGAGAAAAGCATACTGATTTTTAATTTTTTTTTTTTTTAGTTATTATAAAAAAAAATTAATAAACACAAAACATATTGTACTACAGTTTAGAAAGTTACAGAAAGTGAGTTGTAGAAGGATGGATAAATTTATAGAAAAAGCGTTTCAATATCTACATTATTCAGCCATAATTTTACCTCTTTTACATATTTTATCATTTTCTTTACCTTGCGTTGTTTTCTCATTCGTTCCGTTCCCCTTCCGCCTCCCTTTCCCCTCCCATGTCCGCTTCCCCTCACGCGTTCCCCTTCCACTTTCCTTGCCTTCCCTCTCCTCTCTTCCACGAACCCCCCTCCCGTGATCCTTTGTATTCAGTCCCAGTTCATTCAGATTTTCAAAACAGCTCGCGTGCCACCTATTGCTTTTTTTTTACAAATTTTCATTTTTGAATATTACAAGTGAAAATCCATTAAATTTGTTACCTAACATTGATATTTTATATACATAGATTTAACTGAACTAGTATATCGTAGTACGTCTAATTGGTAGACACTGCAGTGGGTTGGAGAACGGAATTCATAACAATTGTTTGCGCTGTTTAAAAGCTATATCGTATATCGTCAACAATGGTATTCTGCTAACAATAAAACTCTACAAATTTACAAAGCAGAGTGCTAATGCATTCATTGTTGTCGTAGTAATTAATTTTACTTTGTACAATTGACGGTGTAGGTATATAAAATGAAAAATAATATGGTATTGCGTTGGAAAAGTTAGAGAAATACTTCGTTTTCAGTGGTAGGTAATATGAAACGTTGACATATTGCATTAAAATAATGACGTACCGTGAAAGCATTTTTAATTTTCGCGGATAAGAGGATGTCACTTTAAAATTACGTTATTAATTTGCATATTGTTTTTCTGTTTATTATAATTTGCGGATGATTACGTCAGAGGCTTACTCTTTTTTGTATTTATTATATCTGTGTACGTGATACTATTTTTTCTTTTACATTCACTCCGCATGGGGATGCTGTTTGGTGAGTCATTTTAAGGGTAGGAAGGAAATGAAGTTCTGGGAAGGTAAAAGGTTTGAGGGGTGGGGTGAATCTAGAGGTCAGTGTGTCCAGGAGTGACGGACGAATGACTCCATCCCCCCGAGAGAAGTCAAGAGGTCTTCCCAACCAGCCTCTCCAGATCCGGCCCACAACGCAGCTGGTGAGTAGGCGCATCCGCCGCCAGGACCTGAACACACGTCACCCGATGAATCCGGACACCCCTGCTTATCACCAAATGTAGCAAATTACTTGGGGAATCCTATGGCAGAGTTAGTGATGTTATTAGTTGTAAACTTGTAACACAATGAAAACTTTGCAAAACCCATTCTAGGTTTCGAAGATTTTTTTTTACGTTAGGAAACTGTGTTAAGATAGCTGGTCGCCTTTCCCACGGGTGAATTCGGGTTCAGATTTGTGCAACTTGCTAGACAATACAATATGTTATGTTGTGGCGACGTCCCCGAGTTTGAGACTCTGATACAATTATTTGGATTTGTCAAAATACCTACAAGTTTCTAGTGTTTCTAGGTTTTCATACCTAAAATAAAATTAGAAAGATAAGGCTAAGTTCCATCGAAGCGCAAAAAAATAAATAAGATTTTTTTAATTCTTCCAATTTTCAAAAGGACCAAGTAACGGTAATGCATGAAAATGCAAAATCGTTTTAAATATTTAATATTCAGCATTAGAACGATGTAGAAGTTGGGTAGAAGGTTTGGGAAGAGGAAGAAAGAGCATAATTTTTATGACGCTCTTTCTTTTAACAAGACACAATTGCAGGCCCCGCCTTCCCCCGCACTGCCTCTGCAAAGGTTTTACTTAGATTAAGAGAAACACACAAGCCAAAATGTGTATATTCTTAGTGTACCTTACACGAGGGTTGTCCAAGAATTAAAGACGTTTCCTAAGTTTCGGCGACGTTGACATTATTTACCGAAATATGGCGGCACTGGCGTGCAGCTCAGACTTTCCCTTAAAAAAACGAGCAGTGATACGGCTAGGTAGCTGCTTTAGTGCGATCTTTGCGCCCGTTTGAGAAGAAGATAATACCATTCAATCTAAATGAAACAAGAAACTAAAAATCCAGGACAACAGGATCGCTTGTCTTAATCTCTTGGCTTCATCTGTATCCCGATATTCAGATTTATTTGTATTTCCTATATTACTCAGATAGTTATAACTTATAACCGTCAAAAGATATTAAAAAAAAGATTCAAATAAAAGTTAAAAAATGTGTTGTTGTGTGATTTAAAAAAAAACCACATTTGCGTTACAATAAACTATGTCCATACATCTCTTGTATGTATTTTTTTGGTACTGCGATATTGACTTTGGCCATAACTAACTAACTAACCATCTCGCCGTTTCCCCGCAGGGGTAGGCAGAGAGGACGGACCGCCAAACAACTCGGTCTTGGCATACACTCTTTGCCTCACTCACATTCATACATCGTCTCATACATTCTCTTCTATTATTCTGACTTTTGACATGGCCCGACTCAAGTGTCTGATTCACTTGATCGTGCCATGTCTTCCTCGGACGTCCACGACATCTTCTACCATTCACATTTGCTTCGTAAATTCTTCTTACACTGATTTCTTCGTTCATTCGCTCTACATGCCCAAAACATCTGAGGGTCCCTTTATTAATCTTACTCATTATGCATACAGCAGCCTTACATTCTTTGTGGATATGCACATTTCTCACACGATCATACATTGTTTTATACATTGGCCATTATTATTGTTATTCTATCTCTCCCGAATACTGTTTTCATAAGACGTAAATCTCATTACTAAAAAACACGATGTGTACTTCTATTATGAATATAATGAGACAACAAAAGGATAAAAGGAAATTACGTTGTAGAACATCCTGCGAATGATTTTCAATATAAAATATTAATACGTGTCCACGAGCTTTAACAAAAGCCTTCGGTAATATTATTGTACCATATTGATCTTTGTATTCCAATCTCTCACATACATATTTATATAAATAATACAAAAATCTTATTAGTGTTGTACTATACAGTGCCTCAAGCAAAACATGTACTAATGGTTAACAGATAATAGTGAAGCGTTTGGTGGTAATCTTTGCCTCACGTCGTATGAAGAAGTCAAATAAATCAATAAAGGAGAATGGACGAGTTGGTTGAGACGTTATCCCGGTAAGATAGAGATCTTGGGTTCGATTCCAAGTTGCGACCGTTGTTACCCTTTTGTATTTTTCTGCGTTTTGTTCTGCTTCATGTTTCGTTTAGATTTATTGGTATTATTGGTAGATATTCTTCTTCTTCAATGATATATTAAATTGTAGTGTAGGTATAACGGTCAAATGTTATTAAAATAAAAGTTATATCTTACTAATATTAAAATGCGAAAGTTTGTATGGATGGTTGGTTGGTTGGATGGATGGTCCTTACTCTTTCACGCAATAAATATCGAATGGAATTTACAAATTCTTTCACTAATCGAAAGCTACTTTATTTGCGAGTAACAGGGGCTATATATATTGGTAAGCTCTGGCGTTATGAATAAGCTGTGGCGTTATGAAATTATCTATTATACGTTTATTGGCAAAGCGTGTTACCAAGTAAATGTTTGTCATGGGCTGTCAAGATTATTTCTTTGATAGCGAAAATTCAAATATTAGTATTCTAATATGAATATTTAGTGTAGGTATGTAGATATAAATATAAAATAGGTACTTATCTACATTTTGACCTAAGCCAAAAGATATACTAATATTATGAATGCGAAACGGAGCGTATTTGATTGTTGATTGATTGGGGGAGGGGGAGTGGTAGTGTGAGAGAGTGGGGGGGGTGGGACAAATATGCGAGCGAAGCCGGGGGTAAAAGCTAGTTTGTAATATTAAAAATACGCGCTCAATATAAAACAAATTGAATAAGTGGGAAATGAATAAGTCCAGAAGTTACGTTAATAGAATCAAATGCAACTTTTATATTTTTGGCGTGAACTTCAATGGGACCATTGCCAAGTGATAGGAATCAGGGGACAAGTGACTAAAGTCACTAGAATAGTTCTGCATTTCTATTTGAGAATGGTCGGTTCCAATTGCCACATAAACTAGTTTCTTTAAAGTGGAATATTTTAAACGTATGCCTAATATTATTACAGTGTTCGTTAATTCCAGTAAAAAGATTACTAAACTCCAAGTTATAAGATCGAGGTTTGTTGAGATTGCAAGCTGCTTTATATACGATTATCGTAAAGTTTCTAGGAAGCTCTGAGTTGTTCAGCCTCTGCGGGCCGCGAGACTAATGGCTTATGCCCGACTGCCAGATGCCTTCAGCTATCATCATAACCGTTCGTACATTAGACACGAACGACGATAGATGATACTCTTCTAAAATAATACTTAACTGACATCTGTTGGGATATCATAAAAAATCGTATAACTAATAGCGATATCTTTTAAAAGATTTTAAAGCTATGTACATGACTAACCTGTACACCACAATTATGTACGGTATTACATAATTAAGTCTATATATACCCAAAGAAGCATGATTCACTGAAAATTAACCAAAATAATTATTTACAAATAATAATTTATTTTTAATTTACATAATGCTTTTCAATATGCTTACCCGACAAAATTTTAGTAAGTTTCGGAATGAAAGTGGTTTCCTGTTTTGTCGGAGTGTCGGATGTTTTATATTTTTTTCCTTGATTAAGTATCTACCTCCAACTCCAACCTATATTAAATTCACCTTAAAATAGTCTTAACACTTTAATCACAGGAGATCATATTTTTCCCAGCTCATATAGGTCTCATGTAAATCGCTGTAACTCCCTTACCATCACAATGAGAAATAGGCAAAACACCACGTTTCATATTTAAATCGAAAAATAACCACCAAAAACGAAAAATACACATTTTAGTGAAACAAAAGTTTTGAATCGCAATTTGAAAAAAAAATGAAACTTTCGGATTTTTTTAATAATTATTTTTACATGGAACGACCGAAAAGTGATAATAACATTTAATATGTAAATTATTATTTTTAATTGATGTTTATCAATTTATCGTTAGTTTTAACGTTTAAGACAAGGTTTTTATGCATAGCACAGAGGGTAACAATTATTATAAGCAATAATTATCAGCCTGAAACACTCATCTACATTGAAAAAATCTTCCGAGAAAAGATACTTGCCGCCAACGGGACTCGAGCTCCTGACCGGCAATCAGAGGGACACGGGTCTCTCACGATCTCTTGCATCATGAAAATTGAATAAATATTACGCGTGGAACTTATAGATAAACGATTTTAGTAAATGATAAACGAATTTCTAAATGATTTTAGTGTAAAAAAATCACTCATTAGTTATTTCAAAGCTTAAAATCGTTCAGTACAAAAATATTTCGAGAAAAGGTTGAAAATCCAGTCTGGTTGAAAATACGTTCGATTACAAGAAAACTTGTTCTTTTGCACAAGCTCCAGATTGTAGTATTTATATTTCAATTTCGACACTATCCGCCCATTGCATTTTCGATTTTGATTAATGATTTTTCAATTGAAACGGTATCGTAACCGCATTGCGGCGAAAGCGGAACAAGCTGGGAATGTTTTTAGTCGAAAACATAAATAAATGTGGGAATTGAAAGTTGTGCCAAACGGGATAAAGCGACTATTGTCGGTACCTGAATAAACAAATTACTCCGATATAGTGTTATCGACGTATTAAATCCAATGAAGCTACAGTTTGCTCGTTGTTAAATGGTACTCTGTTTTTTAATGAGAAAACTGTCGAATATTTTTTGGTAAATGTTTTACTAACTGACAGTTATTTCACAAAAAATGGCTTTAGATTCTTTATTGACATTTGTTCGCATTACCTCAATTAATTTATGTTTCATTTTGTCACCTACTGTTGACGATCCGTGGAAAGGAAGGATAGTTAAAGTTATTGTGTGTATCTCTTTTTTATAAATATACTAGCGAGTTTCCGGCATGCGTTGCAATTCCACTTAAATAAAGAAATTGTTTCTCCCTGCGTGTCCTTTCTCATTCGACCCCGTTCCTCTTCTGCCTCCCCTTCAACCCCACTTCCCCTTTCCCTCCTGCACGCGTTTCCTCCACCTTCCCCGCCTTCCTTCTCTCGAACCCCCCCCCCTCCTTCATCCCCCTCTACCGCTCTCGGATTCCCCATCCCCTCCCGCCTTCCCTCCCTGCCACTAAATGACGTGAATATATATTCTTCAAACTATTCCCGCGCCACCAATGTATTTTTTACAAATTTCATAACAGCAGTATATAGAAATAAATAAAAGAAGTATTATTCACATTCAAATTTTATAATTCGAAATAAACATATAATTTTTTTTAATGCAAACCTAAAAAAGTTTTGAAAATGGCTCATTTCACATTTTTTCTAACTAAATTACTGATTACAAAAACAAAAAACACACACACGTATTTAATTAGGTAAATGTATTATAAACGGTATCTTCAACTCACTTTTTTGTCTTGTTTCATGTAAAAATAATTACTAAAAAAATTCCAAAGTTTCATAATTTTTTTCAGATTGCGGTCGATAGTTTTGGTTAAAAAAAGTGTACATTTGAAATATTTTGGGGTTACTTTTTAGATTTGAATATAGAGCATGATGTTTTCTCTTTCTAACACCGATTAGTTCGTATATCTAGCCATGATAGTAAGGGAGACACAACGATTTCTATGAGACCTACAATTTCGACGAGTTGTTCTGAAAAGCGATCTAATTAGCCTGAAGTGTTAGATATTTTCAAGACATTTTGATTAAAAGCTTCAGTTTAGTTGGGTATTATTCTAGCCTAAAACCCAAAACAAATGTTTGCGTGAAGTTTGACCCGAATGATTTAATTGGCATGAGCCAAAGATATTCGTAAAACTTTTATAAATATATTTATATTTTTTTTTACATTAACTCCACATGAACATGGGTCTCTTGATGAAACCCATATTGTAGAAGGGAGGAAACATAGAGGCCGGTAAATCGTTCCACAGCCGAGCTGTTGAACTCAAGAACGAACCGTAAAAATGACCCGTCCTCATGTGACAAGTGTCAACCGTGAACAAATGTTGGGCGCGTGTTTGGCGTGTTTCCCGACTATGCACCGGTGCCGAGGGGATCAATGACGCTAGTTCTTCGGAGCATCTCCCATTGTAATACCGGTAGAACAAGGACAGCATTCCCACCTGACGCCTGTGCTCTAAAGATTGCAATCCGTTTGTTAAGATGGGAGAATCTATCAAACGGACCGCCCGTTTCTGAACAGAGTCAAGGGTTTTTTTTAGGTATTTTGGAGCTCCAGACCAGAGGTGGCTGCCAAATTTAACCGTGCAGTTGTGTTCTAATAAAGTGTCTGCGGGCCCTGTACAGTACGCCTAGTTTCTGAGAGGCTAACTTAACTCTGGTTTCGATGGAGCCCCCATACCTGAGCTGGTCACTTAGAGTTACACCAAGCATATCAATGGAGGTCCTATTCGGAAGAATGCTTCCGTTGAAGGAGACTAGATTATCATTTCGATTCCTTTTAGACGTTATCAAACTTGTTTGGGTCTTTGAAACATTAAATTCGACGAGGTTATTCTTACCCCAAGAGAAAACATTCTCGAGGTAACCGTCCATTCTTTGCTTCAAAGCCCTCCGAGCTATTGGGGTTTGTGTGCTCTTTGGAGGCTTGTCAAACAAAAATGTATAATCATCTTATATGATGAACTGAGAATGGACGCTTTTATAATTTATTAACATGACGATTCACGTTTACGGTACCGTGACGAAAAAAAAGGCAATAAACATACGTTCCTTATCACTACGATACTGCAGCTGTTTCTTAGACACAAAATACGTGTGACTGTTTCCTCCAAAGTACTACTTTTTCGCGAGGGGAATTACGTTTCATTTTATTTATACGTGTGAGCGAGATATATAAAAACGATTAAACGTTTCCTTTGAGGGGTGCAGACATACGTTCACCGTTTATCTCATTTTCGAATGTTATGGTTTAGTTTGTAAAAAAGAGCTGCAGCATTACATGTTTAAGAATAAAAGCAACACCATCAGCGCGTTGACATTTGACGTTTTTCACACTTCAATATTTTCATTGTAACTATATTCCATATTTTCAAATTTATCGTCGCGGAAAGTAGTATTGTAGGGTCTACGGTGACGTCACGGTGCGGTGTGAAAGAGATGCATGATAATTATGACTTTTTTCCTTTGAAGGAAACAGACCTGCGTACATTGTGTAATGCATCTTTTGAAAGTACTGCAGCATTATTCGGTTAAGGAAAGTATGTTTATTGTTTTTTTTGCCGTCACAGTCCCATAACCGTGAAACGTCACCGTAATTATAAAAGCGAACAATGAATAATTTTCTCCGTCGGATTAATCTATTACGACTGTCATAAAGCCGGTTCATTATAATCGCGCCATAATCGGGCTCAAATGAGCTTGCTAATTAATTTTCGTACTGTGGTACCTACGGATTATTGTCATGAATTATTATGCCTTACGGTATTATTCCAGTAGGAATGGAGTCCTGGGAGGCCTCCATTTTCCCTTGATCAAATTCTATACAAGGCTTTAGACACCAGGACACTGTGAAGAATTTTTTTTTTTTAAATTTGTTTTTCTGTGCGTTGTAGGTATTTGTTAAGAATGCTCTCACCAAATGTTTTAAGAAATTCGAAAATTTGACGGAGAATCAGCATTTTATATGAAACCATTTGAAACAGGTTGTGTGTTCAATTATCCTCCCGCAAAACTTTAAACGAATTTTTCTCGAAACTTTCTAAATACAATTTTCAAACTGGTTGACAACATATTTTTGCATTCAACAAGTCTTAAACTGTTCGAAAATCCAATGTCTATGGCACCACGTAGGGGAATTTTGATATCTAAAAAAAAGAAAAAAAAATTACGGACCAGCGAATTTAATTTTTGATATTTTATGGAAAGTGTTCATCGTTCATAAAAAAAATAGAAGGGGGCTCTTTATAAAAAAAATACCTACGTGGTGCCATATTGACTGGATTTTCGAAAAGTTTATGACCTGGTGCATGCAAATTGGATGTATGTTCAAAGTTTTACTGAAGGATAATTCAACATTCAAACTGTTTAAAACGGTTTCATATACAATGCTGGATCTCTGTCCATTTTGGGAATTTCCTAAAATTTGGTGAGAGAATTATGCATCTTTAAGAAAATGAAATAAATAAAAAATAAAAATAATTTTTTCACAATATCCTGGTGTCTTAAAACCTTGTTTATGATTTGATAATTTGGAGGCCCCCCAAGATCGGAGGCCCATGAGAACTGAATAAAAAGCTTGTAAAATTTTATCAACTTCTTAAACTGGGAGGGGGGGGCTCATTCAGCTTTGCCGCCCTGGGCCTCTCACGGGCTAAGTCCGCCACTGGGGTAAACCACTCAGTATTTCGCAGTTCAGGTGAGTCCAACTAGAAATAATATCACAATGTATGTATAATTAAATATAATACATTTGTAATCAACCACGGACAGCTAGTAAATGTGGCCCATTTTTGACATAAATGTCAAATATCACACTGACATTAATTACTTATTGGTATCGCTGCGCCAATTCAAAGGTGAGTTTTTCATAATAATAAAAAATATTGAACGGAGCTCCAGCGCAGGACAAATTAAAGTGCTAATATACAAACAGGAATGCTGTAATAAATTAAAACAGATCACTTCGTAAATACCACATATTTTATCTAAATGTTTCAAAACCAATGGTTTTTTTGGTCAGCATTAGATTAAAATTTGAAATTTTAATTGTTGGAGAACGTTAGGTACGTTTTAAAATATTGTCCAGACTTCGAGACTGACTTGGTAGACGCATAACCAACAAATTTAACCTTACTCAGTATAATGATAGTAAAATGATATTTTAATTAAAAAAATGTTGTCACAAAATAAGTTTGCTGTGTTAGAAGAAGAAAATTATATTTAGTAAACTTTTTTTACAATAAACTAGCGAGTTCCCAGCATGCGTTGTAATACGACTTAATAAAAAAATTGTTTCTCCCTGCGTGTCTTTTCCCATTAATCCCGTTCCCCTTCCGCCTCCCCTTCCTCTCCCGCGTCTCTTCCGACAGTTCCCATACCACCTTCTCCGCCTTCCCTCTTCCGACCCCCCTCTCTAGCTTCCCCCTTCTAGCGAAGTCCCCTCCCGCATTCCACATATTCAGTCCCAGTACATACAGTTTTTAAACGGTTTGGGTGCCACCTAATGCATTTTTTTAATACAAATTTCATAATGCCAGAGCTCACAAGTATATATAGAAACCTTCGCGGGCATGCTCACAACAACTCAGCAAAGATTCATCGCGATCGGACAAATATTTTAGGAAATAATTTCGTAACGCCAGAGCTCACCACTATATATATAGAATCCATCGCGGGAGTGTGAACAACAACTCACTAAAGTTTCATCGCAATCGGATGAATGGTGCGGGAAATAATTTTATGACGCTAGAGCTCACTATCATAATAGAAATCATCGCGAGCATGCGAACATCAAATCCCCAAAGTTTCATCCCAATCGGATGAATGGTTTAGCAACGCATAAGGAACAAATATACATACATACAAACAAGCAAGCAGTAATATTATATATTAAATGAAAAAACACACTTTGTAAAACACCATTTTATTTGAATTAATAATTATTTAACGGCCAACCAGGTTTCGATTAGCTCAAGCTTCATCAGGGCTATTATATTAACTCAGTTAATATTAGCCCAAAAAGTGGTGTTTCACAAAGTGTGTTTTTTCATTTAATATATAATGTCACACCACAAAGTATTTGCTTCCTTCGATAAAAAAAGTAATATTATTCATAGTTTTTTTAAATATTTAGACTAGCTGACCCGACGAACTTCGTACCGCATCAGAATCAATAACTGTTGTGTTAACTTATTAGCTGAATTAAATTCAGGTTTTTTATTAAGTTAAAAATTACCCAATGAATCAATTATCGCGTTTGAGGGAAATTTATTATGATTATTGTATTTTTCCTTTGGAGGGGTGCAGACATACGTTCACCGTTTGTCTTATTTTCAACTATTGACATTTAGTGTGTAAGAAAAAGGGGCAGCATTATATGTTTAAGAAGAAAAGCAAAATAATAATAAGCGAATTGACATTTCACGTTTTCGAATTTGTGGAATTCACTCACTATTTAATATTATATTTATCACAATATTGCTGCAACTCGTTCAAAAGATGAAAAATCGTTCCATACAAAATGTATGAGGAAAAGAATTTTCTTCATAATTTTTTTTTCGTGAATTTTTCTGATGTTTAGCTATTCTGCTATTTGGGGTGGAGACAAATCCAGCAAATCAAAGATCATAAGAATTCTGTCCAGCCGTTCTTGAGTTATAAATGGTGAAAGTAACCCGACTTTGTTTTATATATTAATAAGAAAGATATATTATAGATAATGATTCAGATTTGTATTTTTGACAAATTGTTATTTTATCTGAAGTAATATTTCAAAACTAATGATACAGGTCCAATGCTGCTTATACTATTTATTATAAAGAATCTAATTTGAGTAGAAACATGACATGTAAGAAAAATTGGCTCATTCCGAGGAATATAAATTGCCTTTCTTACCAGCCTCTAGGAACACTAGTGTACGGTTGTATTGTGAACAAAATGTTAAATGATGATTATTATTGAAAAGTTATGTTAATTTTTCTGTGATGAATGCGTTGGCGGAATAATAATAATAATGGATTTCAGTTGTTTAAAAAACGTTAGGAACGTACTGAATATATATAACATTTTATTTTCAATAATCAATCAATGTGTGAGGCTTTCTATAGACATAAAAATGAATGTTTATTTGCTTGCTTGCTTGTACGTACGTATGAATGTTTGTTCCGTATGCGTTGCTAAACCATTCATCCGATTGCGATGAAACTTTGGGGATTTTATGTGTGCCTGCTCGCGATGGTTTCTGTATATACCTAATAGTGGGTTCTGGTATCATGAAATTTGTGAAATTTATTTCCCACACCATTCATCCAATTGCGATGAAACTTTATTTTGTACATAGCAAAGATATTCAAATACAAAAGAGATATGCTTTGATGTCCACTCGACTGTCAGCGAACTACTTCCTAATCAGAGTAGTTTGCATAATAAAAGAATTGGTTCATTTCCTTGATTTTTTGAAGGCGTGCATTAGTATTGGTTAACAATATAGTTTAAATACGGAAATAATTCATTCATTTTGTTTAGCGTTCGTTTAGTTTATTCGTTAATTGGTAAACAATATCAGCGACACCCGGAAGCGCAGTCGGAAACTGAGAATAGCACATCTCTTATATTTCAATATCTTTGGTATGTAGTGATGAGCTAAACTATTCATCCGATTGCGATGAATCTTTGATGAGTTATTGTGAGCATGCCCGCGAAGGTTTCTGTATATCCTGGTGAGCTCTGATAGTATGAAATTTGTATTAAAAAATTGCAAAAGGTCGCACGCGAGCTGTTTGAAAACTGAATGTATGGAACATGGGAGGGGAAGGGGTGAGTGGGGATAGGAAAGGCAGGGAAGACGAAGTGGGAATAGGATGCGGAAGAGGAAGGGGAACGGGACGAATGGGAAAGGACACGCTGGGAGAAACAATTAATATTAATTAATATTAAGTGGCATTGCGACGCATGCCGGGAACTCGATGGTATATAATATACAAATAGAAAATTTTCCTGTTTTTCATAAATGTTGTCATCTTGGGATTGTTGTGCCAAGGATATTTTAAAGTTTATAGAGTACCTAACTTGAAGAGGCCCGTATTGTAGGAGGAAAGAAACACAATAGCTAGCAACTCTGCATATACAACCGTTATTGAGCAAAAAAAGTGAGTAGTAAATTCGACCCATTCTCGTGATATTTTCACACAATAAATTAAATCAAATATTTTGCAGAAAATACGGTATAAAAGACGGCAATGCACGTTTTCAATCCCGCGACAAGAAATCCCCGACAAAATATCCTCCGACAAAATATCCTACCGACAAAACATCCTCCAACAAAATATCCACTAGAACCAAACCTAAGCTAACTTAACCTAACCTAACAAAAAATGGGACAAAAATAATACAAACCACAATAATTTATTGTTTTTACAAATTGTCTGTATTATTTTTGCCCCATTTTTTAGGTAAGATTAGGTTTTAGTAGATATTTTATAAAGGAATGTTTTGTCCGTAGGATATTTTGTCGGGGATATTTTGTCGCGGAATGAAACCGCGCGGAACCATAAAAGAGTATATAAATGCTTGAAACAGAAAAAAACTCTCAACCGGCTATAAAAAAAATTGATTGTTTTTTCATCGACGATTTTTAGTCCAACGTATTTTTTTCAGCTCATAACTTCATTTCAATCGTGAAAAATGGGGCTTTGATAAGTCGATCGCATTCACAAATAACGGAAGCATTGTATGAACGGTAGTTTTTCGGTTGGTTTGACATTGCAAAATAAATTGAACAAGGTTTCGTAATGTCGCCGTGGTTTTTGAATCTATACATGGATAATTGTAAGCATAAACTGAGGAGGTGGGATTGGGCCCGAAATTGAGAATTATGATCTCGTGCCTGGGGTGAACGAAGTACGTATTGGATTAACAGTATTCGAATCCTAACACGTCAATCTTTCTCTTACCAAGGAACGAATCACATTTAGGAAGATAAATATTCTGATCAAATCCTGAACTATTGTACGGCTCCATCAGAAAATTTGCTTTTGTTTTCAAAATACGCTCAATAAAAACATATTTTATATTATAGTTCCCAATTATGTCCTCTGCGTGCGAACTGTACGTAAATTTCCCTAAATTAATATTTTTTTCTTTCTTTATTCATTGCATACTGTTATGGTTACATTACACAAGTCAGAAAATTGACATTTAAATTTTTTTTTAAATGGTAATGGGTGAATTGTATGTATTTTGGTAAGCTGAATTCGAGAATGCCATCCATTTCGACCCATTACGTAAGGATTTTCCGCAAAGTGGATATTAAAATATAGGCTAAACCCGCCTTGCACTACTTCTGTAGGGAATGTTCAGAAGAAAAAAAATCATAAAATTATTCAAATTTAATTAATTTTATTTTTCTTTTCGAGGAATCAATCTCCAATTTTCAGCTATATGTTGAACTTTGAACGTGGACATTAAACCATTAATATCGGAACAATAGACTAGCTCACCATCTTGAGAAAAATAAGGCTCAAAATGTTTTTATCTATTTCTATACCAAGCAAAATTCCAGGTGTCAATAAATTCTTCTCTTGCAGTCTGGATTCTAGTAACTCAGCAGATTTTTGTGGGAGTCCCAAATCTCGGATCAGGTCATTTAATTCAGCTTGAGAAAATTGTTGAGGTCCACTGGAGTCGCCTACTTGAAACTCGTCACTAGAACTTTCTTCTGATTCACTTTCTGATGGTGCCGAATCCATCTTTGGGTAACAAATTTGTTTTTTTTTTATTATATTTGGTACTGTACCCTTGCACATTGCTCAAACAAAAGTAACAGTCATTGCTGTGGTTTCGAGGCTCTCTCCAGATCATGGAAACACCAAAACGAAAAGATTTAACTTTACCTTTTGACCACATTCTAAGTCCTTCAATACACCCTGAACAAACTTCATGCGGGGCCCAAGATTTGTCCAGGTCCCCTATCTTTACACCAAAATACGTAAAAATAAATAAGCCCAACTGGATCTTAATAAATTAAATAACTGGTTAATTAAAAATATATTAACTATTAACACAAAAAAATCAAATTATATGATCTTAAGTTCACAAAAAAGAAAAACGCCGTCACATAAACCTTTGCAAATAGAAGGAAAAAACCTACAAATTTCAGATAGTGAAAAATACCTGGGACTTCATATCGATAAACACTTATCTTTTAAACACCACATACAAAAAGTAAAAGAAAAAATTATCCCACTAATTGGTGTTTTTGGCAGAATAGCCCATCTTCTACCAATACAAGTAAAGAGGGGATTATACTTTAGTTTAATTCAATCCCATCTAAATTATCTCATAGAAATATGGGGAAACACAAACATCACATATATAAACGAAATTCAAATAATACAAAATAAAGTTATAAAAAAACTTTTTAACTATAGACCAGATACCCCCACCAAAAGAGTATACCAAGGAACTAACTTACTTATAATTAGAAAACTGTACGAATACAACATATGCCTATTAATTCACAAAATCCAAAATGGCTCCATACACACAAATAGTTCATTTATGAAAACATCACAAGTACATGACCACCACACAAGACAACATAATAAATTATATACAAATTTAGCAAAGACAGAGTGTGGTAAAAGAAACATAGGCCATGAGGGTGTACACATTTATAATCTCCTTCCTGATAGCCTGACAACCGTAAATAGAATAAATATATTTAAGAAAAAAACTGTTTGCCCTCAAGATCAATGAGCAAAACCAAAATGCTCTTACTTAAGAAAAATATGTTACTTAGGTAGTAAACCATAATTATATATATATATAAAAATAATATATATATATATATATTATTTTTGTTCCTATCAGTGTACACTTAAGTTAACAAAGCGAAATTTGTATTTCTTTTAACTTAATAAATAACTAACTAAAAAAAAAAAAAAACATATTTTATAACAAAATTAATAATATATCATTGTTGTTTTTTCACTACAAATTCACCACAAATATAGCAAAAACTCTAAGAAGAATTTACACAATCTCTTGAAGTCATTTTTGAAACGCACGTTATGAAAGTTGGAACATAAATAAATAAATGAAAGGGCATGGAAGGGAGTGGGCACCTTGGGAATTCTCTCATTCTCTCATCACACTTACTATGGAAAATCCCGATATATATGATTCAACGCTGACAAATTTATCATCATGAGTTAATAAATATTTTGTTTCAGTCTATAAAACATAAATTATCTTATAATAAGTTAGAATTAATTAAATTATATTATATATATTTTTCGGCAATAAACTCCGTTTTGCGCCTTAAGATGTATAGGCAATCCCACAGTATTTTGCGTTTTTCAGAAAAACCTTACGTGATGGAATTTTTTTGATAATTTTCCCGAATTCAGCAACTAAAAGTACATGGGAATTTCCTCTTATTTCAAAGGAAAAATGGTCACAATAACGGTGTTAAAATAAACAATAACAGTGTTAATCTCTAGTAACCTCCCAGGTAAGTATGGCCTTGTATATATTTTCTGTCTTAAATTACATACAATGATAAAAATTTAAAGTGATTATAATTTTAAACATAAACACGTACCGCGTGAAAACCTGATATCTGAAAGGTGATCGATTATCCTGAAGACCTTTTCAGGAAATGTACTGCGTCATAAAGTTTATTTCCCCAGAACATTAGAGAGTTGTGTGATATGTTCAATGCATAATGGATAGCCCAAAGTGCTTGGGAGATTATTCTCAATTCAGCCCTCCCAATCCATTTTGATTTCGCCGTTAGTAAATACTTAAACAAACAACGGACGCCGCGGCGTAAATACGATTTACTTCTCACAAATGAGGATTTCGCCAAATCATTGAAAATCTATTTACAGTGCTTTGGAATTGCGTACCTTAAATAGTTTCAAAATTGGCTGGGCATTGCGTATGTTTGTATTGACAAAGTATTTGATTAACAAATTTCTTGGTAGGTAAATACTTCTGTAATCGGCTATTTATATGAGGAATAATCAAATACAAATACGATGTTGAATTTCGATTGCTTTAAATGTTTTTGCGGTACGAATAACAGAATAATATTCGGATTCCTCTAAGTACTATCAATGTTATCAGAAAATGTTGTTGTGCAATGATAGAAAATTGGTTATCAGGGGAATGGCTTTAAAGGGGAACCCTTTGGACTTTAGATCACTCGGCTAATAACTAACCTAACTTCTCTACCTATATTTATTTATTTTATTTATTACTCTCTCCTTCACACACCTACAGGACTTTTACTTTTGGTACATATGGTAACAATTTTTACAAGTGTTAGTAATAATAAGCAATGGTTTACAAATGGATAAAATTATAAAAATATAAATGACTTAAAAAATATTTTGACATTAAAGATTCGTTTAGGTATTAAAAAAAATTTAATTACATGTATTTTAATAAGCATTTTGTGTTCCTAATTTTATTTTATAATATATTTCAAGCTGTGCTTGTGTGTTTTGGGAAATGGTGTTATTTTTTTAAAAGATTTTTAGAGATGTTTTCAGATTTTTTAAAGATTTTAATTAAATCTTTAACTTTCAAAATTACTTCTTTCACCCTCGCAAAGGTTTCTGGATTATTACAACCACATGACAATACAATCTAAAAAGTTTATTTTAATCCTTTAAAAAACTCTTACGAAACTGTCAAAAATGTTACAATTTAAGATTGACATTTTGCAAATCATCGATTTTTAAATCAAAATTCAACTTTCGAACGAAATAATAAAATTTAATCGAAGTACTGATCTGTACTATTCAAAATCGAATACTTTGAGTCTAATCAAAAATTATATTTATTTTAAATAGGTACCTATCTTAGGTACATTACAAATTTGATTGATTGTTCATATAATATACACAAAAATGAATGTTTGTAATGTATGGGAAACGAAAATTTGAAAAAAAAAAATTGCAATAGGTGGCACGCGAGCTGTTTGAAATTCTGAATGAACCGGGACTGAATATATTGAGCGCGGAAGAGGGGTGGGGGAAGGGGGGTTTGGTGGAGGGGAAACGCCTGAGGGGAAGGGGAGGCAGAAGGGAAACCGGACGAATGGGAAAAGACGCGCAGGGAGAAACAATTTATTTATTAGTGACATTGCAACGCATGCCGGGAAGTCGCTAGTTGTTATTAAAAAGAGAAAATATAACCGCAAAATAAAAACATTATAACAGTAAAATCGTGTTACACAATCTCTTTTAAAAATATATCCGAAAATGTAGACGAACCTTATTAAATATATTTTATCGTGGGCGATGTAATATATGAAATATTATCTCTTTTTGAATACTTCGTGTCAGTAATGTAGTTTTGCAAGTAATGATGATCGACTTATTTTTAAACATCTTATTGAATATTGATATAAAGGAGAGCCTAACATATATTGTCGTATTTCTTGAATCGGAGATTGTCAAACGAGTCTTTCTGGAAATTGTAAAATTTATCAGCATTTTCTGAACCAGAAATTGTAATGGTCTTGCGATTTGAACATGTATTTTCTGCTTCTTTGAAAAGCATCCCGTCGAGAAGTGTTATTATTATTATTTTTGTACATCTCTCAAGAAGATGCCACCCTGGTATTGCTTTACTTTAAAAAAATTATATCTTTATTAATATGAAAATCTTGCGTCACGATGTTTGTTCGAGATAAACTCCGAAAAACTTAACCAATTTTGATAAATTTTGACTTACTGTGTGTAATTTGGTACAACTTAAAAGATCGGATGGTTTTTATCTAGATTATTGACTTCAATATTTATTATTGCGAATTGAATGTTTGTTATAGGACAATGCTTTGTAATTATTTGTAAGTTCCATAAGTTTCTAACAGATGGCGGTGTAAGTTAATTTATTGACACAACGCTTGCTGATCCTAGTTTGGGGGAGTAACGCTTTCGACTAATCCGAAGGTCGCCGGATTGAATCCCAGTATGCGCAATTAAATTTTGTTGGATTGATGTGTATGATGTCGTAATTTATTAATTATAAATAATTATAGTACAGTATTTCAGAGTGGAAGTCACTCTTATCATCGCCCTGTTATAAGAACACCATTCAGAATTGAAACATTGCTTGAAATGGCTTAAGCCGTGTTTAGTGACCAGATAGGAATAGCCAGTTACTTCAACATCTCCTTCTTCCTCATCTCCTTCCCCTCCGCAATACCCTCACCCTCACAACATACCCAAACTGGGGATGCCATAGTCTAACTGGCTCCATTGCGGTATTCACGTAAACACATACATACACCTCTGCCACAGGTCACTCCAAGTGGTTCGCTAAGTTTGATGACTTAGCAGGGGTGTCCAGATTCATGTGGTGAGGTTTGTCCAGGTCTTGGCGGTGGATGCGTCTGCCCACCTACTACATGGCGGGGCGGGTCGTCTTTATATCATATATATCCTTCCCTTCCTTAAAAAGAATCCCCACACAACATCCCCTAAGATGACGTCGGCCCTGAGGAAAATTATTTTCTTCAGGGTCTCCTGTGGAACTAATGTAAAAAAAATATAATAAATTCCGCATTTATAAATAAATATATTTATATTTATTTATAAATGCGGAATTTATAATGTGATGGTTTCTTTCTTGTCTATGTAATACCTGTTGTGTTAGTTTAGAAATCTTAGACATTAAAAGGTGTTTTAATTTCGTGGCGACAGAGCTCATCATTTGAGAGTTTTCACTTCTTCGGAAAACAGATTAAAAAGTGCATTAGGTACATTTAAGGCGATCCACTTCGGCGTGTAACATCCGGAATCGGTCGAAATCATGCGCAACCTTAAGCACATGGCATAAGGTTGAAAAAAATAGTGATTAGCACTAAAAAATGGACTCAGAATGGACTCAAGTCAACACTTATTTGAAAAGTCATTAAGAGCTATGAAAAATAGCCCATAACCTGACCTACTATTTAACCAATTTTTTATCACTCTTAATGACTTTTCAAAGGAGGTGTTGAGTCGAATTTATTCGAGTTGTCCGGTCATCGGTTTTTCACTCCTAATCTAAATAACTTAACAACATACAAAGAAAACCGTACCCGAAAAGAGGTTCGTAAATTTTACAATTCAAAGCATTGTTACGGGCTTGATACCTTATTTTTTATAGCTTATAAAATACTTAGAAAAACATAACTCAATTAAACAAAGGCCAGGTGTATTTTTCTAACAATATTATTTTAATTAAAGCATCTATGGTATTTCAGACGATAAAATTTTCTAAACAAAAACACTTTCCACTTTTCCACGCAAAGGAATTTCCAAATAATAAAGGTTCGGGGAGAAGGGGGTTAAAGAGAGATTGGTATATCCTGTTTCTCACTTTTAACAAGACTGAAATATTATAAATATATTAAATATTCTATTCAATTATCCTCTCTCTGCCCAATCAAAGAGCAAATAAAATATTACTGAGATAAATCTGAGCGAGATAATTTATAATAATTCAAAGTTTATCACAGAAGTAGGTAGAGTGATGCTGTTAGAATGAATCGGCTTAAATTGAATAATGTACATTTACCGCAACATCTAACAATTGGAGCGCTTGTACAAAGAATACCACGCAATTAGAAATCTCGGTCTTGATCAAAGATAAGGAAGGCAGCAGTGGCTGGGGATATATTTATAAATATACAGCGGGAGGCTCTTACGGACATCAGGAATCATCAACCATCTAAATAAATGCTTATTTTTCAATAAAGCAAAATATATAGCGCCCACCGCCATGGTGCGGGCACGACGACCTACTGCCGGAAACCGATGCCCTTCTATTTCAAATCAAATCAAATCAAAAAATATTTATTGTACAAATAAAAAATACAAAAGGTGTAGCTTATAGGTAGACTACCCCATTTCCAGCTAACCACATTCATGTTATATTATAATGTTTATAGAAGAATATTATAATGTTTATACAAAAAAGAAAATATAAATATGTATACCAATAAAAACAAAAATAGGTTTTTCACACATTTGTTTATAAGGAAAGTGTGTAGAGTGACGATTTGAATTTGTGTGTATCTTGTATTTGTTTAATGTTATGTGGAAAGTTGTTATATACTTAAATTGGCCATGAAATATGGTCCTTTTTGAAATATTGTTTTGTTTGCTTTTGGTATTAATAAGTTTTCTGTGAACCGTGTAGCTTATTTATGTGTTGAGTTTTGTTGTGTAAACTTGGCTATAGATGGTCACATAACTCCATTACATATATGTCTGTGACTCAGAATTTTCAGATTTTTAAACAAATGGTCTAAATGAATCCAGACGAGCAGAGTTAGTATTTTTTCTTATGAATCTCTTTTGGATTATAAAAACATCTTTGAGTTTCCCCAAAAAATAATACCGTATTTTATTATTTCGACCTCTGAATTCGTGGTCGTAATTCTTAAAACTTAGGTTTCGTTTAAGTAAAAAGTTCTACAGATATCTCTTTCCGATTCTTCAAAGATTGTTTATTTGACTCCATGCTGTTGGACAGCCATACCCAAGAAAACTACTTATTTATTTAATATTTACCTTTTCATTCTACTTGACTTGACAAGAAAATAAACAAGGCCGTTTCAAACAGCGCTTGTTATTTTTTAATAATAAATTTTCACCGGTAGATATTGAAGGATATTGCGATAATTTTACATGATTTATTTGAGAAACTTTTATTAACATTGTTTCCAAACGTTAAAGCGAAGATGAATGCTAAATCACTATTTTCGATTAATCTTTACTACGAATCGGTTTACATAATAAATAAAAAAAACATTTGTTTTGGATAAAGTGAAGCTTTTCTTCAGTTCCATTAAGTGAAATTAAAATTAGTATATACTTTATAAAAAATATAAGCGTAAACTACTAAAAAATGTTTTTTTTTCATAAGAAATGTACGAACGCATATTAGAAACAACTTTTTAAAATATAGTTTTATAAATAAAATTGTCTGTGGCAGTTTCCATTGATTGATTGATTGACTTTGATTTATTTCTTCTTTATAAAATTATTCATAAAATAAAGAAAATCCACTTTGGCGATTCAAATTGTGACTTATATAGTCCGTTTGCTAAGCGATTTTTATGCCTATTACCTGTATTCGTGGCGATATAAGGCACACTAAGAATACATACATTTTCGGCTCATGGCTTGCTCATAAGCGAGGTATGTAATCAATCAGTTATCTTCATACCCAAATGTAAATGTTTGTGTGGCAAAGTAATGGATGTAAATATTTCAAACAAAATATTTATAAGAATTCAATTAAAAAACTTAAATTCAACGTAAGAAATGTGGCTCCCTTATCAGCTACAACAGCTCCTCTTTTCTGATAATAATATACATTAATTGCATATAATTCACATACATGAAAAAATGTCCTTAAGCCTAATGTTGTATTGTGAAATTGGTTATATATTACATGTTGACTGTCCTAAAACGGCAATCCTCCTAGTTGGGCAGTCAAAATATTTTATAAATACTGTATAATAAATGTATAATGGCGGTAGACACATCTGTCCACCAGCTGCGTGGCAGGTTGGATCTAGAGAGACTGGTTGAGGGAGATCTTTTGATCTTTCCAGACAGAATCTCTCGACCCATCCATCGCCTTGCACCTCAGTTGGAGGGATGGGTTCATACATACCTGGAGACATTGACCTCCTGATTCCTACCCATCCATCATATATTTTCCTTCCCGGAACTTCATACCCTTCCTTTTTTCAAAAGACCTGCCACATAGTATCTCGAATGATGATATAGGTCCTGAGGGGAATTATTTTCCTCAGAGCGTCCTGTGTGTAGCTAGTGAGAAAAAAGATAATAAATAAATAACTTACTGTAACTTATGTTTTGTTACATTACAATAATTGAAAATACATATATATTAAATATTTGGCCTAATTAAACAGTTCCCTACCCCTATCCACTCTTACGAATATTTATACTAAATATTACGCCTAAAATAACCTGCTCAGGAGAATACTAATAAGGGTAACGTTACACGGATGCGCTTCTTTGACGGAACTAATTCTCAAAGGGAATAAAATTCGTTTCCACCCTCTTCCTCCCCCCTCGCTCTTCAGGTAAAAGCTCGAGACACGAAGAAAATTGAGATATTATAATGAAAAAGAACACAAACAATCATATCATCAAGGCTACCATGATTATGCCTGCGCCATTTCGAATTTTGCTTTAAAGCAGGGCGCCTTTAAAAAATTCCTACAATTTAACATACAAGCGTTTGTTTGTGAATGTTGTTCCTCATTTTAAAAATTGTTTATCGTAGTGGAATAATATGTTTACTCCGAGTTTTTTTTATGCTGCAATTATTATACAAAGCATATGCCATAGGTGTTTACTTTAAAAAATTGTTTATAACTAACTAAAGGGCGCTATAAAATGAATATAAATTGATTTTAAAACGGAAACCTGAGTAAATCGGTATCTCGAAAGTTGGCGCATTATTTACCATTTTCAAACCTAAAATCTACTCTATGAATACCTTCAATAATAAGTTAATACGGATATCAAACGATTTTATTTACCGAGTCGATATTTTGTACATATTCGCTGGTTTATACAGTCGATATAAGTAGTTTTATCCCTGATGCATTCGAATGAACATATGTTTTGAAGTAAATCTTCTTCACGCACGCTTGACTTGGGGGGGGGGGGTAAGCTGGCGAATGCGTGACGACAGCGTTACGAAAAGCGAGGCAAACGCTTCGTATATTACTGTAGGAGCAAGAGAGAGCAGTGCGCGCGCACATTTTCTTTCTCTCTTCCTATCATACAGATGGAGCAGATGTTTTACTTCAGTTGTGTGGTTTAAAACACACTCGTTTTTTTGTTGTTGTTTCGAGGTTCACTATCTTTGAACATTCCTTCGGGGATACTTAGTTATATTTTGTTTAAGTATGTACTTGATGTACTATTTTCTCTAAAGCGACTGCATATCTTAATATATAAAACAAAGTCGGGTTAGTTACACTATTTATAACTCGAGAACGGCCGGGCCGATTTTGATGATTTTTGATTTGTTGGATTTGTCTCCAACCCGGATAGGATAATAACTATTAAAACATCACAAAAATTAACGAAAAATATAGTTATTAACAAAATTCTTTTCCCCATACATTTTGTATGGAACAAATTCTCATATTTGAAAGACTGCGGGCATTTTGTGATTAGTACCTATAATATTGAACTGTGCGTGAATTCCAAAAATAAAAAAAAACGTCAAATGTCAATGCGCTAATTGTTTTTCATTTGTTCTTAATCGTGCAATGCTGCCCCTCTTTCTTACTCACTAAGTACCTACCAATAGCCGAAAATGAGACAAACGGTGAACGTATGTCTGCACAACTCTAGGAAAAATATTACGTCCAGATCTTTTCATCACCTTTATGTGCAATCCGAAATGGATAGAAATTGTTCAACTACTGCTTCCCGGACAAACATCAAGTGATCGGCACGTCCTCACCGCACATCATCATTGTGCATCTCCAAGTCTGATACGTACATTATTTGCTATCATTATTTCGACATGCTTCCCATCGAATTCACGTGATCTGTGGAACAAGTAGAAGGATGACATGTCAGAAGGCATTCTACATCGAATTCGTGTTAGTTAAGGGAATTCTGATCTCGAGGTGAATGAGGATATTGATAATTAGGCTTTGTTTTGATCGAAGACATGTATTATCACCTCATGTGCGGTAGTTTGTTAGTCAAGTTAGGAATACCAACGCCAGATTGTGGAATGAACGACGCTTTCAATAAAGAATTGGAACGTTAACGTGAATGTGATCAAGGTGCATTGAACAAATCCGTTCGAACGAATGTACCACTGTTGAACCCCCCAAAAGAAGGAAGTACACGATACGTTAATGAAGGCAATTGATGATGATAATGGTGGCTTTTTTTTCCTCGATGCGCCCGGTGGAACTGGGAAGACATTCCTCATGTCATTGATTTGAGATCCGAAATTGCTGTAGCACTTGCTTTTTCAGGAATAGTGGCCACGTTGCTAGAAAGATGTCGAACTGCTCGTTCAGCATTGAAATTGCCGTTAAACCTTCAAACTACCGAAAAACCGATATGCAACATTACTCATGGGTAATGTGATTCACGCGACGATAATCAAGGGAAAGTTCAAAGATAAGGAAGTTCTCATTCCGAGAATTCCGATGATCCTAACCGATATTCTATTCGAGTTCAAACAAATACAATTTCCGATTCGTTTTGCATTTGCCATGACGATCAACAAATCACAAAGCCAATCCTTGAATTTTTGTGGCCTGAATCTAGAAAATGTATGTTTCTCTCATGGTCAATTATACGTAGCATGTTCACGTATCGGCCAACTATCAGCTTTGTTCGTTCTCGCACCTGACAACAAAACGAAAAATGTCGTATATCACAAGGTGCTTCAATGAAGGGAATCGACCCAAGTGCAACCCATCCAGCAAATAGTTTAACAGAAAGTAGTACAATAATGCCACGTGAATCATTTCAATTCGCTTTAATAAAGCAAATGCCTTGCTGTCACTTGAATTACATTTCTTAATTCATTTTGAGTATTCATTTTAGCTTTAAAAAAAAAGAAATTAATTCAGCTAATAAGTTATCAACAGTTATTGATTCTGAGGCGGTACGAAGTTCGCCGGGTCAGCTAGTTGTTTATAAAATAATGACGCGAGATCAACTGTCATTGAACCGAATAAATCTTATTTTAAAAATCGTGATATCATAAACACACAATCAATGTATTGCAACGACCGACCTCTTGATAAAAAATAATTTGTTCCTTTGCGATTATTTGAGATTTTATTTTTATTTTTCGTAAAGAATTCAAAAATGGGGCTAAACGCCACTCTGTGACTCTATGGAATAAAATTCTAAAATAAATTTGTCTTTTAAATTCCATGAAATAAATGGTAATAATCATAAACCACGCTAATTCCTGTTGTCTGTGATATGCGTTTAGTTCTGCGTGAAATCTGGGTCAATGAAATCAAATGTGCTTTGAACTTAAGCGCCATTTTTAAAACTGAAGCAGATCTGCTGAAACGGGCCGTTTAATAGATTCTCTTATATTAACAAACCGAATACAATCTTTAGAGCACCTGATTGTGGGAATGCTGTCCTTGTTCTACTGGTATTTCAACGGGAGATACTTTGAGGAACTAGCGCAATTGATCCCCCCCCCCGGTACCAATGCACTGCCATAAACAGAATAAACACACACCAAACGCGCGCCAAACGTATATAGACGGTTGACATTTGTCACATGAGAACGGTCGCTTCTACGACTCGTTCTATAATTCAACACCTCGGCTGTGAAACGATTTACCGGCATATGTGTTTCCTCCCTCCTACAAATGGCTCTTTTCACAACTCATATTCACTCCTTCCTCTCCTCAAAAAGACCCTCCACACAGCATCTTCAAAGACGACATAGATTCACCACCTTTAGTAAATTAGCAGGGGTGTCCGGGTTCATGGGGTGAGGTTTGTCTGGTCGTGGATGGCCCATTTGATTTGATGAGACCAGTCCAGCTGGACTCTCTCAACCCATTGATTCTCACGTCCGTCACACCTACACAAACTGATCCCCAGATTCCTACCCACCTCTCATACCTTTTTCCTTCCCAGAAATTCCTCTCTTTCCTTTCCCTAAAAAGATCCTCCACGCAACATCCCCAAATATGAGGGAAATTGTTTTCTCGAGGCCTCCATTGTGGAGCTAATGTAAAAGGCCCGGAAGGAAATTATTTTCCTCAGGGCCTTCTTTGTTGGGTTAATGAAAAAAAATAATTCAAAATTCAACCCTGAAAGATATTTATTCACTGGTCGTCCCTGAAACGTAGGAAACTGAATTCCAAAGCTTTTTGATAATGGATTCTGCCAGTGTTTGCCTTGTCCTTATGCTCAAATTCCAGACGAGCCACGGAGAAAGGAGCGAAGGATTGAATGGGTACTTCCGAATCAACATTTACCTATCCGTACTTACCCTAAGTAATAAATCGATTCCAATACGTGTTCCTCAAACGTTAAGACTTGTTCAACATAGATATTATTATTTGTACCATGAAGACATTTCAACAAATTTAGCTAATAGATGTTTCTTCGACCGATTTGATGGGAACACCCTCCCCATTTTTTATAATATAATAATAATAATAATTGGATAATTTATAGAGCGCCGTTTTTGTGAAAAATCACCTCAAGGGCGCTGTAAAAATTATTAAGACTTCTAAGGTTCTATCTAATTTTATTATTTACAAATGGATACAGAGACATACTTACCTGGCAGGTCACTTCCGATAAACACATTTTAATTGGAAAGTTTATGCTTGGAAAAGATAAGACTTTGCATGCGGAGGACATTACAGGTAACACACTGGACGTTGCATGATTTTACATTATTTGCTAGCCTTATCACTGTTAGTATTACATTTATGAAAAGATTAGTGGCAAAAATAGAGATGATATTTATTTTAAAAGACTGGAGAATTTAGTTATTTACAGTGTCGCTGGTATTGATTGTGAAGGTGTAATAATAATAATAATAATTGGACAATTTGTAGAGCGCGGTTTTTGTGAAAAATCACCTCAAGGGCGCTGTAATATATAATAGGGCGTGTAATATATAATAAAGGAATATTGGAGGCACGCGTTAATAAATCCATTCCTTTAGCACCTACCTTAAGGCGCCGTATCCCCGCTCAAAAATAAGAAGAGGAGAGATATGTAATTAGGAATGTTGGAGAGAGCATGCTAATATTTAAAACGATAAAATTGAAGAGAAAAATTTGAAAATGTTTAATAAAACATGACAAAAGAGAGCAAAAATCTCCTGGAGAACCTCTAAAAGACCATTCAAAGAAACACTGTGAATTTTTTTCATATGCAACTTCTAAAATAAGTAAAATGAACGTCTTTATAATAATTTTCGGAGCATACTCTGCGATTTTTTCTATCGCGGGAATTTCACGTAATTTGTGTTTCGGCTTGGAACACGTCTAGAAATTATCTTAAAAAATAACATATATTTTTAAGAGCTTAAAAACTTAAAATGTTTAAGGGAGATATGTAAGAAATCGGTAGAAATTGATGGTTTTTGGAGTCACATGTAGACCGTGCTCAAAAATAACGCCAACTGACCATAGATTTCGAATTTTACATAGGGTTTTATTGGTCTACCGTGCTAGATCTCCAAGCGTACCTACTTGAGAGGTGTCAAAAAAATAATGCAAGTGTTTGTGTCGCGAAAAAAAGTTTGCTCTGTAAGCAGACCTTTCTGGTTTTTTTTATGGAAACACACCCGATATGCAAACCCAAATTTTACAAAAGTTGATAAGGATAGTTATTTCACGTTTTCTCTTGAACGAATGCCAATAGATAGTTACTTAACTGTAGTTCGTATTGTCTTTGTATGATGGAGAAATTTTTCTGAATGAAGTGAACTTTCTCATGTTTTCGTACGGAACAAAACCAGGACATGTATAGCACGCAAGCCCGAATTCTAAGAATACAACAAAGGACGTCCAAACAGAAAAATTTAGATGGGTAAAAATAAAAATAAAAAGTATTTCGGATGAAATTCAAACACGCTAGCCGACGAAGAGCTTTTATAGTTCGAATTATACGAAAAAATATATTTTTTAATCTTTTTTCGTTGTGCTACGTTATTTTACCCTTTTAAGGAAGATTCTTTAGAGACCAATGAATCGCAGATTTTAAACATTAACTATCTAATGTTGAAGAATGGGAAGATTTTAAAACATTCTGAAGCCCAGCGCAATAGTGCCAGAAAGTTCCGCGTTTTAGAGATCAGTCCAGTTTCAGTAAACAAAGTGTTTGCTTTTATCCTTTATCTGTATTCCCACATGACTTCCTTCCAGAGATATACTTATAAGCAGCTGAGCGGCTAACTCCTTGGTTCGTGGCCAAGACGTCGCAGGTTCAAAACGTGTCGAGGTCACGTTGTTTTTAACATTCTAGTTAAAAGATCTAATAAGCAATGGCCAGGTTTATTCAAACCTTCTTCACCTCATTCCACTTCGCATTACCCACTCCCAAATCGAATTTCCCAAACTGGGATGCCATATTTTCATTGGGGGTTCAGTTGTGACTCTTTTGTAAGTAGTACGATGTCCGAGTAAACATAGATCAATAAACATTTCTTTATTATTTTTCTTTATGACAAATTTAATATACATGAATCCAGATTTAGAACGACACATGGGTAGATTTCGAACACTGTTTTTTTTTTAGTTTTTTTTTTTAAAAAGAAAGACAAACATTCCCGGGTTTCAAATAACCCGACGATATTCGAAAATCTGATACTTCCACCACAGTAAACCGAACATTTTGCTTGAGTCCTGATGGAGGACTTAGACAGCCGAGGAATCCGATCCCCTCTCAACCAGTGACCGGTCAAGTAGTAGGTAATTTATTTTAATGTATTCCTAATATTCCCACTGGTATCTTGTCCAGGATCTGAGTGACGACTATTTTTCATTTAATCAGGTTCCTTTAATACAGGATCTTCTTTGATGATAATTTTTTTTTATGTATCTAAAAAAATGGGATAAACGTCTACAAATGGTTACGTTGGCAAATTGATGACAAAAAAAAACTACCATAAAGCTGTGGAACATAAAATAATAATTTCTCTCATCTTTTTAGCTTTCTGTAGCAACCTGATGTAGGTGGTATAAATGATATTTCTTAAAAATACATCAAACTTATTTTGTGGCACCATTTTAACCTACATAAGCACTGAATCACACACCACCCACCCGCCACAGACATTCTCATTTAGGTAAATTCTTGTTGATCGGAAATGCAAATAAGTCGTCAGCAGGGAAGCCTTTTTAAACATTTTTCTAATCACCGGATGAAAACTGCAAAGATTTGATTTGTTCACTGCAAAATAAGAACAACAAAATTATATTCCTATATTAAATTGAATACAAATTAAGGATAAGTCAGCTCCAGTGAGTTGATTTTTGACCAACACAGCGTTCTACAAATTATTATTATGTTGTGTCAAAAACTTTGAAGTTAATCTTCATTTTCTGTGAAAATTCAGTAATTATTTCAGTTTAATGAATCAACTGGTGAATAATAATTTAATAACAGAACTTACACAGAATGAGAAAAATTAATTTAAGAAACATGATGAATTATTAAAATATTTTTAAACAACTTTTCAACACCTCCAAGTGGTTTCCATTATTTTTAATTTATTCAGTTTGTCATTCCTTATATTCAGTTTTCTCCCCAAGAAGGCGGTAAATAATAGATTTACAATTTGAATGAAATAAAGTAAAACTTGTTTTATTTGAGTTAGATTCAATTTTCTGTCGACATTTTTCATTTATCTTTAAAATTATTTAAAATAATAATCATCAAGCAGTATTAATAGACTAGAGACTGTATGGTTGAAATTAAAAAATCCAGCTAATTTGGCAACTCTGTCGCTCCGCCGCCGTACGCAAAACCATTTTAGTACGTGGAGTTTGCATACAAGTGTACTTTTGTAATAGAACCAACCTAAAATAATGCCAAAAGATGGCGCCAATTACGTTGAGAGAAACACCGCCATCTTTATCAAAAAATCAAACCAAAGGATAAGTTCGCATAGAACAAACAATAAATCTAATGAACGTTAAACGAAAATTCAAAAATTCGCCGGAAATCAAAGTGTTGTCATTACTGTGGAATTTTACAAAATCAA
This sequence comes from Limnephilus lunatus, assembly GCA_917563855.2. Taxonomy (NCBI): domain Eukaryota; kingdom Metazoa; phylum Arthropoda; class Insecta; order Trichoptera; family Limnephilidae; genus Limnephilus; species Limnephilus lunatus. The sequence continues at coordinate 50,462,754 of OU830601.1, forward strand.
GGGAACATAATCGGAGACGGGACATTTTCATGTAGTGACGTCACGAGCTCAAATAATGGATTTGTTTATTTAAAAATAAAACAAACTATACGTTTCTAAAAATATTTACTAACATTTTCGAAATCTTAGTAAAAAATCTATCCACACGATTTTTTCCAGTTGAGAGATCGCGTGATTGGCAGGAGTAAGTACTACGGATTTGTAATTATTATTGCAACTGGCAGTTGTAAATAATAATACCACGCGGCTATATATTACAGATGACGTTATTGCCTGTCGCGGTAACTTTGTTCCGGTGAATAGCTATCACTGGATCACAGTGGATCCGAGGATCCGGCTACTTTTGGAACCAGTTCCTATCAGATTTATAAAATGGTCACCAAACTCTCAAATTGGATGAAGCAGAACCAAAAGCCGCCCGTAGAGCCTAGCAGCAACTGCCTATTATCTGCTAGTAAAATATTTAATACAATACATTCATTAATGGCTACACAATTATAAGAATTTGCAATAATTTTTCCGTTGGAAGTTTTAATTAAAACATTTATTTTGCTGTTTGCCAATATTGAAATGACTTACACACGGCCGTTTTTGTTTCTACACTCCTATCCTTTAAGAAAATAAATATTTCAAAACGCCATATATTTATTCGCAGTTTAAATGCAGCGATCTTCTCTTAGATTGTAAATTAGTTTTATTGATTTTTTTTAGTATTGTTAAACTGTATTTGAAATAGTGTAGTTTTTTTCTTATATTAGCTCTTTCTATTTTTCTCTGCACTCTCTATTTCCCTCAGGGTTTATGTCATCTTTGGGGATGCTGTGTGAAGGGTCTTTTAGGAAAAGGGAAAGGGAGGAGAGGAAGTTCTGGGAAGGAAAAGAGAATGCGGGGTGGGTTGGAATCTGAATGACGGACGCACGAATCCATCCCACTGCGGTGCAAGACGATGGATCGAGAGACTCCGGCTGGACTCAGGTCGGCAAACAAATTCGTCGCCAAGAACAGGACAAATATCACCCATGAACCCGGATACCCCTGTTTAGTCACCAAACGTAGCGCACCACTTGAGGTGACCTATGGCAGAGGTGTTGGTTGTCCTATAAATGGTTCCCTAGGCGGCGGCACCCATACCCGCCAACAATTAACTTACCCATTATTAGGGACTTAAAATATAAACAGTGGTGTCAACGGGTATGCTAAAGTTAATTCGTCAAGTTATTAATTTAATCAAAAACCAATGATTTTCGGAACCCCTGAAAGGCCGCTGGTGACCTCATTGATTAGAGTGCTAACAGCATTCAATTTATGATTGATGATGAAAGTTATGAATATATATATTATTGATTTTGTATTTCGACAGTTTTTAATTAATTAGTAGGGAAAAGAGAGTCACTTTGCCCAACCTACAAAACCAACATTGTTAGTGAATACTCATTTGTTGGTCACCGCGGTTTATATCTTCCCTAAAGGCCGATTTACGCTTTGATTTGGGAGCAGACATGTTTTTCGAGTTCAATTTTTCGAAATCACATCTTCGAAATCAATTTTTAGAATTTTAGTTTTTAGAAAGACTAATTTTTGGAACAGCAATTGGCCGAAAGACATATTTTTAATCAAATTTTAAAATATATATTTCACTTGCTTATGACTAACGAGATACTGTTAAGTTAGGTTAGGTTAGGTTTGTTTTGCTTAGGTTAGTTGATATTTTCCATTTTATAATAAAATTCTCTTGTACGTACTGTATACATTCTTAAATCAATTTGAAAAACTTGTGTTTCGGTCAATTGATGTTCGAAAAATATGTTTTCGAAAAATTGAAGTTCGAAAAATTGCATTTCGAACAATTGAATTCGAAAAATTGATTGAAATAATTGCAATTCGGTCAATTTACATAGAACCCTTTGATTCTTAGCAAGTAATATGATTAGCGTCAAGTGTTAAGACCCTGCATTCCAATTTTCTATAGAAATGTGACATTTTTTTACATTCGCTCCCCACAGGAGCACTTCACGACTTGTCATCTTTGGCGATACTTTGTGATCTTTTCATGGAAACAAAGGAAAGGAATTTCTAGGAAGAAAAAAGGGATTAGTCAATGTGTCCTGGAGTGACAGACGTATGAATGAATCCCTCCCACTGCGGTGAAAGGCGTTGGGTCGAAAGAGTCCGGCAGGAGAGATCTACAGGTCTTCTACCACGTAGTAGGTGAGCAAACAAATTCGCTTTCAAGACCTAGACAAAATCATCATATTTGAAGAGAATCTCTATAAGTTATTTGTCGAGTTGAAAAAGTAATTATACGAAATTCCCTCGACAGAAAAAAATAGCAAAGAATGTTCCGAAAATTGTAAAAAACACACTCGTGTTTCTTTATTTTTTATTAATCTATTAATGGAGATAGAAAGGTGGGGAAGTACCGGACTATTCAGATCTGGTCAAACAAACAGGTTTAGATCAAAAAAGGCAAACAGGGCGATACTGAGAGTATCTTCCACTCTGGAACGTGCCGTGAATATATCGTATATTCGTACGAATTAATTGTGATTTAACACAAATTAATCAATAAAAAAATCAATAGGTGGCACGTGAGCTGGGAGGGAGGCGAATGCGGGAGGATTCTGGGACGGGGAAAGCGGGAAAAGGAAGTGTGCAGAGGGAAGGAGACGCGGGGGATAGGAAATGACACGCAGTTAGAAACAATCTCTTTATTAAGTGGGATTGCAACGCATGCTAGGAACTCGCTAATGTATAATATTGCTATTACCATTAAAAACGGATTGTTTGCATTGCCCCGCAGTGCATTTAATAAGGTTTGTGGCTACCTGGGTTAACCGGATCATTTGCACTGGCTGAGGATTTAATATGGCTTATGTCCACATTCACATGTGGTATTGCAATTTTGTCAATACGATTTGACGGAGTTCATTTGCTTTGAAAATCGGTGGATTAAATATGGTTTCAATGCAAATTGTGATATATTTGCTACTAATGTTTCATTTCAAAGGTTTGGCAGTTTAATCTCGCCAAACATTTACTATAATGAAAATGTAGTTCATGTCATAGACATACAAATAAGTAGACGAGAACTTACAGATGAGGGGTAAAAACCAACTATGGCGGGGCGAAGAGAGGAAAGAGACTTGTGATTCGCCAATAAATCAATCTAACAGTATATAGGCACCTCGCACTATAATATCACTATTTAGTTCTTGAAAGTAAAATCTGCATTTGAATGAATAGACATTTTTATATGGGAGCGCGAATTGCATGCCACGGTATGAACAGATGTGTAAAATCCAAATTCGCAAAGTAAGGTTCAGAGTATTTTCATAGTGGAATATTTTGTTTCCGTAGACACTTTTACAAATGTTTCATGATTTACTTGACCCAGTAAACAGCGGCTTTGTGTTTCGCGTCGCTATGTATCTCGATGTCTAAGTATGTGTTTCATAGACATACAGCGTCCGTGCGTAAAATGTACGATGAGAGCACGACACTGGTCCGGACACGCCCAGCCGGTTCCGAAAAATGGTTCCAATGGGAGGGGAAAATAACACGTTTTTTAACACGTAAGGGCATGTCCATATATTTTGTACGTCCGTGAGTTCATGTGCATTTACAAAATCCAAGATAATGATGTACGTGGTCTGTTCATAAAGTAACGGGAATTTTTAAATTTCGCGGGTTTGGAGAGTCCGATTGTCCTTTTTTTTAAGTTGGTATACATGATTTTTTAATGTTAGTGCCCATGAAGTATGATAAAATTTTCAGCTATATTCATGGTTTAGTTTGTCTGTGGCATTCGCTAAGGTTATACGTGTTTTTATGAGCTCGGTGTTTTTTTTAAATGGATCAAAGAATTTGTATCAAATTTTGCGTAAAAATGAAATAAAGTGTAACAAAGTATGTGAAATGTTAATAAAGGCCTATGGTGAGTCTGCTACGAGTAAAAAAGGGTTTACAAGTGGTATAAGCTGTTTCAAGATGGCCGTGAAGTCGCCGATGATGTGCTGGGGCGTCCGGGGCGTCTGGGGCGTTCGTCATCTTCAACGACTTCACGGCCCGTTTATAAATAAACTGTTTTTATTAATTTAATAATAATATTATTGAATAAATAAAAGAAATAAAAATTTGCAATGTTATATTATATTGGAAAGACGTCCTTACCACCTTACTAGGCTAGCTTCTAAGAAGTTCTGGTGCTGCCTCAAACTGACTCTATCTACTGGAGCCTTCGGCCATCATCCATCATCGTAACATTTCGTGCTTGCATAAAACGCGAACGGGGATAGATGATACCTACTTCTTCAACAATACTACTTCAGCTGCCATCTATTTGGATATGGCATAAGATCTAACCTATCGATATCTACTAAACGAAACTGAAGCTACGTGGATTCCCAATACACTATAATTTATTAATAGTGAAAATAAGAAACATACTTTTTGAACGTAAAGTCTATTTATTGTTACTATAACTACTACTTACTATTAGTAAAATATAGTACATTATACAACTGATTTTTATTTACAACATTATTCCGCAGAATTCAAATACACACACAAAATCTAATCTGCTGCAAATTAAATACTGTTCCAGTAGCGTTTGGATAAATTCACCCCCGTTTCAAACACACCATGTTTTTTAAATATTTAATTATTAAAATATCAATTTACTGCAACCATTCTCCGGCTCTGCTGCATTTTGTGTTGTTCTCGCATTAAACTGTATTAGTTTGTAGGCAAAAGGTTCTTTCAAAAGCCGTCAGCTTCTTTGGCTAATGAACCTCGTCTGCGTGGCGGACGCCATTTGCAAAGGGCATTTAACAAAATGGCCGCGTGTCTCTTTTATATTTCTTGTTTTACTCTTTACCCGACAAAAGACGAGAGTGGCTCGTTAGATAGCATTTAAATGCACACACGGGACTTTTACTGTGATTAAACGAAGCCATTTTCTGTCACTTTAATATTCTGTTTCCTATATTTTCGGCTTTTTACCTTTATACTGCGAATTTACACTTTGCAGGCATGTAAACTTTATTGAATGATTCATAAAATTCAAGCTTCCTCTGCACAATTCAGGTTGTGTTTTTCGTTTTATTAATTTTCTACAGCACTAGCCAACGTTTTTAAAATCTTAGTTTTGTGGGCGACATAACCTCTTTGAACATTTGGAGCAGTCCCATCAAAACGGTTTTAAAAATAAGTGGGTGTGTGTTTAAATGTTACTTTTGTCTTCATATTTTTCAGTAATTTACAACACGCACAGTTAGTTAGGTGAAATATTTTATTTTCGCATTTTAGAGGAAATCAAATGGTCTTTCTATTTTTTTTTATTAATGTATCAGTGATGCAAATCTGGATTCGCGTGAAATTTATGTAAGTATATAAAAAAATAATGTAAATCAAAGAATCTTAGTTAATCTCAGTCAGTCTTAGTCAACCTCAATTTATTCTTATTGTACAATCCGTAGATTCAATAAATGTTTTTAATTTTCACGGTACGAGTTTCATTACTTATTGATAAAAAATTATTTGTATGCTCTAGTTTCATATCACACTTTAAATACACAACGTTCTTTTTTAATTGCTACAAGGTTTTTGCAAATTTCCAACAAAGCGTTTTGGAAAAATCTTTAGAAATGGCAACACTGAGTACAAGCAAATTAAATGTATGGGAAACACTGTGTACTTGTCTACCTTTTCTTAACACAAACGTAAAAGGTTAAGTTGGTTAGTATAAATGATGGTCATATTTTCACTGAAGGCCTTTATCCGCTTTCTGAAAGGTAAAAGGAAAATAGGTCGTCCCCATACTCTATGAAGCAAATTATATTAAAGGCTTGTTTTAATTAAGAGCCAGGAGGGGGATCTTAAATGTTCTGACATATATTAATAATGCCAATTTATTAAAATGTCACCGAAATGACAAAGTGTGTGACAACTTCACTGTAGCGTAAATAAACATGTTGATGGGGAAGTGACGAGAAAAGTGAACAGTCGACGGCATACAAATTGATTCATATTTTCAAAGGAGCAAAGGAGAGATTTTTTTATTTATTTATTTAATATAGATATATAAGTGTACAAAGGTGTTACATAAATTACATATCGGTACAGAAATTATTTAAAATTGCAATCTCATCAAAGAAGAAGCTAGTTCTTGTGCTTGATGAGCGAGTTACACTAATTATAACAGAAATAGAATAACATTATGCAAAAGGTATGTATATATAATACGAACAATTGAGCCTTCTATATATATATATATATCGTATTAATTTCGGAAGTCTGAAAAATGTGTACAGTGTTAAAAAATCTTATTTTACTCTAAAGCTGTAATAGTGTCAGATTGTCACAGGCAGGATTTGGGACCCAAAGCTTTCCATCTCCAAATACCATGGGCGGGATATTGGATAGGCCACTTGCATGGATTTCATAACGATTTAGAAAAAATCTTGTGGATAGAGTTTTTTACTAAGCTTACGAAAACGTTGGTAAATTTTTTTAGAAATGTATAGTTTTTTTGTTGTTGTTTAAATAAATAAACCCATATTTTGAGCTCGTGACGTCACTACTTAAAAATGTCCCAACTCCGATTATGTTCCCTTAATTTTTTAAAATTCCACACTGATTTTTTTTTATATGGTAACACTTTGATTTCAGGCGAATTTTTTAATTTGACGTTTAAAATTTACTAGATTTATTGTTTGTTCTCTGCGAACTTATCCTTTGGTTTGACGATTTTATAAAGATGGCTGTGTTTTGACAGATGTTACGAAGAGAACCCCGTACATTTTATTGCCATTCGTGTGGAAAACGTTCTTTTTTTTAAAAACGATTTTCGGCTTTGTAACTATCGTTTTTTCGCACCCATAAAATTATGTCCCGTCTTTCCGGTTTATAAAAAATGGTCTTAATTTTCGGATTGAAATTTTCAAAAAATCGTCAGGGTGTCAAAAATACGAATTAAAAAAAACGGGAATTTCTTAAAATATTTGCCTAAGCCGGAAAAAATTAAAAAATGTGATGCATGTGGCATATTTTAAAAATTTTCGGTTACTAATTAAGTAAGTCTTATAGTATGCAAATTGCGTATAAGCCAAAAAGTACGATTAGATTATACCACCCTAGTAAAGGGTAATCTTATCTCGGCGTGACCGGTACAGTATCGGAAATTCTATTTTAAGGACTCTGAACACATGCTTCAAGGATAGAAAGGAGGTAGAGGTTTTAATCAGCCGGTACCCACTTACACAGCGAGCACGACCCAATACGTATAGAAGCAGGATGGATAGAAATGGGTAAGTAGGATAGACATAGGGTCAAGGAAGGGATTAAGCATTGGGTCAAAAAACATTGCCTTATTTGATCTTCGCCTTTCTTTTCTGCTTTATTTTCCTTTTTCATTCTATTTCTGAGTTTTGTTTAAATAATATATAAATATATGTATGTACTATTTGTGTTGTTTTCCAAAGTTTGACACTTTGAAATTTTTCTTTTTTCTGAGGTACGTAACAAACTCCAACCCCCGGGTAATCAGCTTTAAACGAGCCATTTGAAAGTTATCAGATAGCAGAATTGAAAACTTAAAAAAAAGAGTTACAAATTATTTATTTTTGTAGATCTCACTAGCTATTGTGCATAATTGTGCAGGAGCTCTGGTATGGTGAAATCGACAATTTTACAATATCGGATCGATAGATGTAACTTCCGATGGTTTTACATTGAAGTCTCTATCACGGTTTCACCGTTGACAGCCAATCCGATAAGACAAGAAATAAATAAGAAATCGATATACGCTGGCGGACCTATCTACGAATTCTCATCCCGAAACGTCAAACGCAAATCAATTAGGTAAAAATATTAATAATTTGGCGTATTGAATGAAAATACTAACCTAAATAGGCATTGGCAGTCCACATTTCATTTTTTACACTAAACGGAAGTTAATTACTTAATTAGGTTTTTAGTCATATTTCAATCACTTCAGTTTCTCAAAGATAGAACAGAATAAATTGGTCGCGTGTTAGTTGAATTCTTTAATTCTATGGATCGGATATACGGCTTCTTTCAATTCTAAGAGCTTCGTTAGTTGAATTCCGTTCACTAATAAGTCAGTTATTTGGAATAACGAACGACGTTATTAAAAGTCATCCAACAACATAATTATACATATAAATGTGAAAATTGATATTTATCCTTAACTTTTCTGATACTATGGAGTCCGGGCTAATATCGAAATGTCGGTCGAAACATCGCATACTAATCGTTGACCGTGATCGTAAATATTGATAACTGACCATAGATGACGAATTAGGTCAATAATATGGTTTTATCGATCGACCATGTTCCTGAGGTATACATAATATTTTACAATATTATTGTTTTGCGTTATTATTCTGCTGTGATTTGGTCCTCTAATAAAAAACTAAAGAAAGAGTGGATGATAGTGAGTTGCTTCAATTAATTGAGTTCTGTATATAGTTCGTGTATATTGTTACCGTGGAATAAAGTGTCAAAAATGTACATTATAAAAATGCTGATTTACCATGAGTGAGGTAGACTCAACATGGAAAATTCAAGATTAGTTTCTAGTTTAGAATGAAAAGAAGATAATCGAAATACAAACATATATTGTGCATAAAACGGACATCCTGATTCTAAGACTGTCTAAAGGGCATGCTTAGAGAAATATGTAGGTTAATGGCGATACTGCGATGAGTATTAGTGTAGCTGAAGCGTAGCATGTCGAAAACTCCTCGTTTTAAAGAAAGAATCTCACATCTGGTGAGAAAGGCAGAGCGATAGATAAATGACTACCAACCAAAAGGGCCTTCCCTCCAGGGTGATTCCCAGTCAGCTCTCAAGATGGCGAGAATCATGTCCAAGATCTAAGATTAAAATCGTAGCTATTGTTAGTTTAGATTCGTCGTGTTGCAGTCAAGAGGATCGCCCAATGCTCTGGGCTGCCACACCAAGAATGAGCCGCTTCCTTTTCAAATCTGCTCATTTGATTCTTGAGGATTGACAATTAAGGATTGAAAATCTGCAGAATTGACAACTGTTCCATTCCTAAATATTGCAGGGCTGACCAATGACAATCTGGCCAATGCCCAATAATTGGCACCTCCAGTACCTACTTGCCCGTTAACGATTATTGTCAACGAGCAAGTACTGGAGGTGCCTCACACTGAGACCATAAATATGTGTACAAAAAGGTGAACACACCTTGTTACAAATGGTTTTATGAAACTATATTTGTATTCTTTAATACATCGATTTAATATTTACAATGCTCGTACATCACTTTAATGACATCATCATGACAATCGCGCGTGTTCAATGGGCCAGAAATGCGTGTTGTTACTATTACTGTCAGCGAGAAACTACAATGAATGAAAATGGCTTTATGTGTTTACTTTTCACAAAGTGTACCTGCCGACAAAATTTGGCCACGTTAACTGTAACGGGAGTCAATAACGTCATAATACGAAGATATGATATCTGTACCAGTCATATGATGAAATTACACAGGTGTGAATTTTAAGTAATAATTACAAACGAACGGTATTACACATGGATTAAATTACACCCGTAGAGAATTACGCCTATTTAAATTACACCTACTGGAATTGAAACGGAAACGAGCGACACTAAAAAGAGACAAACACATACATCTATAGGATTTAGCCTGCGAGAGAGTGAGATAGCAATAAAATATTTATTTAATTTACAAGTACTCGGTTCTAATATAATTAGGTAAATCCACAGTCCCACTCTTTAGTGTAGTGGTATAAAGTGACTGACAAACTTCTACAAACATTTTGGTGAAGCTAAATTGTAAGTGCTTTTGAAGGATCGAATCCTACAAAATAAAATAAAAATCATTATTTTTGTAAAGTCAATATTCAATTTTCAAACCGCTCCAAAATGAACAGTCGAAAGACAACAAAAAAGAAAGCCACATCTAGCGATTCCCAAGAAGATTGTACAAATACTAATAAGATGACCAAATGTATAAAAAAAGTGCGCTGGAATTTGACGACAAAAATATGGAAAAAATCATCCTTCACGTTGATAAAAAAGTGCTTCGTAGTCTCCCCACTTTTTTCTACCATAGTTTTCTGAAGATTTCATTTCTACCGCTTGTGAATTACACACTCTGATTTTTTTTTAAATAGTCTAATTATCCTAATATTATTATTATAAATGAAGTATCTGCAAAGCAATGAATGTTTAATTGAAATTTATTCATCCCTTTCCTTTATTTGTTTTATAATGTGATATGATTCTTGGAATTTGGAATCCGAAAGGGTTAGGTAGTATTCCCCACAAGTGCCCATACATTTTGCAGGATTAAATTTTGTCCGTAATCACGACTCATGTCAACAGAACGTTTAAAAATAGCGGTAAACACATTTCGTAAGAAATCAAATTTGTAAACATCCCCTATATCATTATAATCACATTAATAATCACATTTGAAAAAAACATCGTTAAAGTTCTTATGTTCAATATTAAAATGATATATTTACTAAATCCATCGTTTGGCATAATACTTGCAATTAATAATAATTACGTAATGCTTGTACAAAATTTATAAAAAAAGCTATTTAAGAGGTGTTTAGTCACTTTTCTACGTGAAATTCAAGCTTGTGTAATTTAGTCTTGATACCATGTGTATCTTGTAAAACATAGGAACCCGCTTTTCTAGTCGATTTCAGAAGTAAATTTTATTTATTATGTTCACCCTTTTGCGCATTTATTCTCCGTAATAGTAAGGAATCGACACTATCGATGTCTGATTTTGGTTTGTCGTTGTTGTTTTTATAACAATGTGAATAACGCCCAAGGTCCAAATTGCTGATTGGCAACCCCCATTGGGGTATATTGTGAGGCTGGAGGCTAAGGGTAGGGGAGGGAGAGGGGGAAGTGGAAGGTGAGAAGTACCCAGCTATTCAGATCTGGTAATCAAACACGGCTACGGCCACTTTAAGTAACGTTTCAATTCTGAATGGGTGTATTTTGCTGGGGCAATACTGAGAATATCTTTGAAATATATTGAAAAAGCTTCCAAGCGACATTACCAGATGTCAGCAGGGAAATGCTTCTCCCGATGGCCGATAGGGGTACCCATACAGACGGGTGCCAGCGACACGAGCTCCGCGAAGCGAGCCGTCAGAACGCTTTTCCCTCTCATGTTGACGGGTCGGCTGACTTGCACCTTTATTATTGTAATTACGTAAACTCTAAATGAATCAGTTTGTTATCGTGAATCTTATTTATTATTTGAGAAGTCCCCCATTGAACTAAAGTGTTGAGTATAAAGAAATATACAACATTACAATCTTCCACTCCAAAATTTTTCCCGGTCTGTTTGATAACCTCTCCAGCTTCCTAAATATATTCCTCACCGAGTACCAGTCAAACATTTTCATGGAATTTATGCATATTCCGAAATTTAAAAGTTTATTACCCTTTCTATGAAGAGTGTACTTGTAAATTGAATATGCATGTCTTCGCTTGACAGTATAAAATGGAAATACACAAAATTCCAAACAGCAAAGATAAAAAAACTTCATGCTTTTCTAAAACCCCATCCACAAAGAATGACATGAGATTTTTGCCTTCCAGATTTTGTATGAACTTTGTATGACAGCATCTAGTTGGCTAGGTACTGAAAAATAGGAACCCTGGATGAGCTACTGAGAGAGAGTGCGATGCTGACTTTCGATTAAATTTAATGTCATTTTTGAAAATTGTAGATATCAAGGAAAGTTTTTTTTAAAAAATAACTTTTGAAGTTGATCCCTACCAACGTAATATTTCATTGTAAAAGAAGATAAAACTAAATGAATCGTGAAACATAATATGAAACAGAAAAAAATATAAAGGTAACGGTCGCAACTCATACGGACTCGAACCCAGGATCTCTTGTCTTATCGGAAAACAGCGTCTTAATCCAACTCTGCCATCGGGACCTATGTTTTTTCTGACATTTTTGACGATCTCATATTTTAAATTCAGAATTAACAATATTATCCTAGTTTATGTTATAATATTTAATTAATTTGAAATACATTGAGGTCACAATGGCCGAGTTAGTTAAGGTGCTGCGTTCCGGTAAGACAAGAGATCTGCTACCGTTACTTTTTTTATTTTTCTATATCTTTTTCTGTTTTCATAATTCGTTTAGATTCATTCGTCTTAGTAGCAGCAGTTTCACTGTTAGCCAATTTAGTTTTGGTTACTTTTGAAAATCTATTTTGCCTAAGTACACACAAATATTATCATTGCTCTATTTTGGAGAATTTGCAACTTATTTCGTTCTCTGTCGTTACACAAGAACAGAATGGTTGAGCAGTAGTTTAAACGTGGGGCAGTAATGGATTTGTGTACTTATGGTGATTGTTGTTTATCTGGAAATTTTCCTTCTTCCCAATTTTCTTTTCTGTATACTCGGCATGCTTGCTAAAATTTACTTTATTATTTTACTTGTTGCAGTACATACCACAAGTACGTACGAGTTTTAAATGTAAGTCATATTTTCTTGTTTGGTTCCCTGAAATATTTGCACTTCTCGCCATGTCAATTTATTTTATTTCAACATTTATTTTTTATTTGTTTATTGTTTGAAACATTTTCAATGTTACAATTTTACATCATAATATAATATAATATTTCAAACACTTTCCTAATAAAACAGATGTTTGTGTTTGATTATTACAAAAACTATCAATAATTTAATAAGAAAATACAAAGATATAGGTAAGTTATAAATGATACAAAGGAATGTTCAGCAAAAACTTAATATCTTAACAATAAGAAAAGTTATGAGGCGGTATTAGAGAATTTGGTAAATATGCATAGAGTCCACCTGACGGATAATACGGAACGTTCGTGTTGTCGAAGTTTGATGCGTTGATAATACGGAATATTCCTTTTTTAACTAATAGACAATCAAATATGACATTTGTCGGAAGTACCAATCTTATAAAATAAATTCTCATCAAAATAAAACCAAAAAAGTACCTATTTCGAATTATTGGGTGAGATTTAAACTACGAAACCTACATGTCATCATAATTTTTTTTTTAAATCCCAGTTTTTGAATGGTTTGTTTGGCAAAGCAGGGTTTGTCTAGCGGGTATGTGTAATAATTCTAATACATTTCTTTCCATGTGCTGCTGTTATAAACACACGTACAAACTTGTCAATAATGTATATATGCACTTTGTTTTATATGGAAATAATATTTTTTCTATGTTTGGCAGCATTGATTGATTTTCTATGAAATGTTAAATAAAAACAATAATATATAAAATGGCGTTACCGCGTAAGTGAATTAATTTAAACAACATTAAAATGTTAAATGCATATTTATTGCATGTTTTTTGTCTCCCCCGACATAAATACTCACTTTTCGTAATAATAAAGCTAAATCCAACTGTTTGAATAAAAAATATTTCGTATTAACGAGTAAGTGGTTCAATACACAAATAATGAGAATTTTAAGAAGAGTTTTAATTATTTTTTTTTTTTTGTATTTGTCATAGTTTTCTTCCGGTAAGGGGTAATTTATGTAGTGATTCTGTGCTCTTGTACGGTTGATCCTCTAATTCGCTAGTCTAATTTGATTGTGGGATATTATTTTTATCATTGAAATCCTTATGTGATTGAAGTAGTGTAATTTTATCACAATTTTTGTGCGTGGGGGAACCAGGAAATCTTGGAAAACATTTATTTTTGGGTAGTAATAATGCTTTTTTAAGTGAAGTGAATTTTCACTATGCAATTTATATTGAAATACGTACAAACTATTACATTATTTACTATTACTTTTAAACTTTGCAATTTACAACGTAACAGGATTACATTCACCGAAAAGTCTCATAACCAAAAAATTCACTCCTTTGTGTACGGCTTTACAATTTTAAACTTGTGCAGTGCCTACCTCATTATGTTGAAAACTTAATGTTATTTTTTCTCTTTCAGGGTATTATTATTAGGATGCCAACCACCGCGGGGCGCGGCCCCTGCGAACCACCCACAGCCCACCTGATAGGCCCTCGCTAGGTCCCTGCTAGGGCTCCTCCAGGACCCTGCTAGGGCTACATTAGGCCCCCGCGCCTTTAACAGGTCTCCCCACTCCGGCCGAGAGATGAAGGGCGTGAGCGACCTATGCTCCGCCATGTTGCTTCTAAGCATGCTGCAGATCACGACAGGTATGAATTTAATGCAAGCTTTTAAATTGGTTTTTTTATCTGAATGCTGCTGAGCATTGGCAAAGAAGAGGGAATTATGAATAGGATAGTTCCAAAATTAACACTCGGAGTTATGTTATATTTCATACATAAATAAAATCAGTTGCTTACAGCATACAGCAAAATTGTGTATCTCAGTGTTTTGCCGATGAAAGATCACTATTCAAAACGCATTTGTTGTTTGAAAGGTAAAAAAAGTCACTATACTGAAATACTCACTTTAGAGTAGAAGAAAAACTCGCAAACAAGACATATATCAGCTCTCTGTTTAAAATTATATTATTCATGTTTTGAACCGCTTACTCGTTAATACGGAATATTTTTTATTCAAACAGTCAGATTTAGCTTTATTATTACGAAAAGTGAGTATTAATGTCGGGGAGACAAAAGAACATGCAAAAAATATGCATTTAAAATTTTCATTTTGTTAAAATTAATTCACTTACATAATATTTCATAGGCAAATCAATAAATGCTGCCAATCATATAAAAATATTATTGCCAAAAAAGCAATAATGCCTATGTTTTTACATGGAAAGAAAAGTATTGGAATAAAGCCCAGAAACTAATTATAAAAATTATTCTAAAACTGCCGATCACAAGCAGTTCGGATGAAATCTTTAGGAGAATCGGTGTTTTGGACATTAGGCAACTTTATGCAAAAAATATACTAACTTACCTATTCAAACATAGAACTGTTTTTGACAATATCCAAACTGTTCGTGATACGAGAACCAAAGGGCAAAATCTCTTACTTATCCCTTTCGCCAAAACAACATTTGATCAAAGAAACTTCAGATACTTTGCAACTAAACTTTATAATACACTTCCACTGACCATTAGACAGCACACTAATTATGTAAAATACAAATCAGATACCAAGTCTTGGATCACTAGCAAAGACAGATCATATATAAACAATATTTTTATAACCTCCTAGTGCATGCTTTCCCTTTAGTACAATGCTGATTGTCCTTGTACCTTTAAATGTATATAACATTGTTGTTGTTATCCTTATTCTTCTTTTTATATTAAACTACTTATGTTAAAATGCGCCTGCTCTCAACACAGGAATTCCTAGTGAGACAGGCACAGTACAATCACCTATGTAACTTGATAAATAAAGATTATAATAAAAAAATTACAAATACCCGGTAGACAAACTCTGCTTTGCCAAACAAAACATTAAAAACCTGGGATGTATATCCAAACGATGATGACGTGCAACTTTTATAGCTTGAACCTCAACCCGTTAATATTAGGATTAATTCGAAGTAGGTAGGTACTTTTTTGTTTTTATTTTGACGAGAATTTATTTTATAATATTGGTACTTCCGACAAATGTCATATTTTGATTGTCTACTGGTTAAAAAATTTATATTCCATACGAGCCGTGCATATCCGTGAATCGAACTTCGACAACACGATCGTTCCGTATTATCCGTGAGGTGGACTATACGCATGCTTACCAAAATCATTAACAATATGTAAGATTCATATTTTATTAATAAAATTATCTTAATGTAGGGCCGAAATTTACGAGAAACCCTGAAAACTTTTGGATCGAAACTTACCGTATTAATACAAGTTTTTGCAAACCAACGTCAAGAATCACTCGATTATATAATTTATTTATTTATTTATATTCTCACCATACATTTTGTTGTTGTTTTTTTTTTACATAAATTAACCTCACTAGGACTAATGCCTGTATTGAGGTTACAATACATAATAATTACATGAAAAGAAAATACTTGGTTTTAAGTCGCATTGTTGATGTATTTTCACTATCTACCGGTTTTTGGTGCCTCCGTACCATCATCAGGACTGTTATAAAATACCCAAACCGGTAGATAGTGAAAATATACCAATAAAGTGACTTAAAACCAAGTATTTTCTTTTCATTTATTTAAAATGTCAAGTCACAATGTGTTTGATTCTTTTGAAAAAAAAATACTTGTAATAAATACTGCAACCATGAAGATTTGGATATATTTTCGATTTCAATCAATACCTTAAGAATGATAGGCATATACCTGACGATCTCCTCACTTAGACCACTTTGTTATTATTGAATCATTCACCTGCTTATGCATTGGCTCTTTAATATGTGTATTTGTGTGCGTGTGTATATATGTATGTGTAGAATGTGAACACCTATGCATATATTATGTACAATCATCGCTATAACCATATTGAAAATGTAAATTAGTGTAATAATTATATTGTGATGTTTTTATTCTGTTGGTGAGCTTATAAAAAATAAATAAACGGTTCTAGCCTTCTTTTAGTGATAATATCTGAATAACCAGGAACACGCAAAATCTCTTCTTCCCGTCTCTTCCAATTGGTATATTATAATTCCACTTATTTCAAAGCAGTTCGCACTCTTGTGGGGTGTTCACAAAAAAAATTTGAATAATAAATGTCAAGAACCTATAGAAAACTATAAAAAAATCTCCAACAACAACAACAAAATCCAAGGACATCAGATGCCCTTGTAATAAGAGCACAAGAGAACATTATCTTCTGCCTTACATCATTCGTTATTTGCAACAAGTATTAATCGCCCCATTAACGCGCCGTTTAACAGAGAACTGCATGCGTCTACAGCCTACGGCCTTCGTTGTGCTGTGCATGGTGGTATGTTGTATGTAAATTCCGATCTGATAGGATTTACGTACTGCCGAGCTTCCAATTTCTGGCGCAGCGCGGCGCTTATCTTGTAAAATTTATCGCGTAAAACCTCAGTATTACGTACGGCGGTTATCCCTCGAACGGATGCTTAAATGGGGGTATTTTACGGCGTCATACAAAATTCAGTGGATGAAGCGTTACGATGGAAAATAGACGAATATTTTTTGAGAACTTTGATAACATTTTCTTCCTCTGGTTTTCCGTACATTTGTTGCGCTACTGTATAACAATTGCTAAACTGAACTGTCCATATATTGTATTGCCATTCTCCTTATTAAAAAAAAGTGATGGAATAGACCCTGTCCGTGCATATCACCAGGCAAATGCGCTATTAAATATTAGAGTCTTGGCTCTTGACGTGAGCGGTGAAATAGGAACCATAATATGTTTTCTTATAACACCGTTAGTATGGTGATGGGGTCCCCTCCGAAGACCAACATGTAATTTTGCTGAGATTTTCTTACACAACTAAATTGTAAGAAAACCGTATCAATGTCAATGATGGACTTTTTACTGGATTCCCCGTCTATACCATGCCAATTCTAGATGCTTTCATATATCTAACCACTAGAGCGATTATGGTCGAAAAATGGACCACTTTTATTTTTCTGCGATTGATGGCAATCCAAAATTGGACCGCATTTTCCTACCATTCGTAAATCATTTATTGTAATTTTTTAGAACATTTTCATGGCCAGCCATTTATTTAAAAACGAAGCTATTGAAATGTTTTATTTATTTTGACCATAAATGTCGCAAATCCGAATATCGTAGACTATTTTAGAACGATGTTAAAAAATATTTTTTTCACGCGAAATTTTCGATCAGCTGTTTACGGTTAAAATTAAGTCATTTTTCCATAGATAAGCACCTTTCATTATCAAGAATCCAATAAACAACATACAGAAAACGAAAATTTTCTATGTTGACTTGAATAAGTACCTCTCACGGAGTTTGGAAGTAACAAACACGCAGATTTTGTGGGGTTATAAACTTTACGATTTTGTTATCCTTTTTTTATAAATCCTAAAAATATGAGATAAACGGAAAAATACAGGCGAGTTCATTGGATATATAGCACTATAATTAGTTTTCATATCTACATGTTAAAATTTGAAGGTATGATTTTTTCAATGTCGGCGAAAAATTTTAAAAATGAGCTTCTGGAAATCTCGAGCAATCGAGGCAAATTTATTTATTTCGTGTGGTCACTCCAGTGGTTCAGATTTGTTCGCGATGTAAACTTGGAATACAATAAACCAACAAGAAAATTAAATCCTAAAATATTTGTGTTTTCATATTATGAAAACACAAGCATACGGATTTTATCATTACTTGAATTATTATCTCCACGATCGAAAACTATCTCTCATTATTTTAACGTAAATAACATTTTAACAAAAGCTTGCCAAATATCAGACGAGAGATTGCAACACTGAGGGAATATCAGAAGGCGCTGCAAAAAAACGCAATACCTATGCACGATAATGTCGTCTCTCACCTGGCATGCCGCTTAAAGTCCCGAAAACCCTTCTGCATGGAAGGAGAGAGGTTCCTCCGATTACCTCTCATTTCAGAAGATGGGTGGAAACTTGAGTGGCAATCGGCCAACGTGGGAAATGTCCATCTCTTACAAGACGCCACTGAGAGACAGACTAGGTTCTCATTACCTCGTAAACTCTGGTGCGCCATCAATAGGATAATGTACAAAGACAGGGGAAATATGTCGCTACCCCGTTGGGTAACGTTGTGAGGCGGGTTAAGGTGGAGCCTGTAGGAAGGGATTTATTAATGTGGATCTTTCAGAGCCCGGATTATATGACGAAGAGAAACGGAATAGAACAGGCACTGCCAGAATTACACAAGAGCGGAATTAAAACATATACGAAATACTAACCTAACGTCCAGAATATTTTGAATTACAATTCATCAAAAAACATTGACTATAAATAAGAAAATATTGCATGACTAAAATAAACACATCCTCCACAAATTTACACACACGGTGTTTTACGATCAAGGCCTAAAATAATCATCTTTGAAAATTTGAGGTTATTCGAAGCGTGGCGGTTTATAAAACCGCCAGAATTAACTGCTGCAATATTCATTCGGCGGCCAGTCTCAGATTGGAGGATTAACCGGGACGTGAAATATTCAGCACGGATGCAACGCTGGCGGCCGTAAAAAACCGGAGCAGCGAGTCGGATGCAAGTTCCTTTTATTTAATTTAATCAGTATTCCACCATGTAATGAAATTCTAGAAAATAATGCTTTTGTTACTTAAAAAAAACTTTTTAGCCGGCATTAAAAAGTGGTTAGAAGAATATTGCACCTCGACTGCAATTCTTTATGCACCATCTCACAAAATTAATTTTTAAATTTGCTTTTCGGAAAACAAGGTGATGCTGGTATCAAACTATCACTATCATTATCCTCGCACATCTAAAAATCGACTGCATAATTTTGGTAATAGATACAGAAATGTTGGCGACATATTTAGAGATTCCGATAAAACGAACTCTTCATAAATACAATAAAAACATATAAATTTCTTATAGACCGGAAGAACCCTTCCTTCGTCAGGAGAATATTAAGACCCTTCCTGACGAAGGACGGGTTCTTCTGAAACCACTAGAGAGTGAATAAGAAAAAATTAAATAGGTCTAACAAATTAAGATATTTTTTATTGTAAAATAGCTGGGTATGGGTACCCGGCTTCGCTCAGGGAGTTATATGAGATTTAACTTACGTTAAACCCACTACTGATCTTGCTTTATATTCCCCTACCAATAAGTAGCCCCACACATGCAAAAAAGGCTTCGAATGGTCCACATCGTGGTGTTTCCGTGGTGTTTCCCTTACTATTGTGGTGAGAAATATGATGTAAACGGTGCCCTATGAAACTAAAGTTGCCGATTGCAATTTGATTTATTTTTTCGGAGACAAAAAAAGAAAACACAATAAAAAATATAAAACATGAATGCAATAAAATATATGTGTCTTATTTTTTTTTCATTACCATTTATTTTGTTAAGAAAGAACGAAATGTGAGACATTTTAAAAACTTTTTTGTACTTGCTTTCAAAATGTTTGCATTTTAAAAATTATGTGTTTATTTCTACGAGTAATTAAAATTAAAAGCTTATTTCATCACCTTTCTTAAATAGTTTTCGGATACTTTCAGCAATATTTCCATTTATTTGGATTTTATTGCAAAGAGGAAATATTCTGACCTTCTTTTCTATATGAATATGAATTCGAATATGTCCGAAGTATGAGGGATTAAGGCGAAAAGTTTAAACATACGCGTGTGCCTGAAAATGCAAGCGTCAAAGATTCAATTTTTAACTGGTCATCACGGTATTGATTTATAAAAGTGACCGGCAAAGTTTTTAGAATTCTGAATAGAAAAATACGTCAACTATCATTATATGAACCTAAGGTTGGTCTATTAAGCTAGATACTGATTTCGCTACGGTTTGGGGTGAATATTATAAAACGTATTAACATTTTGTCAAGCGCACCACACTTCACTTCAAAACTGACACGTTTTTCTACTTTACCGACAACCGGGAGGAGGTCGAGTGGAAAACTAAAAGTGTCTTTACCAGAATCACTTCTAAAGACATCTTCAGAGAGTTTAAACATTAATCAAAAACGTTCTGGAATAATTCTAGAATGTGCGTGTCGGTTTCAATGTAATTTACCAAGAGTGTTAGGTACTTCTGTTAGTCGGAGAAATAACTAAGGATATGCCCTTCCATAATTTTACAATGTCTGAAAAGTTTTAAGTGTGATCATTAATAATTTCGGAATAGCGCGTTAAACTTAGTCTGGATTAGTAAACCATATTGTGTCTGTTTAGGACTTTATTGACTTAATTTTTGAGGTATCATTTCTTGTTGTATTACCTCTCCTTTGTAGAGTCAGCGTTTAGAAAAGCCAACATCACTTAATAATGTTTATATAATACGTAGACGGCCTCCGTGGTCGAGGGGTACGGCTCCCAACTAGCAATCTGAAGGTCGCGTGTTGGGAGGTGTAAATGTAACCCCGGCGTGATTACCTTTTTCCTTCCCAGTACCTCCCCTCCTTCCTTTCCCTAAAATGATCCTCCACACATCATCCTCAAAGATGACTCAGGCCCTGAGATATTTTTTTTTACTCAGGGCCTTCTATGTGGAGCTAATGTAAAAAAAATGTATACTGTATTGCGAGAGATATGCTGAAATATGCCAAGCCACGAGAAAATAGCGCTCATATAGCGTTGTGAAGTCCTAAATCCGTAGCACGGAGCTCAAATTCGAAATTTGAAGTCGATTTGTATATTTTTATGGTTTTAATTAACAACCTCCTCAAGGACCTCATTTATTCAATTGATTTAAATAATATTTATTTTAATTTTTTAACTTGAGTAAAGCCTCAAAGCCTCAAAGAGTTTGTCTACCTCGGGAGCAAAATAACATGGGACGGTCGGTCTAAGAGCGAGGTCGACAGCCGTATACACCAGGCTAGGCTTGCATTCAATAAAAGGTCGAAAGTAATTGAATCAAATAATATAGACCTAAAACTGCGAATACTCCTCATCAAGACCTATGTGTGGAGTATCTTGATGTACGGCTGCGAAACATGGTGCCTATCTGAAAGAGATAAACGGAGACTAGAGGCTTTTGAGATGTGGTCCTATAGAAGATTATTAGGAATTTCCTGGAGAGACCACATTACAAATGAGGAGGTTCTCCAAAGTATCGAAGGAGGAAGGCACCTGCTCAGGACCTTGTCCGAAAGGCGTGCAAGATGGATCGGACATGTTATACGACAAGAAGGTCTCTTGCATACCATAATGGAGGGTATGACCGAGGGGACAAACTCTAGGGGACGCCCACGCCGAGAGTACCTGGACGACCTGCTGGTTGACGTGCGCTGCTCATCATATGCAGAATTCAAAAGAGCCGCACAAGACAGGGAAGAATGGAAAAGAAAATTAAAGGAAATTGCTGCAAACCAATCCCAGGATTGAAACCAGAGAGAGAGAATATTATCAAGAGTAGATAGACAAGATAATTTGAGGGTCGCTAATATTATCAAGAGTGGACAAAGAAGATAATTTGAGAATCAATATGATCTTCAGTGATTTAATATTATGATTTGAGGTTTTACTCATTGAGTAGAGTTAATGACTTAATATTTAATGACTTAATAGGTAATGACTTATAGTTAATGACTTAAGTTATTAAGTAGAGTTATTCAGTTATTCACATGGACGGGTAGCTTTGCTTCTTTGGACAGTTTTTGCGGGCGCCAATGGCGTTTAGTCTTCCATTAATAGAGTTACCTGAATTTACCATTCTTTCAATATCTCCATCAGTCTTCTCATCTCTCGTAAGCATACTTCCCAAATACACAAATTCATCGTCCTGCTCCAAGTATTCTTTTTTCACAACTATGTTGCATATTGTTTTCGTACTCTCTTTGAAATACCTTACTTACGGTAAACTTACTTACTTTCAGTTATTAAATATTGAAATAAGGCTTGCATTTTGTTGACGTCTGCATTTTCAATACGTTCACTATCCAAATTGTCTCTAAAATCAATCCAAAAGTCATAACGCTGCTTCCTACGAAATATATAATATTATTACAACCAAATCAATTTCTTAGATCTCACTGTATTGTTACATAACTACTATAAAAATAATACGATCACGAGCGACTGCACAAACATCGAAAAAATTTCATTGTGTTTTTATTATTCAGTTTCCAATATTTCCAATAGCTCAGTTGACCTCCTTCGGGAATGAATAGGTATTGCAATAAATTTTTCAAAAAAAATAATAAAAATCGTAAATGAACAACGGCGATTACTCCGTTGGTATTGTGCACGCTAATCGCTAGTAAAAGTGATTTAGAACCATTGAAATTGCAAATAAAAGAGTTGTGACAAATTTTTAAATAGCTATTGAAATTTTCTATTAAAATAATAAATAATGATAATAATTTTATTTTTCAACTCAAGTCAAGTCAAGTCATAACAACTCATAACAACTCATAACATCTAATAACATCTAATAACAACTCATAACAACTCACAACAACTCATAACAACTCATAATAAGTCATAACAACTCATACTTACTATTATTATAAGTTATAATTATTAGCATTAAACACTCATCTACATTGAAAAAAATATCCCAAAAAAAGATATATGCCGCCGACGTGACTCGAACACGCATCCTTCGGATTTCCGGTCAACTGCTCTTATCCACTGAGCTACGTCGGCTTATCTCCTGCCCGCCAAATAATTCAATATTTACTAGTGTTTCATTCAACAATTACTGCTTATTTAATTTTTATGCTATGCATAGAAATCTTGTCTTAAACATTTGTTTATCAATTAAAAATAATAACTCTGTTACTAACAATCGGAACATATGTCTAGTCCCAGCGAGAGATCGTACGTGACGTCATCGGTCTAGTATCTTCTGCCGTTTGCTTTTTTTACATTAGCTCCACAAAGGAGGCCCTGAGGAAAATAATTTCACTCAGGACCTATGTCATTTTAGGGCTTGCTGTGTGGAGGGTTTTTTTAAGGAGCGAAAGGAAATTGGTATGAAGGGTGGGTAGGAATTCAGGGGTTAGTATGTCCATGAGTGACGGACGTTTGAATCCATCCCTCCAACTGCGGTGCAAGGCGATGATGGGTCGATGGATTCTGGCTTCTAGGACAAAAGACCTTCCTCAGCCAATCTCTCTCTTTCGGGCCTGCCATGCAGCAGGTGGGCAGACAGACATGACCGCCAAGACTTGGAAAAACTTCACCCCATGAACCCAGTCACCCCTGCTAAGTCACCACATGTAACGAAACACTTGGGTTGATCTACTACGGGTGCTGTTCTATTTTGAAATCTCATGTATCTGCACTTTGTGAAATCAATTTGGTTTCAGTTTTCTGTAAGGCATGGGCGTAGCCAGGTTTTGATTTAGGCTGGGGCAAAAGATAAAAATCAAGAATAGGTACCGAAAAAATTAGGCTTCTACAGCATATTCATACTATAGGCTCTGTGAATACAACGAGTGTGAACGAAAGAAGGAAAAACCATTCTACGAAATGCTGTAAATTTGAAAATGCAACTCCGTCGACATTGCAGGGGGCCATGCATCGGCCAGCCAGGCAAACGCTCCACCTTGCCCCATCATGCCTATGCCAGATATTAGACTTGGATATATTTATGTTGTTTCAACTTATTAAAATTGATTTACTATCTGACGTTGTACTAAAGACATCACTACAAAAATACTTTCAAGTAGAATTTAAAAAAATCCACTTTAAAAATAAAATTTTATAAATACCAGCATCTGTACCAGGCGCCCCACGCCCTGACGTTCACTCGTTCACCAAACAGCCAAAAAAATAAACAAAATATTTTTGCTCACCATGTTCTGTCATAATTTGTTTTAATTATAAAATTACGTACAATCTTTAAAAATAAAAATAAGTTATCTATTCAAATATAACGATTTTGAAAGAGATAATGATTGCGGCCAGTTCTACCGGCTAAGAACCGAGGTAGATTCCATTCCCCGCGATGAAGCTAAGCGCGCCATTTGGGAATTGCATGATGGCCCACATTATCAAATAATGTTTTAAAATATAAGTTATCGTACCACGTACGAATAATACATGTCATTTTTTATGAAATCCCTTGCCTTGAGACATCTGCTAACGCGTAAAAGATACGAAGAGCATCGAAAACATTTGTTACGAAGAAAGGGCATCAGTAAAATAAAATTATTCTTTTTTAGGATAGTAATATTTCTCTTGAAAAATTCATCTATGGACGTTGACTGTGTTCAATGGACGTTGGCTATCATATTGGCTATGCGGACTTTGTTTACTGCAGCCCGGAACAGCTTTACAGTTAAGTAGACTGGCCAAATCACTGTCTCAGGTTTTTCAGCCATGATGTTTTCCTTCTTCCAGGATCCCGTCTTCTCGAAGATTTCGTACTTTTCTGGATGTTTCTGGAATTTATTACGCTCGGAGGCCCTACTCACTTGCTTGCTTGCAAGGCAGCACGCCGAAACGCTAACCATATTATTATTATTACGGCGCGGCGGCTTGACAAAGGAAATAATAAATAAGCGTAAAGCTTTTGGTTATTCTCACTCACGATCCAATTTGCAGAACTCCACCACGCTGTCCTGCAAGCAGTTCTGTAAATCAGATGGTGCGAACGTGCGTAGGGCCTTTTAGGGAACTTTTTTTAAAATGTTAATACGGTACAAGAGTCTTAACTACACAAGGGCGGAACGAGGGGGGGGGGGGGGTCATGGGGGCCATGACCTCCCCCTGGGCTGGGTCCAGGACCTAGATGGGCCACTAATTAAAATTGTTGAACATAATGTTTTTATATATTATTTGTCACAAAATAAATTTTATTTAAGTACTAAATAAAATACCTACTTTTTACTTGTATCTATTATTATCAAAATTAAATTATAACTTCTTGTGACTCGACCACGATTATGTGACCCCCCCACCCCTGGCGCCAAAGCTGGATCCGCCCTTCCAACTACACCCAACCGTCTAGAGCCCGTGATTCTATGACATCTCCAGTTGGGGAATGTTGTGAGGCTGAAGGTAATGGGGAAAGGAAGGAGATGCGGGAGTAGAAGATGGAAAGTAACTGACTATTCAGATCTGGTCACCAAACACGGCTAACGCCACTTCAAGCAACTTTCAATTCTGGATGGTGGTCTTACACCAGGAAGAGTATCTTCCACTGACTCGCATACTTGTGTGTGTTGTCTTGAGTGTCTTCCACTCTGGAACGTACCACGAATATATTATATTATGTTATTATTTTAAAGACTAAATTGTGATATAACACAAATTTTTAACATAAAATTTACATGTTTGCATGTAGAGTATTTAACTCGCAATCTCGAGTAATCCAACTTGCAATCTCCAATCGAGAGAGACTGGTTGAGGAGGTATTTCGACCTCTCCAGCCAGAAACCTCAATCCATCGCCTTGCATCGTAGTTGAAGGGATGGATTCATATGTCCGTCACTCCTACTGACCCCCAGATTCCTACTCACCCCTCATTCCTACTTCCTTCAGAGAACTTCCTCTTCTTCCTTTCCTTAAATAAAATAGACACACTGACCCACTTGCTAGTTGAAGGCCTAATCTACACCTACGACTATTTGACGTGGATATTAGATTTTTAAAAGTTTTGAGTGACCTTTTTTTGAAAAGTTTTTGTGCGTACGGAGACCCGGAAGGATCTAATTCAAAACATTCGCGAATATAGGTAAAAGGATCTTCTCTTAGAAAAAGGACCGAATAAGTGATCTTCCCTGTAAATAGGTTAGAGATACCCACAATTAAATTATTCATTACGTTTTAGATTTATTACTCGGTGAACCACCAAACATCCAAAGAAGCGGCCGCGCCTGATCTTCACTATTGTGGTCTGTATGATCTGACTATATAAAATAATTGTACATACAAAACATAATTGTGAATTTAAGTAGTCTTAGTTCTCCTCACTAGGGGGCCCTGTGCCAGGTGAACTAAAGTTATTTAATTATATTGTGTAAAATGCATTTTGCGTTATAATCAAACTTGGTTTAAAAAACGTACCATTTTTACTTTAATCAAATTCAACGCGAAGTTCCATTCAAATAGCTGTAGGGGTTATATTTTTATTTGCACTCCAAGTTTTCTGGCATTTTCAGTCCTGGATTAAGAAACTTCTAAACGCTTATTTACTCTCGGACTATTATTCCCCCGTGGACCATTGGTGATATTTTGGTACGACTTTCAGGATTAATAATATAATTTCGACAATTAATTTATTTATATCTAACAATGTATGGAAAATTTATGGCAGGTAATACCGCATTTAACCTACCAGCCTAAATATATGTTTCCATTTCATTAATGTTCATAGAGCGTCGGTTAATGCAAACGCAATTACGTGAAAAATGTCAGTACGTCAGTAATGTTAACGAATCGCACTTTTTTATTGTTTCAACCAAATTCAAAAATTATCCATGTATTTCAAAACCAATAGTTTCTTCGGATACAAATTATACTGAAAATAGAAACATAAGAATAGACAAATAAGCGTAGACAATTAAATATCTGTAAACAAAAAAAACATTTCAATGAGTAGTGATAGAAGGTAATGAATTAATTATTATTATAAAAAATAATAACATGGAACAAAAAAAAATATTATTAAATAATTAACTTTTTTTTTAATTAACCAGGAGGAGACCCTTAGGAAAATAATTTCCTTCGGAGTCTTTGTCGTTTATAGGGGTATTTTTAAAGAAAGGAAGTTCTAGGAATGAAAGAGGAATGATAGTTGGGTAGGAATTTAGAGGTGAGTGTATCCAGGAGCAACGGATGCATGGATCCATCCTTCTCGCTGCGGTGCAAGACGGTGGGTCAAGAGTGACCAGCTGGAGAGTTCAAAGGGTCTCCCCAAACTCACTCGCCACACAGTTGGTGGGCAAGCGCATCCGCCGCCAAAATCTGAACACACCTCACCAGATGAACCCGGGTTGCTAAGTCACCAAACGTAGCGAAATACTTGGGGTAACCTATGGCAGATGTGTCGGTTGTCCAATAATTGTTTCCCGGGTTGTTGTATCAATTACATATCTAAAACTTTTAAAAGTTAAACAGAATCAAGGGCCAACCAAGATGTTCAAATAACAACTTATGGTTTTTTTTTTTTAAACAAGTATTCATTCTTAATTATCTCTTTAATCACGGGATTTTAAAAGGAAAACGAGTTGAGTAGTTTTGGTTTATGAGGTATTTTCTTAGGAAAACAAATAACGTGGGTTTGAATTGACTTTTTCTAATACAAAACTTGAAAATTTAAAAATAGATGATAGAGATGAGTTGATAAATATAAAAAACCCTTCCTTATAAACACAACACCTGTACCTATAAACATTTACAAGATAAAATTAATATAATTAATATTAAAATAGAAAAACGTGACCGCCATACTCGTAAATTCACTTTTATTTATGTCACGTCCTCGTAGTAGGTAGTGTGACATCTTGCTCCCTCTCCACATACAAAGTCGTGACCCGACTGGGAAATCCTAATGCAATTGTCCGTGGATGCAACTGCGTCTGGGATTATATGACTGCAGTAGATCCTGGAAAACGATGAACAGCGATAATTTATTTATCTTCGAATCCTTTGGTAGTAATGGAAGATTTTATGTCAAGATGTTATTTCCAATTAAATTGGTACTTTTTTGGTGTCTTCTATTTTTCTTGATGTTGGACTTTCTGTAGATGCAGTGGATTTGGGTAGCGGGGCGGCACTTTTAGGGGGCGGCAAAATTTCACAATAAATTGTAACAAAATCGTGTAAAAAAACGAAACCGGGGAATACCCTTTCTTTAATTTAATGTATAATAATGACATCATGCTCATTGTAGCGACTGGAAATACAGTCTGTACTGAATTGCAAGAATTCCCTGTGTTATTTTGTGTTCGAATTGTTTTTTTTTTTTTAATTTAGGAAAACAATTCCCCTCAGGGCCTATGTCATCTTTGGGGATGCTGTGTGGAGGGTTTTTTTAGGAAAGGAAAGAGAAGAAGTTCTGGGAAGGAAAATGGTATTAGGGGTGGGTAGAAATCTGTAAGCGTAAGTGAAAGTGTATTCAGGAGTGATAGACGTATGAATCCATCCCACTGCGGTGCAAGGCGATGTTTCTAGAGAGTACGGCTGGAAAAGTCAATGCGACTCCCTCGACCATTCTCTCCCGATCCCCGTTTATGATTCAGGGAAAATGACTTGAGGGAGGTCCGTGAGTGAAGATTTGACAATTCTAAGAAAGGTCCACTCATCGATATACACTAGTGGACTTATGTATGGACACTTTTATAAATTTCTTGTATTTGATGTTCATTCGCTCTTTTTTAAATCACGTTGGTGTTTAACAGTAATTTTGTTAGCTAATTAATTCAACCACATATTATACTGTTATATTTTGAATACATTTAAAAGTTTTGTTTAGAAAAATAATAAAAATGCTTAATAAAACAATGTCATGGCAAAACACAAATTATTTATTAATTACGAAGATTTTGTATAATATTTCAAATTAACTATTAGGATCAATTTTTTTATTATTAGGATCAATTTTAGGTCCAAAATTGTACATTATATATGTTATTGCTATGTCAAAACTCTTTAAAAAAGCCTTTAGATTAATTTTTGCTGACGATACTGCACTTACACTATCCAATGAAAATCCTATCATAGCTATTCAACAATTGCAAAGTGACTTTAACGAGCTACTTAAATGGGCTCATGATGTTGGATTAATTATAAATGTTAAAAAAACCAAATGTATGTATATAAGATCACCAAGCCTGGGAATATGGAATATACCCAAAATAATTGCTCATAATTCTGAATGTATTCATAAAAAAATTGAAAATATTTGCTACTGTCAAACAATTGACTTTACTAACGAATATACTTATCTGGGACTAATAGTAGATAATACGTTTAAATTGGAAAAGCAAGTGGCTAAAATTTGTAACCAGCTCCGATCTTTTGCAAGTAATTTTTTATAAATTGAAATTTATTTTGCCCCATTGTACTCTTAAAATTATCTATTTTTCTATGGTCGAATCCATCCTTAGATATGGCATACGAACTTGGGGGCACACAAGCAATATTTATATTAAATATATACACAATTTACAAATTGCTTTAATTAAAAAAATTGTACCACCGAATATTTACAGACAAAGAAGTAATCTAAAACTACTATATGGTTCTGAGAGCCTACTTCCAATAAAGGGTCTTCCTTGGTACATTATTATAATGGATAATGAGGGAGATAGCAAATACAAAAAGCCACCGGTGCATAATCATACAACAAGATTCACTGAAAATAAGGGCCTCATTACTCCATGAGTAACAAATAAGTATGGAAGCCGAACGCTTAAATACTTAATACCAGAGATTTTCAATAAATTCAATAATTTTTTTAAACCTCAGAATAATGAGAGACCCTGCCCCAAAAACACTAAGCGTTGGCTAATAAGCGACGAATCAATGTATCTCTGAACATTATAATTATTGATGTATCCCTGAACATCTCAACGTACCTGCCTAAATAATTTGTATATAGGTAGGTACATTGAGATATATTATTTTGTGATATTGTTTATTGTATAATATTGTGTTATAAATGTATTAAAAATTAAAAAAAATATATATATTATTTTGTAGAACCTACAGACAAGCCATAATGTGTGACAGCTTTGTGGGACTGCATAAAACTTGTATTTTAAAAATGTGTTTTCTTGTATTAAATAAATAATAAAAAAAAAAATAAAAAAAACATTTTATTTTACTATTTCGTTGGAAATCCTTTATGTTTAATAACTTTCTCAATTCTTCTACACATGGAGTCCACCAAACGTCACTAGTTTTCAGGTTTGATGACATGGAACCATGCTTGAATAATCACTTCAATTATTTCTGGGTTTGTGACGAGAAACCATTATTTTCAATCTAGACCAGAGATTTTTAATAGGATTCGAGTCCAGGCTGTACAATAACAATAATTATGATTGTTATAGTCGAAAAGTTCTTTAAAATTATTGAACATATTAGTATTTTAAATTGAAGTACTTAAATAAGGGGGCGGCGGAAACCCATGCTACGCCAATGTGTAGATGTTCAATCATTCATCAGACCGGTCAGTGGATGAGTTGGCGTCGTGTTTGGGTCCCACCCAGGCCTCGCGTGTTCGATTCCTCGACTGGCTTAGCCCTCCATCACAACACAAGCAACATTTTCTGGTCTGTGCTAGGGGTCCTGGCGATTCATAAATTTTGCATAGACTCGTTGACAATAAAATAACAACATTCAATATTTAAGACCAAAAATATCATAACTTGCTTAAATTGATGTAATTTTCAAAATCTAACTTTTCTTCCATTTTAAAATGTCCTCCACAACGTAGGTGAATGATATAAAATACATATTTTTCATAAAAATAAAATAAAATAATAAAATTAAATCAACTAAAATAATGCTTTTATTTAAAGACAAAGTTTCATAAAATCTGAACGTAAGTTTGAATTAAAAGTGGGTAGGTACTAAACTATATATGAGTTTGATAGCTGATGTTTTGCAATTGATGGAGACATATTCGCGTATGGTTATGGTCTAGGACCTAGAATATTTCATCTAGGACATCTAGATTATCTAGAACATTGTCTACTAGGTAACAAAGCTGAACGACGAATTTGCTACCGGGAGTACATAATGGGAAGAACGTGATTTCATAGGATAATTCGTGAATGTATAGGATGACGACAGTGACATAGTCTACCCAGAGGACATAGCCGTTTCTGAAAATCTAAGGGCACATCGTTAAAATAATTTTTCAGTCAGACACTTGACCCATCGCATTGCACCGCAGCGGGAGGGATGGATTCGTACGTCATTCACTCCTGGATACATTGACCCCCAGATTCCTAACTACCCATCATACCGTTTTGCGTTGCCAAAACTTGCCTCTCCTTTCTGTTACTTAAAGAAACCCTATACACAGCATCCCAAAATATGACATAGGACTTGAAGGATTTTTTTCTTCTTTTCATCTTTGATACCGCACAAGAGATCCAAATGCCGTAAGCCATTGGCACTACGACATGTCAATCTGGAGTACGGTAAGAAGCTGATTGGAATGTGAAACGGTAAGTAAGAATGTTGCGTAGTACCTACCTGACTTATCAGATCTGGTCACTAAACACAAAAAAGCTATTTAAAGCAACATTCCGATTGAATGTATTTCGTCAGGGCGATATTGAGTGTTTTGTTTTCACCAGAACTTTCAATGGTGGACAATAGTGTAATTTTCAACACATCCTTAGGTAGTATTCCATCGGGGAAGTATTATACATAAAGACACCTAAAATATTTTCCCGCTGCGAGTTTACCACGTCCGGCGTCCGTTTTGAGAATCTAACCATGCCTCCATTTGAATGAATAGGTACCTGGTTTTACTGAAAAATTCAACCCCCCGAAGAGTTTTATTATTCTGAAGATAAGAATGAAATAAATAAGATTGCTATGTTAGAATTCAACATACCTTGTGCAGTGTACTATGCACTTAATAAAACGGGAAAAATTCATGTTAGCTCAAAAATACAAGGTATTCGAAGAGTACGCTAACTTCGGGAGGTGATTCAACGTTAAGTATGTTTGGTTTCATGATAGTTGCCCCCCGGCATTTGGTTTAGGGAAAATACTGTAAACCTACTTATTTTAACTAAGTGTCCCCGAAAGGGTGCGCAGAGATGATTTACCGCCGAATACGAAAGTATAAAACATATTTACATTCAAATGCATCACGGATAAAAACAACTTTTCTACATATGTACCTTTGTATGAACCTTTTTTTGAAAAAGGATGAATTGATTGTATGAAACATAAACAAAAATTTTAACAAAACAAAAAACGACTTAAAAATACACTAAAAAAAAACGAATTTCGTACGATTGGAGTCGGTGTCAGCCAAGGTAACTATATACATAGGTTGTTATAGGTGAGATATTGAGATCTTTGCTGACACCGACTCCAAAAATAACAATGGTACGAAATTATTTTTTTACTTTTTAGCGTATTTTTGAAGTCGTTTTTTGTTTTGTTAAAATTTTTGTTTATTTTTTGATTTTTAGTGACGAGCGTGCGTAAATAAGTTTTACTTCAAAAAAAGAATCATCGAAATCTGTTGACGTAATATTGAGTTATTCGTCCGTTTGTCGCGCACATACTTATTGCAAATTTAAGACGTATATGGTTTTCTCACAGATCCCATTGTCAGAACTGGACCAAATTAAAATGGGACTTTCTAATAAAAAAAGAATCATCAATATCGGCTCACCCAATCGAAAGTTCTGAGGCAACAAACATAAAAAAAAATACCGTCGAATTGATAACCTCCTCCTTTTCGAAGTCGTTTAAAAAACGAGTGTGCTTTAGACCATTAAATTAAAACTTCAATAACTTATAAAAGAAGAGAGAAAGAAAATGTGCGCGCGCACTTCTCACTCTCGCTCCTACAGTGTGATACAGACAATAGGCCTGCACTGTGTCTTAGATATACGAAACGTAACTGGCTATGAGAGAAAGAGAGAAAGAAAATGTGTGCTCGCACCTCTCTCTCAGTAATATACGAAACGTAACTCTCTCTCTTTCTATCATCACTAACTTATATCTTTTTTTTTAAATTTTTCTTTATTCATTAAATACAAAAATAGGGTTACATCATTAGTGGATTTTTCGACCACCATGCTAGGCTGATGCCCGTGTTATGGTGATCTCCCGTTCGCTTCGCCCGATCACACTTTTCGTAACGCTCTGGTCACGAATTCACCAGCTTACTCCCCAAGTCAAGCGTGCGTAAAGAAGTTTTACTTCAAAAATAATTCTTCCGTGGAAAAATACTTTAATGTGGGAAAAAATAATGGATTATGTAGAGTCCCCTTCCGAAAATAGTGAAAACTCAACTCTGGACACGCTGTATATATTATTATCTTTCGAAAGTTTTTTTTTACATTAGCTAGGGACAGACTCAGTTATAAAAGCGCCAAGGGCGTATTTCGGAATATCGCTCGTCGTACATTTCCAATGATGAATACGCTTTAATAGCTAAGTCTGTCGGCCCCATTAAACCCGTTCAGCATGCCCATTAGAAAAATAATTTCCGTCGGGGCCTATGTCATATTTGAGAATGCCGTGTGGAGAATTAGAGTTTAAGTTCTGTAAAGGAAACAGTTATGAGCAGTGGGTAGGAATTTTGGGGTCGGTGAGTTCAGGTGTGACGCACGTATGAAACCATCCCTTCTGCTGCGATGCAAGACGATGGGTCGCGAGAGACCAGCTGAAGAGATCGAAATGTCTCTCCAAACTGGCCTCAAAATTTCAGAAGTTCATGAAATATGACGTTTTAGACCCGTAAATACCTTCATTCTTCTCAAATATACCTTACTTTATTTTTAGATTTTTTATTCTTTAATTCTTTACAATTACAATTTGGAAGGCTGGTTTGGGTATCGCCGCCTCGGGAACCAATAATTGGATAACCAACACTTCTGCCATAGGTCACCCCAAGTGGTTCGCTACGTTTAGTGACTTAGAAGGGGTGCCCGAGTTCATGGGGTTAGGTTTTTCCGAGTCTTGGCGGCGGATGCGTCTGACCACCAGCTGCATGGCAGGCCGGATCTGAAGAGAATGGTTGAGGGAGTCCATTTGACTTCTCCAGCTCTCTCGGAACATCGTCGTGCACCGCAGTGGGAGGGATGGATTCATACGCCTGTCACTCCTGGACATACTGACCCCCAGATTCCTACCCACCCCTAATACCTTTTTCCCAGAACTACCTCTTCTTCCTTTCCTAAAAAGACCCTCCACAAAGCATCCTCAAATATAACATAGGCCCTGAGGAGAATTACTCTTCTCAGGGCTTCCTGTGTGAAACTAATGAAAAAATAATAATCTTTCTCATTGGAACCGCCCCGTACGATTGTAAGAACGTCTTTTGGCTAAATTTGAATTCTTGGCTGCTGGCTGATTAAAGGCCTTTAAATATAGAATATTTCTTGAAATATCCTGCCTGTTTGAGAGTCCTGCGTAAGTACCCTGGAGACACTGCATTTATGGAATCTTCATGTCGGGAATGTTACGAAGCTTGGTGAAGTGGATGGCTTTATTTATCGGAAAAGCTACAGTCTAGTATTTTAAAAATATACCATTAGAAGTTACTGAAAAACCCCACCAAAACGTTTGTCATTTTTTATTAATTGTGATTTATCGGAAATAATAAGGACATTTTAACATGTAAAATTTGTGGTAAATAAGGAAAGGCCTGTTTAACTAAATAAAAAATAAAATGATTACGCAAGTGTATAACATATATATGTAAATGTATTTATTATAAACGTTATCGTCAATTCTACTTTTGGTCGCTTTAGGTAAAAATAATTAAAAATAAATTTCAAATTTCGGCGGTACCCGTATTTTGGTTTCATAAATGTGTACATTTAAATTATTTTGTGTAAAATTTTTAAATTTGTTTAATATAAAAAGTGGAGTTTTTTTATAAGTGTTAGCACCGTTGTGATTTGAAACTCGTATAAAATGGAAATGACGGATAACAGTTGCCTTCGAAGCATCAAACTACGATCATTGGCCGCTTTGATAATGATCTCTCTTTTCAAGGCTCTTATTGGTTGACAAACATATAAATCAGTACACAACGCTATCTCTGATACTGACAAAAACGAAACACGCACAGTTGCGCATCGATAATTGCTTCATTGTGTAATTTTTAATTTAATAAAATAACTGAACTTAATTTAGCTAATAAGTTAACTCAACACTTATTGATTCTGAGGCAGTACGAAGTTCGTCGGGTCAGCTAGATGGTCTATAAATGTGCAGTCCAAAATTTTTTTTTTTTTTAATAAATTATATTAATGATGCGGCACGTGGTCAGCAAGTAGCTAATGCCGCATTAATAATTCTTTTATCTGTTAAAAAAAAAGATTTTATGTTTTGGAAACTTCGGAATCATAAATTCAAACCGATCGTTTCTCC
The DNA here is from genome assembly GCA_917563855.2 of Limnephilus lunatus. Taxonomy (NCBI): domain Eukaryota; kingdom Metazoa; phylum Arthropoda; class Insecta; order Trichoptera; family Limnephilidae; genus Limnephilus; species Limnephilus lunatus. The sequence goes on from OU830601.1 coordinate 50,498,394, forward strand.
CGGAGCTATCTCCGCGAGAAACCGAATTAAGTCATTTTCCTTCAGCGTCTCCATTCTGTCCATTTGTCAAAATTGTAAAACGGAATTTAACGTTCATTTTTGCCTGCTGCCAGACAGAACCATTTTTGTGAATAATTCAGAAAATTAAATTCGCATTATGCTTTTCAAGTCATTGACTTAATTTGCAACTCTTTCAAAATGAATTTTTTTAATTTTCAACTCGTAGGACTGCATACCTACAGCAAAGTATGGATGTTCGATGTAAATTGTAGTATATGTAGTATATAGTTGTACATGATTGTTTTTTTTTTACAATAGCTCCAAACAGGAGGTCTTGAGGGCTATTTGTGGGGGCTATTTTTAAGGAAAGGAGGGAGAGGAAGTACTGGGAAGGAAAAGATTATGAGGTATGAGGGGTGGGTAGGAATCTGGGGGTCAATGTATCCACGAGTGAGAGACGTATGAATCCCACTGCGGTGCAAGGCGATGGGTCGAGAGAGTCCTGCTGGAGATGTCTAGATAACACGCTATAGGTAAGGAAACACATTCGCCACCAAGACCTAGACAAACCTGACTCCAAGAACCCGGGCACCACTGCTAACTCACCAAACGTAACGATTTATTTTTTAAAGTGAATACCATAATTTTTATTTAATGCTCCCAACTGCCCGAAGCCAGCGGAACTATGGCATCTCCAATTGTGTAATTAAAATTATTTTTTGCATGGAATGTGTTGTAAGCGACATCGCCAATAACCTAGAGAAAGTTAAAAGTGCTAGAAAAGTTCCTAGAGCAGTCGCAAGGAGAAGCACCGTGAAAGCGCCCGCTGACCGTCAGTGGAAAAGGTTGAAAGTGCCACAAAGTAAAATTTTCAGTATTCAATAAAAACTTCATAAAACTTATACTGTATTCTTTAAAAATCTACAAAATTCATTAAAAATACAAAATATATTTTTATTTGTTTTTAAGAGTTGTTTTTTTTATTGTACATACATAACTTGATATTGCATGTGAAAAGCTGAAAATGCCATTACATCTTTTTTTGGGACCATTCATCATGGCGGGTGGCACTTTCAGCCTTTTCCACTGACGCTTCAGCGGGTGCTTTCACGGTGCTGCTCCTTGCACTGTTCTAGGAACTAGGAACTAGTAGGAATTTTTCTAGCACTTTTAACTTTCTTTAGGTTATTGACGATGTCGCTTACAACACATTCCATGCAAAAAATCGTTTTATTTTCTGGCACTTTCAGCCTTTTCCATTTCCCCTACACAATTGGTATTTATTATAAGACTGGAGAGAGTGACTTGAAATGTGGCTTCACCGGAGAATGCTCAAGGTCCCATGAACTGGCATGATGACCAACACAGAAATTCTCAGGCGGGCTAGAGCAGAAAGAGAACTGCTTACATTAATAAAAATCAAGAAAATTTCATATCTGGTCATATACTTCGAGGGGAGAAGTATCAATTGCTCCATTTAATATCTATTCATTTATTATTTATGTCCTGGAAGGAGACAAATGTCTCGGCTGCGAAATGTACGAGAGTGGACCGGCATTAGAAGTGTGGAGGAGCTATTCCGGGCAGCGCAAGACAGAGAGTCATTTTCAAGAGTGATCGCCAACGTCGGGGGGACCTGATAGGGCACACAAAGAAGAAGAAGAAGAGAGTGGGGAAGGGAAGAAGAAAGAGAGAAGGGTAGAAGAAGGTGGAGTTCCGGATATTCAGAACATGTTACCAAATACGGTTTAAGTCATTTCAAGCAAAATTTCATTCTAAATGGTGGCCTTCCACCAGGTCGTTACTGAGAGTATTTACCACTCTATAAATATACCGATTTAAGAAAACGTTTTTAAGGAATCGGATGTTCCTATATATAGTTATTACATATACATGTTAATTATTTTCTTATTAATATCTATGTCAGTCATTGCTAATTGATCGTCAACTAACCACAACTTTACTAGTGTTTAATATTTTGCCACTTTTTTCCGTTAATTTTCCTATATTTCAAAAACAGGAACTTTTAAGAGAATGTCTCAGTTCAATAAAACATTATTTATGAAGTCTGTTGTCCTTACTAAGTGTTCATCTGTTCAACAGACACTCTGGTTTTTCTCTCACTCTTCGGCACGAGATTATCTTGATATAAAATGAACCCTTCGCACCTATTTTTAGAGATTTTCATTTTTTAGCTGAATGATTCTGGACTTATATGAAAGGTTCTCACTGGAGGTTACCCAACCACTTTCCCACGGCGTTCTAAGGAAACTGATGGTGTGATGATCTCGCCTTTGGGCCTACGAAATAATTCTTTTAAAATTGAGAGATCGATTTAGAAATATATTTAATTTTGTAACAGGGTATGGTTTCAGAATACGATTCTCTGTTCTCAACTCTTAAGGGTGATTTATGGAACCGGGCCATTACTAGGGTAAACACGTGTGCCAAAACACTTTGGTTGAAGAAGGAATCCTAAAGGATATGTCATTATCAAGTCAGGGGCGGCCGATGAATATTTACCCGAGTGGTGACTGACTTTAACGCGAGCAAATTGATTTACGAAACAATTATCTGGTGAATTTTCTATGACAGTAGGGAATTGAAAATTAGGCAATAAAGATTGATCGTTGGTGCATTTAAAAAAATACTAGAGCGGCGCGCCGACTAGGAGTTAAAATATTTAACATATTTGTCGAAATAAGATTGCAGAATTCGTTAAATAGTGACGCACGCAGAAAGAACGAAAACTTGTACAGACAATGCATATATAATATTATTATATAGCCAATAAAGTTGACGCAAGTAATGAAGACGAGTAATAAATTAAACTACGCCACTGTATTCTGCTTTAGAAGGTCCAGGGATAATTTATGACTCCGGCGCAGACAAAATTAGTTTGTATTTTGTTATTTAAGGTTACACACAAAAAATAGCAAACATGAAAGTTGCACTGAATTCTTGAAATTTGGGATGTAATGTGACATTTTGACTATTAAACGTTGAAATATGCATATTGGGAGATGTGCCCACTTGAGGTTTTAAAAAGTGACTAATAAATTATTGAAACCACACAAGTAGATGGGTGGGAGTCAGGGGGCAGGGGGTTGGAACTAGATAGTCGGGGTACAGTGGGGTTGGAAGACAGTTGGGATAGAGTCGGGTTGGAGGACAGTCGGGGAAAGATTCTGGGGGTTCACGGTTGGGATTAAAATCATCGAGGTTGAATACACGTTAGAATAATAACTCTGTGCGCGTAAACCGGGAATAATTCATTAAATTAAAGGATAATAGTTCACGCGATTGAGGGGAGTCAAGATTTGGAAGGAGTCCCCGCGAATAAGGAAGTCAGAGATTGAGGCTTGCGAGTTCAAATCGGTGAAGTTAAATAATATAATTTGTAAATTGAGGCGGTCAATATGAATACGGGACGTACTTTCGGGGCATTTATCAGGGTCAGGATAAAATTTAAAACAAATCGACGCGAGAATTGTGTTTTACGGCTGCATCTTGGAATAAATAACTGCATGACGGGTCGTGTTTTAGAAGTGCTTGTTTGAATTAAATATTATTGTTTTGTGCAACATGGCGAATTTGGTAAGTTTGTAAAATATTATTAACATATTTAGTACGGGCCTTGCAGGAAAGAGTCAATTAGGGTTTATATACAAGTCTTAAGAAGCTAGGACCCTTGTTGTCGAGCGTTGGGGAACAAGGAGCTTCGCACATTCGCGGGTTGACCGGCGACGATTCTTGAGACAATACCGTTGTAAAATAATAATTTGGGGGTCAATGAACTAAAATACTATTTGAAGCACAAAAGACACTTTCGGACCATAAATCTTAGACGAGGGACTTCATTTAAAGGACGGGATATTGAAACCACAAAAACAATAATAAAATCCTTTAAAAGTGCTTTGTTGGTGAACGAGAAAACTAGGTAAAACGGGTGACAAAATACATAGGTATAGAATATAGGTATAAATTAATGTGTAAAGCGCCTTTGAGGTGATAATTATTATTTACGAGTCTCGCAATAATATTTTAAACGTAGCTAGGGGACTATATTTACGGAAGGGTTTTAGGCAAAGGCTTTAGGTAATATAATAATTTATAAAAGTTGCGTAGCATGGGCACCTTTGTTTACTAACAAAATCTGACATAATTAAATTCCCACTCCTAAAATTTCCCATACCTTATTCCAAATTTTAGGTATCACAACAAATCTATTACATAGGACTATACATAAACTTGGTTCGATATCTTATCGTATAGTCGTCACCTTTTGGTTTACGATTTAGGTATATTCCATTCGATATATTCGATTTAGCAAAAACTTTTATATTGTCGGTTGTATGAAGCCGTCGGTAGGTATTAATATTTTAAGCGTAATGCGTTATAGCCACCTACATAATTAACAAACTCTTTTTCTTCAAACTTAATGGAGCGGGTTACGAATCGAGAATGGACGGCGTTTGTCGAATGGATTTACGGGTCCAGCTTTCCTATTCCACCATGAGGAAGTATCTCACGCGACTTTACCTGGGGGCGATGTGATCGAAATGCAGGTGGGCTTACACTATTTTTCTAATGTGGAGGCGAAGTAAGCGATGGTCGAGTCTGGTCCGAGCAAATTGGAATCCCTTGTGATCACATCTCGGTAACGTGGATCTCGTACCCGCTCTAGACCTGATGATGTCGACGTATGTACGTCACTAAGGCATTGGGAGACTTCAGGAGAACAAAGGACGTGCACTCATTTCCCCCCCCCCCCTCTACCGCCGCTACGAGGTACCAGCGGATAAAAGTTGTTGTCGCGGGAGGTCAATTTGATGCAGGACGGAGATTACGATCTGGCCGGACTACCTTCGTCATGGGGGAAACGAAGTGACGAAATTTGCGTGGGCTTCACTACCTTAAGGTTACGCTCGTGTGGGGACTGCCTTGTCGGCGGAACGAAGGGAACATGACATTTGGAATCGTTTTGGCAACCGATCGGCGGTTCTTTGTTGGAATCCGGATAAGTTTTCTTAACTTCCACAAAACTAGAAGTAGGGATCATCCAGCATCAGGTTGGGAATGTACTCTGGACGAAAGCGCAGCAGGGGAAATAGAAGGAAGGGAAGCCAGATTCACGACCTGGTGCCTTTCATTCTTGGATCCAGCACCCTGGAAGCCGAGCTTGACATTCCTTTCTTTGAGCTGATATTTGAGTTTGAGCTTGGGGTACGCCTACCGTAGAGCATATGCCCGTGACAACATATCGGGGAAGGTCCCAAGTTACGCTTGTGTATGTTATGCGAGAGGACGTATTTTTCATTCAAATCAAACACTGATGACCATCGGGATAGCAGGCTGGCGCATGTTTCTGTAACGTGCCTAGGAAAAGCGTAATCAATATGTCTACTGGTTCGACGTTTCTTTGTTGGAATCCGGATAAGTTTTCTTAACTTCCTCAAAACTAGAAGTAGGGATCATCCAGCATCAGGTTGGGAATGTACTCTGGACGAAAGCGCAGCAGGGGAAATAGAAGGAAGGGAAGCCAGATTCACGACCTGGTGCCTTTCATTCTTGGACCCAGCACCCTGGAAGCCGAGCTTGACATTCCTTCTTTGAGCTGATATTTGAGATTGAGCTTGGGGTACGCCTATCGTAGAGCATATGCCCGTGACAACATATCGGGGAAGGTCCCAAGTTACGCTTGTGTATGTTATGCGAGCGGACGTATTTTTCATTCAAATCAAACACTGATGACCATCGCGATTGCAGGCTGGCGCATGTTTCTGTAGCGTGCCTAGGAAAAACGTAATCATTATTTCTACTGGTTCGAGGCGGCGTGCTGGACGGAGAACGGGACTATTGAGGACATGAGTGACTACCAAGGCGAGGGTCGGTGACATCAAAATCTTCCTTAATTAAATTCATACATCGCCATATCAGAGGAGAGAGCGGCCCCACCGATCTCCTGACATTGCCGATTGTCTAATCAACTTCGGTTTAATGTTTATGCCGGTGCTTTAGGAGTTAATGGAACTCAAGTCATCGGCATGCTGAAGAACTTCAACATCATCATCAATCCAGAGTAGGATGTCACGTTCCAAAACCTCGTGCCACCCACACATTTCCTGAACAGTTCCTGACATCGGCTATCACGCCATTAATCGGAGCAGACCCTCATATCAAACGGTATGAGATGACCTTTCATCATCATCATCAACACAGTTATAATTTGGCGGCGTATTGGTCGTATTATTCCCATTACCACTCTATGATCCAGAAACACACATCAAACCCTTTCTCGACAGAAGGCAAAACATGTCGATTTTCATTCGTCGCTTGCGACCTTAACATTCTCTGGAGGCGTTGGAATTGGAATCTGATTTGGCGGTCTATGACCATCACCTTATCAGTTGGGCTATGGAGGAGTCCAATTATTTAAACAGCACATGTTCTGTCTCATGTTAATCCAAAATACCTACCCGTAGAATCAAATTAACAAAATAAAACAAGCTAGCTAACTAACAAACTGCATCTAGAACTGTGAGTGTAGAATTATTGCGCTCCGTACTGCTTTGAGTGTAAATCTTTTGTTAGAATATACATAAATGTCAAATTATTTTCATGATAGCATTTTATAGAGCCGCAGAGAGTACGCGACATCGCATCGAAAGGTAGGATCTTCTCAATTCGCCGTTTAAATGTAAATTTATATACTAGATGCTAGGAGGGAAAATGCAGATTACTTCAATAAAAATAGTCGTCGATGAGCGTAGGTGTATAACAGGTGCTAGGGGAGGAAGCTGGATGAATATAGATAGATAATTAGTTATTTTTCAAGTTACTCAGACCCAGTCATTGTTATTCGAAGCCTTGCAAATTGTAACACGCCATACCTAAAAGAACAAGGGTTTACCACAAATAAATTATTAATTAAATTGGATTAACTATACCAAACCACTAAAACAAAAAAGTACACAACGTTGTGGGGTTAATTACAAATTGATTAATTAGAAGCATCTCGTCATGTTTGCATAAAAGTATTACGTGATGGGGTTGAGAAGGCGCTGCAAAAGAAATGCAGGGGAGAGACGCGAGAACGGGCGAGCTACGAGCTTTCAAAGGCCGAGCGGGGTTGCGCCGGCAGGGTAGCTGTAGCTAGCAGCATGGAAAACAAAAAAAATTATAGGCGTTACTTCGTAGGGGGGGGTTTATCACAATGGTTTGCTCCTTCACCGTACACCTCAGGAATCTATTTTTTTTTTTAATAAAGAAGTTACTTTTTATTTTAAAATGATTCTAGACCTCCAATGTCCGGGCATTCATTGTTAGCAGGCAGTATGCGAGTGCGTACATGTTGTTAGTTATTTATTTCACTGTATAACGTCTCATCTCCGCCACTTGACGTAGCTGGAATAAAAGTTTATTAAAACGTAGGAAGATAAGTTAATAGAATAAAAAAAATTACAAATTAAAGATGAGATTGTTTGACTTAACCCCACAGTCCCGCCGAGGATAAACGGAGCCATCAGCCCAGTCGCAAGCGAGACTCGGTGTCCGCGCCCCTAAGCCGGCTTCCCGATAGGCCCTCGAAGAAAGTGTTGGGATTAAGGGGGAAATACCTGAAGACACTAGGGATAAAAAAAGGCAGGGTGGGAGGGTACCGGTCCTCTACGGTTGGTCTGAAAGGTACTAGTTCGTCTGTGTTTCTATTTAGGGGGAACATTTTTCTGACGATTTTTTTTATATGAATACCGCAGAAGAGTCCTAACTGCTCCCGTCTGAAGCCAGTGAGACCATGGCATCCCCAATTGGGGTATGTTGTGAGGCTGAGGGTACTAGGGAGGGGAAGGAGAGAGGGTAGAGGAAGGTGGGGAAGTACCTGGCTATTCAGATCTGGTCACCAAACACGGCTAATGCCATTTCAAGCAACGTTTCAATTTTGAATGGTGGTCTTACACCAGAGCGATACGGAGAGTATCTTCCACTCTGGAACGTGCTGCAAATATACTATATATTATTTTAAATGAATAAATTGTGAAACAACACAAACTAATCAAATAAAATTTATTTGCCACGCCGGGATTCGATCCCGCGACCTTCGGTGTGCGAATCAAGTGCCTAACCGCTGCGCTACGCCGGCCGTCATAGGTCCGACGATAGGCGAACACTGATAGAAGAGGGCACCAGAAGCAAGCCATCCGCCAATAAACCTTTTTGCAATATGTATTTTTTTTCGTCTTTCTTTTCAAAATTATAAATAACCACACAGAATCTTCCCTATTGGCTTCAATAAAAATCAATATCAATCACCGCCTGCTAAGAAACCTCGAAACTTTCCATATTTCTTTCCACCAACTTAACCTTCTCCCAAGCTCTTGTGTGAATGTGTTACTGTATAACATCCACACTGCCAAGATTCCGGACATGTTTAGATATAACAGTGCAGACTGTTATTATGTTGTAGTTTTTAATTGCATTTATTCAGTTACTCTTTTTAAATCCCTAATTTATATAACTATTCACTATAACCATAGAGATTAAAATAAAAAGTAAAAAAAATCAATATAATTTACCCACGCACAGGCATTCTTCTGTGGGATTTTACTTAATTTTTTAAACGACTTCGAAAAGGAGGAGATTCTCAATTCGACATTTTTTAATTTTTTTTTATGTTTGTTACCTCAGAACTTTCGATTGGGTGTACCGATATTTATGATTCTTTTTTTATTACAAAGCTGGTGCTTTCCGTGTGGTCCCATTTTAATTTGGTTCAGTTCTGACAATGGAATCCATGAGAAAACCATATATGTCTTAAATTTGCAATAAGTATGTGCGCGACAAATGGACGAATAACTCAATATTACGCCAACAGATTTCGATAATTCTTTTTTTGAAGTAAAACTTCTTTACGCACGCTCGTAACTAAAAATCAAAAAATTAACAAAAAATTTAACAAAACGAAAAACGACTTCAAAAAATGCACTAAAAAGAAAAAAAATAATTTCGTACGATTGTTATTTTTGGAGTCGGTGTCAGCCAAGATCTCCACATTTCACCTATAACTACCTATGAATGTAGTTGTAGTTACGTATGTGGTTATTAATGTAGTTACGCACGCTCGTAACTAAAAATCAAAAAAATAACAAAAAATTTAACAAAACAAAAAACGACTTCAAAAAATGCACTAAAAAGTAAAAAAATAATTTCGTACGATTGTTATTTTTGGAGTCGGTGTCAGCCAAGATCTCCACATTTCACCTATAACTACCTATGAATGTAGTTTGAAGACTCCAAAAATAACAATTTTTTTGTTTTGTTGAAATTTTTGTTCATTAAATCTCTCGTTTTCACTTGAATTCACTTGACTTTTCTCTTATATTCAATGTTGTTGTTATACATACTTACTAATGAAAAAACATAGATACTCCATTATGTGGGAGATCTGTTTCGAATCATTATTAAAAAATTAATGAAACCTTAACACTTAGTGCGGGAAAACAGATATCACACATATGAAGTATCTACTGTCCCTACTTAGTATCTCAGCAAATTGGTTTAACCGGTAATAAATCAATTTAGACACCTTCAAAAATTGACCGCAATTTTTTTTTTCATTTTTAAGTCTCCATCTACACTATCTAATAAGTTATTTCTTAAGTTTTTTATTTGCGTAAAATGTTGGCAGATTTGTATTTGATATATTCCTTGTTATAGAATTGGGAATTTAATTAACCCTCCTCCCCTTCACACTTCCGCCCATCCATTCAGATCTTTAAGTCAATTATTGTAATTAGTTTTAAGTAAACCTTGATGAAGTATGAAACATACTGGTTTTTTATATTTTTTAACAAAATTATAAATTTTTAGAACACTGAATATCATTCCAACGTTTTCTATATCCATTGTGTATCTTCCTTGATAATGTTTGAGTTTCATTCTGAGCTAGATCGCAAACACCAGGCCTTCATTTCAATTCTTGGACCTCTTTGAAGTCAAATTGAATTTATGAAACTTGAAAACCCTAGCAGACCCTTTTCAGCAGATGGCGGACGAATAATAATTCTTTGTATGCGAAAAGAAAAGTTTAATTGCGTTTAGAAGTTGTTAGTTTATCGTATTTCATGGAAAGATGAACCTTAATAGAATATACCTACCAGTAAAAAATAAATATGTTAAATTTTTTAAATGCGGTCTTTATTTTAATTGCACAATTTGATTAGATGATTTGTGTAATATATCTTATGTCCTCTACAGAGACATTAATTACTTATTTATCAGTACTGGAACGAAATTCTCCAGCACTACAATATGCTATTAAAAGTAGGTTCTTGAATCACCGTGACTGTTTATTGTCGTATATATAGACAAACGTCCTTTCTAACTGGAAGCTAGGTTTTGTCTGCGGAGCTCTAGAATGTCTAGGATCATAATGATTCTGCATATCTCGTAAACGAGACCATGTGACCCGATAAACCCATAGACAACTAAAGCAATGTGAGAACTAATCATAGACTAATTATGAAACATTACAGTTTGTAATCGTTTGAGTGAACTTTTGAAGTGAAAGCTTCGTTAACACTGTTGTGATTTGAAACTCGATGTAACGGAAGCGAGCGACTCTTGAAGCCCTCAAAGAGAATATCCGTCAAGAATAAAAGAACCCTGTGGCGGTCCTTCCCTCAGGTCAATTGGTCAAAAACCTCCCAAAATTATAAGATGACAATAAAATATTATTGTGAAGTATTAAGCAAATCAAAACAGCTGGTAGATATAATTCTAATGTATTTGTAATGCACCGCGAGATAGCCGGCTTTCTTTCCCACGCTCTATGATTGGCTAGGTCAAATTATGAAATGTCCGGATATCATATCTTCTGTCTCTGTACGCACCACACAATAAACGAGATGCCACTATGTCGTTTAGTATAAAGTTTTCGGGTTCTGAAGACAGCTTGGGTCAGTGCCGTGAGGGAGAGAGAGCATGCTGAATATTATGCGACTGAAAGAGATGGTTCGATAAACGTAGGTTGATTTTGCATATTTGACGCTTGTCGAATGAAATAATTTACCATATTAAATGTAATTTGACGTATGTGGATGAATTTTACTCTCAAACTCGTGAGGCACCTACAAATGAATATTATCATATCTAATTTGATATTGTATCATAATATCATTTTTTTAAATTACCTTCCACTTCTGGATTCCTAGAGCCGCCTCTGGAAGTTCTGGGTGGAAAATTCCATAAATCGGGCCAGTGGTCATCAATTCTGGCGGCAGCCACTTGGCCTTTATCATTTTATCGACTTAATGTAATTAAAACTAAGACATCAAATAAAATCGATCCAAAAGCAGAACCAATTTTTTTTATTCATAAAAAAAATTACACTCGAAGAACATCGGGTGACAACTTTTGCGCCATCTTGTACTATCTCTTCCATAGGCTCCAGTCAGTAAGGATACTTCTGAGATTCCACGTGAACAATGAATACTGTCTGTGAGTGATGCGGATAAATTGAGTGTGAGGCAGTTTGGGTCACACATTTGACGACCGTCAAAACTTTGGGTTTACGTAGTCACTAAGTAGGGGAGTCAATCATAAAGGGGTGAAAAAGTTTTTGGAAAGGTCAATAATGGTTTGGAAAGGTCCGACCCTACTAAGTAGTGTAATCTATTGGAAACCATACTTTCTTGGAAAATAGCGTTTGACAGATGATGAGATGCTGGCTGGCGAAATACTTAAACTTTCATGGATTTCCTGTGGCATAAATACTGCTATGGTGCCTTTTGTATTTGGGAGTAGGTATTTGATAAAATTTGAGAGAGCCTTTAGAATGTGATATTTTGAATATTTTTTTTTTACTTAAAAATTTCTCAATTATTTTCCAAATTTTTTTTTTACTTATTTATGAACCTACTAGCGAGTTCTTGGCATGCTTTGTAATGCTACTTAATAAAGAAGTTTTTTCTTCCTGCGTTTCCTTTCGTAAGCGTTATTTTATGATTAAAAAATCTTTTCAGATGTATTATCATGTTGTTATAATAATCCAGAAATCTTCGCGAGGGTGGAAAGAATGTATTTTCAATTTAATTTATTTAAAAAATAAAGATAAACATTCCCGGATTATGAATAACCCAACATTTTTTGAAAATCTCCTACTACCACCACAAAAGCAGAAAATGTTGCTTGTGTTGTGATGGGGGACTTAGCCAGTCGAGGAATCGAACACGCGACGCCCGGGTGGGACCCAAGGGCGATGCCCACTCAACCACTGACCGGTTATGTTTCAAACATTTCAAACATTTTTTTCAATGTTTCAAACATTTCCTATGCTTAATATAGCAATACATAAACAACATACATGCAAACAAGCGAACATACATTCATTTTTATTTACATAGATTTGTATTTTCAAAAACGGCAATTTTTCAACAAAACAACGCAACGCAAAAACAAATGGCCTAAGTTATGGTTATCGTCACTTCCCCTTTTTCGTTTTATATGCAATATTTATAAATACATTTGCAAACCTTGATAAATATTAATTTTTCAAATGTTAAATGTTGTTTCATAGAAATATTTTTCATTTTTCTAAGGTAAACTTTTAAATGCAGATACAAACCGCGGAGTTATCTCTTTCTAATACTGTTAAAATCCTATAATATCTCACCGAAATACAAAATGAGATAGCATGACTTTTGTGAGTGAGGCTGGGAGAAATATCTCCCAAAAGTATTCTAGGAAAAAATGCTCGTTGGAGTTGTTGGTTGAAATTTATAACAATTCTATAAATTTATGACTGTAAAATTAACTTCACTAGTGAGTCATTAACATTGTTATGACCGATGATAAGGCCCGATAGTCAACTTAAGCGGACTGTAAAACTTAAGTTATTGAACATTTGATTGCTTTTTTTTATCACAGGCCAATAGAATGACGGGAAAAGCCCCTTTTAATTTGCTGATCCAGGTTGTCACAATTACACAGTCAGTTTCATAAAAGTTATCTGAACGCGAGTTTTGAGAGATAATCAATAATTGCTGTTACCATCCGCGCGACAATATTTCAACTGACAATGTGGGTATTGTAAATATGATTCCACAATAATGTATCGAACTGGTCAAGTGGGGAGGAATGTAGTCATCTTATTTTTATTCTCGCAAGTAGGGCTTAATAATGACAACGGGAGATGAATACATTGATCAGGACCTTGGGAAATGGATTAGTCCCAAAGCTGTTTCAATACTAAACAACCATATTAATGTTTATATGGATTTAGATAGATTAGATACAGATTTATGCAAATTAAACCGATGTAAACATTTAACCAGGGTAAATTTTATAACTCCAAGGCCAAACCAATAAATGTTGTAGTTTTTATCATTCTGCTAATATATATTAAAAAACATATCCAAACTTAACCCTTAATTGGAATAGTATATTTTAAATACCCTAACTGGTATCGTAACGGTGCGGTAGGTTAAAACATATATTTAGTTAAGATCTTTTTTGGAATTTTTTGAAACGAAAACATTTAAAACATGCGTAGATCTCAACAAGAAAATCACTGTACTGCGAAGGTGATTTTTTTTCCAACACTTAGGATCAAACCACGAAATTTTGTTGTTATGAGAACATTTACGTAAAATAGTATCAAATGCACAAAATAAATGACAAAAAATTTTGCATTTATGGAACTTTGTTGGTACATTTTGGAAATGAGCTATTAACAAACTAGTTTTAGGTGAGGTACGGTTTATTATGTTTTCATTAGTACTGAATCAATCAGATTATTCCCAGGACGATAGTATCAATATTTGGTGTCATAAGTGATAGACATGTTTTTAATAATAATGTATAATCTCACCAAATATTTATTCTATCAATTTAGGAATGGTCTCGTTGGATTCAGTATGAGCGGCTAATTCAAAACTTTAGATTTTTTGAATATTCTTTACCGCAATTTTTTGATATTTTATTTAATACGAAAAGGCGCATCGGCCGAGAGTTGCTCTTCAATGATCTATTCTAAACCAACACTTTACCAATGATTAATTCACGGAGAACTAATTTTTTTGTCTTTTTATCGATATTAAAATTCAATATAAAAATTTATAAAATGTTCCCAGCTATTTTTTTTTATACGCTGCCATTTTTGAAATGTTTGCAACCAGATAAATTACTTGAGACCCAATTCCGACCGTTATCTTGTGTCATTTTTCTATTTTAATATTTTCATTGAGCATAGGTTTTAAAAAAATGGTGTCTGACTATTATTATTATTAATATTAAAATCATCAAACAGTATTAATAGCCTTGAGTCTGTCGTATGCACTCGATTTAAAAATAGATGCAAACGGAAATGCTGCCATCTATATTATGAATACGCAAAAAAAACTAGTTTTGTAATTCGGTTTCGATTTCAAGAATTCGTCAAAAGATGGCACCACTTACGTTTGCAGGTCGCATGAGGACATGCACCCCCTAGGTATACGTACTACGAATTTGAGTATCTCTCCGGATATGGATAGATTGACGGTAATGCTTTTTTTTCATATTTTTTACATCGTTCGTCCATTTCATACGCTGCCTAGGAACTCTTGCTTTTGTTTTTTGGGGTCTAAGATTATCATTATTCATCTGTATAGATGATTTATATATTTATTCTTATTTTTATTTCTGTTATCCTTAAAATATTAGTATTTGTTACTTTTATTTGTTATTACTATTTTATTTTTATTGATACAAGATTCACCCACTTTAACTCCTTATCTGTATGTGATCATGTACCTACTACTAGTATGAATACTTTCCTTAATATTAATGCTATATGTTTTTACTTTCATCTACATATGTATATGGATGATTACACTTAATATTTTATACTTAATATTTTATACATAATATAACATCTTATGAATCTCGACTACCATAATACGGGCATTTGCTTAGCTTGGTAGTCGAAAACCACGTAAAACAAACCTGTAACAAACAAAATGAATAAAAAAAATTAAAAAAAAAAAAAAAAAGAGTTGTGAATAATAGTTAATTATAATAATAGTTCACGCGGCTATCCTGTCATCGTGGTGGATGCGAGAAACCGGTTATTTTTGGAACCAGTTCCTATCGGAGTTGTAAAATGGTCACCAACCCTCAATTTGAGCGAAGCGGAACTAAAAGCTGCCCGCAGGGCCTAGCATCAAATACCTGCGGAGCGGATTTTTATTGGTAGTATATTAGTATTAATAGCCTAGTGACTGTATCTACGGTTGAAATTTAAGAACCCGGCTTCGAGTACATTTCTGACGCCGCGCCTTACGCAAAATCGTTTTCGAACGTGAGAGTTTGTTACCAATGTCTTTCATAATAGAACAGAATGAAAGCAATGTCAACAGATTGCGCCACTTAACAGCTAGTGCGAGGATCATCGGCCGGCAGGCGTGGGTACCTACAATTGGATTCGTACTTTCATGGATCTCTACGGGTATGGAGGGATGGACGGTATGATAATTATTTTAACTGGCAGATGTGAAAAATAATACCACTTTGTGATTTTTACCACGCATCTACATATTATATATGACGTCATTGACTGTCGGGGTTACTTTGTCCCGGTGACTAGCTGCCACTGGATCCATGAAACCAGCTATTTTTGGAACCAGTTCCTGTCGGGTTTATAAAATGGTCACAAACACTTAAAGTGAATCAAAATTCGCCCACCGGGCCTAGCAGCAAAATCCTGGGGAGCGGGTTTTTAACTGCTAGTTTTGAATATAATCTTGTTACGTTTTGTACAGAACTTGTACAGGGTTCAAGAATTGACTATTGAATTTGGAGCCTTTAGAAGTTTGTTAAAGGCACCCAATCGGATTGGAACTTAATTAAGGGGTGGCTTTCCTTGGAATCTCATTTCAGTCTTCATTCCGCATTCGTACACCGAATTGCCCTTCAATAGGTACGGCGAATGTGTGTTGCTTCACAAGGTGAGACTTGGTCCATTGAAATTAGATTGACAAGATGTGCCAATAATATGGCCTAGGAATAATGTACTGTGTCCATTTTAAAAAATTGCTTTCCTGAAACTTTGAAACAAGTAATAAAAAGTCACTTAGCATGTTATAATATTTTATGATGGTAGTCAAATGTGCGCTTTTATTATAACCGTGATGATCTAACGTGTGTCTGTTTCCTCCAAACTTTTTACTTTTTTCTTTGGAGGAAACACTGTGAGGGAGATGTATGAAAATGATAGTACGTTTCTTTTAAGGGGGGGCGAGGGAGTGCAGACATACTGTTCACCGTTTGTCTCATTTTCGATTGTTGTCATTTAGTTTTAGTTTTTGTTAAGTTTTCAATTTGGGAGGCGGGTATAGGTACTGGAGACTGGTTGAGGAAGACCTGGAGACCTCGCCAGCAGGAATCTTGAAACATCGCCTTACCCGCATTGGGGGGGATGGATTGAAATGTCATACGTCAGTTACTACTGAACACACTGTCCCCCAGATTCCTACCGACCCCTCATACCTTTTCCTTCCCATGACTTTCTCTCCTTTCTTTCCCTAAAAAAAACCTCCACACAGCATCCCTAAAGACGACATAGGCCCCGAAGGAAATTATTTTCCTCAGGGCTTCTTGTGTGGAGCTAATGTAAAAAAATAGCAAAAAATTGTGTGTAAGAAAGAGAGGCAGTATTATATGTTTAAGAACAAAAGCAAAACCATCAGCACGTTGTCAGGTCTATGGAGACGTCACTTTGGAGGAAGCAGTCTCACGTATTTTTTGTGTTTCACCATTATTTAATGTGTAAGAAAGAGCTGCAACGATAAAGCGATAAGGAACGTAGATTTATTGCATTTTTTGCGGTCACAGTACCGTTATCGTGAATCGTCACGGTAAATATAACAGAGTCCAATGCCTGGCGTTGGTAAATTCTTTGTTAAACGTACAAACATGGATAGATTTGATTTAGACTTACATTCGTGAATTTCAGCTCCATTGTTAAGATTAGTTGTTAATCCGGAGGTCGCGTTGCCTAAACTATGTGCACTCATAATTTATATTCTGTTAATTCACGTGAGCTAGCAAAAGCCTTTTGTTAGGTCGATCTCTTGTTAGGTACCTTTGTGAGGCTTGCTAGGCGCACCGGTGTGCATTTGTTTTCTGTTGTTCGCTGCCATTCGTTGTGCTTTGCAAAGCACGCTATTATATCAAAATTGTGATACAGTACGAGCTTTTTATAGACGTTGATCGTAAAACAAAAGGAGCTTTAAATATTTCATAGGAATAGTTCGTAGAACGCTGGTTTTCCAGCAATAACTCTTTCGACTTTTATTTCATAAGAATCATAATACATATCAAGTATTGAAATTTTTATTGTAATAAATATAATGTTTAATCAAACATTATATGATAATGAGGGATTTAGTAGGTACTTTGTCTGTGCCGAAACCTCCATTTTACAATTTAATGAAATTCAATAAAAAGATAAAATGAAATAATAAATTGAAATCAATAAAAATACAATAACGCGGGTTATTGGAAAAAAATGGCAAATATTATGAGGTACGGTTGTATATAATGAAGTTTGTATTGTGATGGTATGTGTATTACTTTGTATTATTTTACGTTATAAAATTTTCGTGATATTGCCTATTTCTTCTTTAATCCTTCTTTTATTTTGTTTCTGAAAATGGCTTTCCTGAGTGAAAGAGAGTTGAATGCTTTTATTGACTGTTATTTGTGGAGTTTGTGTTTGGGATCGGAATTTTTTTTAACTGGTTGTTAATTGTTTGTGTTCATTAAAATTTGGATTTTTGGTCAAAATGTAGTTTATTAATGTTTTTATCTACATATATATGGGAATAAATAACAAATCGATATACGCTGGCAAAACAGAAGGTGTTTTCTATGAATTGGAACTACGAAATATCAAACGCCAAGCAATTATGTAAAAATATTAATAAATTGCCCATGATAAATTGAAATTCTAACCTAAATATGCATTGGCAGTCCGCGTTAACTTTTTGAAACCAATTTGGAGATAATTGGTTAATCATAGTTATATTTCAACCACTTAGTGTCTCAAAGATCGAACAGAATAAATTTGTCGCATCTTAGTTGAATCATTTAAGTCTATGGATCTCGTATACAATTTTTTCAATTCTAAAAGCTTCGTTTGTTGAACTCCATTTATTAATAAAGCAGTAATTTTGCATAACGAATGACATTATCCAAATAAATGCGTATATTGACAGCTAACCGAAACTTATCTGATGGAGTACGGGATAAAACGTATCAATCGTCGGTCGGTCGGAATATTTCTTACCAATTGTTGACAGTGATCGCAAATATTGATATCTGAACATAAATGAAGGATTTTGGTCAATATCGTATTGATATAGGGTTTTATCGATTGATCTCCTGATCTATAATATTTCTGAGTGATAAAATCTTCGAACCAAAATCACATGATTTTGCTTTGCATCGCCTTATCCAGTCTTACATATTCTAAACCATCGGTTTCAGGTCTGTGGATGCTGCGGCCACATTATGTGGTGGTAATTCTTCCAAGTCGAAGGGTATGGATTCAGTCTGACACATTATCACAGTATTCATTGGTTTATCGGTCTGCTGAACAAAAGATTTTTCATATCGAAAAGGTAACCGATTCCCTTTCATAAAATACATAATCCCTTTGGAAATTTTCCTACATAAAGTTCCTCACATATTTTAAGAAATTTCGGTTATTGAAGTAAAGCTTCTTTACGCACGTTCGACACTTGGGAGTAAACTGGTGAATGCGTTACGAAAAGTGGTGATTGTTACGAAAAAAGACATGCGAACGGCAATCGATGCGAACGGTGATCGATGCGAACGGTGATCAATGTCATTAAAAAAGGAAACGGAGCATGTGCAACTTTTGCCCAGCGAAAAAAATCAATAAATATTCATACCATCCCAGACAGTTTTTCTAAAACCATATTGTCTGGAATGTCAATGTCAATGTCACCCAATGTCATATGTTCTTTTATAAGTTAGTGAAGTTTTACTTCAGTCGTGTGGTCTAAGTCTAAAGCACACTAGTTTTTTTTTTTACCGTCCGTAATACATTATATAAGAACATCCGGTTTTCTTATAATTTCGGTCTGTAGAAACAAATGTATTAATTGCAATTATTAAGACAAAAAATCTATTACCTTCAGGTAAAATGAATCTTCGATGAAAGGTAAGCACCCTTACACTAACTAGCTAACTATGTAACTAACCATCACCCCGTTTTCCCGAAGGGGTAGGCAGAGAGGACAGACTGCCAAAAAACTCGGTCTTGGCTCACATTCCTTGCCTCATTAATTCATCGTCTCTCCTTACACTCCTTTCCTCGTTAATTTGATCTGCATGCCTATAATTAATTAACATACATGTTAATAATTGAAGCATTGGGTGAAAAAGAGGCGTTGTAGCTAAAATTGCATTCTAAAGATTTTAGAAGAATAGACTTAACCCTAGATTATTGAAAATGATTACAAAACGGGGGCAAACTAAGTGGTGTTCCATATATATTTGTCTTCTTCTTCTTCTGCCCTGCCCGTTCAATAAACGTTGGCTATCATGTTGGCTATGCGGACTTTGTTTGCTGCGGTTCGGAACAGCTCTACAGTAGATGGGCCAAACCACTGTCTCAAGTTTTTCAGCCATGATGTTCTCCTTCTTCCAGGGTCCCGTCTTCAGGCAATCTTTTCCTGCATTATGAGATGCAAGATCTCGTACTTCTCTGGATGTCTCATTACTTGTCCATATATTTTTACGTAAAATAAATATTCATCAACCACATTTTATTACGTTTATAACGTCCTGTTTCC
Source organism: Limnephilus lunatus (assembly GCA_917563855.2). NCBI lineage: Eukaryota > Metazoa > Arthropoda > Insecta > Trichoptera > Limnephilidae > Limnephilus > Limnephilus lunatus. The sequence continues at coordinate 50,518,253 of OU830601.1, forward strand.
ATCCATCGAACTTATCATGATCTATGTAAATTAAAACAGTGTTTAAGGTTAGAAATTGTAATGTTCGGTATGATTCACATTCAAACACTATTAGTTCTGGGCCAACTGTACAGGGCCCGCAGATACTTTAATAGTACACAACTGCTAACCCCGCACAAATAGCAAGTGTTGAATTTGGCAGCTACCTCTGGTCTGGAGCTCCAAAATAACTAACAAAAACCCTTGACTCTGTGCAGAAAGGGGCGGTCCGTTTGATAGATTCTTCCATCTTAACAGACGGATTGCAATCTTTAGAGCACAGGCGTCAGGTGGGAATGCTGTCCTTGTTCTACCGGTAGTACAATGGAAGATGCTAAGAACTAGCGTCATTGATCCCCTCAGCACCAGTGCATAGTCGGGAAACACGCCAAACACGCGCCCAACATTTGTACAAGGTTGAAATTAGTCACATGAGAATGGGTCGTTTCTACTACTACAACATGGGTCTCTTCAAGACCCATGTTCACTCCTTCCTTCCTAAAAAAAACCTAACTAAATTTAAAGTTAAAAAAAATACGGCAAGAAATGACAATTGGCTGCGTAGACTGCGCCCTGCCCAACCACCTGAAAAAAGATTATCGGTGGACAGGGTGGCCAGAAGAATAGCTACATTCTGTACTACGCACAATGTGCGTCGCATAGAGACATTTGTATAATATATGTCCGACTAAAATATGTTTTTGTCTGGCGGTAAAATAGGGAACAGCCTCTCGTGAGAGCTAATAACAGAATAAATGGCATAAGGGCGATAACGCCCTTTTTTCCACCCAATGCTTCAATTATTCAAGCATTAATTAGGAGGAGTTAGAAGTAGGTATTGGAATGAATTTCAGACGTTTTTATGCCGTATAATAAATAACTAACTTCTACAACACATTTTATCAGACCTAGAATCATTCTAAGAATTCTAAGCGAATATTGTTAAACCAAACGAGCATAGAGCTAGAGTTGGAACTAGAGCGTTCTTTCTTTATTTAGTTTCACCATTTACACCAAAAGAACACAAATATACAAGAACAAGAACAACAAGAACTAGAATTCTTGCAGATGCTCTAGGGATGTTTAGATCAGACAAACTAATGGTGCCAGTGATTTTATTTATTTGTTTTTGTTACAAAGGATACATACACAAGTACAAAGAAGCTTTGACTGTCCAACTAGGAGTTTCCCGTTCTAGGACAGTCAAATTCAGTAATGGATTCATACTTTTCATAAGTATAGGTCACTTCATTTGCGCCGCCCTTTCCTCCTTCTTAATCACTCACTTGTAGTCTGCCAGCCCTAGGCCGCGGCCGATATGGCCTATTGACAAATCTAGGACTGCTTATTGCTCATTCTTCAACATCCGCTGTATTTCACTACACAATTTTCGTCAGTGAGGGCAATATTGTGGTTTCAAGTGCTGCGCATTTATTGTTATGACTCAATCATTGAAAAAAAAGATGTAAGAGACTTTTTTAATAATTTATTTCCATAATAATAATTATTTTTATTTTTTTTGATTTTACATTAGTTGGATCCCACAAAAATCTGAAATTTTAGTACGCTTATTACTCCAATTCATATTTAGCACAGTCGATGCAGATTCCAAGAAAACTTTGAAGAGACCGCCTCTGGGAGAAATCGCGTCCGATCACAAACAAATGCTATAGGAGTTCTAGGACTCTAGGCAACTATTCGGGCGCACTTACTGCGTTTACATACTTCAAACAAGTGAGCATTCTACTAAATTTCGGCGAATGCACTCGAAGCACCGAAATAATACTCTATCACTGTTAACAGCGAAATAATTTTGAAAATCGGACTAGAATGAGCGTTTGCTTCATCGGTCTTAATCCACATTAACCCTAGATCACTATTCATTCGTCTCACAGTCGACCAGTACCTGTCGCGTTCGATGTTTGGATATGTTCCCGACATTTTGTCGCCCCGCCCCTCTCAGTACCTTCCTGATTGGCTGATTTTTAGTGACTCGTGCTGAGGCGACGCAGACGCACGCTTACTAGTTCTGGTGTTATAGCAAAATAGTTGACTCACAGACGAATGTGTAGTGACTACATACATATATAAATACATACTTTATACATAAATACTTACAACATATATAAAAGAAATTTTAAAAATCAATGGTGTTTCTCCTAGTACGTCTCAAGGACAAACAAATAAACGCAAGATTTGCGGATTTTGTCCATATAAAAAAACGCAGAATGATTAAATACTCATGCAGAAAAGCAATTTGTGCCACTCATGCAGAAAAGCAATTTTTGCGGCGAGCACAAAAAAAATAATGTTAACACAACGTTTATACAATAATATTTAGATTAATCAAAAATTAAACTTGGCTATGTCCTTAATTATTCCATTTAATTATAATAAATTATTAAAGCACGTGCATTTTTATTTGTTCGTCTGTAAGTCGAATGTTAAGTGACAGAGTAACATCGAAATATGTTTTGTGAGCTGGGGTTAAGAACTAATGATAAATGCGGATCGTTCTTTATTGTTTAAGTTTAAAGGTAACACTTGCACAAAGACGATTTTTTTAAATATCAAATATATTACATACATATTTTTTTGTATGATTTTTAATGAAAAAAATGTTCCTAAGTAAACTAATTTGCTAGTACATAATATGTACTAATATAATATTAAGAATTTACGTGTCTTCGTCTTTATTCTAAATCTGGATTAATGGTAATCCCGAACAGATCAGTTCTCCGAATATCTCGGTTTCAGGCCTTTAAAGCTTTGAGATTTGGGAGTTTCACTGTTACGAGTATTACCACGATTTTCCAAAGAAATACACCGACATAACAATATTCCCAAAATACCAGCAGAGATCCCTTAATCCAGCGCGATCGATGAAGGGTTGCGTTATCTATATAAAAGAGATTTAAGTTGTATAAACGACAACATTAGGGCCGGTTGCTCACTGGCCCGTAAACCACAAAGTGACAGACACAGGGCCTTATTTTATCGCATTTGTGGGATATAAGGCCCGGATATTGGACCCAATTTTATGGGCTGTAAATAAATATTCATTTGTCTCGTGTCAATGGCTTCTGCTTTTGCCAAAAGAATGCGATGATTTATCAATTTTACGGCGTAAATGGCAATAAACGTTCTAGGCCAGATAAATATCTGGGGATCAGGAAGATATTACGCACATATTTGTTCGGCTAAAGTACTAAAGCTTTTATTTTTTGATAACACTTCGTGTCCGAAAAGAAAACTCGTGTACAATGAAATATCAAATGAAATTGATCGCAGCAGTTGACATTTTGATTAGGGTACTGTAGTACATTGGAATATGTATTTATTTATTTAATATCAACGGCAAATATACGATAAACACTGATTACATGTCACAAAATCAAAGTAATAATATTAGAAATAAAAAAAAAGAGTATAACAGTTAAATGTCGCATTTTAAAAAAAAATAATTTATTTATCGTTTCAAGATACAATCCCGTTAAACCGCAATAAAGCAGTTTGTCAACAGGATGTTAATGTTCAATTACAATTTAAACATACATACATATTATTATTACTATAACTATATTAATTGTCATAATTAACACACATTAATTAATATAAACAATCTCTATTCAGTAACCATTGTTTCAGCATGAATCTATTTGTAGAGTCGCAATTTTTTATATTAATTTGTTTGAGAAATGACACCAGATATAAAATTACATTAAAAAATCTGTAACACAAATAAAATTAATATTGATTGAAAAGATTCGATAGCATAGCCTTCTTGTGTCTACCATCCGTGCTGTTAAATAGATCTGCCAAATCTGCGTATCTATTACTAACCTCATGCAACTTAGGTAGAAGCGAGTGTTTCTTGTATGTATGTAATTTCAAAGTCCTTGATGTCGTTAGTATAGGTAGCTATGTGTAGTTTTGATGTGTCTCGACAGTCAACTGTCAGTGAAGTAGTATGTGTGAGAGTGTCAACTATCAGTGTTCGTGTCTAACCCTAACGGTTACGGAAATAGTCGATGATATCCGATCGACAGCTGGGCGCCTTCAGTTCCGAGTTAATTTTCTTCAGAAATAAACATAGCATCTATTAGAATGGACGTGTTAGGTCCAGTACAATATTCATTGTAAATCTAACATAACGAAGATAAATAAGAGTTGTAATTTCGACGAACCGCGAGCTTTATTGAAGATTCCCGAACATACATCAAGAAAGCTCAATCACTGGAACTGAAGAACGTTACAAATAAGTTAATACTATTAAAAATATTTTTAATATTTAAAATTTCCTACGTGGTTATTGTTATTGTTCATTGAAATTATACTGTTAATTGAAATTATAGAATAATATGAAGTTTTTTTACATTAGTTCCACACAGGAGCCCTAAGGAAAATGATTCCTCTCAGGGCCTATGTAAACTTTGGGAATGCTGTGTGGAGGGTCTTTTTAGTAAAAAAAAGGAAGGAGAGGAAGTTCTGGGAAGGAAAAGGGTATTAGGGGTGGGTAGGAATCTTGGGGTCATTGTGTCCAGGAGTGACGAGCGTATAAATCCATTCCTCACACTGTGGTGTAAAGCTATATTCCGAGAGAGAAAAGATTGGAGAAATCAAAGGGACTCCCTCAACCATTCTCTCTAGATCCGGTCTGCAATGCAGCTGTTGGGCAGACGCATCCGCCACCTAGTCCAGGACAAACTTAACCTATGAACTCGGGCACCCCTGCTAAGTCACCAAACGTAGCGAACCACTTGGGGTGAACACAGCAGAGGTGTTGGTTATCCAATAAATGGTTCCGATAAACGACGATACCTATTCCCGCCTCCCAAATTAAGAACTAAACGGCTTATTTATAAAACGAAAATCATACCAATTTACCAGTGGCGGTTTTCTCTGTGGGTTTGCACAGCTTACTCACCTAATATATAATAAAATAAAACTAACTTGTTTTATTATTTTATCACACTTTATTAAGCGCTTCATTCAAATTCCGTGCTGAAAAAACTCGTCCGTACGATACACGTACAGCCCAAGACGGGTCTGAAATGAATCCCAAATCTTGTTAGTGCGGTGTGAATATCAGCTCCTATGGGACTTTCCGTCATATTTCATAGGCTCATACAAAACATACTAGTGGCACCAGAGCAAACCTCGGGAATCTGCTAGCTGCCTGAGTGCGCAACACCTATGCTGGTTCTGATTTTTAATTTGTTCGGAATAGTATTTTGCGAGTATCGACAGATTTTTTCTATGATTATCGTATTTTAAGTTGTTATATAAAGAATTTAAATACTGAAGATGTTATATATTTTTTTAAACGAACAGTTTCTTTAATAAATTGTATTTTTGCTTTTGTGTTAAAGCCTGTTCTGTGGCTATAGAATATTATAATTTAAGTCATATATTACAAAAAAAATGTTATAGGTACTTTTATTTTTTTGTTGTTGTAATTAAGACATTATAATATATTCTGTATCCACCAGGGGCGTGCACAGAGTTTTTGATCAGGGTAGGCAGTAGGAAAATACAACAAGTTCACAGGTTAAAATTTCCATATTTTATCAGATAATTTCAAAACTTAAATAGGACAAACGTTTTTAAACCGACAATAAGAATTTATAAAAGACAACTATTTGATAGAAATACATAACAACAGATGCACTGTCGTCACTGATCGCCATTTGCTAATTTTGTTTGAAAAAGCACTGCTTAATACTAAAAAAAAAAAAACTCATAGAGGCAAATTCAAAACGACAGTTCTACTCTATGCTTTGTGCATTTCGTAAACATTGAATTATATCTTGTATGAAGTTAGCTCTAGTCAGAAATAATTCCTGCTTAGGCCGAATTTTAGTGAGGCAGTCGGACGGCGCGCGTGTGGTTTCTAGTTACAATTTATGGCGTTTGATGTGGCGCTCGCGTAGTTACGGTTGCTCAGCTTTTTCGGGGTTATTTTTAAAAGTGTGTATTTATTTTAGCAATAATTTAATAAATTATAATATTATTTACATGCTTATGTGTTAAAAATACGGCAGGGTAGGCAGTGCTTATGTGCCTATATGGAGTGCACGCCCCTGGTATCCACTGGCTAAATTTGGCTTTAAAAAATCGATGATTGTGTTACTAGGTATTTTTAATTTAATTTAATTTTTATTTTATTATTTTTGTACAACAGAATAATTCCAATTACAGTACAATTTAGTTATCCTATCAGCATTTAGGCAAGTGACTTTTCAATAATATTTTTAAGGCATATAAAGAACAGTCACTTACATCCAAATGGTTTGCAATTTCATTTAACAGCACCATTCCCCTCTTCATGCTATGCTTTGCCAAGACGTCTGTTCTGCCGTTCGGTACTTTAAATAAGTCATGATGTTGACTTCAGCTGTAGTGGTCTGGTACATATAAATCATAACATCCCGAGAAAAATGGGATATCGATGAAATTGTTCCAAATTTTGAAAGACAGAATAGCAATACTTGCTTTCCACCTAGTTTCTAGACTCACAGAATCAGTTTCCTCAAGTAAATCAATATGGTGCATGAACCTTGGATAGGCTCCGTGCTTCCGCATATAAACATACTTGAAGACTTTCTTCTGGATTTGCATTAACCAATGTACTTCTGGTGGTACGGTGCCCAAACATCGCTCGCGTACTCCAGCTTGCTTCTCAGTATGCCATTGAATAACGCTAGCTTAGCTTCTTGATTATCAAACTTTCAAAAAAACTTGGTTATCTAATCTCTGGTGCAGTAATATGATGAAACTCTTTAAATCTTGTCAAAAAAATATATGTGGGCATTTTTTTAAATCTCCAATTGACTCCCGGTGAGATAGGCCACAAGCCGCCACTGTTTATTACCCACAGTTGTGAGATATGGTGCCTAAAGCAAAATGATGAGACCAAACTAGCAGTCTTTGAGCGTAAAATTCTACGAAAAATCTTTGAACCCACGCTCACGTGTGGAGCAAATATAGACATACCTATATATTTCCAGCAAAGCCATTTCAGGCAAAGTTTCGATTCTGACTGGTAGTCTTTTATCAGGGCGATACTGAAAGTATCTACCACTTTGAATGTACATGCAATCTCAATTCAATGACTAATTTTACATTAAGTGCATCGTGGAACCTTACAGATGGTTATATTATTTTTCCATACCAGCACCCCATTCCAAATAACAATACTTCAACAATACTACAACTGCCTTCAGAAGCACCTGCGTCGCAAAAATACATGTTCTCGGTTGAGTTACAAAGGTTGACTGCTAAAAAAATATTAACAATAAACCTAAGTGTGAAGTAATTAAATTTAAACCTCGCGAAATTTATTTACAACCATTAATCATTTCCGTTGAATTTCCACACCTGTTCCCCTTATCCCGATTGCCATTCTTACTGAAGAATAATTGTGTGAATCGTAGAACCAAAGAATTCAAATAAATCACCATATTTTTACCTTTTCTCCCATTCTAACTAAACTTTGATTTCGCAAAACCGCTGGTGCCTCACAATATTGGAATAATTTAGCATATTTTATCAAAATAATAAAAAAAAGGTATTGGGAAGCTTAACTCTGTTTGGATTAACGATTACTCTATTCACTCTATTGTTTCCGAATATTCGTTTGTTAAGCCGCCGCTACCCGAATTTCTACCGATTTCTTACATATCCCCCCTAAACATTTGAATTTATTAAGTTCTTAAAAAAATATATGTTATTTTTGAAGATAATATCTATATATTCCCCACACCGAAACGCAAATTTTATGAAATTCCTTCTATAGAAAAAATCGCAAAATTTGCTCCGAAAATTATTATTTTCACGTCTGTTTCAGTTATTTTACAAGTTATATGTTTGAAAAAATTCACAGTGTTTCTTTTATACTGTTTTAGACAGCCCCAAAGAGTTTTTTGCTCTATTTTAAGCGAGTCCTGTTTTATTTAACATTTTCTCAATTTTCGCATCAATTTTACCGTTTCAAATATTAGAGCACTCTCTCCAACATTCGTAATTACATATCTCTCCATCTTCTTGTTTTTGAAGGGGGATACGGCGCCTTAAGTATGATATTCTACGCTTATTTAATTTTTTAAGTGAAAATTTCTTTAGCACCGTTGTAATTTGATACTCAATAAAACGGAAACCAGTGATATTAAAAAGAGATACACACATACATCTATAGGATTTAGCCTGTGGGAGAATGAGATAGCAATAAAATATATATTTAATTCACGGGTACTCGGTTCCAATATTACACGATAAATTCATAGTCTCACGCAAGCCTCCTTTGTTGTTTTGGTATAAAGCGTTTGACGAACCTTAGCGGCCAGAGATTTAGTGGACCAAGGATCGAATATAACGAAATCCAAAAATAAAATAACTATTTGTAAAATGAATATCCAATCTTCAAACCACTCCAAAGTAAAGCAACAAAAGAAAGCGACATCTAGCGACTGAATTCCCATAAATTTAATACGAGTATATCATTAGATGAGAGGTCTGGGTTCGAGTCCCAGTTGCGACCATTGTCGTTTTCTATGTCTCGTTCTCTTTCATATTTTCGTTTAGATTATTATTATTATCTTCTTCTTCAATAATATACTACATTGATGGGAATTAGTACTGTATCAAAATATAACTAGCCGTTGGAAACAATAAATATATAGTTTCAAAGTCCAACGATGTTGATAATAATTAGCGCCAACAGTTGAAATATAATACCAGGCCCGGACTGGGACCATTTGGGGCCCTCCGCTAAAACATGTGAAGAGGCCCCCTAACGTGGGGTGGGGGGGGGGGATCCAGAAAACGGGGGGTCCGAGGGCCTCCCCCGGATAATTTTTGAAAATAAGGTGCTTGAAAACAATGAAAACGCGTTTCTACGCTATATTGGCACCTATAAAGAAGAAGAAATTCATATAGGTTTTTATACGAATATTATGATTTTCGACTTTTGTTGACTTTATTATTTATTGAAATAAAAAATTCACGGTATTTTTAGGATACCGCAACACCACTAAACACATGCTGTAGAACTGCCAATAATTATAACGGATTATTATTTTTAATTGATAAACTAACGTTTAAGACAAGATTTTTTTTATGCATAGCACAAAGGGTAACAATTATTATAAGCAATAATTAAGAATTAATTTCAATGAAGATGAGTGTTTCAGGCTGATAATTATTGCTTATAATAAATTATAACGGAGTTCAAAATAAAGGACAGGATTTTATCCACACCAAAGCATTAATGAATTATGTCAAAATTATTTGTGTAGTAAAAATAATGACAAACGGATTTTAGGGATTAGAAAAATAATTCAGTTGTTGGACATGTTCTACTTTTGGAAAATGTTTTTTTTTCGAAAATGTAAACAAACATTACCAAGAACACAAAATAACTACTAACAAGACAATTTTTTTTTAAACTTTTTGTGGGGACCCTTCGGGGCCCCCGGCGCGAGGGGGTAAAGTACGTACCTACTGCACGTTTTTTTTTTCCCATCCAATACGGCCGATACGCTGCGCCAGGGGACAATAAAATTTATCAACGACAAGCAAAAAATAACTTATTGATAATGATCAACGTCCAACGCTATATGATAATAATTAACGCCAATAGTTGAAATATAATACCTAAATGCGAATATTATTCACCGCAGTCGACGATTCAAATACCTAATAAATAAAAAGAGTTAAGAGTTTGCACTTCGTGAACAACATTACTCGATATTTCAAATGGTCTTTTGGTAAAGTACGTACCTACCTACTGCACGTTTTTTTTTATTTTCCCATTCAATACGGCCGATACGCAGCGCCAGGGGATAATAAAATTTATCAACGACAAGAAAAAAAATAACCTACTGATAATTAATATCGGACGTAGGTTATTTTTTGCTTGTCGTTGATAAATTTTATTGTCCCCTGGCGCTGCGTATCGGCCGCATTGGATGGGAAAATCAAAAAAAAAAGTGCAGTAGGTACGTACTTTACCAAAAAACCATTTGAAATATCGAGTAATGTTGTTCACGAAGTGCAAACTCTTAACCCTTTTTATTTATTAGGCAGTTGAATCGTTAAATGCGTTGATTTCAACAGGGTAATGTTTTTAACACCGAAACCAACGTCTTCCAATAGTTTCAAGTTTCAACGTTATTATAGGATTATTATTACGTGTGTGGGGCATAGAGATAATAATTATACATCAATGATCTGGGCAACCCGTTAAAAGGGATTCCCTAATACAATTTTTATTTATTTTTTGTTTGTTTTTTTGACTTAGTATCGTGTCGATCGTTGCGTCAACGTCGACGTTATTTTAAAAAGTTATTTTCAACAGTTAAAAATTGCCAACGATAACGACTTTGGCGTTGGATGGAATTATCGTCAACGCCCAGTACTAATGGGAATACCCTTCAAAAGTTATAAAAAGAGAGTTTTTCTCATAAAAAATTAAAATGTTCACCTTCATGAAACCAAACTTTCTGACCGCAAAGTGAAAAAAATTATGAAACTTTGTAAATTTTTTATTAATTGTTTTTAAATGAAATGACAAAAAAAAGTTTATAAAAAAGGTAATGTTTTTTTTTCAATTTCAGTTCGAAAAAACTTGAGTCGAGCCATTTTGAAAACTTTTTTAAGTTCACATTCATAATTTTTACATTTCAAAAACTACTTTTTAATTTCTAATAATAAAATTTTGAATGGATATTTCATCACCTATCAAAAACAGCTTTTAGTTTTTGACTATGTTAAAAAATATTTCATTTATTCGAATTTTATTGAAAAGCGGAAATATTTTGCCCATCTACCCAAAAGTAATTTACATGTTACAATTAAAGTAATGTATTTTTAAACATTTTCCATTAGTCATTCCACAGTGGAGTAAGTTCCATAGTGAAGTAATACAATTGTGCCGATTAAACTCATTTCGATTGAGAATTAGAATATTATCTGGAATCTAATAGTAGGAAGTGCAAGGGAGGAAGAATGCATAATTAATTAATTAAATTCTTGCACGCATTGCACATAGAACATAAAGTGCATTCCAACTGCATCTGGGAATCTAGTATTCAGTTCATGCAGAACGATTGCTAACAAGCCAGTGCTTTGAAAAGACTTTCAGGAAAATTTCTAGTTGGATTTTTGAAGTAAATACTTCTTCAGTATCGTTGTAATTTGAAACTCGATGAAATGGAAGCGAGCGTCACAAAAAAGAGACAAACACATACATCTATAGGATTTAGCCTGCGAGAGAATGAGATAGGTATAAAATATGTATTTATTTAATATATAACAATAAATCAACGGTCTCAAGCAAGTCTCCATTGGTGTAGTGATGTAAAGCTCCTCACGAACCTTTGCAGACATTTAGCCGACCAAGGGTCGAATCCTACAAAATCAAAAAAAAATTGTTAAATAAATATCAAATCTTCAAACCACTCCAAAACAACAGAAAAAAAAACAAAAAAAGAAAGCGATATATAGCTACTCCGAAGAAGAAAACACACATAGGTACTATCAAAATTACCAAATGAATAGGAAAAGGTGCACTGGAATTCAACGACAAAACTATGGAATAAATCATCTTTCACAATGATAAAAAAGTGTAGATAACAAATATTATAATCAATAATTATCAGCCTAAAACACTCATCTATATTGAAAAAAATCTTCCGAGAAAAGATACTGGCCGCCAACGGGAATTGAACCCGTGTCCCTCTGATTGCCGGTCAGCTGCTCTGACCACTGAGCTATGGCGGCTTATCTAATACCCGCCAAATAATTCAATATATACTAGTGTTTCATTCGACAATTACTTATTATTACATTTTTCCAACTGAAAACAACCAATTTTTTTTTTGTGAGATCTTTTCTCGGAAGATTTTTTCAATGTAGATGAGTGTTTCAGGCTGATAATTATTAATTATAATATTTGTTATCTACCCTTTGTGATATGCATAAAAATCTTGTTTAAACGTTAGTTTATCAATTAAAAATAATAAATAAAAAAGTGCTTCGTATTCTCTCCACACTTGTATACTTTAGTTTTCTGAAGGTTTTAGGTTCCGTGTGTGAATTGCACACTCATTACACATTACACATTATTTTATATTTTTGAAAAGTCACAAAGCATGAATCTATCATTTATCATAGTTTCAAATCTGCAAGGCTCACAACGAAGAAAGCTGAGAATAGTTGGGTTAATCAGGAAAAAATCTAATAAACCCAGACTTAAAAAGCTGAGCAAATATAATGAGGCTAGAGCTCATATTCTGACGTTTATAATTTAATATCGTAAAACGATATTTCAAAATAATAATATTACTCTGTTTTATTACCAAAATACCTAAAAAAACGATGAATGATTTACGATAGATTATAATAAATTATAATAAAACATAGATTATAATAAAACAAATAAAAAACTTTAAATGATTTACGGTTAAATTCAAAATCCCACGGACTTTATAATTTATCATTTTATTTATTCATTTTGTGAAAGATTTTAAATTTTTGAATAATCTTATTTAGTCGCCATGGAGTGAGAATTCACTAATAAGCCTCAATTACATTGAACGAGTTAACAAGCTAGCCGACAAGTTTAAAAGCGTGCGAATCGGCGAGTGCGATTGCGATGATGGAACACAAAATTTTCCGTTCGTTCAGTTGCGAATTAGCTAGCTAAAATAACAACTTCCGCACGAACTAATTCGGTCGAAATTCTGTATAAAGCTGAGACACTCGCAGCTAGCTCACTAGCAACTATTTTGACACGAGGTTAGTGTACTATCCAACAAGCCCACACGCTAGCGAGTAGCCAGATAAGTAGCCCCCCTTTCAATTTTTTTCGTAGATTGTTCGCAATCTGCTAGGTAATTAGTAAATATGATTATACTGAGCGAGTTTACTAGCAGATAATGAATTCGCTGGGTAGTAGCTTGTAAACTCGCTCAACGTAATCGAGGTTTAAATAACATTTTTTGGTATATGTGAGTTTGGGAGACGGGTATGGGTACCGCCGTCCCCCGGGAACCGTTTATTGAATAACCAACACCTCTGCCATATGTCACATCAAGTGGTTCGCTACGTTTGGTCACTTAACAGGGGTGCCTGGGTTCATGGGGTGAGGTTTGTCCGGGTCTTGGCGACGGATTCGTCTGCGCTCCAGCTTCATGGCAGGCTGGATCAGGAGAGAATGGTTGAGGGAGTCCCTGTGACTGCAAGGTCTCCTGTGTGGAGCTAAAGTTAAAAAAGGTTAGATTCGTAGTATTCATTTTATAACCGCGCATCCACGGTAAAACTGCGCGAAAATCCCTATTTCGATTTATGTCGTGGGTACAAACCAATAACAGTGCAGAATTAGATTTTTAAAAATTATTTTCCGAATCCAAATAGTTCATAAACTAACTAATTACCCTTAGTTACTATATTATTTACGTTTATTTCGAAAAAGTCATCTTCGTAAAAACAACAATACTAAAATCACTTCGCAACTTTACTCAGTCCACGTCAATGATAAGTCTACATTATTTCATTTATTATTCTGTAAGTATAATTATGTAGTTTTGTAAGGCAAAGTCTAGCGAGAATTCCTACACAAAATTGTAAATTTCAAATACTTACGTACCTGCCTCATTCCGATGAAAACGCCTCTCAAAACACAAAGAGATGGAAATAATGACTAATAATAAACAAAAATAAATTAAGTGAAAAAGTTTTAAAATTGTATTCATGCATTGTTATGAAATAATTACCGCCGAATACTACTAGAAAAAAACGGTGTGGCAAAAAATCACTAAATGTATTATTTGTTTTTCTTTACATATACTCGGGCATTCTAAATATCTGATTATACCATTATTATATTATTAGACTTTTATCGAATAAAATCGTAGTTATTAAAAAAACTTTAAATACCACCTATAAATAGACATTTTGAATTTCATCCACAAAATACCTATTTTCTCAAAACTGTCTATTTCTTTATGACCTTTCACTCCAAGTTTTTACTATTTATTTCTATTATAATTTTCATTCTGTTGTTGTCTTAACAATTTTTCTCCTTTTTACAGAGAAGGCCATCTCTCAATCGCCAGATTCAGATACTGATGAATATGGGGACGATATGGATCCAAACATCCTCATAACTGAGGAATACCTCTTCAGCTATAGGGGAACAACAATGCTACCCAGATACTTTCAGCTGGGAAATCAAACAGTGGATCTAAATAAACTCTTCAAAGTCCCACAGGATAACGACGACGAAAACAGAAATAGCTTTGTTGAAGATAACAATAGAAAAACAGCGAGAGAAGAAGACTTTATAACCGAAATTGGTAATAACCATAGACATAGTGGTTCAAACGCACACGGGCATGGCGAAGGCCACAACGGACATACAGGGAGTTCAAATAGTCATAGTGGAAACTCAAACGGACATAGTGGAAACTCAAACGGACATAGTGGAACAAACGGACACAGTTCCCATTCAAATAGTCATAGTGGTAGTTCTAATGGACATACGAGTAGTGGCGGATCAAATACACATAGTGGAAGTGCAGTAACACATGGTCACGGTAGTGGACATAGTTTGAGTGGTCATTCTGGCAGTGTTCATTCCCAATTGGACCAAATGCCGTGGCTGAGAGCTCGGCCGCAACACGAACACGACAGAAGACATGGACCACATTTTGAAGATGCTTCAACTGATAATTCTTCAGTGACGGCGCAGGCTGGTCATACTGCACATTTTGATTGCAGAGTCAGCATGCTCAGAGATAAAACGGTAAGATATAATTAAGCACGTTTGTAAAATCTAGTTACGCTGTGGTTGGACATATTAATTTACATAATTAAATTAGGTTGTGTTAGAGTTAATTAGAGTAAGAACCGCTTGGGAGAAGGATAGCTGCAACACGAGAATGTAATAAAAATACTTAATGTAGAACAGTTAATATTTTTTAGTTAACATCACTGTTTTCCTCGCACATGCCTAATAAATCCCTTCTATAATTTTATCAACTATTGCAACTCTTACCTACAATTCTCTTCTACACTAACTAACTAACGAACCATTAAAAAATTTATGCTTGATACTTATTTTAATTGTTACCTCTTATTTATTTGATTATACCAAATGTATTTTTAATTTTATTATATGTAAAAGCCCTAATAGGACGTGTACAAATAAATAAATAACGCCGATTCCCCGCAGGGGGAGGCACAGAGGACAGACCGCCAAAAAACTCAATCTTGGCACACACTCCTTGCCTCGTTAACATTCATACATCTCAGACATGCTCTTCTATTATTCTGAGATACATTACATACGAACATAAAATCTCTTGTCTGGTTACTGATTACAAAAATGGTTTGTCCTGACAAAGGGAGGGTTTTTTAACTGGTTGAATAGAGGATATTTTTTATAGCTATTTGAAAAAAAAAGTTTTTTTATATTAGGTCTACACAGGAGGCACTGAGGAAAAGAATTCAATAAGGGCCTGTGTTATCTTTGAGGATGCTGTGTGGAGAGTTTTTTAGGAAAGGAAGGAGAGGGAGTACTAGGAAGACAAAAGGTATGAGGGGTGGGAAGGAATCTGGGGGTCAGTGTGTCCAGAAGCGACGGATATATGAATCTATCCCTCCTACTGCAGTGCAAGGCGATGTTCCGAGAGTGTCTTGTTGGAGAGGTCGAAAAGTCTTCCTCAACCAGTCTCTCCCGATCTGGCCTGCCACGCAGTTGGCGGGCAGAGAATTTTCCGCCGAGATGCGGACAAACCTCACCCCATGAACCCGTGTACCCTGCTAAGTCACCAAACGTAGCGAACCACTTAGAGTGACCTATAGCAGAGGTGTTGGTTATCCAATAAATGGTTCCCGGAGTGCCGTTACCAGCGCTTACCTCCTAAATTTAATGTTAAACATCCAGTATAATTATAATAGTTTTACGATCTGTTTCGTATAATTTCAGAATATTTATTTAAATTATTTTTTTTTCTCGTAGATTTACTTATATTCTTCTTCTTCGTGCACTCTATCAGGTCCCCCCGACATTGGCGACCACCATAGTAAAAGTATCTCTATCTTGCGCTGCCCGGAATAGCTCCTCCACACTTCTAATACCGGTACAATCTCCTACATTTCGGAGCCCAGACATCTGTCTCCTACAAGGCCCTCTTGACTCTATATCTTCCCTTTTAATATTAATTGGAGCAAATGATATTTCTACCTCGAAGTATGTGACCCAGATATGAAATTTTCCTTTATTTTACTAATGTGAGCAGTTCTCTGTCTGCTCTAGCTTTACTTAATACAAATTTCAAAAACACAAATTAATTTTACTGCTACTGCTCTAAATTAATATTCTTCCACTGTTATCTTGTCGCGAAGTTCATTCTAGTCTGTTATTTCACATTTATTAATTAAAATCATTTTGTCAGTTAAACCCCTATTAGAGCATGGTAACTTCTATTCACCTGTTTTGGTTCGGCCTGGATCTGAAGCCGTCAAAAGGAGTTGTAGATAACACCTCTTTTGATATCTAGAAACTGTCATCACAATGTCAAAAGTGACATTTTAAAGGCTTGTGTTTATTACTTATTGTTAAATCCGAAAAGAAAAATAGCCGGTTCAAAGCGGGCTACACGGGTAGGTAAAATATACTCGTACCCGTGAGATAATCAACATTTTCAGAGTTGATGTTTTCCACAGCACTTGTATTTGTAAAATACAAATTGAATTTTCTCAGTGAGACTTGGTGTCTGCGAATTGAACAAATGAATTTAAAATTTTATTTTTGTTTATTTTTTCGTTCAAAATACAACACAAAAATAATTTATTATTGAGATAGTTTATACATAAACTAATAGGTACATACAATATTACATTTCATTGTTTATAAATACTTTTCTCGAGTTATCATTATTTTAGGCTTTCAGACATGTCATCATACATTTTTGGTCCCTTATACATGAATAAACTTTTTAAGACGGACGCCCGTACCGCCGCCCCGGGAACCATTTATTTGATAACCGACACCTCTGGCACAGGTCACCCCAAGTTGTTCTGGTGACTTATCAGAGGTGTCCGGGTTCTTGGTGTGAGGTTTGTCTAGGTCTCGGCTGCAGATGCGTCTGCCCACCTCCTGCGGGGCGGTCCGGTTCGAGAGTGACTGGTTAAGGGAGGCTTTTTGACCTCTCCAGCTGGACAGGTCTATAAAAAATTTAAAAAAATTAAAAAAAAAATTTCATGAATTTAATAATCTATTTTGGTTTATAAATAACTAGGTAGATATTTTAGTGGGTATCTACTATTATACTGTTATATTATAAGTGAAAATTAGAAACATAATTTTTGGACATGTAGTCTACTGTTCACAGATATACTAGAAGATAAGGTTTGGTTAGTTTTGGTTAGGTTTAGGGTATAATATATGAATTTAATTAAATAAAAGTTAGGTTGTTATTATTTTCAAACTTTTCTGAACCTTCCTTTCTTTCTTAAACTTTCGTTTCTTAACATTGGTGAACTTTTCTTAACATTTCTTAAATTTTTATCTTTTTTAATTTTCCTTCAATTTTCTTGATTTTTTCTTTACTTCTCTGTTTCATGGAATCGCTTGCCAACATACTCTATTGTTTTATGATCCCGATCTTTTCTTATTTAACTTTTTTTACAAACTTTTCCTAACCTTCTAAAAATTATCTTAACTTTTTAAAATTTTTACTTAATCTAACGTAACTTTTTTTCCATTTTCTCAATATTTCTTAACTTTCCTGATTTTTTTTTTATTTTTCTGTTTTGTGGAAACGTTTAACAGCAGTTCTCCTGTTTAACGATTCTAGTCTACACTTTTTGAAATTTTGCAATTTTAATTTAATTTTTTTTTTTATATTTTTAAACTTTTCTTAACCTTTCCTGTCTTTTCTGCAATTTTTTAAAACTTCTATCAAATATTCTTCAATTTTCCTATCTTTTATTAACTGTTCTTAAATGTTCTGTTTCATGGAATCGTTTAACAGCATGATCTCCTGGTTCATGAATCCGGTCTTAACTTTTCTTAACTTTTCTTAACCTTTCTTAACTTTTCTTAACTCTTCTTAACCTTTCTTAGCTTTTCTTAACTTTTCTTAACCTTTCTTAACCTTTCTTAACTTTTCTTAACTTTTCTTCATTTTCCTAACTTTCATTAACTATTCTCAAATGCTCTGTTTCATGGAATCATTTAACAGTATACCCTATTGTTTGATGAATCCAGGTATCCTGGGTACGCCGCAAGACCGGCGAGCCCCCGCTGCTGCTGACAGTGGGCGATCAGACCTACACGGGCGACGTGCGCTTCTCGGTCCAGTTCCGATACCCGGGCAACTGGCGGCTACGGCTCACCAACGTCAACAAGACCGACGATGGGCTGTACGAGTGCCAACTATCCACGCACCCACCCAGCGTGATCAGAGTGTACTTAAGGGTTGACGGTGAGTAAACATATATAATTCAATGTATAATAATAGTCTATGATCTAGCACCTAGCACAGTAGTCTTCGGGCTCTTCGGGTCCCGGGAGGGGTGCTCGGGTTCATGGGATGAGGTTTGTACGGGTCTTGGCAGTGGATTTGTCTGCCTACCAGCTCCGTGGCAGGTCAGATTGGAAGATACTGGTTGAAGGAGACACTGCGACCTCTCAAGCAGAACTCTTTTGGACCATCGCCTTGCACTGCAGTGGGAGCGATGGATTCGTACGTCCGTCGCTCCTGGACCCACTGACCCCCGGAATCCTATCCACCCCTCATATCTTATCCTTCTTAGAACTTCCTCTCCTTCCGTTCCTGGGAGAAAATATTTTCTAGTGGAGCTATTGTAAAAAAAAATGGAGCGGAAAATAAATTAGTAAATCTTATAGAGCATGAGAACATTGTTAGATTCTAAGGTCAGGTTAGGTCTTAAAGACTGCGATGGGATAGAAATAGAACGAATGCCAGATGATTGGAAACCAAAAATGGTGACAAACTCAGTGGCGTCAGAATCGACCCAAAGAAAGAAGTGGATAGACCAGGGTCGTAGCCAGAGTTGAATTTAAGATTGGGCAGCGGTAATTATAGGTAGGGTGCAAGTAAAAATGCAACTTGATCTGATCTGGGGGGGGGGGGGGAGAACCCGGGCGGCACTTTTAAGGGGCGGAAATAAATAATAGTTTCGCTTCATATTTTTGTTGCACCTACGATTCAGACCGATTGAAATGGGCTCGGAATTTTTCATTACTAATGTCATCTTGATCACTGCACCGACTGGCAACACCGTCTGGGTTGAATTTTGTTTTGCGATTGGATTATTTATGACTAATATTCAGTGAGAATGATTGAGAGAGGTCCGTGGGCGATTCGTGACAATTCTAAAAAACGTTTCATAGATCATCATAATGTGTTCCAATGGATTATCAACCATCCGCCCTTGAGGTGATTTTTCACAAAAACGGCGCTCTACAAATTGTCCAATTATTATTATTATTACTATCCATGTGTACCAAATACAAAAGTAAGAGGAAAACCATTTTCTTGTTCTGGGTGTAGTGTTTGAGCTAAAGCTGAGGACTCGAATGCAGATTAACCCTTAGGTTAAAACCAGTTTCATGTTCCATGTATTGAAGGAAAAATCCTTTTATTTGAAGGGAAGTTATAAAATTCTAGTTGCAGACTATGGTGCTGCCAGAATAAAGAAAAACTATCTTCATCTGAGTGTAGTTTTAATTCACCGCATACATATTTAACGTAAACCAGCTTTGGGTTCAGAATTTTTTCAATCATATCAAACTATGAACAAACAGTTTACCAGTATATTAATTATCATAGTCGATGGTATTTCTTAAGGTAGGGCTCAGGTATTTTAATGTAGGGCATTGCCCCATAACGCCCCCCCCCCCCCCTAGCTACGGCCTATCTATAGCCAGGTACTTTTCAAACATCCTCTTCATCTTTTCACCTAAGAATCACATACTTCTCAAAAATTAAATGGTAACGACTTGCTTCAGGAACAGAAATTCAAATAATTAGAGATCATAGTCATCAAGAGATTAGTTAGCAGGTATTGGTTATTTGACAGTTAGGGTTGATTTTTGGGCGGTTCTTCGGCTAAGTGAGCAGTGATAATTTTGTTTTTTTTTTTGTAAAAAAAGATTTTCGTTTTTTTAAGTTGAATAATTATTTATTCGTTTTTTTATGAAAATAAATTACATTTTCTTCCCATTAAAGATTTTTTTCGCGAATTTTTAAAGAAATGATGTATATTTAAAACATAAAGAATAATCTACGTAACTGCGACTAGATGTTAAAATTGTTTATTAAGATGAAGCCATACTAAATAATGCAAAATCATTCAAAATCATACGTTTTTGTTTTGAAAATTTGATCTCTTAGAAGTATTATAGATGCTTCAATTAAATACTGCGCGTAAAACATATCTTGACCCTTAAAAATATCGGTCATTTTTTTATGTCTTTTAATAAGCCTAGAAAAAAAAATTATAAAGTCTATAAAAAACACCTTGAAGTCCAAACTCTCCTATTTATAAACCTCATTTCGGATATGGTTTTATTGTTTAATGTGGCAAATTTAGTTTCTTTTATGATAATCGCAAAAAAAAATGAAATTTACGCCCGAACCTCACAAAATAAAATAAAGGTAATATGCATTTTCACGTTGTTATTTTTGATATCATGGCGACAATACGGCAGTCGATGAATTTGTAATATCAAAGTGAACCTTATACCGCCCACCGAAGAACGACTGGCAGCGGCCCCTATTTTCTGCCACTACTCCCCGGACGGAGCGGAGAAACGACGTGTTACGCTCCGCGCCGCTTGTTTTTGGGAAATCAATTTAAAATTCCGTTTTATTACAATAAACAATGCATAAATAAGGAATTAATATTTTTTACAGGCCTTTATGAAATCAACACGTAAAAATAAATCTCAAATATCTTTTCCAACTTTTCCAAAACCTTTTTCTCAAGTATTTTTAAACTCCTCCCATAAAAGGGCGTGAATTCCGATTTCGATTTTTTCCTGTACTAGTGGATCGCCTTAAATATCATCTTTCCTGAACGATTCGTAACAAAAGCTTTGTAGCTAACTTTTTAATCGAGAGGACTTCTTCGTAACTCGGTTACAGAACAACTTTTTCCGTTAAGGAAGTGTTGATCCTTCTTAATAAATATGCTTTTATAAACATCCTGAAAGGTAGGGAAATTCCCGTGTCGGTAATGGATCGACATTCTGTTCCACTTCAATAAATTCCGCCCTACGCAAAAAGCCTCCAAAATAATAAACTTTATAATCCACTTTCGGCTACTACTCACGTAATTAGTATATTCAGTAAATGAATTAGATTTTTTATGCATATTAAACATGTTAAAATTGTTTCGTAATAATAAGCATTTCTCTATTCACATCCGAAAAAAGAATCTTCAAGACTTATACAATGCGAAAACAAGTTCCAGTAAAAGCTTAAAATGCTTAAATAGTCTTTATAATATCATTACTAAAATGCTGTGTGGGTAGTGGTCTGGAATACAGAACAATATTAATTCAAATTATTAGTTCAGAGGAAATATTGGTATTGTTCACAGTTGAGAGCGAGTATTTCCTCCAGTGCATTCTATTGTAAATGTCCATGTTTTTGGAACAAAACGCTTCCCTTCTACGGTTGATTAGTCCCGGATAACAAATCCCTTCCAAAAAACCTTTTCTTTAACGTGTCTTGTAACGCCGAGCCGCCCAAACCGGTGAAATTTTCAACCAAATTAATTATCCCTAATCAAGGTATGTTGCAAGTTGCAAGACTGAAGAAATGTTTAGAGGAAGGTTGGGAACTTCAGATATATATGTAGTCATTTCAAGCAAAATGAAGATTTAACCCGGCGTCATGGGAACTGGTAAAAATGACCCGCCATGTTTTAAATTGCTTGTGGTTTTATAACTACGCTTGCTAGTTACTTGTACCGAAAGCTAAAAAAGATAAATATGACCCTTCCCCGTAATTAATGTATCATAGTTTTTTGCGCCAACTGCATTCACAATGATGATTCGAATCAAATTTTTGTTATTTTTCTCCATATATTAGTTTAAGTTCCTAAAAGTGACAGTTAATTAAAATAATGATAAAGAAATTAGTGTTCAGTTCGATTAAGCTAGAGGAAAAAAAAAAATAATTAAAATATTTTTGTCGATGAAATGTCATGTTTTATTTCCTTAATAAAGTGCAATACAGCTA
Source organism: Limnephilus lunatus (assembly GCA_917563855.2). Lineage (NCBI taxonomy): Eukaryota > Metazoa > Arthropoda > Insecta > Trichoptera > Limnephilidae > Limnephilus > Limnephilus lunatus. Next base: position 50,540,554 of record OU830601.1, read on the forward strand.
TAACCATTTTTTTCATAAATATAATAAAATACCTAGGTAATTATGACCCCCCAGTCCTAGTAAAATTTCCATCCCCGTGATACCGGGTTCATGGAGCTATTATGAGTTTATCAGATGTCACATACATTGAATAAAAACGTTAATAATATCAGGAAAGATGGAAGGATTTTTCTTATGATTTTAACCTTTTTTTTCTTTTGCGAAACCTTTTTAATTACACTCTTTTATCTTTTCTATCTGATGGGAGTACGATGAGGATCCAATGAGGGAATAGTAAATTAAATTAAATTTAAAAAATGCAGATCCCTTTTTGTATAAACCAAAAGGTTGAGTGATGACTGACGTGATGACAAACAAAATGTAAAAATCATTAAGGGTTAATGCTTTTAAATCATTCTTTTGGGATCGTTCTCATTTTTTTCAAACATTTTATTGAGCTTCAGAAGTTTTAAACGGAACAATTGTGATTATGATGAAGATGTTTTGATCATGAATTCTAAGGCTGCCAGCAATTTGTATTCAGACTTTGTACAAAACGTAACAATGAAAATTGTTCTTTGACGTATTCGTTAGAAAAGGAGATATTTAAGCAATTTTATATTCATATTTAAGCATTTTGTCCATTAAAGATACGTTTTTATTTTTTTTTAAACTTATTTGTTTGAAATAGAGTATAATAAATGAATTATTTTTGTTATTTAGACATAACTCGGTGTTATTTAACTTAAAGTTGGGAAACGGGTACGGTTACCACCGCCCCGGGAACCATTTATTGGATAACGAGCACTTAGTTACTACAAGTAGTTAATAATAATATGGATAATTTATAGAGCGCCGTTTTTGTGAAAAATCACCTCAAGGGCGCTGTTAGCTATGTTTAGTAAGGGGTTTCGTGGGGTGACGTTACAGGACTCTCGGAAAGTTGCCTTGTAAAGCAATAGCAGGAATGGATTCACACGTCGGTCGCTCCTGGACACACTGACCCCCAGTTTCCTACACATAGCATTTTCAAAGTTGACATAGGAACTGTGGGGAATTATTTTCCTCGTGGCCTCCTGTGTGGAGCTAATGTAAAAAATATCTCTCTTTTGATAACATTACAAATGTTTCTTCTTTTGAAACCTTTAATTATTCACGGTGGAAGTCCAATTTATTACGACGTTTTATGGATTAATACGCATTTAAAAGTTTGTTTTTCAATTTTTCAGTTTCACCTTACATACCATAAACATTAATAAAGAATATTTATATTATTCACTGGTACCAGTCTGAAAATGCTCTTTATAGGGTGAAATCGGTTCGGCCATCTTTATATATAAAAATTGTTCCCAAACCATTCAACCGATTGTGATGAAACTTTAATAATTTGTTGTGCGCACGTCCACGAAGGTTTCTACATAAGATGGTGAGCTCTGGCTTTATGAAGTTTGTCTAAACAATTTAAAATAGGTGGTGCGCGAGTTAATTGAAAAAAATATGTATATTTCATACAGTTTAGCGGCAGGGAAGGAAGGTGAGAGGGGAAGGGAAAATCTGGTCGGATGGAAAGGAAACGAAGGGTTCGCGGGAGGGTGGATGAAGAAGCGGGTGAAGGTGGGGAAGTGGAAGGTGGATGAAATGGTGGAAGGGGTCCAAGGAGGGGAAGAGGAAGAGGACGAGAGGGAAGAGAGTAGGGGAATGGGGGCGGGAACGGAGACTCAGGTTAAATGACAACTCCTTTAAGGTGATTTTTCACAAAAACGGCGCTCTACAAATTATCAAATTATGATTATTATTATTGGTCTCGACCGATTTGAAAGAGAGCTAATCTCGTCAATTTACGTCCACTCCTTGGCTCCAGATTGGCTGGCAAAATTAAAAATCCGTTTAAGATTTCTGATAATTTTCGCTAAAGTAAGGTAAAACTGAGTTTACTTTTGGCACACGGTGTATCTCGTCTAACGGTGTATCTCATCAGTAACCAATATTGTTTGTTTAGTGTTATCAATCGGTTATACCAAAATTTGGCTATGGACCGTAAGTGGTTTTTTTAAAATGTGTACCATTTTAAAAAAAGACAAGCAAAAAGGACAACTGCACCTTATTAGGCTGATAATACCTAAATAAAATCATCAAAATCGAGGCTTTGTATTCCCCATTATTCTCCTCCGAAACTGGACCAATTTTTAAGATTTTTTTACTACCTGTATTAGAAGAAAATCTTTTACGTCTGTACGTTATTTTATTTTTTTAAATACATAATTTTTTTTTTACATTAATATTTTGTATACTGATGGCGCTCAAAACAGGCAATTTTAATGAGTTTTGGAGTGTCCTAACTCCTATAAGAAGTAACTTATCAAAAAAAAAAAAAAAACAAAAAATACCAACACGCTAGTGTCCGATATCTAAATTATATTAAAAAAAATTGCATTAGTGTCAAAATCCAGAGAGGAAATTGAGGAGTCCATTTGTATTCACTTTGTATGGACAAAACGCCGGCCGGTTTCCTTTAAGGCTTTAAGGTTTAAATTTAATTACAGATACACTGACAAATTCAAAATACAAATGAACCAAAACAAATTCTAAAGTTAATGTTATCATAAAAAAATATTAGATTTAATATTTGACCCCAGTCACTATTTAAATCCCTTCCTTCTTTTTTATGTCTACCGAATATGTCACGGCTGTTAAAAAATATTTTTCGCTGAAGTTTGTGTCATGTGAAATTAATGACACCAGCTTATAGTACCTACATCCCAGATAGCAGGCACATGTCTACCAACTGAACAAAAATGTTATTTATGTGGGATGGTGGTGATATTTGATTTAACCAGTGATTTATAGTATTTTTTAATTTGCGATGGGAGATATTTTCACGTGGTCAGGATGTTAAATTTAATAGCGATTTTTAAAATTTATTCATGTGGACACCATGCAAGATACCAACTGTTACCATGTCACTTTTTTATATAATTAATAATAATATAAGTTATAAGTACTATCAGTTTTTGTTGCAAGGCCTTGCGGGCGGCTTTTGGTTTGCCTTCGCCCAGTTTGAGTATTGGTGAGCATTTTATAAATCTGAAAGGAACTGGTTCCAAAAATAACCAGTTCCTCGAATCCACCGGGATCCGGTGACAGATAGTCACCGGGATAAAGTAACCGCGACAGCAATAACGTCAAATCTACTTCTACTACACTATAGAAAGAGGTAAGATTTGTTTGTTTGTTCGTTTGTTTGCATCGAATAGGCTCCGAAACTACTGAACCGATTTGAAAAATTCTTTCGCTGTTGGGAAGCTACACTATCCCTGGGTGACATAGGCTATATTATATTTTTTAAAAAATAGGCATCCTTACTAAAACTTCAATAATGTAACCCAGGGTGTAAAATATTCTTTAAATCGCGTGCGCTGCGAAAAATATTGATGATAGAATAAAATAATGTACTACGACTTTATAGAACACATCATTATTTACAAAAAATATCGAAACAGCATATGTCTAACTATTATGGTTATGCCACAATAAGTATTCTTTTATTTTAAAAATTTAATTAAAATGTCGCCGCTTGAAAAGGCTCTTTATTTGTATCTTGGTTTTAATCCTTATCAAAATAAATTACTTCATATTCAAGACAGCTTCAATACCTTTATTTAACTTTTTGAATTTTTCAATTCGGATATTTAAAACATTTTAGTTATTTGAATATGGCATATATTATAAAAGAAAGTCCAAAAAAACGTGCAGCTCGCAAAAACTCAGAAATAGTCCCGGTTCGATCAAGGGAGTTATATGGTGTGGTAGATCGCTATCCCCCCAAGGGAATAATGTATCCGGTTTTACCTAAAGGGCGTGCTTTTGAAGATATAAGGGCTGAAAGCTTCGCCCTCTTGAAATTTCTAGAACAGTCTTCCGGAAAGTTCTAGAAGGTTCCATAGAGTTGTAGAAAGTTCTGGAAGGAGTGGCGGAGTATGTCGTGGAATGATCAGGAATAGGGAATCGGGAACATCATTGTGCAACATTCCAGAACACTCTCGAATGTTGTCCTGAGGGAAGCCGGGTAACCCAGCTAGTATAATATATAGAGGCATGAAATTATTATTCACAACTGCCAGTTACAATAATAATCTTAGCCCCAAAATACCTTAAAGACCCTCGACATTTTGTAGAAATGAGCGGTCCATTTGATAGACTCTCTTAACTTGACAAACGGATTGCAATCTTTGGAGCACAGTCGTCAGGTGGAAATGCTGTCCTTGTTCTACCGGTATTACAATGAAAGATGCTCTGGGGAACTAGCGTCATTGATCCCCTCGGCACCGGTGCATAGTCGGAAAACACACCAAACACGCGCCCAACATATGTAAACGGTTGACATTTGTCACATGAGAACTGTGCACCGCTCGGCTGTGGAATGCTTTGCCGACCTCTGTGTTTCCTCTCTCCTGCAACATTTTCACTCCATCTTCTTCTTAATAAGACCCTCCAAACAGCATCTTCAAAGATGATACAGGCCCTGAAGGAAATTATTTTCCCCAGGGCCTCCTCATGTGGAGCTAATGTACAAAAAAAAGGAAGAAAATTTTGAGCAGTACTAAATAATAAGATGTGGATGTTCAATTGTGTACTAAGCATACAATACTACTGAAAATTGATGAAATAAATTCCGAAAATGCAAATACTATTCCGTTAACTTTACTTGAACAGTAAATTGATCTACAAAATTCGTTGTTTAAGATTAAGAATAATTGAAATGTCATTAAAGTCGAAGAAGTATCGTTTATCATCGAATTAAAATCTCAAACGAAATGTCCACCGATATCTCTATCCAGAGCCTGTTTCCTATTTCAGTGGTTTATAAACAACTACATCTCTAAAAGTCTCCGGTCTCTTTCGGAAAGATTGAGTAAGATTAATGATAACGTGTTTACAAGGACTTTAACGCCCGTTGGGAGGCCGCGAGATCCCTTCGGAGAAATTTACACAAAAACTCGGCGCTGAAAAGAAATTTGGACGTGCTATATTGGACATTTGGGAAACAAAATATAAAGGAAGCCGCCAGTTTTCAGCTCGAAAATCTAAAAAAGAAGGTATTTTTAGACGAAAATTTCAGTGAAAATAAAAAAAAACTGTGGTACTCGTTCTTCAACAAACGTAAAAAGATTAACGTCTATGTCATCAGTAAAACTTTATTTTAGTTCCCACTGGCGAGTTCCCGGCATGCGTTGCTTTGCCACTTAATAAAGAAATTGTTTCTCCCTGCGTGTCCTTTCCCATTCGTCCCCTTCCTCTCATGCGTTACCTTCCCCTCACGCGTTCCCACTCCGCCTTCTCTCTCCCCACATCCCCTCTCCCGCTTCCCACGCCCCGCGAACCCCCTCTCCCGAGTACCCTTCTCCCCTCCTGCATTACACACATTCAGTAAGGGTACATTCAGTTTTCATACAGCTCGCGTGCCACCTATTGCAATTTTTTTATACAATATTTGTAGAAGCCATCGCGGGCATACACACATCAAATCCCCAAAGTTTCATCGCAATCGGATGAATGGTTAGCAACGCATAATTTCGTGATGCCAGAACTCACTATTATATATAGAAACCATCGCGGCCATGCACACAGCATCCTCAAAGTTTCATCGCAATTGGATGAATGGTTTAGCAACGCGTAGACATTACGTATACATACTCATATAAATTTAAGCATATTTTGATTTATTAACTTAGAAATAATACTAAATCAAATTAATTATCTGTTTACCACAATAAATTGTAAATATTTAAATGATGGTTTAAACAAATTGAAACGCGTCGGTGTTGCTTGACATGGCTTCGGTCATGTTTGGTAACCAGATCTAAACATCCATACCCTAATTGGGGATGTTATAGTACTACTGGCTCCCAGTAATTGGGATTCTTGCTCGGTAGCTTCGAATTCACAATAAAAAGGTATTTTAGGAAGTTTTCTGTTTTTCCGTTTCTTTTACTTGACTTATTCAATGAATTCTTGATTCCTAAAAATAACGCAAAAATGTTTTTGCAGAAAAACTTACTCGTTTTCAAAACCGACACCAATCCTTTATTACGTTTCACCGACATCTAAGAAAACTATTCTCAGTTGGGATATATCCTTCGCAGATCCCACTATTTCCTATCCTTAAAATCTACTGCGGGATTTCCAGTAGGATGACCAGATGTTTCTAAAAACCTTCGGAGGCTTTAGATTAGAGGCTTTGGGCAACTGAGCCTTCAAGTCTGTCGGGATCTATCGCTTAATAAATTAATTTATAGCTCACTACAAGCCGCCCGTTTATGCTAAACATGTTTTTGATATGAAATATGTCACAACATGTTTTCTTCTCAAAATGTCTATAATAAATCATAGGCCTTGTAACGAAATTATCATATAAAATCTCTGTTAATTATTACTTAGTAAATGGTTCAAAGTTAAACATCATAATTTGATAAGATATTTTTTGATGGATAATTTCATTCATCCATATAAATTTTAAATAGATTCTGTAACACGTAACGTATTAAATGAGTTTTTTTTACTAAAAGCTTTTTCGTTAAAAGCAAACATCATATTTTTATTTAAAAATCAAAAGGAATATAAATTTTACCTTCTTCAGGAAAACATCAACTAATCAAAAATGATATCATTAAGGCGCCGCCAGGGGTGGAACTTAAACTCAAAAGGCAGTCAGCAAACATAACCAATGGAGTCTATTTTGAATGTGATTTGTATGCTAAAATACATACAAAACTTAATTTTGGATTTGTGGCCGAAATTCCCACGGGCCCACTGGGTTTAGGAGATTTTCTTAAATTTTATTAAAAAGTAAAAAAATAATTTAAGAAATCAAAATACCGCTGTTATTATTTTGAAATATGAAGTAAAAATATAATTTTCGTTTGGAAAGGTCAAATACATATAAAATATATACGCGTTTTAAATATGCAGCAAATATTTTTTTTGCATTAGCTCCACACAGGTGGCTCTGAGGAAAATAATTCCCCTCAGGACCTATGTCATCTTTGGGGATGCTGTGTCGAAGTCTTTTTAAAAATGGAAGGAGCGCCCTTGAGGTGATTTTCTCATGAAAATGACTCTATAGAAATCATCCATAAATTATTATTAGAGGAAGTTCTGTGAAGGAAAAGGGTATAAGGGATGGGTAGGAATCAGTGGAAAAGGGGGTCAGTGGATTCAGGAGTGACGGATATGTGAGTGACGGTATGACTCCAACCCCTCCCACTGCGGTGCAAGGCGATATTCTGAGAGAGTAAGGTTGGTGATGACAAAGGAATTTCCTGGCGTGTGGCTTGTGGGTAAACGCATCCGCCGCCGAGATCCGGACAAACCTCACCCCATGAACCCGGTCACCCCTACCAAGTCATCAGACGTAGCGAACCACTAGAAGTGACCTATGACAGAGGTGTTGGTTATCCAATAAATGGTTCCCTGGGCGGCGCGGCGGTACCCATACCCGCCTCCCAAATTGAAAACTTTATTTTTTACGGTTGAATTGTTGTCTTTTTTTAAAATTAACATTAATTTCACATTCATACTGCACTAGCAACTCTTACAAACATTGAAAAACTGAGCGAAAATAAGGGCAAAAAAAATATCGCTAATTATCTTGCTTCCTGAATACAAACTATTTATAGGTGCAGAATAACAGTGCAAAGCTGTTTCCGGAGTCAGGATGTGATTAAGAGGATACGGAAGGACTTCCTGCCATTACATTTTATTTAGTCGTTATTGGATGGGAGGCCATAACAAGGGCCATAAAACCTAAGAGGCAATTATACACGTGCAATATTTTACGATGAAAAATAAAAGATGATGGGGAAAAAATCTAAACGATTATCTTTTGATAAAGAAATAAAGTTGCCATTTCTCTCGAAAAGAATTGAAAGGCTTTATTTTATTGTATTTCAAAGTTTTTTGTTTTGTTTTCCGCATACTGCAATAAAATAACAGTAAATTTATTAAGCGCTATTTATTGATATTTCCCCTCATGTGATTTTGATAGGATATTATTATAGAACGTACCTACGTTTATATAAAAAATACATTTTTTAATTAAATGAAGACAGTATTAGCGAAACTCAATCGAAAATCAGAAAAGGATACGGTCACATTTAGGACTCGAACCCCAGACCTACGCCTTGACGAGGCGGAGCTCTACCAGCAGAGTGTCCCTGTCCTATTCGGTCGTATTTAACTGTATCAACTAAGAACTATTAACATATCTCCATTTTCTTATTTTTTTATTAACTGCTATGTTTATGTCTAATTGCATGATTAAACCCGAACTTTTTCAATTTGGGAGGTGGGAATGGGTATGGGTATGGGTACCGCCGCCCCGGGAACCTTTATTGGATAACCAACAGCTCTGCCATAGGTCACCCCAAGTGGTTCACTACGTTTGGTGATTTAGAAGGGGTGCCCAGGTTCATGGGGTGAGGTTTGTCTAGGTCTTGGAGGCGGATAACCAGGACACACTGAACCCCAGATTCCTACCCAACTAAAACTTTTTCTTTCCAAGAACTCTCCTCTCCTTCCTTTCCTTAAAATCCTCCACACAACATCCCCAAAGATAACATAGGCCCTGAGGGAAATTATTTTCCTCAGGGCCTCCTGTGTGGAGCTCAAGTAAAAAAAAAACTAAATGCTATCTAGATAGCGTCTTGGATAAATTTTATCTCTTTTTATTTTAAATCGTGACACCTATTGACTTTTCTGCAAGTCTGGGATTTTTTTTTGATGTTTATCTTAAGGAATACGTTAATTTAAAATGTTATTTTACAGTATTATAAAAAATATATTATACAGTCGGATGGAAAAAAGTTTAAAAGTCCAGGGAAAATGGATTAGAACGAAAAATATTATGAAACATTTTTTTTTACATTAGCATCATTCAGGGCCTATGTTATCTTTAGGGATGCTGTGTGGAAGGTTTTTGTTAAGAAAAGTAAAAATAGGAAGTTCTGGGACGGAAACAGGTATGAGGAGTGGATGGGTCAATGTGTCCAGGAGTGGCGGACGTATAAACCCATCCCTGCCACTGCGGTGCAAGGCGATGGGTCAAGAGAGTCCAGTCGGAGAGGTCTAGGTTAGGTCTCTCCTAACCATTATCTCTCAATCCGATCCGCCGCGCAGTAGGCGGGCAAACGCATTCACCGCCAAGCCCCAGACAAACCTCACCCCATGAACCCGGGCACCCTTGCTAAGTCACCAAACATAGCCAACCACTTGCGGTGACTTATGGCAGGGGTGTTGGTTATCCAGTAAATGGTTCCTGGAGCACGGTACCTAACCATAACCATACCTCACAAATTAAAATTGTAATATTAAAAAAACAAAACCATATACCGTTTGGTAACTCCCAAATACTCTATAATAATGCACAGTTAATTTTTTTATTTTTTATTTTATTGACTATTTATTAATTATTTTTTTACATTTTTATATGAATTATTATAAATTATATTCGTAGTCCTCCTCACTAGGAAATCCTGTGCTGAGGGGGACTATGTTTTCGATAAGTTTTCAGCGACTTCTATGGTTTAACTTCAGGTTTTCCACAACGATGTTTTTAGTATACTAGTAAGTTCATTTTCCGATAGTTCCTTCAGCCAACATTTAATGTCCCTAATGTAGCTATTTTTTGTTTTAATTTGTTTGATACTAAGTGGGAGTTTGTTGTATAACTTCACTACTAAAAATTCAGAACTTCTTTGTCCAAACGATGAGTTACACTTTGGTATATTAAGTATGTCTGTTTGTTTGGCTCTGGTTTTATGAGTATGTGAGGTGTCTGCCTCTGAAGCACTTTTGAGGTGATGTTCTAGAATGTTTTTGTAATAGATTTTCTGTATGCTTGGAACATCAAACTGTTTAAAAATTTCTATTGTTGACGTACTTATGAGGACCTTTAGTATGGTCTTTATGATGCAATTCTGAGTTACCTTTAGTTGTAAATTAATAGGGTGGAGAATAATTAAAAGGGTGCTCGATTATTCATAATAATCATGCCTTCTTTCAGCGCCGGAAGTATCCATCGTAGACGAGTCCGGCGCCCCTCTACGCGAGCAGTACTACGAAATAGGCTCTACGCTGTACCTGCGCTGCGTGGTTCGCGGAGGACCCACAGTCAGTGGAACCAATGCTGCTACGGTAACTATGAAATCACTTCTTCTCTTGTGTTTGTTTCTAATTTCAGGTGTCACACATTTAAGCGTATTTTCAATGCAACTAGAGCGAGAAAGTTTCCAAAAAAATTCTTCCATTATTTAGTCAGAAATAATTGTTGCCGTTTTCAGAGCAGTGAAACGTCCATAATAATATACCAAAAAAAATTATAAATATAACTCTGTACAACGATAGAATACCATTGTTCATACTAGGCAAGTAAATGATTTAACAAGCCCCCTAAACAAACGTTTTTTTTAATAAATTGAAGATACACTTTACCGCAAACTAATTTCGTTGTGTGATATGTGTAGTATTTTATGCATCTGGAAAAAAAATCTGCATATGAATTATATGTATGTATTTTATTTTTTCTACATTTTCTGCTATTTTTTTGTGTTTATATCTATTTTTCTGTACTTATGTGTTCATGATTTTGAAAGTCTATATGCATGGTAATATTTCTGAAATTATTTATTTATTTAATTTTTATAAGCAATATTTATCAGCCTGAATCACTCATCTACATTGACAAATTCTTCCGAGAAAAGATACTTTTCTCTTTTCTCGGAAGATTTTTTCAATGTAGATGAGTATTTCAGGCTGATAATTATTGCTTATAATAATTGTTACCCTTTGTGCTATGCATAAAAATCTTGTCTAAAAAAACGTTTGTTCATCAATTAAAAATAATTATTTATTTAATATAAACTGCATAAATATGCCATAAACAATGTAATTTAATGTCGGTATATGTCATAGGCATTTATTTAGATAAAATTCTAAACTGGAGAGAGCTGGCACAAAACCGAGATGAGTGGAGGAAGACTCTTGAGGAGGCCAAGATCCACAAGGGGTTGTAGAGCCAATAGTGATGATGATGTCGTAGGCCGATCGTAAAATCAGACAGATCATGATGAAATTGGCCTGCGATATATACACATCACGATCATACTCCCTTTCTATACGCAAGTTTTTCTCAATTAGAGAGGTATTAATTAAAATCAAGAAACATAATAATAGTTAAAATAACGCTATTTTTTTATAAAAATGTAATTTAGTATGTTTATATTATTGAGAAATAAAAAAAAATGCACTGGAACAAAATTATACATCGTCTTGAAGCTTGTTTCCAAAATGAGTGATTTTCAAAGGATAACTTTTTGTGCCACACAATTCTGTCTAGACGCAGTTATTTTGTTAATAAATAGGAATGACAATGAGTATTGTTCTCCAAAAGTTTTCTGGTATAACAAACTGTAAACAAACTTAAAATAACTATATTATTAGTATTTGTGGTTGAATGAAGCAATTGGTTTCTTGTGCTTACTTCAAATATTAACATTCGCATAATTAAAAAGTTTTGGTTAACTTTAAATTCATTTTAACTTCTTTTTGACAAATACAAATTTATTGATATTTTGAAAAACAAACGATAGAAATGAAGAATATTCTTGTGTTTGGTGAATCGGAAGTCAAACGAATTTCATATTAATGCTATAACTGTATTTCACCATCATTAATATCTATATCTATAATAATAATTGGACAATTTGTAGAGCGCCGTTTTTTGTGAAAAATCACCTCAAGGGCGCTTTACAATTCATTACGAATTCGTAGGTTCTATTTTATTTTATTATTTACAGATACATATTCAAAAACACTTATGGATACGACTGTCTGAAAAGATGAGTTTTTAGTTTAGTTCTGAATTCCGCTGAATCTGTGATCATTCTTAACTGCGCAGGTCACTTCCGAAAAACACACTTTAACAAAAAGTTTATGCTTGGGAAAGATACGACTTCGCACGTGGAGGGCATTATATTTAAAACACTGGACATTGCATGACTTTACTTTTGCTAACCTCATCACTGTTGGTTTTACATTTATATTTATAAGAAGATTAATGCCAAATTTGAGTTCATATTTATTTGAAAGACTGGATAATTGTAAGAAATTGCTTTATTGTTACAAAATTAGTTATTTACTATATATTAACCGGCCTTTTACTTCTAATAGCATGGTAATCCTTAATTCTTCGAAACTCCCACTATTGTCAACCCTTCCCCCTCCTTCAATTCCTTCTCTCCATATGTAATCTATAATTAATTTTTTAACTTTAGTATACTTTTATTCCTGAAGAAGTGAACATGGTTCACGAAACATGTTGATAGTGTACAAAAAATAAAGTGATGTAAACTAAGTTATTTTCTTTTAATAAATAAATAATGACATCACAAAGTGACAACCTTTTAGAAGAAGTTTTCATCGAAAAAAAAAAAAAAAAAATTTACTATGTCGCGAGCCGTGAAGCTGAAGGTGAAAGGTTTTTTTTTCTTAACTTGTGGATACGACTGTCTGAAAAGATGAGTTTTTAGTTTAGTTCTGAATTCCGCTGAATCTGTGATCATTCTTAACTCGTGTGGCAGTCCATTTCAGGCTTTAGGTCCTATATCAGATAGAATATTATCATATTTATGTTGAAGGCAAGGCAAGCATTTTGGTTTGAATTTGTTTTACAGGGTTTTTCTATAAAAAATATTACACAAACCTGTGCACGAACGTGTGATTGTTATTGCACTAAATTATGTAAAACAACCATTATAACACGGGCATCAGGCTAACATGGTGGTCGAAAAATCCACTAATAATGTAACCATATTGTGTATGCAATAAATAAAGATAAAGTACAAAAAAAAAAAAATTATTCAAATGGATGGCCATATACGATGTCACACAGTCAAGATAGACAGACTGCGTGCTAAATGGAATAGTGCCAAAAGATAAATAATTAATAAGTGATGATATTGTTTTCCATTTAATCTATTAATTTATTATTCTAGTGTTCTTGGTAAAAAAAAAACTTTTACAATTTTTTTTCATGTAAATTTTAATTCGAATGTAAAAGTTTTTGTGCGTTTTCATCCCGTGACAAAATATCCCACGGACAAAACATCCTCCAATAAAATATCTACTAAAATCTAACGTAACGTAACCTAATCTTATTTTACTATTTTTATAACAATAAATTATTATCTTTTCCAGGATGTCTATATTATTTTGGTCCCATTTTACTATTTTTGAACAATGATTTATTACGTTTATAGGATGTCTGTTTTATTGTTTCCCCATTTTTTCGTTAGGTTTGGTTAGGTTAGGTTTTAGTAGATATTTTATTGGGGGATGTTTTTTTCCTTAGGGTATTTTGTCGGGGATATTTTGTCGCGGATTGAAAGTCGCAAAATGCTATTTTCTGGGCGCTTGTGTTTGTGCGATACAAAGTTATGAATATGTTTTGCAGGTATGGTGGCTCCACGGCCAGAGGGCCTTGCACCGCGACGCCACTCGCGGCGGCGTCGCGGTGAAGACGGAGGTCGGACGGCGCGGCTCCGCTGAGAGCACGCTCAGGGTCAGCAAGCTGGGGCCTTCCGACGCTGGTAACTACACCTGCGCCCTGCCACCCGCCAGAGCCTACTCGGTGCTTGTGCATGTTTTGAATGGTATGAACAATATCATTATAATACTAGATTATTATTACTCAACAAAATCCATATGACTTTTGAATGAGGAACTCATTCAAAAATTATAATTTTACTAGCTGGTACCCGGCTTGCGTTGCAATGCCATATTCAAATAAATACATTGTTTCTCCCTGCATGTCCTATCCCGTGCGTCCCGTTTCCCTCCCGCGTTCCCTTTCCACCTTTCCTGCCTTCCCTCTCCCCTCCCCCGCTCCCCCGTCCCGCTAACCCCCCTCACGCGTTCCATATATTCAGTCACAGTTTAGTTTTCAAAAAGCTCGCGTGCCACGTATTGCATTTTTTTTTTAAATTTAATTTTTTTTTATTTTACACACAACCAATCGGGCCGTTGACCGGCAATCAGAGGTACACGGGTTCAATTCCCGTTGGCGGCCAGTATCTTTTCTCGGAAGATTTTTTAAATGTAGATGAGTGTTTCAAGCTGATAATTATTGAATATAATATTTGTTATCTACCCTTTGTGCTATGCATAAAAATCTTGTTTAAACGTTAGTTTATCAATTAAAAATAATAATTAATTATTTATTAATTATAATGTATCACAAAAATATGATAAGTAACACATTATTCCCAATGAGTTGAGAAGAAAACGCATTACGGGAAGGACAGATAGATATATGTACATTTTACACAGATATTACACGTTTAAAAAATACAATATATTGAAAAGGAAAAAAAAATGTATATATATATATATAAAAATAAATAAAAAATCCATTGTCAAGAATAGAGATTTTAGGAATATTGAGAGACATCCAAACACATAAAACATATAAAAAAAACAAACGTATGAAGGCGAGCCAATATTCACTGGTTTAAATACATTTTCAGGAAATATTCTTTAAGCGTTTTAACTAATATTTTTTTTGTTAGCTACTGAATGCTTTATTTCATTAGGTAATGCATTGTATTGTCTATATGCGATATATTGTAACGAGTTAATACCAAATTTAGTTGTGTGGGTAGATAATGCTAAGTGTATTTGATTTTGGGATCGTGTTTTGTGCTGGTGTACATATGTCTGAATTAAAAGCTGGTCTGATGTTAGTGTGTGAGGATCTATGAATGATTTGTAATATTGCACTAGTGATATTGTTTTTAGGTAGAACCGTAAAAGGAAGTATGTTTGTCTTTGAATATATATGTTTGATATGTGTATCCCACGGTAGATGGTAGATAATCCTTATAGCTCGATTTTGAATCACCTGTATTTCTGATATTTGTTTTTTAGTAATGGTGCCCCAGATACTAACTAAATAACTCAGATGGGATTTCATTCTACAAAAAGATGAATGAAATAGGTAAAGTCGTTCTGAAGTTATGGCGTGACCAAGGAAAGCAGGGATTCATTGTGTAAAAAAAAAAGTTTTCATACTTTTTTTAAGAATGCTACAAAGTTTGGGGATAGATCATTCAACGCGCTGGGTCTTGTCTCTGGGTGGCACAATCTTGGAATGATGAGCCATTCAGTTCGAAGTCAGATACCTACTAGATTTGCTTTGATGCTAATTCTAATAACAAACATTTTTTTTGTAACGGATGTAATCTAAATTAATAACAAAATTTTACAATATTTTATTATATTTATTGGTTTATTTTACGAAAAAAGGTACATTTTTTAGTACTATTTCACCTGCCTGTGTTATGGTAGGTGAAGTTAACAGATTGGAATTATACTTAATACGCTTGAGTTCTTAATATTATTGTATCAGTACGACACAACGCTACATAAAATGAATATTATAATTAAAAACTCAAAAAACGGTCTAAGTGGTATAAAATATCACACAAATCAGAAGTAAAAATGAGCATCAGTAGCAATCGTAGGCATTAGCAAATTATTGTTGCGCGATGGTACTGACTTGATCACATGACACTTCAAAATCCGTCGCGCTAAGTCCTAGTCTAATCTAGTTAGCCTTAAGATAGCAGGAGTTCCTAGATTTTTTTGGTTATTTAATTATTCGCGATCGGTTAAATAATTTATTCGTTGAAGACTATATTAGCGATTATCAAACGAAAATTTGAAACAGAAAATCAGAAAAATATTTGATCGCATCTAGGAATTGAACTCAGGACCTTAGTCATGCCGGGGCTCTGCTGTTATCACTGAGCTACATCGACTCCATCCCCTTCGAAAATATTTAACTGTACTAATTCTTCCACTCAGAACTACAAACATTATCATTTTCTTACTGCATATTTTATTGGCTGCTTTCTTTGTGTAAGATTGCAAGATTCTTCCAGAACTAAATGCAATCTAGATAGTACCTTGGATAAATATAATATATCCATTTTTGTTTTAATGTGCTACTTCTATTGACTTTTCTGTAAGTCTGGGAAGAATATTTAATTTTTATTTTTGGAATAACTTAGTCTGTAAAACCATAAATTGTAATTTTCAATCATTAAATACAAGATTATAGTTTACGATATGATATGTCGCACGTGATATTTTAATTGTGTTTAATTAAAAATGATAATAATAAAATATTCGAATTAGGGATAAACAATTCAAAGATTTGTAATATTGAGCTCTTGCCTGGAAAAATGTTGTTTCAAACAATAGGTATTCTTGTTCCGAGAAAAATGGAAAAAAATGAAACCAGTTGTGTAACATAACATTTAATATTTAAAATACCATAAACATACCTACAATTCTTAAGAGTTTTTAATGAAAATACGAGCAGAAAGGCTATTAAATTAGAATTTATTACTAGAATTTATGCTGATTTAGTTGATTTTATGTTGTTTATCAAAATTTCGCACAAACATTTTTTTTACGCTTAGTACCTTACAGAAAGCAACATGCTCTTCTAACATAAATTTACACATGTCATTGATATTTTTGAGCTTAAACAACAACAAAAAAATAAAAATAAATGAAATCATTTACTTTTGCGATATTTTTTTGGAGATCTACAACATTATTTCACAAAACTGCTTTAGCTGCTAAAAAGCAGCCTTATTAAAAAAAATGGGAAAAATCTACTTTTCTGCATTCTTCAGCTTCTTGGCTTTGAATTGTTTCTAGTTAAGCAATAAACTATATTTAAATAACTTTAGTCCGCCTCGGCACAGGACCCCCTGGTGAATAGGACTAAGAAATACAATATTTTATACTTAATTTCACCATTATATGTTGTATGTAAAATTATTTTATATAGTCGCTAAAATAAAAAAAATAAGACGTTTGTGTTCTCCATTTATTCATATGAATTAAACCATGCTCCGTGATTTCGATTATACAACGTTTTTCCACAAACCAAACTTTAAAATGCACAATTGCACAGGCCTAACAAAATTTCTTTACCATGATCCCTACCTTAAAATATGGATATTTATATGCCCAAAAGTATTCAATCAATAACTCAACATTGATAATTTTATTGGATACAACATTACGAACATGGCTTCCATTATCACCTATTAAACGCTTTCATAAGCATTAAAAATCTTTCAAATAGAGCATTCACTCTCATTAATTGTAGTTTTAATTGTCTAAAGAGCGATGTTTTCTGGCAGGAAAATTTGCCTGATTGCGGCAAGGATTAATTTGTATGCCGAAAGCGACCGTTCTCGTAAACTGATTGGACAATATTTAAATATGGGCAGGGGACACATGTGTAAACGTCCCTCCAGTAAATTACTTCTTCATTCATTTAGGTTTATTACACACTGCCTATTCAATACTACCCATGCTGGTAGAATCCATGTTTTCACAATTAATTGAAAATCAATTAGCAGAAAAATTAAAACTACTATTCTGCAACTGCAATTTAAATATTAGAAATAAAATGTGTTTTGAAAGGTCTTTTGCGAGCACCGCTTAATTTCTTCTGGAAATACAAATTTAAAGTGTTCCTACGTTTGGTGAATTAGCAGGGGTGCCCGGATTCATGGGGTGAGATTTATCCGGAACTTGGCGGCTGCGGAACCAACTGCTTTGCAAGCCTAAACAAAAAAAAAACAAATAAATTAATTACTTCTAGAAATAGAGGTTTAAAGTGGTTCCTACTTTTGGTGACTTAGCAGGGGTGCCGGGTTCATGGAGTGAGATTTGTCCGGAACTTGGCGGCTGCGGAACCAACTGCGTGGCAAGCCGGATCGGGATAGACTGGTTGAGGGAGACTTTTTGACCTCTTCGCAGTACTCTCTCAACCCATGCACCGCAGTGATAGGAATGGAGGCATGCGTCCGTTACTAAACCCCAGATTCCCACCCAGACTTCATATCTTTTTCATTTCCAGAACTTCCTATTCCTTCTTTCCTAAAAAGACACTCGACAAACCATCCCAAAGTCACTGTGGGTACTTATTTTCCTCAGGGACTCCTGTGTGGAGCTAATTAAAAAAAGGTATTGCTTACATTTCACATGTAACTCTGGCACTAATCAGTGTTTTAAAGTTTTTTACACTGATTACGTGAAACCTTTATAGCGCATGTTGAAAATGATGCCAGAAACTGCGATGTCCTAGAAATCTTTGTCAGACAATCTGCGACAAATTGACTACACCTTAGCTAACAGTCAGGGGCGTGCACTCCATATAGGCACATAAGCACTGCCTACCCTAACGTATTTGTAAAACATAAGCATGTAAATAATATTATAATTTATTAAAAAATTGCTAAAAATAAATACACACTTTCAAAAATAAGCGCGACAAAGATGAGCAACCGAAACTACGCGAGTGCCAAATCAAACGGCATGCTACAAACGTGGCATAAACTGTAACTAGAAACTACTCCTCCGACTGCATCACTAAAATGCGGCCTAAGCAGGAATTATTTTTGCTTAGAGCTAACTTCATACAAGATATAATATCAATGTTTACGAAATGCACGTAGCGTAGAGTAGAACTGTCGTTTTGAATTTGCTTCTATGAGGTTTTTTTGTTAGTATCAGGCAGTGCTTTCTGGAACAAATTAGCAAATGGCAATCGGTGACAACAGTGACATCTGTTGTTATCTGAAGTATGAAGTGTGAGAACAACGCCAACGGCCTTTATCAAGGCCACCTCGGATATCCAGTAATTGGCTTGTGATAATATGCTTATAAATGAAGCGATTATTTATTAATATTATTATTGGATATTTGATGTGGCTTAGATAATCCAAACCTACATCATCTGCAGCCAGCAGCAAGCACATTTAGCGAAAACTTGTACGAAGGGAGTTATCTGTGGTAAGTTTATTTATTTTTATTTGAATGAATTCGGCGGTTTTCTTACTGTCTACACTGATCAAAAGCTCTGTGCACGCCACTGCTAACAGTAACAGAGTATTTGCAGCCTCTAACGATAATTTAAATTTATAATTTAAACTTAGGAACCCTGGTATATTTCTCTAAACGCCACTCAATTAATCAACGTACCACAGTTCAACATCCGCACAAAATCTTGGCTAAGACAAGAATCCGTAATGGACTAATGGACGGCGAGTCCATAAACCCTAAAGACTATTTCCTTATAGGAGTACACAGTTGATGGTCTGGGAATGCCCTAGTGTTGGTCTGAGTTAAGTGGATTGTTCCCCGGAACATACATTCTCCTGCGGCCTGGAATAACGTCTTATCTTGCCTCACCACCTGCTCGGCCACGAAGTAAGAACCCGCCTAATTATTTGCGGAGATAATAAATATGATGACTTTGCACCATTTTCGCAACTCTGCATTTATCAAGCAAGTGCAGAGTAATTTTCTTAAAATTAAAGCTTAGCTGAATGCCGTGTGTGCATAATTTTGCTGGATTCTTGCATACTTGGGATGAATTATCACTATTGTGTTATTAAACTTTTTTTAAGAGTGGTAGGTCCTTTGTCCAGAGTTTAAGAGTCAAGATTATCGCAATTAAATAATTAAAACATTGCGGTGCAGGAAATTTTATTTGTTATCATTCTTATTTTTTCACACCGTTAAAATTAGCTCACACCGCCATCTGTTAAATACTTATTGAACTTACAGATAATTACATAGCATTGTCCTATGTATAACAAATATTTAACGAATATTTAATTAGCAATAATAAATATAAGGGTCAATAATTGATAAATTATCCTATCTTTTAAGTTGGACCAAATTAGACACAGTAAGCCAAATTTCATCAAAATCGGTTAAGTGGTTTCGGAGTTAATTTCGAAGAAACATCGTGACGGAGATTTTTATATATAAAGATGATGAATTTTATTCAGGATGAAGAAAATAAATGCTTAATAACTATAAACATGATGAAATTGTTTAACATACGTATTCGCTTGCTCTAAAAAGCGTAGAAAGACTAAAAAAGAGTTTTAGGGGTGCATTTTACTACACTTTTTTTTACATCAGCTCCCCACAGGAGGCATCTGGGTGTAGGTGTGTCCAGGAGTCCAGGAGTGACGGACATATAAATCCATACTTCCAACTGCGGAGCAAGGCGATGGGTCGAGAGAATCTGGTTGGAGAGGTCAAAAAGCCTCCCTCGAGGACTCTCTCCATCCGGCCCGCCACTCAGAGGGAAGACTCACTCAAGACAAACTCCCATTAATCCGAGCACCCCTGCCAAGTTACTAAACGTAGCGAACCACTTGGGGTGACCTATGGCAGGGTTGTTGGTTAACTAATAAATAGTTCCCAGGGCGGCGGTACTCATACCCGCCTCCCAAATTGGAAACGTAAAATGAACTAGTGAGAATTAGTTAGTTCATCAATTAGTTCATTTTATTTCATTATAATAAGTTGCTTTTTTAAAATAACTATGCCAAATTTTAGCCATATAACAGAGGAAGAATTAAAAGTTCGAAGGGGTGCAAGAAGTTATCGGTTTACGTGACTGGGGAACATTAATTAGTGGCCAGGTGTGCAAGGTAGGTCGTGGAGAAATTTGGCAAGATGGTTGCCAACATTCTTTCTCGTAAGAAAGTTTAAGTTATTTATTTAGTATGCTTCCACATCACCATATTATTTAGCAGTTAACCCTTTCATACCTTAAATAAAACTGACAGTAGTTATAGGACATAATATTTTATGCTTATTCCAACGTCCATCTAGAATTTTAAATTGCGTTAAATTTTTAAATAATTTAAAAATTTGAGTTTTTAATTTTTTTTCTTTAAGTATCTAATAATTACATAATTATTAAACATTGAAAAAGTAGCTTCAAAAATCAAATTTAAAAAAAATCTGGAGAAAAATTCAGTCGAGAATTAACACAAAAACCTGAATCTAGAATTGAAAAAAAAAAACGAAAACGAAAATAAAACCAATAATAAATTTTTAAATATATAACCACGGTCTGAAAGGGTTGTGTTTTAGTGTAATTATCTTTCTATTTTCTGTTTATAAATAAATAAAAAAAATGCCTGTGGGGACGGGCGGCGTGAATTTGAGTTTTTATACAAATCATTCAAAATTTTGCCTACTTGACTTTTAAAACTAGAGAAAAATTACTGTCAACAATAAATTTAAAAATATATATATGCGTAAAACCTAAGCAACGCTTAAGACTACAGCTAATAAAAAATAAATTTTTCCTGTTTTTAGTAAAATGCATTAACTTTAATTTTTGGAAAAAATCTTACTTTTTTTTTTCTTTCTCATAACTAGTTTGCATTATTTTATTCAGTTAATATTTATAAATATTTTTCCGAGAACGATAAGAACTTGTTTCGATGTACCTTTTTAATTCTTCTCGTATATACTATAATATTTTTTTAATTTTTATTTTTTATTTTATTTTTTTCTTTATTCATCATATAATTTGTGTACAGTTTTACAGATGATTCGACTACCACGCTAGGCACATGTCCGTATTATGGTAGTCGAATTACATCGCTGGTTAGTAAATAAATGAATAAATGCACCTGGTTCCTTCCAGGTATCGCGCGTTCAATTCATCTGCTATAAGTCTATGGGGGCATGTATGTGTATTATGTATGTACATCAAATGAGCATTGCTGTGTACTTATAGGTTTATTAAACAATAATTCAGCACCATAATTTACATTTTGTACAAGATTATTTATCGAGAAGTGGGGAGCGAACACGCAGCAATTCGCGAGCCGTTTGATCGGCGGCAATCGGAAACAGAATGAATCTTCTTTTCGTTCGACGCCAATCGCTGGAGTAAAAGGTCTGTATCCACTATTAGCACACAAATAGCTAAAAGGAGGAACAGCGTCGCGAATGTACTGCATTGTTCGTTAGCCACATAGTTTATCATTGCAGAAGCAACATTTTTCCAATACAGTATTCATGGTAATAGAAGTTTTTCAACTTTTTTTAAATTTTGTTACCCGAGAATGTTTGTCTTTCTTAAACAAATAGCTAAATATTAATAAATCACGTAATTTTCATCGTTATCAACAATAGGCTATAGTTATGTGAAATTAGCTCCCCTAATAATCTAAGTTTGTTTAAATCTCCAGATCTTTTCTTATTTATAGCTGAGAGAATGATCTCAGCTATAAAAATATTTAATCTCTTAAGTTGAAAACTATTTTGATTAATAATAAATTATCAAATGAAACTTTTAGTTGGTATCAAGCTTCTAAAAGTTTTAAATGATAATTGCAAAGTTAGATGAGCGATCTTAAACTTTCAAAATCGAAATATGATCGGAGCTTTAACTAATCACCATATAAATATTAAAGTTAAATTGGATTAATAACAAAATATTGCTTTTGTGTTACTAAATGAAGGCGGAAGACAATATAAAAGAGATACTTAAGTAAAGTGAGGCTTTCGTAGAATATTCTCTGGTATAGGTTGGTTCACATTAATCTTACTTACTGGTTACGCCAATACATATACCTACACATACACACACCTACATAGCACACATACATACTGTTGCTGCTTGGGATTGGTATTAATATTGTTGCAAATCCTGTCCTACCTTGTTCCCAAAATCCGCACCTATAACTACCTTCACCACGTCAGTCTGCAATCAACAGCCCGCGCCGCAACATACCTTACTATAGCCACCGTGCTCCCGCTACCTGCAACATTGACCTAATTCCGCCGTGTCCGCCGTGTAAACGAAACGCACGCTTATTGCTGTTTTCAGTGCCAATTGGACGGGGAGAAAGAAGACAAAATTGCCAGCATACAAGTTCTTTATCCTGTTTCGGTGAGTCCTTTCCTTTATATGCAGCATATGTTTTTTCCTCATTCCAAGCAGTAAACAGTAACAAAAAATTCAAGGTCCTTCGTCAGTCAATTTTCGCACATAACAAATCCACTCTACACACTATCTCAATCATCTTGATCCAAACGAGCCGGACATTTTTGAACCATAATATTAGTAGATAATAATCCAGCAGAGTGTGAATACGTTTTACAATACCGCATATAAATAATTACCCGCATACCCGCAGTTTGATATACCTACATGAGTAATTTTGTTTCTTTATACCTATCGTATTATGGTTGGAAATAACATATTTACCCGCTATTAGAATAAATAGATACAAGACACTGCTTTGATATTTATTTCTGATAACTCATGTAATTATATCTTGCTAATCAAATCGCATTACCTACCTTATAAATAATACGATTATTTCTTAATGTTCGTATTGTTTATATTATTGGATTACATTACAAATAGAATAATACGATCGTAATATTTATAATTTGTTAATGATAATAAACGCAAAATAAAATAGTGCACGGCGCATCTGTTAACCTTTCACAGCTCACCAGTCAATTTAACCCCGTGCGGTTATCACTGTGAAGTAATTAAATATTTATTAAATATTAATTAATTAATTCCGCATAAATAATACAGACACATTATTTTAACCGCAGTTTTAGTTGTTTATCGTCTCATATTTTGTAAAATATAACCGGAATAAATAAAATGGCTACAAGCGCGTCATCCGGGTCGTCTCGGGACGAAAGACGTCTCAAACGTTTAAATGCTAAACTATCAGCTAGCTTTGCAAGCTTACAGTCGGTGTATGACAAGATAAGGAAAGCTTCGGAAAGCATTAGCAATCGCCAATCTTTTTTGTCAGGCGCAACTACTGTTGAAAAAATTCGTTCTGAATTTATAACAATTTTAGATGAAAAGGTGGATTGCGAACTGGAATTGAATCCGGAAGCAATTGCTGAATACTCTCAATTAAATGCATTTGAAGAACTCTTCGGGGTTATTAAATATACCGAAGCAAATATGCTGTCCAATCCAGTTGCGAAACCTCGCCGTCAAATTAAGTTACCGCCTTTGGAAATAGCGTGCTTTGACGGAAAATTAGATAATTGGCCTCTTTTCTATGAAACATATAATTCGGTTATACATTTGAATGATTCTCTGGATAATACTGAAAAGATGCAGTATCTGATGTCTAAATTGACCGGAAAAGCATTGAATATTTGCAAAATTATTACGCCTACTGGTACAAATTATCAAGTTATTTGGGACGCATTGTGTACTAAGTATAATGATCAACGCGTTCTTGCTGAATCATACTTTGACCGATTGCTGAAATTGCCTCCAGTTAACTCGGCCACGCCCGCTTCTTTAGAGAATTTCGCAGATGCATACTCCGCTAACATCGCCGCGCTGAAGCAATTAAAAATAAAAGACCTCGCAGAATTCATATTGCTACAACTGGGTCTTAAACGGCTTGACATAGAGACTGTAAAGGCTTTCGAATCTTCTATTAAAAATAATGAAAATTTACCTTCCAGCGCGGAACTAATCGACTTTGTAAGACAACAGCAACGAATTCTCAACCGCGCGCAAATTACGCAACCGACCTCGAGCCGCGTTGGCTCAAACATTAATTATACCGCTAAACCGCAAAAAACTAATTCCGCAAAGGCATTTATTAATGTCGAAAAAATCGATAATCACTCCATCGAAATTTGTTTTTGTTGTCAAAAGGGATCGCACCCTTTATACCAATGTTCTAAATTCACAAGTCTAGAACCACGCGATCGATTTAACTTTATTAAGTCATCGAATATTCGAGTTTGTGTGAACTGCCTCAGTACTAGGCACATCACAAAAGCTTGTAAATCAAAGAGTACATGCAAAACATGCGCGCTCAACCATCATAGTTTATTGCATTTCAAACAAACTGATGGGCGAAAGTCACAAACAGACCCAATACCATCTCCCGCGTTACAAGCAGATGCCGATAATGATAACTTAAATTCTTTGAATCCGGTTTCGCTATGTGTAACAAATTCATGCCCTAGTGCAAATACTACTGCACTCTTAGGAACGGCTGTTTGCACTACCAGAGACGCTAAGGGCCAGGTACAGACGTTACGGGCTCTAATAGATAGCGGCTCCCAAAGGGACATAATTACGCGCAAATGCTGTTCACGCTTGAATCTTACGGTGCGGTCATCTCCAAGTACTTACGTCACGGGAATAGGTGACGTAAGAAATGTGACAAATGGCGTAACTTGCTTAAAGTTACATTCCCGCTATGACATCACTCAGTCGTATACGATTAAACCATATGTAGTAGAAACTATAACCAGTGAGTTGCCTACTGTTAACATTAACCGTTCCTCTTTGTCGTATCTTGACAATTTGCCCTTAGCAGACACAACATTCTGTACGCCCGGTGAGATTGATATTATCTTAGGATGTGACATATTTGCTCGCATTCTAAAGGCAAACAAAATATCAGGTTCTCTCGGCCAGCCATTTGCTATTGAAACCACTTTGGGATATCTCATCTTGGGTACTGCCCCAACGATGATTGAAAACCCAAGTATAAACGCCACGCAATCATTTTGTACGTTCACGCAAAATAATGATTTTTGCCTGTCGCGCTTCTTCGAATTGGAAGACATTCCAGATGAGAAGTTTTTAACGCCTGATGAACAAGAGTGTGAGGACATTTTTAAACTCACTACCTCTCGTGACACGGCAGGTCGTTATATCGTCGCGTTGCCGTTTCGAAACAGTCCCTCTGTTCTCGGTGAATCGTTACCCGCCGCCGAACGCAGGTTTCGATCTCTCGAACGCCGCTTGATATCTCAACCCGCAATAAAGTTAGAATATGACAAAATATTACGCGAATACCTACAGAAAGGGTACATTTCGCCGGTCGACAATTCTGACTTACCTCATTACGTTATACCGCATCATATTGTAGTTCGTGAAGATAAACTTACTACTAAAATTCGCATGGTGCTAGATGCGAGTATGAAATCCGATTCGGGTTATTCGCTTAATGACATCCTACATACCGGAAAGAATTTACAAGGTGATTTGTTTCGCATTATCCTCAATTTCAGATTGTTCGAAATAGCTATAACCGCTGACATAAAACAAATGTACCTACAAATCGTAGTGCAAGAAGAATGCCGTCGTTATCAGCGCATGCTGTATAGATTTAACAATAGTGACCCTTTACAATTGTTCGAATTTAATCGCGTCACTTTCGGCATGTCTTGTAGCCCATTTTTGGCTATGCGTTCACTGCGTCAACTCGCAACGCATGAAAAACCTCGTTTCCCACTCGCGGCAAACTTGGTGGAAAATGGCTCATTCTACATGGATGATTTCGTCACCAGTTGCTCATCAGTCGAGGAAGCTACCGAGTTGTCGACGGAATTAATTCAGTTATTCGCTGCCGGAGGATTCGACCTTGTAAAATTCTCTTCTAATTCTCCAAAGTTTTTATCCACGATTCCTACAGCTCGTCGTGTTAAGGAACATGTGGAATTTAATCCCGATGAAAACCTAAAAATACTAGGGCTTCATTGGATACCCGCTTCTGATCATTTTGTATTTGTCGTACACACCGACGAAAGAACGTGTACTAAACGAAATATTCTCTCGACGATTGCTCGTCTTTGGGATTTGATGGGTTTCGCCGCACCAGTTGTATTATTGGCTAAGCTGATAATTAAATCTCTATGGGAGTATAACCTGAATTGGGACGATACTCCTCCTGAAACAGTTGTCACACTTTGGCGACAGTTTAAAAAGGAATTGCCATTACTGCAATCTATTAAAATTCCTCGTTTTTTAGGAATCGAACCCCAATGTGTATTAACGCTTATAGGGTTTTCAGACGCAAGCGAACGCGCATATGGAGGTGTTATTTACTTACATGTTTACTGTCCGAATACTGATAAAACCACAATTAATTTATTATGCGCTAAATCCAAGGTCGCTCCGGCTAAGACGATTTCACTTGCGCGATTAGAACTATGTGGAGCGCTAGTACTTGCACGATTAATGCATACGGTCAGTAATACCTACACATCAAATTCAAACGCTCATACGACTTTAGCTTTTTGCGACAGCACGGTTGCTCTAGCTTGGATAAATTCACCGCCTGCAAGATGGCAGACCTTCGTTGCCAACCGCGTCTCACAAATACAAAACCATCTTGGGGCTGAATGCTTCCATTATATAAGAGGTCAAGACAATCCCGCCGACTGCTTATCGCGGGGTCTTACTCCCGCTCAGCTAATAGACCATCCGTTATGGTTTAACGGTCCCGTATTTGCCCAATTACCTAAAAGTGATTGGCCTTTACAACGTTTTGATACGAAATCGATATCTGATCCACCCGAATTAAAAACAAAAATTTTGATGTCCGTTCAAGACAATAACCGCCCAAAAACAATTGCTCCACCGTTATTGTGTGCACTAGCTTCTCGTGTTAGTTCATGGCCGAAATTAATTCGAATAGTAATTTATGTTTTTCGTTTCATTAAGAAATTACCACGAGCATTCGAATTAAGCCATATCTTAGTTGCAGAAATCGCTGTTATAAATTCTATACAGCAAGAACATTTCTCCGAAGATATAAAGGCAGTCAAAGATGGGAAGAAGGTTCGGCGAGCGATTGCGAAATTAAATCCGTTTCTTCATGACGGAATTCTAAGGGTAGGAGGCAGATTGAGTAACGCTGAACCAGAATTTGACAGTCGTCATCCCATTCTATTGCCCGCTCGGGATAATGTAGTCAATTTAATAATAGACTACTATCATATAAAGAACATACCGCAGGGCCGTCGTTAAACTCTGTCCCTTACCGTCACAATAGATTTAACGACATCTTAGAAGTTAGTTCATAATACTTTAATTTTTAAAAATCAATTAGATTAGTTTCATTGTTAAATAGGTACCAAACCCTACTAGTTTTATCTACCGCAGGTTCAGTATTATTTATTGAATCCTTTCAAGTCATATTTTTCGTTTCAATGTTTTTTATTCATTTTATTTCCTTGCTATATCAGTCATTTTGACCATTTGGTGAAGCATTTATATAACTTACATAATATTTTCGTAACTTTTACATAATTTATTACATTCTACCGCGTGTCATTATAATTTTGTTTGCGCATTGAAACGTATTGGCACTCTTTTGGTTTATGGAAGTGGATTCTTTCATCCCCTTCCAGGCGGGGGGCATGGTTACGCCAATACATATACCTACACATACACACACCTACATAGCACACATACATACTGTTGCTGCTTGGGATTGGTATTAATATTGTTGCAAATCCTGTCCTACCTTGTTCCCAAAATCCGCACCTATAACTACCTTCACCACGTCAGTCTGCAATCAACAGCCCGCGCCGCAACATACCTTACTATAGCCACCGTGCTCCCGCTACCTGCAACATTGACCTAATTCCGCCGTGTCCGCCGTGTAAACGAAACGCACGCTTATTGCTGTTTTCAGTGCCAATTGGACGGGGAGAAAGAAGACAAAATTGCCAGCATACAAGTTCTTTATCCTGTTTCGGTGAGTCCTTTCCTTTATATGCAGCATATGTTTTTTCCTCATTCCAAGCAGTAAACAGTAACAAAAAATTCAAGGTCCTTCGTCAGTCAATTTTCGCACATAACAAATCCACTCTACACACTATCTCAATCACTTACATTAAATTACTTTACTGATAAATAATATTTTGTTTTGAGTAATTCAAGCAAAAACTAATATTACATTTAAATTTAAATGCCTTTTTGTGAAGCGTTTGAAAATACTTAAATTATACATTATTTAATAATTTTAGGTATCGCGGTGACTGTTAAAGCCAACCCAATATTGACACTGATGTATGGCTTGCATACAGCACATTTGGTCGTCTCAACTAACTCAATAATTGTCGTGCGACCTACTTTAGTTTGCAAAACATTTTTTTTGTTATTTTAATTTTTTTATATTTAAACACTTTTTCATAACTTCTTAAAACGTAATAATGCTCTTTAAGTGGTCTTATTTTTAGATTTTTGAAAATAACTACATTTATTCGACTTCAATAAATAAAATTTAAAGATTTTGAAAATAAGGTTATTTAATAATGTACGTTTGCTCTAGTTGTCCCTTTTTCGCTAAAAATAATAAGTGGGCGTAAAAAAGACAAATGGGTGTTTTTGCAGGTACTTTGCTGTCGGAAGTGTAAAATACACCAACCAATTATTGGTCGTCTCAACTAACTCAATAATTGTCGTGCGACCTATTTAGTTTGCAAAACATTTTCTTTTTTATTTGAACTTTTTTTTAAATGTAAACAATATTTCATAACTTCTTAAAACGTAATAATGCTCTTTGAGTGGTCTTATTTTATGATTTTTGAAAATTACTACATTACTTCGAAATTTTTATTTATTTAGGATACGATGTGTGCAAATTTCAACACTCCAGAGATTTTTCATTAAAATGTAATAAATTGCTTATTTTAAGTTAAGATTATTCTGAAGAAACGTGGTTTTACACTAACTGACTGATGCGTAATGAATATTCTTCACGATTTTGCACGATATGTACCAAAAAATCAGAGTGTGCAATCACACGCGGTAGAAGCGAAACCTTTAGAAAACTAAAGTAAAGTGGGGAGACTACGAAACACTGCACAAAGAGGATACCGATCATACTATCTCAGACTCTTGCAAGACTAAATCCTTTAGATGTATGTGTTTGTCTCTTTTTAGTGTCGCTATTTTTCGTTTCGTCGAGCTTCAAATTACAATCTTGCTAAAAAGGTTTTCACTTCAAAAAACTTCTAAAAAAATCGCAAGTGAATTTTTCGTTTAAGACTAAACTTAAGTAGATATCTAGAGTATAAATGTATGTTGTGAAAGTAGCAAGTAACAGTTTTATGTTGATTTCGTGGGCTGTGCAACTAGCGAAGGCTTTTATAGGCCGGTACTAAAACCGGTTCTAAAGAAAAGCCTATTATTAGCTCAAAAAGATATTAAAGATTCAGAAAATAATACTTCTTCAGTCATGAAATGACTACTTAAGTCGAGACAGTCTAAATATGGCTTGTTAGGATGTTCGGCTAGAGTCTGATGGATCGATCTACTCCTTTTTTAACGCGAGTTATAAATTTTTTTTTTCATTAGCTCCATTCAGAAGGCCTTGAAGAAAATAATTCCCATCAGGGCCTATGTCATTTTTGGGGACGCTGTGTGGAGATTCTTCTTAGGAAAGGAAGGAGAGGAAGTTCTTGGAAGGAAAAGGGTATGAGGGGTGGGTAGAAATCTGGGGGTCAGAGTGTCCAGGAGTGACGCATTAAAAAATCCATCCCTTCCATTGCGGTGCAAGGCGATATTTCGGGAGAGTACGGCTGGAGAAGGCAAAGGAACTCCCTCAACCATTCTCTCTCGATTCGGCCTGCCACGCAGTTGGTAGTTAGACGCATACAATGAACCTGGGTACCCCTGCTAGATCACAAAATATAGCGAACCACTTGGGGTGACCTATGGCAGAGGTGTTGGTTATCAAATAAATGGTTCCCATACCCGCCTCCCAAATTGTGACCTTTTGTATAAACAAGTTTGCATCTTCTTTGTTTTGAAGTGTAGATATACGTAATATATGGAAGGCAGAATATTCAGAATCGAAACGTTACATGAAATGGCTTTAGCCGTATTTAGTGAACAGATTTGAATGGCCAAGTACCTACACATAACTATCATCTTCCCCATATCCTTTCACTGTCCATCTCCTTTTCATTGTCACTTTATGTACCTATGGCAGGGGTGTTGGTTATCTAATAAATGGTTTCCGGGTCAGCGGTACCCATTCCCGCTTCTTAAATTGTAAGAATTGTTTTTTTTTTATGTTTCATTCATCTTGGGATAGGTGCACCTATACAGTATTTATGGACTGCTCGCCACTGATTAATTTTTTTTTTTTTTCATTTATTTATTAGAGAAGATACATTATTTATACAGCAAAAATAACATATAAAATATAATATTTATATTTCAAAATAATCTTTTTTTGATACAAATAAACTATATAATAAATTTTCACTGTTTTTTTTTGTTGTATGATATTTCTCTTCTATAGAAGCAGACGCTTGTGATTAGAAGAGGGACGAATATCGGGATGAAAAAATATTTAAAATATATTAACAAAATATATTTTGAATCTTTTGATTTAATTGTGGTAGATACTTAAAAAAAAACAAATTTACAAGTTATATAAGTTATTATGATAAATTTTATCAATTTGTTATTTTTACTTTAAATTGCTCTTTAATTGCTTTTAGTAGGCATTTATCGTCTTCGATTGTTCTTATTTTTTCAGGTAGGCTATTGAAGTATTTTTTTCCTAGATATGTGTAATGATGTTGTGCAAATGAGGTGTTACATTTTTGTGTTGGAAATATATGCCTTTGACGAGTACGACTTTCAGTTAAAAAGCTATGATTTTGTTTTTCTTTTATTATTTGGATTATTATATTTTTTCGAACTAGATCATTAAATTTTAATACTTTAAATTCTTCAAAAATAAGGTGAGTTGGATAATCTCTTCGTTTTTTCAATATAATTTTTATAATTAGACGTTGCACAATTTCAACAGGGAGTAGATTTGTTTTGTATGCAGCTCCCCAGCTTACTACAGAGTATTGGAGATTTGACTGTACTATAGCATGGTAGACTGATGTTAGATTTTCTAATGAGAGAAAGTTTCGGATTTTTAAAAATATGTAAATTAATTTCCTTATTTTGTTAACGGTAAGGTTGATTTGATCTTTCCAGTTCAGGTTTTTGTCTATTATTATTCCTAAGTATTTGATTTTATTCGAAATTTTTAATGTGGAACAGTTTATTTTACAGTTATTTTTTTGTGATCTTTAGAATTGTCATGTATAATTATATCAAAATTTACCGGAACGTCCTTTGATTTTATTGCAAATGGTATAACGTGAGTTTTTTCACTATTAAGAGATGGTAGATTTATATCAAACCAGTGTTTAAGTATGTTTATGTCTTCTGTTGCTTTTTGTTTTACAACTTGCCATGTGATTCCACTTTCAATAAGTACTGTATCGTCGGCATAAGAGGTTATACTACCATGAAGTGACTGTGAGAATATACCGTTTACATATAAGATGAATAATATAGGACCTAGCACAGTACCTTGTGGAATTCCATATTCAGATGTCTCTTCGTCGCTATAAATGTTATTTATTTTGACACATTGAGGGCGATTTTTTAGGTAGCTTTTTATCCAATTTGCTACGTTTTCATTAATGTTCAAATTATCTAATTTTTTCATAAGTTTTTTATGGGATATGCTGTCAAACGCTTTTCTCAGATCTATAAAAATACCTATACATTTATTGCTCATATCAAGGTTTTTATATATGCGTGATGTGACATTTGCAATCGCGTCTTGTGTGCTGCGCGCTTTTCGGAATCCGTATTGATTGTCGTGAAGTATTTTGTTATTTTCAATAAATTCCATTAGTTGAGATTTTACGATTTTTTCAAATATTTTTCCAATATTTGAAATGAGGGAAATTGGTCGATAATTAGTTACATTTTGTGCGTTTCCACTTTTGAATATAGGTGAGATAATTGTCCCCTTATAATTAGATGGAAATATTCCATTTTTTAAACTTAAATTAATTAGGTGAGTTAATGGTTTTATCACGTGGCTTTTAATAGATTTTAACATATTTGCAGTTATGTTGTCAAAACCCGGTGACGACCCTCCTTTCATTTTTTCAATAATGTTTAGAATATCTACTTCCTTGATCATTTTAAAATGGTACAGTGAGTTTACACTGTGTATATCTTCAATAATTTGTTGAGTTGTCGCTCCCTTTGTTTCATTAATTTTTTTAGCGAGGTTTTGTCCAACTTTCGCGAAGAAGGAGTTGAATATATCCGCGCATTTTTTAGGGTTTTCCTCTGCATTTATTTTTACGTCATTTTCGTCTACAATTACCTTGATTGAATGTTTTTGTTTATTGTTATCTATTGCACAGTTAATTGCTTGCCAGATTATTTTTGGATTGTTTTCAGAACTTATTATTTTATGTTTGTAATATTCATCTTTACTAATTTTTATTAAGCGTGTCAATTTATTTTTATAATTTTTATAATTAAATTCTATTTTTTTGTCGTTTGGGAATTTTATTGTTTTTTTGTAAAGCTTACCTTTTTCTTTGATTGCCACTTATGTTTCTACAAATTTATTAGGCAATTAGTTTTGTGATCAACCGTGCCTTTTTCATGACCTCATAACAATATCGAAAACAATTTCGAAAATTTGTGACAGAATGAAAAGGTTTCAGAGATCGCGGATTTAAAAAAATAAAAATCGCACCCTCCTTGAATGTATGGTGCTGAGTGAGAAGGTTATAGAATAATTCTATAAAATGGAATGGGATGAATAATTCCTGAAAGATAAAACGCTTTGCAATGTACCCATTTGGCATTACGCCAGTCCGGGAATTCCTCGCGTAGCTTTTAAAGCAAGATACAATGTGCCACGTGATAAAGAATAAGAAAACCAAATAGAGATTTTCGTAGAAAGGTGAAAAAATTCATTATGCTGCTCTGTAGCAATGGGAAGATTGTAAAAAAATCTCTTTGTTAGCATGCAATATGATCCTCAAATTCCATGCGAAGTAACTTCTTTTCAATTGGCATTTCGCAAGGAATTATGCTTTTGGATGGTAATATTAATGTTTAAGTATAAAGGGTTTGATACTTTATATGAAGAATTTTAGTTTGATAACGCTCTTTAACATATTAGTTAATAGTTTCTCTTCCTAGATCGCACGCAATCTTTGTGGTTTTAGATTTTTTTAATTGTACAACTGATATAGATTTACAACTAATCTACTAAACGTACTGTTCATCGCAATCCTTAAACATAACCATCTACCGAGTACAATGATGAAAACAATTGTAACCCCGATACTGAAATCGAGAGAGCCCGACATGATGAACTCCAGCAATTATCGGCTAATACCCTAGGCAACTATAATTGAAAGACTATTTGAAAGGATAATAAATTCTAAATGAAAAAGAACGTAAAATCTAAAGAATAATAAGACAAGTCTGAAGACAATCAGATGGGTTTTGAATATAGGTTACCCAGTATGGCAATATTCGCTGCAAATCAAATAATATAATTTTACAAGAAACTCAAAATACTGTTTCGTATGTTTCTTAGACCTAAGTAAAGCCTTCAACAGGGTCATTCTAAAACCTTATAAGAGAAGTTGATAGAAACGTTCCAACAATAAATATCATCACACCATCCCGATGGCACTGCCAGCAGCAAACTTTATACAGTGAAAAAGGACGTACACACAGGCGATATACTCGCAATCAGGAGTAAGGCAAGAAGGGTGTATGTCTCCCATCCTGTTTAATGTACACATGGACAAGTAATCAAATAGCCTTGAAATCAGAGAAGCTAATTTATGCCTAAATCACGTAAGCAATGCGGGCGAGTTGATACTCCTGGATACGCCGATCAATGGATGGTAATATCATTAAAAGTCTGTGAATAATAATATGCAAATGACCACAACACGATATACAAACCCAAAAAGACAAAGTCGCATTCCTCAATGGAAAAATCCCTTGAAAATGCTCCCCGTATAACTTAATGAGATAAACATAAATACATCTAAGAAAGTAAAATTCTTGGGGCACATAATTACTGAAGACCTCTCGGATGATTGTTATATTGAATTGAGTATTGCCCTAAGATTCTTCAGAAGCAACACGTAAAAAAACATTGTTGAATGCATTTTGTACTAGCCTATACGCCTGTGAAACATGGTGTCACTACGGAATCAGGTCGATAGAATCCTTCCTTATTCGGTCCTTATTCAACGTATTAACGCCGAAATATATTTGGAAACGGAAGGTATAGCACCACATTGACAATGTTTACGGATCTAGGACCTAATTCGCTGGTCTGGTGAGAGAGTCAAGATTAACTTTTAAATAACTCCTTCATTTTCCCGGCATAAGAAATATGTATTTGTTTTTCGAAAACAATTGTATTTACTTTTGACCGAAATGGGCATGTGATTTCGGCTACTTTATTCATTACTAGTAAATCTGAAATTATGTAGTCAACACACAATTTTCCTCAAAATTCGTAGACCAATACAAATCCAATTCAGGTAGATATTTAATAAGGGCTGACATTCGTAACCAATTTGAAAGGGCCTTTAATATTCAAATAAGTATGAATTGACATGTACCTGCCCCAATACAATTCTTTAGGGTAAGCAATAATCAATATTGCTTAATGTCAGGCAAGCCAATGACGAACCGTCAATAAAAAATATATTTATAGTTAGGAATGGTAATGAATAAATTATTACGATATTTATGACGTCAACATCCCGGCGATTCTCATGGAAATATTTTAACGATAAACAAAATAACGACACAATTCATCCATTAAAATTGGTCTTAATTATGCCAGAAATCGAAGATTTTAAACACTTACAGCCTTTCACAGAGAATGTTTTATACAATTGCTAAACAATCGTGTAAGTGACAATGTTGCTAATATAGAAAATGACAAAAATAGTTCATTAAAAGATATACAGGGACATTGCCAGAGAGAGTTTTTTTAGATTAGCTCCACGCAAGAGGCCTAGAGGAAAAAAATCCCTCAGGGCCTCATTTCATCTTTGGGGATGCTGTGTGGAGGGTATTTTTATGGAAAGGAAGGAGAGGCGAAGTTCTGGAAATGAATAGGATTGAATTTTTTTGAATAAATGAGTTTTAGTTTTAAAAAAAACTTTTATCAGGACACTATGTACTGCTACCTCAGGAGTCAGGACATATGCAGCTGCTTTTAGAAAACACAAACAGCTGAAGGAAATGTGAAAATGATGAAGAGACAGTGGTGGCAATATCATCCTGATGGAAAGAAGTATCAGATAATTTATAAAACCAGGAAATATCGCAGAATACCATATAAAAAAAAACTAGATGGATGAACCTTTTAGAGGAACTGGGCTGCTGTAAGTTTAATAACGTCATATGGCCTGAATGGCATATGGCCTGAATAAAAACGGGAGTTGTACAGACTATAGTCATATCAAAAACAGTCATAGTAATCTTGGGGCCAACAGACTCAGCTATAAAAGATACACACCTAAGCTCAACGTTTTAAGCCGTAACCGCTGCTCACGCGATATGTGAAAAGTTACGCGACCCCCTCCCCGCTGTAAACAGGAGAGGGGGTTATTTTTATTATGGAGCTGTGTGAACATGCTGTGAATTTTACAGATCCAGTAAAAAGAAAAGATATTTCACGACAGCTCCCTAATTCAAGTGACCCCCTCTCCAACCAAGGGAAGA
The DNA here is from genome assembly GCA_917563855.2 of Limnephilus lunatus. Lineage (NCBI taxonomy): Eukaryota > Metazoa > Arthropoda > Insecta > Trichoptera > Limnephilidae > Limnephilus > Limnephilus lunatus. The sequence continues at coordinate 50,576,840 of OU830601.1, forward strand.
AATTTTATTGAAAAAATGAAATGTACCGCGAGCGCTTAACACATAAGCGCTCGCCGTACAACAGATAAGTGCTCGCGCTTTTATCGCTACGTGTGACCGATGCTAAAGCAGCCGAAAACGATCATTTTTAATCAGTACTTACCAAAATGAAAATTACAAAGCATCGTTATCGTTCAAGGCAGTAATAAAATATTAAAACAGTTCATCTTCTAATTATTTACATTAGACGTAGATAATTCTGTGTAAGCAGTCTTGAATTAAAATTTACACGCTTTAATTATAACCGTAGAATTACTGGCTAGAGTAACTTCTCAAAAGTACAGGAACCACGCTAACTCGTCGCTTATTAATTACTTATCTGGAGTTTATCCAGAGCCTGGATTATACTCATACTTATTCTGGATGTCACGCAAAGTTCCTGCTCGCGAGCCTTAGTTGAAAGTTTCTGACAAAAATTAGAGTCCTGAGTCACCCCGAAGTACGCTTAATTTGCTTAGTGTTCCTTATTTCTTACCTCCGTCAAATTTTGAGATGAAATAGGATTAAGAATGACTTAGATAGATGAGAGCGCAAATATTTTAAGGAATTTGTCAGAAGATTTTTGGGAGTCAATAAAAATGTTTCACGGAAACGCACCAACAATAATAAAGTAATTACAAATATCTTAAATTTTTTTCTACTTTTAAATGGCAAGATTGCTGGGTATTAGATCAGAGCTGTATCAGAAATATGTCCAGAAAGCGACGATTGAAGCACCCATTCTAGCGATGATTACAAGTTTAAAAATATTTAAAAATAATTAAGTACATTATTAAAAGTGTCAACATCGATATTCAGGTAATGAATCGTGCAGTTAAAAGGTCGGACCCAAAGTTCTGGGAGAGTTTTATTCAAATTTTATTATTTGAGTTCTGTGAAGCAACTGACTCAAAATGACGTAAAAACAGAATTTGAAGATTAACTTTGAAATTTGATGAATTGTTCGAATTCTGTGAAACCATTGGCCCTTTTTTGGATTAGCTCCAACACTTTAGAAGGGTCTTTTAAGGGAAGTAGAGGAAGTTCTGGGAAGGAAAAAGGTATGAGGGGTGGGTAAGAATCAGTGTGTTTATGTGTCAATGAGTGACGGACGTTTGAAATTATCCTTCCCACTGCGGTGCAAGATCGAGAGAGTCCGGCTGGAGAAGTTTAGGTTAGATCTCCCGCCCACCATGCAGTATGTTGGCAAACGCATTCGCCGCCAAGACACAGAAAAACCTCACCCATGAACGCGGGTACCCTGTAAAATTTCCAAACTTACCACTTGGGATGGCAGGGGTGTTGGTCATCCATTAAATGGTTCACGAGGCGGCGGTACCCACACCAGCTTCCCAAATTGATCCTGGCTATTAGGATTCTGTACTGATAGAAGTGGGACTGAGAAATAAATATCTATTAATTTTGAATTATTGGTATTCTTTGGGGTAACCAACGATACCTGGCCTTATTTTCAGTAAAGAATATAAATTAAATTTGTTCTCAAATGTTTTTTGTTAGTTTTCCTATTACATGAAGTTATCTTTAAATGCTGCTTCACAAATTGCCAAATTACATCTAAGAATAAAAATAATGTTTATTCTAACACAGCAAACTTGTTTTTACATTGACACCATTGTCTATGTCTATTATTTAAAATTTGTATTACTAAAACGTTGAAGAAGTGAGCGTTGCTCACGAAACATGTCGGTTTTATAAACAATAAAAGTGGTAAAAACTAAGCAATTTATTAATTTGAAAACTAATGTTGTTTAGAAGTTAACTGTTAAACGTTTAGACAATACGGTTTGCAGACCGAACTTCAATTATCTCCATAATAGTTCCAAGCACTGAAACCTGATGAAGGGACGTTTGTTTACGAAGTTCTGGGCTTATAGCGTAACGCTGTGTTTGCCAGTCAAAGGTAACTTTGTCGTAGTAGTATTGTCCTTGTAAGATACACTTTACCATCGTCATACAATGCATGTTCAACCAAACATAAAGCTTGTCTTAACATTCCCATGGAGATAAAATTGTAGACCTAGTAAAATCGTTGATTCTTGAAATCTACTGTTTTACTTCTTCGAATAAATTTACTTAACTCGGAACATTAAAATTTCAATATATTTAATTTTGGTAGAAACACCACCGTAAGACCGGCTTGTACCCCAAAATTAACATTCATGAATATTTTATAGTGGCTTTTGCAAATTGAAATTTTAATCAGAGGTTGGAGTAAATATTAAAATAAGCCACAAAATAGAGATAAGCGTTGATGGAACCAAAATATATGAGGATTATTGCCGCTTTAATCGATTATGCACAGATGCCACGAAAAGGTAAAATATTTAAGGTATTTGTAAAGAACCGAGAGAAGTGTGGAACATAAACTATTAGCAAAACTAAATATTTGAACATCATTTATTAACTCATGAAAAACCATCTACTCTGTGTAGAAACGGGCTATCCGTTTGATAGATTCTTCTATCTTAATGGGGTGAGGTTTGTCAAGGTCTTGACGGCGAATGCGTTTTCCCACCTACTCTGTGGTGGGCCGGATTGGGGGAGACTGGTCAAGGGAGAACTAACCTAGACCCCCCATCCGGACTCTCTCCACTCATAGCCTTGCACCGCAGTGGGCGGGATCGATTCACAAGTCTGTCTCACCTGGACAAATTGACCCCCAGATTCCTACCCACCCCTCATACTTTTTTTCCTTCCCAGATCTTCCTCTCATTAATTTCCCTAAAAACACAGCATCCTCAAGGATTTTTTCGTGGAGGTTACCTCAAAGAATGGATTTTTCTTGTGGAGGTTTTTTTTTTGTGTGGAGCTAATGTAAAACAAAATAAAACGGATTGCAATTTTTAGACCATAGGCGGCGCGTCGTGTGGGAAGCTGCCCTTGTTTTACCGGTATTTCAATGGATGGTGTTCCGAGAAACTAGCGTCATTGATTCCTTCGACACCAATGCACCGCCGGGAAATACGCCAAACGCGCGCCCAACGATTGTATGCAGTTGACATTTGGCACACAAGAATGGGTCGTTTCTACTACTCGTTCTTGGGTTCAACAGCTCAACAGTGAAAGTATTTGCCGGCCTTTGTGTTTCCTCCCTTCTACAACATGGGTCTCTTCAAGACCCAGATTCACTCCTTCCTTTCCTCAATAAAACCCTCCACATAGCAGAAATACTCGTAACATTAGGGAAAATTATTTTACTCAGGGCCTCCTTTGTGAGTTTAAGTAAAAAAAAAACTCTTCGGCCACAGTGCGTGGTATAATATTCTTCTCGGAAGAAAGCACATTGTTTTCGAAACTCGTTAAATTTGTCACCTACAAAGTGATTTTTTTGTTATTTATTACACACGCACCACTGTATTATACAGTCTACCATATTCAGAGCACACATTAATTATCACAATGATATAAAGCCTAGAACATTTTCTTCGGTGATCACATCAAAGCATCTGTTTTCATCTCACAAACGTCGTTTCCGTCATGAGCTATTTAAATTTTAAATAAATATATTCTTCTGTGGGTGTGGATATCACATAGAGACATAATGACAATTTTTGTTTCTAAGCTTTTCATTAAAAATGTCAGGCGAATCCGGTTGGAAAAACTACTTATTTAAGATATTTAAATGTATTTTCAAAAAACAGATACTGAAACTAAAAAAAGTCATTTATTAACATTTATTGAAAATTCGTAACACCAGAAACGTGGTATTTATCCACTCTACAGTCAAAAGTCTCTCTACTTTTGACCTACTTGACCTACGGTTCATACGAATGATGCAAGACTTGAGACTACAGAAAATGTTGGTTCCATTTCCAACTTGAAGCAAAGATTCTTGGCATCAGTTTCAGTAGCTACACAAGTTGTATTGAGATTCATTACAATTATATAGTACAATATAACATACCTAGATCTACGTTAACTAATTTCAGGCAGGTTCCACAATATCCCCAGAAAGATTTGAGTACACTTCAGTTTCCTTCATAATTCCCAGGGCGCCCATTTCCAACGTGAGAACTAACTTCGGGTTATTGGTTGAAAATGTGTGAAAGATATTATTAACTGAGGGTTGTGCCTTTAAATTATCTCATTAACTTTGAACGAATTTTGTAAAACTGTGTATTTCGATCATCATTGTCAACTCGTCATTAAATTCAGAAATGCTAAATATTATTTCCTACATATTAAATTGGCGTTTTGTATGGGAGGAACTTTGTATGAGAGCTTATGGGAGTTTTGTATGAGAACTTTTTCACCTTCCCATTTTGCTTCAAGTGGATTAAAACAGTTTTACCACTAACACCGCAGCCTGCAGCTACTCAAACGTGGTTTGCGATGGATCCGCTTCCACAATAGCCTTCAATTCTTCATTATCAACTTTGGTCTCCGGCCGTCCATGGGGCATGTTCTGCAGGTGGAAATTTCCAGAACGAAAACGTTGGAACCAAAAACGCATTTTGTTTTCTTTTGCGGCACCGTCGCCATACACATCATTAATCCTTCGAGCCGTTGCAGCACTGGTGCCACGGTGGAACTCGTACTCGTAAATAATGTGATATTTCAAGTTTTCCATTTTGTAAACTAAGTGACACAAAGAAAAAAAACAATGTAGGAAAAAACAAATGAATTATAATTTTTGAAACACAAATACATGAGTAAATAGCTGTATAAATTTGAATTTGGAATTCCTAACCAAAGAGATGATATTTGAGATCAAAGTTGCCAGTAGGGCAAAACGCCAATTTCGTATATAAGGACCCAATATAAAAATGGTTCAAACCCACCTAATATATTCAAAAAATCTTAATTTGAAATACTAAAAAAATCAACTATTGAGGTGACCGGACAACTCAGAATGAAGTTATCTTGACACCCCCTTAGAAAGAGAAAATATGGTTAAATAGGTTACGTTAGTTTAAGATATGGGCTATTTTTCAATTTCTTTTTCATGGCTTTTAATGACTTTTCAAAGAGGTATGCAGTTGAGTTGATTCTGAGTTGTCATGGAACCGAGTAATGAGTAAGTGTTTTTTTTTCATTTGCGCCTCATTCCAGAGTGTCAGTATCTATCTGGTGAGAGTGCGAATAATTGTTCATTTTTCTCACAATAGTGAAGAGAAAATCGAGTATAGTTTACACGCGGAATAAATGAAACTTCAGCCACACGATCTCAACCAATACGAACCTTGAAAGGGGAGCTCATAATCAAAGCGGCCAATGGGGTAAGGTTTCGTTCTCATTCTCTCGCAGGCTAAATCCTATAGGTATATGTGTTTGTCTCTTTTTAGCGTTGTTTCCGTTTCATCGAGTTTCAAATCAAAATAGTTCTCTTCAAAAAATAAATATCACCGTTTAATCAATAACTTCTTACCAGAAAACTGTTAACAGATTTCAAGTAATGTATTCGAAAGAAAAACAGAAGAATATTCGTTTCTTCTTCAACTCAAAGCAAATATGCAATTTTTATCGAGCTTTGTCTAAAACACGACTCTTCTTCTTAATCTGAAGTGAAATCAAAAGGTCAATTTGTGAACAAATAATAGGTAAACAGAACAAAGAGTTCATTATTGTGATTTATTTTTGTGATAACGCTTGGGTTAGGCATTATACATCTGCCCTGATCTATCTGCATCTGCCATAATACCCCAAAATAAATCAAGATCAAAAATTGTATTGTATCTTTCTACGGACTTTGAATTTCTAGACAATAGATAACACAGCCAATTGGCTATAGATAGTTTTAATATTAGCAATAATGAAGATTTCTTTTTTCTAGGATATTGATTAATTGATGGCCTTGAACAAGAATCCGTTTCAAGATATCGTTATTGTTTTCATAAGATTTCCACAGTCTTAATCATTGATTAATTTAAGATATACAGTTAACAGAGACATTTGCAGACTTCCAGGAATCAAAATTTTTATGAAAAATTATTTAATTAAAAATAGATAATAATTACTCCGAAAATTCCAATATCGTTATTACCATCATTCGACAGCATAATTGATGTTAAAATGTTGAAATTTATAAGGGAAAAGATCCAGAATGAAAAAGATTAGGCTGGTGTTATTACAATATGTAATGTTTATTTATTTATTTGTTCAACGTCCAGAGGGTTTTTACATGTTTAGTAGTACAATTAATTCAAGACAGATGATTTTTAAACAGATAAAGAAATAATAAAAATACAATTAGATAAAAAATGCAAATGCAATACAAAAAAAAAAATACATCGATTTGATAGGTTAACTAAAATTCGGATATGATTAGGAATAGTTTTGCAATAAGTTTTTTTGCAATAAGTTAATGTTAAATATGTCAACATCGCCTAAGTATTGATTTCCCATAGTGTGAACTCGTTGTATCGGAGAGTGGGCAATGTAGTTCCGCTTATGAATGCTGCAGTAGAATAGTGTTTTTTGTCGTGTGGTTACTGTCGGTATTCGTAAGTTTATGAGTTGTAGGAGTTTGCAACAATTAAATTTAGAGTTAGGTATTTTTAAAAAAAATGTTATGTCGTTTTTTTTACGTCTGTCTTCTAGTATGTGTATTTTTAGAACATTTAGTGATAGATTATATTTTAAGTCTTCCAGTGGGATATTTAATTTAAAATTTATAAAACGCAGAATTTTTTTTTGTATTCGCTCAATGTTATTAACGTGAATTTTGTAAGATGGAGACCAAACTACCGAGTTATATTCCATTAAGCTTCTATCTAGAGATACATATAATAATGGCTTCTATGGAATTAAAGTTTTTGGTTGTTCTTAATACGAAGCCTAGGGTGTACGGCAAGATTTTGTATGGATCAATGTACGAGGTTACACGGGGTACAGAAGTAATGAATCGGTGAGACGAACGTCTTTAAGTACACACTTCGCAGAATTACGTGCATTGAGTACTCTTAGCACTCGACTAATTTCAGTGCTCCTTTCGAAATTAGATATTTCAAGATGTATGAACTTCTCGATTTTCGCCAAGGAATCTGCCACGGGTAATGAAAAACCAATTAATTATTATAGAAGAAAACTTACTTTAGATTCCAGGAAAACTCACATCAGAAAAGATTTAAAATTTAAAAAAATATGTACCTATATATACTCGTATGCATATTAAAGTTTTTTACAAAATATATGTCTACTTTATATCTAACTAGAAATAAATTTATTTTTTCTTCAAACTTTGCAAATATAGATACTTTTTGGTATAATTTGTAATTAAATTAAAACAAATAACTTTGTAAAAACCACTATATAAACAAGACTATCAACATGTTTCGAAAGCAAAGTTTTCTTCGTCAGGATGATATAAATACGTTTTTGTTATTTTTAATATTGATCTTATCCTTAATCTAATTAATCTTTTGATCAAAGTTGAATCGATGGCCTAGCAGCAAAAACCCGTGGAGTCGATGGTATAATATTGTATCTCCATAAATCATTTTATTGAGAAAACTAAAATTGAAAGTTTGTTTAGAGTGAAAACCAATCTTTTCGGGAAATCAGCATTATCACCACGAAAATATTAAAATAAATGAATTTTCAATTCGCAAAAATGCGTTTTCATATGCGCCATATCCAATACGCGATCAACCACTTACTTTACCCAGCAAAAAATATACTGAGTGGGTAATAAAGAATTTATCTATAGAGAAACAATTACTTTATTAAGTTGGCATTGCAACGCATGACGGAAATCACATTTTTTTAATAAAACACTACTTATTTCAAATCTCTCGTAGTAGTAGTAAAATTTAGGATGAGTTAAAAAAAATGATGAATTTATCAAATATTTGAAGTTAATTTTCACAATCTGTGTAAGTGCTATTCAAGTTCTGTGAATCTTTCAGTTTCATGCAGCAACTGGCTTATTATGATATAATAACAGAACTTGAAAAGAACCTCCACAGAGCGTGAAAATAAACTTCAAATATTTTATGAATTCATCAAACTTTTTGAAACATCCCGCCTTTAAAGAATCATTTGTGATTTTTCCACACCTGTAGCATGTTAAATAACAGAACCAGATTTCTATAATTTTCGTAACATATTTTGTGTTTTTTTTTGCATCGAGGATATTTCATATAATTACTTCATAAAAATCTCGGTATCTGAGATTATCTTCGTGAATAGCATACATTTTTTATGAGCTTAAAACGGGTATAAGGGAAGTATGCTATATGTCTGCATAAATTTGGAATACGAGGTCATAACCAATAGAAGAAGACAATTATCATTTTAAACTTTGATGGTTTGCGTACATTTCTCCACCAATGAAAGGGCTGACTTTTGAATTTTATGCCATAAAACATCCGTGTGAATTGGATCGATACAAAGAAATAATAAATGTTAATTTACATTATCGCATTCTAAATATACTCTTGTAAAAGTTATTGTCACCTTCTTATCAATACAAATAATTTATTTCACAAACAAAAAAAATTGACAACCGCTGTGAGGTCAAGAAGGAGGTAGCGCAACACGGAAAAATACCCCAAAAATAAATCGCAAAAATACCTTTGGCCATCTAATCTCAATCTAAAATCATATCAAGGTAGAACGTACTTAAAATCATATAGTTATCCATTATTCAACAAAAAGTAATGGTCCAAAAAATCCTTATTAGTTGTTTTCAATGACTAAATAAAATACCCTAACAAAGGACTAGGCGACGGCCGGCGGAGCGCAGCGGTAAGACGTTTGATTCGCACACCGAAGGTCGCGGGATCGAATCCCGGCGTGGCAAATAAATTTTAGTTGATTAATTTGTGTTATTTCACAATTTATTCATTTAAAATAATATATAGTATATTTGCGGCACGTTCCAGAGTGGAAGATACTCTCCGTATCACCCTGGTGTAAGACCATCATTCAGAATTGAAACGTTGCTTAAAATGGCATTAGCCGTGTTTGGTGACCAGATCTGAATAGCCAGGTACTTCCCCACCTTCCTCTTCCCTATCTCCTTCCCCTCCCCACTACCCTCAGCCTCATAACATACCCCAATTGGGGATGCCATAATCTCACTGGCTTCAGACGGGAGCAGTTGAGACTCTCGTGCGGTATACATATAAAAAAGGCATTCCAATGAAACATGCCGTCCAAACGGTTGTTAAAAAATGGAGGCCAAAATGAAACCAATATTCATTATGCTACAGACACACTTGCTCATTCGAAGCCAAAAAGCATGCTACTAATGAGCAATTGCTAAGTGGCATGTGTGTCATAAAAGACGTTGGTAGTGTTGAGCATGCTCGTTTGAAGCATGATCATGCTCACGAATCAATAGCCGTTTGATTTGTGAGCATTCTCATTGGATTTTTGGCTGGATGGGGACGCCTCTAAGCACGCGTGAACAGGCTTGCTTATGAGCATGCTCATTTCGATCCGATCTCAGTTCGCGCCTGTGCAGTATTTGTAAAATTATCAAAATTGGAGACGAAAAAATCTAGCTTTTGTGATTTAATATGGGAATCACGAATATATTTGGAACAAAAGGTCACTAAAATACCCACAATGTATTTCAGAATTCCCCTTAAGTTTTTTTACCTCCAAAATATAACCACATTCGATTTAAATTAGTCATTTTCAGATTTGCTGACATCTTTGACCCAAATCAACTCTTTTCTTATCTTTCGTTAGAAGATTCTTAAATAATTACTTGCAAGCAACACGATTATTTTGTTTAGTTCTGGGCGAATGGAACTGACTCCATTTGTTGACATTTGTTTGACTTGAGCAAGCTCATTAAAGAGCACGTGCGTTTAATTGGGGGCTTTGAGCATGCTCATTCGTGAGAAAGCTCAAACCAAGTTTGCTCGTTTATGAGCAAATGTGGACAGATGATGAGCATGCTCATAAGTCGTCTTTTTAATGAGAATGTATGTCAATACCATTACGTATCATATAAACTTTAAACTAAATAATAACTACGGAAACCGCCACCATTTTTGTATAACCGTTTGGACAGGATATTCGGTATGTATTTGGATTAGTTCTTATCTTAGATATTTGGTTTAGCTATTAGTTTTTTTACAGAAAAATAAACGTAAAGTCTTGTTTCAAAAGTTTAATGATTTTTTTTTATGAAGTAAAAGTCGGTGATTTATATTTATTTTAAAGAATTTACCTAAATTAAATCTGCCAATTTCATAAATTCACCAGTAATGAAATCGCCATCTTTGATGTTTGATCATAAAACTTCCTCCACTAATTAAAGTAAAAGTTGACTCACCATTAATTAGATACAAAAATATAAAAAACGTTGTTTGAATGTCGTAAAATAAGGTGATGAAATGCTCGTAAATAGTGATGGCCGAAATGAAAAAAAATTTATACCGAACCCTGCGTACAAAACTTGGTAAGCCCCCACCCCAACTTCTGCGACAATCACTACTTATAATGTTGGTGGTATCTCCATCACTGAAAATGATTGAAATTCAAATAACAATAAAGTGCTGCTGCGTCCCACAATTAAAAAAAAAACACAAAATAATTTAAACACTTTAAATATTTTTGAAAACCTTTTATGCTAATGATTCTGATATTTTTTGTATGCCTCTACTGAAGTATAAAGCTGTACTAATTAAACAATTTAGCTGTACATATTTTAATAAGGTCACTGTATAACAGGTATTTTCTGTTTGTTTCTTCTTCAATGCTTACACTAACTTTGTACTAATATGTATTATTCTTTTGGTTTATTTACAAGTAATCTTTTGGTTAATTTATGTATTATATATGTACTATTTTTCTTTGGTTCATTTGGAAGTAATCTTAAAATTTTACATTTATTTCTTCTTTCAATATTAAAAAAAAAACATGTACGAAAAGGACACTGTGTCATTAATTATAAATTATTAAATATTTTTTGCCTCAGTAAGAAAGATAAAGTTATTTAGCGATGATTTTTTGATTTGTGTCCCAATATAAATCAATCATCTGTAAATTAAATTTACGCCTATAAAAATGTTTCTGTCAATTTGACTGTCCTAGAACGGGAGAATCCTAGTTGGACAGTCAACGCTTCTTTGCACTGATGTATTCTTTCTCTTTGTAACAAAAACAAATAAAAAAAAAATAAAAAAAAAAAAAAAAAAATTAAAATTAAAAAAATTCTGTTGATTTTATCAATTTGAATTTTATAGAGGTTGACCTCTTTGTGTAATTATTTTTTTGGTTGTAAACGGTAACAGTATTACTGGCTAGCCATTTTTTGACAATTGACAAACTTTTTTCGGCTATTATGAATACATTTTTCCATGTGGCTGCTTGACAGAGACGAACTGTATCGTCAGCGAAGGTCACGATTTTACCTTCAATTTCAATGGTACACAGTTCGTTTATGTAGATAAGGAAAAATAAAGGGCCGAGTACATTTCACTGTGGGACTCCGTACGTAATTAAAAATGGTTCACTTATCTTGTTAGCTAGTACCTGGCATGCATTGCAATGCCACAAAATTAAATACATTTTTCTCCCTTCATTCCCTTACCCACACGTCCCCGTTCCCCTCCCACGTTCCCCTTCCACATTCTCCGCCTTCACTCTCCCTAATCACCCCTCTTGTGAACCCCACCTCTTTCGTTACCCTCCTCCTTCCTTCCCTCCCTACCGCTAAAATATATGAAAAACATACATTTTCATTTATAGAAATTTCATAATACCAGAACTTACCATTATATATAGTGTACAACCTTTGCGGGCGTGCGTACAACAAATCACAAAAGTTTCATCGCAATCGGATGAACGGTATGGCAGCGCATAAAATACGAACAAACAAATATTGATTTATATTTTTTTATTTATTTTATAAATAAGATAACAAATATTTAATCGATCGTAACATTTGACATCGTCACAAAATACCTTAATGGCCTCTGGTAGCGTGTGGTGTAACGAACTTTGAATACAAATCCGAGAGACACGGGTTCAAATCCAGGCGAGAGCAAAGTAAAATTAATTTAATTAATTTTTACTTTATTTTTCAATTTACTAATTAAAAATAATAAATGGTATATTTCCGGCACGTTTCAGATTGTTGGATGCTTTCGGTATCGCCCTGTACCATTCAGAATCGTAACGTTGCGTTGCTTGAAATGGCTTTTAGCCGTGTTTGGTGACCAGATCTGAATAGCCAGGTACTTCCCCACCTCCTTCCCCTCCCCATTACATTCAACCTCATAACACAGACCAATCGGGGATGCCATAGTCTCACTGGCTCTAGACGGGAGCTGTTGGGACTCTTGTGCGGTATTCATATAAAAATAAAAATAAATTAAAAATGCCTGAAATGTTGCTTTAGCCGTGTTTGGTAACCATATATGAATATCTTCCCACCTTCCTCTCCCACATCTCCTTCCTCTCCCCGCTAACTTCACAACATACCCCATTGGAAAAGCAATAGTTTCACTGGTTCCAGACGGCTGGGAGCAGCTGAAACTCTTGTGCGGTGATCACATTAAAGAAAACGACAATCAGCCACCTTGTTTTTTTTTTAATTTGACTGTCGATTCTTAACCTGACAGCCGATGCTTGTGAAATAAATTAATATTTCAAAGGGACCTTTGAAATATCAATTTATCTGTAAAAAATATGACGAGATGCGGTATAGTTTAATGTACATAATAAATTCAGTAAAATTCTCAATTTAAAAAGTTTGGTTTGGGACTTTCAAGGGGGCAGTAAAAGATCCAGAGAAAATTAGAGGACGTTGAGATGGCACAGTGAGGGCATTAGCAGATAAAAAAAAAATATATAGGTAACAGGTCAAAAAAAAAACACAAAAACACGCTAATCTAAGAAGTCTACTATGTATTGTAATCATTTTTATAACGTGTGCGGTAATCACATATTTCGGTAGTTCGGGGAGTGGATAAAAATTGAACTGAAAGATTCCATTACATTTAGAACTACATTAATTTGGATTAAGTGAAGTTTTTCATATTTTATTATATAATGTGTATTATTATTTATTAGAATGTATTAATATCTTACATTTCTATTACAATTCAGCAATGTCGGCCTCACTGGTTAGCTCGCCTGTGCTGAGGCCTCCATTTTATTAAACAAAAATTTGTACATAATACATTAAAAATAATGTAAATATAGGTACTGCTGCATAAAAAAGAAGTAAGCCAAAATTAAACTAAAAATAAAATTTTTAAATTAATGTGAATTTAGAGATAAAATGAATTACTTTATTACATAAATAAAATTAAAATCGGTGTGTATTATGTGTTGTGCTGTTATGATTGATGTGTGTTTTATATTGGTTTTGTGTGCTACGTTAATGTGTTTTATTCTTATTTTGTTATGAAATATTGTCTTTTTTTTAGTACGAATTTATTTTTCTTTTCTTCCATTTTATTTTCAAGGGTAAAACTGTTGAATGATTTATTTCATATTATTCATAGTGCCTACATATATCATGAACACAAGAAGAAAGGAGGTAGCAACCCGGTACTTAAAATAAAAAACAATTGCTTTTTTTAAATTGCTAAACAAAATGGAAAACTTTTTTTTTGCTTTAATTTTGGTATTTATTTATTTTTTTACATAAGATACATTATTTGTACAGCAAAAATTACATATAACGTATAATATTTATATTTCAAAATAACCTTTTTTGATACAAATAAACTACATAATAAATTTTTACAGATTTTTTTTTTCTCTTCTATAGAAGCAGACGCTTGTGATTAGAAGAGGGACGAGTATCGGGATGAGAATATATATAAAATTTATTAACAAAATATATTTTGTATCTTATAATTTAACTGTGGTAGATACTTAAAAAGAAAACCATTTTACAAGCTATATAAGTTATGATGATAAATTCTATCAATTTGTTATTTTTACTTTAAATTGCTCTTTAATTGATTTTATTAGGCATTTATCGTCTTCGATTGTTCTTATTTTCTCAGGTATGCTATTGAAGTATTTTTTTCCTAGATATGTGTAATGATGTTGTGCAAATGAGGTGTTACATTTTTGTGTTGGAAATATATGTTTTATAACGAATATTTAATATATATTTTTAATCGAATTATTGATTCCGTAATAGTTGAGTACCTCCCCCCAATAAAAAATCGGGGGGCCCTAGAAAAAAATATATTCTCAAGTGGGCGGTAGGCAAAAAAAATTGAGAAACAATGATTTAGAAGAAAGGTTCTCAATTCTTGAGCAAAGCCGGGAATCATAGTTTGCAGTCGTACATTGGTTGACTGTAAGTCTCTCCCACAATAAATCTTGCAAATAATGCCTTATTCTAAACAATAACTTAACTATTCCGCTACTCCCAGTCTGGCTTCGTGAGATGTAGTAGTTTTACTAGGGGATTTATAACCGTGTACTAATTTAGAGAATTGCTCTCTTAATTACGCAGGCAATTAGCAAAATACCTCTTGAGCTCCGCCCTGCAATTTAGTAATTAGGCGAACGTTTAATTTCTAACCACTCCATAAAAAGTTTTGATGGTCCTGAGGGGGACTGCATAAAGTCGAGGTAGTTAAGTTAACCCCCGAAAGTGTGCCTTAGAAAGTATTAGCAAAGTTTAAACAATTATTCAAAATATTAATTTTGGAATTCATTTAATGAATGTAAGGGCTTATGATTTTACCTGAATAAGCAATAGAAAGTAGTCCAACGCTAATAATAAATAGATTTTGATTTTGAAAATAAAATAGATTAGTTATCAACTATTTATTGGAAAACCAACACCTCTTCCATAGGTCACCCCAAGTTGTTCGCTACGTTTTTTATTTTTTAAGGTATTCCAAACACATTCCGAAACTCACATTAAAGAGTGTCTACTATCTCTATTAGTGTCTCAAATTGGTTTAAGCGGTAACAAATCAATTTATACATCTTTAAAAAATGACATATAAAGTCGTGTAAATAAGCCGTCTCAAATTAAATTACCGCCGTTTGAAAATGGCCTTGTAAGCCGAAACAGCTGTAAAAAAAATAAATATTAAAATAATTGTAGAACTTGATAATAACAATATTATATTTAATTCAAATTACATTTTTTAAATTAATTGAAACTTGTTTATCAAAACATCTTTTTACTCTTCAAAATGCATGAGTGAAATAATTTTCGAGTGAACACCATCTAAAAGATTTCTGCTGAACTAGAAACGAGTTATCCATCGTCTTTAAATAACAGTAATTTTGAATTAGCTCTAGCTCAGTTTTGGTTTGTTATATCAACTGTGCTGTCTGGTTTTGGGCCTTAGGGCCTTAGTGTAGGTAATAATTTAAGAATCAAAAAAAATTGTGATCCGAAAATTATTAAAATTATATTTTTTTCTGTTACTTAACATGCTATAGGTATTAAAAAAATCACGGTGCATCTGTAAATTCAAAATAAGCATTTGTCGTGAGATTTTTGCTGTATTTTAAAAGAGTCGTGTTATATTAAATATTTATCATTTTTCCTTAACCATTATCTTTTTTTTAAATATTAGCACAATCTGTCTTACATTTGTATTTACAAATCTTTCTTTAAAACATCTTATTCTTCTTTTTGAACGCTTAGTAGAGGTTCTTAAGGATAATCGACTATTGAAACAGTTTGTTTGATTTAAAAAAAATGGAAAACTATAACGAGCTCGCTATGACAGGGTTAATCATCAGTAAAATGTCTCATCCTACATCTGTGTTAAATTTTACAGTGTTGACCACTTGAGTTGTCAAGATGACAAAATTCTAATTTACTTAAGTACTTACTAGGATAACTAATTATTTACTTTTATTACATCTCAGAAATAGACAGTGATTCTAGTTACAGTTATGTGTCTTTACGCTTGCGATACACCTTCAACTGTCCCCAAAATTCAATTAATATAGAATGAAAACATACACGTAAAATTTTCTATAATAACACTGATTTTTTTAGAAAATTTCAAAACCAGGCCCAAAGTTAAACTGTAAAAAAACATTAGCTCTTTTAAAAATACATCAAATATTGGCTCGAATTAAGTGAAAATGATATATTTTTCTTATCCTATCATAACGGTTATCCATAAGCTTCACTTGAGGTCTGTTTCACAGAATTTGACAATACGTCAAATTTCAAAGTTCATTTCCAAGTTCTGTAAATGTTGTATTCAAGATTTGTTATTATATCAATATTGACAGTTGTTTCATATGGTTGAAATGTTACCAGAATTTGAATAGAACTTCTACAGAACTAAAAAATTAAATATAAAATTTAATTAATTGTTCAAATTATGTGAAACGATTGGCCCTTATGCTTAAGCTTTAACTTTGTTTAATTTTTTTTTTTTACTTTAGCTCCACACAGAAGACCCTGAGGAAAATAATTTCCCTCAGGCCCTATGTCATCTAAGGGGATGCTGTGTGGAGGGTTTTTAACGGAAAGGAAGGAGATGAAGTTCAGTGAAGGAATTAGGTATAAGGGATGGGTATGAATCTGGGGGTTAGTGTGTCCATCCCTCCAGGTTGAATCCATCCCTCCAACTGCGGTGCAAGGCGATGAGTCTAGAGATTCTGGCTGGAGATGACAAGAGACCTCCCTCAACCAGTCTCTCTCGATCCAGACGCATCGGCTGCCAAGACCTGGACAAACCTCGTCCCATGAATCCGGGCACCCCTGCTGAGTCACCAAACGTAGTGAACCACTTGGGGTGACCAATGGCAGAGGTGTTGATTATCTAATAGATGGTTTCCGGGGCTGCGGTACCCATACCCGCCTCCCATACGTTATAAATCTTCCATATGTAACAAAAAACACTATTCAATTTCAAAAATTTACATTATAACTCGATTTTATATATTTTTCCCTAGAAAATGAAAACAACAGAATCGAAACAGAATTATTATTCTGTATACCAAAAATCTTATATCATGGATACATTATGTTATAAAATGGTGATTTCGAAAACTCATCGATAGATTTTTTGTTTAGCTTTTTATAGGTTTCTTTTATTTTTAAATCATGATTACTCTGAGTTTTAAAGCTGTTCAAATGTAACAAAAACTTTCAGTAAAAAATGTTAGTTTTAATCAGTAAAATTCTGACTTTATTAAAACTTTTGACATTTCGTTACGTTTTGGCAGGGAGAACCTGTTTGGCAAGGATGGCCGTTGGGTGAGGTGTACCCATTGGTAGGTAGACTGCAACTTACCATGCGTTCGGGCAATCCGCCCATGTTTACCAATTTATCTGACTCCATAAATGTACCCAAAAGTGTACTGAGATATTTCAAATAAAATAACTAGTTTGCACTGAAGCTAATATTTATTTCAATTTACACACGACAAATTTATATCAGAAGGAAGTATGAGGGAGACGATATCTCTACAAGTGAGCGGCGGACTGGACGGTCGGAAGACGAATCAATCTTCGGTAAATTTAACGAACTTAGCTAAGTGACGTCGGCTGAGTTGCCAGCGTAAAAACTATTTTTCCTTTGTAGAATATCGTTCCCTACATACCTCCACCCCAGTTTGCAAAACGATAACAAAAGTAGGTGAGAAAAAGATAACTAATGTAATGCTATGTACTTAAATTTAACATATACTTAATTATAACATGTCGCATTTCACAGAATTGCTATTTGTAGAAATTTATTACATTTTTAAGTTTGCATTAAAGTTTTGCTTGAAGGTTTGCATCGACAAACATTTTGTTTGGAGCACTGAGAGTTGTATGACCTATGATTGAATCATTATTTATTCATTTTATCAGGTTACTTAAGCTTAATGAGCAAGTAGGTACCTATATATATATATAAGGCAAGTATAGTTCTGAACTACCAGAAATTATTAATATAAAGCAATTTCCCTATCATTATAATATGAAAATTCTTTTAAAACTCTCTTGACACTATAATCGTGTACGAAATACATGTTTTTTATTTTATTCCTATTCTTAAACAATATAAGGTTGTAAACTTTTTACTTAATATAAAAAATATATGGTTGTGTTCATGAAACTTGGGTTAAATTATTTTATGTGTGGTATTATATCCATTATATATCTTATTTACTGTTACCGAACTTTCATGAACAAACAAGTGTATATTAATGTCAATTGCTTAACGAAATGTGATGTTATTTGAGGTGTTATGTATTTTTTAAAACATTTAGATATGGTATGCCTTAGTCAATGACAGGTATATAATTCACCTTTAGAACTATTAAGATGTGAGTTTATAATAATTAATAATGAATTTAGTTAATAATAACATTATCACGTTTCCTTAAGCATTTGGAACGAATCATTATCGTATGATAAAAAATTTTAACCCGTTCAATCAGATGTGGACGTCAAGGAACATCTGGTTGCACGTGTTTGAAACCTTTTATTAACTTAACATTTAAACATAATGGAAAAACTTGGTAAATTTTTAAAATTAGGTACATGTAATATTTGTATTTAAGAATTCTATAACATTTTAGAGTATAGTTTTTACATTTTACTTTTTCATCGCAAAGTGCGTAATGTTCTAAAAAATTTATTTAGGAATGGAAATATGTAATTTATAAGTGTTATATTGAGTGTGTGGTCAATATAAGACAATTTATGTTCCTATAATGTAACAGTGTTATAATAACTATAGCCTATTATCGTATAAAGTAAATACTCTATTACTGAAATATGATAAAGTACATGGTTAATATTCAACGCGTCTAGCGGAATGGTTTGAAACTTGGATAAGTTATTCATGTATGAATACATTAATGAGTGTTATAGGTGAAATTAATATAGTAATATCTACAATTATTCATACAAAGTAATCTTTCTATCACTGAAATATGAAAAATTTATTACTCTTAATGTGGCAAAGGTAAGTATGATACAGGATTATCTAAAAATTATTCATACAAAGTAATTTTCCTATCACTGGAATATGACAACATTCCTATTCTAAATATGGTGAAGGTACTTGTTTTTATTTTATTAATTTACAAAATAACTTGATAAGTTTCTTAAACTAGGTACATATAAAATTTTCATTACAAAATTCTATAAAAGTTTTTTTTTTTTAAAAAGAAAAAGTTGTATAAAATTTTGAAAATTTATAAAAACTTTAACGCATATAACCGAGTGGTTAGATTTACTATTTAAATATTCATCGCAAGCTGCGGAATGTTTTATTTTTTAAACAAGATAAGTATAAAGTTGTTTTACGATAATATGTGTTATATTGAGTATATGGTCAATACAAGACATATTACGCTATGTTAATATTATGTTTGAAAATGACTATTGTCTAAGTACATACATTGTTTTTCACGCAATATAGTGTTAAATTTTTCTTAAAACTAGTTACATGGTTTACATGATTTAAAAAAATGAAAAACTTTCATTGGTTAAATGGTTCATCACTTTGATGACCAATATGTACTGTATAAAACTAATAATTTTAGTACTACAGCTCAAAATTGTATTAATGTTGTAGACAATAGTACCAGTAATTTTACAAGTATATGGTTTAAGATATGCATTGTATATGCTTTTTCATTTACTTTCTTAGTCATTTTTAATTTAATATGGGATCTGTAGGAAGGAAAAGAATTAATTATCTCTAATTTTGCCAATATCTGCTTTCTGACTTGTATCTGCCGGGAAAATGGACTCTTCGACAAGATCTTGTTTTCTTGATTTCTGGGAGTGGTTCCTGGACAGATGTGGAAGCTGGCGTATTATCCTCTACATTTTCTTGATCCATTAGCACTGGCAGGTGTTGATTTGATGTTTTCAAATTCTCTGCAGTCGTCCGACGTAGATGTCAGGTTCTTCCTTAAGAGTTTCATTGAAGAAATCTTATGGTGATTTTGGTGTGCTACCCAATGTGAGTTCAGCTGGGAACATTTTGTTGGTCATATTGAAGTATCAGGAAACATTAATTTAACATAGGACGAGGGCGGAGTCATCTTTTGCCTTAATATGATCGTCAGGTTGACTCTGCGCTTTCCCTACAATCCTTAGTTGTTTGAAGTAGGACAGTTAGTCTCTTCAGATTGAGATATTGTGTCAGCTACTGTATTCTGGAATATGTGTGATAGTGCTTTGATATATAAATTATAGAAAATATTGAAGTAGAGAAGATGGCGGTAAAATCGATTTGTCTCTTTTAAATTAGAGATAGTAGCTATTGAGTTGTCCTTTAGTATTCCTTTTTCCAGTTGCCTGTTGCCTGTTTACTGGAACTCAGTCCAGTTGCCTGTTGCCTGTTAGCTGGTGATATCTGTTGCCTGTTGCCTGTTGGCTGGAGCTGCGTCCAGTTGCCTGTTGCCTGTGTCTGTTATCCGTTGCCTGTTGCCTGTTGTCTGGCTCTAATGGCCAGTTTCCTGTTGCCTGTGTCTTGTGTCTGTTGCCTGTTACCTGTTGTCTGACTCTAATGGTCAGTTTCCTGTTGCCTGTGCCTGTTAAATGGCCAGTTTCCTGTTTGCTGACTCTAATGGTCAGTTACCTGTTGTCTGTGCCTGTTAAATTGCTACAAGTGTTTTTGTAACTTGTGCGTAAGTAAGGAAAGTTACGATGGACAGCTACTCTTAGCAAAATCACACTTATTGTGTGGCGTTGCCGTTGTTTTTCAAATTATCTCTATGAAATGTGCATGGTTGATAGCACTTATACGCCTTCTCTCCATATTTCTTGTGAAGTTTGCAAAATCCAGTTGTGTTCCTGTTTGGAGACCTCCCGCGAGACCCTGATCTTGGTCTTCCAGCGGGGTTGTGCCTATATGTAGACTGGTCATAAAAATTTTGGCGAAAGTTTTGTCTACTTCGTCCTTTATAGTTAGATTGTTGATTGACATTGTATTGGTCTAACCTCAGTTGTTTGATTTCTCTTGTAAGTGTAAGTACTTGTTTTTGAAGTTCTAGTAGCATCGAATTTTCAGTTTCTTCGGCTCGCGATGTGCTTGGTCGATTTTTATGATCAACTGCAGAACATTCTGATGTTTGGTATACATCTATAATTTTGTCTGCCGCCGAAGCGAGTTGGTCGAGATCATTATCTGGCAGTGCGGACAGTATCGCCTGGACATGCTGTGGGAGTCTCTGCATCCATAGTGTTCTGACGATGGCGCTTTTTGCCAAAGCGGGTCCCGCTAACTCCAACATGTGTCTTAATAAACCAGTTGGTTTTCGGTCCTCCAACTGGATGCCTGTGAGGAGTCGAGTCAGTCGCTTCTCCTCAGAGTCCTGAAGACGTTCGATGAGGGCAGTCTTGACGCACATATACTTTTCTTGGCCTGGTGGATTCATTACTATGTCGTTTATTATCTGCAGGGTGTCAGTATCTAGAGCGGCAATGACGATATTGTATTTGGTAAAGTCGTCTTTTATTCGTGAATTCACGAACTGTGCCTCGGTCTGGGCAAACCAGAGAGCGATGTTGGTCTTCCAGCAGCTTGGTAAGCGTACCGACACATGGTGCACGTCCGATGATGGTCCGTTGTTTCCTTCCATGTTGTTTTTGCTGGGTTTGCCTCTTGGACTTGTGGGAGGATTAGTTGCGCTTGATCCGCTGGTGTTTCCTTCGTTGGTTACGATGAGATCGCTTGGGCTTGATTCGTTGGTATTCTCTTCGTTAGTGTCCTTTCCGAAAGTAATCATGTCCCGATTTGGTCAAAACAATTCACAGCAGATATGGCAAATACGTATGGCAAAATTCAAATCAAGAGTATATGTATGGAATAGTTGTTTTTTAATTTATAACCCATATTAATTTAAAAATGGTACTTAAAATTGTTAGAAACTTATGAGAATTGTTAAAATTTTATTAAAATTATTAAAATTTTATTAAAAATGTTGAAAATAACTGAAATTTTGATATTTTACTTTGGATGTTGTGATAAAGTATTCAGTAAAGTTTAAATTGACGAATTCATCCGAAGAGTTAAAATTTTAATTACTTGAAAAAAATTTCTAAAAAACTCATGAAATTTAATATTATCGCCGGAATGAAAAGTGCTAAACTTTAATAATATTATTGAAATACTCTAGCTGATGATCAATTTATTTGTAGGTAGTTACATTTCCGAGATGCGATTGGATTACATGAGTTCTGCAGATTTTTTAAAAGGAACATATGCAAGTTGTAACATATTGTATACGCATCAGTTCATGTAACAATTTTTTACAATGCTGGAAAAAATGATAAGATTAATAAGAAACTATTTTTAAAACTTTCACGTGTCTGATGTGATGTATTTTTCATGAGATTGGTTTCCTGCCGTCCTTGGCGCTGGAAATCTGCCCCGCGTAGCTCGTACCGGTGTGCATCGGGCTTTACGCCGCGCAGCTGGGCCGGTGAGCGAATTCCGGTTCCCTGTAATGGCTTTCCGCCAGCTGCCTGATGCGTGATTCTCACTGAAATAGAGTGTACGAGCAAATTTAATCCTTTTTATTGAAAAAACAAGGAGAAATACACATTATTTGTCAGGGATTTCATGAGACATCTAGATCGTTTCAGAAAAGATAGAACACAACGATTAAATACCGTTTTACGTCATAAAGTTGTAATTTATGGTGGATTTTACAATTAAGATTGCAAGATTTAATATATTATGTATGGAAAAAACAAAAATTGGGAAAAATCCATGTTTTAGCTGAAAATCAAAGCAATTTATTAATCATATTATACGTCAATATCTTTTTGCAATGCCCATTTGGCGCTGTCATTATCGTAATAATTGACAGAATATGCGATGCATATTATTTGTGAAATTACTGAGTTCCCCCGGTGGCAATAAAACGAAATGGAGGCTATGTTAAATTATATGATTTTAAAATATGAAAGTGGCTCACCGGGTGTATTGAATCTCAGGATCCGTCTTCCGCTCGTCCGGTCGCTGCTACCTGTGAGATTTTTTATGCGTGTTGTTTGGTGGTCACCAGTTTGGCAGGGAGAACCTGTTTGGCAAGGATGGCCGTTGGGTGAGGTGTACCCATTGGTAGGTAGACTGCAACTTACCATGCGTTCGGGCAATCCGCCCATGTTTACCAATTTATCTGACTCCATAAATGTACCCAAAAGTGTACTGAGATATTTCAAATAAAATAACTAGTTTGCACTGAAGCTAATATTTATTTCAATTTACACACGACAAATTTATATCAGAAGGAAGTATGAGGGAGACGATATCTCGACAAGTGAGCGGCGGACTGGACGGTCGGAAGACGAATCAATCTTCGGTAAATTTAACGAACTTAGCTCGGCGCTAAGTGACGTCGGCTGAGTTGCCAGCGTAAAAACTATTTTTCCTTTGTAGAATATCGTTCCCTACAACGTGATGAAACTTGCTGTCATACGAAGAGTCATGTTAGGTCTCTCCTTGGAAGTTAGAAAGTTTTTTTAGATATGTCTTAGGAAGATTTATGTGGCGGATAATATTGATTTTAACCCTCGACCCGTCACATGGGGTCTTTAAAAGCCAAGGTTTTACAGGAATGCTAATTATGTACATTTTAAATGCTCCCAATGATTCCTTACTTTAGGTAGCTTCCTAAAAGGAACTTTACTGGACGCTAGCTCCGCGAACATTCAGTCTGAAGTCTGAGCATGTGCGAAGTGAGATACTGACTTGTGTGAGGCTAAAAAAAAATCAATAAAATTCTATGAAAAATCCATTTTATGTGATTTTTCATTGTATTTTGTTGATTTTTTTGTTGTAATAATAATAAGTCTGTATCAATCTTGACTTGTTATTAGTTTGATAGAAATTGGTTAGATTTTTCAAAAAGTTTACTATCAAAAAATAATGAATCAAAATTATAAAAAAATGTTCCTTGTTAATCTGAAAGCTTTTGCATTGAAAATAAATATCTAACTCTTAATATTTCTTTTTTATTTCTATGCAGTAATTATCACTTGACTATACTCAGTTAAAATAACACATAAAATGAATGCTTCAATAAAAATTTAATCATATTTCCTTCTTCTAACACAGCAAACTTATTTTGTGGCACCATTTTAATTGAAAATAATAAAATACCATTTTAATTCAAAATAATAAAATTTTTACCACTTTTAATGATTATAACAAACAACATGTTTCGTGAGCAACGCTCACTTCTTCAGCGTTTTACTAAAACTAATTATAAATAGTTATAGAAGAAGTTAGCGTTGCTCACGAAACATATTGGTTGTTACAAACAATAAAAGTGGTGAAAAGTAAGTATTTTATTATTTTGAATTTAATCATATTTATTTTTGGGGTCCTAAGCAACCCCGTGCGACACTTTGCGTTATGTAAAAGGCGCGACGGGCGGTGGGTTAACAGGATAAAACCAGTTAGTAAAGTCAGTTTAAAAACATAATACACACAAACACGTTCTACCATTAAGGGCAAGTAATTATGTTGCATATCGAAGGTATTGGTAAAATCTAAACTACAGAGACCCTAATAATTTAAGTCGTGCGCGTCGATTTCTTGCTATTTATTATAAGGTTCAATTTAAACGGCACTTTCCTAATACCTTCATATTTATGTTAAAACATATATAAGGTTCCTGCCATAATTAGGCCCGTATTCTAATTGCTCGATATAAACCAACGTTTAACCTCCTCACGTGTAACGTAATACATTGGTTCGTTACTAATATTATTGCCTTAAATGCTCAAGTTAATAAAATTCACGATTTCTAATAACGATTACGTCGAAAGCAAGTTTGTATTTATGTTTATTGCAAACAATGTATATTTTTTTGTAATAATAAAATAAGAGAATCAATTAAACGATTCCTTGACAGATAAATTCCCCGAAAGTTGATCCTCCGGCATACTTACATACAAAATGCAGTGAGTTTAGGGAAAATCAGGTTGTAATGTTAGTTATTAATCACATTCGCACACTATTAGTTCTGAGGGGGTATTTCTCAATAACAATAAGTTCTTGATATAAACTGGTTTATTATGAGTTTAAGTATTTACAATACTTACACTACAAGTCGCGAGGAAAGTAGTGTAAGAAGAATAAACGACGCAAATGTGAATGGTAGAAGAAGTCGGGGACGTCCGAGGAAGACATGGCATGATCAAGTGAATCAGATACTTGAGTCGGGCCATGTCAAAAGTCAGAATAATAGAAGAGAATGTATGAGACGATGAATGAATGTGATTGAGGCAAAGAGTGTGTGCCAAGACCGAGTTGTTTGGCGGTGCGTTCTCTCTGCCTACCCTGCGGGGAAACGGCGTGATGGTTAGTTAGTTAGTTACACTAGAAGTCACACGACCTGTCTATATTAGCGGCTAATTGAATCTGAGCGGTAGGCTGGCGAGAACCACTCTCAACAGTCACCGCCTACCCGGGCGCGTATTCCCAATCCCTAACGCGTTTCAGTCGCTCTACCGACTGAAACGAGTTAGGGATTGGAATGCATAAATCACCTTCCACACACTACCGCGTTTCAGTCGCCTTCGTCATGGATTCGAACATCAGTTCAAACTCACATCAACTCCCTGAGCGAAGTCGTACATCCCAGTCAGGGTATTTGAGAGAATTCCACAACGTTCCAGAACATCCACAGAACATTCTGGAAAATTGTGGAATGTTCGGGAATAGGGAACATCAATGTGAAACATTCCAGACACTCTCGAATGTTGTCCCGATCGAAGCCGGGTAACCCAGCTAGTATTAAATAAATGGCGGCAATTTCTAAAGTGTGCATTATATTTTATTATAATATCAATATTTTTCATTATGTTAACACAAAATTACAAACGCATAATATTTTTTTCACTTATATGCCTTTTTAATTTTTAATAAAAATGTAGGTTACACAGCTTTAGATTACCAATATGGTTATATTTTTAGAATTGCCATTTGAACAGCAGTCCTAGGCGCCCTCCTATGTTTTCTACTCTTATTTGACAAACTGTATGTTGTGATGAAAGAATAAAAAAAAATACCCTGATATTTCTCATCGAATTTTGGAATATCTAGAGTATTCGGAGTGTAAACAATTGCACAAATAAACATTTCAACCGTTAGAATTTCTAATAAAGCCTCTAGGAAAGAATCACCTCAATAAGCGTAACTGCACTTTAACCCCCACCCTTTTATCAATATTTAAAGATCGACTTTTTATGTCTGGTGTATATTATGTAGTAACTTATTCAAATTACACTTGTTATCTAATAAGACTTGATGGCGTAGTCTAACAGTACCTTCATTTTTGGCAGTGACCCGATAGAGGTTCCCGCAATTAAAATTATTACTAAATTATAATTTTTATGCATTATTTACAAGTTTCAAACCTAAAATCTTTTTCAAAAATCCTTTTAATAATAAGATATGTAAATTTCACACGAATTTAGTTAAAGTCGTTTTTTTATACGTATACGCTGGTATATACATTATATAGACAAGTATAAATATTAATTATTATTTTTAATTAGTAAACTAATGTTTAAGACAAGATTTTTATGCATAGCACAAAGGGTAACAATAATTATAAGCAATAATAAAATGTAATAAGCAGTAGTTGTTGAATGAAACACTAGTATATGTTGAATTATTTGGCCGGTGGAGAAAAGCCGACGTAGCTCAGTTGGTAGAGCAGTTGACCGGATATCAGAAGGACGCGGGTTCAAGTCCCGTTGGTGGCATTTATCGGCGGCAATGTTGATGAGTGTTTCAGGCTAATAATTATTGCTTATAATAAGTATAAATATGTTACGTTATTTTATATTCGGAAGCACATCCTCTCTAAATATCCCTTCGGGGACGTATAGTTATATTTTGTATTATATTTTCCCTAAACCGACTGCATTTTTTAACTTTAGCTCTACACAGAAGGCCCTGAGGAAAATAATTTTCTTCAGGGCCTATGGCATCTTAGGGGATGCCGTGTTTAGGGTTTTTTTAAAGAAAGGAAGGAGAGGAAGTTCTGGGAAGGAAACACGTATGAGCGGTGGGTAGGAATTTAACGTGTTAGTGTGTCCAGGAGTGACGGACGTATTTATTCATCCTTTCTACCGCGGTGCAAGGCGATGGGTCGAGAGATTCCGGCTGGAGAGGATAAAAGACCTCCCTCAACCAGTTTCTCTCGATCCTGCCGACCACACGGCAGGTAGACAGATGCATCGGCTGCCAAGACCTGGAAAATCCTCACCCCATGAACCCGTGCACCCCTGCTAAGTCACCAAACGTAGCAAACCACTTGAGGTGACCTATGGCAGAGATATTGATTAATAAATGGTTCCCGGGCGGTGGTACCCATACCCGCCTCGCAAACTGTTGGGGGATCAACTGTCTATTCCTCATCCCAATCACTTTTAACCTTAAATAAAACTGTGAACCATCCTTTAAATATTTCGTTATAAAATAATTATGTGTCTGATATCCTAAAATTGTTCCAGAAGAGAGCCTAGCGGAGTTGCAGCAGGGTTCGAGCACCAGCGGCCCGCCAACGCTTCTGATTCTGCTAACCGCAATCGTTTTCGCTCTCGGAGCCTGCAGTTGAGAATACCTGGAGACGTGCGCTTTTGTGCTTTAGTACAATTAAACCGGAATGTAAGTTTTCTAAATTATAAATGTAAATAAAACTATTGTTGAAATTAATAATGGAAATGTACGGCTGACTTAATAAATGTTTAAAATATTGATAATCTTTTATTACTATTAGGTAAATATTGGTATGGATATTGAATTTGTTTTGTAAAAATATGAAATAATCTGTGGTCTAGTGTCAAAAGTATCTACAAAAGTCGTCTATTAAACCTAAAGGGGTATTCTAGTCTAGAAGGTCGAATTTTGAGAGTTTTTGACGGTTGATAAAGAAAAACATTTATATTTTAATATTTTAATTGTTTCTATAATTTATTTATTTACTTACATTTCAAGAACTCCGAAAACAATTGCCAAAAAAAATTATAAATATATATATATATATATTTCACGAAGTTAAACGCTATTGAATTAGAGGAGGAAAAAAAGAGCGTGTCCATCTTGTCACGATTTCTACCCTTCTGGTCGTCTGAAAAAATAAAAAAGATAGATTATTTATCGGTACAAATGTCATCATGGTAGGAAAAAAATGAAAAAAAAAAAATTCTCCAAAATGGCGGCTACTCAAAAAAAAATTTTAGCGTCGAAATTTTTAAAATAGTAAAAATTAAAATTTTAAATTTTTTGTTGGTTATATATAGAGGGATATATTCAAAAATTCATACCAATTTTCTAGAAAATCGGTCAATTAGAACTTGAGATTTTGTGACAAACGTTCAGAAAAAAGATGTTTCGAGAAAATTGCGCTAGAAGTTTTGCTGTATTTAGATTCTAGTTAGATTCCATCTAAACCGGTAGAATTAAAATGAATATAAATTTAAAAATAATTATCATTTTGAAAAATCCTTTTAAGATATTATTGAATATCTCAACTATCAAAATATGAAGAATATTTTTTTTATAGACTAGAATACCTCCTTAAATTAAGTAAATACGACGCGCCAAGTTCTTCAAGAAATATTTTCTTTCTTTCCTAAAATATCCTCCTCCTAAGATAACCCAACGTAAGGTGTTACTTAAAAGAATTAAAAAGCTTCCCTGCAACAGATGGCGATGGTTTAAATATTTTAGGAAAAACATTTTCGTTATGCCTTAAAATATTAACATGAATGAATTGAAATGAGGATAATGCCATGTTAAAAGCCATATTCCCGATACAAACTGGTGAACATTGGTAAATTAAATTTAACATTAGACCACAAAGTTTATTAATTTGTAGTGTAAATTATTGTTGAAAACTTTACCGATTTGTATAGTTAACTTATTTGAAAATAATCATAATTATTGTTTTTGTTATCAAAATTTGCCAAGTTGCATTTGAAAATAAACGTTTTTCAAAGGTGTATTCTGCTAAAATTGTTTCACTCCCATCGCAATTTAATTTTCTTTTTTAAGCAAGAAAGTCCATGAAAAATGTTTGCTCTTTTGCGTGCCTGAAGAAAGTGAAGTAAGTACTTTTAAGAATTATGCTGATACGTTAAGAGATTTAGTGTTAGCTCACTTTTAATCTTGGAGAGGTAAACTTTTGAGGTATCTGAACTTCCTGAACTCCGGTTTTTAACTTAGCAGTGATTTTTCTAAAAAACCATGGATTTTTTCGATATGGAGTTCAAAGTTATGTAGATAAGCTGTTCAAATGTTCATTGAATACTAATTTAGCCCAATATTCAAATAAATAATAATAATATTCAAAAAACCAAAATCAAAAATCACCTTAAGGGCGCTGTACAAACTTATAATATATTTCAATAATCTAGAAAACTACAAACTAGACAAACAATTAAAACCTACTTATGGCTAAAAATTGCATCCACCGGTTCATTGATCTTTGAAATTTTATGTACACTGTTTTGACCAATGTACGCGATGCTCGCCAAAAATGTATACAGGACCATAGTTACCCGGTAGATCACTTGAGATTAACACTGTTTAGAATAGGATGTATATGAATAAGGTACTGATAATAGAATAAATATGAATAAGGTAATGATTTGGAAGGTGGGTATAGGCGCAGCTGCCCTGAGAACCATTCATTGGATAATCAACACCTCTGCCATATGTAGGTCATCCAAACTGGTTCGCGTAGTGACAAAGCAGGGGCGCATGGGTTCATGGATTGAGGTTTGTCCAGGTTTTAGTGGCGGATGCGACTGCTCAACAGTTGGGTGGTGGTCCGGATCGGGAGAGGCCGGATAATGGAGAACTTTGACTTCTCCAGTCGGACTCTTTCCAGTCGGACTTCTCAACGCCTTGCGTTATAGTAGGAGGGATTCAATCAAATGTCCCTGCTGGACACTCCGAACTCCAGATTCCTACCAACCCCATCTTTCACTTTTGCTTCCCAGAACTTCCTTCCCTTTAAAAGACCGTCCTCATGGCATGACAGGCCCTCAGATAAAATGTTTTCCGTGTGGAGTTGATTTAAAAAAAAGGTACTGCAGGGTGGCGCAAAACTTCTCACGTGATTTCATAAGGTAGTTAATTTTATGTTTATTTTTCCGCCTTCTCGAGGAGTGTAGCGACTTATGGTTTGTGTATTTTTCTTTCGCAAATGTCAAAGTCGTGATGATGATAAGAAGACATTTAAAAAAATGAGGGTGGATGGTATCTTTTGCATCACTTATATAATAAATGATTAAAAAAAAAAACTTAAAAAAAAAAATTTTTTAACACAAACATTGCAAGAGCAATAAAAACAACAAAAGAAAAATAGTTTACATAAGGGGTTATCCATAAATTACGTCATACCTTGAGGGGGGGGGGGGTAGAGAAGAGTGACAAGGGTTACAGGAGGGGGACATCAGCCCCGTGATGTCACATGTAAAAATCTTAATAATTAAAACACAAAATAATAAATAAAATAAAATAAGGAAAATTAAAATAAAATTTTGAACTACTATTTTGATTATTTTCAGGTGTAAAATTGCAAAATATGTGACATCACAAATGAGGTCTCACAAATGTGACGATGTTCGATAGGGAGGAGGAAGACGGGAGGAAGGGTAAAAAAATCATGATGTTCGCATGACGTTATTTATGGATGGCCCCTAACCCCGTGAAAACTTACTATATAGGTAGGTCGTGGAAATATGTACACTCCAGCAAAGTCCATGGTTAGTTAGTGCTGTACCGGGAAAGAATTAAAAGCTTTAGTGAAATATTCTTCCTGGAACAAAGGTCGTATTTAAATCCTGTACACAAAAAAATACAGTTATACCAATATTGTTTGAAGAATTATAAGTAACAACAACAAAATATATAAAACAGGAACGATGAAGCTAGATGGGATATTTTTAGCATTGATGAAAGAAATCTTAGCTCAACGGAGGCTTATTTGAAGGAAGTATGCAGAAGAAGGAGGAGAAATTGGGACACGTATTCATAGGCGTCTTTGGGCGTATGGAAGTGAAGGGAGGCTGCAGGAGACTGTCGGGAGACTGTCAGGAGACTGCCAGGAGATTGCCAGGAGACTGCCAGGAGACTGTCAGACTGCCAGGCCTTTAGCGTTTCTTAGAGGAGGCAGGACTGAAAATAAAAGGTAAAGCAAATCAACGCCGTCCTTGCGTCAAAAATCTCAAACTACAAGTCTAATATCCTGGTGTGTTCTTTTCTTACATTAACTCTGCACAGCAGGCCCTGAAGAAAATAGTTTCCCTCAGGGCCTATGTCATCTTTGAGAATGCTATGTGGAATGGAAGTAATGAATCTGAGTCTTGAAGAGACCTTGCTGTAGGAAGAAGGAAACAGAGGTCTTTCTTGTTGCAAAATTGAAAATCACGAAAGATAAAATAAGATACTACCTCACGAAAAGCAAATAAAAATTATTCAAACACTGCAAACTTATTTTAAAACAAACATTAAAGCACAAAAAATAATCATAAAAATCATTCTCAAACTGCCGCTTACTACCAGCTCTGATACTCTTCAATACCTTCAACGTTATGGACATAAAATAGCTCTACTCAAGATCCATCTTAGTTAATTTACACAAAAACAATATACAAAGATACTCAAACAATACACAATACCCGAGCCAAAAACAAAGAACTTCTCCAAACTACTCTTTCCAAAACCACCTTTGGACATAGACACTTTAAATACATAGCTTGCAAACTATAAAACACACTACCAGCTACGATCAGACAAACTGAATCCTTGACAAAATTCAAAAAAGATATAATGAAATGGATTGGAGGCCACACTATTACAAACATCTTTAAAATAAATGACACGTAGACAGAAATAACTGTTCACATACGACCTATTCCATATAAAATAAATTAAAATAATAGAATCCTGTCAAATTTTTCTCCATAAATAGATAAAACAGAATTTACTACTTTTTTCATCTCTTCCAAGATAATAATAATTATTTATTTATTTGTAAGAAACAAACAGCTTTTTCATAATACATGTACAGTGATAAATATATAATTGAACTGGAGTCAAGCCACAGAGGTTTCTTATGCTAAAGTACATCGGAAATGAAGTTTTATTATATTATAATTAATTTTGGGTCATAGGAAGGGGAGAGGAAGAGGAATATAGGAAAAGGATAGGAGATGCTCTCGATATATTCTCATATTAATAATCGATCGTACGCGTTACTTCACATTCACTTTCTTTAGGTTTTTACTAAAAATGTCAATTCTGTGAAATTTTGTATTATATTGTGCGCATACACGAGGAATTGGGGAGTTTTTTCTAATGTTTGTTCTACAAGAGGGTAAATTAAATAAATCGGATTGCCGGGTTGATCTTGATGGAATATGAAAATGTATTAAATTGGTAAGTTCTGTTGAGTCCAGGCCATTGTTTAGAATTTTAAACAATAGGATTTGATCAAAAATTAGACGTCGTGTTTGGAGGGATTTGAAATTGTGAAATTTAATGGATTCGGTATAATTTGAGAAGTGTAATTTGAATTTATAATTTAAGTGTTTAAAAATTTTTTTTTGAATTCTTTCTCTTCTTTCAATATGGGCTTGGTATAAAGGAGTCCAGATCGTTGTACAGTGTTCTAAGTGCGGGCGAATATATGAGGTGTAAAGGGAATATAGAGTGTTTATGTTGTGGAAGGGTTTTGCTATTAGAATTATAAACCCCAGCATTTTATTGGCCTTGATAATTACTTCATCAGTGTGTTGGATAAAGTTTAATGTGACATCCATTGTTACCCCAAGGTCCCTGATATATTTTACTTCATTGATATGTGTGCCGTTCAGTATGTATACAAAGGAAATTATATTTTTATTACGTGTAAATGTTAATTTATTGCACTTTGAGATGTTAATAACAAGTTTGTTTAATTCGCAATAGACAAAAAGACGATTGAGGTCTTCTTGGAGTTTAATGCAGTTATTGATTGATTTAATAACTAAGTATATTTTTTTTATCATCTGCATATGCTAGGTAATTAACATGTAAAAAACATTTGTAAATATCATACATATATATACACATTAAATAATAAAGAGTGTGTGCCAAGATCGAGTTGTGTGGCGGTCCGTCCTCTCTGCCTACCCCTGCGGGGAAACGGCGTGATGGTTAGTTAGTTAGTTAGTAAAATAATAATGGGCCTAAATGAGAACCTTGAGGTACACTGGAGGGCACGGAAAAGAAGCTGGACTTTGTTCCCCCAATTGAGAAACTTTGAAGTCTACTCCAAAGGTATGAAGTGAGCCAACGGAGTAAGTCACCATGGATGCCTAACTGTTTTAATTTTTGAATAAGGATGAAATGGTTTACCTTATCGAAGGCCTTAGAGTAATCAGTGTAGATTACATCTACTTGGTTTCTTTCGTCCATATTGCTTGTTAAATATTCCGTAAAATTTACCAAGTTTGTTAGTACTGATCTTTTTTGAAGAAATCTGTTTTGTTGGTTTTGTATATTGCGAACAATTATTGTGTAAATTTGGTCGTAGACAACACGTACAAAAAGTTTACTAAATACCGTGAGTATTGAGATTGGGCGGTAGTTTTCAATGTTAATTTTTGAGCCTGTTTTATGAATAGAGATTATAATTGCTTCATTAAACTTTGTGGGAAATTTACCTTCTTTTAGTGACATTATAAATATGTTAGTTAAAGGGTAAGAAATAGTTTTGGCACATTTTTTGACAAAATATGGCGAGATACCGTCAACACCAGCACCAAAATAATAAGATAACTCACTTTATAAGATTTACCCACTCTTCCAATCACCTCTCTGTTTTAATTCTATTCAAATTAATATGTATTTTACCTTAAATATCCTTTTAACTACAATATTCATTTATATACCTCTACACCTACACCTTCTCGACACAGGTATATCCTAGTGAGACAGGCATCGAAAAACCCAATGTAAAAATGCTTTTTATAGATAAATAAATAAATGAATTTAAAAATAATAATCACTTAGTTTTATCCACTTTATCGGCTATGTAGGCGTATGCTGAGATGCAGGCCACATAGAATGTGCAGAGCAGAAATGTCGCCTATACATTTAAATAAATAACTTTTCTAAAATAAACATAATGCATGGTACATATAAGGTTGCAATTAAATGTATAAAATATATTAAAACAAATAGAGAAAAGAAAAAAAAAAAAAAAAACATTTATTTTTTTTTAAATTACAGAAGGCGTCAAAATAATAATTTAGTATTTAATTAAATGAAGACAATATTAGCGAAACTCAATCAAAATCTGAAGACAGAAAAATCAGAAAATTTTGATTGAGTTTCGCTAATATTGTCTTCATTTAATTAAATATTATAATTTGAGTTTTTACTTATAAGGTTAAAAATAAAAATTAAAAATAATAATTTAGGTGATTTTTCACAAAAACGGCGCTCTATAAATTATCCAATTATTATTATTATTATTAGGTTCACAAAACAAATTGAGGCATGATTATGGCAGTGAGGCATGGAACTGGCAGAGGAAGGATGAAAGTAGACTGAATGCTGTTGAAATGAGATCCCTAAGGCGCATGTGTGGAAAAACCATGTACGATCGTGTGAGAAATGTGGAGATCCGCGAAGAATGCAAGGCTGGTGTAAGCTTAATGAGTAAGATTAAGAAAAGGACGCTCAGATGGTTTGGGCATGTAGAGCGAATGAACGAGGAAAGAGTGTAAGGAGAATATATGATGCAAATGCGAATGATAGAAGAAGTCGGGGACGCCCGAGGAAGACATGGCATGACCAAGTGAATCAGACACTTGAGTCGGGCCATGTGAAGAGTCGGAATAATAGAAGAGCATGTATGAGACGATGTATGAATGTGAACGAGGCAAGGAGTGTGTGCCAAGATCGAGTTGTTTGGCGGTCCGCCCTCTCTGCCTACCCCTGCGGGAAACGGCGTGATGGATAGTTAGTTAGTTAAAACATAATTTACAAGTAAACAACAAAGAAGCGTATAAAAATATACGCAATCGCTCCTAAAATATGCTCGTAATATTATCTCTTGTACCTATATAAATCAACAATAAATATGTCGATATTTGAAAAAATAACAACACAATGGTTGTCGTCTACACTTATAATAACAATTGGATAATTTCTAGAGCGCCGTTTTTGTGAAAAATCACCTCACGGGCGCTGTACAATTTGTTATGAATTCTTAGGCTATGTATAATTTTATTATTTACAAGGAACAGAAATATGTTTCGTCTCATAATTTGCCTAGCTATTTATTAGTTTAAAAATAAACAAAATGTACAATTTTTTATTTATTTGTTTTATATTTTATTTATTTATTAAAAATCAGTTTGCAAAGTATAATAATTTTGAATACAAAATAAATTACATAATAAAATTTCACTGATTATTTTTTTTAATGATATTTCTCTTCTATAGAAGCAGACGCTTGTGATTACAAGAGGGACTAGTATCGGGAAGAAAATATACATAAAATATATTTTGTATCTTATAATTAATAATGGTAGGTACTTAAAAAAACATAAATTTAATAGTTATATAAGTTATGAAGATGATTTCATCAATTTGTTATTTTTATGTGATTCCACTTTCAATAAGTACTATATCGTCAGCATAAGAGGTTATACTACCATGAAGTGACTATGAGAATATCCCGTTTACATAACAATATAGGACATAACATATATACACAAAATAATATAGGACCTAGCACAGTACCTTGTGGAATTTCATATTCAGATATCTCTTCGTTTTTTTTTACATTAACTCCACACAGGAGGCCCTGAGGAAAATAATTTCCCTCAGGGCCTATGTCATCTTTGTGGATGCTGTGTGGAGAGTATTTTTGAGGAAAGGAAGGAGTGAACATGGGTCTTGAAGAGACCCATGTTGTAGGAGGGGGGAAACACAAAGGCCTTTAAATCGTTCCACAGCCGAGCTATTGAACTCAAGAACGAGTCGTAAAACCCGTTGTCTTCCGACCCGTTTTCATGTGACTAATGTCAACAGTGTACAAATGTTGGGCACGTGTTTGGCGTGTTTCCCGACTATGCACCGGTGCCGAGGGGATCAATGATGCTAGTTCCTCGGAGCATCTTCCATTGTAATACCGGTAGAACAAGGGCAGCATTCCCACCTGACGCCTGTGCTCTAAAGATTGCAATCCGTCTGTTAAGATAGGAGA
This sequence comes from Limnephilus lunatus, assembly GCA_917563855.2. NCBI lineage: Eukaryota > Metazoa > Arthropoda > Insecta > Trichoptera > Limnephilidae > Limnephilus > Limnephilus lunatus. The sequence continues at coordinate 50,612,981 of OU830601.1, forward strand.
ATCTATCAAACGGACCGCCCGTTTCTGCACAGAGTCAAGGGTTTTTTTAGGTGTTTTGGAGCTCCAGACCAGAGATGGCATCCAAATTCAACCATGGGGCGTACTTGCGATTTGTACAGGGTTAGCAGTTGTGTACTATTAAAGTATCTACGGGCCCTGTAGAGTACGCCCAGTTTCTGAGAGGCTAACTTAACTCTGGTTTTGATGGAGCCCCCATACCTGAGCTGGTCACTTAGAGGTACACCAAGCATATCAATGGATGGCCTGTTCAGAAGAATGCTTCCGTTGAAGGAGACTAAATTATCTTTTCGATCCCTTTTAGACGTTATCAAAGAGGATTGGGTCTTTGAAACATTAAATTCGACGAGGTTATTCTTACCCCAAGAGAAAACACTCTCGAGGTAACCGTCCATTCTTTGCTTCAAAGCCCTCCGAGCTATTGGGGTTTGTGTGCTCTTTGAAGGCTTGTCAAACAAAAAGCTACCATGGACTGTACTGTCATCCGCGTAACAATGAATCGGTGCACATGAAAAGAGGTCGTTGATTTACAACAGAAACAAAGTCGGAGACAGAACCGATCCCTGTGGGACGCCAGCATTTATCGAATGCGAGAAAGAGGTGAAACCGTCAGCAACCGCCTGAATTGACCTCCCCCTCAAAAAGTCGGCAATCCACGCAAACAAGGATGTGGGAAGTCCGTAAGAACGCAGTTTGTTGACAAGCGCTCGATGCCAAACCCGGTCAAAGGCCTTGGAAATGTCCAGTGAAACCGTTTGGGTCTCACCAAAACATTCCAAGCACCGTCCCCAAACATGCGTCACATACGCGAGAAGATCACCGCACGAGCGGTTCCGCCGGAATCCGCATTGACGGTCGTTAATAATTTTGTTCTTCTCGAGGTATGTGAGCAGTTTGTCATTGATCACACGTTCCATCACTTTTGACAGAACAGATGTGATCGCTATGGGGCGGTAGTTGGCTGGGTTGGAGCGGTCACCCTTCTTTGGAATGGGGTGAATGATTGAACAACTTCGTTGGTATAAAATAAAATATTCTTATCCGTAACCCCCCTTGCTAATTAACGTGTTTTACTGAATAAACATTTACCGTACATTTAGTTGTTTACCAGTTGTATAAAATTATTTTAGTGAGACATAAAATATAAATGCTAAAATCGTAGTAAAAATATTGTGTAATCGTTTGATAAGTCGACGAGTTGATTTTAGTTGTCGACTGGCGATGTTGATTATGAAAGGTTTTTTATGTTAATACTACTGCTCCCAACCGTATGAAGCCAGTGAGACTATAGCATCCCCACTCCCCAGTTGGGGTAGGTATGTGAGGTGGGGAGAGAGATGGGTGGGGAAGATGGAGGTGGGAAGGTAACTGGATATTCAGATCTGTTCACCAAATACAGCCAAAGCCATTTCAAGCAGCGTCTTTCACCAGGGTGAAAGCATCTTCTATTCTGGAACGTGCCGCAAATATTTTTAATAAAATATAAATGCGCACGCCGGGATTTGAACCTGTAACCGCCGGATTTCTAGTCAAGAGCCTTACACTTCGACCATGGATGACGTCAAATTTAATGACCGTTGAAGGATCATTAGGTTTAATTATTAATTGATTATTTTTGTTGGTCCACTTTTCTACTGAGTTCATCGGCTTATATGTATAACCATTCCGAGAACTCTATTTTCAAGCCAAATGTTACATTGTTACCAGTTTAGATTCATTGCGTCATGTTGTTTGTTGTATTTAATAATAACCATACAAAATATAATTATTCAAATTGTTTGGTGAATGGCTAAATGTCCAAGGAAAACGACTCAACCTAAGCAAACTACACATAATAAACCTACAACATGTCCAGGTTAAAATTCTCTTCAGAAAAGCTCCCACTATCCGGTGAATAACGTTTACAAAACCCATGTTGGTATAAATACCTACGGAAGGTAAATATTCGGTTATTTCTATTGAAATTTGGGTCAGGCACCTAGTTTCTACTTATATAGGGGAAGAGAAGTAGGTAGCATAGATAATTATTTACACGCTAACCCGGATACACCGCATTTAATTATCCAAAATGGGCGTTTGTATAATAACGTTTTAACAAAATTCGTGTACCCGCTTTGGCCGCTTTGCCCACTGATACCCGCAGTCTATAAAGCAGGTTTCACACGACACTAATGATACTAGAAATCGTAAACATAAATAATGTTCTTAGCATGTTCCGTTAAATTACTTATCGTCGAGGAACATGTACAAATATACAATACGAGTATGTTCACGGAGCAGAAGGCGTGCAGTGCAGTGGTGTTATATATTCTTTTCAATTAACAATTTGTCGGAAAATGCGTGTCTGTAAATATGTCGATATTTGAGAAACGTGACGATCACGGTAACGGTTGCTGCAAGTCTTTCAAAAGATGAGATACACAATGTTTGTTTCATCCAAAGGAAAAAGGTCATCATTTCCTTACATCTCTCTCACATACCGCACCGTGACGTTTCCGTAGACCCTACCAATACTACTAGCCGTGACGATAATTTTGAACGTATGGAATATAGTAAAGTTGATGGATAATTTTAAGTGTGAGTGAATTCCAAAAATTAAAAAAACGTAAAATGTCAATGCGCTGATGGTTTTCCTACATTTAATGCTGCCGCTCTTTCTTACACACTAAATAACAGCGGTCGAAAATGAGAAATGGTGAAAATTTATATATTTTTTTTAACATTAACTCCACACCGGAGTTCCTGAGGAAAATTAGGAATCTGTGGGTCAGTGTGTCCAGGGGGTGACGGATGTCTGAATCCATATTGATCATATTTTTGTTAAAACTAAAAAAAAAACCATTTCATCCACTATTCATTCCACGGTTACCGACCATTTCACCACCACACTTGGCATGCGATTGAAAACTGAAAAAAAAAAGTACAAATACGTCATGGCATATCATAGATTTCATAGCACTTAGCTCAGATATAAGTCACGAACCTTGGTCTACAACTCTAAAAGAAACTGATCCAAATAAGCGCTAAATGAATTAATTTCTATTAACTCTGAATACGTTTACCACTAAACACACTATACTAAAAACCCGTAAAAATATTACACACAAAACACTTAAAATTAAACCATGGATTACAACATGGCTAGTTAAAAGTATACACAAATGGAATATGATGCATACAAGAGTAAACAATAACCCAATGGACAGTAAACTAAAACACAATTATTTATTATACAGAAACCTATGTAATAGACTAGTAAAGCAGGCGAAACATGGGTTCTACAGGAAAGAAATAGATAGTGCCGGAGGAGATACAAAAAAGATATGGAGAGTTATCAAAGATGCCGCTTATTCAAAACCTAAGAACAGTACTTATATCAATAAATTGTTAGTTGATGGGGAAATCTTTTTAACAAAAAACGAACCCAAAAAAATTTCAAATCACATTAATTATCATTTTACCAACGTTGGCTTAGATTAGCGGATAAAATACTTACAAAGAACCACACGACAGAAGAACTACTAGTCAAAGAAAGCTCTTCCTTGCGACCAAATCATTCCTTTAACATTTATAAAATAAATAAAACAGAAATTAATGAGCTCATTCTTTCACTCAAAACTCATTGCGCACCTGGCCCGGACAACATATCTAACCAAATCCTGATAAATCTACGAGAATATATCGGTATACCTCTGCTACATATATTTAATCAAAGTTTCTCCCAATGTTTTGTACCTGACAAACTTAAAATTGCCTGTATTACCCAGATACATAAATCTGGAGATAAAAATTTAATCTCTAACTGCAGACCTATTTCACTACTTAACGCTCTATCAAAACTCCTAGAAAAAGCAATGAAAAAAATACTGCTATCCTACCTTGACAGACACAACTTACTTTCAAGTCATCAATTCGGTTTTCGGGCAAAAATGGGCACAGAACAGGTAATTTCTGAATTAACCAACTTCATTGTAAAACACGTAGATAAGGGATCTAAAGTAATTGGAGTTTTTCTAGATCTGGCCAAGGCCTTCGACACCATCTCTCAAGATATGCTATACGAAAAACTTAAAAATATTGGCATTACTGGAAAAACGCTTAAATGGTTCATCAGTTATATAAAAAAAAGGAAACAAATAGTTGAAATAAATAAATGCTTGAGTGACACAGCAGAAATAAAGTACGGATTGCCTCAGGGTAGTGTCTTAGGCCTTATTCTTTTTCTTATCTCTATTAATGGTCTCACTGATATTAAAATCCCAACACTCAGCTATAATGTGATCAGCTACGCAGATGACACTGTACTTCTTTTTAAAGAGCAATCATGGGAAAAGGCCTTTAAAAGCGCAGAATTTGGTATGAAGGAGATAAAAAAAATGGCTTGATAAAAATCTTCTTACCCTAAACACCTCGAAAACCAATATTTTTTTAATATTCAGTAAAACCAATATCGGGCAACCAAAAACAGGCCCGCTTTTACATCTGTATCCATGTACTAGGTACATCACAAACCACAAACTGCGACTGCGAAAAAATTGAGCATTCTAATAATATTAAGTATCTTGGTTTAACAGTGGATTGCAAACTAAAATGGGAACTTCACATAAATTCACTTGTAATGAGAATCCGGAAACAAATATATATTTTTAAAACGATTAGAAACATTATGTCACTTAAACTACTAAAAGATGTATACCTTTTCCTTTGTCAAAGCATTTTAATTTATATGCTATATTGGCATGGGGTGGTGCTGCAGACACATACATTAAGCTACTTAATACAGCTCATAAATCACTTATTAGAACTATGTTCAAAAAACTATATCTTCATCCCACAGATAATCTTTTAATTAAAAATAAAATACTTGATATCAGGAAGCTATTCATAAAAAAAATTATCCATATATTTATTTATACTGGGTTTTTACAGATTGTTCACACACATGTGAGAACAACCCAGTTATAAAAACTCAGTTAATTATACAAATAAGAATTATATAATAAAGTAAGAATTTATATACAATCAACTAGATAATACAAATAATACAATCATAAATTTTGTAACCGTTTAAATAAAATTTAGATAAAATAAAACATAAACAGTTAGAAATGGAAAACTGTTAAAATACTAAGTTTACTCAAATAATAATTAAAGAGAAGCAAAATAAGAGACACAATTAGAGACACAAATGATAGGTACATAATAAATTAGCACATATTTTTCAGCAATCTCAGGGCATTTTTTTTGAATCCATATAAATTATTATCGACAAAAATATCTATTTCAGCACACTCTATCTTATTATATAGTCGACACATTTGGGTCAGAGGGCTAAAATAGGCGATATTGTTTTTAAATATATTCAGGTGAAACATATTATGGCGACTTAAACAGTGGGAATTGGGAACATTTATATCAATATTGCTAAGACACAATGAAGTATCAAGATGGCCGTGAATTATTTTATGTAAACATATTAGATCAGTCAATTGCCTTCTGATTTTAAGTGTATTAATTTTGAAGTATTCAAGTCGCTTGTCGTATGTTTTAAGATGTTCATGTAATTGACATTTAAAAGATAACAGTCTTAGCATTTTTTTAAAACTGATTCTACAATGTTTTCATACTTGCAGTAATGTGGATTCCAAATAGTACTTCCATAATTAAGTTTACTTCTAATTAAGGCATTGTAAAGGGTTAGAATTGATAAAGAATTTGTTAAAGGTTTACATATTATATGAATAAATCCCATCATTTTAAATGATTTACACCTAATGTCGTTAATGTGTACATCAAATATAAATTTAGAATCAAGATTAATTCCTAGGTCTCTTATGGAGGACACTTTTTTAAGAATGGTATTGTTAATAACATAGGAAAAATCCTTTATAATTCTATTCCGAGTGAAGTTTAAAGTGTAACATTTTTCAACATTTAAGTGCATATCATTGACAATACACCAGTTATTAAGTGTGTCGAGGCCATTTTGAAGAAGTTGATGATCAGAAACAGACTTAATTTTACGAAAATTTTTTAGATCATCGGCGGAAAAAGCATAATCACAGTTTAATTTTGAACCAAGGTCATTTATGAATATTAGAAAAAGAAGAGGGCCCAGATTTGACCCCTGTGGTACACCAGAAGTTACATCTATAGGGGATGATTTGTATCCATTAACAAATACTAGTTGCATTCTGTTACATAAATATGATTTCACCCAGCGAAATAGGTCTCCATGTATTCCTATTTGATAGAGCTTTCTAAGTAATATGGAGTGGTTAACTTTATCAAAAGCTTTTTGGAAATCGGTATAAATAGTATCTACTTGTAATCTTTCATTAAAAGAGTTACACACATAATTACAAAATTCCAAAAGATTTGAGGTAATAGATCTGTGAGGAACAAACCCATGTTGCCTTGTGCAGAGAAGAGGCTTAAAGTGAGAAAACATATTTTTATATATCAGAGATTCAAACATGATAGTATACTAATTGGTCTATAATTTTTTTTATTAAAGATTTGTCACCCGATTTGAAAACTGGTACCAATGGGCTTCTTTCCACAAGTTTGGAAAAGTTCCAGAGGTTAAAGGTTCGTTGAAAATAATGAATAGTGGTAAATATAATGCATCAGCACAGCATCTGACAAAGAAAGGTGGAATACCATCGGGTCCGGAACCCTTATTGGAATCTATTTTACTCAAAAAATATTTTATTTCAACTGCACTAATATGAATTTTACCGAGATTGCTTTGGTTGTGTTCAGAAATATTTGACATTGAATCACTATCAGGTGATTTCGACTTAGTACACACAGATGAAAAATATTTGGAGAATATGTTTGCTATGTGTTCTCCATCGTTTGCGGAAATATCATCAAGATGCATGACTTTGGAAACACAGTTGGTTTTTCGTAATGATTTTGAGTGTGACCAGAATACCCTTATATTATCTTGCAGACCATTTTCAACAGAGTTGATGTATGATTGATAACATTCAATTTGTACTTTGTTGGCCTGTTTCTTCAAATTTGAGAATTCTCTATAATCTGAAACGTTGCCATGTTTTTTTGCCTTAAGTCTAATTTTATTTTTTTCTTAAGAAGAGCAATCAATTGTTGATTAAACCAAACAGGGTATTGGTTTTTTTGATTTAGATACATATTTTTTAAAATTTTTGTCAATTATTTCCCAAATTTTCTCATAAAACAATACAACCATACTATTCACATTTTTATTTTTAAAAAGAGTTATCCAATTAACGGCTGGCTAATAGATCTTGACGACATTCATCGTAGTTTCCCTTTCTGAAGTTGTACTTTGAGTCATTTTTATTAGTTTCTAAGAAATGATTTTTATTTTGTTTTACGATGATTTCAAATGAGGGGTGATAATTATCTACTTTTGTTAAGCCTGGGGCTACATGTAAATCTACGTTAATTTTATCAGATAAGACAAGGTCTAATACATTTTAATTTTTATTTAATAAATAATTGAATTGACTCAAATTACAAATTGAAGAAAGGTTGACAAGACTGTGCGCCTTCTGACTTCTACAATCAGAAGGTGAAAGTAGGTACATTTTTTTTAAATGAATTGTCAGGTAACCATTTAATTTCAGGTAAATTGAAATCGCCGATAAAAATAAACTGTGAATTAGATTTTGAATTCTTTAAATACAGGTCTTGTAATTTTTCAATCTGATTGCAATACTTTTCAACAGTTACACAAGGAGGAATATAAAGGACGCAAATATAAATGAGCGAGTTGGAATGAGAATTGGACTTGATCATAATCCACAAATCTTCATTTTCGCTCTCCCACTCAGTTTTTCTAGACACACGGAGTTTTTTAGATACGGCGATTAAAACACCGCCGCCTTCCTTAGATACAGATTTGGTGGACTCACGATCTCTCCTAAATATTACGTATCTGTCATCAAACAGTTCTTCACTAAACACTGTTGAGTTCAGCCATGTTTCAAAAAAACAAATAATGTCATAATTATTGATTAGAATCTCATTGCGTACACTTGTGGTCTTTGTACGAATACCCCTTACATTTTGATAAAATATGCGCAATGTTTCAACACTATTAAAAGAAGGTACCTCACAATCTCTTGCGGTATGATCAGACGCCATAATCGATGGTGGAGAGGTCCTTTAATAACGCAGCCTTGTAGGCCGGGCAATCCTTGTCACCGGTGGGATGGGCGCGGGAAGCTGCAGGTTTTCCAAAACGTGCGCATGTGGCACAACTGGGTGCTGCAGCAGCAGTAGGGCAGGCGTCGTGCGCGTGACCTTCTACACCGCAGTGGGAACATCTTATTTTTTCTTTGCAGAACTTGTGTGAATGACCTACCATTTGGCAATTCAGACAAACGGTAAGTCCCACAAAGTCTCGTACACCGCAAACAGTCCAGTCCACGAATACTCGTCCTTGTTATATCAGTGCAGGACGAATGTTAGCGGGTACCAGGTATACTCTGTGGCAAGACGGTCCGGTTCGAGCTCCAGCCATATGACTGAGTTTGCACTTGGAAATATACTCTTTGAAACCATTATCTCCAGAGATTCCGGTAAATGCCTTCTCAAGAAAGTTCACATCTGATAGCTCCCGGGGTACGTTAAAGAATATAATTCTTGGGTGCCTCTTTACTGGAAGTCGGGCACTCAACAAGTCGGAGCTCGTTACAATAGGAGCATTTAAGAGCCGCTCTTGTTCCTGGCTGTTGGCAGTGTGGATGATTACTCCTTTATTTTTTATATTTTTTACTCCCGTTACTCGAACTCCCAATTGCGAAGGCTTCACGATGTCGCTTAAGATCTTTTTCGTGCCATCGCTATCATCAACCTCCGGTAGTTTGGGGAAAAAGCAGACCGATGGTCTTGGTTTTCCTATCTAGATGGTGGTATGAGTGAGTGGTGGAGGCAGAGGAAGTTTTTTCTTTGTAACTTCAGCAAAAGAGAGGCTGGCTTCAGTCGCATCGGCTACTCGATGCATCACTGGTCCCAAGTCTAACTCAAGTTGCTGAATTTTGTCCAGCAACTGTTTTGTGTAGTTATCCGCCTTGGTTTTCTCGGCCTTTAAGACCTTGATGTCAGCAAGGGCCGAGTTGAGTTTGCCTCTGATTTATTATTTTTCCAGTAGAAGCTGGGCAACGGATCCGAGAACATTTGTCACATTCATGGACACTTTGAGCTGTTGCTCTTTTGACACTTGATGGCTTTTCGGCCAACGCATCCTTCAATGCTTTTAATGCATCTTGTGTCCTGGAGAGAATCGTACGTCCTGCTATACTACTAATGGGGCCAGGGTCAATTTCAGACTCAATATCCTCGGCGTCGGAATCGGATTCATCAGAGTGGGAAGTATACGGGGAGGCTACATTAGGGCGACATTTCTTATTTTTACCCATGGTTAGTGATTAAATATCACAAAATACGGTTTTACTAGAGTTTTAACAAAAAAATAATATTTTCAATATATAAACAGAGATATCACAAGTTCACAACACAATATCAGCCAATAGGAGCCTAGAGAAGTGAGCTCATTATTAAAACGGCCAATCAGCGCGCTAGCTCGCTGTACACAACGCTTCGGTTAACTATTGTACACGAAGAGCGAAATGAATAGTTTTTAACACTCAAAAACAATGTCAAAATGCTAAAAAAATCACTGGATAACACTGTCACTTGCATAACTTTCAATGCTTATCCCGACGATTATCTTTTGCCTTCCGGCGAATTCGTTAAAACGTTGTTTATCCGTATTTAAAGACAGCTTGACAGAGCGCGACATAAATTGCATAAAATCGTCACCTTCACACATATCTCACTCCCAGAACACTAGAGCTAAATCTAACAATCATTTTTTAAAAGTGCCCAAAATTAAATCCACTCTTGCCAAAAAACATGAATCTTACCTCGCACCTTCCATATTCAACATTTTCTTAAAAGAAACACAACATGTAACTCAAACCAACAGAAAACGTAGATATAAAAACTTTAATACGTGGTTATTTAACAAAAAAAGAAATTTCATTAACAACTAACTTGCAAAACCTTCGTGTTAATTTTTTTATATACGCTGTATATTGATATTTAATTAAATATGAAAAAAAAATTAAAAAAACATTCACACTAAAAAAATGTTCAATTATTTGATTATTTCCTTCACACTAAAAAAAACTATTTTATATATATGTAATATTTTATACTTAAATTATTTTATGTAGATAATCTTTTGTATTTCTACTTAAGTTTTATGATTATTATTTCTTTTTATTGTATTCTGTATACTTTTATTTTTATTTAAATTTTATGTAATGATAGATACTGCTACCCGGCTCAGAACAGATATTGTCTAGTGAGTCGGGTAGCGCACATGATTTGTATATACTATTAATGTTAATAAACGCCCGGGTTACTTAAAATCCCTCCCACTGCAGTGCGAGGCAATGTTCCGAGAGAGTACGGCTGGAGAAGTCAAATAGACTCTCTTAACTATTCTCTCCTGATCCGGCCTGCCATGCGACTGGTGAGCAGACGCTTCCGCCGCCAAGATCCGGACACACCTCACCCCATGAACCCGGGCACTACACCCGGATGTTTTTCAGTATGTAATTTATAAACTGTTCAAAACCGATTGGACAAAAGTTTTTCTTTACGTGCGACAAATGTTAATTATCATTTCATAATAAATAATAACTGACTTAAAATTTAAAAAAATGGCATAAAAAGAAATGGAAACGCCCGAATTCTAAGGAGATATCTTGCTCAGCTTCGCCCTCTACCGATGAAGAAGATGGGGATATTAAAAAAAGGCAGGTGAAACAACTCAATAACAAGAAAGTGCCTCAGAATTAAGATGTAGAGTAGATCATCGGAGCCAGCGGCGACGAGTCAAAAGGTTCAACATAGCAAAAATTCTAGAAATGAAGCAAATTCTAAATTAAATAAACGAAAAAATTTGCATAATGTACCTATGTAATGAAAAAAGAATTGGAGACACTCATTCAACTGAATTTCTATCATATAAATATGATGAACTGATATCCCTTGACTTAGATTTCGGAAAAAAACTAAAAGAAACTGAAAATAAACTTAATGAAATGATAAAAAAACACATAACTAATATTTTTTTATTTATTTTATAGAGTCATGAAAAAAATTCAATTCTTATAGGTATGTATGGAAAAACGTATCTTCAACAAACTTGATACTCTTGGACTAGATACAGTCGCCATAGTTACTGCATAGGACCCCTTCATAAGGGCAACTTTAGTTGCGGAGACAGTAGTACAACTGTTTCAAAATCACTTTGTTGCACGACATTTTGATGCATGCAACAGTTGCTCGTGTGTGCCAGGACTAAAAGCTTTATATCTATACACAAAATATTTGCATGCAAATACTAAAAACCTACTTAGAAGTCCATCAGAAGCTCAAGACTAAGATGATCATCCCAGACCAGGCTGCAAAAAATGTTTATCAACTGACTGTATAAACAAAATCTACAAAAGTGATGCAAGACTTAGACGCTTGAATGTGCTTTATGGAAGCAATAGATCCCTCTTCCAAAAGAAAAAGAGAACCTAAATAAATATGTTGATCCATTTTTTTTATAAGAAAAAAACTCTTTTTATAACTTTTTAATGTTATTCCCATCAATTTAATACATCATTGAAGAAGATAACAATAATACAAATTAATACATTACTTTGTTTTTACCACTATTATTGATTATAGCTTTTTTATAATCAATAATAGTGGTAAAAACAAAGTAATTTATTAATCTGAATTAAAATGGTGCCACAAAATAAGTTTGCTGTTTTAGAAGAAATAACAATAATCTAAACGAAAATATGAAATAGAACAAGATACAGAAAAATAGAAAAAGATAATGGTCACATCTGGGACTCGAACATAGAACCTCTCGTCTTGCCGGGACGTGCGCGTTTACCAATTCCGCCATTGCCACCTTCTGTCAAACCGTCATATTAATCAATCTCATATATAAAATTTTAGAATTAACAATACTTTCTTCAAAGATTATTTTACCCTTTAAGGTAATTGGAAACAATCATTCTAAGAATTGGTTTGTGACCTAGATAGCGTCTCTGATAAATATACCCGATTTTATTTTATGTGGAACTATTGACTTTTTATAAAAGTCTAAATGAATACTCATTTTTCGTTTGAATTATTAATGTTCTCTTCTTCTTCATTGAACTATGTTGATATTGCAAAAACACACTTACATAGTATCTACCAGTTTATACGCTAACGGTAAATACGAACCTTTAACACAGATATTTGTATTTTTTTTATTTATTTAATATTATTATGTTTTTATAATAAGTATTCATTTTTTATATGTTATACAATGTTAAAAAGGAATATAAAAATAGCCTTTTTTCAACATAAAAACACCTGCCCAGTACGTTGTCCTTGCGGTAGGCTTGAGGCAAGGCAGAATTTAATTGGTATGTATGAAGCACGCTGCATTATTATAAACAAGAAGAATTGGGATAAGGGAGTTCGGGGTTAACCCTTCAGTCTTATATTTTAATATTTTTATCTTCAAGTCCGAACGATACGGTCAAATTTCATGTCATTTCGGAATGCTTCCGAAGTATTTTAGATGCTACGCATTTCTTTTTTTGTAAATAGTTGTCGTAAATAACAAAATACTTCCTTAGAAACTAGAAACTAGGTCTATCATTGAGATATTTTTTATTTGAAATCCACATTGACATTTCTAAATATTAAAATTTTAATATATGGAATGAAATAAACAAAAAAAACTTATCGAAACATTTGATTCGAATCGTCCATAATTTCGAAAGAATTCGATAGTTGGAAAATAAATGGTATTCCTTTTGATATAATTTTAGATTTTCACGGTATTTTTGATAGCTGTTTTTGGGGTTTTATGCCGTTTTGCGCTACTTCCTTCTTTAGCCAATGTTTCGGAAATCGTTACAGTGTTCATCCTCAGGGCAGATGTCATCTGCCACACAACACGGCTTTAGAAAAAATAGGAACACAGAAAACGCAATTGCCACTGTAACTGAGTTTATTACACATAACCTAGATGCTAAAAAAAAAGTTATATCAATTTATTTAGACTTATGTAAAGCTTTTGACATAATTTCTCACGAAAAACTCTTCAATAAACTAAAAATTGTCGGAGTTAGTGGCATAGAACTAAACTTACTAAAAAGTTTCATGTCGGGTAGAATGCAACAGGTTAAAATCAACAACATGGTAAGCGAACCACTTCTATCTAGATACGGTGTACCACAGGGAAGCGTTCTTGGTACCCTAATGTTCCTTATTTACATAAACGACCTGTGTGACATTGATATCGACGGTAAAATCGTAACATTTGCTGACGATACAGTACTTCTCTGCCAGGCAGAAACATGGAATGATGTATATAAAAAGGCCGAAAAAAGGCTATCTGTGGTCAAAAATTGGCTAAATAACAACATTCTTACCCTGAATACAACAAAAACCAATTATATTACACACAGCATCACACAAAGAGGCCAACCTCCACCGCACATAGACCTTATCTTACACGACTGCGGACAAACTTCTCGCACATGTCTATGCGAGCGTATTGAAAGGGTTGACCACACAAAATATCTAGGAGTTATAATAGATGCTTACTTACGCTGGACTGACCACATAACTTACATCACAAATAAACTGAAACGAGTCATGCATCTGATAAAGACAATAAAAAACATATTTCCAATAACAATCCTCAGAACCATATTCTTTGCACTTTGCCAATCCATTATTACATATGGCATACTTGCTTGGGGAAGTGCAGCGAATATAGCAATAGATCTATTAGAAAAAATTCAAAAGGTAATAATTAAATTAATCCTCCAAGTTCCTCGCTACGCATGCTCGAATATAATTTACGAAACACTAGACGTCATGACAATAAGACAACTCTACGCCAAAGCTGTACTACTATACTTCTTCCAACATAAACTTTACATTCAAATGCAACCTCAATTAGCAATTAAAACCAGGGCCTCTACTAAAAAAACACTTAACATACCGATAACTCATACCTCACACGGGCAAAGACACTTCAAGTATTACGCAATCAAACTATATAACCTCATGCCCACCACACTGAAACAACTACTAACTACAAATCCATATACAATTCTTCACAAAAAACACATCAAAGACTGGATCAAACAACAAGGTATTCAATTTACTCAAAAAATCATAACACCTAACCAAACATAACCAAAAACAAATATTAAAAATAATTAGTAGGCAATTATAACTTTGTTTTAAGACAAAACACTCAACAAAATCACAATATTATTCATTCCATTGGCGTGTGGTCCCTACAATAATATACCTACCTATTTATCAAAACTACTATCTATCTTTTACATAAACTAGATGCTATGTATAACTTTATGTATAGATCCTAACTGCAACTAATCTTTTATTTTATGTATACGTTACTGCCGCCATAGGTCGACCCACAGTCTCCTTCTTGACAATATCAAGGAGGATACGGTGTTTCTACTTTTGTCGTCAGAATTGCAATTATTCAAAAACATGGGAACACCTCAGCACAGGTCCGCCTAGTGAGGTGTTCACAAAATACTACTAGGTACTTACCTATATACAGTTACGGATCAGTAACATTTTATTTTTTCTCCTTATTACTTAACTTAATATCTATGTATACCAATGTAATTATCTGTAATATGTATGTATGTTGAAGAATAGAAATAAATAAATAAATAAAAAAACACATCTGCCCTGATGATGGACACTGTAACCCTGTACGAAACGTTGGCTAAATAAGGAGGTAGCGCAACACGACATAACACCCCAAAAACAACTAACAAACAAGGTATTCCTTTTGTCTGGGGAGTTAGTGAGAAACCGCCACTTCTCTTTTTATGCAATTTATACAATATATATTTTTTAAACTTTCAAACGAAAAAATCCCGCCAATTTTTAACCATATACATTGATATTTTTTTGATTTTACTCGTGTAATCATTTATAAATATTTGATAAAAACTGAGAAGTGTAATCATGTCCATATTTTTTAAATTTAATATTTAAAAGAAAGACAAACCTTGCCGTATTACGAATAATCCGACAATATTTTAAAATCTCCTACTACTACCACAGCAAGCCTAAAATGTTGCTTGAGTCGTAATGGAGGACATAGCCAGCTGAGGAATCGAAAGAAGAAATAAATATATTTATTCGGATTGATTCGGTCGGATCTGTCCTTCAGGGATGTTTGTGGCTAGTAATGTCCCTCCGTGGCTGGAGGGGTTAAGAGTAGGTAACGGATTATTAAGTAATAGCCGGGTTGGGTTTCGCGGGATTAGGGATCGCTAAACCCTTACAATCGCAATGAAAATTGTATCTCATTATCTTATCTCGTAAGACGCAATTTAGTCACCAGATTTATCACGATTTCTTAAAAAAGCGGTTGGTAAGTATGATTTGTTTTATTTTAAATGGTGATGATATCAGGTACGCGTTTATTTTTTTAATCAAAATATTGCGAGGTCAATCATAACCACCTCAACCAAGGCCAGAACACCGAATCAAGTGAAATATGTTTATAAGATTCTATTAGAAACATATATAAACTTGAATATGGAAGCACTATCTGGAATCAACATTACTGCAAATGTGAAAACACTGTAGAATCAGTTCAAAAAAAAATTACTAAGAATGTTATCCTTCAAATGTGAACTACATCAGCGCCCTTGAGGTGATTTTTCACAAAAACGGCGCTATATAAATCGTCCAAATATTATTATTATTATTACACGACCATCTCAGATCATACGATGTACGTCGTGATTACTTCAAGATTGCGCTGATGTGGATATTTTTGTTGATAATTTGTACAGATTTAAAAAAAAAGTTCTAGCGCTGTTAAAAAGTACTAAGTAATTATATTGTGTGAATTGTCTCTCTATGCATGCTCGCGTATTTCATATGTCTTTACCACTCATTGTAATGTGTTACTTGAGTGACCTTGTATATAATTCTGTATTTTTATTTGTGATTTTTTTTGTTTTTCTAATTGTATTTATTTGTATTTAATTGTACGTAATTGTAGATTTTTATAATTGTGTAATAACTGAGTTTTATAACTGGATTGTTCTCATGTAAATGTAAACATCTGTAAAACCCAGTATAAATAAATAAATATATTAAATATATTATAAGCATGATTTCAGCACCCTTGGGGTGATTTTTCACAGCAAGCCGTTCAAATATTATTATTAACTACTTAAACCATTATTGACATACTGTAAATTAATCTATTGCTTTGAAAACCAGATTTTTTTAGCCAATCCTCCCTTCATCAGAAAAGATTCTCTTTATATTATACTAGCTGGGTTACCCGGCTTCGCTCAGGACAATAAGATAGTGTTCTGGAATGTTGCACAATGATGTTCCCGATTCCCTATTCCTGATCATTCCAGGAGATACTCCGCCACTCCTTCCACAACTTTCTACAGCTCTATGGAACCTTCTAGAACTTTCCGGAAGACTGTTCTAGAAATTTCAAGAGGGCGAAACTTTTAGCCCTTATATCTTTAAAAGCAGGCCCTTTAGGTAAAAACGGATACCCTTATTCCCTAGGGGGGATAGAGATCTACCACACCATATAACTCCCTTGATCGAACCGGGACTCGTTTCTGATTTTTTGCGAGCTGCACGTTTTTTTGGACTTTCTTTTATAATATATGCCATATTCAAATAAATAAAATGTTACTCCTTACATGTCCTTTCCCGTGCGTTCCCCTCCAGCGTTCCACTTCCACCTTCCCCACCACCGCTCTCCCGCTCCCCCGTCCCGCCAACCCCCCTGGCACTGCATTTCTTGACTCCTCTCGCGCCCGGCCCGTAGCCGAAACTTTTTTCTAATACTCACAATTTTAAACTCGTGATATCTTTCTAATTAAATATCCGAATTGAAAAATTCAAAAAGTTAAATAAAGGTAATGAAGCTGTCTTGAATATGAAGTAATTTATTTTGATAAGGATTAAAACCAAGATACAAATAAAGAGCCTTTTCAAGAGGCGACATTTAAATTAAATTTTTAAAATAAAAGAATACTTATTGTGGCATAACCATAATAGTTAGACATATGCCGTCGCGACCTTTTTTGTAAATAATGATGTGTTCTATAAAGTCGTATTACATTATTTTATTCAACATCAATATTTTTCGCAGCGCACGTGATTTAAAGAATATTTTAGGTAATTTTTTTACACCCTGGGTTACTTTATTTTTTAGTAAGGATGCATATTTTTTTTTTAATATAATATAGCCTATGTCACCCAGGAATAGTGTAGCTTCCCAACAGCGAAAGAATTTTTCAAATCAGTTCAGTAGTTTCGGAGCCTATTCGATGCAAACAAACACACAAACAAACAAACAAATATTACCTCTTTATATAGTGTAGTAGACAATAAAGTCCTCCGCCGCGTCTGTCTTTCAGTTCTGAAGAGATTTTCATGCGGTTTTCACCAATAGATAGAGTGATTCATGAGGAAGGTTTAGATATATAGTTGGCCAAGGTGTAAATTTGTTGAAATATTTAAATAAGTCTACAGTTTTATGCCGAGGTTGATGAAATTTTACACATGTGACCTTCAAAACAAGAGGAAGGTTACTGTCTATATTTGATGTCGAAAACTCTGTGTAAAGTCTGGGCATCGCCGGGACTTCAGCTAGTTTAGCATAAAACAAAGATAAAAATAGTCATTTAACGCACCATGATTCATGAGGTTGTTTGTACAAATTTATCAAGAAACAGAAGGAAAATGTTTAAAAAATATTTTAGATTGTAGGTTCGCTACGAATGGAGACTTTGCAGGAGTGCCCGGGTTCAACGAGTGAAATTTGTCTAGTTTTGGCGACGGATGTGTTTGCCCACCTACTGCTTTCAGGCCTGATCAGGAGAGAGAATTGAGAGAGACCTTTTGACCTCTCTAGCCAAAATCTCTCTACCCATTACTTTGCACCGTAGTGGGAGTGGGAGTCCGTCATACCCGGATACATTGAACTCCAGATTCCCACCGACCCCTCATTCCTTATTCCTTTCCAGAACTTCTTATCTCCTTCCGTTCCATACAAAGACCCTGAGGGTAACATGACATAGACCGTGAGGGTTATTTTTCCTTAGGGTCTCCTGTGTGGAGCTAATGTAAAAAAAGATCACAAGGATGGATAGCTAATTGAATGTTTCAACCATTGTATCATTATATCCTATTAGAATAATATTTAAAATACATATGTGAATATTGGAAAACAGATAATGCAAATGATTTGGAAATGGAAGAAAAAAGCTCCCAGAACTTATGCACACTTCTAGTGTGTAGAAATATTCTGTGTGTTGGCACCAAAACACCGCAATTTAAGAATATTATTGAAACCCTACAATATTATTTGAGCTCCTCTGTGCAGTAGGTAGGGAAGGGCGGGGCTAGTTGAGCATAGGGGCAAATTGTGCAATTGAAATAACTCAAACTATTTTTGCATGACAATTTTTCAAATGGAAGAAAGAAGAGGCCGAGGGGGGGGGGAAAAAAGTAATGGACTTTTCATCCCGCGACAAAATATCCCCGACAAAATATCCCCCATCAAAATATCTAGCATATTAGCCTAACCTAACCTAACCTTACCTAACAAAAAAATGGACAAAAATAATATAGCCATCCTGAACGAAAATAAATTATTGTTTAAAAATAGTAAAATAGAACAAAAATAATACAAATAAGAATATTAACTGTCAATTGTCTTTGCAGGATGTCTGTATAATTTTTGTCCCATTTTTTTGTTAGGTTAGGTTAGGTTTGGTTTTATTAGATATTTGGTTGGGAAAGTTTTGTCAATAGGAAATTTCGTCAGAGAATATTTTGTCGAGGATATTTTGTCGCGGGATGAAAAGTCGAGGAACAGGGGAACATAGCGCGCGATCGTCAATTGCCGAGACCCAGACACAGGAAGTCTTGTTTTTTGAACGTAAAGTTAAAATTACGTACAGCGCAATTTTTCTCATGGATTTTTGGAGCGTTTTATCAACGATAACGTAAGTATTTATCTTTTACTTGGTTATCGTACTTTTGAATATATATAGTTTTTAATCCCAGATCTCATAGTTTTTTCATAAACTAACTTCAATTTCGAAATGTCAGGCCGTAACTAGTTCGGCAGTCATCGCTTAACTTGCCCCATTAGGTTCTCATTACAAAATGTAAGTTTATTTTTTTGTAGGATGCGGAATTCGAGAAAGACTTTACTTCACAACTGAGTTCCTTAAAAATAATACAAGTCATGATTACGTAGAACATTGAAATGTTATCCAAAGTTTTGGTCATTAATTTAGTGCTTAATGACCTTGCCGTGAGCCTTGACACACGACAAGAGCGGGGGGACCTCTAAAATTTCCTTTGAGGGTCCCAGTGCACCATCTTTACCATGTTACAACCCTCTGCCTTCAAAACGAGGTACAAACACATGTGGTGCTAAATTTTACAAAATTGCGCTACATAAATAATGTGCCTATACTATTCAGCTAATTTTACAACGCATATAATTTTACAGCGCATAGAAATATTGCTGCATATGCTTTTTCAAAGCCAGGTAATAGTTTAAAAAATAAACGGAATATCCAGCATTTAGTTTTATGGGTGTAATGTGTGAATGGATTGTGTATAAATCAAAGAAGAATTTTACACTGAACTTACAAGTTTATTAAAACAATTTATATCTTATTACATCCGAACCATAATTTAATATTTATAAAGAATTCGTATTAGAAAGTTGGAACAAACAAGAAGCGATATGCAAAGCTGTCATTTCTTCGGCAGTCTAAAACAGAATGATTCCTTTAAATTTGTCACGGCAGACGGTGACTCCATGATAATGTTGAGGGATCGCTATTGGCGATTGAGGAACCAATAGGAATGCTTCCGATTCAAGATCAATGCATTTTTCGCTTCGCATAGTTTCCTAGAGTAATTGAAGATAAGTTAAAAAAATGTCAAAAGAAGCGAAGCTAGTAGACCACAATAGAGTTCTGGTATCTACCCTGATGTATGGTAGTGAGGCATGGAACTGGCAGAGGTAGGATCAAAGAAGACGGAATGCTGTAGAAATGAGATCCCTGAGCGTGTGGTAAAACCATGTACGGTCGTGTGAGAAATGTGAAGAATGCAAAGCTGATGTAGGCGTAATGAGTAAGATGGTTTGGGCATGTAGAGCGAATGAACGAAAAAAGTAGTGTAAGAAGAATATATGACGCCAATGTGAATGATAGAAGAAGTCGGGGACGCCCGAGGAAGACATGGTACGATCAAGTGAATCAGATACTTGAGTCGGGCCATGTCAAGAATCAGAATACTGGAAAAGTATGTATGCGACGATTGTTCGGCGGTCCGTCCTCTCTGCCTACTCCTGCGTGAAACAGCGTGATGGTTAATGGATTAGCTAGTTTAAGCCGTTATTATTGATGGATTAGCAAAAGTGTGTAATTAATTCCTTACGAGGACAGTTAAAACGACGTGCCCTTTCTGTTTCAATTTTAAACTTCTTGATTAAAAAGTATTGTTCTAACTAACCTTCTATGTTTGCTCCATGTATGGGGTAGGCAGAGAAGACATATACCCATTGCTTCATTCAAATTTCTACTTCGTCTCAAAATTTATCTTCTGTTATTCTGAGTTAACTTCCAAATCATACCTTGTAACGGTTTAAAACATCTTTTCCCGGATTTCCGTTACTAGTAATCGATCCAACTACCTATATCGATACTCAAGAGGACATAACCACTAGACTTTCCTAGAGATCTATGCTTCAATTCGAAGGCGGCAGAGCTACCAGCTCCAGTTTCACCAAGAAATCAACCGAAAAATTTCAAACCACGGAACACGTAAACAAAACTATTGTATTTAGATTCTTTCAAATTGGGTTTTACCATCTGATGACGTATTTAGGATCCGGCCCGCCACGCAATAGGTGGGCAAATGCATCGGCTGCCAAGAACTAGACAAACCTCTCCCCATGAACCCGGACACCCCTGCTAAGTCGCCAAACGTAGCGAAACACTTGGGTGACCTATGGCAGGGGTGTTGGTTATCCGATAAAACCACCCAAATTGAAATTACCTTCTTATACTTCTACCTTCGTCCATCGACTCTGTATGCCCACACCATCTAAGCGTCCATTTCATAATCTTAACTATAACCACTCGAGTGACAGCGCGATTTTTAACTTTTTCCTCCGATTGCTCGTTATTCGTGACCATTTTGAATATTTTCCTCCGACATTGAAAAAATCATACCTTCGAATTTTAATATGGATAATTGAAAAAGAAAATTTGCCTAAAACTGGCAGCAAAGCAATCCGAGGTATTTTAAATGGTGCCATATTGTGGCAAAAAGCGCTACCGTTGATAAAGGTATATGTTGAGAAAATGATTTTACTATCTAAGAATTTTCTAACTAGGGAGAAAAAATGTAAGCAATATTGAGACCAAATATATGAATCGACGAGTACAGACTTAAATAAATTCTTCCCGCACTGCTGAAAAATAATCTAGTGCTTCATAGGGTAGTAAAACAAATTGATCTATAAAACTAGTTTGCTTTTGATAGCATCACAAAGATTTTACGTCGAACTGTCAATTTAGTTCTAACAAAAATAAAAATAAAAAACACTTTGAACAAAAAAAGCAGATTACACTCGGTATAAGTGAAACCTTCAGAAAACGAAAGTAGACAAGAATACGAAGGCTACGAAGACCTACACATAGAGGAGACCGATTATTCTATCTCATTTTCTCGCAGGCTAAATCCTGTAGATGTATATGTTAGTCTCTTTTTAGTGCCGTTTTTTCGATTCATCAAGTTTCAAATTCCATCAATTAAAAAAATAGTTTCAATATGTTAACAAGAGGTACTACAAATTAACAACACAATCTCAACCAATAGGAGCCTTGAAAATTGAACTCATAATCAAAGCGGCTACTAAAACTTTCGTTGCTTTTTACGAATATTATGTTTTGTCTTCCGGCAGATTTATTAAATCGTTGTTTTATCTGTATAAAATACAGCTTGACAGAGTTCAATGCTTCATAGGTACTGTACGTAGGTAAGGTACTCACTTTCTCATAGGCTAAATGTGTCTCGTGTTTGTCTCTTTTTAGAGCAGCTTTTTTTTAATATGAATACCGCACAAGCGTCGCCAACTGATCCCATCTAGAGCCAGTGAGAATATGGCATCCAATTGGGGTATGTTGTGAGACTGAAGGTAGTGAGGAGGAGAAAGAGATGAGGAAGAGGAAGGTGGGGAAGTTAAGTAGTTTCCATTTTATCAATTTATTTTTTTCAAATCACAATGGTGCTAAATAAGTTTTATTCAAAATCCAAAAAAATATTCAATTTTTTTAGATCAGGGGTGGGGAACCTGCGGCCCGTGGGCCACATGGGGCCCGCGAGGCCTTTTGGTGCGGCCCGCGGGCTTTGGCACGACTTGCTGAAAGAACCACAAAAAAAAACACAGAACGGGATGATTTTTCACGGTGTTTCAGATTCATTTTTAAGACGTTATTACAAAATCGTTTCTAGAAAGAAGTTTAGATACAAATAAAAACGTTATATAACATCCCCTTTTGTTTTTATTTTTATTTATTATCGTGGAACGATAGTGAAATTCCATCGATACTTTTAACTTTCTTGTACGGGACAGTCCAGATATTTCACGATTGATGGCAACTCTATTCGGAGGGGAATCTTAGGCAGTCTGTCATAAACATAATTTTCTAGTCATCATTGCTGAAGTAAAGTGGATAGTAAATCATTAAAGTCATATAAATGGCAACTACGAAGAAAATAAAAGTTGAAGCTGAGTGTCGGTCTTACCAGGAGAAATGGAAAAATGATTTTTTTTTTTGTTAAAGTTAAAGGTAAACCTGTATGTCCAGTTCGTGGCGATTCTTTAGCAGTTATGAAAAAAGTCAACTTGGAGCATCTTCATAATTCGAAACACCCCAAGCTTAGTGAATTGGGAGGACAGAAACAGATAACATCAATGCTCTTCAGCTCACGTTCCCACTAAGTCTTCACCGAGCCCCGCTGTGATTAAGATACAATTATTATTCAGAGTAGTTACATAGTGAACGTGCTGATTGCAAAGAAACTGAAGCCTCACGTAGAAGGAGAATTTGTGAAAGAATGCATGGTGGCTGTTGCGGAGTTGTCAGCTCCAAACAAACTACAATACTTCAAAAATATTTGTTTGATTTAGCTAAAGACCTAGAAAAAACCCTGAAGGATTCAGCAAGAGATTTTTCAATTTTTCTCTTTGGCTTGTGACGAGACAACGGATATAATGAATACTGCTCAACTAGCCATTTTCATTCGTGGAATAACGACACAGTGTGTGTGGCACAAAGTGGCACTTTGATACGCAAGTGGAAGCCATGAATGATACTACCACAGGCGAGGACATATTCGAAAGACTGATTCTTGCAATGAAGAAAAAATAATTGACTGATGCACTCCCACGCAGATTCATTCTTAAGGTAAAACCAATCTTGTGTTCACAATGCAAATTCCTGTTACTGATTCATCTGCTAATGCATTTTGAAGGAAACCGTTCTTGCGTTTAGACTGCTAAAAATCGGTGGAAAACCATTTTGGTGTTCTAGGTGTAGTATTAAATTAAAGCTGGGGACTGACTATCCAATTCACTATAACGGTGAACCCTGTTTCGTGTTCAAAATGCGATGAAAAAATTTCAAGTGTGGTTTCATCTGCTTACGCATTTTGTAGAAAACCGTTCTCGTTTTTGAAGTGCATTTATAAAATTCTAGTTGCTTTTGTGCTGCCAGTATTGGAGAAAAGCCTTTTTCATGTACTGAGTATAGTTTTTAATTCCCCACGTAAAGATTCACGCTGTAACTAAAACCACTTCTGTGTTTAGAATGCAAAGAAAAAGTTTCTCGCGTTAGAAGTGCATTTATAAAATTCTAGTTGCGTAGTCTGTGCTGCCAGAATTAGAGTCAAGCCATTTTTATATTCTAAGTGTAGTTTTAACTCCCCACATGCAAATTCAATCTAAATTAAAACGAGTTCTGGGTTCACAATGCAACGAAAAATTCCAGTTTTGGTTTCATCTGGTGAAGCATTTTTAAGGCAATCATTCTCCTGTTCAAAGTGCAGTCATAAAATTCTGGTTGGGGACTATGTGCAGCCAGAATTGCAGGGATACCATTTGCATGTTCTGAGTGTAGCTTTAAGTAAAGGGTGTGGGCAGTTATGTACCTTGTTTTTTTTTAATTAGTTTCAGTAAAACCAGTTAATTAGTTTCAGTAAACCAGAGCCGGAAATCGGAGTGCCCGCAGGTTAAATTGTGAACATGGCCCGCGACGCTAAAGAGGTTCCCCACCCCTGTTTTGATAGACGTAGCTAGTCTTGAGTTCGATTTTGAATGATTTATCAGAACAATGCCTTCATTATATCGAATTAAAACTTGAGTGTCTAGAATAGAACAATGCAGCTCTCTAGGCAACCAATTAATTAGTTTTAAATGATTCCCGAGATTTACAGTATTTGTGCTATTTACACTACTGTTACAATGCTTTTGTATTTCGCTAAATAATAGCATATCTATGGAATATGTAATGCTGATTCGTCTAGAAATTCTTCTTCTTCTTCTTCTTCTTCAACATGCTTACTGCAATCGTCGGCTATCTCAATTATTTTCTCAGCAAATTGGTTTAACCCATAGGTTCACAACGAGGACGATAACGCCCCTTGTGGGCGTTTGAGACATTCAAGGGGGGAGGTAGAAGACCCAGAGAAAACTATGAGGAGTTGGGATGGCGTTGTGAGGAAGTTGACAGGTAAAAAAATATGGTCTATAAAAACGA
Source organism: Limnephilus lunatus (assembly GCA_917563855.2). Lineage (NCBI taxonomy): Eukaryota > Metazoa > Arthropoda > Insecta > Trichoptera > Limnephilidae > Limnephilus > Limnephilus lunatus. Next base: position 50,637,970 of record OU830601.1, read on the forward strand.
AAAAAAACGCGCTTAATAAACTAACGTGTATTATTATTATTATTAAGAAATAAGAATTGACACTTTATCACGAATACAAGAAGGAAGGAGGTAGCAACCCGGTACCGCCCCCTCCCCCCCCACCTAGTTGTTTTAAATTTCTCGACAGATGGTAAGTAAAAACAATTTAAGGGCATTCAAAAAAATTCTCGAACTGGACGGTGGGCAAAATAAGGTTGAGAATCTATGGTTAAACCCATAGTTTCCCAAACTTATTTTTCTCGTAGACCCCTTTACAATTTTTTTATGATTTCGGTGGACCCCCTGCTGCTTCATTTTTACCATATTCCCAAAACTCATAAAAAATATGAAAATGGAAATTTGCGTCGCGGCTGAGTTCCAACCCCAAATTAGGAGTGGTCTAAATAAATAAAAAAAATAGTGTATTTTCTGGTGTTCTATTTATTAAAATAATATGATTACAGAGTTAGGGGGGAAATACATGTAGATTACTCGAAAATATGTTTTTATTTTTTTTATTTCATAAATTGTTGGTATAACTATTTAAGAATATTTTCCCAAAGTTTTAAAAGAAAAATTCAATTCATTCCAGTATTACGAGGGTATTTGTGCCGAACCGCGTGGTAAACTTGAAACGTATTTTTCTCGAAAGGACTTTTTTGGAATTTGTGTGCACTCTAGCTCAGAAACTTTGAAAAAAATGTGCAGATACCTTATTTATATAATTACGCTCTATGTGAACCGAAATTCGTAGTAAAATAATTGTCAAAAGTATTTTTTAGTTGCAAAAAAATGTTTAAAAAATGGCAAAAATCAAAGGCTTCCTGTTTACACACCCGTAAAAAATTTAATTTCCATTTTTTGGGAAAAGTTAGGTTTATATAGAAGAGACACGTGATCTTAAATTTAATTCAAAACCTTATTGATTTAAGATGAAAACTGTGGCCTTCAAAATACACACAAAAGCTACGTCTGATGATGACGTTCGATATATAGCAGCCGATAATTTTCACATTTTCCGATGAAATGCTTCGAAAAATTCACAATGTTTTTTTCTAATAGATGTATAAAATGACCTCAAAGTTTCAATAAATTATACACATTTCTTCCGTGCCAAAAAAAATCATGAAAATCATTAAAAAAAACCTAGTCCTGTATTTCCCACCTTAATAGAATGAAAAAATAACGAATAAGCAAGTTATTACAAATAATTCGGCCTAACTGAAAAAAAAATTCAAGCACGTGTACCATAGCAAAAAAATAGGATTGCATGACAATCGTAGCGCCATCTATTAGGATTGCATGAGAAGCATAACTCTTGAAAAATTTTGCCAAATATTTTGAAATTGAAAATATAATGTTAAAATTTCAAAATGCTTTTTTAAAGTCTAAATACGACCATTTTTCACCGAAATACAGCCTGTCAAAAATTACCGAAAAATATATTTTTTTTTGGTCCCTTACTTTTTTTGAGTAGTACTAATCCTACATTGATAGGTAAAGCCAAACCAACATTTTTGTTCTTTACTATCGAAACCAGATAAATTTTCGTAGACCCCACATACATCTTGTAGACCCCCATTTTTAATCACGCCAACGTAGACCCCCGGTGAGTCTCCCATTAACCCCTGGGGTCCACCTGGACCACTTTGGGAATCACTGGTTTAACCAATAATAAATACATTTAGACACCTTCACAAAATTCAATTTAGAATCATATAAATAAGTCGTCTCAAAGTGGTTTAACCATATTTTGAAACTGGCCTCGTAAGCCGAAGCTGTCACAGAGATAAACTAAAATACTGACAGACCTCTTTTTACAACCCGGAACAACTTAGCGGAATAACACCTGCAGTCAGTGACGGTTTTCTCTAATGAACAAGATTCAATTGGATAAATATTTTTTTCTGTAACAATAATTCTGTAATATGAAAAACACACCCTACTCCATACTCCATGAAAGGGCTTCATAGCCAAAATTCTCCATTCCCGTGAGCAACGACTAGGCAAAATACTTTTTTTATTTTTTTCTTTTTCATTGTCTGATTAAGTAGTAAAGATTTTGTTGTTTCCAATTTTGAACCAGTTAATAAATTCATATCGATTTTAATAATACGTAGATTAAAGGTTTTTAATTTAAAACATTTTATTTATTAAAGCTTATGTATCAATGCAAGCAATACCAGACTACGAGTATCAACAACATAATTTAAAATTATGTATAGAAATACCAAATCAGTGAAATCCTTTTGACTGACATTTTAAGCATTTTCATATCATTTACACTCTACATTGTTAAAGTTTCTAGTAAGCGTAGTATAAATCCCAACAGTTTAAGCCCTTATTAGAAATTTTGTGGTTAAGAAATGAATGATTTGATTGAAAAGTGATGCCTAAGTCTTTAATTTTTGTTAATGTCTCAAGAGCTTTGTTATCACCGGCCGGGAGTCCAGCGGTAAGACTCTTGACTCGCACTCCGAAGATCGCGGGATCGAATCCCAGCGTGGCAAAAAAAAATTATTTGGTTAATTTGTGTTATTTCACAATTTATTCATATAAAATAATATATAGTATATTTGAGGCATGTTCCAGAGTGGAAGATACTGTCAGTATCGCCCTGGTGTAAGACCACCATTCAGAATTGAAACGTTGCTTGAAATGGCTTTAGCCGTGTTTGGTGACCAGATCTGAATAGCCAGATACTTTTCCCCCCTTCCCCTTCCCTATCTCCTTCCCCTCTCCACTACCTTCAGCCTCACAACATACCCCAATTGGGGATGCCATAGTCCCACTGGCTCCCGACGGGAGCAGTTGGGACTCTTGTGCGGTATTCATGTAAAAAAAATCAACGTTGTAATAAGTCAAGATCACTGGATTTTTTATTCGGATATCTGACTATTTGACATTTTGAGATATTTAAGTAAAGTCTATTTTCATTGCATTGTTGATATTATCTTTAAGAAAAGAATTTGAATCGTGTAACCGACGTGTTACGTACCCTCAAATGTTCTTTCAACGAAAAACATCCTTGGCGGTATCCTCTACAGTTCAGTGGTCATTTTTTGGGATTTCGCTCGAAAACCAGAAATCCCGCTTGGCCACTGAGCTCGTTAGTACCGTACCGCCAGCGATCTTTTTCGTTGAAAATATTTTTATGTTTGTTTTCCAATTAGAATTTAAAAGTTATTCTAATTGTAATATTGTATTCATAAAATACTTTCATTTTTATATGTACAATGCCCCCGGTGCAACAAATAAACGCTATCATGCTCAGGTTGCCACCAGGGACATTTTTCAGTTTATAATTTCAAACTTATTTTTTATGTTTCCTTTTTTTTGACATATTGTTAAATATTTTAACTTACGATCCTTGTAGGATAATGAAACTAAGAAATTTCATTTCGCAGTCCTACAAGGCATCGAGGGAAAGAGAGCCTGAGTCTCTAGCCCTTAAATTACTGAAACTAGGGCAAAAAATGGCCTTCAAAAAACACTTAGAAAAATTTCGATAAAAATATGTATTTCCGGATTATAAAAATCCAGCTTCCCCGTAAGATGGTGAAACAAACAGGTTTCATTAACACATCTTACGGGGGATCTCATAAAAATAACACTGCATTGGTAAATTACCACATGTCCTGCCAAACGGCAAATAACTTCTTAAATTTTACGATTTATCTTAAAAAATGAGATAAATCGCCCTGATAAAAATCTGTTGTTAAACAATGCGTTTATTTTACCATTGATACAGAATAACAAACACATATGTACACAATTAACTCTGTAGAATTAATATAAAATATACATTTTAAGCGACCGCCTTCAACGGTGACACCCTATTTATACCATTTGGTCTGAGGACGAAAACCCCTCCACTTTTTTATAAAAACACTGCCCGAACGCTGTCGGGTACAAGTACCCCTTATATATGATGCAAATTTCCAAATAAATATGTTGTGTTCAGTTCAAGTTCAATTCTACTCTTCTTGTTTTACTACTTCCTACCTCTGGAAGTCCTATCACCTGCTGCCTCCTGCTGAAGTTCTGCCTGGACGAGTACCTGGTGCCTGCCGCCATAGCCGGCCCTAACTCTGGGTACTCCCAAGGCAACCAGGCCCAGGCAGAAACTAGGCGCATCCAGGGCCACCACCCACTGGATGTAGGGAGGCCAGCTTTAAATCAACATCATCATCATCATTGGCGCACAAAAGGGAAGGAGTGCACAGCCACCGGTGCCCTCATAATTTACAGTCTTGTAAGGACGACGACACGTCCGTTACAAGTCGTATGAAATAATAATGTTTCATGTTTTCCTCCAGCTTTGTTATTTTTGTAGCAAAATAAATCCTGTCGTGATTCTATCACAAATGTGAACTTATTATTTTTCTTCCATTACCTGTTAATTGTGGTTTCTTCAAATAATATTTTTATATTTGATACCTACCTCTCCATACCAACTTTTCAAATGTCGTGACTCCTTAATACATTCGACAAAGAAGAAAGCTGCTCAAGGAATGACGAAATTCTTTGATTTTTAAGTCGCTTATTTGTTGAACTACCAATGATTTTCCCCAATTATGTGGTTTTCGAAGCCATGGTGGGTGACTTTTACGCCTACTACGATGTCTAACAATATTCCTCCGAAATATCATTTATAAAAAAACACGCATCATTAAAATTTGTCGCTTCAGGTGAAGTTTTTTTTTTTATCAGTTTTTTTATAATCTAGCATTTATTAATTTTTGGTTATACCATCAATCTATCCAAGATTACATTACATACATTTTGTATCACTTCGATGACTTCTAACTTCCATATGGACGAATCAAATGATTAATTTGTGTAGAGGAGTAATTTATTATCCCTTTGATTGAAAAAGCCGCCAAAGTATATGAAAAGATAATTTGTTTTTTACATTAACTTTACTCAGGAGGCCCTGAGAAATATAATTTCCCTGGGAGCATATGTCATCTTTGGGGATGCTGTGTTAAGGGTTTTTTTTAATGAAAGGAAGGACAGGAAGTTCTGGGAAGAAAAAAGTATGAGGGGTGGGTAGGAATCTAGGGGTTCAGTGTGTCCAGGTCATCCACCGCCAAGGTCTAGACAAACCTCACCCCATGAACCCGGCACCCCTGTTAAGGCACCAAAACGTAGCAAACTACTTGGGGTGACCTATGGCAGAGGTGTTGGTTATCCAATAAATGGTTCCCGGGGCGGCGGTACCCATTCCCGCCAACCAAATTGTAAATATGTCGATCGTCCAATTGATTAGTCACTTTTCTCACCGAAAAATCGAAATTCCAGTTGTGTGTGCAGTTTTATGGAAAAGTTTACCCTCTATCTAGTAAAATACTCAGATTACCTACTCATAAACACCACCAAATCAATTATAAAGCAGCAAAACTCGTAGTGCATTAAAAAAAATCTGGGTCATTAGTAGGATATTTCAAAATGTCACGCTAATGTACCGGACCCTTATGCCTTTTAATTTAAATCATATGTTATGTGTAAAACACAAACACTTTTAAATTATATTTGATTTACGGTGAGCTTCTAATGTGGCTTTCTTTATTTACTCAAAACTTATTATTTGGAGATGTCTGACTGATCAACTGGACGATTGATGTATTCAATTGAGGACAATATACTTTTTAAACTTTGATTGCTCTAAAAAAATTCTCGGAAAACGCTTCATTTACAATATTCGAACGAAGCATCTTATCGTGATGCTATTATATTTCTACCAGACTTCGCTTGGGTATAAATACTCTAATTAATTATAGCTTGTGTGGACTCTTTTATACGTGAGAAATATTGCTTTTGTCCAATGATGGAGGACTTAGCTAGCAGTGGATGGAACCCGCGATGTATGTGTAGGAAAATAACACATTGGACTACTCGGCCACTAATGGATAATATATTGTAACATGAGAGAGGATGGACTGTATATCTTTATTTGTGTGATGCAAGACAGTTGACGACGTTTTTTGAAGTCAAATGACAGGGAATGCTATTGGAAAAGAAAAACCCCTACCTACGCTGGGTTCATATGCTGTGATGGTCGAATCTTGTTGGTGGCTGCTCTTTCACGATGATGGCATAAAGGTGGTTTTTACCAAAACTTTTTTGTATAACAGGTAGTGTTTTTACGATTTTCAAGCGAGATTTCAAGAGCGAGAACAATTTCACGACGATTTTTCAACTGAATTAATGTGGGTAATTTTCTTTTTGTGCAATTTGTATATGTGTACCAAGTAGGTTTGCATCACCCTCCTCTTCTTGTAGTAAGTAAGTAGGGCCTTTCAAAGAAGGAGAGGGACAAAGGGAGAATATAACAATGCACCGACTTTGGGAAAATGGGTTTTAAGTCATAAGTTGTTTCAGAACAAAACAGAAAGAAAAGTAGTTGTGTGGAAAATAAGTATTATAATATTGGTAGAAAAGAAAACAGCCAAAAAACTCTTTAATTTAGACTTGATAATGGTGGATTGGGGACTGGGTGAGTCGATTTTTCTAATCACTGGAGCCCGTGGTGAAACAGAACGATTCTGGCAAGATACAATAAGGCGCTCCTAGAGCAGATGCTAGTATCCTCAAAGATCTCCTTTTGAGAAGACTCAAAGTTTTATCCTTTTGAAAACAAACTTTTGTCGACAGATAAATTTACAAACAAGACAGATACCTAGAAATGCGGCGCATACGTGATTCGTTACATAGCATGGCTACATGTTGCCATGGGTAGACATTAAACCTTTGAAACAAGCTTGTTAAGATATCAATATTCGTAGACGGTTCAAACACGTACACCATAAAGATGAAATCTATTTTCAGAAGCAGCAAAAAACTTAATATTTATATGGAATTTCTCGATCAACGCAACCTTTTGCAGATACCAACGTAATTTCCACAACGAGATATACCACAAAATATTGAAGCTTTTAATTGTCCATTTAACTGAAAAGTGGGTGTCAGGCTCTAATACAACCAAAAAGAAAAAAAAGCCAAAGAATAGAGTCAGATAATTTTAAAAAGGCATTCCGTTCATCACTTTTTCACAGAGAAAAATGAAATTTTACTTTAAAAAATCGACTAAAGTTATCTTCAACCTATTAGCCGGAGGGCAATTATCAAATATAATATTTTAATTTTTTTCGCATGCCGCAGGAGTAGGGTACCTACCCCATGACACTGTTACATTAGCTGTCAGTGGTGTTACTAATCTATTTGTGTTTTCCAAAATGATAATTTTTTAATAAAAGCAATTACAGAACATAATAAACGAAACGACGCAGGCGAAAATTATATCTCCAAGGTCAAACCAATAATTGCCCTTGTTCGTTAACATTCTGAAATATTTAAGAAATAAAATACCTACTTGTTCAGAAAGTTTAAAAAAAATGTCAACAAAACTTCAGCCATTTTATGAAACTGATACCACTAAAATACATAAAACATAGATATTATCAACAAAAAAGCACTGCGCTGCGAATGTGATTTTTTTGTAAAACCACGAAATGTTGTTTTATTATGTAATTAGAACGGCTGATTCAAAACTTTGAAGAAATACTGAAGTTTACCGCTAAAACCTTTTGAGAAACAGAACTGAGGCCATTGAATATTCTAAGCATTTTTTTTAGAAAAAGGCACGCTGGCCGCGGATTGCCCATCCGCTATTCTAAAACGTTTATTGCTTGAATCAACCTGTTTATGCGGAAGAAAAGCATCGTACACGTGCCTGGATCGCTATTTTGTTTACTTTACATACTTCGAACGCTTAAATGAATATACGCATAATGTTTTCTACACACTTTGTCGGTGCGAAATTTTATTCCATGAGAAAAAAAACACGTTTTGGTGTTAACAACGATAATAGAAACGCCTCAGTGCTTTCTTCTGGGTTTGTACAAATTCTCTGTGGGGAATTTCGTGAATTCTCTGTGGGGAATATTGTACAACGTTGAAAAATAAACTTTAAAAACATTTTGTTAACATGTTATTCCATGTTAATTTCAAGCGACCTCCCAGGTAAGTATGGGCCTGTATTAATTCATTTTTAGGCAGCATCGCGTTCATTGGTCAAAATATTGTACATATATTTTCGTATCGGTGATCAATGAACCGGTGTATGCAATTTTTAGCCATAAGTTGTTTTTAATTGTTTGTCTAGCATGTAGTCTTTCTAGATTTTAGGCATGTATGGTAAGTTTGTACAGCGCCCTTGAGGTGATTTTTCACAAAAACGGCGCTATATAAATCGTCCAAATATTATTATTATAAGATGTTAAATCTGTATACCCATGTAAAAAAATGAATGTATATTTGTTTTTTTTATATGAATACCCCACAAGAGTCCCAACTGCTCCCGTCTGAAGCCAGTGAGACTATGGCATCCCCAATTGGGGTATGTTGTGAGGCTGAGGGGAGTGGGAGGGAAAGATGAAGGTGGGGAAGTACCATATACATATGTATATAGCCAAAATTAAATCGTCTTTTCCAACACAACCATTATATTTAATTATGGCTTTTTATCATTTTTATTATGTGAATACCGCTCAAGCTAACATGGCTGCAGCCATTTCAAGGAATTCTGAATAGTGGTCTTCACCGAGTCGATAATGAGAGTTACTTCCACTCTGGAGTGTGTCACAAATATACAACGAAAATTTTATTCTTGAAGAATTTAGGTGTGAAACAATAAAAAATAATTAAAAAAAGTATTTATTAAAAGTAATTTTGATGGAAAGAAATATTATGAGATAATATTTTTTTTTTTACCTCAGCTTCTCACAGGAGGTCTCAATGGGAAAATAATTTCCGTTGTGGGCTATGTCGTCTTCATACTTTGTCGGCACGAAATTTTAGTTGATATTATACCAAAATATATAAAAATATTTAAAATTCCGTAAGCGTATCTCTTACTCGTGCACACACTGCACACTAATATTGGTACCTACTCTTTCCCTTCCCAGAACTTCTTCTCCTCAATTACCTAAAAAAGACCCTCCACACAGCATCCCCAAAGATGACATAGGCTCTGAGGGGAAATATTTTCCTCATGGCCTCCTGGGTAGAGCTAATGTAAAAAAGAAAAAAATATTAGCAAATATGTTTATTCTTATTTTAGCTATTCGTATTCATTCTATTTAGCTATTTGTTATATGAAGATTGGTTGTTCTCTAGGGGTTGAGAGCTCTCGTAAGTATACCAGTCTGACATTCCATTCTAGTAACAAAGCCTCTGTCTGAAGAGAAACACACAAAACCAATAACAGCCACGATTTTGATAAATATTTTTCAAAACCGTACCCACAGAAACGGAGACAGTAAAATAAATGGTTTGTCCCTGGATTCGATACGGTAAAATACATATGTATCGAAAAGCAGAGTAGGCCATTCATTGTAAGAAGGTTAAATGGCTATCAATAAGGTTGAAATACAGACAAGAGGTTTAATAAAATCAAGGACAACAAAAGATTTTTGGAATTTATCAGGATCTTGTATTTATGAAGAAATATTTGGAATGATACAACGAAAATGTTAAATTTAGGTAACTTCTTTAGGTACATTGAATCGATACCCACACATGTAAGGGTATCTGAATTTTAATAGCGAAAATCTTCTTACTTCAATGCACAAGAAGAGATATAAATTTATTATACTAGGTTGAAAATTGTGTGTCGAAGCCTATTGTCAGATTTCATCCATATATATAAAAATCAATGTTTGCTTGCTCGCTTGCGTGTATGTATGTTTGTTCTTTATACCATTCATCCGATTGCGATGAATATGTGGGGATTTGACACGTCCGAATTGGTTTCTATATATAATAGTGAGCTCTGGCGTCATGAAATTATGCTTTGCTAAACAATGAAACTTTGGGGATTTGATGAACGCATCAAACCTGACACGCAAGGGGAAACAATTTCTTTGTTAAGTTGCGTTGCAGCGAATGCCGGGAACTCGTTGGTATATAAATAAATAGTATATCACGAACGTAACGCAAGATTTAGTCGAAATGAAGGAAATTCTATTCCGAAAATTACAAACAAATACAAGCAACATACATTCGATTATCTCGTGCTGACTATCCATACTTAAAAATATTATAAAACTACCTTTTACCCGCGGCTTCGCTCGCATGGTATTAGTGGGAAATTACTGTATTAAGAATTTTTCCACGGTAATGAAATTTTTTTCCGTGATAAAAAGTAGCCTATGTCATTTCCCATTCCTCCAATTATCTCTGTTTAAAAAAAATCACATAAAACAAACAACAAATAACGATAAGACAAATAAAATTCTTGAGATTGACATTTCGCAAATAAAAATTCTATTTTAGAAAATATTTAAATTATAGAAATAGAAATTTATTTTAAGTACCTACTCCCTTTATTAGTATTTTATTTATTATAATATATTTGAATCCAGAGTAACGTAAAAAAATAACAAAATGGCAGTCCACGTCAAACACTATGCTTTATAGCAACGCTATGCTTTTCGTTCGGACAATAAACATTTTTAGAGATTGGTAGACATTAACTACGACGCCAAAAAAGCACTCTTTTAAGCACAACAAAGCACTCTTTTTGAGCCTAAAATTAAAAAAAAAAACATTTTTTCCAAGGTATTTGTTTGACGTTTGCAATAATTCGATTTTGTTAGGGACAGAAAACGTATGATTCATAATTTCATAACGCCAGAACTTACCAAGATATATAGCCTTTGTTACTCGCAAATAATGTAGCTTTCGATTAGTGAAAGAATTTTTAAATTCCATTCGATATTTATTGCGTGAAAGAGTAAGGACCATCCATACAAACTTTCGTATTTATAATATTAAAAAGAAGTAAGATAGTAAGGATAATAGATAGGGCGTGTGTTTGTTTATTACGCTTTCACGCCTAAATCACTAAACCGATTTTAAAAATTCTTTCACCAATAGAAAGCTACATTATCAGAAAGTAACATCGGCTGTTTATAATGGTAAGTTCTGGCGTTATGAAATTTGTATGAATGAAAATGTGTTTATTTCATATATTTTTGCGGCAGTGAAGGAAGGCAGGGGGAAGGTGGGGTTCGCGGAGAGGGATTAAAAGGGGAAGGGGAAGGCGGGGAAGGTGGAAGGGAACGCACAGGAAAGGATATGCAGGGAGAATCATTTTATTTCTTTGAATGGCATGGCAACGCATGCCGGCATGGTATTTAATAAGGTAATATGGCAATTATTTTTTTAATGTTCATCTTTATTAATTTTTTAACTCTAATTTGTTTTATTCTAAGCCTGTCTCACTAGGATAACCTATGTTGAGAGCAGGCACTTAGCATGAGCAGTTTATAATAATAACACATACAAAATACAAATAATAACACGATATTACAAGTAACAGTTCAATCATCAACGTACCATTGAAAAAATAAATTCTTATAATTAAATTGTGATGTGACATTATAATTTAAAATAAAACAATAACTTTGAAAACACCACTTTTATTTTTTATACTTTATGCCGACTGGGTTTCGCTACAACCGTAGCTTCTTCAGGGTAGTATAATACTCGTAACATTAAGTTACATGTGTAATACTCTACTAACATTAAGTTACATGTGTAATACTCTACTAACATTAAGTTACAGTGTGATACATTCTAGTATATCGAGCGGTTTGGACATTTTAAAATGTAGTTCTGTGTTTGAAGAGGTATGCTAATATGTTTTTGGCATAAATTTGCCTAATGTCCAAGACACAGATATAAAAAAGTTATTCAAATTGCACCACCGATCTTTAAAAAAATGATTATTGGATCGAGATTTTTTTATATTGATATTGTTTGTAATCTTAAGTTGAAATATGCCTATGTTGTATTGGTCTGTCTATGTATTTTATTGTGACCGGACAACTCAGAATGAAATCAACTCAGAACCTCATTTGAATAGTCATTAAAAGTAATAAAAAAAATTATATAAAAAAATATATTTAAATAGGTTTCGTTAGGTTAGTTAGCTTTTAATGGCTTTTCAAAGAGGTGTTAAGTTGACTTAATTATGAGTTGCCATCGAACAGTTTTTTATGCCTTTATATATTGTAGTTACTTGAAATGTTATTCTTCTGTATCTGTTTTATATATTGTAATTTTTCTCGTTCTGTGTGTGCTTTAGTGTTATAATAATATTGTTAAATTGACCTGCTTACACATTCTGTTTAGCGGGTGCTTAAAAAGAAGAATAAAAGTAAAAATAAAACTTTGATGTTAAATAATTGGTAATCTGACCTTATCCGATCGGAATATTTGAAACATGAACCTATCGAGCCTGCCTCGAGTTAATCACCCTGACCTGGACGATGTCAATTTGCACATCTAAATAAAGATGTTTAAAATTAAAATTCTAGGCGGCCGCTTTCATCCAATACTGAATTTTGAATTTCAGACCAATACCAAACCGAACTGAATAATTTATTGAGATGAAAACTTCTTTAGCACCGTTATGATTTGAAATTCGATGAAACGGAAGCGAGCGAAACTAAAAAGAGACAAACACATACATCGAGAGAAGCAATAAAATATTTATTTATGTCACGGGTACTCGTTCCAACATAATACGACAAATCCATTGTCCCACGCAAGTCTCTGTAGTCTGGGGGTGTAAAACGCCTGACCAACCTTAACGGCCAGAAATTTAGCTGACTAAGAATCAAATCTTACGAAATACAAAAAATAAATAAATTGTTAAATCAATACACAATCTTCCAATTCAATCAAAAATTGTAAAACCACTCCAAAATGAACAAGCAAAAAAAACACACAAGAAAGCGACATCTAGCGACTCGGAAGAAGAAAACACAAATACTAAGATAAAATATAGACTAAATATAAGATGACCAAATGTGTAAGAAAAGGTGCACTGGAATTTGACGACAAAAATATGGAAAAACTCATCCTTCAAATTGATAAAAAAAGGGCTTGGTTGTCTCTCCACTCTTGTGTACTTTAGTTTTTTGAAGATTTCACTTCTACCGCTTGTGAACTGCATACTCAGGTTTTTTTAGTATAAATGTGTAGCAAATATCTAGTACGGATACGAGCAATTTTACTTATGTATTTCAAATTACAAAATATAGGCCATTAAAAGAAACGTCTGCGCGGCCTTTTTCATACAAAACTTAAATTTGGGTTTGAGACCAAAATACTTTACATTTCTTTGTTACATATTCACAAAATGATACGTCTTTACATTAACACAGTAGTTTGGGCTGGATGACATTTTCAAAAATTAGATATTATCTATTAACGCAAAAAATTGCTAGAGTTGTCGCTAACATCTTGAAAAATTGAATTCTTTAATGTTTATATTTATAATTTAAAACAACAACAAAAATCAATAAATAGGTACATATCTAAACTATATATCTTTTAATTTAAAAACAAATTTTCAGTTTGGTTAAGTATTTTTAGCTTTAAATCCAAATTTAAGGTTTGTGTGAAAAATAATTCGATTTTTCATGATTCTAGAGGCAACTTTGGTAGTTTTTTGTGAGTTTAATTTAATAATTATTTAATTAGGTAATTATTTAAAACGCCTTCTCAAATAGAATTTGATTTCCATTGAGTTCAAAACATGACGATTATTTTGATTAAATAGTAGAAAATATAATAAATTAAAATGACACCACATTGGATCCGTGCGTTTTCATCCCACGACAAAACATCCCACGACAAAATGTCCCTTAGAAAATATCCTACGGAAAAAACATCTCCTAACAAAATATCTACTAAAACCTAACCTAACACAACAAAAAATTGGCCAAAAATAATACAGACATGCTGTAAGTAATAAATTGTTGTTCAAAAACGGTAAAATGGAATAAAAATAATACAGACATTTATTTTTATTCCATTATTCCGTTTATTAATAGTAAAATTATCACAATTAATAAACGGTCAATAAAGTCAAAAATAATACCGACATCCTGTAAAGAATAAATTATTGATCAAAAATAGTAAAATGGCACAAATACAGATATCCTATAAAGACAATAAATTATTGTTAAAAAAATAGTTATAAATAAGAAAGAATTCAGTGTATTAGAGACACCTTTTGTTCTTGGGATATTATGTCGAGGGATAATTTGTCGCAGAATATTTTATCGTGGATATCTTGTCAGGGATATTTTGTCGCGGGATAAAAACGCGCATTAGCCAAATTATTTTCAGCGTTTATTGAAAAAATCCTGCTTTAGCCTGAATGGAATAAGGAAATACAGTAAACGTGCCTGTCATTAAGGCAATTTGAGTTGCCAGAATCATCTTAAAATAATTATTTTATGCTCCGTGGAATCGACTACTTGGAATTACGTAAATATACATTATTTCCGAATAACTACGTGAAATTTCGCAACGCAAAAAGCAAACATTTTGTTGCCTTGCCAACCAGCCTTGTTACGATGGTATTTTCTCGCAGAATGGAGACTATAATGCCAATGCTTTTAAAAGCTCTCAGAGTGAAGCACTTTCTCAAAAACAGAAATAGAATACTTTTTCACTTTCTCTTGGTTTTAATGAAATATGATACATATCGTTTTCGAGAAAATGAACTGAAATAATATATTCTGATTCGTAAAGGAATAAACCCGACACGCCAAAGCTCTCTGTCGCTATAGGCCACGGATCGTATTGCCGAGAAAATCTATAAACTATCGGAGGTATATGGGAAGCCATTATCACCAAATAAATGGACCCCGCGGGCGGTTTAAGGTTTTGGGGGTCGCGAGAGGCTCTAAAGAATACAATTTACACCTGGCCAAGGAGTTTATTGAGGGTTCGAAACCAGGTAAAGAAGGACATGTTGTTTATTACGAGAATCGTCAAGGTTTTTCATTTGAAACGGAAACTTTTTCATTTTGTTGGAATAACTTTTTAATGTTATTTTTTTTATATTTTGAAGAACTTTCTTCGGAAAAACAGAAAATAGCGATACTAAAAACACATACATCTGTAGGATTTTAAGAGAATTAGTTAGTTTAGCCGGTATCCTCTTCGTACGGGGCTTCATAACCTCTCCACTCTTGTCGACTTTAGTTTTCTGAAGGTTTCACTTTTACCACGTGTGAATTACACACTCTGTATTTTTGAAGTGAAAACTTTTTTAGCGCCGATTATTTTGATAAAATTTAAAAAAATAATTGGTTAACGGTAGGCATAAAAATAAACAAAAAATAATTCACCCCTCAAAGGACACCTAGAAGTTACCTTTAATATCTGTGTCGTGTTCAAAACATGTCAACCATGATTTTGGGCACGTGTTTAGCGTTTCGGCTGATAACTGACTTGCATGGTCAAAATAATTTAAACGGGGAAACATAAAACGGATTATACATTTTTCCAGACCTACGAAAAATTCCCAACGTGCATGTATGTTCGTGTATATTCTCCCATACCATTTTTACATAATCATTCATGCACTTTTTTCTGCATATGATTGTTTATGACCACGAAAATTATTTTTACATTAAATTTAATGGTGCTCGCGCCCTTACGGATGTAACATCCCCGTTCTTGGGGTATTTTGCGAAGTCGTAAACAGTTTTTTTTATCTCGATTTAAATCACAGTGATTTAGAGTCATGATGTGGTGTTGACGTGTTGAAAAATAGGCCTTTGTGAACCATTCGGGATATCAATGACGGATGCCGGCTGTAGTTGGACCCGTCTAATCATGGTGGTAAGTCATCGTTGTATTATATGCAAAATAATTTACTGGAAGCATTTTGAAAATCCTGCCGGAAATTTTATTTTGAAATTTTCATCACCCGTCATAATAAAATAACTGAAATTTTATAAACATTTTTTATAATGTTAGAATGCTGTTTGTACATAGTAGAACAAGTATTTGCGTAACAGTGAAGAAGCTTTTTTTATTAAAGACATCGAGAATACGGAAAGACAAAGAAGAGCGATATCCGTTAGAGCAGGTATGCTGTCAAGACGTTTTCACTTCTGCAGTCCAAACATAAAAAGAATACTGTTAAACGCACGGAGGAAAGATTCCTCCGTGGTTAAACGCTTTCTGCACGTCGCTGTATACGCCAGAACTGTGAGTCGACTACACTGCATCTCAATGGCATAACGCCAACTTTTCCGCCTACCGATATACTGCAGCGCTACGGGAATGTTCCTGGGAGGATGAGTGCACACTTTCAGATCACTTCTCTGCCGCCACATGGGAAGCTTATGGCGTAGACTGCGCCGATCGAAGAATCATCAACGAATTATATACCAGTTATATTATATTAAATGTACCTATGGTCTGTCAATTTATAGTAGAAAATATTGAAAACGGAACTACAAAATTTTTAGGTTGGCAACACCAATTTAACTTAAAAAATGCTGTCAAATGAGAGTAATGACATTGTATATAAAGAACACTGTAAGTCAAATTTTAATTTTTTCAGTTTTATTTCAATAATAACATTGTTAACGCGCTTTGTTTCAATATTTTTCTAAGACGGATTTGTGTTGTAAGTATGATTTTATTTTATTTACATAGATAGGTATACAATATTTTTGGCTATCACATATTTTCAAACATATGAGTGACCTCATATTTGAAACACAAATGTATAACAAATGCTGGAACCACTGAGCTACTCTGAAGATGTAGTTCGAAGGTAGGAAACGAAACCTTGGATTGCCTATTAGTAATCCGATCAAGTTTGGGCCCATTAGATTAGTCTTATCTTGTACATATATATAACTAATTATACTTCTTCACTCAGCGGTTCCCCGACACAGCGACGCTCATCTTAAAAAATATTAATGTTTTCTTTTAATTAAGTTAAGATGCCGAGAGAATTTTTTTTATTTTTTAAATTCTTAAATTTTGTTTTATGTAGGGGGTTCTTTAAAAAAATTTATTTGATTTTTATGTCATGGAATTTGTAATGAATGGTGTATGTATATAATGTAATGAAATTTTGTGTAATATTGCAAAAAAACAAATACAAGGTACCATTGACACAACAAAAAAACATTAAATCAAAGGAACAGTGTTGTTAAGGTACCTGCTTAATGACATAAATTCTTCGATCAAAAAAGTCGCTTAAATAAGTGGTGTTTTACAAAGTGATTTGCTTTCATTTAAGTTAACAAAAACATGAATTTAACAGTGGGTAGAAAGGAAGAATCACTAAAATGGTGAGTTCAGTTACACTGCTTTTATATCTGAACGAGTTACATTTTTTCAGATCTAATATTAGAGATCTCATCTAAAACCCGGGCAACGCTAGGTACTTAATCTAGTATTAAATAAATGAATTCAATTATTTATAAACTGTGCTTTTTATTTTACTACAATATCGTTATTCTTCATTACGTTAAAACAAAATTGCAAAGGTATAATATACCTATATGCAATTCAAATTTTGAGATCAGTGGGAAAAGAAAAAAAAATCCTACTTTTATGTCTTTTATAATTTTTTACAAAAATGTAGATTACACAGCTTTACATTAACACCATGAGTTATATTTTTAGTACTGCCATTTATTTATTTATTTACACATATATGTATATGGAACAACACCTGCCATTAACATAATTGACATACTTATAAATAGTACAACAACATGAAGAATGTAAGTGAAATTTAAGAAAAAAGGAAAAAAAGTAAGGTAATAAGCAGTGAATAAAATGTAAAATGTATAAAAGCAAATTATAAAGTGTAAAGTATAAAATATAAAGTATAAAGTACAAATTATAAATTATTTGGTAAAAAGATGGTAAAAAGTAAAAATAAAAATTTAAAGTGAGAAATAAAACAATCAAAAGTAAAATGTAGAAATATAAGATATCTCTAAAAGTTGCCTACAAAGATTTAGGTAAATATAAAAAGTAAAAAATCCTGGATTATGTTATCCGATTTAATAAATTTTACAAGTAGGTATTATTTCTAGTACATTAGTAGATTTTATTTAAAGTACTGGTAGGCATATTATGTTTACATGATGTATTATAATATTTACGTGGTACTAGCAAACAAATTTAGTTTAATGCATCTTTTTTATGAGACCAGTTTACCAGCGGCGTGATCGATATTAGCATATTCATTGCCTAAAATATGCAAGCGATTTATGATTGAGTTTTATTCTGCGTTCATCAAAGTATTGTCACAATGAAAAGGCGTTTTGAGTCGAGTCGGTCTACAAGGTATATGGTAATTTATTAGCGAAACCAATTCAGGGGAGTCAAACCAGTTATTGTTTATTTTAAATGAAAAAATAAGATCATTGAGTATTCTTCTATCTTTTAACGATAAGAGTTGCATTTTTGTGATAGAGGATCATAGTTTATGTCAACCGCGGGAATTCCTAATTTAATATTAATTGATCTGAGAAATTTGCGTTGGATTCTTTCAATGGAGTTTGCATGGCTTTTGTAGAAAGGGTTCCAAATGGGGGAATTATATTCTAAATGACTCCTAACCAGAGTTGTATATAGTAGTTTAAATGTTCGGATATATTTGAAATTTTTACAAATTCTTAGAATGAAACCAAGCATTTTCATTGCTTTACCAGTTATTTACAATGTGGTTGGTAAATAGTAATTTAGTATCGAAGGTTATTCCAAGGTCCCTTATTACAGGTACTGACAATAAACTGTGATTGTTAAAGGAATAACTATATTTGATAGGGTTTTCTATTCTAAATAAACCATAGAAACTCATTATTTGACATTTTTTAATGTTAAGTGTAAGTTTGTTAATGGTACACCATTCTAAGAATTTTATAAAGTTGGATTGAAGGGACAAGCAGTCATATATTTTTTATGATTTTATTAATTTTCATGTCATCAGCAAATAATAAAATGTTAACATCAGAGAATATGGAAGAGACATCGTTTATGAATAGTATAAACAATATTGGACCAAGGAACGAACCCTGAGGCACACTACTAGTGGCTTCAAAGTCGTAAGACAAGTATTCTTTAATACAGACATTTAGTGTACGTTTTGATAAATAATTCTTAATACAGCATAATAATTTACCACTTATTCCTAGTATAGACAATTTATTTATAAGAATTTTAATGCAAACCTTATCAAAGGCTTTACTGAAATCCGTATAAATTGAGTCGACTTGTTCTCTATTAGCAAGAGCACCTGAGATAAAATGTTCATAAAGTGTAAGGTTAGTTAAGGTAGATCGTCCAGAGATGAAACCATGTTGAAATGATGAGATATTAAAATTTATGCAAGAACATATTTTTTGAAGAATTAACTTTTTAAAAATTTTTGGTATCGACGATTGTATGCATATGGGTCTGTTATTTTCAACTGAAGACTTGTCTCCGCTTTTAAATATTTGAGTGAGAAAGCTATTTTTCCATATTTGCGGGAACTTGCCTGTTAAAAGTGATTGATTAAATAGTAGGTACAGTGGGTAAGAGACACTACCCCCACAGTTTTTAAGAAATACGAACAACAGTGAACAACATATTTGAACAACAGTGGCGTCTTCCTATGTTTTCTCCTCTTAATTGACAAACTATACATTGTGAACAAATAAGTATATACTAGACCCAGGGAAAAATCGTGTGCACATCATCGACGATCTTTCTGAAAGCCGTAAATAAGGGTCTTCCTTCTTACACGTGTAAAAACGTAAAAGTCAGAAGATACTAGAATATCGAATGACTTTAAACATACTTCTTCATCACAGTATTTTCGCGAATGTATGTTTCTTTCAAATTGTATTAACTTTTATGGTATAGCCAGGTATAAAAGCCAGCTACAAAATTTAATTTTCATAAAACACACAAAATGTTAATAAAGCACAGGACGAGGAAAACATTTAACCATACTTAATTAAATACTTATAAGGTAATAATTTTATCCTAAAAAAAAAAAATACGAAGTTTGAACAAGTTCCTGTCCGGGATGACCTAGTTCTAAATTTGTAACACTTCGAATTTAATTTTAGAACATCTGAATAAATATACAAAATCAATATATCTCTTGTTTTTGGTACAAAAATGATATTTCTTTATTATTTGTGAAATTAAACTAATTAAATTGAAATTCGATACAATTTCATGTTTCCGCATATTCTAAATTATTTATTCAGACACACGTTTTCGACTGGACAAGTAAATATGTTCACATAAGTAAGTAAATAATAATATTTTATTTCGATTCCACATATTTATTAATGTATGCATACCAATAAAATATTATTTATCTGAATCACTGATGTAGGTGCATATCGATACTAGGTTATAAATTTAAATATATTATTGCATTGTAAATATCCTGTCAATTATATAAATATCATGTCATCCATAAACATTATAAAAAGCAAGGCACGACGACATGCGTTATTTTCGATTGCTCTATGACAGCGGTTTTAAAGTGGGGGTCGCGAGATTTCATCAAAATCAATATATACATTATGAAAGAAAGTGTACAACGTGTTAAAACTCAGAAACGAGTCCCCGTACAACCAATGGAGTTATATGGTGTGGTAGCCCTTTATCCCTCATCCATGAAGAAGGTTCCCGTTTTTACCTGAAGGACGTGCTTTTGGAAACATAAAGGTTGGAAGTTTCGCCCTCTGGAAATGTCTAGAACAGTCCAGAACATTCGTATTTATAAAAAAGCAGGAAGGTCGCGAGGTGGTGAATTTTTTTTTGTGAAAAGAAGGTCAAGATTTTCAAAATGTTTGAAAATCGATTCTCTATAGTGACGTAGATACGAGCTTTGCCTGGGAATACTGCAAAAAATGCGACGTGGACGTGTTTCGTGATCTAATGTCAGCAAAAAATTAACACAGAACAGCAGAATCTAAATAATCTGCCTGTCCAAATCCATTACTCTCCTTATAAGTACTCAGATACCATCAGATATCAGTAAAAGCATGTTATATAGTAGAAACATCCACGAAAATTCATCCAATAGGCGGATGAAATAATTATGTGGAATGTTCGGCTTCCAAGTTGACGCTAATTAAAACACTGCCGAAATTAGATTATATTAAGAAAAATGTATTCATTCCGACAATTGCACACTTCGCAACTCATTTATTAAGTGTCGAGCCATGTCCGTATGATATCTGACAAACGAGATATGAAAACAAACAAATAAACTATCCACCCCGTGAAATTAAGCTCAGAATTTTCACCACGTTCTGAAACACTCCTAACTTTAATCATCTTTTGACCAAAGTTGTCAAAGAGCGCTGTTTTTTTTGTCGCTCGAAACGCGGTGGAATGGTACGTTGATTGCAGCCACCAATGGGAGAGAGGACCCACAAAAGGAACAAACCGCTGCACTTCCGGATCCACCACGCGGCCTGACGTCATTTCCGGTGTGACACGGAGCCGCCTGGCGGTGCAACGCGAAGCTCTGTCCGGTTTAACATAAAAAGATTTGTGAAAAAATTAGGGCATTGAGTTTTAAAGAACGAGAGAGCTATATTCATATCGTAAAATGATAATTGGCACCAAAATAATGATTTTGGAGTAAAAAGACTGGTACAACTAGCGATAGGAACAATAATTATTGCTGAGATATTCACTCTGAATTAAACTCTTTTTTAAAACCTTATCGTTTTAATCTCATTTAATCTAAATGAACTAATATTGGTCGCGGAATTACCTATACGGATAACCAATACATACTTAGTTTATTGATGCATGTATATCCACTTCCGACAGCGATGTCCTTACCAAATATTTATATAAGAAATATTTTTAAAAAAACTGAGAAATAACCTAAAGTCTTGTTCACACCTTCTTTTTAAGCTATTTTTTTTAATCTCTGGAATTTTCTTTTTTGTAGTCGTATAACAAGTTGCTATATGCAAGCTCCGCATGTGTTTGCTTGATTTAAACACCATAGAAGCCAGCCGAAAAATATTATATCTAAACATTGTTTAAAGTTAATCTTTGGAACTACAGATACACACCTAATTCACCACAGTATATTTGTGAGATCCTATGCACCTTTTTATAATCTCAAAAGGCAGAACTTCTGCTTATCAGAATACGTCTATCAACAGAGCGACTTAACTGCATTGACCATCGACATTTTCAACACTTACGGGCAGTTCAGCCACTATCTTTTGACGCATATTGGAAAATATTAAAACTGCCCCCGTAACCATTTTATGACATGAATGAACTTATTTGTAATTTTTTCCGTAATGACAAGGGTCAGTCAAGAAGAAATGCCTCCTATTTTTTCTACTTAAATAAAGTTAGTGAAGTGAAAATTTCGAATTTGGTGCTATTCCTCAAACTTATTCTACAATCTGCTGCCGTTGTAGCTTTTTGCCTCAAAAGCAGTACTGCAGTCGCTTGCAAAACGGCGGACATCGATGTTCGTATTAGACATCGTTCAGTGATTGATTCTTAAACGTAGAAGTTAAACGCCCATTCGCATTCATGAGGACTGAAAAATGTGTACCATGATGCAAAAGTGGATGTCAGCACTGGGTTAAAAAGTTGAAGGACAAACACCGCCGGCTAACGAAAAGCGCAGCGGCGCAGGCCGTTGATTGCAGTGACTGCACGTAACATTTAGCTAGTTGATGACATCATTCGTGGTCATTCCAGATAGCTTCATATATCGCATTCTCTTCCTCGGTAAAGGAAGTGTGATGAAAATTATGACTGGAGACAAAATATGGGTTCATTATTTTGAACCTGAATCAAAGAGGCAGTCAATCGAATGGCATCACACAACCTCACCAAGGGAAAAAAATTCAAAACTGTGTGATCGGCGTGGAAAGTTATGGCGATGGTGTTCTGGATGTGACCGTACTTTTTACAACACTGTGATACATGCCTTTTTTAAAAGATGGACCAAAGCTGTGGAAATGGACGGAAATTTTATTGAAAAGTTGAAAATGAATCTTCAATTGTGTGGTTTTCAACCCACGTAATTAACATTTCTATTTTTGAGACTGCTAATTCATGCTGGAATTTCATTATTATATAATATAATAAAACAAATATAAAACTTATTTCCACTTTAATTTATTGATCGTAACCGGTTTCAGCCTAGCCATCCTCAGACTGGTACAAATTATTCATAACTCACGGTTTATATGGGGGGAGGGGGAGAGGGGTGGTCTACAAGGATTTTATTCGAATATATGGGTTTTCGACTTTTCGGCGTTTATATATGTATATTTGTTTTATTGTAATATACCATGGAATTGCATTTTTTAATTTCTTGACAATTAAAGAAGAAAAAATATAGGAGGAATTACTTTTTGACTGACTCTAGCATATTGGTGTAGAACCGTTTTTATAGCGTCTTCTCGGTGATTTCATCACTAAACGAATGAAGATGATTTATTATTGTAATTTTTATTACTGTCAAGATTATTGCAAACTTAAATAGACTACTTTGCTGGTCAAAACTTGGTAGACTATGCAGTGCGGATTTATTTTGTTTGGCATAGATAAATCTTTTACTAGATAAATGAAACAATGTTACTTTGTTTGAACCACTTGTATATTTGTTTAAAGCCGACCGGTTTCGGAACGACCGTTCCTTCCTCAGGGCAAACGTATACTGCCCTGAGGAAGGAACGGTCGTTCCGAAACCGGTCGGCTTTAAACAAATATACAAGTGGTTCAAACAAAGTAACATTGTTTCATTTATCTATAATGGATAACCACAAAGTTATAGCTACATTCAAAAGTATAAAATCTTTTACTGTTTGTTAATTGAGATATTTAGATGGTGACCGGCCAACTCAGAATGAAACTAATTCAGAAACACCTCAGAAAAGATGATGATAATTTTTTTTAGTATTCTGTAAAAGATACATAAATTACAATAAATTTTATATTTACAATAATTAATTACATAATATAGATATTTTATATACGTCCATAAATTAGCAGGGCTTGTGTGTATGGGGGTAAAAAAATTGGTTAAATAGGTTAAGTTAGGTTAAAGCTATTTTAAAATTATTTTTTCAAATCTTTTAATGACATTTTTCTAGTTTCCATTTTCGGCCTATGTCATTTGAGATGCTGTGTGGAGGGTCTTTTTGAGGAGAGGAAGGAATGAACATTGGTCTTGAAGAGACCCATGTTGTAGGAAAGAGGAAACACAAAGGCCGGCAAATCATTCTAATCATTTGAACACAAGAACGAATCGAAAAAGCATTTAATACTTTGTGTGTGTAAATGTTTTTCTTTTAGAAGGTGTCATTGGTAATATAATAAAAATTTATTGTTTATTTTAAATTTTACTATCATATTTCAATAATTTTCCCACTCATTTTGGATTATCAACATCTCTGCCACCCCAAGTGATTCGTTTCGTTTTCTGACTTAGCAGGGTAGCCTGGTTCATGGGGTTAGGTTCGTCTAAATCTGAGCCAGCGCGGCGGATGCATCTGCCCGTTTATTGCTGTGCCAGTTCGAGCTTTCTCGAGTCATTGTACCCAGTACATAACACCGTTGTGGGAGGGGAAGATTCAAATTGGCATGTTGACCTTTAAATATTGACCCCCGATTCCTACCCTCCCCTCATAACTTATTCCTTCCCAGAATTTCCTCTACTTCCTTTCATTAAAAATACCCTCCACATAGCATCCCCAAAGATGGCGTGGGTTCTGAGGGTAATTATTTTCCCCAGGGCCACCTGTGTGAAGTTAATGTAAACAAATTAGTAAATTACTTTGTGGCATCATTTTAAAATATAAATGAAAAAAGCCAATTTTGCTTGCACCACTATTTTTAATTAAAAATATCAACACGTTTTAATAACCAAAGTTTTCTTCAACAGGATAGAAATGTAGGTACTAGAATATTATTAAAGTTTTCAAATTAACTTATATATATTTTTTTTTCACTGTATGAGTACAACCTCAAATTGTAATATTTAATTAAACGAAGACAATATTAGCGAAACTCGTCGAAAATCTGGAGACAGAAAAATCAGAAAAAGATATTGGCACCTCTGGGACTCGTACCAGGTAGAGCTGTTGTCTGCTATTGAGTTTCGCTAATATTGTCTTAATTTAATTAAATATTACTTTTTTTTTTTTATTTAGCATGTAATTATATGAATGATATAGAAACCCCCGTGGTCGAAGGGAAAGACTTTCGACTAGCAATCCAGAAGTCGCGGGCTTAAATCCCGACGTGTGATTTTAATTTGTGACATTAAAAATATAAAAAGACGTATTAATTAATCAGGAATATTTTCATTCTTAATTACAATGTTTCATAAAATGTCGTTAGTGTCTCTTAAGGGATAAATAAAGAAAATTAAATCCACAATTTATATTAATATTTATTTTTAAATTGAATTTTATATAAATTCATATAATTTACATATCTGGCCTCTCTCAGCTTATCATCTTGCACAGCAGTGAGAAGAACGAATTTATAAGTCCATCAACCCAGGACCCTTAGATTGCTACCCTCTCCTCAAAACTTCCGATTCTCTAAAAGACCCTCCACACATCATTCCCAAAGACAACATAGGCCCTGAGGGGAATTACTTTCCTCATGTGGAGCTGTTGGAAAAAAAGATGCATAGGATGTCTAGGATGAATAAAGTTTTAAAAAAAGAACGGTTTACTGCTTAACGGTTTAATGCTACTCATTCAATTCGACACTTGGTTAGAGGCATACAAAATGGCTACTAAATCAATTAACTCTGTTAAAAATGGCTAGATATTAATTCTCTTGCACAAAATACTACCAAAATAAAATAAATTACTTTTAGTATAAATATCGTTGGCCAACCTAATCAAGATGCTGAAATAAAAGTACATGAATGTTCTTGTGTTCACGATACATTCTGTCAATGTCCTTGCCCAGATCGAACGGACCATATCAAATAGCTTGATTTTATATTTTATCAATATCTTAAGTGGAATACACATTGCCTACTTATCACAAATAAACTTAGAAAACATATTTATTTCTTCAAAAACATTAGAAACATACTAGATTCCAAATCTATGAAAATTGTTTATTACTCTCTTTGTCAATCAATCATATCAGCTATAGATTCATTATCGAAGGCACAAAAGTTAATTATGAAAGTTATTCTTAAAGTTCCCATAATAACAAGTACTGTAGATACATTCAACAAATTCCATGTATTAGATATTCGACAAATTTACACAAAAACAATCTTAACTCATCTGTTTAAAAATAAAACACATACATTTTATGAAAATACCCAAAATATTGTAAACACGCTGCACAAAACCAAAGAACTCATACAAACACCTAAAGCAAACACAACATTTGGTCAAAGAAATTTCAAATACATAGCATCTAAAATATACAATAACCTACCTGACAAAACAAGACAATCGAATAATATTAACAAATAAAAAATTCTGATTAAACAATGGATCATCGAAAAAGGTCGTGCAGTAATTAGTCACCTCACCCAAATATAATCCTTTTACCCCATTATTGTTACCACTACCTACCAACCTGAAATTTTTTTTCAAATATTTTTACTTAATTGAAAAATGTATTTTATTTTAAATCTAAAAAATATTTGTAAACTAGTCTCTCTCGACACGACTAGGATTTCCTAGTGACACAGGCAAGGCCAAAAAAAATGTGAACCTTTTTATGAAGATGCATAAATAATGGTATAATGGAATATTTGGATAACTTGCATAGTGCCGTTTTTGTTAAAAAATTCCTCAAATGCAATTACTGATGAACACACATGTATCTATACTAATTATTTAGGTTTAGATACTTTTACAAAGTTTTACATGTGAAATTATCAAGCTATTGTATCTTAATCAAAATATATATATTTAGATACAAATGTACATAATAAAACATCTTAGGCGTGTATTGCTGCAAGCAATTTATCTGCATGAGTTCTATGTTCGTAGCATCACTGCCTGCGACAATTATTTGCGTTTCATAAAAAGATGATATGATTAACTCTGAACAGATGATTCTAATTTAGACCACATGAATTTAATAACCTCACAAAGAATACAGTAGGGATTAGAGCGCATACACCATTCCCCTAAAAACACCATTTCCATTAATAATCTGCGTTTGCTTTGGGCTACCGTGAAACTGATTACAACACAGGAGCCTTGGAAAGGTTCTACGTTCAAATTCCTTGAAAAGTGTAAAAGCTCTGGCTTAAAGTAAGTCTGCGGGAAGGCTTGATTGAGCTGACAGGACGGTGGAGGGGGTTGGGGGTTGGGATTATTTTGAGGATTTTGAATCCGCTTTCAGAGATATGAAGGGGTTATTGGATAAGTCAATACCGCGAATGCGCCCAGAGATATTCGAGAACGATCAACCGTGTATGCTCTTTGAATATTCAACACATTTTCAAAATAACCAAACTTCTTTTTTGTCTCCAAATTCGAAAATCTTTAAAATTTCCGTCGGAATACATAAAAGAGGAATTTTCACGTTTCTACATACATCTTGTGAATCCCATTGTCCCATCTGAGAGTCTCAACTGCTTGCATAATATCGTATCTATCCTGAAAGTCACCCACGAAACTTCAATTATAATCATTAATATATGTATATTATAAAAGAAAGTGTACAATGTGCGTGCTGCTAAAACTTAGAAACCGGTACGATAAAGGGAGTTATATGATGTGGTAGCCATCTATTCGCCATCCATGGAGAAGGTTTCCATTTTTACCTGAAGGAAGAAATCTAGAAATTTCTAGAACAATCTAGAACATTCTAGAGTATTCAAGAACATTCCACAACATTTCAGAACATCCCGAAATATTCTGGATTGTTGTGGAATGTTCGGGAACATCCCGGAACATCCCAGATCATTTTGGAATATTTCAGAACAATGTCGAATGCTGTGGAATGTTTTGAAACGTTGTAGACCTTTCGAAGCCTTTTTTGTAAGGTAGGTATAGATAAAGCAAGATCCATCATTGGTTCAAACGTCAGTTCAATCTCATACAAACTCCCTGAGCGAATCCGGGTACCCCAGTTAGTCGTAAATAAGTACGAACTTGACGAGTGTAAACAACCATCAAACGATAGTTGCACACTTTTGAAAATGTCCTTAACCTTCTCATACTCGCGCGTTGGTGTTTATTTTTGTCATTAATGTTAGAGTACAAAAAATATGTTCTTTTTTAGAGGCGGAGTTAAAATTCTGTTTCTACCAAATAAAGTTAAAGATTTAATATTTTTTTCTTTATTTTTCGTTTAATTATACCCACTTCTATATAATAAATACCTACAGTGCTTAAAAAGTTTATGATTAAAATAATACAGACGACATGAAATCTCAGTCTGCGACACAGAAATTACAGACAGTTAAAAAGATTAGCATTTTTCTAAGTTTGAAAAAATCACTAAAATTTGTCTTACTAAAGCAACTCTTAAATTGCACTAAAAAATTTGTATTATTTTTGTAAGCTATAAATTATTATATTAGTTTCAAACAAACACTTTTCTTAGAAGAAACCACCGTCAATAAATCTTCTTCTCCAACGCATCATAGCCTAATATTCGGGTACTGAAATTGGTGAGATCGTTTCCAACCAAGAAAAAAATACAAAGTGTTTGAGCTCACATCACGTTTGTGTTTAAAAAATATGTTGGCTGCCAATAT
Organism: Limnephilus lunatus; assembly: GCA_917563855.2. NCBI lineage: Eukaryota > Metazoa > Arthropoda > Insecta > Trichoptera > Limnephilidae > Limnephilus > Limnephilus lunatus. Next base: position 50,666,576 of record OU830601.1, read on the forward strand.
GAATGCATGCAAAATATTTCCTATATTTCCCAATCGTCAAAAAAATTTCAAGTAAATCTACTGTTTCGAGAGAAAATGTTTTTTTTATTTTCAGAGATTTTTTTTATTGGTCGTTGTGTAAGAACGACATTTTCGATGAGGCGTACGTATGTTTTATATTTTAGTTAAAGTTCATGGTGTCGATCACTTTCTGGGTATAGGTTATCTCCTTTGAGAAAAACGCGACGGAAAATTCGAGATGGGATTATGGCGAAAGAGGGCGCTAAAGACGGTAAAATATTCCACGATACGACTATAAACGGCTTTCAAATATTTTCATAAGATTTCCCGTTGAATACAAAATTTTGCAGGTATTCGAGTAAAGTAGATTAGAGTTTTTCATCATTTTTTTGTAAAGAATTTTCCGGAAAATATAAAAGTGTTTAGTCTTGCGTTGGCTGACCATGAAATAAGGTATTCCGTGAAAAGATTTTTCATGAAAGAAAATTGAACATATAATTTAAAAAAGGGTTGAAATTTTGAGGGGAAAAAATCGATGAATATTTTAAAAATTTTAAAAGACTTCAACATTGATTTTTTTTTTAATATTCTTTCAAAAATCGGACGTTATTAACTTCTGTATGGTTGATATTTAAGAATCCAGCTGATAATGCAACCCCGATGCCGCTCCGTACGCAAAACCATTTCAAGTTTCAAGTTTCTTAAAATGCTACTTTTGTAATTCGGTTTCGAATTCAAGAATTTCGAATTCAAGAAAGGATGGCGCCTCTTGCGTTAGCAGATCGCATTAAGACCTGCCCCTGGCAGGTATAAGTACTACGGATTTGTAAATTTGAGTATCTCTCCAGATATGGAAAGATTGACGGTAATAGTTGTGAATGATAGTATCACGCGCTACGGTTAATCATTGCCTGTCGTGTCACTAGGATCACAGTGGATCCGAGGAACCGGCTATTTTTGGAACCAGTTCCTGTCGGGTTTATAAAATGGTCACCAGCACTCAAACAGGGCGAAGCCGAAGCAAAAGCAGCCTGCGGGGCCAAGCAGCAAAAACCTGCGGATCGCGTTTTTAACTGCTAATTGCAGTTATTGTTTCTGCTGTATGATGATCATTATATATGTTACAATTTAAACGGAGTAAGTTCAATCTTTCATATTCACTGTTTATGTTGAATATATGTGGCTTGACGTTTTCAGCATATCGCTCGCCATATATTCCAACTGGGAATGTACGGCGAGGGATATGCTGAAATACGCCAAGCCACGTGTATTATAGCTGTGTAACTGAAGTTTTATCTTTTCAGTTTAAATTGGACATTTTTATGAACTGATTCAGTTTCTTTTTGCATAATTTTCTTACAATTAGCAATTTACAATAATATGTATTTTAAATTATGAATTGATAACTAAACTTGCACAATACTAATTCTTTTGAACATTAAGTTTTGCTATTTTTTTGTTGTTGTAATAATCTCAATGTTGTAATTGTTCTCAATTTGGGATGCGGGTAAGGGTACTGCCGCCCCAAGAACCATTTATTGGATAACCAACACCACTGCCATAGATCACCCAAGTGTTTCGCTATGAATGGTTAAGGGAGTCCCTTTGACTTCTCCGGCCGTACTCTCTTAGAATATTGCCTTGCACCGTAATGGGAGGGATGGATCATACGTCCGTTACTCCTGAACACACTGACCCCCAGATTCCTTCCCACCCCTCATACCCTTTTCTTCATCTCCTTCCTTTCCAAAAGACCCCCCACACAGCATCCCATAAGATGACATAAGCCCTGAGGGCAATTATTTTCTTCAGGGAGTCCTGCGGGAAGATAATGAAAAAAAATCCATTAACACCACTGAGAATTTTGTATACGACTTGCTGTGTATTCCATACGGCAGAACGGACGTTCTGTCCCAGCATTGCTTGACAAGAGATATGGTCCTACTAAATGATATCTCTAGGTCTCTTAACATTTTCAACATTTACCTTGGAGGATTTAAGAGTCATTTTAGGCAAGAACTCTAAAAAATCTATAAAATTATAAATCAAATAATTAATCTATAAATCTATTGTAAATTTTTGTCATTTGATATATTTTTTCATTCCATGTCATATGTATCGAAATAGAATTATATCAATATGCAATGCACATTATAAAAATAAATAAATAAAAAGGAAGCTTCGATTCAAACATTTTCTTCACATTGGTATAAGCACATAACAAAATCGCAATCGAGTACTAACAACATTATGTAAATGACTTCTTCAAAGCACAAAGCGAGAATATTCAAATAATCGTAAAGTACTAGGGTTGTCCAAGAATTGTGGTGTTCACACAATCAGTTCTCCAACTCGTCTTGGAGGGAGATTATTTCTTTGGGAAATATAGATAATAGAGTTCTTTATGTTAATCTGGATTTTTTAATACTTCGCGTATTACAAGTTGTGACTACGAGTAGTCAACCTAACTAGGAGCTAGCTAAAATCATAAATATATCAAACCACCCACGCTCAAATAGATCTGATTCCCACCGTGTTTTGTGGAAGCTCCTTCACCTCGGCCTTCGGCCCCCTGGACCACTAACACATCCGCCATCTTGCGGACTTTCGGCAAAGCTGCCACTGCCCTCTATGTGCGAAGCATGAAAGCTTTTAACTAACTCATCTTTCTAACACCGTTACTTATTTTAGGCGACATGGACATTATTTCTCAAAGTATGGCGGCACTAGCGTGTAGTTCAAACTTTCTCCTATAAAATGACAGGTGATCCGGCTTAGTAGCTGCTTCAGTGCGATCGTTGTGCCCGTTTGCGATCGACGCTCTGCTGTCGAATAAAGCGCTCGGATCTCTTTGTTTTCTGTTTTTCCAAACAAGGTGAAATTTTTTGGGTTGAAACAAGGGTTCAGCACCTACACCCAGAATCAAAAATACAATCAATGACATTAATTGCATCTTTTTCTTCACCTAAAGCAGTACTTGGCAGAAAAACCTTTGGACTAGGACGCGAAGGGAGAGGTGATAGCATATTTGGTAGCGTAGTTCTGCGATAAAGGAGTCAAGGACCTAGTTCCACGTCTCACCAAGTGCATCGATTAGAACGGGGACTATGTCGAAAAATAGTGGGGATATGTACCTAAAATTTTTACCACATTTTTCCTGATTTTTTAAATTGATCTTATCAAAATAATTGGTCGCGGTGCTTTTGGTGAAGTTCAGTTAGCGAGTCTTTAATTCTTGGACAACCTTGTATTTGCAAAGAGTTGTACAGGATACGCGAAATGAGAAAAAAATATAAAAGACACTACAGTAGACTGTAGTTGAGCTAATTGCTTGAACAATTAAAAAAGTTTCTCTCGTACCCCCCGATGCAATGCAGGTCACGTCAGTGAACGGAACACTGCTGGCTGCGATGCAACAAATAGTTAAGAATGAAAAATCTCAGCCATTAGCAAAACTATTTCTTAAATCTAAATAACTCTTAACTTGGGAATCCAATTCCGGGCTTCCGGCCCAACTTGCAGTATCTCGGTATCCTTGAATAAGAACGAACAATCTCGAAAATTGCAGGTTTGTTTTTTTTATCCAAGAAAGCAATATCTTTGTGGCTTGACATTGATTTAAATAAAAAATACTATGTTCAAAACCACTTTTTATTCAAATTTTCAATTTGCTTTGGTTACGACTAGCCAAAACTTATTTTTTGTGAAATTGCTCCACATTTAAGGTGATCCACTTCTAATCAATGCAAAATCATGTGATTTCGTTTTGAAAATTTGATGGTTTAGAAATATTTTAGATGCTTTAATTAAATAGTTTGAGTAAAACTCATATTTGCCTTCGTAAGAGTAATTTTATAAGCAAAGAAATAAATAAAGTATAAGGACCATAAAAATATTTTTAAGTTCAAAATCTCTTTCTTACAATCTCTTTTCGTTATCGTTTTATTTTATACTGCGAAAAATTAAATTATTTAGAAAATGATCGTAAAACATTTAAATATTGTGCTTCAGCTGCTCAAAATAAAATAAAACAAGCTTTTTGGCGATTCTTTTTTAATCACAATAGATGGCTCCTCAAAATAAAATAAAACAAGCTTTTGGGCGATTCTTTTTTAATCACAATAGGTGGCTCCTCAAAATAAAATAAAACAAGCTTTTTGGCGATTCTTTTTTAATCACAAATAGGTGGCTCCTCAAAATAAAATAAAACAAGCTTTTTGGCGATTCTTTTTTAATATCAATAGGTGGCTCCTCAAAATAAAATAAAACAAGATTTTTGGCGATTCTTTTTTAATCACAATAGGTGGCTCCTCAAAATAAAATAAAACAAGCTTTTTGGCGATTTTTTTTAAAACACAATAATTTTGAACATCATTTTCAACATGAAATTTATCGCCATCTACCTAAGGAGTGTTATTGTTAGCAACCTGATCCAGAATTTTAGACGACGATGTGTATCACCTTAAGAGTAATTTACATGCTACGCAGATGCTAGCGTTGTTTGTAAATGAAAAAACTGAAATAATTTTAAGTAAGCAATCTAAAACAGTGAACGATGATTGCAGTAATTGTTTCGGGACAGAAAATATTACCGCAATATTATTTACACTAGTGGCTTATGGTCCATAGAAAAATATACCTAGCTGTTTACCGAGACAATTATTTATCTAAATCTAACTGCTACTAATCTTAAATTTATGTACACGATACTGCCACCATTGGTTGATCCACAGTGCCCTTCTTGACAATATCAAGGAGGATACTGTGTTTTTACTAATGTCGACAGAATACACTTAATCCTAAATATGGGAACACCTCAGCACAGGTTCTCCTAGTGAGGTGTTCACAAAACATTACTACTAACCTAATTACTAGACATCTGATTATACGCATTTGCATATTTGCATATGCGAATGCATATAACTCTCTAATTACGGCTTTAAAGCATATTTTAGCCTTTTTTTCCCAATCGTGCATATTAAGAATTTGAAGAGGCATTCATTAAACATAATATCGCCCTCATCTCAACACATTTCCACAAGTTACCAGATGCCATAGAAAACAAAAAACCTTCCTCTATTTAAATCAATAGAAATATTGGAAACAATGATTGAATTCGCCAACGCCATTCCCAATTCAATATCAAAAAGCTTCGTGAAAAGTTAGACGCTATTTTGTTTAAGAATCCGAGTTTTGAAGACATGAACAATTTTAATGCCTACATCAACGGCACAGGTCATACATACCCTGCCTGAACAGGTATCTCCAGAAATGGCGCCAAATTTTTAAAATTTTGTCGTATGACGTCAGTTGACCTAGAGAAGTAGTTTTCACTTTGGGTGACAAACATCAAAATTTTTTGCCCGAAAATTTGGAAAAATACCTAATTATATATTGTCACAAAAACAATGCATAATTTTAAGAATATTTCGCTGTTTTTGTATCGTCTTTAATTAAAATATACAAAAATAAAAAGGGTATTTTGATATTGCATTGTGCATATTTTAGGCATATCAAGAGTTTTTAGTGCATATTTCAGCCTTTTTAAGTGCATATTTGAATGCATATTTTGGCACTTAATTAGTGCATATAATCCGATGTCTACTAATTACATACTACAGTTACTGATAACACAAACTAAAACTCACAAACTCGTAAAGAAGAGAAAAGCGATGTCTGCAAACAATATTTTTAAATGCATAAAATATTGGAAATGGTAATAATTTCATTTCCATATTACCTTTAAAGAAACCTGTAGAACATAATATATGCATAATACAAGCATCTTTCCAAAGGCAGAAGACGAAATAAAACGATAGAAAGATTTTGTCGGAAGATAACCAGACTCGGGTAGAAGAAACATAATATAGAAGAAGTATAATATAGAAGTCAGGTGTACTGCATTATAGACGTGTTGCGGATTATTCAATAGTCTTATCAGTATTGGAACACATTGAGTAAATAACCTTATAAACCTATGAATTATTATATTTCATTTAAACGATTTTCACGAACCATATAATATATATAACCATGCGTATTCCATATTAAACTATACAACTAAAATAAAGTTCCTCGGTGTAATTGTAGACCAACATAGTTATAAAATAGAACAGACACACATCTGAACTTGTTAAGCGCATTAGGAAATGTATCTATATGTGTTTTTATTTAGATTAAGAAATATCTTCAAGTTAAATAAACTAAAAAAAGTCTATTACGCACTAGTTAAACCATGAATTCAATATGGAATAATTGAGGAGGTGCATATGAAAAAATGGTAAGACCTATGAAGGTGGTATAATTATTAAAGTAATTTTGAAAAAACAACCAACATTCCTTTCAGTGATATTGTTCAAAATTTTCGAAGTACCAAAAATTGAAGACCTCTATAAAAAGATTCAATATTACAAATATTCTAAGAAAATGTAATCATAAAAAGTTCAAACATAACTCACATCGTTAAGGCATAAATATAACATCCAAATTCCTGTATTTTCAAAACAACAAATGCACAATAATTATTTTTACAAAGGCATACATTTTTTTAATAATTTTCCCAAAGAGTAAAAAAAAATCAGTGTGTAATTCACATGCGATAGAAGTGGAACTAGAAAGTCGCTAGATGTCGCTTTCCTTTCCTTTGCCTGTTTATTTAAAGTGGTTTGAAGACTGGGTATTGATTTCACAAAAATAAAAATGTTTATTTTTTTGGATTTCGTAGGATTCGAACCTCCGTTCGCTTGATGTCTGTCTCTGTGGCCGCTGAGACTTGTCAGGCGCCCTTCCCACGCGCTATGGCAGGCACGCGCCGAGGTGCGAATTTACCGCATTTTATTAGAACCGACGACCGCCAAATAATAAATATGAGGCTTTTCCGTTTCATCCGAATTTCAAATCACTAACGGCGCTTATAGAAGTTTCAATTAAAAATAACAGATTTGGTATCATTCAAAAAAAGGTCAAATTGTTGTTAAAAAATTAACAACCATAACATCACCAATCAATTTGCTGTAACTTCATTTCATGCCATATTATAATTTTTAACGTTACAACATCCTAGTACTTAAGATTATATTTATTGTACACTCTATTATATTACAATTATGAAATAACTCCTACACGAAGCTCAAGAGCTCTCTTAAATGGCGTAGAAATCTTTGAGAATATGTATTTCACTATTTTGTTTTTGCCATAGTATTATGTTTATTACTGTAACAATGTTATAATTTAAACAATAAACAATAAACAAAAAATAGAGTGGTTAAGATTACTTATCTTTAAACGCGAAAGTAGAACATGATGGGTTCCTATGATGACGTCATTTATCCAGTTCCTACCTCTCCGTAACCATCACTTTGCTGGAAAACTATTTTAATTATGAAACATAATGCAACATTAAACATAAACATAATTATGCAAGAAAATTGCAAGTTCCAATGTTGTCATTTTGAAAACAGAAGAAGAATCTCTGACTATCTTGGAAGCTAGTTGTTGGTGTGGTTTGCAGATATAGTATTTGTTAACGTTTTTTGTTGAAAGTTATTTTTCACTAAAATAATGGGACTACTATGGTATCGCTAAATGGATAGGTATGGCTGCAAACGGTGCAAAAATGTGGAAATAACTAAAAGCGTAATAATCTCAAATCAAATGATAAAACAATATATTTTCAAGCTTTTTACATAATTACAATCGCCTAAAAAATAACACCGATTTTTTAAATGGTTATGTGTGATTCTTGGCAAAACAACGAATAACAAACAACCCACATTTGTGCAAATCATTCTTACAAACGGTTTGCAAGATTTTCTAGCACTTCGACGTCCGTTGCGTGAAACGATAAAGCGGTCCATTCGGTTGAATCTTATGTCTGCAGGACTCCCAATGTCTTTCTTCTGGGACCTATAGAAGGTTTACCAAGAAGCGTAAGATAAATGTAAGCGAGTTGTCTCCGAAATTCCAAATTAATACTTCATTGTGGCTGAATAAAAATCAATTATGTTATTTCTAACTGCGTATGAAAAATCAATAATTTGGGACACCTTCGTCCGTTAGATCAGTATCAAAAATATTTTTATTGTATTTAGATATTTACTATATTGCAATATAATCTGAACGCTGCACCTGAAGAATTTATCTTTTTGAGAAAACCAAAAGAGTTTCATCCAAAAATTTCACATACGAGAGAAAATTTAAGTCAAGTGGTTGGATAAATATATCTAGTACGACTAGCAGTTAAAAACCTGCGGCCGGCTTTTGGTTCGGATTCGCCCAGTTTGAGTGTTGTTGACAATTTTATAAATCTTATAGGAACTGGTTCCTATAATAGCCGGTTCTTAATCCCAATCAATTGGTTTATGTTTATGGGGAAGGAGATGACAGGAGAAGGAAGGGGTGGATGTGAAGTAACTAACTATTCAAATCTGGTCACAAATAAATCACAAATTACGTTTGCGCAATATAACACAAAATTTCAAAATAAAGACATTTTTAGCAATTCCTTTCAGAAATATCAAAAATGAAAACGAGAGTATGGAATGTATCTGGAGCATCTCCTATATATACGTGTGCGGCAAATCAAACAGTGCAGTTTTGAAAGGCTATTAAAAAAAACGGCGTCACTTACAGAAATGGGGTTTATTTTATTTTATTCGGTACATCATGCCGTTTTATGCATCAAGTCCTGAAGATGACATCAGAAAGATGATGGCCCCTAGCAGCGATACATTGATGAAGACGATGTTTGAAGTTTTCGACTGCATTTTGGCACATCTCGATGGACATAGTGGCGATATCCTACTGAATTCGATCCGTGCGTTCTTCCAAGGTATGAGGCCAATGTTTGAAAACTTTTTTCTTCAAATAGCCACAAAGGAAGAAGTCGCAAATGCTTAAATCCGGTGAGCGCGCAGGCCACCCCTCAGAGAGGCAAGGCGCGCAGGGAACATCTGTCGCAGTTTCGTCATTGAAACTCGAGCAGTATGGGCCGTAGCACCGGTGTCCGTTGAAATGATGTCTCCCAGATCTGTTTCCTCCGTTAGTTCTTTCAATTGAGGTTCAAAAAAAATTTCTAACATGGAAACATAACGTTGAGCGTTGACAGTCACGGTTCATCCATTTTCCTCGACAAAATGCAGCCCAATCACCCCAAATTTCTAAATCGCACACCACACGGTCACTTTTGGGGAGAGAAGAGGTCTCTCGTGAAGTTGCCTCAGGTTATTTTCAGTCCAGTACCGAAAATTTGGTTTATTCACCGCTCCACAAAGATGGAAGTGGGCCTCGTCACTTCGCCATTTTTGGTCATTTTCAAGCTACGTGTGGACGGCAAAGCCCCGGTGTTGTCCGGACCAAACGGTGGCAACGACTAAAAACGGCACAACCCTCCCAACACAGTGAGACCACTCCCAGGTTTCTACTCTCACCACACGGGATATACCGGCCTTTCAAAACTGCACTGTTTGTGTACGAGACCTCTAGGCCTGCACAAAACTGTAGATAATAAGCGCTGGCACACAGAGACGCCTGACAATCGAAATGTCTTAATAGAGATGTGTTCTCGCCTTGACAGCTGTTGAAGTTCCGTAGTATGGTCACAAGCGTCTAGGCTGGACGGGCATCTTCTGCGCATTGGGGTGGAGTGGTATTGCATCTTCCACCGTGCATTGTGAGATGGAATACTCTTGCATCGGAGCATGTAGGCTGCGGTGGACGCTGGTTGCTAGTAATCGAGTAAGTTCTGTAGAGGTACTGCCACAATAACTGATGACTGGTGACTGAATGAAGCTCCTCCTTTTGTACTGGCTTTTATAGTAAAGGTCCGGTTCACGTTTTAATAAATGTTATGAAATCAGTATTTTTGTACTGACGCGTAATAATGGTGCAACAATGGTGTTGGCGGTGCGTCATCTAATTGCATCACACATTCGATACAGTTTGATTTGCCGCACCCTGTATATTAATTTATCTGTGTATTTATAAGCTGTTTATTTCTTACAAATAAATAAATACACTGTCAACTGAAATGTGTATTGAGCATTAGTATCGATATTGACATCACCAACCTATCATATCGTCTTATGTTAATTATTATCTATAAAGGATATACTCGTATCTACAGACATGAATTTACCCCTGAAGAAAAAACGTTTTCAGTCTTCTAAGATGATTAAATAAACTTAGTTCGTTTTCTTGGAGAGTTCTTTTTCACTCGGTCCTTTGAAGGTCCGTACTTTTTTGTTCGCAGATTCCACAAAGACTGCTTCTCGCGGCCAGGTACACTATTAATTTGAAATTGAATCTTGTAAAGGCAAATCAGTAATTTGAATGATAAGGAAGTTAATTGAACTGCTCAATACCTTTTATTGTTAAATCTTTTATCAGTATTCAATTGATGCATGAATGTTGGACAGAATGTTGCAATGCTGATGTTTTTGTAATAATGGTGAGACTATGGCATTCCCAATTGGGGTATGTTATGGGGCTAAAGGTAGTTGGGAGAGGTAGGAGATGAGAAAGAGGAAGGTAAGGAATTAGATGGCTTTTCAGATCTGATCACCAAACATGGCTAGAGCCATTTCAAGCAACTTTCCAATGGTGGTCTCACACCAGGACGACACTGAGAGTATCTTCCACTCTGGAATGTAAAATATAATATGTTTTATTTTTTATTAATTAATTGTGAAATACCACAAATTAAGCAAATAACATTTATTTGCGCATTCCGGGTTCGAACCTGCGACCTTCGGATTGTGAGTCGGGAGTCTAACCCCTCGACCACGGAGGCCGGCTAATATAATAATATTATTTATTATAATAAAAGGTGGTGGATAGGAATAAAGATATCTGTAAGTTGACGTAACTATGTACAATGAACATTTCCTTTCCTCCATCCAACCTACTACCTATGTAGAGTAACGTTTTCCTTTTAATTGACAAATAGTTTGTGCCACAGAGTGGAAGATAGTATTCATTTTTATAAAAGGACTGTTTTTTGTATTATTGTAAACATCTTACTAATAATACTAGGGCTTTCCTAGTCTTGCAAAGCCAGAGTAGGGGACCGGCCGCGTATTTCCTTTTCCATGTTCAATACGAGGCAACCATGCCTCGAAATCAACACGGGTTTGTAACGCCATTTATCCACCAAACCTGTGTCCAGTAGAAGGCAAGCGGCATCCTACTGTACACGGTTTTGTAACGCCAATTCCCCTCCCAAACCCGTGTTCAGTATGAGGCATGTTAAGTGAATGCATTATAGACAAGTTTGTACCTGTATTTATAACAGCAGAACATAGAAAGAAATGTATTAGAATAATTGCACATACCCGCTAGACAAACCCTGCTTTGCCAAACAAACCATTCAAAAACCTGGGATGTTTTTTAAAATTATGATGACATGCGAGTTTATTTTAGAGAATTTATTTTATTACTATAAAGTGTTAAAAGTAATATATTATAAAGTGTTTGTTATGAAAAGAATTCATAAAATATTTTATTTAATCACTGGTTTTATTATTCTTAATTCAGAAGCCGTTTATAGGGCTTTATTTTTTTGTACGCTGGTAACATTCTTGGACAAGATTTTGGGAGGGAGTTCCGTTTCCGGACTTCTTAAATGGACGACGAAGGGAAGAACGTCGTACATTCGACGGTCGGTTTGAAATCCAAAAATTTGATTAGAATCATCTCATAAAGTTTCTGCACTTTACCCTCGGACATCCTGTCCATTATTCTAATATGAGATATAGAAGATATTATTACAATAGAAGATAAATATACTCGTAACTAACTAACTAACCATCACGCCGTTTCCCCGCAGGGGTAGGCAGAGAGGACAGACCGCCAAATAATTCGATCCTGGCACACACTCCTTGCCTCGTTTACATTCATACATCATCTCACACATGCTCTTCTATTATTCTGACTCTTGACATGACCCGTCTTAAGTATATGATTCACTTGGTCGTGCCATGTCTTCCTCGGGCATCCCTGTCTTCTTTTACCTTTGCGGATCTCCACGTTTAGAATTTATAATAACACGAAGATTATTTATATTTTGACGACTGGCGTAGTCCAGCGGTAAGGCTCTTTAAGCGCACACCGAAGGTGGCGGGATCGAATCCCGGCGTGGAAAATAAATTTTATTTGATTAATTTGTGTTTTCACAATTTGTTCATTTAAAATAATATATAGTATATTTGCGGCACGTTCCAGAGTGAAAGATACTCTCAGTATCACTCTGGTGTAAGACCACCATTCAGAATTCGTTGCTTGAAATGGCGTTAGCCGTGTTTGGTGACCAGATCTAAGTAGCCAGGTACTTCCCCACCTTCCTCTTCCCCATCTCTTTCCCCTCCCCACTACCTTCAGCCTCACAACATACCCTAAATGGGGAATTCCATAGTCTCACTGGCTCCAGACGGGAGCAGCTGAGACTCCAGTGAGGTATTACTATAAAAAAATATATTTATGTATTTTAAGTTTTTTTTCATATCAAAAGGATTTGCACACTAGGTAAAGGCGTGTACTTGTACTCTAACAGAATTCTTTTTTTGTGATTATTTAAAAAAGCTGGGGCATTATTTATGCACGCGAGAAAATTAGTTTCTACTATTTTTAAGAGTTTAAGTTTTCAGAGTGCTGTCAATTTTATTTCGAATTCTTTTTGGTTATTTTTTTAGTTGTTATATAAAGTTTTTCAATGTTTTATTATTTCATTTGTCAAACATATTCATTTAACTATACACATATAATAATTTATAGACGTCAGCAACAACAGTTTCATTAAAGTGTTCATGACGAATGAAACTGAGTGATACGAAAAATGACAACCTAGTAATAACGCTTGTTATCAGTTGGGACCATAATAAATAATAAAACTGGGACCTTTACATGAACCGCTAGAAGTTTAATCAATGACAGGTGTTAAGAGTTTATTGAAAATAGATCGCCAATATACAACAAAAAAAATATATTTTTTTGATTTCGTAGGATTTGATTCTTGGTCCGCTGAATTTTTGACCGCTAAGGTTCGTCAGGCACTTTATACCATTAAACCAAAGGATAATTGCGTGGGACCTTGGATTTATCGTATTATATTGGAACCGAGTACCCGTGAAATAAATACATATTCTATTGCTATCTCATTTTCTCGCACGCTAAATCCTATACATAGATGTATATGAATACCACACAAGAGTCCCAACTGCTCCCGTCTGAAGCCAGTGAGACTATGGCATCCCCAATTGGGTGATGTTGTGAGGCTGAAGGCGGTACACAATCCTAATAATTTTTGTTTGCTCAAAACTCACTTTTTAATAATTTCCGGCGAATTCGTAACAATATTAACTTTTTTATTCAGATGTTGTCCTGGGGATGTAAGTTCTTCGTGTTTAAGAATAATAAAAACAATACCTTACCGTAAATATATTTTACGTACAACGCCTTTGAAAAATTGTAATACGTTGTACAACTAAAGTTAGCGGTAAGCACAAGATTTTATTTTTCTAGACGATAAATTAATAACTTCGGCAGTGCGACATCATCCCACATTTTCAATATTTGTAACACGTTCTTCAGAATTAATTAAATTGAACGCGGTGAAAAGGTCTAATCTCCATGCCTGCTAGGGTGAATTCCGCCGTACTTTCATCCAGTACGCCGTGCGGCGGGCGCATGTTTGTTTACACGCTTTCTTCACTTACGTCGTTAAGATTCCCACATTATTTGTCTTCTTCTTCTTTTCTTTGATAACGCAAATTCGACAGTAGGTCCGTGCAATACACGGGTCGCGAGACTCTATTTGTATACACGGCTTCTTTACTTACGACGTTAAGATTCTGAATATATTTTAGGGTATATTGTCATCTTAAGCAACGTTTCAATTCTGAATGGTGGTCTTACACCAGGGCGATCTTCCACTATGGAACGTGCCGCAAATATACTATATGTTATTTTAAATGAATAAATTGTAGAATCACAACGGCGCTAAATAATTTTCACTTAAAAATCTAAAATACTTGCTATTACAAACATAAAATTTGATTCAATATATTTTTTAAAATTAAATGAAGTTCTACAAATTAAACACAAAAACAATTTAATAGTTTCGGAACACGTTCCGCTGCCCAGGATCCGGGGCCAAACAATGATAAAACGTATGCCAATGATAGTTTAGTCCACGTGCGACAATCGAATAATCGATCAGTTCGCGATGTGGAGTTACTTAAAAAAAATTACATCATTCATCGGCCAATACAAACGAACTTTCTCGGCATTTCCCGACATGAGTAGGTACCGATTAATTTTATATTTATTTTATACAGAGTTGTTCCTTAACGGTAATTTCTAATATTGACGTTGATTTTTTGCTTTGACTGTTTTTATTTAATGGTTTAATTTGTAAATTGAATTTTATAAATTAATATATAAATTTTATAAAAGTATATCTAAGAGTTACATTTTAATTAAACGTATTATTAATCTTTAAAAAAATCATAATTCATCAAATCAAAATTTCTGATTCCCCACAGTTTAACAGTATATCAGTGGCGCAGACGACTATTATCGGGCCGCAGAAGAATAACATCTGACTGCGAGAGAGAATACCGCGTTTGGTAAAATATATGTATTCTATTCTACGACAAATCATGTAAAAATACCGGGCATAGGTCCGCCAGGCAAGCTCTCCTGGTAGCGACTGGCGGATATTTGAAAGGCATATAGGTTACACGCGCGTTAGACAGAGAGGACCTGTAATAATGATCTTCAGAATTAAAAAACGTAAGCGCCTGTTGTTAAAATATTTAATTAATCACGGTTTATTTAAAAAGAGCAAAAATCTCGCAATAATTGTCTTTATTTATATTTAAAGAAACGCTGTGAATTTTTCATACATATAACTTGTAAAATAACTGAAACAAACGTGTTTATAATAATTTTTGGAGCATACTTTGCGATTTTTTTCGATCGAGGGAATTTTTTATAATTTGCGTTTCGGCGCGATAAATTACTAGATATTATCTTCAAGAATAACATATATTTTTTTAAGAGTTTTAAAACTTCAAATGTTTAAGGGAGGTTTGCAAAAAATCGGTAGAAATTCGGAGAACCGCCTCTTAAGTTCGATCCGGTTCGCGGACAGTGAAATATATCAATAGTAGTGACCGAGGAATTGTTATTTCCTTTTTAAACCTGAATTTGGTTGGTTTTTTGTTTCGTTCCGCCGTTGTGGGTGGTTCAGGAAAGTTCACCGCATGCGGCAGTTGACGAAATTACGGATTCGCGCAATGTAATCGGGCTTGAGATTACCCATCGGCTGAAAATATGCCTTGAGAACTCCTGGTTGTATTCCAGTGATGCTATATTATCCAGACGCGCGTAAAGTCGAGAACCAGGCTGTATCCACCAGGCCGAAGGCATCCTCGTTACACCTTGACCGAATGTTACCGGTTCGTAAATGTTTTTATTTATTTTATTAGTTAGGCTGTTTGCGTTTTATTGCCCATCCATTATATTGTGCGTGTATGCACACACTTCCTTTTTTATATTATAATCATGTTTGGAGGACGTGTGCCTCGTACTGAACACGGGTTTGGGAAGGAATTGGCGTTGCAAACCCTTGCACAATAGGATTCCGCTTGCCTTCTACTGGACAAATGGATAATTCTTTTGGTGGATAAATGGCGTTACAAACCCGTGTTGATTTAGAGGCATGGTTGCCTCGTTTTGAACACGGAAAAGGAAATACGCGGACCGGCCAGGAAGTATATTGAACATGTCTTCAAGTGTGTTTTGATCATGTTTGTCAATTCTCTAAAAAAGTCTTGTACATAAATCTCTCGTAAAAAAAACCTCGCATTAAAACTCCAACAATCCCTCGGAGCCACATCATCAACTTGTGCAGTGATCAACCCGGTGATGCCTCGGTGCCATAATATCGAATCTCACAAAAAAATGTCCACACTGTACAGTGTTATTACGAGGTTTAGGAAATATTGCACACTTGATCTTCAAAACAAGAGGGTAGTCACTATCTACGTCGGGATAAAAAAAAATATATATATATAAAACCCTGGCGTGCTAGTTTCAAATAAACAAAAAAATTACCTTGGACCGGCGTAAAATTTGTAATTAAAAATTAAAAATTTAACAGTAATCCTTAGCAGAAGTGCGAATCATTATTATCAAAATGTTTATGGTATTTAACAAGGATCCTTTTCACATCGTATTACTCTCCTTAGTGCCGTGTCTAATGCCTAAATAATAATTATTTCAACCTGTTATGTCGACTTATCCCTGAGTGAGGAAAACGAGCTTATTGGACCATTAATGGGAGGTGTTAATCCTTTCCCATATTTGGGAACATCTTGCGAAGGAGTCACTTATACTATTAGTCTAGTTCTAATATTTGTTTCATTAGATAATACGCGATAGAGAATTAAAAAAAAATAACGTTAAATTGTTGCTCACTTCGTTGCATTTCGAGTCGAAATTAAGATAAGTGTTTTTTGTATTTCTATTCACAAAACTGTGTATTATTACTTATTTATAGCACTTTTTATTAAATAGAGTATTTTAGGTCGAGTTGTGGTGAGTCTAGTAATAAATAAATAAAAAAAGCCTTTTATTTCTTGCAAATAAGAATGTTACAGAGTTATAAAAAGTAAGAAAAATGATCATTAATGCAATTTAGGAAAAATTTAATATGAATAGGTACCTATCTTAAACTTTTTATAAGCAAGAACCCTTCTCTCAGACGAAGGTGAAGGCCTCCTCTAGAGAATTCCATGTATCTCTTGTTTTGTTCGTAGGGTTAAGCATTTCTTGTGTTTATGTCACTTCTTGTATTTTTGAGGAAGTTTAGAATTTCTTCTTCCGAGGGTTTTGGTCTTGATCTCCCACGGTGACCAGCTGATCTAAGAATTGACTGCCTCTTACCAGTGTTTTCCGGTATGGAAGATAGGGCAGTTGTTAGAGTAGATAGGGAAGTAAAATGGGTCCCCGACCCAACAAGATTTTTCCTGTATGTTTGGGGTATAAAAATTAACACTATAATAATAAAAAAAACATTTTTTATCGTCAAACTCGTAAAATCATTAATTTATTTTCGTCATTTAAATCAAATAATACAATTATTTATGTTTCATCGTTACCTATAACAATGATTTTTTTTTCATTGACTCCACACAGGAAGCTCTGAGGAAAAATAATTTCCCTCAGGAACTGTGTCATCTTTGGCGATGCTGTGTGAAGGATATTTTTAGGAAAAGAAGCGTTGAACATGGGTCATGGGTCTTCTGGGTTTCCTTTCTCCTACAACATGGAACCTTGGAGGAAAGAAACACATGTATTCCGGAAAATCATTCCACATCCGTGCTGTTGAATACAAGAACGAGTTGTTTAAGCGATCTGTTCTCTTGTTAAGTACTCGTATATGCATGAATAAACTCATACCGTATTAATTTTGTAACCTGCTTGTAGCTATTTTAACTAGTTGGGGTACCCGGCTTCGCTCAGGGAGTTGATTTGAGATTGAACTGACGTTAGAACCCACGACGGATCTTGCTACATATACCTCTACCAATGGGTACAAAAAAGGTTTCGAATGGTCCACAATGTTCAAGAACATTACACAATATTCGAGAGTGTTATGGAATGTTCCACAATGATTTGGGATGGTCCGGGATTTTTCCGAACGTTCCAGACATTCCAGAATGTTCCGGATCTTTTGGAATGCTCTCGAATACCCTCGAATGTTCTGGACTATTCTAGAAATTTCTAAATTTCTTCTAGCCCTTATATCTTTAAAAGCACGCCCTTCGGGTAAATACGGGAACCTTCTTCATGGACGGGGGATAGAGCTATATAACTCCCTTAATCGTACCGGGACTCGTTTCTGATTTTTAGCCGCACTCAGATTGTAGAAAACTAACTCTAACTCCGCCAACTGAATCCGTGTCCAGAGTTTTCATCCGAGGTCATCTAGGCGATATACTTCTTTACGAAATAGTTGTTCAGGTATGGAATAATCTTCAAATCATAATTATATTTGAAATATTAATTACGCTGGTGATATATTTTCTATACTATTTTAATTACATAAGATACATTATTTATACAGCAAAAATATAATATTTATATTTAAAAATAACCTTTTTTGATACAAATAAACTACACAATAAATTTTCACTGATTTTTTTTTTTTTTTGTATGAAATTTCTCTTCTATAGAAGCAGACGCTTGTGATTAGAAGAGGGATGAGAAAATACTTAAAATATATTAACAAAATATATTTTGTATCTTTTAATTTAATTGTGGTAGATACTTAAAAAAAAACAAATTTACAAGTTATATACGTTATGTTATATAAATATTATATAAGCATTATATATCTATTGAAATTGCATTTGTTGGGGTTCATTTTTTCGTCCTCTGATTTCGATTATTTTTTTAATTGACCTAACATTTATGCTTAAATATACAAACATGATGCAAATACTGGGGAAAAGGATGCATATTTTCTTATTTTTGATTCATCCCTTTGGTAGAATCTTTCTTGGAAAAATAAAACGGAAGCTTCCGAGCAAAAGCAACATGACGGAAGCATACCGGTTTCCTTGTAGATGTAACACAATGTACTTCATTTCAAAGATTTCGCATTTCTCTGAGAACACACCCCAGTAGCGCTTTAATATTATAGATAATAAAAATTTAAAATAAACTCAGTAGAAAGATGAAAAAGTAGCAAAATAAATCGATTGAGTTCTTAAGGGGAATGGATGCGCATCTCGATTTGGCACGTTTCAAACAAATTTTAATTTTGGATTTAAGGCCAAAATACGGAAATGTGCTACTTTATTTTTTTGGGTTTTAAATTATAAAAAAATAGGCCATTAAAGATTTTAATAATTCATATTATACAAAGGCAAATTGGGCAATTATTTGTTAGTTCTAAATGATAAATATTTTTAAAAATATCGTCGAAGAAGAAGATGACACTAATAATATAACGAAAATATGAAAGAGAACAAGTCACAGAAAAATAGAAAAAGATAATGGTCGCAGCTGGGACTCGAATCCAGAACCTCTCGTCTAACCGGGACGTTCGCTTTTATCAATTCAGCCATTTGTCGCCTTCTGAGAAACGGTCATAACTGTCAATCTCATATTTTAAAATTTTAGAATTCACGATATTATTTGTAATTTTTCCATATCATAGACAACTACCCTTTTTATTGGAAACAATGGTTCTAAGTACTGGTTTGTAACCTAGATAGAGTCTCGTATAAATATATTCGATTTTATTTATACGGAATACCTATATCTTGACCTTTTTATAAATGTATAAATTAATTAATATTTTTTTTAAATATAAATTTAAAAAAATAGTTATACTGTTTTTATTATAAAAATATGATAAAATAAATTATTAAAAGGAAGCATTTTGATAGGGGTAATTTTGAATTAAAAATTACCTGTTTATGACCGAACACAAATTTGACATACATAAATTAAAAATAGTCTTAGAAAAATGAGTTTTAAGTTATTTTATTACGTTAACACCGCAGATAATGCAATATATTTTTTTAATATATAAATCAAAATTTTAAACATAAATATTAAAATGGCACATGTACGTATCTACTAGATATTTAACAAAACTTTCGATTAAAAAGATAATTTTTCAGTTTGGTTGGGAATTTTGAAATTGAGTTTTGTATGAAACGGGCACTCGGGCAGCGCAGCCGTTCCTCTTGATAATATTTTTACAGCTAAATTAGTTAGCTGTAAAAATAGCTGTAATTACAACACAACTAACTCTGTCTTGACACTTGGGTAGGTACTCCTTGTTTTATTAAAATTTCGAATTCATAATTCATCTCATACACACTCTTTTGTCAAAAGTTATGACCGACTTGTGACATTACGTCATTACCTGACTAAAGTTTTTCTATTACATGATTGTAGGTACCATGTCTTCTCGGGATGTCTCCGGCTCGTCGACATCCAATAATTATAATCCATAAAATAATTCAAAGTTTCTTAAATGAACTTAATATTTAGTAGGCGTATTTAGTAGGTATATTTAGTATATATTAAAACCCCGTTTTAGAACGTAACATTTCCCTTATAGTGCTAGACACATTTATAATTTAACCATTTTCAAAAAATGAATAGCGTAGGTACATTCATTACTTATGTAAGTAGTTTGTTAATTATATTACATATATTATATGACACATTGAAGGAAAACCAAGAACTTCTTCTCTTTCATTTTCTAAAAAAAAACATCCTCACAGCATCCCCAAAGATAACCTATGCAAATAAATATAACTATATTTATAAATATATTTATATGAGAGTCAGTCAAGAGTCAGTGCCTCCTATTTGTATCTCCTTTCAATTGTCAAAATATAAAAAATGCCATTAAACAGGTCGAAAACCACACTATTGACGATTAAATTATCACTCTTCAATATCATCTCCCTCCACAAAAAGACTCTCCACACAGCATCCCCAAAGATGACCCATGCTCTAAGGAAAATAAGGGCCCTCCTTTGTGGAGCTAATGTAAAAAAATATATATATACCAGGGTCAGTTAAACAGTAATACCTCTTCTATTTTTTCCTCCTCTAATTGTTATAAAATATTAAATACAATTAACGGGTCGAAAACCACACCTTTGACGATAAAATTGTCACTTTTCAATATCATCTCCGTCCATTTCCAAAGTTTGGGTCCATCTCCAAGGGCGTGTTTCCTAGAGTGGTAAAAACACGGTCTTGCTTCCTGAGACGTCGACGCTCGGAAATTTTCCAGTGAATCACACGATGAGCTTCTTTTAGCAGCCCGAACAGGGTTGAGTGGAGTATGGGGCAAAATCAATTTCAAAATCTCTTCAGTGGTGTGACGACTGGTATGTGGTCTTCCACTGTCATGTAAAAGAAGAACATCCGCCATAGTTTTGTTATTTTATTTATTTTATTTTATTTGGAAAACCAACAGTTTATAACAATAATGTTTGATGAAATACATATGTATAAAAATTTAACCAATAACAAGTTTTCACTGATGTATATTAAATTATTAAGTGCGTAGGTATAAAGAAAAATAGTTAAATTAGGTTATGTGGATGGGATGATGGAAGGGAGGGGAAAGGGGTGGATCTATTCTGTGTAAATAGTGGTATGTATGTGTAAATGTTATTTATTCATTTAAGATTTGAAAATGTTAGGTGCTGTGTTAAATAAGTCGAATTCACTGTATGTCATGTTAAAGATGAGTGAAGCGCGGTGAATGAATGTATTTTGTTTAGAGTTAGTGTTGCATTGAGGAATGTATAATGCGTGGTTTTGTCTGGTTTGTCTGATGGGCACTCTTAGTTGAATTCTTTCTAGTAATTCCGGGCAATCTATCATAGAGGTAGCTATTTTTCGTAGAAATAGTACGTCTGCCAAATTTCTTCGACTTTCCAAAGAATATATCTTGAAGAACGTGGCTGACTCTTCGTGGCTTAGATGAGGACGATAGCTCCGAAAATCAAGGTATCGTAGAAATCGGTTTTGCACTTTCTCAATCCTTTCTATGTGACATATGTACTTGGGATTCCAGATTTGAGAGGCGAACTCCAGAGAACTGCGTACGTACGCAAAGTAAAGCATTTTCATGGTATTTACTTTTTTTAAATCTTTGCAGGTTCTAAGTACAAAGCCTAGAACCTTGGAAGCCTTTGATACCATGGATTCGATGTGGCGGTCAAAAAGTAGTTTCTGGTCTAACACTATTCCCAAGTCCTTGACCTCCGTCATTTTTGTTAGTACTGTACCGTTTAGGGCATAATTGAAAGTGATCGGGTTTTTATTGCGGGTGAAACTGATGGCGCTGCATTTTTTAACGTTTATTTGAAGGTTGTGCTGTGCACAATAAATATTGATACGATTAAGATCTTCTTGTATGCCGGTACAGTCGTTGGTACACGTGACAGGGGAAAATATTTTCATGTCGTCTGCGTACAACAACGTCCTGGAATGGCGAAAACAATTGGGCGAAAGACGTGCTTTAATTTTTTTTAAGGTTTTGTCTATTGGACAGAATTTATTATACATCTCTGCTCCAAATGATCAACCATAATCAAACCTTCTGTATTTCAGAACACTGTCGCCATGACTTTCCCTACCAATCGCACAGTTTTTAATATTTTCGTCCTCGGTGAGTTTGTGTGATGTCATTCGATTGACTCTCTCTTTGATTCAGGTTAAAAAAATGACCCCGTGTTACCTCTCCGGACACAATTTTTGTAAATTTGCATCAACGTACACATTTTTCAGTCTTTCAGAAATGCGCGTAGGCGTTTCACCTTCTGCATTCAAGAATTCAATCACAGAGCGCTGACTAATACGAACATTGATATCGGCCATTTTGCAAACGACTGCAGCGCTGCCACCAGTTGGCGCAGAAAGATGCTATTGCAGCAGTTGGCCGGCGTAGTCTAGCGGTAAGCCTCTTGATTCGCACTCCGAAGGTCGCGGGATCGAATCCCGGCGTGGGAAATAAATTTTATTCGATTAATTTGTGTGATTTCACAATTTATTCATTTAAAATAATATATAGTATATTTGCGGCACGTTCCAGAGCGGAAGATACTCTCAGTATCGCCCTGATGTAAAACCACCATTCAGAATTGAAACGTTGCTTGAAATGGCTTTATCCGTGTTTGATGACCAGATCTGAATAGTCAGGTATTTCCTAATCTTCCTCTTCCCTATCTCCTTCCCCTCCCCACTACCTTCAGCCTCACAACATACCCCAATTGTGGATGCCATAGTACCACTGGCTCCAGACTGGAGCAGTTGGGATTCTTGTGCGGTATTCATGTAAAAAAAAAAATTGTTACATGATATCGATACAGAGTTATTTATTTAAGATTATTAGACATGTCAAAACATTTGAAAACTCTTTAAAAAAAAGAAAAGTTTTAAAAAAAGAAGTTAATATATTATTTGATCGAGAATATCAAAGTTGATAGTTTATAATTAGAAAAAGATAATCAAAATTATCTTACTAATATTATAAATGCGAAAGTTTGTATGGATGTTTGGTTGGATGGTCCTTACTCTTTAAATATCGAATGGAATTTGAAAATTCTTTCACTAATCAATAGCTACATTATTTGCGAGTAACAACGGCATTATATATTGGTAAGCTCTGGCGTTATGAATGAGCTGTGGCGTTATGAAATTATGTATCATACATTTTCTGTCCCTAACAAAATCGAGTTATTGCAAACGTCAAACAAATTGTTACCTTGGAAACAATGTTTTTTTTTTAATTTTAGGCATAAAAAGAGTGCTTTGTTGTGATTAAAAAGAGTACTTTTTTGGCGTCGTAGTTAAATATCTACATATTTCTAAAAATGTTTATTCTCTGAACAAAAAGTATATCGTTGCTATAAAGCATAGCGTTTGAAGTGGACTGTCATTTTCTTATTTTTTTAGGTTACTCTGGATTCAAATATGAATAAAATACTAATAAAGGGAGTAGGTACTTAAAATAAATTTCTATTTCTATAATTTAAATATTTTCTAAAATAGATTTTTTATTTGCGAAATATCATTCTTAAATTTTGAAATTTTCTATTAAACAATAATTATTTTCCATTAGACAAAATAGCAAGAATAATAACAATTATGCCAGTTATTATGCCAGTAATTTCCGAATAATACTATGCGAACGAAGCCGTGGGTAAAAGCTAGTATTGAATAAAACAAATAATAAAAGGTTTCAAAATGAACCACCCGAAAACGTTAATTAAAAACACAGTATATGAACGTTTCCATTTCTCGTTCCTTCCCTCGGCTTCTGTTTTCCAACTAAGTACAATTAATGAGTTTATTCAGGTTCTACTGCGGCCCAATAAAGTGCATCTAGGAACATCTAAGTGCGACTCGGTGAAAATACGATGTGTTCACGAAGTTAATTAGTTTTCACAAGAAAGTTCTCTTTAACCAATTCAGTCGGTAAACTACGTTAGAACTGTGCCCACGGGCCGAGCGCAAATTAATAGTTAATAAATAATTTGTAAACCATTCAAACCATTCGAGACTGTGCTTTAGACCACACGACTGAAGTAAAACTTCACTAACTTATAAAAGAAGAGAGAAAGAAAATGTGCGCGCGCACTGCTCTCTCTTGCTCCTACAGTGTGATACAGACAATAGGCCTGCACTGTGTCTTAGATAAACAAAACGTAACTGGCTTGCCTCTACAGTAATATACGAAACGTAACTCTCTCTCTTTCTATCTTCAAAAACTTATATCACTTCCGTTTGCCTCGCCCGATCACACTTTTCGTAACGCTCTCATCACGCATTCACCAGCCTACTCTCCAAGTCAAGCGTGCGTAAAGAAGTTTTACTTCAAAAAGTCCTTAAAATGTCATCAATTCAGGTTAGTATGTTTTCTTGCACATGTTCATAAATAATAAAAATTGATATAAATATATATACAATGATGCAGCTGATAGTCCAGAATTGCTTGCATTGATAAGCTTTTGGATTCCGCTACGTAATATCAGTAGTTGAGATTTATTTCAGTGCAGAAATTCTTGTACTAACTACCATATGTATTACTCTTTGCCCAGAATACTAATGGAGAAAAATAATTATACCAATTCAGTGGTCATCTTCAATTTGCCACTAAACGAATTCATTGTGTTATTTTCAAAGCAGTTCAGTTATATACAACAAATACTGATTTTTACTATCCATATGTAAGGCGAGACATAACCACATTTATCGGGGGTTTACCCGAGGCTCACATTTTAATTTATGTCGGCGAATTTATAATTGAATTATCATTTTTATTTGTATGCCTCGGCAGGAATGCGAGTTATTTATATTTTAGATTAATAAAACACTACGTTGCCATAATTTTTTTAACGTAGGACGCCTTTAAAAATTGTAATACGTTTTACAACTAAAGTTAGCGGCGAGTAACAGATTTTATTTTTCTAGACGATGAATTAATAACTTCGGGAGGTATTCATTTAGAAACATCTTAAATATTAGTAGCACGTTCTTCAGAATTAATTAAAATGAACCCGGCGGAAAGGTCGAATCTCCAGGCCTGCTAGGGTGAATTCGACCGTACGTCCGTCCAATACCCCGTGCCGTGGGCGCATTTTTGTTTACACGCTTTCTTCACTTACGTCGTTAAGATTCCCACATTATTTTTCTTCTTATTTTCTTTGTTAGGGCAAATTCGACAGTAGGTCCATCCATACACGGGTCGCGAGGCGCAGTTTGTATGTATGGCTACTTTACTTACGTCTTTAAGATTCTGAATGTATTTTAGGGTACAGTTTCGTTTTAAAAAGGGTGTAAATAAATAAATACGAGTAAATTGTTCCAAAATTATAGTTCGCGCTTACGGCTTTTGAAGTTTGCTAAGTTCATATAATTGTCAAATACCTCAATATAGTTTAAATATTTATTACCAATACTGTGTAAGCGTTGTATTGGAATTTCAAATCATGGTTGAAATGAGGTTCACATAAGACATATATGAAATGAATGGTTCTTAATAACTCCGACAGGCCGAGATGCCATGCCATACATAACGTCCGTAACCATGTGGGTCGACCGATGTCCCCAAGCATTTTTCTGTCTTATGGGCATTTAAATCATAGAAATCCCTTTTTCTTTTTGTAATAAAACTTCTTTAGCACCGCTGTGATTTGAAATTCGGATGAAACGGAAATGACGCATTACAGCACCTGCGAAACATCAAACTGTAATATCATGACTGATTTGATTATGATGTCACTTTTCAAGGCTCATATTGTTGAGATATGAAATGGAAATATAGTTGGGTCTGCGCTCATTGGCCGTTTTGATTATGACCTCACTATTTAAGGCTCCTTTTGGTAGAGATTGTTATTGTTAGGTAAAATTTCGCTTCTATCGCGTGTAAACTGATATATATATTTTTTGTTATTTGTCTGTTTATTGGGCAGGGAATATTACATATATTTACCAAAATATTTTTTCCTGCGATCAACGATTTTTTAACTATTTTTTAAACGGCACATTATGTTTTAATCCTTTGCGCGCTAAAATACTAAAAATATATTTTATGTATTTAAGAAGGATAATAGATAATTTTGGGGTGTTCCTTCGGCCCCAGTTGGCTGCGATAGAGATAAACATATTTGAAACTAAATGTTGAGAATTGAACCTCAAACATTTGGGTGTGAAACCGACGCCACACTGGGGCAAGAGTGATGAAAAACGCCCTTTATTCACAGGGACGTTTTTTAGAGAAAATTTGAATGTGGAAAGGAAGGTTATAAAAAAACAAAAATTTTAAATACATAATATGTGTAAACTTTATTATGTACATATTATATATATACGATTTAAATAAATAAATAACAAAAAAAAAATCAGTTCCCTTGATCTGACTTGTTTGAGCCAAAATCACTATCATCATCCCCACCATCATCACCACCATCAATACTACCATCATCACGATCATCATCATAATCGTAATCGTCACTATCATCATCATCATCCTGAGTACTTGAATAATTTTCACCTGTCGGCTGTAATGATGGAGCCTTTAGCAGTTCTACCGCTTCTTTGGGGAGTGTGGTCAACTTTTTTTTGGCATTTTCCTTTTGCTCGTTATCAGAGGATCTGATGACAACAACAACAAATTGAAAACATCAACATTGGATTTTTCACGACTGCATTTTCGTGAATGATGCTCCCTATATTTTTTGAAATCCTTATTTCGTGCTTCTTGTGCCTCTTCTGTCAATTGACCTATTGGCAATAATGCGCTTTTTATTATTTCTGGCCCGTGGATTAAAATTTTATGAAGTATGGGCGGCATGACGTACCACGGATACTTTTGTACAAAATACCTGGCCGAGTCTAGTGCATACATCGATTTCATTTCCACATGATATAACAATCAATACGGTATGCATTTAATCAATATAATCCAAGTTTGTTATTTCTGCAGATACTGCGGCATTTTTTAAAAATTGCCGCGCGGTGTTACCATCATTGGTGTTACCAAATCCTGGTTTTGGCTTGTCCACGATCAAACCTAGTCTTTGTTTAAACTGCGCCTGAAATTGCCTGTTGATTTCTGCAACCTTTTCTTTATCCGAGCCTCGAGCCTGCCATTTTTTTAAAGGTAGTTTGTACGCTAGATGAAGGAGACATTAAAAAAACGTATCCATCCGTGCAAGACCGAAATACAAAATTTCAAATACCAATTTCGTTTTTTATTCTCCAGAAATCTTACTTCAATCCGGTGCGCTGTTACCCATCGTGAATAGTGTTCCGATTTATCCTTCTCGAAATATGTTTTCTGGGATCATCGATGCATCCTGTCCTCAATTCCATTTCCTATTGCAGCGAATTCAGCTGATCTGGATTTTTTACCTGTCCAAATTTCTTCATTATCGTGAATAATTGTTGTCTTGTCATGAATAAAGTATCGGAATTCGCACCTGTGTAAAAAAAAAGGAAAATGAATAAATTTCTCCGCTCAGTTCACGTAGTGCTGTATTTGTCATGAAGCATCAAAAACCGCTGATTCGAGTTGTGCTTTTATCTGTCACCAACTGACATGACTTCATGTCTCTCAGAAAACGCATTCTATCTTTTTCTATTATGACCAGACATGTGGTATAAACCGTTTTAGGATGGGGGAATCTGAAATTTTATCTCTGAGTTTAAACACTTTACCACTATACTATACCTATACCTTACGTTCAAAAATTGGAAATTGAATGTCGGTAACGATTATTTTAAAATAAATCTCTTTTCTAACAGGTTTTGTAACTAACATGATATTAAATTGTCTGATCCCGAGTTATTAAAAAAACCGTTCATTTTATTTTTAGCTACCGATCACATAAAAATAATTAATTACTTCAAAAAGTGCAAATATGTGCAAGATTTTAAAAGTGATTCGTAAATTACAATAGTAACTGCTCCTAAAAATGTTTGAATGAAAGCCCGGAGGTGCCCGGAGCTCAACTAATCTCTAAAAGAATATGATTTTTTTAACATCACGACTATTTTTTTGTATATATTTGATATACAAGTTTTCCTATCAAAATAATTAATTATGTTAAAAATAAAATGTTAAAAAATTAGATAAATACCTGAAAATGATGGTTCCATAATCAGTTTTGGGATTCGTAATAAGTATCTTCCGAAATAAATACTTGAACTTGAGGTTTACGCTGGCACTTGTAAACGACTTGTTTTCTGCACGAGTGTTCGCTCTCTACTGAGCGGTGTCACAGCTAGAAGGGTAGGGTGAAGGGTTTTTTCCTGCTATATAATAATGCTACAACTATCGAGGTATCTCAAAACAATTGAAGTGACATCGTATAATTGAATTTTATTTTTTTGTTTATTGTATCGACTTGTAGTATTTGGCCCCAGTGTGCGACGGTTTTGACGTCTCTACACAAACCAGTGTGTCTTCGAAAGGTACCTACTTTAAACTCTTTGGCTTTTATAAATCCGAACGTAAAGTTAATTTAACAAATATAATCAAAAAAAAACAAATTGTTATCCTTAAATGTTCAAAACCCCAATAGCCTGAGGCGCGACTTCACCTCCAATTATATTCCAATCTTTTAATGGGGATTTCCCAGAGGCTTTATTAAATGTACGCCATTTAGCGGAAAGAGGCCAGTCCACAAAACTCAAACATATTATATTCAAGCAAATTTAAAGACACACAATGTAATAGTATAATGAGGAAATCTATAATTGGTTTCTCAGTTAGGTTAATTTTACATGTATGAATTAATCATTATTGTAAATTGTTGATTTCCCTAAAATAAAATAAATAAAAATTTTGGCAAATATTTAAAAAAAAAACATCATTATCTTTTTATAAGTTTAATGCAACGGTAGTATTATTACTTATTATTCGATTTTACGCAGGTTAAGTCCTATTTTACGCTTACACTAGAAGGATTTAATTCACTTATAGTTAAGTAAATTAAATATTAAATAAATCCTATTTTTATATCAAAAATACTAATTTTGGTTTTTTGTCTGTAACTCTGGTTGAAGGAACTCTGGAAATAGATTTTGCTTTGATTTGAATGGTCACTTTCACAATTGGAACTGATTTTAATAAAGCGACAAATCGGTAAAATAATAAAATAAATTTCTTAGTACTTAAAAAAAATTTAACCATTCATTTTTTATAACATGATAACAAATATTTCTTTATAACATTTCAACGAATTAACATATTAACATAATAGAAATATTTCTTTTGCCTAAATTTCATACGGTTAATCATGGCAAGAAAAGAAGGATTACATGATTTTTCAACGGTCGGAGCTTATTTAATTTTTTTAGTAACTAATAATTGTATTTAATAACAGTGTTCATTCTAAAGGTAACCCCCCATGATTTTTCACAGGTCTTCGCTACTTAATTAAATAGTAACTAGCAAACAATATTGCTTGTCTTATTTTTTAACAGTGGAAAATTAAAGCTTTGTAGATCATGATGGAATAATGTTGCCAGCTGAAAATAGTTGGTGAATTATAGTAAAAAGGTGTATAAATTTCATGACGCAAGAGTTCATCAAGTGTTTTTGCTACAATATAAAGACGTCTATGCTATAGGTTCAAATACAAATTTCCACGAAGAAATGATGATATTTATATTTTTTACATAAGCTCCACACAGGAGGCCCTGAGGAAACTAATTCCCCTCAGAGCATATGTCATCTTTGGGGATGCTGTGTGGGGGGGTTTTTTTTGGAAAGGAAGGAGAGAAAGTTCTGGGAAGGAAAAATATGTGAGGGGTGGGTAGCAGTCTGGGGTTAGTGTGTACAGGAGTGACGCATGTATGAATCCATCCCTCCAGTGCAAGGCAATATTCCGAGAGAGTACGTCTGGAGAAGTCAATGGGACTCCCTCAACCATTCTCTCTCGATCCGGCCTGCCATGCAGCTGGTGGGAAAAAGCATCCGCCGTCAAGACCAGGACATACTTCACCCCATAAACCCGGGCACCCCTGTTAAGTCACCAAACGTAGCGAACCACTTGGGGTGACCTATGGCTGAGATGTTTGTTATCCAATAAATGGTTTCCGGGGCGGCGGTACCCATACCCAACTTAAAAATTCAGCTGAAATTGAAATTTAAATTACTCAATGCAAACCACATATTTTCCAATTCTTCGGAATAAATTTAGCCTAAAAATAAATTATTATTATATTTGTAAAAATAAGTATTCGGTATTTCTTCCAATTAAAGTGATGCGCCACGCCGTGTATAGTTCAGTAAAAGACCGCTAACAATAACATTCCTCATGTAGATTGCGATAAGGTTCAAATTCCCGTTTAACACCGGCCACAAATTTGATTTATTCACGAAATGATACATCGCCAAAAACGTCTTGTTTTTTTTATTTTGCGAAGCTCGAGCTCAAAAATTTTAATGTTTTACGATCATTTTCTAAATAATTTAATTTTCCACATGTTGCGTTAATACAATATTCAGAAAGGGGTTCGTAAATAGTAGATTTTAGTCTTTAAAGCAGTTTTGTATGCCTGATGCTTTATTTATTTTATCGGTTTATAAAAAGTCTTATAATCCAATAATTAATCAATTATTTTTAAGACAAATGTGGTTTCTGCTCTTAGTATTAAATTTAATTAAAGTATTTTAAATATATCTAAGCGATCTAATTTTCAAACAATTTTCTATTGCTTTGTAGTGTATCACCTTAAGTGAAATTTGCATTGATGTTTTTTTTCTGCAGTGATAGAGCACTCATCCTGACAACCTTAACATGTTTTGTTCCATTTAAAAAAAACTACAGGGAAAGAAATAATCCAGTAAAAAGTCGGCGAATTGCTTGTTTTTGACTGGCCTTCCTTTGCAGAACGTTATTCAGACCTAGCAACCCTTAGCGAGAGTTGGCTGTAAAACTTAAAAAGCCCCGGGCGCAGAAAATGTTTCTTTGTTAAAATCTTTGGTTAAAATTACAAAAGAAGCAACGGATTACCGATAATTCGGAGGAACAAGCCCTGAAACGAACACGGCTTTTCTTAGAAAGACTTTGGGTATCCTCAGTTGAAATTTAAATTTAATTTTGGCGGAAATTAGAAGAACACGTCCTTCGGCAGTACCTACGCGAGTCAAAGCTCGAATAAAACATTAATAGAATGCCATCGGCTGTCAAATTTTATTATTCACCTGTGGGAATAAGTACTGACAGAAATACGAGTAAGTTACGCGGATTTTTATCACGGGCATCCCAAAGCGGATTGCATCACTGGTTGTCACTGCAACGCCGTCTATCAACTCATTCCGGTTTCTGCTTTTCTCATTGTTGGTCGTATAAAACTTATTCTCGTAAACCTTCTTGATAGTTTAACTTTGATCGTGTGTATAATTATTTGTGTTTTAAAAATAAACTTAAAGCTTTCTCCAAACCATTCGGAGTTATTATTATTTAAAACCAGATCAACATATGGCATCGTATTTGTTAAAGTAAGCGAACGGCTACGATACTTAAGCCAAACATCCTACGCGCAACTACTCGAATGCGCACAGTTTGTGCAAAATTCGAATACCATAATACGCTATTTGCCTGGAGTGGTAGTCGAAAAACCTGTAAAAAACTGTTTACAAAAGTTATTTTGGGTAAAGTTCGGATTATGGGCGAAATTCCTAAAAAATAAAACTAGTTATCTTTATACTAACTTTGGGTCGGGGAATCCGAATCTGAAAGAATTAGGTTGGGGCAAGCAAATATAAACTGAATTTTTAGAAATTTCGCCCATAATCCGAACTTTTTCCATTATTTTAATTAAGATTAAAGAAAAAAAAAGTTTGCCCAAAAAATATGGTATACTGTTCGTCGTCCATAACACAGCTACTTGCATACGCAAACAGTTTGGGAATAAGTTTGCGCAAAAAATACGATACACTGTGTGGTGCCTATTCGAGAGTGACTTGCAAGCGCAAACAGTTTGTACAAACCTGTCGTCATCATTTGAAGTGTATGCAAGCCATGCGCGCATTATACAGTTATGTTGTTGATTTGCAAATTAGAGCAAATTTAGTTGACACAAATTAAATTTTGTGCAAGCCGTTTGTGCGATATGCCGTTTTGACATCTTAACGTACATGCTTACTTTTGTAAATTGGAGTTTGTGCAAATACGATTGATAGAGCGATATACGCAGAAAGAGCTCAACACTAGCGACCAAATTCTTTTAAATGTGTTACATGATTTAAAATTCAATTAAAGAACTAAGTAGATTTCCAAGATTTATTTTCGAAGTTATGTTTTGTAAAAAATATCTTAATACGTATTTAAGTTTAGTCTTTTGGAATTCAACAATTCGTACAAAAAATAAAAACAACACCACGAATCAATATGTTCCTAATGCAGTAGGCGGATATGTTTTTTGGGGTGCTTCAGTGACATAGATTAGTAATCCCAGATAATTTGGTAGGCGGGTGTGGGTAGGTACCTCCACTCCGGAAACCATTTATTGATCCGCTGAATGTCTAGCCGCTAAGGTTCGTCAGGCGCTTCACACCACTAGACCAAAGAAGGCTTCTGTGGTACCGTGGATTCATAGTGTTATATTGGAACCGAGTACCCGTAAAATAAATAAATATTTTATTGCAATCTCATTCTCTCGGACGCTAAATTCTATAGATGTACCTACCTGTGTAGTTGTCTCTTTTTAGTGTCGCTCGCTTCCGATTCATCAAGTTTCATATCACAATTGTACTAAACAACTTCTCACTTCAAAAAATATTGCTATGAATTTGGTAGAAAATTAATTTTGCATAGAATATGTGGAGGTCTCTAGCAGGTTACGAAGTTATTGTTTTTGTTTTTCAGAGCGCCAAAAATAAAATTTTGTTTGTATCAATGCCAAAGGCAATACTTTCTCGCTTCCGCCTAAAACGACATCCCTTTCTACCAAGGCCAACTTTTATATATGAGTGACTGCACAATCTACAAGTCACCGAATAGTGACTCTTACACTCACTACCTGCCGAACTACCTGCCGTAACATGCCGTAATAATAATAACGTAGTATTTATATAGCGCGGTTTTGTGTTATTTCACTTCAAGTGCGCTTAATAATAATAAACTTAAAAGTAATCTTATTGTGTTCCTTACGAGTCCGTACAAAAAATTATTAAATAATCACACCCTTGAACTGGGAGATGCCGAGCCTTTAATTGCATTTCGAGAATAGGTACTTGGGAATTAGCACGCCACGTCACCCTTTCACGGATTTAGTTATATTTTTAAAACCGTTACTAATGTTTTTCCCTTCACGTCTTGGCCACATTTTGTCAGAGGTTTATTATATTTCCGCTTTTCAATAAATCCAAATATACAAAGTTTTTCTGATTGTATACGAAAACTAAAAACTGCTTTTGAAAGATGATGAAATACACTTTCAAATTTAATAATTCGAAAAAGACATAATTTTTTTTAATTTGAAATTTATATAATTTTTTTAATTGGCTCACTTACGTTTTAATTGGCTCACTTACGAAAAAAAAATAGAAACGCACTCAAATTTTATTAGGCAAATTAATGTATTATAGACGTTATTTTCGATTCGTTTTTTTGACATTTCGTGTAATGAATAAAAATTCCTAAATTTTCATAATTTTTTTTCAAATTGCGATCGGTAAGTTTGCACTGATCAAATAAGATTGATAAGATAAGTGAAATTTTTGTAAAGATATTCTTCATATGTTGTGTCTGTATGTTGCTTCTGTGAAATGTTTTGTAAAATTTTTCTTCATATATTGTGTCTGCATATTGGGTTGGGTTGGGTTTAACTTTTCAAAAGTACCAATTGGCGATCCCTTAATGAGTTTGATAACTCATGGGAGTGCAGCTTCGTTGTTTGTTTTATTTAATAAAAAATATAATTTTTTTTTTAATTATTTTGTGGTTAATTTTAGATTTGATTAAAAGGCGTGGTGTTTGCTCTTTCTATCGTGGTTTAGACTAAATTTCCAACCACTCTAGTAAAGGAGACAACGATTTCTTTGAGACCTATAAGAATTGTTTCAAAAACCGAACAAATTAACTTGAGGGGTTATACTTACTTTAACTGATACTTTTCTGTTTAAACTCTCTGTTTCGAACTCACTCTACAAATTTAATTTTAATGCAAAAACAAAAACCGTTTTTAAATTGGCGCCCACTTTGGGCTGTTATAAAAAACAGTTATAAGGTGAATATTTCAATTTGCCGTTTCAATTAACCTTTGAATAAAATATACTGAAGTTAATGTAAACTACTCTATCAAATTAAACCTGGCAGTGTTCCCATTCATAAAACTTAACGTAAGTTCATCTGACGGGTGATTATTTTTCTCCATCCTTCATGCGTCATCACTGTTATTAATTTCAACAAATTCTAGACGCTTGTGCTCTCAATGAGAGAGCCAACTACTTAGTTAAGATAATATTTTATACTTACATAAACTCATTCTTTGCTAAAAATGAAGTCGGAATTTTAAGATAAAATAGCAGGAACGTAGCTATTTATTTGTAGCTAACGAAAATTATGTTTTTTTTCTTAATTATTCATCATTTTACTTAGAGGCTTGCTTTTGATTATATTAAAATAATTTTTCTACATTTTATTGAAGTAATTCAGCATAAATTCATAAAATATATTAACTGGCACTGTAGCATAGTCACGAAACACGCCAAACACGCGCCCAACATTTAAACACGGTTGACATTAGTCACATGAGAACGGGTCGTTTCTACGACGCGTTCTTGAGTTCAACAGCTCGGCTGTGGAACGATTTGTCGGCTACTGTGTTTCCTCCCTCCTACAACAAGGGTCTCTTCAAGATGCATGTTCATTGCTTCCTCTCCCCAAAAAGACCCTCCACACAGCATCTTCAAAGTTGACATAGGCCCTGAGGGAAATTATTTTCCTCAGGGCCTCCTATTTGTGGGGTTAATTTATAAAATAAAAAATAAAACTTTTAACTCGGTCTACCTACAGAAATGATTAATTTCAAAAAAGGGCAATAAACGAATCGCTATACTAATGCTGCAGCTCTTTCTTACACCTTCAATAATGGTGAAACACGTGCGATTATTTCCTCCAAAGTACTACTTTTTTGCGAAGTGAAATGCGTTTCATTTTCTTTACACATGTGAGGGAGATGTATGATAATGATTGTTTGTTTCCTTTGGGAGGGGGGGGGGGGGTGTAGACATACGTCCACCGTTTGTCTCATTTTCGACGATTGTTATATAGTGAGTATAGGAACGTGTTACAGCATTATATGTTTAAAAAGCAAAATCATCAGCGCATTGATATTTGGCGTTTTTGAATTTTTGGAATTCTCTCATACTTAAATATTATCCTTGTAACTATATTTCATACATTCAAATTATTGCCACGGCTAGTAGATCACGGTGCGGTGTGTGAGAGCGATGCAAGAAAATGACGATTTTTTTCCTTTGGATGAAAGAGATCTATGTACATTGTGTATCTCATCTTTTGAAAGAGCTGTAGCATTTTTGTGTTAGGAACGTATGTGGATTGCCTTTTCTGCCGTCGCGGTACCATAGCCGTGAAACGTCACGGTAACTCAAATATTCCATGTCTTTCTGAATATTTAGATTTAAAAAATGAAATATATATTATTATTAAAGTATATGTGAACGTTTGTATGTACGTATATGAGTGTATACATACGTTAACATGTATTTTTAATTCTAAGAAAATTCTCGGTAACTCCTGTAAAATCAATCATATTGATCCCTACAATTACTATATACATATTTTTTAAATTATATTTTAAGCACCACTGTTTAAATATGTAATAAACACCGCTGTTTAATATCCACATAATATAATAGCCACGCTCAGGCATCGCCTTTGTGGTATCTTTTTTTGTTACTCTCTTATATTTTATATTATTTTGTACGTACCTATCTTCGTGTATAAAAAAAATTTTGCTAATGGAAAAAAAAAAAAAAAATAAAAGTATAAAAGCGCACAATCACTTGATAAAGAATGAAAATTATTAATTACACACAGTTGAAAATACTTTTTGAGAAGTAGTAGATGTAGGTATTCGACTATGCGAAACGTGGTCACAAACAGACCATATAAACATAGCTCAATAAAAATATCAACGTTAGCATAATATCCTACCTACATTCTTCTGCATGGATTCTATTTAATTTAATTAGCATATTTTTACTTCATGATTACCGACTGTGTCATGATAATAATTATTAAATTCGAATAATTATTCTCGTGACCTATTTAACTTTCACCTGGCCGCTCGTGTTATTTGTTGAACCGCCTTTGGTTTTATTTTTGCGGGTGGCAACATTAGTTTCTAGTTTCTGGCACTTTTTGAATATCCGCCGTTACGGCAGCCGACGGACATTCGACTCGTCAATTAGGTGTCAGTTTTACAAGTTTTTAACATGGGATAATCCCTTATATTGATATTTTATTATTTAAAACCACGAGCCGGATCATTAAAGATGATTTTTGATAAACGCGACCCGGAGTAATTAAGCGGGCGTTACGGCTGTCGGTGGGTGAATTACTTGTGCCACGCGTTGTTTGCATTTTGATAAATCGGCGTAATCGTTTGTCGAAGAGTGACATGAAACGCGACGGAACACCTTTGTGCCCTTGCCTGCCGTCTGCCTCGAGTAGTTGTGGCGAATTCCTGGCGGAAAGCCTTTGACGTGGATCTTGCCTTGCGCTTGACAAAAACCCAGAGTCCCTTGATGACTTCAGCCGGAATCCTGGTCATCCGGTGGAACCTGCTGCCCGGCTGTCCGGATAGCCAGTCAGCGGGATATGCGCTGGCGATTTGCAGTTGGCGCAGTTGCGTCCCATGGATGCGCTCCCCGATTACTTTCCCACGTCTTCGCGGCGACAGTTCAAATAAGCGTTCTTGAGTGCTAGAATTATTTCAGGAAACATGACTTGGTCCAACAGGTATGCGATTTGCTTCTTGTTTCATTGTTGATTTGGTCGCCCTTACCGGTGTTGTATTGGGGTAATTAAAACCCCCTGGCTATATGTTTTTTGAAATACACAATTAATATTGTTATTTAGTAAAGAACTCTTTTATTTCAAACAAAAATGATAAACCTAATCATGCTGGGGAGAATCCCGTATTTCCATCCACAATCCTGAGGAGACTCGCTTGCTCTACCTATTTATGTATAATACTAGTAAATGGTTCCCCGGAACTATTTACGTTACAATTGGCGCCCAACGTTTTTTTAGGAATTTACTCTACAGGTGCACTTACATAAATACGGTATTTTTTCCAGCATTTTTAGCGTTGTATTTAGACGTCATTGTCAAATTACAATGTACCGTTTGCGGCAGTTATGCCCATAAGTGTTAATTAAGTCTGGTGGCTGCCCAACCTTTAATTTATATTTAAGAAATGGTTATAAAATGTTGTTTTACAGCGCATCAGTGTGGACCTTTTAGGTTATATTTTCTTTGTTGCATACGTTTTGACATTTCTGTTTGGTTATGTGTTGCCACATAAATAACTTGAGTGATAAAATATTGCCTTTGTCAATTTAAATGTACTCGCTTATCTGAGTCAGCTAAATAATTTGTGGGGAAATTATTTTCTCTTGACTGGCAATATGTGAATCTTACGTCAGCTGTCATTTCCATAATATGCGGTTTGTTTATCAACATAATGATAAATACGTTTCAGTATTATGGTTTAGGCAACTTACCTTTTAAATACGTAACTTTATATTTAGAATATATTTAATTCTTTTTGAATTAATTATTCTTTAATGAGATATTCGTGGGTTCGATTTATTCTCTCCTTTACACAGTGTCTGGTGACCTACATACATTATAAATTATATTATTTCTTTGGAAAATAACTTCGATTTGTTTTTTCAAATAAAATTTTCTTTTTGAGAAAATTTGTTTACAGGGTGTCCGTTATTAGCTGCTAACAATAAATACTCTTTTCCAAATAATCATTTTGATTATTTTCTTTTTCGAATGTTTTTATTGTTTTGCGAAGCTTCACTCCTTGAGCATTTCCATAATGGCGATTTCTAATATTAACGGTACAACAAAGGAGGAGATGATTCAAATGTTAACTGAAGTGAATATCACTCCAGAGCTTACGCTATCAGCTATGCGGGAACAGGCTCGTATGTATAATAAGAGCTTAAAACAATCCGGTAGTGATTCTTCACAACAAAATGAAGGTAATAGTGATAATGCGAGTCATACTACTAACATAGTTAATAATTATTATCAAACTGTAAATACAAATACGTCCGTGCATTCTTGGGGTATTAAATTTGCGGGTTCTTCTGATGTTAGGGATTTTATACAACGTGTGGAGGAATTATCTAGATGCCGTCATTTGGAACTGTCATCGGTTGTGACTTCCTTTGCTGATTTTTTGGAGGGGAGAGCTCTCTCTTGGTATCGAACAATTTATAAAGATTCTTTATCTTGGCCTGAGTTGAGAAATCACCTCATAGCACGTTTTGACCGTTGTATTAATCAAACAGAGGCCCTAAAAGCTTTATTCGCTATGAAACAAAAATTTAATCAAAGTGTTGTGGATTACGTCGAAGACACTAAATTGGCTAATCTTAGATTAGACGTTCAACTTACAGAGGAACAGTTGGTAGACCTAGTTTCTGATAGTCTGTTACCTAAATACGCCTTGGCTATCGCATATTTTGCAGAAAAGGACTTAACTTCTTTGGTAAATGTGTGTAGGAGATTCGAAAAGCTCTCGGTAGATAAACCCTTACCGCATTCTTCTTCTTCTCAAGCAACTTCCTCTTCATCAACACATACTTCTTCTTCGAATAATAGAAAAACTTTTAATTGTTTTTATTGTAAGGCGCAGGGTCATACAAAACAATTTTGTAGGAAATGGAAGTCTGAATCTCAGAGGGATTCTAGTAAACGTAAAGATGACTCCGCTCGCACAAACCCAAAAAACTAGAGTGTGATCCTCTGCGTCCTGCTAGCAAGGATGTCAGGAGATCATCACCTTTAGTTGATAGCTCCAGTAACCGGTTCTTCAGGCGTGACATGGACGCATGCATGCCGATGGCTAGTTCTGGACAAGACATCAGACCCCATGCGAATATTTCTATTCAAAATCTTGTCTTTTCGGGTCTTTTGGACAGTGGTGCGTCTGTCAGTTGTTTTGGCGGTTCTCTTTACAACTTCTTTATTAGTTTAGGTTTTAGTTTAGATAAGTTAGAATCTTACGTTACCACCGCTGATGGGGTACGTCAAGATGTAATTGGTACTATGCGAGTACTAGTTACTTATAATAATGTTAAAAAATATGTAATTTTTTTTGTAATTCCGTCTCTTTCTCCTGTGATTGTTTTGGGAGTCGACTTTTGGAAGCAATTCGACATCGCTCCTCAATTGTTTTCAAAAGCCAACAGTGGTCGTGATGTTGAGAATACTATAGGTGAAATTCGCAAGATCACGTCAGCTTCCCTACTGTCCCCTCAAGATAATCGTAGGCTTAATGATGTTATAGATAAATATAAGTCAATTTCTTTTGAAAAATGTGGTTTGGGTCGAACTCATTTAGTTCAGCACAAAATTAAAACAACGGGAGATCCCATTAAGCAACGGTATTACCCTTTGTCTAAAACACGTCAGCAACAACTTGAATCTCAACTTAAGGAAATGCTAGATTTAGGTGTTATTCGCCGTTCGCGTTCGGCTTGGTCGAATCCGGTTTTGATCGTGCCTAAAAAGGATGGTTCTGCAAGGTTGTGCCTGGACTCCAGAAAGCTTAACAGCGTCACGACAAGGGATTCGTACCCGCTGCCATATATTTCGCGAATTTTAGACAACCTTCGTGGTGCACGATTTATAACCTCTATTGATTTGTCGAAAAGTTTTTGGCAGATACCATTACATAAGGACTCTTGCTCCAAAACGGCTTTTGTAGTACCTGGACATGGCTTGTTTGAATTCGTTAGGATGCCGTTTGGGTTAAAAAACGCACCTAGTGAACTTCAGCGTCTAGTAGATGCACTTTTTGGTCCGGAGTTCGACGAAAACCTTTTTTATTATTTGGATGACCTAATTATAATTTCGGAAGATTTTGATTCACATTTAGAGCAATTAAATAGGGTTTTCTTACGTCTGAAAGAAGCAGGCTTAACAGTCAATTTAAAAAAGTGTGAGTTTTGTAAGGACGAATTGAAGTATCTCGGTTACATTGTAGATGCAAAAGGTCTTCGCACAGACCCAGTTAAGTTGGAATGCATTCGTACTTACCCCATTCCAAAGAATTCTAAACAGGTTAAAGCTTTCATTGGCCTGTGCGGGTATTATAGGCGATTTATAAAAGATTTTTCAACCATTGCTGCTCCTTTAACAAAACTCACTGGTTCAAGGATGGGAATTAGTAATTTTTCGTGGTCTACTGAAGCGGAAGACTCTTTTAAGAAATTAAAAAAGGCGTTGACTTCTGCCCCTGTTATTAATTGTCCGGATTTTTCGCTTCCTTTCACCATCCACTGTGACGCGAGCAACGTTGGGATCGGAGGGGTGATTACCCAAGTTTTTGATGGAGAGGAGCACCCTGTTTCTTATTTTTCTAGGTGTCTTAATGTACATGAACGAAACTACGGCGTGACGGAGCGCGAACTCCTAGCGGTGTTAGATTCGGTCAACCATTTTAGGCCCTACATAGAAGGTGCCCACTTCACTGTGGTAACAGATCATTCTAGTCTACAATGGTTGGTGTCGTTATCAAATCCAACAGGTAGACTTGCTCGCTGGTCTACTCGTCTGTCACAGTACTCTTTTGATGTTATACACAGGAAAGGTAAATTAAATACGGTTCCGGACGTTCTTTCACGTAAAGACGTTTCTTTAATTTCTTCCGTTGATTCCGTTCCCATGAGTACGGATACTTGGTATAATACGTTATTTTCCAATTGTAAATCAAATCCACAACGCTTTAACAATTTTCAAATTAGGGAAAATAAATTGTTTCGTCACACTAAATCTCGTTTCGCTCTGCAGGAGGACACAGCTTGGAAGCTTGTTGTTCCTTTTGAGGACCGTAACGCAATCCTTTCTAAAGAACATGAATCGGATATTTCTTGTCATCCAGGAGTTTTTAGAACCTACAAAAAGGTTCAACTTCATTATTTTTGGCCAGGGATGTATAATGACGTCAAAAATTTTGTTAAAAAATGTAAAACGTGTAAGGCACATAAAATTAATACTGCTGCGCCGGCAGGCATTTCTACCAACCCGAAAATAGTCACAAGACCGATGCAAATGTTGTCTATTGACCTTGTCGGTCCTCTTCCGCGTAGCTATGCAGGATTTATGTATATTTTAACGGTTGTTGATGTATTTTCTAAATATACCTGGATTTTTCCGCTTAGAAATGCAACTACTAAAAGCATTGTTAAAAACATTGAACAATACATATTCCTTGTACACGGGGTGCCGCAAACGTGCGTCTGCGACAACGGGAAACAATTTATTTCAAAAGACTTTAAACAATTGTTAGCAGAGTATAACGTACCTCCACCTTTTTATAATGCCTATTACACCCCCCAAAATAATGTTGTGGAACGCTATAACCAAACTATTGGAACTGCATTGTCTATCTTAACCGAGTCTGACCAGCGTAATTGGTCCAGATATCTGCCTCAAATTCAATCAGCTCTAAATAATACAGTTAATTTTGCAACCGGCTTCACGCCCTTCTTCCTTATGCATGGTAGGGAACAAATTATTGACGGAAACTTTCATAAAAATAACTTATCTTCTAGTGTCGTAGACACTACGTTGCAGCAATCTAGGGATGAATTTGCTAAGAAGTTAGAAGACTTGGTTCCAATTTATGAACAAGTTTCAAATGCTTTGTTACAAGCTTTTAAGAAAAATGCCCAACACTACAATTTGCGCCGTAAGACGGTCAATTATGAAGTAGGAGATGTGGTTTGGAGGAAGAATTTTGTCCAGTCCAGTGGACCGAATTATTTTTCTCACAAATTGGCCCCTAGATTCGTTCGCAATGTTATTAAAGGTAAAGTCTCTAATTTGGTCTATACGCTAGCTGATATGAACGGTAAAATTGTAGGAAATTTTCATGTAAAAGATATTGTTCGCGTTGATTAAATATTTCTTGCTCTTTATAATTAGATGAAACCAACGTGATAGTATGCGGGGCTACCAACCTTGCATGCTGTTCCGTTTGTTTCGTCAGTGTTTTTCTAGTAACTTGCTCTTGGGGCTTGGTACCCTCAAGAGGTTGTGACTAGAATTTTCACAAAATTTCCTCATTCTTACTATCATAATATTTTTAAAAATTCTTCTGAATTTTTTTTTAGGAGACGATGTTTGTAATGAATGTCGTTTCCTCTGATCCAATTGATCAGTGGCGCCCATTATTTTTTTAGGTCATAATTTTGTAATTGACATATTCTTTGACGAGATTTATTTTTTTTTCTCTGGTTTAAAATCGTAGTAATTTATTGTATAAAACAAGACGTTTCGTCTTCCTCATAGTATATCTTTGCTGCGATTATACTTACACACTGATGAGTTCGTAAAACAGCAGGTTTTGTTGTACTATTCTTTTGTTTAAGTCTGAATCCTTCTTCTCAAGTTCGTTGGAGCTTTCTCCTGATTAATGATTTTCCAAGGACTTGGAAAGAACGATTCAAAACTTCTGTTTATGAGAGATTTGAGCGTCTTTCTTATGCACAGATTGTTAAAATTACACCAATCAGTGATTAAGTAAATTTTGTCATAAATATACCATAGCTGTGTTAAATAGATTAAGTCTGGTTTAACTTTCCTTAAAGTCAGTTAGTTAAGTTTTTTCTTTGTTAAGAAAATTTGTCTTGTTACAAACAAAGGTGGTACTGCTCTGGCATGCCTACCCAGTATAATAATTCATATAACAAGTTTATCACCTTACCTCTAATACAGGAAAGTGTATTTTGTCTTTTAGTTTTAAGTTAACCTTAAGTAAGTATATTCATCTATTGGTCTCTCACTGCTTAAACCAGTGTTGTACTGTTAATTTTGTCTACTAGTGTCGATTATCTAATAAGTATATTCGATCACCAAAATATTATTGTTTGTTCAAGAAATTTTGACTTTTAGCATTTCTGTAAATGTAATTTTTTTAAGGAATGCCACCTCGGTTTATCCTTAGTCCTTTTCTTGCATAAGCAACGTCCTCTGAGGATGGTTTATCATAGTTACTTCTTGTATTTTTTTGTATAGAACCAAGAGTACCTTTTAAGGTTCACTTTTAAAATAGCTAGGTGTTTGTTTAAATTGTAATCCCTAAGCTCTAAGCCTAACATTATATATCCTGTTTTGCTTCTGGGTTCCTATTGACTTTATATAATTTTGATGGATAGGTATTTTATATATGTAAACCCTAATCTGACCACTTTTGTAGATAGGTAGTGCTTCGGTATTGTAAAACCTCGTCTAATTTTCTTGACAAATAGGTATTTTATATATGTAAACCCTACTTTAACCACTTTGATAGATAGGTAATTGAATATGTAATCCCCACTCTAACCACTTTTACTTATAGTAGACAGTTTTTAACTGTTCTAGCTTACGCATCAATACATAAATATTATGCATACATTTTTTTTCTCAAAGCGACCTGTTGGATCTAGGTAGAAAGATTAGTTTTACTAGATTTCAAACAAATCTCTTAAATTCAGTGTAAGTGTGGGCTGGTTTACCACCCTTAAAGTGAAGCCTAAATTGGCAAAGTGTCCTATTAGAGGAAAAGTGATGCCTCGTGCATACCTATTGGTTGTACTCTGTTCTCTATGTTTGTTACCTTTTTTTGTTGTTGTTATTGTTTTGTTTTCTGTAAATTTAAGTGACTTAGTTTTAAGTTTATGTTTCTTGTTTACTATATACTAATTTATTTGATTATAAATGAATACTTGTTGGACCTATGTTTGGTT
Source organism: Limnephilus lunatus (assembly GCA_917563855.2). Lineage (NCBI taxonomy): Eukaryota > Metazoa > Arthropoda > Insecta > Trichoptera > Limnephilidae > Limnephilus > Limnephilus lunatus. The sequence continues at coordinate 50,710,644 of OU830601.1, forward strand.
AGTTAGTTTGTTCAATTTTCTTGACGTGATTTTCATGTTTGAGGGCAAACATTTTCGCGGGAAAGGGGGAATTGTCATGATAATAATTATTAAATTCGAATAATTATTCTCGTGACCTATTTAACTTTCACCTGGCCGCTCGTGTTATTTGTTGAACCGCCTTTGGTTTTATTTTTGCGGGTGGCAACATTAGTTTCTAGTTTCCGGCACTTTTTGAATATCCGCCGTTACGGCAGCCGACGGACATTCGACTCGTCAATTAGGTGTCAGTTTTACAAGTTTTTAACATGGGATAATCCCTTATATTGATATTTTATTATTTAAAACCACGAGCCGGATCATTAAAGATGATTTTTGATAAACGCGACCCGGAGTAATTAAGCGGGCGTTACGGCTGTCGGTGGGTGAATTACTTGTGCCACGCGTTGTTTGCATTTTGATAAATCCGCGTAATCGTTTGTCGAAGAGTGACATGAAACGCGACGGAACACCTTTGTGCCCTTGCCTGCCGTCTGCCTCGAGTAGTTGTGGCGAATTCCTGGTGGAAAGCCTTTGACGTGGATCTTGCCTTGCGCTTGACAAAAACCCAGAGTCCCTTGATGACTTCAGCCGGAATCCTGGTCATCCGGTGGAACCTGCTGCCCGGCTGTCCGGATAGCCAGTCAGCGGGATATGCGCTGGCGATTTGCAGTTGGCGCAGTTGCGTCCCATGGATGCGCTCCCCGATTACTTTCCCACGTCTTCGCGGCGACAGTTCAAATAAGCGTTCTTGAGTGTTAGAATTATTTCAGGAAACATGACTTGGTCCAACAGGTATGCGATTTGCTTCTTGTTTCATTGTTGATTTGATCGCCCTTACCGGTGTTGTATTGGGGTAATTGAAACCCCCTGGCTTTATGTTTTTTGAAATACACAATTAAACAATTTATTATTGTTATTTAGTAAAGAACTCTTTTATTTCAAACAAAAATGATAAACCTAATCATGCTGGGGAGAATCCCGTATTTCCATCCACAATCCTGAGGAGACTCGCTTGCTCTACCTATTTATGTATAATACTAGTAAATGGTTCCCCGGAACTATTTACGTTACAACTGTTCCACAAAATTATTATGTATTTCACGTGTTTATGAAACCATGTATAGGCGTAGGTACATTAATATAAATAAATAACTAATATTAATATACACAATGGTTAATTTCATTATTTTACTTTGCTAGTCTCTTTTTACGTAATACCTGCAAAACATTCCTACTAAAGTAATTAAAGCCCTTGTTTAAATTTTTGCTGATGTAGGTACTGAGGTGTTAGGTGGGTATTTAACCAACCATATATGGGTGAAAACCTAACGCAATGTACCACTCATATTTTAAACAGATCACGAATATCTACCAACTTTTTAATTGCAATTTTCCATATCTATGAAAATTAATTCTAATTAATTAATTATGGTTATTGTAATAAATTTTTAATGTTACAACCATCAATTTAAACATTTTTAATTTAACTTAATGGGCTGGCGTAGTGCAGCGGTAAGGCGCTTGACTAGCACACCGAAGGTCGCGGGATAGAATCCCGGCGTGACAAATAAAATTTATTTGATTAATTTGTGTTATTTCACAATTCATTCATTTAAAATAATATATAGTTTATTTGCGTCACGTTCCAGAGTGGAAGATACTCTCAGTATCGCCCTGGTGTAAGACCACCATTTAGAATTGAAACGTTGTTTGAAATGGCATTCGCCGTGTTTGGTGACCAGATCTGAATATCCAGGTACATCCCCACCTTCCTCTTCCCTATTTCCCTCCCCTCCCCACTACCCTCAGCCTTACAACATACCCCAATTGGGGATGCCATAGTCTCACTGGCTTCCGACGGGAGCAGTTGGGACTCTTGTGCGGTATTAGTATAAAAAATTGAAAAATGAGTAAAACCTCCAATCGTAATATTTAATCAATTAGCAATTGAAATCCAGCTCCGCAGGTTTTACTGCTAGGAGTGCTAGGACCTGCGGGCGGCTTTTGGTTCGGCTTCGCTCAGTTTAAGTGTGGCCGGTTCCTCGGATCCAGTGACAGCTAGTCACCAGGACAAAGTAACCGCGACAAGCAATAACGTCATATATAATATATAGATTCGTGGTATTATTATTTACAACTGCCAGCTACAACTGTAATTATATTATCATCAATCTCTCCATGCCCGGAGAGTTACACGAAATTACAAATCCAATAATACTTTCGACTGCCAGCCGAGTTTCTCAGGCTAGCAGTTAACGTAAGTGGCGCCATCTTTTTTGGATTATTGGCTACATTCTTGAATTCGGTTCTATTCCAAATGTAGTTTTTTAACAAACTTCAAGTACGAAGACGGTTTTGCATGAGGCACGGTGTCAGAGATGTCGTTCGAAATCGGGTTCATAAATTTCAACCGTTCAGATGCAAGGCTATTAATAATGTCCGATTATTAACGAATCAAAATCAAAAAAAAAATGAAACAATAGTATTTAATAATTACGATTAATTAAAGATGAAAATATTTCCTCTCAGGGCCTATGTCATCTTTGGGGATGCTGTGTGGAGGTTATTTTTAAGAAAGGAAGGAGAGAATATTCTGGGAAGGAGAATGGTATGAGGGATGGGTAGGAATCTGGGGGTCGATATATCCCTCCCACTGCGGTGCAAGGTGATATTCCGAGAGAGTCCTGCTGGAGAGATTAAAATGTCGCCCTCAATCAGTCTCTCCCGGTCCGGCCAAACATGCAGTTGTTAGGCAAACCCTTCCGCCACCAATATCCGGACAAACCTCAACCCATTAACCCGGGTACCCCTCCATAGTCACCAAACGTAGAGATCCTTATGGAATAACCAATGGCAGAGGTGTTGGTTATCCAATAAATACCCATTTCCGCCAACCAAATGAATTTGATAAACCTGTATGCAATGCTGGCATTTTCAGTCACGGGCGGCCTCTGGTTGGAACTAAGAGTCCGATATTTTGTTTCCTATTATCTTTTATATTTAAAAGGATAACTGACTTACTATCTTTACCTTACAACGTGAACTATCAAGTAAAAATGTATGATCCGTAAGTCTTTTAAGAGATTATGGCTGTATTTTTTTTAAACCGAAGATTGTTAAGATGTACCGTACAAACAACCTGCTAATTTTCTTAACATCATTATCTTCCAAAGCTTTTCTGCATTCGCTAGAATAAGGAAACTAAAAAAACAAGCGCTATATTCCAGGGACAGAGTCGTTAGCCCGGGGGTATGGCTCTATTAGCTATTAGAGATGAAAGATGCTGGGTAGAGTACTGAGTACTTTGCTTGATTATGAAAACAAAGACGCGGAAGACTTCTTGTAGAGATTGGCCTTTGTCAGGATGAAACTACTAGAAAAAATAGAAGTTTTATTAATGAAGCGACCGAATATAAAAAAAAATTGACTTAAATTTTTGAAAAATTTGATAAGACAGTACCAGAACTATTAAAAATTGGACATGTTACCCAGAAAAAAGAACTCGATTGAAGGGTTTGTAGGCAACATAAAATGTATTCCGTACCCATTCTTAATTCATACACCGTAACGCATAAATAATTATTTATTGCTTTTACAAATAAGTAATTACTGTTAAGCACTAATGTGTGTATTATTTGCAAGTTGTTGCAAATGCAATTTTTATGGGCAAATTGGCCGCCTGGGTTTTAAAAAAAGCGGAAATGGGGAAGGAGGCACGATGGCGGAGGACGTAAATTTACAGAGCGGGTTGCTCGAAGTTTTCGGGAGTTGGTGGTGAAAGACCGGTGATAAGTCGCGGGTGTAGTTTTAGAAATGAAGTATCAGTGAAATGTTGAATTCATCCGGTCGTTTCGGGCTTGGAGGCCTGCACATTGTTGTGGTCCCACCATGTTGGATTGACTGCTGGTTGCTGCCGCTGTGGTTGTCGGCACGTGGAGAGTATTGAGCCCTTTCTCCCTGCATTGGCCATGTTGGAGGGCAATTTGACGGATTGTCGAAAAAAGGAACTTTTTATGAAGGGCCGTTATTTACCCACCCACATCGGGTCCCTGGATGTTAGCTGCTGCCTTTTGAGAGCTTCCTCTTTTCTTGGCACCTGGCTGGAAGTTGGCAGAAGGGGACGGACTTGTTGAGGGCGGGAGTTATAAGGGAGATGCCCTTAAAGATGCCTTCTCGGGGCTCTAGAAGAGATTGTCCATCATCACTTCTTCGACTACAAGGGCTTCGTGTTTTTTTTCTTTTTACTAGACGTGAGATCTTTCTCTCTCTTCTGTCAGGTAATTACCATTAAATTATGACTAGTATTTATACTCTGATTGAGGATAATTATTCTTCTTCTTCTTCTTCTGAAAAATAAGGATAATAATTTAAAAGATGGATAATTATATATTTAAAAAGTTGCAATTCTTTTCTTGGTAGAATTTTAATCCTCTTTACAGAGAGGCAGGTCCCATAATCCTGAGTTGAGTTTCTATTTTTGCTATATGTGATTACTACGAATTTAGCGCCCATCGCATCACAAACGCTACAATACTTATACATATGTATAGTATATTATTATTTTATTTTTATTTTAGAGACTGTATAAAATAATTGTAAATACAAAATAAAATGATGAATTTAAGTATAGAAATTGTATTTCTTAGTCCTCCTTACTAGGGGGTCCTGTGCCGAGGCGGACTAAAATTATTTAATTAGGTATAGTTTATTTGTTTTCTATGTCGTTTTTAGTGTCTTCGTTAGGGTTTTTTCATTGACCTATATCAGCCTTATTTTATACCTTGATTTGTACGTTTTATGTCTTGGGGAATGATTTTGTGGAATTTTGTTGCAAATTAAGTGTAGTTTCTTTATTGGAATATGGTTTTATAATTTGAAATGTTTTTTTTTTTATATAGTTTTTATTCGATCTAGTGTGATGGGTAAGTGATTGAGCAGCAGAAGATTTAGTTTTTTTGAGTTGCTTCAATAATATATTTTTGATATACGAGTATATCTGTGCAAGGCATTAAGTGTCGGCGGCGTTTATCTTTTCTCGGGAGATTGTTTCAATGTAGATGAGTGTTTCAGGCTAATGATTATTACTTATAATAATTGTTAAAGTTTGTGCCATGATTAAAAATGTTGTCTTAAACATTAGTTCATCAATGAAAAATAATAATTAATATTTGACGAGTTAAAGTATTTCACCAAAAAATGTAGACATAATTTGTCTCGACGCTACCTAGTGGGAGATTTAGCACATACAATGCTTTTCTCATATTAAAATAAATTCGGTTGTTTTCAGGTGGAAAATATAATAAGCAGTAATAATTGTGGAATAAAACATTAGTATATATTGAATTATTTGGCGGGCAGGAGATAAGCCGATAAATCAGAAGCACGCGGGTTCGAGTCCCGTCGGCGGCATGTATCTTTTCTCGGGAGATTTTTTCAATGTAGATGAGTGTTTCAGGCTAATTATTATTAATTATGACATATTTTTAACGAGAATGTTATGATAAGTTCTCACTGCCCTTGGCAACCATAATTTGCAATTATTGAGTGACTGAAAATAAATAAGAATAAAATATCTGGAATAAAGATAAGAGGAATAGTAATATTGAGAAAGACTGTTCAAATGTGGTTAGTAAAAACAGCTTATGCTATTTCAAGAAACAGTTATTCTGAATGGTAGCAGGCCTTTAGAACGTGAATAATGACATAGGAGACCATTAAACCCCCGTGCATAATAATATCTGCATGGATCGCAGAATTACCAATCAAATTTGAATGAGTCTATGATCGGAGGTATAGAAACTACCATGAAACTGCGCTAATATAATATTATATTCCCGCGGTTAAAGTTTAAAACGTTATTAAACGTGAAAAGCATTAAATCCGTTCGTTAATAATTTTGAATCAATCGCATAGGTTCACACATTAATAACCGCAATGTCGAAACCATCTATGTATTTTATAATTTCGTGGCTACCGACGATCCGATTGAAAATGAACTGCGAACGAGAGAAAAAAAACCAAAGCATAAAATGTTCTAAAATAAGATAAATCTTTATGCATGTTTTTGTTGTCTTTGCCAATGCGGGTTTTTTTTAATAAAATTGTGTACCTAATTTTGGATTAACTATGGGACATCAGTATGGGTATATCAGTTGTTTTTAGGCTCGGTTTGGTTCGAGCTTAGCCCGGCTTGGAACATAATCCGTGTATAGACTGTATATGTCGTAAACCTTCACCAATATTAGATATATTTTCTTTGATTTTAATTGAGGAATGTTCTTATTTTTTCTTTGTAAAACTAAACTACTGTCTACGTGTAGACCTATTACATCTTTACCCTCTACTGTCATCGCCATCATCGGAAGATGGCGATGATCGCGATCATATCGCGATTTTTGAAAATGTCAACGACATTTACGAATTGATTTTGCTAAGAAGTTTCCCACTTTAAGAGCGAACAACCAGCAAATTTAAATTCAGATTCCGACGTCAGCGCTACACACTCGCTAGCGGGCATTTTTAGAACTAGAGTTCGTTCCGCTCCAAGCTTGGTTTCGAGATTTACTAGCTCACGCGCTAGGACTGTATAGACGCCACAGTATGGGTCGGATGAAGATGTTAAATTCTCGCTTCCAGAATTTTGATGAGTAGTAGTTATTTGTAATTTGTATATCGAAGTGCATAAACATAAATAGATACAAGTAAAATGCGTAAACCCAGTAGGTATTAAGTAGATACCTACATGAATAAACAATTTGTTATATTCTTTTTAATATTTTGTTTTTAATTGTATTTTACGGCCATTAGATATCTCAGTATCGCCCTGCTGTAAGACCACCATTAAGAATTGAAACGTTGCTTGAAATGGCTTTAGCCGTGTTTAGTGAACAGATATGAATAGCCAGGTACTTCCCCACCTTCCTCTTCCCTATATCCTTCCCCTCCCCACTACATTCAGCCTTACAACATACCCCAATTAGGGATGCCATAGTCCCACTGGCCCCAGACGGGAGCAGTTGGGACTCTTGTACGGTATTAATGAAAAAAAATAGTAATATTCAGTTGGATTGTAAAAAATTACTCATTTTAAAATATTTATTCGTGTGCATATTTGTTTATTTTATATTTATATGAATACCGCACAAGAGACCCAAATGCTCCCGTCTGGAGCCGGTGAGACTATGACGTAAATATGGGGTATATTATGAGGCTGAAGGTGGTAGGGAGGGGAAGGAGATGGGGAAGAGGAAGGCGAGGAATTACCTGGCTATTCAGATCTGGTCACTAAACACGGTCATAGCCATTTCTAGCAAGTTTCAATTCTGAATGGTGGTCTTACACCACCCAGGGTGATACTGAAAGTATCTTCCACTCTGGAACGTGACGCAAATATATTATTTTTAATTTAAATAATTGTAAAATTACCCAAATTATTCAAATAAAATTAATTTGCCTACGCCGGGATTCGATCCCACGACCATCAGATTGCGAGTCAAGAGCCTTACCCCTTGACCACGCCGGCCGTCAATAGGTAGTATCAGTAATTTGGAAGGCGGGTATGGGTACCGCCGCCTCGGGAACCATGTTTTGGATTATCAAAACCTCTGCCATAGGTCACCCCAAGTGACTTAGCAGGGGAGCTCGTGTTCATGGGGCGAGGTTCGTCTACGTGGAAGGTCGGATCAGGAGAGACCGTTTTTTTACAATCGCTCGACACACTGCCTATCTCTACTTTGGGAATGCTGTGTGGAGGCTCGTTTTAGGGAAAGGAAGGAGAGGAACTTCGGAGAAGGAAAAGGGTATTAGGGGTGGGTAGAAATCTGGGGGGTCAGCGTGTCCAGGAGTGCGGATGTATGAGGCCATCCCTCCCACTGCGGTGCAAGGTGATGTTCCGAGAGGGTAAGGCTGGAGAAGTCAAAGGGACTCCCTCAACCACTTTTTCTAGATCCGACCTGCCATGCAGCTGGTGGGCAGACGCATCCGCCGCCAAGACCTGAACAAACCTCACCCCCACGAACCAAACGTTGCGAACCGCTTGGGATGACCTACGGCAGACGTGTTGGTTATCTAATAAATGGTTCTCGGGGCAGTGGTACCCATACCCGATTCTCGTGTTTGTTATTTTTGTAATACGAAAAATGGATATAAAAAAGGCCTACCTTCCCACCCCCTCTCAACCCCCCCCCCCCCCCCCCTAAACCCCCTCCCCTTACCCCCCACCTCTAACACCTCTCCACCCCCCGGCTCCTTTACCCCCCCCCCCCCCCCCCCCTCAGCCACCCCTTTCATCTCATCTCAACTCTCCTCCAACCTCTCTCCCTTGGGAGCTGTTGGACTCTTATGCGGTATTACATAACAATATTTTTTTGGAGCATTTGGGACTCTCGTGCGGTATTCACATAACAATAATTTATAATATATATATATATATTTTTTAATTTAGTGTGCTTTAGAGTCTTTAGACCACACGATTGAAGTAAAACTTAACAAACTTATAACAATAAATTTAAAAAAAAACATGCTTCTCAAACGGACAGCTGTATGCGACCTGCGGACGTGTCGGACGACAACACAAAAATTTATGTGAACCTATTCAAAAGCACTTCAACAAACAGAATTAAAGCGCACAAACCCTTTCTTTCTTTGAGTGGCCTGGCAACGCCCGCCGGGTGTCCGCTATATATAATGTTATATAGTGCAGGCGCTTGCATTATAATGCAGTTTTCCGGGACTTGGGATGGAACCATTACAGTTTAGTTGACCCCGAGGTTATAGTGGCCTTGCAACGCATGCCGGGTACCCGCTGTATTTAATGTTATATAGTGCAGGCGCTTGCAATATAATGTAGTTTCCCGGGACTTGGGATGGAATCATTACAGTTTAGTTGACCCCGAGGTTACAGTGGCCCTGCAACGCATGCCGGGTACCCGTTGTATATAATGTTATATAGTCCAGGCGCTTGCAATATAATGTAGTTTCCCGGGACTTGGGATGGAATCATTACAGTTTAGTTGACCCCGAGGTTACAGTGGCCCTGCAACGCATGCCGGGTACCCGTTGTATATAATGTTATATAGTCCAGGCGCTTGCAATATAATGTAGTTTCTTGGGACTTGGGATGGAACCATTACAGTTTAGTTAACCCCGAGGTTACATTGGTCTTGCAACGCATGCCGGGTACCCACTGTATATAATTTATTTATTTATTTACGGAAAAATAGTCCATTAACAATAATACGAATAACATGCGTTCGTTAAGATCACCGTTCGCATCGATTACCGTTCGCAGGACATTTTTCGTAACAATCATCACTTTTCGTAACGCATTTACCAGCTTACCCCCCATGTGTCGAGCGTGCGCAAAGAAGTTTTACTTCAAAAAAAATATTTTGAAGCTGTTGGGACTCTTGTGCGGTATTCACATTAGAATAATTTACAATAAAAAAAAATTTTCATATAAATATTCAATGAACATGAATTTTTGCGTTCGGTAAACCCTGTAGTTTTTACAAACACGAAACAATGAAATTGTATTATTTGGTTTTGTTTTAAATTCGTCATTTCCAAATATTACGATACAGAGCGCCGCGGAGACAACCGCCGGCTGCCACGTTTGCGGGCAGAGTCCGGCAGAGTGAATTCTCAATTCTCGAGTCGTCGAGCTATAAGAAAAATGGTAAAACGCGAGCTGTAAATTAATTAATATTAATTACTTTTTATGATTATTTTTCGATCAAAATTTTTATGACTTGTCAATAATGTCTTAGCAAAATAAGTATTTAAAAAAATCTTGAAATATATTAGTTTGGAAGTACGCAAATAAATACACAAACTGGCCAATTTACGTCAAGAAACACATGTACGTATATATTTTTTAATGATTTTATTTAAACTAAAATTAAAATTCTAAAACATAACTTTACAAGATAATGTATGGATTTATTTAACTGCATGATTATATGATTTGAAATTGGTGTTGTATAATACATGTACTTTTTTGAAAATATAAATCTGCCAACGACCTATGGTATAACCTTATTATACTTAAAATAAACATTTTTTCTCAAAATTTAATCCATAACTTTACCAGATAAAAGAACAATCTTTCAAAATCAATTTATAATTTTTTGTGGAAACGAGTCAATAAGTCTAAACACTGATTTGAAAATGACATATTTCTGGTTTCTCTGGTAATGTCCTCTTAATAGCAATTGTTTTGCTGGACTCTTCATAAAATTATGACGAATTAACCATAGAAATTTAACTGTCCAGACGCAGACTATTTTAAATCAATTATCAATCACTAACAAAGACATTTCTAACCGCTCGATGAATGTAATAGTACGAGTACATACTGATAAAATTCGGCAATTTACGAAAATTTCAAATAAGAGTAGAAAATATAAAAAATTGAACAAAGAAATTTTTAGGCTGGCAACACCAATTTATTTGTCAAATATTCTTTAAAAGTGCAATGACACTAAAAATTCAAAACACCGTACACACATTTAAAAAAACATTTTTTTGTTCTTAAAAAAAAATTAAATCGAAGAAGCACTATTGTGAAGGTACCTAAAAATGACATAAATTTGACTAAATTGTGTTTTACAAAGTGATTAGCTTTCATTTAATTTAACATAGATTTGAATTTAACAGTAGGCGGAAAGGAAGAATCATTAGTGGTGAGTTTAGTTACACTTCTTTTAGATCTGAATGAGTTAAATATATTCAGATCTAAAATTAGACGCATGATCTAAGGCCCGGGCAACGCTAGGTACTTAAGCTAATATTAAATAAATGTGAGCAATTTCTAAAGTGTGCTTTATATTATTTATTAGAATATCGTTATTCTTCATTATGTATACATAAAATTGAAAACGTATAGTAATAGTATACCTATATACAATTCTTATCTTGAGATCAGTGGGTATCTGTATTTCAATAAAAAAATTTTTTCACTTTTATGCCTTTTTAATTTTGAATAAAAATGTAGGTTACATAGCTTTAGATTAACAACATGATTATACTTTTAGTATTGCCATTTGGGCAACGGTGGCGCCCTCATTTATTTTCTACACTTATTTGACAGACTTTGTATATTTAAATAAAAGTAAGAAAATAGATGTTGTAAACTAAAAATAATAATAAGTAACATTGGAAGTGTGCAGAATTTTGGGAGGAGGGTATGGGTGCTGCCGTCCGTGGAACGATTTATTGGATAACCAACACCTCTGCCATAGGTCACCCTAAGTGATTCGCTACGTTTGTTGACTTAGTAGGGGTGCCCGGGTTGATGGATTGAGGTTTGTCAAGGTCTTGGCGGCTGATTTTAATGCCCACCTGCTGCGTGGCAGGCCGGATCGAGAGAGACTGGTAGAGGAGGTATTTTAACTTCTCCATCCAGAATCGCTTGCAGTGCAATTGAAGGGATGGATTCATACGTATAGCACTCCTAGACACACTGACCCCCAGGTTCTACTCAGCCCTCATACCTATTTCCTTCCCAGAACTTCATCTTCTTTCTTTCCTTAAAAAACCCTCCACACAGCATCCCCAAAGATAGGCCTTGAGAAATGTTATGTTCCTCATGGCCTCCTGTGTGGAGCTGACGTAAAAAAAATCAGAAGGTCCTCGATAGCTGGAGAAATCTTAATTTAATTTTCGAAATAGAAATCAAGATTTTAAAATTAAAAAAAAAAGTGAAATACCTGGATCTCCTCATCACGTCATCATCGTTAACTCAACTATGCCTGAAATTGACCGTCCAAGGTAGGCCATTACTTTTTTGCATTAGCTCCACACAAGAGACCCTGAGGAAAAAATCCCTCAGGGCCTATGTCATCTTTGGGGATGCTGTGTGGAGGGTCTTTTTAGAGAAATAACAAATAACTTCTTTGATAACCTACCAGTAGAAATTAGAAGCATTAATAACAAGGTACAATTGTTGAATTCTATTAAAAAGTATTTTAGAGAAATAATCAATGGGAAAACTGCTGCTTCCCCTATTTCCACATGAATGTCACATTAAAAACTATACCTGTTTTTCTTTAACTGAGTACATGGATTTTTATGTTTTTTAGTTGAAGGGCCTTGATTATGTGATTTCTGTATATTAACTATGTATTAAATGTATCTACCTATATATGTGACACAAGTGACTGTATTAACTGTACATATGTGAAATGTAAACTCTACTTCCATCCACATGCAAATGCTTTTAATGGAAGATAAGTATTATTATAATATGTTCCATTTTCTTAAGATCAATAAATAAATAAAAAATAAAATAAATAAAGGGGATGAAGTTCTGGAAAGGAAAAAGCTATGAGGGGTGGGTACGAATCTGGAGGTCAGTTTATCTAGGAGTGACGGACACATAAATCTATCTCGCACACTGCAGTGCTCGGTAATGGGTCGAGAGAGTTCAGCTGAACAAGTCTAGGGTAGGTCACGTAGAGGTGGGCGAACGCAATGGTCGCCAAGATCTAGACAAACCTCTCTCCTTGAACCCGGGCACCCCTGCTAAGTCTCCAAACCGGAAGCGAACCACTTGAAGTGACCCATGGCAGGGATATTGGTTATACAATAAATGGTTCCCGGGCGGCGGTATCCAACCCACCGATGCTATCGTGGAGATTCAAGGATCTGAAGCCCCACGTGTTTGGTGCCGTTTTCCGAGTAGTTTCTAAATATCCGCTAAATGGAAGTCGGTCCTCCTGTCAACAATCTAAGCGGTTTACCTGTGGACTGGGTTGCCAATTCGCAGAGAATTTCTCGAATTGCGGGGAATTTCTAAGAACGTAAGCTGATTGGGTATTTTTTGAGGAGAATCTTTATGCTGGGAAAATGTGGGGATTCTACAATATGTATATGTGAACTAACGTAGCGGACATCGATGAAAAGAGCATTTCCTGATTCCAACCATATTGAAAAATAATATTTAAGATTACAAATAAGAATGTACTATAATTTAGTTATCTTAATTTTCGAATAAATTTTCTAATTTTAATTTAGCCTGAACGAAAGAGAAAATCCGAAAATGACACCATTATAAAAAAAATATTATTTCAATAGAATTATGTCTTATTTTTCTGCTAAAGGAAGTTGTGAGGAATTTGAGCATAGGTATTTTAGAACACATGAACTGGCAACAATGCAATGAATATTTTACCGATGCTGGAATATTTTCCTTGCATCAACGTAGTCTCAAATACGTATGAGAATTTTATAAAAAAATAATAAAAAACTTGTAAATACTTTGTTTTGAAGTAGAACTTTATAAAAAAATTAATACCTACCTAACATATAAATACTTTGTTTTGAACAGTTTGATGTAGGTGCCACACGCAAAGATAAAAGCGCGAGCACATATCTGTTGAACCGCGAGCGCTTATGTGTTGTACTGTCACACGACACGACGCTATCAAATATTTCTTTCGATGGTAGGAGAGAAGGTCAGATGAATTAAAGAGCTGTCGAGAAATTTCATTTCTTTGTACTGGATGACAGCTGTCATCCGCATATTTACCTAGCTCCGTAATTAAAATGACCCCCTCTCCTGTTTACGGCAGCGGTTCCGTCAGATTACGGTGCATAATTTTCAACTTCGAGCGCATAAACTGCTTTTAGGTGTGACAGGTCTGATGGGATAATTGTGCCTGCGATGATCTTTTACGTTTTATCTTTTATCTTCGCGTGTGGCACCCGTCTTATTTCACATGTACATTTGTTACTTAATTTTTGTATATCTGCTACCAGTTTTAACACATCCCTATCATTCACTAGCAATCTTAAAAATTATACAAGTACAAAATAATCTTTACATAGTATAAAATGAAGTCGCTCCCACTGTATGTGTGTTTAGATCTTTTAAACTACGCAACGGATTTTCATGCGGTTTTCACCAATAGATGGAGTGATTCATGAGGAAGGTTTTTAGGTATATAATTTGTCAAGGTATTGTGTAAATTGGTTGAAATAGGGCTGGTGAGCCGGCGGTTTGGATTTGATTTAACGATGGCGTTGATGTAAAGGTTGGATAATGGAGTGGCGTTGTGTTTCGTTAGCCACAACAACGTGTGTTCGGATCTGCTAGTAGCTGATTAATAAAAATTAAGTAAAAAATATGCAAGTCGAATAAAACCTTTCAAAACAAAATGTCTGTTCTTGGGTATTAACTATGTAGCAATACTACATAGTTAATACCCAAGAAATTCCAAAAAAAAAACCGCCTACAACGAATTTAAGCTTCTCCGCTTTCAACATACAGCTACAGTTTAGTACCGCATGCACTAGCAAAAGCTTTTAGTTCGGGTGTAAAAATGATCACATCCATTATCATGTTTCTCGAAATTTAAAGACTTCCCTTTCAGTCTTTTGTATCGCGTACGGGGAACTTTATGTGCTGAACGACACGCCAACACATCCGTGTGTGAATGGGACATTAGGCTTTCAATTTTGGCGACATTTCAAAAACGGATTTGTGTATGAAATATATGTAAAGCCGCCAAACACGTGGTTCCGTTGTGTTCCATAAATACACCGACAATGGAGTTTGCCTTCATGGAAATGCGTCTTTATTTGAGAATGCTATCTGTTTTGTAACCATTTCAATATTTTTCAATATTGGCAATACTGGACTCACCTAACTAAGCTGGTAAGTTTTAACATTACTTCTGAAAATAAAATTATATGTACATTAAGGTGGGTCACGACTATATGGGAACAATAAATCTTGTTTTGATTTGTCTAATAGTTAAAAAGGGTCTTAAATGAAGATATAAAATCACGTATTTTTTAATAATATTTAAGTATCATCTTCTTACTCCGGATTGACTTTGAAATTTCACATAATAGAGAAAAACCTACCCTTGTTAAATCTTAAAAAAATGTTAGACAAACCATTAAAAATGAACTATTTTTCAATAAAATACGAAATAGAGGGAATATTTTCATTTATTTATTTAAAAACACATATGAATATAATTCAAATTATCTCAAGGCAGTGTATGCAAATACCTGCAAAATCCTTCTTACTCTCAAATTTCAGTATTATTTTGCGAGACTCAATCTTGGGACTTTTTGTAAATGATTTGGTAAATATATACTAAATTTACTATGGAAGATTACAAAAAATAGTTTAAGTTTAAAGGATTCATAGTAAAATTTATATACACTAGAAATAATCCCTTAAAATGAAAATTTTGAATTGAATCCGGTGGAAAAAGATCTAATCAGAAATTTTTAATTTTTTAAATACGTCGTCCCGTTAAATAACCCATTTGGCACCCTTTTATCGCTCTTCGAATTTAAAAATTACATTTTTTTAAAAGACCCACCTTAATGTACATATTGTACATGCCTACATATTTTATTTAATATCTATAAAATATTTGTTAACACTATAAAGGACGGGAACTGTTTGATGCCTATAAATTAATGCAGAAACCGTTTTTTTATTTTATTTATTCACGTTCTCCATAAAACGATTAATATATGTAGGAGAAAATTACACATTTGAAGTATAGATAGTCATGGAGGGCTGTTTTTTTATTATTTTATGACAAGCCTCAAAAGATAGTTGCTGAACTATAGTAAGTCAGGTTGAAAATATCGATGTTTAATGCAGTTGAGTCGTTCTGTTGATTGGCGTGTTCTTTCGGAGCGTAAAAAAGTACGAGGAATCTCCCACGAGCATACTTGTTAGGCACAACTTAATTCCATATCAATTGCTATGGACTATGGTGGTTTATCCTACGGCAATTGCTATGGACTTAAGTGCTTTATCTTTTAAAGTACAGTATTAATGAAAGCCTCTGTTCAAACTTCAAACCGGTGAATTTTTCTCAGAACTGTCTCTGCATTACCTCTTCTGTTCCATCTCACTTCTTGCGTCAGTAAATAATAAATTAATTTCAATTTAAGCAAGAATCTGGGTTTAAAGCTTCCAAATTCATAAATTGAAGGGTATAAATAATATATAACTGAAGATGACAGTTTTTTTTCATTGTTCGTTTTTGGGATGTTATGCCGTGTTGCGCTATCTCCTTCTTTAGCCGACATTTCGGACAGCGTTGCAGTGTCCATCATCAGGGCAGATCCGGTAGATCACATCTCGTCGGATCTACCGGATCTGCCCTGATGATGGACACTGCAACGCTGTCCGAAATGTCGGCTAAAGAAGGAGATAGCGCAACACGGCAATAACATCCCAAAAACTAACAATGAAAATGCTTTTGGCCGTGAAAATCTAAAAACTTATCGAAGGTGACAGTATTTAAAAAAAAATTGAAACCTGTCTATGATCACTTGGTGCAATAATTTTCAAATTGCACAATATAATCAGTAACTAAAAATAATAATAAATATTTGTATGTAGTTCACATGCGGTAGAAATGAAGCCTTCAGAAATCCAAAGTAGACAAGAGCGGGAAGGTTACGAAGCACTGTACAAAGGGGAGACCGATAATTTAATCTTTTCGTTCGCAGGCTTAATCCTGTAGATGTACGTGTGTGTCTCTTTTTAGCGTCGCTTTTTCGTTTCTTCGAGTTTTTAAATCACAACGGTGCTAAACACGTTTTCACTTCAAAAATATTTTTCCTGCACTCCAACACTTATTACCTACGAAATTGTTTTTTTAAAGTGAAAACTTTTTTAGCAACGTTGTGATTTGAAACTCGATGAAACGAACACGTACATCTATAGGATTTAGCCTGCAAGTGAATGAGATAGTGTGTATAATCGGTCTCCTCTTTGTGCGGTGCGTCGTGGCCTACAGGTCTCCTCTTTGTGCTGCTCTTAGTGGCCTCCCAACTTTTGTCTAATTTAGTTTTCTGAAGGTTTCGCTTCTCTGATTTTTTTAAATTGACAAATAGACTCCGTGTTTGTTACAATCTTGTCGGTTTGTTTTTTGTATGTAATATGTTACAAACGTTACGAAAATTGAGAAAGGGTTTAAATGTTAAGCTGTTGTTACTAATTCAGTAAATTTGAAAATTTGTTAGCTTTTGTTAGCATACTTGTATGAATGTATGATATTTTAACTCATATTACTAGCCAAGATCTTTATGTACTTGTGTCTTTCACAGTGTTGCTACCCTGCGTAAGAGGGACTCTCTTAATAATTTAGTATTAGCTAGTAGATAGGTAGAGGATGCAGGAAGTGAAAATTAATTCAAACCAAAACAAAACGTCAATTAAAAAGGCTTCGACCAATATTTGCATTATTTATATGAATTTGCTAAATGATTTTTGGAATTTAATTAACATAAACGACGAAGTTAATATTGAAATATTTGCTGTGATGTGATATGATTTTATATTTTCTCAAATATTACTATAAATCACGTAATAACCGTTTTATTGGGATCGCAGTGGATTTCATCAGATATTTTGTATTACCGGTTGAACCGATTGGTAAGAATATTGTGTTGACGGCACTCTTGGGAATAAGAGGGAAACGAAGGGATAGGTATTTTATTCAAAGGGCAAAGAAGATTCTGGGTGAGAGATCATTTGATTTCACAGTATGCCATTAGCAAAGTTGCCACAAGTTGTGTTTATCGTCAGGAGTTACTGAAACAATTTACAATTTTTGGGTTTTTAATGGGCCCTTTGGCCCTGGGTTCGAGTCCCAGTGGAACCAATATCTTTTTCTGATTTTTCTGTCTCCAGATTTTCGATTGAGTTTTGCTAATATTGTCTTCATTTAATTAAATATAATAATTTATTTATTGTCTTTACAGGATGTCCGTACTATTTTTGTCCTATTTTCTTGTTAGCTTAGGTAAGTTTAGGTTAGGTTTAGTTTTAGTAGATATATCGCAGGGGGATGTTTGGTTTTTAGGATATTTTGATGGAGGATATTTTGTCTGGGATATTTTGTCGCGGGATGAAAACGCACGTTACCATAAAAATCATTTAAGTTTCATTCCTCGTTTGTGCGATGACCGGACAACTCAGAATCATGCAACCTCAACAACTACTTTGATAAATCATTAAAAGTGATGAAAAAATATATTTTAAAAAATTGGTTAAATTGGTTATGTTATAAACTATTTTTCAATATTTTTTTTCATAACTGTTATTGTCTTTTCAAAGAAGTGTTAAAATCGCATGATTCTGAATTTTCAATGGAACCCGTTTATAGAAATAGAATCTGTATTTCGTATTTTTATTATTACTAAGTATATAAAATATAAATAGAAATCCGTCGGTGAACTAAGAATAAATTTAGCATTCAGAATTTTGTTTTATATTGTGTATTGCGTTATGCGACTTTTCATCCCGCGACACAATATCACCGACAAAATATCCCCGGCAAAATATCCAACGGCAAAACATCCTCCAACAAAGTAACTACTTAAATCTAACCTAACCTAACCCAGCCTAAAAAAATGGGACAAAAATAATACAGACATCCTGTAAAGACAATAAATTATTGTTCGAAAATAGTAAAATGAGACAAAAATAATATAGACATCCTGTAAAGTTAGATTAGGATAGGTTTTAGTTGATATTTTGTTGTAGGATGTTTTGTCCGTTCAAAACGACGCTACATAAATTAGCCAAGTTATATTAAAGTGTATTTGCGGCACGTTTCAGAGTGGAAAATACTCTCAGTATCGTTCTGGTTTAAGACCACCATTGAAAATTGAAATGTTGCTTGAAATGACATTAGCCGTATTTGGTGACCAGATCTGCATGACCAGGTACTTCCCCTACCCCTTATCTTATTCTTTTCTCTTTTAGGTCCTTACCTTCCTCTTTCCCGTCTCCACTACCATTCCCCTCTCCACTACCTTCAGACTCACAACATACCCCAATTGAGGATGCCATAATCTCCAGACGATTCCAGACGGGAGCAGCCGGGACTCGTTTGAGGTATTCACATAAAAAGTGCTAAGTGATTTGCTTAGTAAAGCTCGATACGCCTGGAGCGTTTTTGTGCATTTGAGGAGTGTTCAGTCAAAATTTCGGCTCAACAGTTGATCAGTAAGATTGGAAACAACGGCCGTAACTAGCTGACTCAAGGCATATTAATTAAATAAGCAATAGAAAGAGAAGCCGCGTTCGAAGGCTTCGAAACCTATCTTCGTGACCACTTCCAGTGCGTTGTGTCTTTGTCGGGCTTGGTAGGGTGAAGATTTCTCTGACAATATACAACCTCCGAAAGGAGAAAAGAAAGAAAAAAATGAATGCACTCTTTCTACAAGAAGATAATATGGTTTTATTTAAATGCTTATCGCGCGATATTGGTACTATCTTAACCCCTCATACCTGAATAATACTTCGTCAGAGAGTAAAAATACCAATGTTTTGCAATGAAATCCAAATAAAATGGAATATTTCTGAATATATTCGGAAACTAAAAACAGTTTTGAAAAGGTAATGAAATAAATAATAAAGGTTTGTAATTCAAAATAAACATTATTTATTGAAATTTAAAATTTTTTAATTCAAATGTAAGTAAGTTTTAAAAATGGCTCACCTTACGTTTTTTCAACAAAAATTACTGATAATTATCATTATAATGAATAAAAATAAAAACACTCTCATATTTTTATAGGCGAATGTATTATAAACGCTAGCGTTGACTCAATTTTATGTCGTTTTGGGTAAAAATATTAATAAAAAAATTCTAAAATTTCTTTTTTTTTTCAATTTGCGGTTGAAATTTTGGTTTTATAAAGGTGAACATTTAAATTATTTTACGATTCGTTTTTAGATAGGTACATATGTAAAGCGTGGTATTTTCTCTTTCTAACAACGTTTAGATCATATTTCTAACCATTATAGTAAGGGAGACGCAACGATTTCTATAAGACCTAAATGAGTTGATTCGAAAACCAAAAAAATTAGCCTGAAATGACTGAAGTAAACAAAACCTAGTTAGCCATATCGTAAGAGTGTACTTTAGACCACACGACCGTGAAGTAAAACTTCACTAACTTATATCTCCCTCTCAATTTCCGTTCCCCTCGCCCGACCATTCGCCTCGCCCGATCACATTTTTCATAACGCTCTCGTCACGCATTCACCAGCTTACTCCCGAAGTCAAGGGTGCGTAAAGGCCCGATCACCGTTCGCATCACACTTTTCGTAATGCATTCGCCAGCTTACTCTCCAAGTCAAGCGTGCGTAAAAAAGTTTTATTCCAAAATATCTTAATCTTGAAACATTTTTCTAAGAGACCAATGTGACATATCCCTTTTAGGGCTGAGAAGAGTTGCTTCTATTATTGAAGAAATGGGTTCAACATTAATGGATTTCTCGTGTCTTAGAGTCATTAGTTTTGATACTTCTCTTTGCGTTAAAGTGATGATGTTCGAGCAAAAGGGAGAAGAAACATTATAAATCCTTATAAAGACTTATTTGATCAATGCTTACAGCATATTAATATTGTGTTTCTTATTTACTCTTAGTTCTAGGTGCTGACAGATATTTTTCTCCAGATCATATTTAGTGACCAACCAAAGGTTCGGTTTCGGTTTCGGCAAGTTTCGGCAAAAAAATCTACTTTCAATGTCAAATCCATGGTATACAACTTTAAACATACATCGAGTGGATAAATAATCATGTATATTTACAGTATTTCGTGTTTTAAACTATTTAAAATCGGCGAAACTGGCCAGATACCCAATTGAAAAAGCAATTGAGAGTCATAGAAAATCACACACATCTGACAGGATATCTCGTTCGATACGAGTATCCATCTCGATCCCACAAAAGATATAGAATCGCTCTGCATTATACAAACTAGACAATGTAGGTACTTTTAAAAAAAGAAAAACTTACAGACATAGAATATTTTCTTCTGTTACAGGTGGTAAAAAAATCTTTAAAATCGGTCCAGTTTTGGAGGAGAAAAATGGAGATTACAAAACCACGATTTTGACGATTTTATTTAGATGTTATCAGCCTGAGGTGCATTTATCCCTTCAAGGGGTAACAACGATAGTGACAGCAATAGTTTGGATAAATACTATAACTGAAATGTCACGGCGACCGTGTTTTCTCTAAAACTAACATTTTTAGACAGACAGACGGCCGGCGTGGTCTGGGGATAACGCTCTTGACTCGCAATCCGAAGGTGGCGGAGTCGAATCCCGGCGCGCGTGTGTAAATAACTTTTATTTGAATAAATTGTGTCATTTCACAATCATTTCATTTAAAATAATGTTTAGAATATTTGCGGCACGTTCCAGAGTGGAAAATACTCTCAGTATCACCCTGGTGTATGGCCACCATTCAGAATTGAAAAGTTGCTTGAAATGGCGTTAGCCGTGTTTGATGACCAGATCTGAATAGCCAGATACTTCCCCACCTTCCTCTTCCCCATCTCCTTCCCCTCCCCGCTAACTTCAGCCTCACAACATACCCCAACTGGGGATGGCATAGTCTCACTGGCTCCAGACGTGAGCTGTTTAAACTCTTGTGAGGCATTTATATAAAATTTTAAAAAGTTATATCCTATATATATAAAAGTTATATAAAGTCAGACCTTCACAGTCCGCAACATTAAAAATAACTAAATTCTAAATAATAATATAAACCACGCTGTAAGTTTTTGTTATTTCATAAAAATTCTCCTTTCCAAAAAAGTGTCCTGAATTTTCTTTTTGTCTTTTAAAATTGTCTTTTAAAATAAAAATCAACTTTAATTTTGCCACTATTCTTCTCATCGTATAATGTAAAATCAACTGTATTGGAAGGTAGCAGATGTAGCAATGTCCAGAGTTTTAAATATAGTGTCCTCCGCGTGCAAAGTCGTATCATCTCTAAGCATTATCTTTCTAATAAAAGTGTGTTTATCAAAAAATACATATTCCCAATTATGTCGTCTGCGTGCAAACTGTATCTAAATTAATATTTATTGTTAAACAGTGTTAATCTCAAGTGACCTCCCAATCAAGTTTGTTCCTGTACATTTTCTGACTGTACAGAGTATAAATAAAACAATATAAATATGTACATTAGGGTGTATCGATTTTTAAGTTTTTTTTTGTTTTCAAATTCCAAGTTAAAAAAAAATTGCTACTAGGCGCCACATCTTATCACAAAACATTTTGGATTTTTAAAAAAAAATTTAGGTCTCCCGCACAAGGCTTAAAGTTTAGAAAATTTACTAAAAAAGTCAATTTTTACAAAAATATTAAAAGAATCTAAAACACTTTTATTCTAAGCTGCAAGTTAAAATTACTCTAACAATAAGTACCAAAAACGTTAAAAATATTATTTAAAAAATTTATAACTTCATGTAGGTCGCATAAGGCCTAAAAGTCGTAAATTTCAGCCAACTTTTGAAATTTCGCAGTACTTTGATATTTGTATTGTTCATAGTTCAAACCTTAAATTTGACTTAAATCTGATTGAGCTTGGTTGGAATTATTGTAATAAGCGAAATAGCGTGAACTTAAATGTCGTCACTGCTGAAAACCAAGAGGCAGTAATCGACAAATCAAAAGTAGTACGTGAAAGACTTAAGTCTCGTAAAGAAGCAAGCTCAACTCGAACCTCCGATCTGTTGGCTATTTTTTTTTTTTTTTTTTAAAAGAAAGACAAACATTACCGGGTTACGAATAACCCAACAATGTTTGAAAATCTCCTACTACCACCACAGAAATCCAAAAATGTTGCTTGTATTGTGATGGAGGACTTAGCCAGCCGAGGAATCGAACATGCGATGCCTGGGTGGGACCCAAGTGCTATGCCCACTCAACCACTGACCGGTCACTTTAATGGTAGTAAAGACGAAACCATAACAAAAGAAATAGTAGTAATCTATATCGGAAGAACACATCTCTATTGTTAAAGAACCTGGTTCCAAATATTTCGGTCATGTAACTGCCATAAATGGAACAGGAAAGGAAATCGTTACATCACTTGTTAAGTATTGTGAAGAAAAAACTGCCGACCTGAAAACACTTAAAGCTATCGGTTGTGGTGGTACGGCAACAAACACAGGTACTTCAAAGGGAGTAATAATCTTATTTGAAAATAAAATAGAATAGCCACTGCAGGCAGTTGTGTTGTCTACTACATTTGAACGAATTACCATTGAGAAAAATTATGGTTGCTCTTGATGGACCAACTTCTGGACCGAATACATTTAGTAGGACTATTGGTAAACAACTTTTAAGCTGCCAAAATCTGGAAGTTGTAAATTTTGTTGCAATTGAAAGCGATATACCAAAGGTTGATCTTAAACAGTTGAGTACAGACCAAAAGTATCTGAACGAAATATCCAAAGCTGTATCAACAGGCACATGTACAGAAGAGTTGGCCAAACGAAACCCCGGCAACATCTCGCACGCCAGGTGGCTTTCTCTGGCAAATCGAGTCCTTCGTTTGTATGTAGCCATCGATGATCCGACCCCTCAGCTAAGAAAGCTTGCAGAGTTCATAATGAAGGTCTACATACCATCATGGTTCTCAATTAAGTGCAATCCCCAAATCCCGCAAGCTTCCATTCATTTTTTTAAAAATGATTCTTTTCAGCAATTACTTGGAAGATGAGCTAAGAAAAGTCTTCCATGCAACGTTACAGAGAAATGCTTTCATGGCTCACCCAGAGCATGTTTTGATAGCTATGCTGTTCGATGAACGAAAACATATCAGAGCCTTGGCTTATAAGATAATCCAGAAAGCTCGCCCAACCGAAAGGAAAGGGGTAAGGGTAATTAAACCTCCTCAGATCAATTTTGATGCGAAGACTATATAGATATGATTGACTGGCAATCCACTTCAGTAACCGAACCCACTCTTGTTATTGATATGAGCCTAGAAGAGTTGGAGTCAATTGCGGAAACTGGCAAAAGTGGAAGGGTTGAATTTAGAATTCCTTCTCACACTCAAGCGGTGGAACGAATTATCAAGGAAGTCCCAGAAGCTTCGAAGCGAGTATGTGGGCTGATCGAGAGAGATGGTTTTATCCGTGCCAGACTGGAAGACCGTAAAGAGCTACCTACGTTCGAGACCAAGAGCCAGTACAAAACCTCTGCAAAGGATTAGAATTTAAGTAAGTTTTTTTCACTATTTTGTAGTTATAATGTTTCTAAATAACGTCTTTATCATACTGTTTGCCATGTTAAATTGAAATTTCATTTGGGAACTGTAATAACATTTATAAAATTTAGTAAAAACCACTAGGCCTATGTAAATACTATACATTACTTTGATTTAAGGTTTTGAAGCCAAGATGAAAGGACGATTACTTAAACATGTCAGTAAATTTGCAGTAGAACAAGAAAACTGCCACTCATGTCGTATGGAAAGTAATCAGCAAAATTTTGTACTTAGTTATTATACTACATTTTATGACATGTTATAACCTTTTTTACTTTTTGTAATAAACAACAGTAATAGCAAATAACATTAGTTTCTTTCAACACCTTTCTCATACAATTTACACCTTCCAACTATCTTTTTTCAGGTATAAAACATATTATATATATATAGTATATATGTGGTATACATTTTTACTATATGTATATATGAATTATGTACATATATGTATTGTCTCATTTTATGCCTTCTGTAAGAAAAGTACAATTAATTCCGGTGGTTTAAACTTAAAAAAAAACATGGTTCATATACACAAAATTAGAAAATTTCATCAAAATTAACAAACTTTAGGGCTTGTGCGGGAGACCTAAAATCCATTTTTTATTAAAAAAAATCTTTCTTACTTATTTTTATGCCCTAATATTACTGTTTTTTAACTTGGAATAAACACAAAAGTAAAGATTTTATTTTTTAAAATTTTAAAAAAATTTGGTATTTTTTGAAAAAAATTAAAACTTTAGGCCTTGTGCGGGAGACCTAAACATTTTTTTTTTAAATCAAAAACTTTTTGTGGTAAGTTGTGCTACCTAGTAGCAACTTTTTTTCAACTTGGAATTTGAAAACAAAAAAAAAGTTTAAAATCGATACACCCTAATGTACATTTTAACGCAGCATCACATTCATTGGTCAAATCATTGTACACATAGTTTCGTATCGGTGATCGATGAACCTTTGGATGCAATTTATCCATAAGTTGTTAGTTTTTCAAACTATAGTCCAGTAAAGTTAAACATCTTAGAGGCTTTTCGTTTAGTTTGTAAGTCAGCTGTGTTCGGGTGTGTTGGTCTTATATAAGTTAATAAGTTATAATGCATGTTCATTGTTGTTAAATAACTGTCAGTATACAATGCACAGATTTTATTGTAACATGTAATAAAGACAGAATCAACGATGCGAAGTTACAGTGTTTAAAAATAATGGACAAGTGTCATATTGATGTGTTGAAAAATTAAGGTAAAACGTATTTCATTTTATTAGAAGATTTTATTTTTTGTTTTTGCCGTTCATTATCTAAAAAAATTGTTTTAATTTCGTAAGATTTGGTGATTTTAGCTGTTGTTCAGTTTTTTTATGTGTTATTCCGGGTTTTGTGACAGCTGATCCGCCGGAAACATATAATTTTTGAAATATAAAAATTTTGCATTCAATTATTTATTTTAGTTTTGGAAAATGGCTAACCTTCCGTTTTTTTTCTAAATAAAATTACGGATACCCGTAAAAAATAAAAAACATACATATTTATAAAAGTTATTGTCACCTCACTTTTTGGTCTTTCCATACGAAAATAATTAATAAAAAACTCCCAAAGTTTCAAATTATTTTTTTCAAATTGCGTTTTAAGGGACAAATATGGTCTCCTGTGATTAAACGGGTTAATTGAAACCGGTCACTATTTTGGATTTGTTCATGAAGTCCTGGGAAGACATAAAACGCATAGAGCACACCTAATTATGGAGACAATTGAAAACTTCAAAAATCCCACTAATAAAATAATGGCGACGGGGCTAAGCTGGATATTTTTGTGGTCCGGCAATTGATGGCTACACCAAAACTAAACACAGAAAACCATTTTAAATTATACTGTAATACTTACCAACTATTAGCTGGCAACACGGTATCACATCTAAATACATAAGTATTCATACCATACTTTTCGATTACACCACACTATTCTGCATTGATCTACACCATAGGTTCTCAACCTTTTTTTGCCCACCGCCCACTTTGACAATATATTTTATTCTAGCGCCCCCCAATTGCTTTTACATACCATCTTGGGGGGGGGGGGGGGGCGATATTTTTTTACATACTAGGTACCTAGTATGTAAAAAATAGTCGCGAATCTGAAACAGCTATTGCCACGATTATATTTAAACGTGTAATTACACTGTAATATTAACATGTAATCATAAGAAAGGCTATGACTCGTATCCTATTTCTGAGAAGAAGATTGTTTCAATGAGAACAATTAAAACACATACTTAATTATATAGAGAAGTATTTTTATTAACGTTGAAAAGATATTTAATTTATAACTTATCTACTGAGATGGTTGAATTTGATGCGTTTTAAGAAGTTTGTATATATTAGGCTCGATAATACTTAAAAACAAACGAGGGTCGCCGCGTTCAGTAATATGGAGCCTATTTCTCTTTTTAGTTACCAACGTTCCTACAGCACTGAATCCACCTTCAGCTAAATAAGACGATGGGAATGCTATTAAAAATCGTTGGACTATAGACCATAATCCTGGGTACAGTTGCAAAATCGGCTTCTGCAGCCAAAACTCTTGGTAGCCAATCTTAAATTAAATTTGAATTCCTCATTTGTCGTCAGTTCTATTAGTTCTTCTTCTAACTGTGATGATCCTGCTATGTAGACATTTGAAAAAGGATCCAAAACCCAGTCTGGTATGTCCATGTTTAAAATATCCCGGAACCGTTCCTTGAAATCATTGTGGAGGTTTTCCAATTGTTGACAGTAAACAAACAAGTCGTTGTTCTTGAATGATACTGCTGATAAATTTGGGAAATTATTAAATTCTCGTCTGCCAATATTTCTTTTGTATAATAGCAGTTTGGATACAAAAGCTGCAACGCAATTTTTTATCTTAATCAAATTTAAGTCGTCGCCTCCTTGAAGTTGGAGATTGACATCATTAAACAATTTATACAGGTCTGTCAAGTACGCAATATTGTTCTTCGATGAGGTGAGGTTGTCGCGCAATTCTGTGTCTTTGTTTCCTAGGAACTCTATCACAGACTCAAATAGATTGTAAAGTCAAGTCAAACAAGAACCTTTTGACAGCCAGCGCACCTCTGTGTGAAGCAGCAATCGGTTGAAATCTTCATCATTGGCAATGCAAAGCTGACTAAATAATCTGTCATTCAATGAGTTACATCTAATTTTATTAACTGCTCTGATAACATATTGCAGTGATGTATGGAGGCGTTCACTCAGATTTTTCGCAAACAAATGCTGGCGATGAATTACGCAATGCACAGCAAGCAAGTCAAGAACTTTATTTTTTAAGCACCCTATGAAGCCTTTGTGATGCCCTGTCATAGCTGGGCGCCATCCGTAGCAGCTGACAAAATATTATTAAAAGGAATTTTCTTTTCGTCACAAAACTTTTACAGTGTATTAAATATGATTTCTCCTTTTGTATCTGTTTCCAAATTTGTAACAAACAACAGTTCTTGACATATTTTCTTATCTTTGATGAACCTCACGTATGCCAATAACAATGCTTCATTGGTTGGTAAAGTGGACTCATCCAGATGAATTGAAAATCGACAAGACTGCAGATGATTGCACAATGATTCTTCAATGTTTTCAGCCATTTCATCAATGCGTCTTTGCACAGAACTATTGCTCAAAGGAATTCGGTAATATCTGCAGCTGGTTTATGAAGCACAGTGTTTACTTCTTTTACTGCTGGTAAAATTAAATCTTCCCCAATAGTATACGTGGTTTGCCTGTTTTAGCAATCAATAATGAGATATTGTACGAAGCTCGAAGTCCATCATTGTCTTGCTTAGACGCTGTTGAAAATTGTTTTGATATAGTTGGCTGAATTTTGTACTTCTTTTTCATGTCTTGAAAATAGGTCACATCTTTGTCTTTCTTATCCGGGTGGATTTTATTGATATGATCTTGAAGCCTAGAAGGCTTCATCGCCTCATTTGTAAATGTTTTTCAACAAATAAGGCACATTGACGATTATGGATTTATGGGATTTTCGATAAATCCGTATTTAATATAATCCACACCATATTGACGTTTCTTCTTTTTTACTTCCGATATGGGTTTTTTAATAACAAAAATTAACCAATAATTAGGTTTACTTTGCTTTATTAGTACGTGATTAGAGTGTTTTGTTTGTCTTTTTTATAACATATTTGTTTACTTGCCAACGCCCCCCTGTGCCATCTAAACGCCCCCCAATTGTCTCTGGATCTTCTACCGCCCCCCTGAAGGTCTCAAACGCCCCCAAGGGGGCGTTATCGCCCACGTTGAGAACCTATGATCTACACTGTAATGCTGTCCGAAACACTGCCTAAAGATGGCAATGCCCCAAAAATAAATTACTATAATGCTTTTGGCTGTAAAAATCTCAAATCACATATATATCAAATATTCCTTTATTCTTAAAAAATATGTTAACTATGCGCAAATAACTTATTTTTTTCTTTTTTCAGATATTCGGTTTCATCCGCAAACTTCTAGAGGACGATTGTTGCGTAGTTGCAAAAAGCATAAGACTATTTTCAAAACGAAGATATAAAAAAATATCAAAGTCAAAATAGTATATTGATTTTATTAAAAAAGACTAAAAATGGAGCATCATAGAGATTCTTCTGAATCGGAAGAAGATATAAATCATGCACTGCTAAACTGTGAACTATTTAAGATTTTACGACAAACGAATCTCGAAGAAACTATCATCGCCGGATTAAAGAACTGTCTGCTAGAAGGAGCAAACATTAACACCCAAAACAAGAGAGGAAACACAGTTCTTCATCTCGCAGTCGAGAAAAGGTACGAGCGGGTCGTCAGATATCTTTTATCGGTTAACAGAATTAGAAGAGATATTAAGAATCGAGAGGGTTTCACTGCCGTGGACCTTGCAAAGCTGGGCTCTCTCGAACACCCAAGTTTTAATCAATCATCTGGCAATACAGATGTGTTTATTGATATGGTCAATATGACTCAGAATGAACCTAGCATCAACATCGAACACCCAAGTTTTAATCAATCAATTGGCAATACACATGTGATCAATAATACGGCCCAGGATGAACCTGGCATCAATGTTGATGAAGGCTTCAAACAACCACTCTCTACGAATTTGACAGTTGATAAAGGATTACGGCTTAGTAATAAGACGTTTTCTAACTTGCTGAAAGCTTGCAATAATTTTTCTCGATCCAGAGTCGAAACACTGAAGTTGGAACCTTTTCCTACTAATAAAATAATGGCGCATTTTGCTTTTTTAGTTTACTCCGAAAGAGGAAATCAAAGCCATGCGGAGTATGAAGAATCTCTGAAATTGCCACAAGAATGGATACTTTTGACCACGGCCAGTAACATCAGTATTTGGAACGGGTATTTCGGAGCTGCTTTTTTGAACCCTAATCTCCAACAAGTTGTGGTAGCTCACAGGGGAACAGTTCCGCTAGACTCTGGCTCGTGGTGGACCAATATGAAGGCAATCCTTTGGAACCAGAACGCTCCTAGAATGAATTCAGCTGTCACGTTCACCGCCATTATCTGCAAAGCGTTGAGCGAAGCCAACAGAATGAAGTACAAACATTTCCAACTTTCTCTGACGGGACATTCGATGGGTGGTTGGCTCGCGCAAGTTTCCGCGTTCACTGCCAAATACCAAGACTGCGAGCGCTTCGTTAAGTTGAAAAATGATCAAGAAGGATTTCTCGCTCACACGGTAGTATTTGACAACCCAGGCTGCAAAGAGATGATGAACAAATTGAGGGAAAGTGCGGATTTTCGGTACGACCGTTCCATCGTTCTGGACCATCTGGATATAACCTGCTACCTGTCTGCCCCCAACAGGATTAACGGATGCAACCTGCATGTGGGAGACATCTACCGCGTTGTTACAGATCTTTCAGAAATAAACTTCGTGGTTAGGAACAGTGCGTTCTATAACTTGAGATCACACAGCATGGAAAAAATGCTGAATACTTTAGAAGGAACTCCGATCATCCTGCAGGTTGTTAACTGGCCGCGTTCGGGAGCTCTGGGGGCGGGGTCAGAGCATAAAGAGTTCTTCCGTGAAGCCAACCCTGAGAACAAGTATCATCCGCAATCCAAAGAAGGCGACTATTACAAAACCATACCCGTCGACAACGAGGTGTGCAACCTCCGGATTTTCTCCCAAAAAGAGAAGAGTTTGCTGGAAACTTGGTCAGCACTGCTAGCATCCAAATTTAATCTAGACCACCTGGATAAACTGGCCGAAGGATTTGGTTTCAAACAGTGCGATGGTCTACTACCCCCGTTTATCATCGACAAAGTGACGAATACTTTGAAGTGTAGCGATAAAAAGACCTTGGACGAAGTCATCAGGCATTGTAAACAACTGATTCGTTGGTTTCCTGAAGATGTGAATAAAACCACAGAGGCACAGGTGGCCAACATACCCACAACTGTCGAGTCCATCTTCCAGGGAAAGTCGCAAAGCTACCTCATCTCCTTGCCCAAAAGCCAGGTGGACTTCCGAGACAGCGTAGAGCTGAAGGGCTTCCTAATGTCCCGCTCTAAGCGCATCCTCTTTATCCAGGCCAAGGACAGTGAGTTCCAAGTCACCAAACTCCTCAACATCTTCAAACAGATTAAGAATGACAACAACAACCAGACTGACTCGCATCTTCAAAAGTACTTAAAGGACAGGTGTCAAACTTTCCTGGAATGGAAGCAGTTGCAAGAACTGGACAAATCAGTAAACATTGAAAGTATCCTGAAATCCGATACGTCCTTCGATAATCTGCTCGTTTTAGAATACAAATCTGAAGGTAATTCCGAGATCAGTGACTCTGATCACAAGTTTCTCGATTCGGTGTTTAAGAAATTAGAACAGACAGACGATAAAAAAATCGTATTGATCTCTTCACGTACAATAAAATTGCCGGAGAGAATATCCACTGAACACCCCGTGGATGAGGTAAACATCACTGATCTCACGATGGATGCGCAGAAGACATTGTTGGAAAAGAAGGTCATCTGCCTGCAAGGGACTGAGATTAGTTTGGCAGAATTAGTAGGTATCCATAATGTAGATAACGCTGCTTCCATCGCGACCTTCAACAGATTGATAGATTCTGACAAGCTGAAACAGTTCATCACGGCAACAGGCACTATGATGCATTTAGGCACAGAGCTCCCTACTTTATCCGATACAGAGGTAGTCTATACCACTCCCGTAAACAAAGTTACCAGTCTCCAACAACTGTACACCCATTTCTCCAACTTGGACGAAAACGCTTTTAGGCATCCATATTTCGTTATCAGCGGTGTCAGTGACAGCCAAGCCTCCGAATATGACTGGAAGGAGGTATTGGACGCGGGAATCAGAAAAGTTGAGATAAAGCTGATTCCGACAAATTCAGAAGACGGGGAGCAATTGTTCAAACAGCTGGTTCACCAGTTTTCCGAACACGTGATAAACTGGCTCCACAGCACTGCTGGACATCTCCTCTGGCAGCAGATCTACGATCCCGGCTTCTATATCCAGAGGCATTTCACTAAGCGGGTGTTCATCGACAACACAAAGATCTCAAAATTCAAGAACAGTCACGATCTGTTCGTGTTTCAGAAATTCGAAGACAAGAAATCGCTGATGCAATCACTCGATGTAAAGAATGACAAAGAATTCTTTAATAATACTCATACAACATTGTCGGATGATGAAGATAACGCTCTCGTAAATAAAAATTATGGTAAAAACATCCACTTTTTTATAGTTGAGGAAAGAGATATCGTGTGGCAACATTCCGTGGGATCTCTGGACGGCCTCAGAGATTGCTTGAAGCACAACGAGAAACAAGTCGTGAGTGAGGAGCAACTGTGTAACGGCAGCAGCAAGCTGGTCATCCTGGCCGATGAGCCCGGTATGGGCAAGTCCACTAGTCTCACCAGGGTGTCTAGTCTCATCAAGTCCTCCTGGATCATCCGAATAGACTTCAAGGACTTCCAACAGCCCATCAGCAAACTTCCTGATGACGTCACCATCTACAACGCTGTCGAATTTCTGTTAACCGAGAGTACCAGCAGCGATTGCGCTGAACGAAATCTGCTGCAGTATTGCCTTCAGAATGACACCTCTATGCAAATCTACCTCCTTTTCAACGGATTTGATGAAATCCAAGAAATACACTCCGGAGAGATTATCAAAAAATGCGCTCAGGAAAAGGCAATCAGACTTTTGAGGTTCTTGAAAAACAACACAAAGGCGAACATTCTTGTTACCACACGGAAGTATTACACCCAAGTGCTGGAAAATGAACTGTCGGTGTTCGAGACTAGATTCAAGAAGGTGGACATTGAACAGCAGAAGGCGTTTGTTGTGAAGTTCTGGCGGTGCCATCTGGCCTTGAACCCAGGAGTCACCGGAGAGCGAGACAACTCATTGCAAGAGTGCGCAAACAACTTGCACCGGAAGGCCACGGACATCCTGGGCAAGGACATTGCCAGCCTCATGGGCATCCCGCTGCATATGCGTATGATAGCCGAGGTTTCTCTCACGCAGGTTCAGCTGTGCGTAGAGAGCGCCGTTTACCGAGACATCGCCCTTCCGTTCAATAGCGTGTTTGATCTTTACGAGATATTCATCAACGCCAAATACGACATCTATTGAAAAGACATGTCTGGTTTCTCGGTCGGGCTGAACGAAGTGAACAGAGGATGGATCGAACGCGAGTTGAAAAAGAAGCACCGCGCGCTCGCATTCAGGCAACTCTTTCCGGATCTGGCCACACACTTCCTGGGAACTGAGCCAACGGATGAAGAGATCATCGAGTTGAACAGAGTGGGTCTTATTCAGTCCGGAGGCGATAGAATAGCCGAGTTCACTCATAGAACCTTCGCGGAATACTTCACGGCGGAGTTGCTGGTCTACTGGTTGGGCAAACCTCGCGGACGCCATCACAAGTACCCTTCTATAGAGGAGTTTCTTCTGTTTAAACTTCTCCTGGAGGCAGAATACAAAGTCAGCCGACAGTTTGTCGACGACCAGCTGCGAATGTCTTCTCCTGCCCTGTGGAACAATCGCTCACAAGTCGCACACTTATGGAGAAAAAAAAAACAGTTTTTCAACCTCGACCACCAGACAGCTTTGCACGTCGCAGTTCAAGAAAATAGAGATTCCATTCTCAGTTATTTGCTCGGCAGTTTTGAGCAAAGCCCATCATCCGATTATTACACCACCTTCGTGACAGCCCACGATCTTAAAGGCGACACCGCGTTGGCTCTTGCAGCCAAGAATGAATCAGTTACATCCATCAAAAAATTGTTAATGCACGTGAATAACGATTCTCAAAGAAACATAATTCTTTCAACGGTTTTCAAATCTCTTCAAAATAAAGAATCGAGCCCGCACATCGAATTTATTATTAAATTCTCGTTAAAAACAAATGGCTGTTGGAAACTTGAGCCAAGTTTTGTACAAAAAAGATGGGATTTAATAAAAACAATCCTCGGTGCCGCTGAAAGCGGTGAACTTCCAACTCTTCAAAAAGCGTTGAACCTTATAGAAGACCGTGCAGAACTACGCCTCCTTTTAGCTGCATCGGTTGATCAGAAGGGAGAGGTCAAGGGAGCCACAGCATTGCACATAGCAGCCAAATCTACAAAATCTGCACAGTTAGAAATTGTTCAATATCTGCAGAAAAAACACGCAGATTTAGATGCAATTGATTCCAACGCCATGACCCCACTATTGCACGCAGCAAACTTGGAAACTGTCAAGTTTCTCATTTTGCATGGTGCAGACTTCACGTACTGTGATCTTTACAATATGACAGTTTTAGCTCGGGCTGCGAAGAACGGCCATTGTGACATTGTGAAGTATTTATACAGTCTGAAGCCCGATTTATTAAACATTTCCGACGCTAACAGGATTACACCATTACAGCACGCAGTCAAAGAGGGACACAATGAAGTGGTAGACTTCTTGTTAGAGAAGGATGCAGATATTAACGTGCAGGACAAGTTTGGGATGAGCGCCTTGTCATGGGCGGCACGTAAGAAGAGACTGACGGTGTTAAAGTTCCTCCTGGAGAAGAAAACGGACATCAACCGGAAGGACCGCTATGAAATGAGCTCTTTGCAGATTGCGATAAAGGCGAGCAGCTGGGAGGTATGCATATTTTTGTATTTGTTTTCATAAGTTCTACACTTTTGCTTGCTAACCTTTATTCAGCGTTAAAATGTATCTCACCTCCGTTCGGCACATTTTTTCGTCTCTCTATACTTTTTAACTCAGTTATATTTGTTCAGTTTTTGGAACAACTCATATAGGTATCATAGAAATGTGTGTCTCCTTTTCTATCATGGTTAGAAAGGCGCTCTTTCGTGAAAACAGAACTATATAAGTTGTCCAAATTTATTATTATTATTTATGATTAAAAGTTTAAAACATATATTTAAACAGTGTAAAAATGATTACAATTTACACCTTTATGAAACCTATATAAATCATAGTATTTTCTCTTTCTAACACCGTTTAGATCATGTTTCTAACCATGATAGTAAGGGAGACACAACTATTTCTATGAGACCTATATGAGTTTTTCCAAACAAAAAAAAACATATTATGCGATAAAAAAAAAAAAATAAACAATCACTTATAATATAGGACGTGGTCTGGAGTGAGCTCGTCCGGAAGTAGCATCACAATTTTTTTTTTGTACAGTACCTATTATTTGTTGAATATTTTCAATAAAAGAGATGATTTTTCACAAAAACGGCACTCTACAAATTGTCCAATTATTATTATTATTATTATCAAACTAATCAGAGATACCTTTATTTTTTTATTTTTGAAACTGAATTATTTAGGCCTAAATATTTTTTTCAATAAACACAACAACTAAATCTCTATTAACAGTATGTAAATAAACGAATAAGATGAAATGTTGTTAATACTATGTTTTGTGTCATACCTACATTCCCGTACAATGACTTTACAGTGATCAGTGACGTCACCATTAAACATTTTAGTAATTTATTTATTTATTGACGCCCTATTGGGCTTTAACATATAAAATACAAATAACATTTATAACAACAGTACATAACAAACTTAAAAAAATATTACAAAATATACAAATAAAGCATAAACTCAATAAAAAAAAATAGGAGTACATACATCTAAAGCTAATTCCACATGGATGACTTTAGAACTCGTAGGTACAACAATTCATATACCTACGAATAACAAAAACATGAAAAAAATCAAAACACATTTATTTTTACTTAATTACTCATATTGGAAAAAGAACAATAAAATAAAACCATAAACAAAAGAAAATCGAAATAAAATAAAATTTACTCATTCATTATTTACATCTAAAAAGTGGTGGACTAATTTGGCTTTAAATGAATCGAAGTTTAAATTAAATATGTCAGCGACATCAGTCAGTTCATTACCCAACCTATGTATTCTTTCTACCGCAGAATTCGTAGCGAAGTTATTGTTGCAAAATAAAATATTCCGTCTAGTATATTTTGGAGGTATGTGTAAGGATAACAAGTTGATAGCGTCAGGGCAGTCCAACCTTGAATGAATAATTTTATACAATAAAAGGAGATCAAATA
This sequence comes from Limnephilus lunatus, assembly GCA_917563855.2. Classification (NCBI taxonomy): domain Eukaryota; kingdom Metazoa; phylum Arthropoda; class Insecta; order Trichoptera; family Limnephilidae; genus Limnephilus; species Limnephilus lunatus. The sequence continues at coordinate 50,746,351 of OU830601.1, forward strand.
TTTTTCGCCTTTCCGATAATTTCGATAAGTTAAGTTTACTGCGTAAACTGACATAATTGATTTCAATAATAGGAATACCAATTTTGAAATTAATAAAACGTAAAAATTTATTTTGAATTTTTTCAATTTGTAAACAATGAGAGTTGAAATGAGGACACCAAATACTTGAATTGTATTCAACCTGACTTCTAACCAAAGACGTGTATAACAATTTTATGGTTTTTATGTTATTAAAGTCTTTAGCAATTCTGAGAATAAATCCAAGCATTTGTAATCCCTTACTGGTTATACTAATAATGTGATTCAAGAAGCGTAATTTAGAGTCAAAGATAACGCCAAGGTCGTTAAATTCATAGACTCTTTTTAGAGTGGCATTGTTAATTGTGTAGTCGAATAATAAAGGAGTTTTAGATCTATGGAAACTTATCGTTTGGCATTTGTTGATATTAAGATATAATTTGTTTACGATGCACCATTCATAAAGTTTATTTAAGTTCCTTTGTAGAGTTAAACAATCAGAAGAATTTTCGATAGATTTAAACAGCTTTAGATCGTCAGCGAATAGAAGAAAGTGAATATTATCGAAAATTAATGAAATGTCGTTAATAAATAGTAGGAAAAGAAATGGTCCTAGGTGGGAACCTTGGGGGACTCCACTTAAGGCAAAAAAAGTGTATGAAGTTGTGGAGTTAATTTTTACAGATAGTTTTCTATATGATAAGTAGCTTCTAATCCATTCGAGAAAGTTGCCGCTTATTCCCAAGTGTTCTAATTTTTCCATTAAAATGCGATGAGAAACAGAATCAAAGGCTTTGCTAAAATCAGTATAAATAGTATCAACTTGATAACCCTTGGACAGTGCATTAGAAATAAAATTTTCGTAAAGCAATAAGTTAGATGACGTAGATCTGCCTGGCATAAAACCATGTTGAAATATTGATATAAGTGGTTTAATTTGATGCATGATTTTACTTAATATAATCTTTTCAAAAAGTTTAGGTAGTGATGACATAATACATATGGGTCTATAATTTTCAATTTGACTTTTATCTCCTTTTTAAAAATAGGTGTTATAAAGCTATTTTTCCAAATTTCAGGAAAACATCCTGTAGATAAAGATAAATTGAAAATTATAGTAATAGGAAGAGCTAGAACATGAACACAGTTTTTAAGTAATATTGAGGGAATCATATCTGGCCCCGAATTCGACCTGATATCCAGCTGTTTGATAAAAGTCACAACATCGTTTACTTCCACATGGATGTTATGCAAGTTGAGTGAGCTTTCGATAAATTGGGATTTATCAGATAAAATGTTGTCATTGTCTTCAACGTATACACTCTTAAAGAAATCTGCAAATAAATTTACAATGTCGTTTTTGTCATGACCCACCTTTTTCCCGTAAAACATTGTACCAGGAAAGTTAGAGTTATTTTTCCGAAAGGAGCATAATTCCAAAATTTATTAATATTTGTTAAAATAGAATTATAATATTAATACCAACTTGACGGCGTATTTCAACGACAATATTAAAAACGCACTTTTTTTTTTTTTTTTTTAAACTGTACGTTTAATATTATTTAATAAAACTTATATATTCAGAACCAACATTTATTGGTCTATATTCTACATGAACAAATTTTTTTATAATACACTAGCTTTTACCCGCGGCTTCGCTCGCATGGTTTTAGAGGGAAATCTATATATATAAACATCAAAATATGCTAGCTTCTGGGTTTGTAGTTCCCGGCATGCGTTTGCTATGCCTCTTAATAAAGATATTGTTTCTCCCTGCGTGTCATTTCCCCCCGTCCCATTCTTCTTCCGCCTCCTATTCCTCTTCCGCATCCCCTTTCCCTCACGTGTTCCAACTATGCCTTCTCCGCTTTCCCTCTCCCCACTCCCCTCTCTCGCTTCCCCCGTTTCATGAACCCCCCCTCCCGATTTCAATTTTTGCATCTATATGCTTTAGCAATGCATAATTTCATTATGCCAGAGCTCACTATTGTATACAGAAACCATCGCGGGCATGCACACATCAAATCCCCAAAGTTTCATCTCAATTGGATGAACGGTTTAGCAACGCGTAATTTCATGGTGCCAGAGCTCACTATTGTATACAGACACCATCGCGGGAATGCACACATCAAATCCCCAAAGTTTCATCTCAATCGGATGAACGGTTTAGCAACGCGTAATTTCATGATGCCAGAGCTCACTATTTTATACAGAAACCATCGCGGGCATGCACACGTCAAATCCCCAATGTTTCATCGCAATCGGATGAATGGTTTAGTAACGCATAGGCCCCATACAAACATACAAACCAAGAAACAAACATATTTTGATTTTAGATAAACTCATTTTCATTTATACAAATTTCATAACGCCAGAGATTACAATTATAAATAGCCTATAACCGTCACGGGTGTGCGCACAACAAATCACCCAAGTTTCATCGCAATCGATGATGAACGGTATGGCAGCGCATAGCATACGAACAAAGAAATAAACAAACAAAAAATATTTTTTATATATAAGAATACATAGCACTCTTTTTAGGGTGAATTGCCGTACAACAAAAAAAACTTTTTTTTTAAGGCCGTGATATTTTTTACTGGAGTTCCCTATTACATCTATCTGCATTATTATTGTTTTCTACATTGGTAATACAGAAAATCATCTCTATATACTTTTAGCAATAATAAATAATAAAACGCTAAGTAAATATTTAGAATGAAATGTATTGTCTCCACGGTAAATCACAATAATAACATCCAAAATCAGCAACATAACGTCGCGCCATTCAAATTCCCATTCGATGGCTGTCGGTTGCTGTCGGTAGGCCTGGGCTAGTCCTGCCAACCAGTATGTGTCAGTAGTTTCAGTCAATCCCTTCTTTACCGACCGCACCAGCTGGAGCAGTTTCCCTGTTGGCCGCCATAGGCGCAAAAAGTCTATCTGGCGCACGGAGGAAGGAAAAGATTCCTTCCTTCCTTCCTCCGTGATCTGGCGACAGATGAGCGAACCAAACATGTGAGACGGCAATATTTACATATGCTGCTTTCAAGCTAGCGCGTGTGTTCCCACAGAAATCGTTATAACTCCGTTATTGTTAAAGTGACAACCCTAAAACAAAAAGTAGAAGATCCATATTAAATCAATCTTCACATTTCTATTAAGAATTTTTTTTCATAGAAATACATAAAAAATACTTATTTTGTAGAAACAGTTTTCACCCGCCAAATCGCCTACGTGCCGTCAGACATTGTACATTTTTTATTAAATATTCGTGTATGAAATGGTAAACAAGTGAGCTGACAAAATTGTTTATTATACATTTATACAATAGAATAAGGTTTTTTACACAATCCGTGATTTTAGTACCGTTTTTACATAAAAACATCACGTGAGTCATTTTTATTTTTTTTTTTTGTTTGCATTCTAAATGTTAATACGTATTTACAAATGTTAATATTTATTTGTAATACTACAATTTGAAAGCTTATTTCATAACCTTTCAAAAACAGTTTTCAGTATTCAGCTACGTTCAGAAATATTTCATTTATAGAGCTTTTATTGGGAAGCGGAAATAACACAAAGTTTTTATAAACCTGACTGTTCGTTTAAGACAAAAAACTTGCACAATCGCAAAATACCCGAGTGGTTAAAGACAATCTGCAGTTTATTATATGTTTTCCTTTAATGATTTTTTAGGAGGCTAAATATCTGGTTGCACGAGGAGCAGAAATCAACTCAGCCGATTGGAATGGAATAACGGCATTGCAGAGAGCCACCAGAGCAGGAAAGTGGGACCTGGTTGAACAACTCCTTGACCACGGAGCCGATGTCATGGCTCCCAACAACGGCATATGTATTCTTCACTACGCCGTAAAGGCCAACAAACCAGATATAGTGAAACAGATGTTAAAAAAAGGCGCTGACATCGGACAATTAGACGAAGTCCAGAGAGGGAATCTAAACAAAATGAATATTTCGTCGACTTAAGCCGTTGGCCCAGCCCCGGATCTACAACTTTTTCAAACCGGGGCAGAAACTTGATAGTGGCGCCCCCTCTCGCCAGGGTTTGAGAGGGGGCACCCTTCTCAAACCGCTCGGGTTTATTCGGCTCGACTCCGTGTAGCCCGTAGCCCCTAGTTCTAGAAGCGTCGGGGATTCCCCTGGCAAAGACATCACTTACTATGTACGTAAATGTTCAAAATAGAGATTAGGATACTTTCATAAATCAACTTAGGATGTGTTAAAAAACCAACTGGGCGTTTTAAAATCAAATGAATAATCGATATAACAACGTGCGCTGGATGCCAGGCTCTTTGTGAATCAAGGTTTTTTTTAATCAAACTTTTTTTTATATTGTTTTCAAGATACAATCCCGTTAAACCGCAATAAAGCAGTTTGTCAACAGGATGTTAATGTTCAATTACAATTTAAACATACATACATATTATTATTACTATAACTATACAAATCGTCACAATTAACACACATTAATAAATATAAACAATCTCTATTTAGTAACCATTGTTTCAGCATATATCTTAATCTATTTGTAGAGTCGCAGTTTTTTTATATTAATTGGTAACATGTTAAACATTTTTGGAACGTTAAATTCCAGGGTTCGCCGTCCGTAGTTATTATTATATTTTGGAACAAGCATTCCTTCATTCTTTGTGAACCTTGCATTATGCTCATGTTCCACTTTCTTCTTATAATCAGACTCAGATACATGCTGAATCAATATTTTATACCATAATAAGGCCTGCACCGGTAATATTTAAACATAAATTACGATTTTGGCGCTCCCTAAAACTGCCGCCCGGGGCAGGCCATTATACTGATATTCCTTTTAAGTGTGCAGATATCCCTTTTATGCTGGTGATATGTTGCTAATTTCTAACAGTATGAAAGACCTGAAGTATCTTGTATTTAAGATGAATCAATTATGAATGAAGAATGAGTTAAGACTTGTATAATTTATAAAATTTTAACATTTAAATTAAAGTTTTATGATATTTTGGTTGTATAAATATGTGTATTTAGCACATCCTCCCCTGCCTAACATAAGAACCGCCTCTGCACTAAATATATTATTGGCAGTACGGGCCGCGAGATTGAAATAAAATGATCTTATGAAATTTCTGTCATTTTTACCCTATTATATCTCATTTTTTAAATATGATTTTTTTCTTAGGCTGCCTTTGCGCTCAAGTAAGCGACTTGTGGCCAAATTACCAATGTAAATCGACCACTATAACACGGGCTTCAGCCTAGCATGGTGGTCGAAAAATCCTCTAATAATGTAACCATATTATGTATGCAATGAATAAAGAAAAATTAAAAAAAAAAAAAAACGACACCAAAAGTCACTTAACGTAATTTATAGCAAGTTGCAGAAGTTATTCTTTCGCAAGTTTTTTGACAGGTCTAATCGCGTCCGCGCGAACTTCCAGCCTTCTTACAGCATATCAAATCAGTTTTATAAGCTGTGAGAAGACTAGAAGTCCTTTTCACCGTAAGTTTTTTTTTTCCATAAGTCGCTCATGTAAGCAGCGATTTATGCCCAAATTACCAATGTAAATATCACCAAAAGTCACTTGATGTAATTTATAGAAAGTTACAGAAGTTGTTCTTTCGCAAGTTTTTTGACAGGTCTAATCGCGTCCGCGCGAACTACAGCCTTCTCACAACTTATAAAATCAGTTTGAAAATTTGAGAGACTTGCCGAAAGAAATGGTACCGAAATGCGCCGTTGCGAGATGCCAAAAATTAAAACACAGTTGTTTTCGTAGGATTTTTTTCTTATAAAACAAGTATATATTTGTGCTTATTTATAGGTATTAACCAAAAAAAAAAAAGCTCCAAAAACCAAAGAAATATCATTTATTTTCGAGGTGGAAAAAAGTTTTATGAAAATGACCATCGTTCTATTTAATTATCGGTCCAATCCTTTCTAATCTCAATGTTTCTGTTTATAACATAACTTACTTTTTTGAAAATTTTGCGTATTATTATGATTATTTTTATAGTACTATTACATAATGTAGATAAGTTCTTGTTATTTTTTAATTTATTATGTAAATGATTATACATTTATATACATCATTTAAGAAATGTTTTGACTGCTCAACTAGGAGGATTCCCGTTTTAGGACAGTCAAATTAGGATAAGTATTAACATATGGAACATGGTCTGTAAATAATATAAAAACAAAAAAATAAAAGCTTAAAACATAGTAGCTGTTTTTGTTAAGCAAAGTTTAAAAAAAAATATTAATTACTTATTTAGGTACTTAAAAACAGAGGATTAAAACATATAGGTATTCTGTGTAAGCATTGCATATCATAGTCTTACACATATGGGTTGTATAAAATAAGAAAAAAGAGAAGAGAAAGAATTAAAAAATAATAATAACAATAATAAATTAAATAACCAATCAATACAAAAAAGATAACCGTGGTTTGTTTAGTATAGTTATTTAAACTATCATAAAAGTAATATATATATATATACTTAAAAGTAAATGATTAAAACATAAAGGTATCTGGTGTTTGCATTTCAAATTATAGTCCTACGTGTCCTACGTACACATTTTGTATAAATGAGAACTAGAAAAAGAACAGAAAAAATAAAATAAATCAAACAATTAATACCTGATTATTACTGTTGTTTGAAAAGTATAGTATTAAAATAATATTGAAATAATAGGTATATGTACTTTTAACTGGTGTTAATAACATAAGCCTACTAACATATTTTGTATAAATATGAATAACAAAAAGAAGAAATAGAATAAAATAAAATATCCAATTAAACAAAAGATTAACTGCTGCTTGGTTAACATTCTAATTAAAAAGTAATAGGTAGGTACATATATACACATAATGATAAAGATTAGAACAAAAAGGTATCTTTTACATGGTTTATTTTACTGTTGGAGTTTTTGTTGTTGTTTTTGGTTTGTGTTTGATTTCATTTTTTGTGTAGTAAAAGTTCACTCTCCTTTCTAAATAATTGATGAAACCAATAAGTGGTCAATTTACAAAGAACACCCGTGTTTTCCTTTTTCCAAGCATCAGGCATGAAGTTGTATAGTTTTGGACCTAAGAATGAGAAGTGTCTTTGAGCGAGAGATGTTTTAGTTGTGAGTGTTACAATCGGATTTCTCCGTGAGTGGCGGGTGTCGTGAGAGTGGTTGATAGATGGGTAGAGATGGCGTTGTTGATGGATGTTTAAAATTAATTTTCTCATGTATAGTTGTCTGACATCCAGAACTCGGAACTCTTCAAATAGTGCATCGCTGTGATATCTAAATGGTTTTTTAACCAAGTATGCATAGTCTAGAAGTGACCCACACATAGCATCGTAGATGAGTTTCAATTATTTTTTTACGTAAGATATTTCTGATTGTCATAAACATGTACGTAAGCTTTCTAACCTTTGTGGCAACTAGATCTATGTGTCCGTCCCATCTAAGATATTTGTCTAATATAACACCAATGTATTTTATACTGTCTACGCATTCTAATTTATAGCAATTACAGGTAGTTGAGTCAGTGCATTTGTGTGTAAAAATATTATATGCTTCCTTGGGTTGGCCCACTTGTGTCGCACTAAATCGTAAAAATTTAGTTTTTTTCCGAATTTATTGAGTGTCAACAGATTATAGATTAACAAAAGTTTTAGCTGTTTTATTCCACCTTAAAACCAAATTTATAAATATTAATCCAAAATTACACCCACAAAATCATTCACTTGACACTGGCCAGAACACTACTTTGGAGTGAAAAGCCATTTAAAAAAAACTCTAGAAAGATAATCGCGCACTCTCTATCTCAGTTAGCTCAGTGGCCGAGCAGAGCTTGCGCGGGGCGGCTCTGCCACCACGGTAGGTACCAAAAATCACGGAGAAATACATACACCTTACGTTCGAGAGAGGTATGATTACCTTTTGTGTAACTTTCAGACTTGTTCGTATAAATGTAATTTAGCAAAAAAAAATTAATTATGTACAACGGACTGATTAGCATTTAAACTTTCAGAGCATATAAAAATACGATTTAGACATTGTTTTATTTTTTTATTACAAATCACAAACAAGTCCTGCTAAGCCAATTGAATTTGCTTGTCAGCAGGGGCTTATAATTAAGTTACATATAGATTTTAAATGTTATAATTTTACATCTTATATCTACAAATTCAACAGTTTGTTCATACATTTTTTCATACAAATCAATATAAATATAAATATTTTTTTTCCGATAGCCAAATTTTCAGCATATATTTTACCTTATTCATAGGTTTTCAGCATATATTGCTTAATAGTATCAGGTAATAAATTAGATATTTTCGGTATGTTGTATTTAAACTTTTTCTGTCCGTACTTATTATTAAATTTCGGAACTATTAACCATACATTCTGCCAGCAATTGATCTGAGTCTTTTACAGGTTTTTTTAACACCAAGATACACATATTCCGTAACTAATTCTAAACTTTCACATTTCCAATTAGTTGGAATATTTTTATGGATGAAATTAAAATTATGAGAAATAATATTAGGATTAAATTGAAATTTGGCATTAGGTGATCTTATATGCATTACTTTGGTTTTTTGGCATTTATTAATAGTCCTGCATCATGAGACCATTTACAAAGTTGATTAAAGTCAATTTGCATGAGTTCAATTGCAGTTTTTAGATCTTTATGTGATATGACCAATGCCGTATCATTTGCGAATACAAAACGTTTAACAAAAGAGAAAAGTTTTTTCAATATAGTTACATAAATTATATATAGTGTAGGTTCCAATATGGAACCTTGTGGAACTCCTGCAGATACATTTTTTGTTTTACTAAAAGTATTATTTATTTTGGTACATATTTTTCTATTTCTAAGATAATCTTTAAATAAATTTAACATATTTCCTCTTATTCCAATTTTTTCTAAAGTTTTTAGCAGTTTTTTTGAGTTAATTGTGTCAAAAGCTTTAGAGTTATCGATAAATAAAACAGTAACATGTAATTTATTATTTATTTGATTATTTATGTAACTGGAAAAATCTTGAAGTAGTTTTTCAGTATTTTTTTTCTTTGGAAGCTATATTTATTTGGATCTATGATAGCGAATTTTTCAATGTAATTATTTAATTTATTTAATAAAAAATTTCGAGAATTTTTTCTAATGCTGGTAGTATAATAATAGGCCTATAACTTCCCAGTTCAATGTGTTTTCCACCTTTAAATATGGGTCTAGTAATGCTACATTTAAATTCTTGTGGAATTTTCAATTGCTTTATTATCATATTGATTAAATGAGTAATTATTGGCTCAAGAGTTTTTATATTTCTTTTTAAATCAAACATTCTTATATTGTCAATACCTGTGCTTTTAGAGTTTTTCATTTTTTAAACAATGTTTTCAATATCAGTTATAGTAGCTCTTGGTATGTATAAACTGTGAGGTAGTTCTTCCAGTTCTTTATTAGTAGCTTTGTGATTGCATTTATGTAACACTAGCTTCTACCCGCGACTTCGCTCGCACGTTATTAGTGGGAAGTTACTGTATAAAGAATTTTCCCACGGTAATGAAATTTCTTTCCGTGGTAAAAAGTAGCCTATGTCATTTCCCATTCCTCCAATTATCTCTGTATAAAAAAAATCACATAATACAAACAACAAATAACGATAAGACAAATAAAATTCTTGAGAATGACATTTAGCAAACAAAAATTCTATTTTAGAAAATATTTAAATTATAGAAATAGAAATTTATTTTAAGTGCCTATTCCCTTTATTAATATTTTATTCATATTTGAATCCAGAGTAACTTAAAAAAATAACAAAATAAAATTTACCTATATTTAAAAAATAAATAACATTTTTAAAGATAGGTAGATATTAACTACGACGCCAACTTTTTTTTCACTCTTTTTAAGCACAACAAAGTACTCTTTTTTAGCTTAAAATTTAAAAAATAACATTGTTTCCAAGGTAACAATTTGTTTGACGTTTGCAATAACTCGATTTTGTTAGGGACAGAAAACGTATGATACATAATTTCATAACGCCACAGATTATTCATAACGCCAGAGCTTACCAATATATATAGCCTTTGTTACTTGCAAATAATGTAGCTTTCGATTAGTGAAAGAATTTTTAAATTCCATTCGATATTTATTGCGTGAAAGAGTAAGGACCATCCAACCATCCATACAAACTTTCGTATTTATAATATTAGTAAGATGTTACTGATGCTATCCGAGAAGTAATTCACAAAATCATTTGACACAGAATCCTCAGTTCTATCTTTTAACATATATCGTGTTATAGTTTCATAATCGTTTTTGGGTTTACGTCTTAAAATATTGTTTATCTCGTCCCAGGTTTTTTTGTTTCATTAAAACAGTTTTTAAATTTATTATTATGGCAGTTAGTTTTATGTTTATTTATAATTTTATTGACAAGGTTTCGTGTTTTTTTGTATTCTGTTTCATATGTTTTGTTTGTTGGTGTACTTTTCCGTTTTTTGTATATAGTTTATCCCTTTTATTTTTATGACATAATGATTCACTGCTTACCCATTCATTTATTGCATATGGTCATATTTTCGGTTTTTGCACTATCGTTTTAGAACTACTCTTGTAAAATTTGTTAAATAAAGATTTTATTTTTTCATATAATGAAATACAATCCTTTTCCTCTAAAAGTTTACTCCAGTTATAATCTCTGATATATCTATCAATAACCTTTTGTGAGATGAATTGAATCAGGCGGGTTTAACTCCGAGCCAAAACGTGGTCAGAATCTTTGGGTGACTTCACAAGTCCACTTCGATTTGTTTATGGTCACCGGCTACTAAATCAACCAATAGGAATCTTTTATTTTTGTTGCATTTTTCTGCTTTATTTACGTTTGATTGACAATTGACATTTAAATTTCCGACGCAATAAGTAACGATTATGAACTTTGGGAATTCACGATCAAATAAAAAATGGGAGAACAGGACCCGCAATTGGAACAAAATTACAGGTGGGAGTCTTCCTTTGGTTGTTATTTCAGTGTTCCTAAAGTATTTTTTTGAAATGTATTGCTTAATTGTATTTTAAACTGATGTACCTACATGTTTCCGTTTTCAGAACATATTTATGTTTCACCTGGGATCTAATAATTGACGCTATCCAACATCACGATTACATCTTAAAAAAGTAAATTTGTTTTCTATATTGCATTTTCTTTTCTTATTTTCAACATTTTTTATATTTTTATCAGTAAATTAATAAATTTATTCGTATTTTTCAGTTGAATCTGAACCAACAAAACTTTACTTGTTTACAAAATAACATTCTTTATCCACACTTCAATACATTCGCTTGTGTTTCTGGAGATGGTTACATGACGTTAAGGGAAATACTATCAGTCATGGTGCATGATGCAGAGGTAATTATTATTTTTTTAACTTTCATTTTACAAAAACGTCAGTCAAATTTAATGTATTTGAGTAGGCTTCTTTATATAAGCAAGTAGGTATCCTAGAACTTGGTTTAATATGAGAGTTATCATCAATTAAAAGTTAAAAGACATGGGAGGAAATGTAACTACATACATACATAGGTATGTACTATAATACACATACACAAATACAATAAAAATTGCATTATTTTACAAATTTCCATAACTGAACCAATGTAGTTTTTAGAAAATATAACTTATCCTATTTTTTATGATTTCAGGGAAAATATGGTGAGCCGAGCTACTTTAAATGCCAAATAAACAAATATAATGTTTTTTTGAGCCCCTTATGAAGAATCAAATATCTTATGCAAACTAATGTCTCCGTGGATCTTGGAAATATGATAAATTTATTTTTACCTGTTGAAAGATATAATAGGTACGTTCAAAAGAGAAATTTATCTTTAAAACAACGCCCTCATGTGGCAATTTGCTACAGAAATATAACCTGCTTATATATTGTATTCTTGTTTAAAATATGTACATGTAATTCTGATTCAAAAAAATTCAATTTTTATAACAATATTTATTTAATAAAGTGAAAATTCAACAACAGAATATAACGATGTTTGGAAATCTAGTGTCTTTGTAAAATGATTTTTTTTTCTTTAATATAATATAGAAATATAAATACGTAATGTTGTAAATAAAAACGTTAATTGTATTTATTGAAATGTAGCAAATTCTACGAGAAAAAATCATATGTATTATAATAACACTATATCTACTTTGAGACAGGTTTATTGTTATTTCTAGTCAATATTCTATTTTTTCTTTTGCTAAAATGCTCATTTTTTATACACTTTGCATTTCGTTTTATCGTTTGCAGAATGCCTGATGTCAATAATTCAGTTAATTTTTTTTTTATTTTTGCTATCACAGTTTTTAAATTTAGGTTCTTTATCTTTGTTAGCACAATCTTTGTAGGAATGATCACCAGCACAGTGTGTACACAATGGTTTGTCCTTTTCTTTGAGAAGACACCCGACAGAAGTATGTCCAAAGCCCAGGCAGTGATAGCACTGCACAAGAGGAAGGGCATCCTCTACTTGTATTCTCTGGTACCCCACTTAGATTTTACCGGTACAAACTAGCCATCTTCTTATTTTTGTACTTACTTCTATTATGTAATTAGATGTGTTATTATATTCGTTTTTCAAGATCTTTTTTACCGTCATCTCAATTTCTGGTTTATCTATTATCACAGCCTTGATATCTTCATTCTGTTCGATAATATCTTGTATAATATCGTCCTTATTATAGTCATTAGCAATGCCCTTAAGTATAATAGTTGGTCTTTTCTTTTTAATTTGTATATATAAAGTAACCTTATTTTTAATTTTAAAAAAGGCTTAATATTTTTCAGTTGATTGGTAAGAGGTTTCCACAATTGTTTATTTTTATAATTACAATATATTTATTTTGGTTCTATTTAAAGTACAAAATCCCAAACTAATTACTTAACTACCTTTTAACTGGGTAAGTTTGATAATATGTCAAATAATCATTTTTAAACTTCTTTGCGTCGCTCAGACGTATGATTATTATCTTTAAGGAAGGTAAACATAAGATTATCTTTCTAGGGTTGACTTAAAAAATATGCCATTTGTTACTACAGTATGTGCTCTTTGAAATCCGTTGTTTATTGATAATTGTATTCACTGCGTTTATTTATTTATTTAATTAATTATAATGTATTACAAAAACATGGTTAGTAACACATTATTCCCAATGAGTTGCGAAGAAAACGTTTGGTTACCAGATCCGCACAGCTACTTCCGTACCTCGCTCTTCCCACTGGCTTCGGGCAGTTAGGACTTCAGTTGTGTCCAATTAATATATTCACGAATGTAAATATTAGCTAACTGAATATCATTTCTTACGTCCCTTCGAAAAATACCGTTCATTAAATGAATTACTCTCGTGCTTTTTTCGTTCCCAATTATTAATTCGGTATAAAAACCTTTTGCAAGAAACTCTTATCAAAAGTATCGCGATCGTGTATCCGCTAGAATTTGCTACCGTAAAAGTTCAAAGCGATTGGCAGAATTCCTGCGTAAATATTTCGGTGGCACGAAGAAAAATTTTCCGACGAAGAAAATTTTTTTGTTTATATTTCGTCGGAAAAAGAAAATCATAAATGTATTGGAACGAAAATAATATATCTAGCCTCAGGCCTTTATTCAAATAAGATCTTCAACTTACCCTTCGTTTATTGCTTGTGTTTTTAAGCCACTTTTGTCTTTTTTTGTTTATATTGATTCAATTTCCAATTTTAAAAAAACTATTGATTTAACGAGTATTTGAACGTGAGATTGAATCTGATGAAATTATTTGATTGATATCATTGTGGGTAGAAAGCTTGCCTTACAGCTAGATAACCCGAAATTAGCCCGTTCCTGGTATCCACTGTCAACGTGTCAACCAGTGATGGTTAGTCACCGCGATGAAGTATCCGGAATGGGCGATGACGTCATATGTAATATACAGCCACTTGAGTATTACCGTCAATCTTTCGAAATCCGGGAGCGGGGAGATACTCCGGGTTCACAAATTCGTAGAACTTATAACTAGGAAGGGCACGTCCCTATGCGTCTTGCCGATGAAAGTGTTGACATCTTGTGACGAATTCTCGAATTAGAAACCAAATTACAACGGTATATTTATCTGAAAATCCACGTAAACGGATGTTTATATGGTGCGACGAGTAGGGAAGGCGCGGCGGCAGACACGCGTTCGAAGCCGAATTCTTAAATTCAACCACGCAGACGCTACGGTATTAATATAATCCTTATTAGGTGTAAACAATACTAACGCTACGACTTATTAAATGGCTACAAACGTAATTAATTCATCGTAGACAATTATTCTAAAAATGCAATAATCAAAACCAAATTGTTATTTTTAAACAGATCTTTTGAATTTAACTTTTGTTTTCTTGATTGAATAAATAAATTAGTTTCTTATCTTTGAATGAATTGAAATATTGTGAGTAAAATTAACCTACTTCCCGACATCCGATCGAGCAGAAACTCAGCACATAGACTCTTTTCGTAATATAATTTTTTTTGTCAATATTTATTGTTCTATCTTATCATAATACAGATAGTATTACAGAGCCGTGGTCGATCTTTTCATTGGTGAGGAAATTATATTAAAAATAATATAAAACTCAACAAACATCGATTCTCTCAACTCCAAAATGCGAAAAAAAAGTAAATTTATTCAATACATTATCAGAAAGTATCAGAAATATAAATAACAATTTTTAAATTTCAAATTTCATATTAAAAAACATACTAAAATATAACTAAAATACATATAAAAAAGAAATAACGAACAAAATGACATTTTAATTTGGGAGGTGGGTATGGCTACCGCCGCCCCGGGAATCATTTATTTGATAATCAACACCCCTGCCACAGGTCACTCCGAGCCGTTCTCTACGTTTGGTGCCCGGGTTCATAGGGTGTGGTTTGTTTAGGTCTTGGCAACACTCGCATTTTCCCACCTACTGCTTGGCGGGCTGGATCAGGAGATTGGTTACGGGAGATATGTTTACTCATCCAACGCGAATCTCGCGATCTATTGCTTTGCACCGCAGTGAGAGGGATGGATTCATAAATCTGTCACTTCTGGACACGTAGACCCCCAGATTCCTATACACCCCTCATATATTTTTCCTTTCCAAAACTTCCTCTCATTCCTTTCCCTAAACAGACCCTGCACACAGGATCCCCAAAGATGATATAGGTTCCCAGGGATTTTTTTTATGAGGAGCAAATGTAAAAATAAAAAAAATCCCTCACGCACA
The DNA here is from genome assembly GCA_917563855.2 of Limnephilus lunatus. Lineage (NCBI taxonomy): Eukaryota > Metazoa > Arthropoda > Insecta > Trichoptera > Limnephilidae > Limnephilus > Limnephilus lunatus. The sequence goes on from OU830601.1 coordinate 50,761,691, forward strand.
AAAGCGTAGTTTTATTAATTAAAATTGTATGAAAATATTACTTATATTTCTGTAAGTGATGTTAATACAAATATTTTAAAAAATAATAAAAAAAGCATAGGTATTAACTTTATTTTGTGGGGAGATATGAGATAAAATCAATCTATGAAGGAAATGGAAAGTTTTTTTTTAAATTTATTTAAAAACTAGCTGACCCCGCGAACTTCGTACCGCCTCAGAATCAATAACTGTTGTGTTAACTAATTAGCTTAAATTCAAATTCAGTTTTTTATTAAGTTAAAAATTACACAATGAAGCAATTATCGATGCGTAACTATCATCGTTTTGTTTTTGTCAGTATCAGAGATGGCGTTGTATACAAATTTATAATTTATGTGATTTTTTTACTTTTCGACTTACTTACGGGAATTGCGTTTCATTAAGTTTGACGGAGATTTATTATAATTATTGTATTTTACCATTGAAGGGGTGTAGACATACGTTCTCCGTTTGTCCCATTTTCAACTGTTGACATTGAGTGTGTAAGAAAGAGGGGCAACATTATATATTTAATAACAATAACTCTTTCCTGAATGTATCTACAAACTCCTATCGCAATGAATCTCTCCCTTTATACTCGTATCCCTATGAAAGTCTTACTTTCTATCCAAAGGTGCACCAATTTATAGGAATATGTAAGAAAAATATAAAAAACTCAGCTGAATCCAATAATGCAGAATTCAACAAAATTATTAAAAATAACTGGCCAAATTATATAATTTTTTTCACAGATGGTTCCAAACTCAGTCCGGACTCCTATTGTGGGGCCAGTATCTATGCATCTCACGGGAAATTGTGTTTCCCAAACAGAATTATTACTATTGTATCTTTCTGGCTCAAGTGTCAGTGGTCTTGACCTGGATCACAGGACACATTGGTATTGTTGGAAATGAAAAGGCTGATTCTATTGCTAAGGAATCTATTGTCCATGGTCCATTAAGTAGTATACCTATTCCTGTTAGAGACTATTTCTCTATTTAAATAAAGTTAAAAATAAGTTACAACGCCAATGGTCCTCTGAATGGAAATCGTCATCTCTGATAAAAGGTCACCAGTACTCTTTAATTCAACCTTCTTTTCCTGTCATGCCCTGGTTTCACAAATACACTTCCATGCCTTAAAAATACATATCTTCCATAACTCGAATGCGTCTAGGTCATAATTGTTGTCTTAGCTATTTCTCCAGATTCCACACAGTCAATTCGCCTTATTGTGATTATGGTTCAGAGGATACTTTAGACCACAATTTTTTTGAGTGTCCTATCAATGACCAATTTCCAAACTTCATACTTGATTTAATAAAACTTAAAATTGAATTCCCTACCAGTGTTCCCTGCCTTCTTAGTCTCAACTTTCCTTAAATTCGATATTTGTTAGCAAAATTTATTTGTAAAAATGGCCTTAACATTTAAGCATCGATCACATTTCTTTCTCTTCCATACGTATGCATTTATTCTTGCAGGGTACAATCGTAGAGGTTCCTCTTTTTGGGAACCTGTACATCTTCTTAATCTACAATTTTGTAATTACAATTAATATCAACTATGTTTAACCATATGAATATTTGTATAACTTGTATAATCATACGAATATTTGTCTTGGCCCATTTTCTATGTTTGCTAATATAATATGTAAAAAAAAACGTGCTTACATGTAAAAAAAACCTGTTCTGAAAATGTAACTAATTTTAAAAAACTGATATTGTAACTAATTAAAAAAAAATGAAAATGTAAATACTTTAAAAAATGGCCAAGATCACCCTTAATGGGAAAAACCAAAAAAAAAATTTTTTTTTAATTTATAACAAATGCAAAACAATTAGCGCATTGACATTTGACGTTTTTGAATTTTTGGAATTCACGCACAGTTTAATATATTATAGGTACTTATCACAAAATGCCCGCAGCTCTTTCAAATATGAGAATTTGTTCCATATAAAATGTATGGGGAAAAGAATTTTCTTAATAACTATATTTTTCGATAATTTTTGTGATGCTTTCATAGTTATTATGCTTTCCGGGGCGGAGACAAATCCAATAAATCAAAGATCATCAAAATCGGCCCAGCCGTTCTCGAGTTATAAATAGTGTAACTAACCCGACTTTGTTTTATATATTAAGAAGAAGAAGATAGAGTACTCAGGATTTCTACTGAAATCGTGGGCTGGAATTAATTGTTAAGTGTGAATTAATTATATTTCATCCCAATCTCAAAGAGCTATCTGCTTAGTATATGTAAATAACAAAGAAAATTTAGGAATTTTATGTACCTACCTCTTCTAAGAGGATCGTTATGGTCTTTCTGAATAAATAAAGGAATAATTTATTTTTTCAGTTTTAAAAGCAGTCCGAGTGGAAGACTGTTATAGACATTCTGAATAAAGAATTTTTTAAGTGATGAAAGCATTCTGGAAAAAACTTTGCAAGGTAATTGAATTATATAGCAAAAGATTATAAGTACTTCTACCATACTTACCTACTAAAGAGAGTCCAAAATATTGTTCGTCGAATTGAAAAAAAAAAGATTAAAGAAAAAAAAAATTGCGCTAAAGATTTTTTTATTTGGTACAATAACCTCTTCTATAAGTCATCCCAAGTGGATTACTACGTTTGGTGACTTAACAGGGGTGCTTGGTTCATGAGGTGAGGTTTGTCAAGGTGTTGGCGGCCAATGTGACTGGTTGAGGGCGTCTTTTAATCTCTCCAGCCAGAATACCTCGACCTGCTGTTGCAGTTGAAGGGTTGGATTCATACGTCCGTCACTCCTGGACACACTGATTCTCCGATTCCTACGCATCCCTCATACCTATTTCCTTCCAAGAACTTCCTCATCTTCCTTTCTTTAAAAAATAACCCTCCACACAGCATCCCCTAGGATGACAAAGGCCATGAGGGAGATTATTTTCCTCAGGGCCTCCTGTGTGGAGCTAATGTTTAAAAATCCATCTTTTAACATTTTATCTATTTTTTATTTTTTCTTATTATATTCTTTTTTATGTTCGCGTAAAATATCTATACTTTCACTTGAAAACTAACAATTTAATAATTTCTACAAGCCTCGTGTTTTGATGAGGAAGTCTTAGCACGATCTACATAATGAAATGATTCAGGTTATGTCAAGAGTCAGAATAACAGAAGATTTTGTACGAATGTGTATAAAACTATATCTGCTATCCTGCGAGGAAACTGCGTGAAGCTTGGTTAATTAGTTTAGTAATATCAATAATTAGTTTTAAAATATTTGTTTTCAACTATAACTTTTAAAATATTTTTGCGCGGATTTGATAAAGTGGTTTAATTCCAAACTACCGCGTAAAATCCATTAAAAACGGTGCTGTAACAATTTTATAGAGCCAATTACAACCAAAGTTTCAATTCCAAATTGGACAAATTTCAACATTATTTGGATTCAATTTGTAGGCTGAATTTCAAACGACATTAAAAATTTTCGGCGGTAATATATGCTTGTTTAATAAATATAAAACATACAAGGTATTTTCAACAAATTCAGCTTAATAGTTATTTCTTATTATATACAAGTGTAATGCAATAGCGTAGGATGTTTTGAGGGTTGGAACTCACTCTGTAAACCTAAAAATATTATATTCAATTAATTGTGTCTACTACTGTCTATCACTGATCTATACGAACTAAAAATCAATGTATTTACTACCAGCAATGATACGATCTTCAATACCTTCAACGTTATGGTCATAAAACAGCTCTACTCAAGATACATCTTAGCCAATTTAAACAAAAACAATAAAACACTATACAAAACTACACAAACAATACACAATACCCGAGCCAAATAAAGAACTTCTCCAAACTCCTTTTTCCAAAAGATGTATTGTAAAAATGTTATTTTAAAACCTGTTTCATGCCTCCAATCCTGTATTCAGCTTCCCCCTTCCCTCCTCTCCCCACTTCATTGTATTTATTTGGTAACCAACACCTCTGCCATAGGTCACCCCAAATGGTTCGCTACATTTGGTGATTTAGCAGGAGTGCTCAGGTTCATGGGGTGAGGTTTGTCTAGGTATTGCCGGCAGATGACCTGGACATACTGAACTACAGATTCCTACGCATCCCTCATACCTTTTTCCTTCTAGAACTTCCTCACCTTCCTTTCTTTGAAAAGACCCTCCACACAGCATACCTAAAGTTGATACAGGCTCTGAAGGAAATTATTTTGCTCAGGGCCAAAAAAAAAAAAATTCGTTAAAAATTCAAATTTTCGATTTTTTTGCCATAAATGGTTTTTAAAACAACGATGAAAAGCAAATAAAAATGAAAATGAAGTCGGTGTGTCTGATTCACAATAAGTTAATCTTACTAATATTATAAACGCGAAAGTTTGTATGGATGTATATGTGGATTTTAATGAAACTTTATACAAGAATATAGCTCATACATCAGAATAACATATAGGCTATAATTTATAAAGCTAGCTAGGAACGGGACGCGGGAGGGGAACGGGGACGCACGGGAAAGGTGATTCAGGGAAAAACAATGTATTTCTTTGAATATGGCCTTGCAACGCATGCCGAGAACCAGCTAGTATTATATATAAGTTAGTTTTATATATATTGCCATAGCTAATGCACAGACCTCCGAGTATCTTGAGTCACTTTTACGGGTTTTTCAATGTAACTTGCGGAAGTAACTATGTAAAAAAAGAAAACCGAGAACCCTGCTATAGATTGGCTACATTCCAATGGGAGGGATGTCCGTCACTCCTGGACACATTGACCCCAAGCTCCTACCAACCTCTCATATAGTTGTCCATCCCAGAACATCCTCCCCTTTCTTTCCCTAAAAAGACCCTCCAAATGGTTTATCCAAATATGAAATAGGCCCTGAGGAATTTTTTTCCTCAGGACTTCCTATGTGAAACTAATGTAAAAAAAAATCTGCAAAAAACGACGCCTATTCCATGTTATATAATTACTTTTTCGAGGACTTTCCTAAATGCTCATGGCTTTCCAAGGACCTCGGTGAAAAAAAAGTATAATGGAAGACAGTATCCCGTTACTGGCGGTGTATGTTACGTTAACAGATTCGATGCATTACGTAGAGAAAGGGTCGTCATAAACAGATGGGAGTTTGTTTTTACCGTCATCATTTTCATGCCACTGTGAGGGAAATAAATAAAAAAACAAATATGCAAGTTTCCCAACACTTCCAATTCGTATGTAAATAGATCATGTTTGAGATGGAAGGGGACACATAAGTTTTTAAGTTTAGCTCTAAATTCTGTATCTAGAGTCCATCTGTGATCATTCTTAGATCATGCGGGAGTTTATTCCAAGCTTTGGGTCCTTACACTCCGAAGGCACGCGCAATTTAGTATCTGGTATGCGCCTTGGTTCCTTTAACCTTCCGATAGTTGATGAAGCTCTGACCTAAGAATTGACTGTCGTGAATTGGCATTTTCAGAAATACGCAGTTCCGGTAAGCAAGCCGCAGCCATTATCTAGTTATTGGTGTATCTCATAATAAGTCATAATCATGATTATAATGAGTTGTGAACAGAGATCTCTTGGAATAAGTGTATATGTGTGTATTTAGGGTGTACATTTGCAAGTTATGGAAAAGTTGTAGTCAGTATAGTTGACAAAGAAAGCTAATTTTGGCGAACACACTGAATGTAGTAAAAATGAGATCCTGGAGGCGTCGTATTTGCGGTAACTTGCGACAGGAACACAAATGAGGCTCTACCAAAATAATATAAGTCCCAAGTATGCGTTTATATAAGAAAAATAAAGAGATGCATAGAAGATTTGAATTTACGTTACGTATGGACAAATATACAACAGGAGAACACATGAAAGAAGAAATTGGAGACGCCACTCGCCGCCAGCTCATGTTACTATGTATTGTGTGAATAATAATGAAGTACCTGTAGAGAATGTGATATAACAGTGTGTTGTGGAATTCCGAACGCTCCACGTCCCTTGGTATCTTCATTTGATTGCATTTTTAACAATCTAACTCTAAATAGATAGATGTTCGTATCAATCGGGAGCCATCATCATAAACACTGCAGAAAAAAAATAATAAAAATCAGAATCAACAATTTAATACCTTTACGTCGTTTAAGGTTTCCTGTATCCTTCCGCGGTAACGCTTTATTTGCACCAAATTCGAGATAAATTTATGACGTGGAAATATCGCGTGGAAGCGATTCATTGTGTCCTCGCCCTCCGCCCCGAAAGGGTGGGTGTGGGAATTCATTGTGCCTGTTTTTTCCTCCCCCGCCGCGCAGGGGTTGTAGCAGACGACAGGCCAATACAAAGGATGCTCGCTGTTCCCACTCTTGTTCGCGATAACCAATAAAAACTCCAATAGAACATTGACATTGCTGTAGTTTTTACCCGGTTTTGTTGCTCTTTTATGAAAATGTAAGGTTTTGACGGATCGTTGGGAGTCGATGGTAAATAATCGTATCCGGAAGAGGACATGGTTCCAGGTAATTAATTTTGTATTTTGTAAAACAGGAAGCGTGGGGGTTACGCGGCAAATGTCAAAAGGTTTTCGTGATTGGATAACTTATTATTTTTTGGTGACCGGCCAGCTAAGAATGAAACCAACTCAGAGCCACCTCAGATAGGTCATTAAGAATGATGATAAAAACGGTTAAATAGGTTACGTTAGGTTAGGGTTAACGGCCATTTTAAAATTATTTTTTTCGTACCTTTTAATGACAATTTTTTAAAGAGGTGTTGAGTTGACTTGATTCTGAGTTGGTATGCAACCTATTTTTTAGAGAATTTTCATCCCCGATAAAATATTTTACGGACAAAACATCCCCCAACTAAAACCTAACCAAACCTAATCTAACCTAAAAAAAATGGGACCAAAAGAATACAGACATCCTGTAAAGACAATAAATTATTCTTGAAAAATAAGGAAATGGATCAAAAATAATACAGACATCTTGTAAAATTTTAGCAGATATTTTGTAGGAGGACATTTTTTCCATAGAATATTTTGTCGGGGATATTTTATCGTGGGATAAAAACGGGTAATACCGTATTAATCCTCCATCAATGATGGAGTACAAGGCCAGAGCGGGACTTAGACCGGCACGACCGGGTGGAAACCCGACGCACCTGTCCACTCAGCTACTAAATACTCTAGCCGATTAAAGTGAAAAAATTTCTATATGAAGAATAACGTGGACCCATTAGCTTGTTTTCAAACTATGTACAATACGGCCAGACATATGTAATGACATATGAGGCGTCATTCCTTACCATCGTGGTATGAAAAAAAAATAATGAATTGAGTTTTTTTTATCATTTTGAAAACCTTCGTAGATAAGTAACAACAAAAACACATGTGTCAACTGAAAAACTGTAAATTTAGGGGTTGATAAATAATTTGAACCGAAAAGAAAACTTCCTATAATCTTGAGAAAATTTTCATATCTTTTTTGTATTGATTCTATAAGGGGACCTTTTCATTATTATTGGGTGATGGTTTCTAAGAATTCCAAAAAAATATTTGGGTCCTTTGACTGGAGCAAGACCTTTACTGGACATTTATGATAAATTTTAATGATTTCCTTCCACCGAAAAAATATTTTCTTATCCCCGTATGAGGAAAACTTGCTAAGACGGTAAACCTCTAAGACATGTTATGTCTTGTATGCGAGTAAAACACTGCGTAATTATAATTATCTCCGAAGTGTTATTTATATTAATTTGTTCTTTTATGAAACGAGCGTAGACCCTTGAAAAGTCACGGAATATTATAATTGTAGGGTTTGTGAAGCTGGTTATTTAACCATCTCCTCGAAAAGCTGTCAAAATAACTAGGTATCCATTATATCTTTTTAATATAAAAAACAAAGTCAGGTTAGTTACACCATTTATAACTCAAGAAAGACTGGACCGATTTTTATGATCTCAGATTTATTGGATTTGTCTCCGGCCCGAATAGCAGAATAGCTATTAAAAAATCGGAAAAAATCACGAAAAAAATTAAAAATAAAATTCTTTTCCTATAACAGTTTGTAGGGAACGAATTCTCATCTTTTGAAAGAGCTGCATCAATATTGTGATTAAGTATAAAATTGAATAGTAAGTGAATTCCAAAAATGTCAACAGTCAATGCGCTGATTGTTTGGTTTATGTTCTTATACATATACATAATGCTGCCCCTCTTTCTTATACACATGTCAACAGTCGAAAATGAGACAAACGGTGAACGTATGTCTGCACCCCTCCAAAGGAAAAAAAATACCATAATTATAATAAATCTCCCTCACACGTATAAAGAAAATGAAACGCAATCCCCGTAAGTAAGTGGAAAAGTAAGAAAATCACAAAAAATACCATACACAACTCCATCTCTGATACTGACAAAAAGAAAACATTGACAGTTGCGCATCGATAATTGCTCCATTGCGTATTTTTTAACTTAATAAAAAAACTGAATTTAGTTCAGCAAATAATTTAAAATAACAGTTGTTGAATCTGAGGCACTACGAAGTTCGCCGGGTTAGCTAGTAATAAATACTCGTAATAGGTCAAATTAAACCGTAAAATAAAAATAATTAAAAATTTAAACAGCTTACTTGTTCGATTTATAGTCACTAAAGGTTCGAGTATCGGTTAGTAAAATAAATAGTGCATTATCCTACGAATAATGCTTTTGACAGCTACGAGTTTCAAGAGGATGGTGAAAAACTCTCTGAAATTGTTTGCCTCAGTATTTTATTTTCATTTCAAAAACAAAAATTTATTGTCAATACATTTTTGTTTACAAATTAGAGCGACGACCAGAAATTTGTCTTTTGAAACAAACACCGTTAGTAAAACTGTCAAAAATTTAAACAAAAAACAACACTTACTAAAAAAGATTTTTAACTCTATGGGACGTGTGGGATTGCACTATCCTCCCCACATCCTGAAATAAAAAAATTATTACGGTGCTCCAGATTTTATGTCCGGGTTAAATCTTTCCCAAATGAAAGACTAAACCCTTCCACACACTTTTCCACAAATGATTATCTAGTAAATTCACGCAATGTAAGTGCACTATATAAGTATAATAAATACAAAACAATACAAGAACAATACGTCAATCCACCAGAAACATAATGGGAAAATATTATTTATCATCATTATTATTATTAACATTAGCTTCACACAGAAATCCCTGAGGAAAATAACCCCTTAGGGCCTATGTCGTATTTGGGGATGCTGACCCTGTGTGGAGAGTAGTTTTAAAAAAGGAAAGAAAGTAAGTTCTGGGAAGGAAAAAGGTACGGGTAGGAATCTGGGGGTTAGTATGTCCAGAAGTAAAAAACGAAAGAATCCATCCCTCCCACTGCGGTGCAAGTCGATGCTCCGAGAGAGTCCTGCTGAAGAGGTCAAAGAGTCTCCCTCAACCAATTTTTTTTCTGACCCCACCCGCCACTAAGTCACCAAACGTAGCGAACCACTTGGGTGGCCTATGGCAGATGTGTTGGTTATCCAATAATCGGTTCCCGGGGTCTCGGAATCCATACCGTTGAAAAAATTATATAAATCAATAATAAAATTATAATGATTTTCTGATTGGTAGACTACTTTCTGAATTGGTACAAATAAAGTGATAAAATTTTGGGGAAAAGTGTGTGGAAGGGTTTAGTCTTTCCTGTAGGGAAGATTTAACCCGGACATAAAATCTGAAACACAAATAACACAAAATTCTATCTAAGACAATAATATTTTTTTCTTACGTTAGTTCCACACAGGAGGCCCGAGGAACATAATTCCCCTCAGGGCCAATGTCATATTTGGGGATGCTGTGTGGAGGGAATTTTTTAGAAAGAGGGGGGGGGAAGTTCTGGGAAGGAAAGGGGTTATAAAAGTGAATATGAATCTGGGATTAGTGTGTCCAGGAGTGACGGACGTATGAATCCATCCCTCCCACTGTGGTGCAAGGCGATGTTCCGAGAGAATACGACTGGAAAAGTCAAAGGGACTCCCTCAACAATTCTCTCCCGATCCGGCCTGTCATGCATCTGATGGGACACATCCGCCGCCACGACTCGGACAAACCTCACCCATAAACCCGGGCACCTCTGCTAAGTAACCAAACGGAGCGAACCACTTGGGGTAATTGGGAATAAGTAAAAGAGATAAGTAAGATATTATGCCTTTTGATTCTAGTATCTCAAGCAGTTTGGATATTTTCAAAGGTAATTCTCCTGAAGATTTCACCCGACCTGCTTGTGATCGGTAGTTTTAATATAATCTTCATAATTAGTTAAATCGGATCAATGGCGGAACCGTTAGCTCCTCCCCAGGTTATTATACCGTATTCGATTAAAGATTGATATAGTGCATAGTAAATTGTTTTGAAAGTGGCGAGTATGTCTAAAGAAGTATATTGATTTTTTAAAGTTTGTTTGCTGTTATGATAATATGTTCTTTCCATTTTAAATTACTGTCAACGATAACATCTATGTAAGTATTTGATTTTAGTCACCCTTTCTAAGTTAGGGCAATCACACATATTAGCATTTATCAGGGGCAAGCACATAATTTCATGTAGGTACTTGCGAATAAAAAGCAGGTACCGATATTTATATGTAGTTATTTGCTAATAATAGATAGTAGGTGCCAATATTTAAATGAAGGTACTTGCTAATTATAAGTAGGTATTATTCTTGCGAATAATAGGTGCGTGCCGATCTTTATATATTGATACTTGCGAATTATAGGTAAGTGTAGGTACCGATCTTTATATGTAGGTTCTTTCCAATAATAGGTACGTACCGACCTTTATACGAATGTACTTGCCAATAAAAGCTAAGTACCGATCTTTATATATAGTACTTGGGAATAATGGGTAGGGACCGATCTTTGTATGTAGGTACTTGCTAATTATAAGTAGGTACAGGTCTTCGTATGAAGGTTCTTGCGAATAATAGGTGCGTGCTGATCTTTATATATTGATACTTGCGAATTATAGGTAGGTACCGATCTTTATATGTAGGTTCTTTCCAATAATAGGTACGTACCGACCTTTATACGAATGTACTTGCCAATAATAGCTAAGTACCTACCGATCTTTATATATAGTACTTGGGAATAATAGGTAGGGACCGGTTTGCGAATAATAGGTATATAGTAGGAATAAAATATATTTTTTCTTTCCAATGATAGGTACGTACCGATATTTATATGAATGTGCCTACTTGGCAATAATAGTTAGGTACCGATCTTTATATATAGGTACTTGGGAATAATAGGTAGATACCCATCTTTGTATGTAGGTACTTGTGAATAAAAGGTAGATACGTAGTTATATATTCCAAATTATTTGCATATAATATGTAGGTATAGATTTTTATATGGAGGTATTTGGAAATAATTGTTATCGATCTTTATTTGGTTATGCGTGATCACTGACAAATTGGTAGAAACTAAGGAGAATAAAGGTTTTATTTGAATTTGCGACAGTCGGTTTCTTTGAAATCAACATAATCGCACTTTTTTTTTTTTTTTTTTATTCAGAGAAAGATACATAAATTACAATACATTCAATATAATAATTAATTACATAATATGTGTACATATTTGATTTATCCCCATAAAAAGCAGGGCTTGTGTGTATGGGGGTGTTATTATATTAGTTTAATTGTTTTATTTTTTATATTCAGTTCAAATTTTCGGTATAATTTTTAAGGTGAGTTTTAAATTTGTTCATATTACTGTTCATGTTTCTGATTTTTTCAGGAAGTGAATTAAAAAATTTTACTCCGAGATATTTATGACTTAACTGTCCTAGTGTTTTTTTACATTTTGGAGTAGGAAGTATTGATGTTTGTCTAAGATTTCTGTTGTTTTTAAATGGTGCAACTTTATTTTGAATATTATCTTTATAAATTTGTAATGTTGCATGATAAAAATATATTGCACTTAATTTTCTGACTTTAAATTGTTGGAATAAAAGTTCTGACGAATATGAGTAGGGTTTTTTTAAAATTGTTTTTATTATTAGTTTTTGTGATATGTAAATTGTTTGTGTTTGATTTGTATATGTACCGCCCCATCCTATAATCCCGTATTGTATAATTGATTGACAGAAAGCGAAGTATGTGATTCTAAGTAATTTTTCGTTTAAAATATCTCTTAAACATCTAAATATATATGTTAGTTTCCTTATTCTGTTGTTCAGAATATTTATGTGTGGGGACCATTTTAAACGCTGGTCTATTGTTATGCCAGGTACTTAATATCGGTCTTGCTTTCTATGTTTGTACATAATAGATTGCATTTGTGGTTTTCTGTATTTGTCACAGAGTGGTTTATTATGTTTATTTCTTTGGGTGTTTCTTGTTTTTTAATGAAAAATGGTAAATAATAGGTTTTTTTAGAATTTAAAGTCAACAGGTTTTTATCAAACCATAATTTTAGTGCATTAATATCTGTATTTGCCATTTTATTTAATTCAGACCAGGTGTTTGCTTTTAGTAGTAGGACTGTATCATCAGCATAGGATACAATGTCTCCAAATTTGTTAAAAAAAAAAATTTCAATTTTTCAATTTCCAAAGTTCAATCGATTGTTATCTATCTAGTGCTCACAATGGTTTAAAAAATATTGGGATTAGGTTTAATTTTATTAAATATAGTGATCTAATATTTTGGTGATCTAGTGAAATATTTGTTGTTATAATGTTGTATTAAAAAATTGCTTTCGGACCTTTTTTGTGAATTTAGATTGAATGATCTAGAATTGAACATCAAACAACTCGTTCTGACTAAAAAAACCCTTGACAAATTCTTACCCAAACGCTGAAATAATTTAATCCAAAAATAAATACGTTATTCCAAAAACATACTGGATCCATCGGGGGTGGGTTAGTTTCTCCGATAGCCCGGGGGCGATCCCAAACATCACGGAACGGATAAATGTTAACCCTTATGAATACAAATCCGGCAAATCATTTCCGACTAGTCGAAGTTACGCCACTGATTCGATTAGCGTCGTGATCAAATTGGAAAAAAAACAGATTTTCACAATTTTCATTATTTGTTTTTGGAGTGTTATGCCGTGTTGCGTTACATCCTTCTTTAGCCAACGTTTCGGAGAGCGTTTCAGTGTCCATTATTAAGGCCGATCCGTGAAATAATCATTTTGTCTGTGAAAATCTAAAAATGTATCAGATTTACACAAGTTGAGATTACACAAGTTCTTCTACGTTTTGGAGAATTTTGGTAACAATTTGACTAGACTAATAAGAAGATTACTAAGTTTTTTCGTGAAACTTAAAATCATTCAAAAATATTATTAAAAAATTAACCTAAGCTAACTAACTACTGGTTGGTTGAAACTCTCTCACATTGGTCGTCGTTTTTTCGTTGATATTTTAGGTAAACAATTTCTATCGTCTTTGGGGATGCTGTGTGGATGGTCTTTTTAGGGAAAGGAAGGAGAGGAAGTTCTGGGAAGGAAAAAAGTTTAAGGGGTGGGTAGAAATCGGGGGGTCAGTATGTCCAGGAGTGAAGGACGTGTGAATCAATTTCTCCTACTGCGGTGCAATGTCAAAAGCACCCCCCAAACCAGTCTCTTCCGATCTGGCTCATCATGAAGTAGGTGGACAAACGCATCCGCCTCCAAGACCTACATGGATTAATTATCTAAGCATGCTGGTGTCGCGAAACGGCGGCTCCACTGTATTAGGGGTCGTACATTAATCACGTGATGTTTTTTAGCAACTTTTTAACCCCCCTCCTTCCTGGTGATATGTGGTGAGATTTTAGACTACCCCCCCCCCCCCCCCCCCCCCTCCCCCAACCCCCAAAAATACGTGTATTTTTTAGTACAAAGGATATTGAAATTTTCAGAATATTTTCTTGTTTTTGACTGGCTTAGAAATCATGCGTTCAACGAAAAATAAATACACGTGATATCTCATAATATCCCCCCCCCCTTTTTCAAGCCTCACGTGATTAATGGACGACCCCTTAGTAAATGAGGCGCTTCAGAGCCAAGCCAAGGCCTATGCCACAAACTCGAAGGATCGTAATGGGAAACGAAAACGTTTATATGGGACGATTAAGTTTGCATGCACTCGCAAAACCTAATAGACAGTGTCAGTCAATGGTTCAAATCTGGGCTTCTGGAAAATAAGATAAGCCCAGATTGGAGTACAGGAACAAGGACTCACCGTCGCAGTTGGGGCCACACCTCTCCAGGTTCTGGTGCTTCACTTCACAATATTATAAATTGAAATACGAAATCGCAACTTTTCCTCCACAGTCGATGTTATGTTACAGATAGTAAAATTGCAATACTTTTTCCACAGTCGATGTTATGTTGGAGATAGTCCGCCCTGTCTCGGGTATTATTTTACACTGACAGCTCTCTTCAATGATACTGTCATCATCATCAACTTCTTCCCCTTGTCCTATTCGGGTCGGGGACCCGATTGCATCGACAAGTTTCCTCCATACGTCCCTGTCTTGTGTCCATGATAGAACCATCCTCTCCTCACACAGTTTCTAGAGTTGCCTCGCCCAACTATGCGTACGTCTGGGGCGGCCTACTGGACGTCTACCCTCTGGAATCGCACTCAGTATCTTCCTCGGAATTCGGTCATCAGACATTCTTAGTACATGCCCAAGCCACCTCAGCTGCGATTTTTCTATGAAGAGTAGCAGTAGTTCAATGTTCAGATTATCTCGGATCGTCGAATTTCTTATATGATCGTAATAATGTTACTGTCACTTTTTAAAATTAGGCATATTTTTTGCAACAATTGCATGGGTCGTGGTGACATTTTAAGGTTAGGAAGATTATGGGATTATTATGCGATCCCACCTCATATCATTATCTTATTAGGAGAACATTTGTACAATCCAATTTGTTTTATCTTTAATCTCAGTATTACCACTTCCACTTTTCCTCAATCCTGGAAACTTACTAAGGTAAGCCCAATTCACAAATCAGGGACCAAAACGGTTGTCCAGAACTACAGACCAATAGCGAGCGGTACTATCAATACTTCCTAAAATATTCGAAACGATAATTTGCGGAAAGCTGAAAATACAATTTCAACCATTTCTTTGGGGAAATCAACACGGATTTTTATCAAAGAAGTCAACCATCTCTAATCTTCTCGAACTCTCGCAAAGAGTGGCAAGAGGATTAGATGCGCAACAACAAACCGATGTGATCTACACGGACTTCGCTAAGGCGTTTGACCGAGTCGATCATGATGTGTTATTACGGAAATTACACAGAATAGGTTTCGATAAGCCTCTTCAAAATTTTTTTGCCACATATCTGAGAAATAGGAAACAGTGTGTATGCATCGATGGATAAAGGTCTAAGGAATTCTCTGCATTCTCTGGAGTACCACAGGGGTCAAACCTGGGACCTCTACTATTTTTAATTTTAATTGAAGACATTCAAGAATGCATCAAACATTCCACTTGCCTGCTTTTTGCCGATGATCTGAAATTACTTAAGAGGATTTGTGACAGGCAATATTGTGTCAAATTACAAATCGATTTAGATTCAATTTCATCATGGGCTGATGAAAACAAATTATTTTTTAATACAAAAAAATGTGTCGCAATGTCATGTACACGTTCGAGAGTTTGATTATAGTATTAAAGCAGATATATTGTCACCAGTAAAATCCATTAAGGACCTAGGGGTAGTCTTTGATCCTAAACTTATATTTTCAGACCATATATTGCAGTTGACAACATCATGCTACAAGCTGCTAGGGTTTGTTATAAGATCATGTAAACAGTTTTTAAAACCTGAAGCAATGATGGCTATGTATAACTGCATTATAAGGTCTAAAATTGAATACGCCTCTACTGTATGGGCCCCATAACAGAAAAAATACACTGAGAAATTAGAACAAATTCAAAAAAAGTTTCTTAGATACCTGTATATGAGAATGCACGGGGAGTACCCGCGATTCATGCTTCATGAAGATCTGCTCACAGAAACGCGTTGACAAAGTCTCCAGTCGAGGAGGAACGGGACCCTTGCAGTAACGGTGTACAAAATCATAAATAATTTAATAGATAGCCCATACCTCCTGGAGTGTTATAAGTTGTATGTGCCGAACAATTATAGCCAGGGACGGTACCACGATCTACTATGTATCCCACATAGCAGAACAGACGTAATGGCCAGGCATAGCATGACACGAGGTATGGTGTTGTTAAATAACGCTTCCAAAACTGTTGACATCTTTAACAGTAGTCTTGAAGAATTCAAGAGGTATTTAAGTGCTACTATTTAAAGTACCTATCTTTTATTTACCCATAAAGGTGTAGTATGTGTCACATGTGTATTGTAAATGGACATATAGTCTGTAATACACATTAAAAAAAAAAATAAAAATAAAAAAAATTAGGTAGGTGGAATTATTGCAAGATTTTATTGACGTTTGCTACCCACCAAGTCTTTGCGAATGCATACCTACCAATTCCATATATATTGCATGAACACGTGCTGAACTGCAACACCCGAAGAACAGACTTTCTACATTCCTTAAGACATTCTAGGACGTGGCAATAATTCAGTGAATAATGGATTATTAATTGAGCCACCATTGTCCTTGACACAGTTAGGCAGGTTGATCAAGTATTTTGGGTCCCCAGTTCAGGGATATAAATTCAATTGTCAGGGGTAATTGAGAACTGTTTAGGGTTTGCGGCGGGACACTATTTCATTTAGGTTAGGTTTAATAAAATGTGGTTTTTCGTAAACATGAGTGATTTCTTACAATCAAACTGACAGTTCTTACTTTTGTAAGTATGCAATAATAAAGAAATCAGAGATTGCAATTCACACGCGGTAGAAGAGAAACCTTCAAAAAACCAAAGTAGACAAGAGTGAGGAGAATACGAAGCACTGTTTTATCAAGGTAAAGAATGATTTTTCCTTATTTTTGCCGTCGAATTCCAGTGCACCTTTTCCTAAACATTTGGTATTTGTGTTTTCTTCTTTGGAGTCGCTAGATGCTGCTTTCTTTTCTTTATTTTGGAGTGTTTCGAAGATTGTTTATTGATTTAACAAAAATATTAACTTTTTTTATTTCGTTGGATTTGACCATCGGTTCGCAGGATGTCTGGCCGCTGAAGTAGGTCAGGCGCTTTATAAAGCTACACTTTTGGAGGCTCGTGTGGAACCGTGGATTTATCGTATTATATTAGAACCGAGTCCTGTGAAAAATAAATATTTTATTGCTATCTCTCTCTACAGGACTTAGCCTGCCAGAGAATGAGATAGAATAATCGGTCTCCTCTTTGTGCAGTGCTTCCCTCCCACTCTTGTCAACTTTTGTTTTCTGAAGGTTTCACTTCTGCCACGTGTAAACTGCATGCTTAAGATTTTTTGCTTGTTTTTAAATTAAATATTTCAACCTCAAATTGCACTTTTGTGTGAGATAAAAAATGCACATAATAAAACAATAGAAAATAAATTACCTTTTGTAAGATTACCCCGACGCGACGCGACGATTATTAACAAAAAAATTTTGAAAATTAAACAAACGCTTAGTTTAAAAAACTTTATCGTATAAAAATCAAATTGGTGAAAAATTATAATGTCAACTTATTGACCGCATCAACTAATGGAGTAAAACAAATTACGACCCCTGTTGTATTAATATAATTATATAGACATATTGTGGGGGAGCGTGAGGTAATGTACAAGGATCAATACTGGGGCCACTTTTATTCCAAATATACATAAATAACATTTGTCAGCTAAAACTACACGGTGAAATCTTCTTATACGCAGATAACACTGCAATATTTTACTTAAAAAAACCAAAAACAAAAATCATCCCATTAATTGGTGTATTTGGTAGAATTGCCCATCTTCTACCAACGGAGGTAAAGAGGGGCTTATACTTTAGATTAATCCAGTCCCACCTAAATTATTTAATAAAAATATGGGGAAACACATACATTACGTACTTAAACGACTTACAAATAATACAGAACAAAGTTATTAAAAAACTCTTCAACTATAACCCAGACACTCCCACAAAAAAAATTATATCAGGAAATGAACTTTTTGAAAATAAAAACTTTGTACGAATATAAAATATGTCTTTTAATCTACAAAATGGACTTATACACACAAACACAACATTTATAAAAACATCACAAGTACACGAACATTATACTAGACAATACAATAAATTGTATACAAATACTGTCAAGACTGAAAGTGGCAAGAAAAGTATTGGTCACGAGGGAGTTCACATATATAATCTCCTTCCAGATAACCTAAAAACGGAAAAGAATATAAAAACCTTTAAAAAAAACTATTTAAACTTAAAATGTTGGAACAAAATTAAAAATATTACTACTGTACTTGTACTACTATACTTTATATGATCTGTATTTAAGTTAAGAAAGCGAAATATTATATTTCTTTTAACTTAATAATAATTAAAAAAAAAAAAAATGCGAATCAAAAATACTAAATTCGGTTGTGTATCCGTAATTCATGTTCAAAGAACTCTTGAGCTTTGCTTTGAATTTAATTGTTATCATTTTCAAAATTGGAAATGTTTTTTGGGGAAGCGATCAAAATACCTACCCATTATTATAATGTTTTTAATATAAAATATTTTTTCGACATTTGTGGAGACACCGGGAAACTATTTTAATATTATTATCTCTTTAAATAATAGAATACATTTACAACAATTTATTTAAGTTTTTTACTTAGAACTCCAATTAAATTTTATTTATTTTATATATTCAATAATAATATTATTTAATGTATAAAAACCAATAAACACAGTTTATTATAAACAAGTTCTTCTTTGTAATTATTATTATGCGTTACAGGTGTTTCGCCCTCTGAAGGCATTATCAAACTGTCAGTTTGATAATGTCTTTAGAGAGCGTAACAGCTGTAACGCATAATAACGATTACAAAGCAGAACTTGTTAATAATAAACTATTTTTATACATTATGTAAACATTTACAAAAAAATAAAAAATAAAATGGAGACGACTTCATTCACACTATCCCGTGATTTTTGACGGGTTTTCGCTAGTGATTTAATAAGATACATATATCTGTCTATAAGAGTACCTGTGATGGAGGGGCTTTGTTTTTTTTACAAATCTACAATTTTTTTTTATAATTTAATGGCCGGCAACCCGGGCGTTTATTGATATAATATTGTCGTATACAAACAAGTGAGTAATCCGCCTCACTAGACGAAGTCTGTTCTGAGAAATTTTGCACACAAGACCTTCAAAACAAGAGAAAAGTGACTGCCTACATGGAGTTTCAAAAAACTACCCCTATTTCCCGTTCACATCCCTTAAATCTGATTTCGAAAACGCTGTGTAGTGCCAGTGGGGACCTCAGCTGAGTTTAAAATAAAATAATGTTAACGTTAACCAAAACCGATTATATAAAGTAGGTACAGTATAGTCTCTGTAATCCTAAACCACTATAATCCGAACAACCATAATCTGAACCCACGGACGTACAAAATACATGGACATGCCCTAAGTTATAAAAGGCGTATTATTTCCCCTTCCCATTGGAACCATTTTTCGGAACCGGCTGGGCTTGCGAGAGCCTCGCGTGAATATAAAAAATGTGACGTCATCATTCTTGTCCGGACCAGTGTCGAGCTCTCATCGTAAATAACACGGTAAAAATGGTGGCTTGTGTTATAAAAACGTGTAAAAATAGAAGAGAAAAAGAGAATAAACCCAATTGTGGTATTACATTCCATAAGCAAGCATTATTTTACACTATTTTAAGCTAATTCAGATCACATAATGTGATCGTTTTTGAAATACCATAAATATACCAAACCACCCATACATACACTATCACTTCTAGATACATGGCGTGTGTCCGTCACTGTTTACTGGGGTAAGTAAATTATGAAACATTTGTAAAAGTGTATTAACTAAATACGGCAGTAAAATATTGGACTCGACCTTATAGGCGACTTTACTTTGACGAATTTGAACTTCAAATTTGTTCATTGCGCGGCGAACAATTCGCGCTCCCATGTAAAAAGGTCTATTCATTCAAAAGCAGAGTTTACTTTTAAAAACTAAATGGTCATTTTAAAATGTGAGATGCCTATATACTGTCAGATTGAGTTTTGACGAATCACATATCACCAAAGGCATCTTCCCGCTCTTCGTCCCTCTGTAGTTGGTTTCTACCCTTCACCTTTCTGTTCTGGTCTATTAATATTTATATGTCTATGTCTGAACCACTAACCACAAAACCAAGAACAAGAACCACAAAACGTTATCCATTGAAAAAATAAGTTTGTTTTCAGCGATTAGTTCGTCATGACTTTACGAATAGTTGTATAAAGGAGAAACTTTTTTATTTTTTCAAGTTAATGGGCGCGTATTTTTTTATTCCGAAACATAAGTTGTATAGGACAGCTAACAAGCCGTAGCGTGGTAAATAATACATTCTCGTAAAAAAGAATGGCAAGAGGAGCGAGTAGTACAAGAAACCTCGTGTTAGGGACATTATCTTTTATCTACGACTTCGTATCTACCAGGGCCCCAGATACTAGAAGGAGAATGGACGATCTGTTTTACCTAGGAGGCAGGCAGGAAATTTAGAAGGCGGGTATGGGTACCGCTGCCATTGGTCACCCTTACATTACGCTACGTTTGGTGACTTAGCAGGGGTGCCCAAGTTCATAGGGTGAGGATTTTCTCAATTAGGGAGGCGATATGATTACCGCCGACCCAGGAACCATTTATTGCCTTACCAACACCTGTGCCCTAGTTCAGTCCAAGTGGTTCGCTTCCGTTTGGTGACTTAGCAGGGGTGCCCGGGTTCATGGGGTGAGGTTTGACTGGCTCTTGGCGGCAGATGCGTCTTCCCACTAGCTGCATGGCAGGCCAGGTCGGGAGAGAATGATTCATGGAGTCTCTTTGACTTCTCCAGCCGTACTCTCTCGGAAAATCTCCTTGCACCGCAGTAGGGGGGAAGAATTCATACGTCCGTCACTCCTGGACACACTGACCCTCAGACTCCTACCCACCCCTAATACCCTTTTTCTTCCCAGAACTTCCTCTCCTTACTTTCCTAAAAAGAACCTCCACACAGCATCCCCAAAGATGAGATACACCCCGTGGGAAATTATTTTCCTCAGGGCCTCTTGTGTGGAGGTATGTAAAAAAAAAACAGAGGATACCGCACTAACTCCGGGAAGTTGGGACACTTGTTCGGAAACAAATAAAAAAAATAATCAAAACGCCTTAAATCCAGACAAGTTCATAAAATATTCATCTCGAAGCGTTTAAATAGGCACCTAGGATCTTGGTGTATTTGGTCACCTCGTGATTGCTACAAAAATACAAGTAGCTGAATATACTTTCAAAATAATGGGATGTTAACAATAATTTGTTTGTTCCGATTTTCCTTAATTTTTAAATAGGAATCAAATAGTATTTATAACCCAGCTCTTGACTCTATGGTTAAAATTTATGAATCCGACTAAGAATGCAACTCTGATGCCGCGCCTAACGTACTCGTTATTCCATTTTCGTCCGTGGTTTATGTATACTTTTGAATAGAACCGAATTAATATAATGCCAAAAAACGGCGCCATCTACGTTAAAAGCTAGCGAGAGGAGCATCACCTGGCAGCGGGCGTAAATACTATTGGATTTGTAATTTCGCGAATCTCTCTGGATATGGAGAGATTGACGATATATGATTATTATTGTAACTGGCAGTTGTGAATGATACCACGCGTCTACATATTGCCTGTCACGGTTACTTTGTCCCGGTGACTTGCTGTCACAGTGGATCCGGGGAACCATCCATTTTTGGATCCAGTTCCTAATTCCTATTGGATTTATAAAATGGTCACCAACACTCAAAATGAGTGAAGCCGAACCAAACGCCACCCGCAACTGCTAGTTCCTATTTGTATCTTTGGTGCGTGGAATGTGTTAAGTTAGCCATTGCCGGTTGCGCCGCCTCTTGGCGAAGATTCCGCTTTTTAACTGTTTTTGTTAATGGTTAACCTCTGTGTGTATCCCCATAAGGCCTCGGGCTTATTTTGTCGTACAAAATATTTCTGCTTTGCAATAAAATCCAAATAAATGGAATATTTATGAACGTGTTCAAAAACTAAAAAGTGTTTTTGAAAGTTGATAAAATATACTCACTGAATGAGATAGTGTGTGTGAAGAGTGGATTTGATATTTGCAAAGATTGACTGACGAAGGACCTTGAATTTTGTGTTACTGTTTACTGCTTGGAACGAGGAAAAACATATGCTGCATATAAAGGAAAGGACTCACCGAAACAGGATAAAGAACTTGTATGCTGGCAATTTTGTCTTCTTTCTCCCCGTCCAATTGGCACTGAAAACAGCAATAGGCGTGCGTTTCGTGTACACGGAGAACACGGCGGAATTAGGTTAACAGATAGCGGGAGCACGGGGGCTATAGGGTATGTTGCGGCGCGGGCTGTTGATTGCAGACTGACGTGGTGAAGGTAGTTATAGGTGCGGATTTTGGGAACAAGGTAGGACAGGATTTGCAACAATATTAATACCAATCCCAAGCAGCAACAGTATGTATGTGTGCTATGTAGGTGTGTGTATGTGTGGGTATATGTATTGGCGTAACCATGCCCCCCGCCTGGAAGGGGATGAAAGAATCCACTTCCATAAACCAAAAGAGTGCCAATACGTTTCAATGCGCAAACAAAATTATAATGACACGCGGTAGAATGTAATAAATTATGTAAAAGTTACGAAAATATTATGTAAGTTATATAAATGCTTTACCAAATGGTCAAAATGACTGATATAGCAAGGAAATAAAATGAATAAAAAACATTGAAACGAAAAATATGACTTGAAAGGATTCAATAAATAATACTGAACCTGCGGTAGATAAAACTAGTAGGGTTTGGTACCTATTTAACAATGAAACTAATCTTATTGATTTTTAAAAATTAAAGTATTATGAACTAACTTCTAAGATGTCGTTAAATCTATTGTGACGGTAAGGGACAGAGTTTAACGACTGCCCTGCGGTATGTTCCGGAGTTAGTTTTAACTTCCGCAACCCGGATCACCCCATCTGCCCCGGGGTAGACATTGACTATTACCCCAATAGGCCATTGAAGAGGCGCGATGTTGTCACTCTTAATCATTACTACCGTGCCTGTCTTTACCGAATTAGCATTTGTATTCCATTTCTGGCGAGCTTGCAAAGTATTTAAATACTCAATTCGCCATCGGTTCCAGAACGTCTGAACAAGACGATCCACGAGATGTTTGCGTTGTATCAAGTTGACTGGCTCGTCTGACAAATCAGCAGCGGGTAAAGATTTTAAGGGAGTGAGCGTTAAAAAATGCGCGGGGGTTAGCGGCAATGGAGCCGAAACATCGTTAACGCTAAGTACAGATAGCGGGCGTGAATTTAGAATTGCTTCAATCTGAGAAAGCACTGTTTGCATCTCTTCATAAGTCAGTAGAGAGGTGCCTACTATTTTATTTAAATAACCTTTCAGGCATTTAATGTTACTTTCCCAGATCCCACCAAAGTGAGGAGCTTGCGGTGGATTCATCTTCCATTCGATTCGATTCTCCAACAGATTGTCTGAGAATTCCTTTTTGTGATTGGGTGACTCTATAAGTGCAAATAAAGACCTTAAATGGGATTTGGCTCCCACAAAGTTCGTCCCATTGTCGGAGTACATTATACTCACAGGACCTCGACGAGAAAGGAAACGATTGAAAGCGTTGAGGAAGACTTCGGTGGAAAGATCCGAAGCGAGTTCAATATGAACTGCTCGGGTCACCAAGCAAATAAATAAGCAAATGTATGCCTTTTGACTTCGCACCCCCC
Source organism: Limnephilus lunatus (assembly GCA_917563855.2). Taxonomy (NCBI): domain Eukaryota; kingdom Metazoa; phylum Arthropoda; class Insecta; order Trichoptera; family Limnephilidae; genus Limnephilus; species Limnephilus lunatus. Next base: position 50,785,598 of record OU830601.1, read on the forward strand.
GACGTCTATAAGGGATTATTTGAAGCGGGCCAGCGTAGTCAACCCCCGTGTGAAGAAAAGCCTTAGCTTCGCGGACGCGGCATGCGGGTAAATCTCCCATTAATGGGAATTGTGGTTTAGGATTGACTTTGAAGCACGTATTGCACTGATGCACACGTTTCCGAACCAAATTGCGCGAAGAAAGTATCCAAAATCTTTGTCTTAGCAGCGACATCAGTAACGTAGGACCCGTATGTAGGTTCTTAATATGATAGTAGTCTATTATTAAATTGACTACATTATCACGAGCGGGTAATAGAATGGGATGACGACTGTCAAATTCTGTTTCAGCATTACTCAATCTGCCTCCTACCCTTAGAATTCCGTCATGAAGAAACGGATTCAATTTTGCAATCGCTCGCCGAACCTTCTTCCCATCTTTGACTGCCTTTATATCTTCGGAGAAATGTTCTTGCTGTATAGAATTTATAACAGCGATTTCTGCAACTAAGATATGGCTTAATTCGAATGCTCGTGGTAATTTCTTAATGAAACGAAAAACATAAATTACTATTCGAATTAATTTCGGCCATGAACTAACACGAGAAGCTAGTGCACACAATAACGGTGGAGCGATTGTTTTAGGGCGGTTATTGTCTTGAACGGACATCAAAATTTTTGTTTTTAATTCGGGTGGATCAGATATCGATTTCGTATCAAAACGTTGTAAAGGCCAATCACTTTTAGGTAATTGGGCAAATACGGGACCGTTAAACCATAACGGATGGTCTATTAGCTGAGCGGGAGTAAGACCCCGCGATAAGCAGTCGGCGGGATTGTCTTGACCTCTTATATAATGGAAGCATTCAGCCCCAAGATGGTTTTGTATTTGTGAGACACGGTTGGCAACGAAGGTCTGCCATTTTGCAGGCGGTGAATTTATCCAAGCTAGTGCAACCGTGCTGTCGCAAAAAGCTAAAGTCGTATGAGCTTTTGAATTTGATGTGTAGGTATTACTGACCGTATGCATTAATCGTGCAAGTACTAGCGCTCCACATAGTTCTAATCGCGCAAGTGAAATCGTCTTAGCCGGAGCGACCTTGGATTTAGCGCATAATAAATTAATTGTGGTTTTATCGGTATTCGGACAGTAAACATGTAAGTAAATAACACCTCCATATGCGCGTTCGCTTGCGTCTGAAAACCCGATAAGCGTTAATACACATTGGGGTTCGATTCCTAAAAAACGAGGAATTTTAATAGATTGCAGTAATGGCAATTCCTTTTTAAACTGTCGCCAAAGTGTGACAACTGTTTCAGGAGGAGTATCGTCCCAATTCAGGTTATACTCCCATAGAGATTTAATTATCAGCTTAGCCAATAATACAACTGGTGCGGCGAAACCCATCAAATCCCAAAGACGAGCAATCGTCGAGAGAATATTTCGTTTAGTACACGTTCTTTCGTCGGTGTGTACGACAAATACAAAATGATCAGAAGCGGGTATCCAATGAAGCCCTAGTATTTTTAGGTTTTCATCGGGATTAAATTCCACATGTTCCTTAACACGACGAGCTGTAGGAATCGTGGATAAAAACTTTGGAGAATTAGAAGAGAATTTTACAAGGTCGAATCCTCCGGCAGCGAATAACTGAATTAATTCCGTCGACAACTCGGTAGCTTCCTCGACTGATGAGCAACTGGTGACGAAATCATCCATGTAGAATGAGCCATTTTCCACCAAGTTTGCCGCGAGTGGGAAACGAGGTTTTTCATGCGTTGCGAGTTGACGCAGTGAACGCATAGCCAAAAATGGGCTACAAGACATGCCGAAAGTGACGCGATTAAATTCGAACAATTGTAAAGGGTCACTATTGTTAAATCTATACAGCCTGCGCTGATAACGACGGCATTCTTCTTGCACTACGATTTGTAGGTACATTTGTTTTATGTCAGCGGTTATAGCTATTGCGAACAATCTGAAATTGAGGATAATGCGAAACAAATCACCTTGTAAATTCTTTCCGGTATGTAGGATGTCATTAAGCGAATAACCCGAATCGGATTTCATACTCGCATCTAGCACCATGCGAATTTTAGTAGTAAGTTTATCTTCACGAACTACAATATGATGCGGTATAACGTAATGAGGTAAGTCAGAATTGTCGACCGGCGAAATGTACCCTTTCTGTAGGTATTCGCGTAATATTTTGTCATATTCTAACTTTATTGCGGGTTGAGATATCAAGCGGCGTTCGAGAGATCGAAACCTGCGTTCGGCGGCGGGTAACGATTCACCGAGAACAGAGGGACTGTTTCGAAACGGCAACGCGACGATATAACGACCTGCCGTGTCACGAGAGGTAGTGAGTTTAAAAATGTCCTCACACTCTTGTTCATCAGGCGTTAAAAACTTCTCATCTGGAATGTCTTCCAATTCGAAGAAGCGCGACAGGCAAAAATCATTATTTTGCGTGAACGTACAAAATGATTGCGTGGCGTTTATACTTGGGTTTTCAATCATCGTTGGGGCAGTACCCAAGATGAGATATCCCAAAGTGGTTTCAATAGCAAATGGCTGGCCGAGAGAACCTGATATTTTGTTTGCCTTTAGAATGCGAGCAAATATGTCACATCCTAAGATAATATCAATCTCACCGGGCGTACAGAATGTTGTGTCTGCTAAGGGCAAATTGTCAAGATACGACAAAGAGGAACGGTTAATGTTAACAGTAGGCAACTCACTGGTTATAGTTTCTACTACATATGGTTTAATCGTATACGACTGAGTGATGTCATAGCGGGAATGTAACTTTAAGCAAGTTACGCCATTTGTCACATTTCTTACGTCACCTATTCCCGTGACGTAAGTACTTGGAGATGACCGCACCGTAAGATTCAAGCGTGAACAGCATTTGCGCGTAATTATGTCCCTTTGGGAGCCGCTATCTATTAGAGCCCGTAACGTCTGTACCTGGCCCTTAGCGTCTCTGGTAGTGCAAACAGCCGTTCCTAAGAGTGCAGTAGTATTTGCACTAGGGCATGAATTTGTTACACATAGCGAAACCGGATTCAAAGAATTTAAGTTATCATTATCGGCATCTGCTTGTAACGCGGGAGATGGTATTGGGTCTGTTTGTGACTTTCGCCCATCAGTTTGTTTGAAATGCAATAAACTATGATGGTTGAGCGCGCATGTTTTGCATGTACTCTTTGATTTACAAGCTTTTGTGATGTGCCTAGTACTGAGGCAGTTCACACAAACTCGAATATTCGATGACTTAATAAAGTTAAATCGATCGCGTGGTTCTAGACTTGTGAATTTAGAACATTGGTATAAAGGGTGCGATCCCTTTTGACAACAAAAACAAATTTCGATGGAGTGATTATCGATTTTTTCGACATTAATAAATGCCTTTGCGGAATTAGTTTTTTGCGGTTTAGCGGTATAATTAATGTTTGAGCCAACGCGGCTCGAGGTCGGTTGCGTGAATTGCGCGCGGTTGAGAATTCGTTGCTGTTGTCTTACAAAGTCGATTAGTTCCGCGCTGGAAGGTAAATTTTCATTATTTTTAATAGAAGATTCGAAAGCCTTTACAGTCTCTATGTCAAGCCGTTTAAGACCCAGTTGTAGCAATATGAATTCTGCGAGGTCTTTTATTTTTAATTGCTTCAGCGCGGCGATGTTAGCGGAGTATGCATCTGCGAAATTCTCTAAAGAAGCGGGCGTGGCCGAGTTAACTGGAGGCAATTTCAGCAATCGGTCAAAGTATGATTCAGCAAGAACGCGTTGATCATTATACTTAGTACACAATGCGTCCCAAATAACTTGATAATTTGTACCAGTAGGCGTAATAGTTTTGCAAATATTTAATGCTTTTCCGGTTAATTTAGACATCAGATACTGCATCTTTTCAGCATTATCCAGAGAATCATTCAAATGTATAACCGAATTATATGTTTCATAGAAAAGAGGCCAATTATCTAATTTTCCGTCAAAGCACGCTATTTCCAAAGGCGGTAACTTAATTTGACGGCGAGGTTTCGCAACTGGATTGGACAGCATATTTGCTTCGGTATATTTAATAACCCCGAAGAGTTCTTCAAATGCATTTAATTGAGAGTATTCAGCAATTGCTTCCGGATTCAATTCCAGTTCGCAATCCACTTTTTCATCTAAAATTGTTATAAATTCAGAACGAATTTTTTCAACAGTAGTTGCGCCTGACAAAAAAGATTGGCGATTGCTAATGCTTTCCGAAGCTTTCCTTATCTTGTCATACACCGACTGTAAGCTTGCAAAGCTAGCTGATAGTTTAGCATTTAAACGTTTGAGACGTCTTTCGTCCCGAGACGACCCGGATGACGCGCTTGTAGCCATTTTATTTATTCCGGTTATATTTTACAAAATATGAGACGATAAACAACTAAAACTGCGGTTAAAATAATGTGTCTGTATTATTTATGCGGAATTAATTAATTAATATTTAATAATTATTTAATTACTTCACAGTGATAACCGCACGGGGTTAAATTGACTGGTGAGCTGTGAAAGGTTAACAGATGCGCCGTGCACTACGTCGGTAAATCATTAACAAACTATACATATTACGATCGTATTATTCTATTTGTAATGTAATCCAATAATATAAACAATACGAATATTAGGAAATAATCGTATTATTTATAAGGTAGGTAATGCGATTTGATTAGCAAGATATAATTACATGAGTTATCAGAAATAAATATCAAAGCAGTGTCTTGTATCTATTTATTCTAATAGCGGGTAAATATGTTATTTCCAACCATAATACGATAGGTATAAAGAAACAAAATTACTCATGTAGGTATATCAAACTGCGGGAATGCGGGTAATTATTTATATGCGGTATTGTAAAAACGTATTCACACTCTGCTGGATTATTATCTACTAATATTATGGTTCAAAAATGTCCGGCTCGTTTGGATCAAGATGAATGAGATAGTGTGTGTGAAGAGTGGATTTGATATTTGCGAAGATTGACTGACGAAGGACCTTGAATTTTGTGTTACTGTTTACTGCTTGGAACGAGGAAAAACATATGCTGCATATAAAGGAAAGGACTCACCGAAACAGGATAAAGAACTTGTATGCTGGCAATTTTGTCTTCTTTCTCCCCGTCCAATTGGCACTGAAAACAGCAATAGGCGTGCGTTTCGTGTACACGGAGAACACGGCGGAATTAGGTTAACAGATAGCGGGAGCACGGGGGCTATAGGGTATGTTGCGGCGCGGGCTGTTGATTGCAGACTGACGTGGTGAAGGTAGTTATAGGTGCGGATTTTGGGAACAAGGTAGGACAGGATTTGCAACAATATTAATACCAATCCCAAGCAGCAACAGTATGTATGTGTGCTATGTAGGTGTGTGTATGTGTGGGTATATGTATTGGCGTAACCACTCACAATAAACATATAATTTTTAAAATATAAAAATTTTGAAAGCAAACCAAAAAAAGTTTTAAGAATGACTGTCACTGCGTTTTACTAACTACAATTAAGGCAAATGCCTTATAAACGTTGTTATTAAGTCACTTTTTTGTTATTTCATGGAAAATTCTCAAAGTTTCATAGTTTTTTTTTCATATTGCGGTCGAAAATTTTGGTCTTATAAAGGTGTAAAAAAATATCATGAACAGCACAATGACATCTACATTTTTTATTCCAAATATGCTCAGAATCGCTGAATCCATAAATTTTGAAACAAGTTGTAAACATTTATTAAATAGTGATGTTAACAAAGTTTTTTTATTTAATGTCAGAAACATCCCCTTTATTATAGCTCCCCTACTGGTACGGTCGGTTTGGCCTGTATTTTATTATTACAACTCACTAGAAGAGCTAAGAAACTTCGCTTTTATAAATAACATCTTGACAGATAAAATGCACAACCATTTTGGCCATTTTCATAAGTTGTTGCTTTCTTTATTTCATGAGTCAAGCTTCGCGGATTTGTAATCTAATGTGGCACGACCACTTTATTTTATTTTATGAGAAAAATTTGGCAGGGATGCGGACATGCATTTCAACAGAAATTGGGCCAGTACTTTGTAATAAATGTTTGGAATGGTAGATACTCTCCGTACCGCCCTGGTCAAATAACGCAATTCGGAAACGAAATATTGCTTAAAATGGCTTTAGCATTGTTTAGTGACCGATTCAGAATAACCAGATACCTCTAAACCTTCCTCGTTCCTATCTTCTTCCTCTTCACGAACACTTTAGCCTCCCAGAATATCCCTTATTATGAATTCCTTAAGTCTATTGACTGGTTCCGGTAATTGGAAATAGTTGGCTTCATTATCAAAAACATTATCAAAACTGTAGGGGGAAGAAGACAGACAGCATTCAGATCTGGTCATCATGTCAAGCAATGTTTCGAATCTGAATGGTGGTCTTTCACTAGAGCGATACTAATAGATTCAGATCTAGTCACAATTTCAAGCAGTATTTCAAATCTGAATGGGGGTCTTTCACCAGAGCGAAACTAATAGATTCGGATCTGGTAACCATTTCATACAATGTTTCAAATCTGAATGGGGATCTTTCACCTAGACTATACCAATAGATTCAGATCTGAACACCATTTCAAACAATGTTTCGAATCTGAATGGGGATATTTCACCGAGACGATACTAATAGATTCAGATCTGGTCACAATTTCAAATGTGTCGAATCTGAATGGGGGGCTTTCACCAACGCGATACCAATAGATTCAGATCTGGTCACCACTTCAAGCAATGTGTCGAAACCGAAAGGGGGGCTTTCACCAACGCGATACTAATAGATTCAGATCTGGACACCATTTCAAACAATGTTTCGAATCTGAATGGGGGGCTTTCACCAACCAATAGATTCAAATCTTTCACCAAGACGATACTAATAGATTTATATCTGGATACCATTTCAAACTTTTAAATCTGAATGGGGGCTTTCATCAAGATGGATACTAATAATACATATCTTCCTTGCTGGATTAATTCTAGAAGTGCCTACTTAAAATATGAGAATCATTCAGGAATGACGATTTTCTGGCGTAATAAATTATGCAAAAATATGTTGACCTCTGGTCATGGGATTGGTATTTGGGAAATGATAAAGCACGCAGTGAACTTCTGGTCTAAATTCTTTCTTAATTTTTAGTGCTGAGATAAAAGTTATTGACATATAAATATTTTTGGCCGAGATCAATGTTCAGTTTTTGTGTTTTTCGTCGGAAATTGTTTAAAATGTTATATCATCTCTTAGTAATTTTATTTCTCCGCCCGTATGTCAACTATTTGAGTTACATCTTATTACCTTATAGTTCATAAATTTCATTTTAATTTCTTCTATTTCTGCCGCGACATGATTTTCACTGAGCATGATAATTTGAGAGTTTCATTCTTCAAGTAAACTTTTCATGGTGTGCAGGCAAACTTGGTGTTTTAATGTATAACATTTTTTAGGTTTATTATTTATTGTCAAAAATGTATTAAGTGACATAAAAATCAGTTTCCTTTTTTCCCCTTCAATTTTTCTTATGTGTACTGAACATTCGTTACTCCAAGCAGTTGGTCAGTTGGAAATTGTAATTTTAGTCGATTCGAATAAAATTACATTTAGTCGGTCACGAACAGCCTCTGTTGCTCATATGGTAATCAGATTTTTTAATGGATTTTGGTGATTGTGTAATATATAAATAAATATTCACAACTCTGTGAAGACAAAAAATCCTTCAAAAATAGCAGGTTGTTGCGACAATATCGTTTAAACATTTTTTTAGTATAATTTAAAAAACACTGCTGCTCTTTCCACCATCGAAACCAAAGTTAAGTTAGCCTCTCAGAAACTGGGCGTACTGTACAGGGCCCGCATATACTTTAATAGTACACAACTGCTAACCCTGTACAAATCTTAAGTGTGCCCCATAGTTGAATTTGGCAGCCACCTATGGTCTGGAGCTCCAAAATACATTTAAAAAAAAAACCTTGACTCTGTGCAGAAACGGGTAGTCCGTTTGATAGATTCTCCCATCTTAACAGACGGATTGCAATCTTTAGAGCACAGGCATCAGGTGGGAATGATGTCCTTGTTATACCGGTATTACAATGGAAGATGCTCCAAGGAACTAGCGTCATTGACACACACCAAAAACACACCAAACACGCGCCCAACATTTGTACACGGTTGACATTAGTCAACAGCTCGGCTGTGGAACGATTTGCCAGCCTCTGTGTTTCCTCCCTCCTACAACATGTGTCTCTTCAAGACCCATTTTCACTGCTTCCTTTCCTCAAAAAGACCCTGAAGGAAATTATTTTCCTCAGGGCCTTTTGTGTGGAGTTAATGTAAAAAAAATCTCAAATTTGTTTTGAAAATCAAAATTAAGGAATATATTTTGATACGTAGGTACATATTTAAAATCGCAGAGATATAAATTTAGAAATTCTACTAGGAATTGTGAAAAATACGCATTGCCAAGCTTTACCCAATATCCTTTGTAAACATTGTTCAAGTATTGCCAACAGCATGTACACTTCGGAGAAGTTCTGCGATAGAATCGGACAGGTTTTATCATTCCTTTGTGTTTGGCGACGGTATTTAATTTCCTGCCAAACTTTGTATTTGTTTTCAAAAACGAAATCAGCGGACAGTTCAAAATCCGTAGTCCCTTGGGGCAATTTTTGGTGAGTTTTGGTTGATTCTGGACACTAATTGACAGCTCTTAAGTCCCTGTTCTAAGATAATTATTATAAAGGCTTGACATTTGAGTCTCTAACAAATTAATTTTATAAAATTGGAAAGCAAACACTGGATTTTTTTATATCCCATGGAAAGTAAAAAAACGAATTAACTGTGAATTTGCGCATGCTTGAAAATAAGATATCTTAATCTTGACAAATTTGTATTTTTAATTCACAATCTTATAATACATTCACTAACGGACACCTTTGTGTGAGACCTTTAAGAAAATGGCATTTGAATGACTTGGATTGAAAACTTTGTAATTTTAAACATGCCTATAAACTTAGATACAAACTAATGTAATGTATTAATTATTTAAGTACTTATTTAGTATGTAGGTACCATTCATAAATGGAATTAAAAGCTATGGTAAAACAGATGAACATGTAAAACTGATGAACGGAGGTGTCAGAATAAAGACAATGTGCTTGTAATATAAAAGGTCTAATTATTTATTAAAAGTGAAGATATTACAAACTGGCGCAGTCGAAAGGGGAAATTCAGTTATTAAACCGAATTTTAGAAGAACCTAAGGTAAATTCCAGAATTCAGAAGTTCAGCTAAATACTGGAACGGGAAAAAGGAAGGTCGAGACAATCCGATGATTCCATAAAGAATCTTGCTGTATTGGAGATTGTTTGACTACTTGGGACACTTGAAGCTACTTCGGACAAGGTCAGGAGGGCCAGGAAGTGCAGCCAAACGGTGTGGGAAACAGAAGACGGGTGTGTTTTGTGAGCAGCGCAGCTGGGCGCGCGTGCTACGTAACAAGTTTTTGGTGCAGCCGGGGAAACAAACAAGACGGAGCCGGGGCGGAGAGTGGCGCACAGGGACGGGAAGAAAAGGAAAGGGCGAAATCCGGAGTTGAGTTATTTTTTTATTTAAAGGAATTCGTCATGAGTTTGAGGGGAATAGAGTCTTTTTGTCACAAGACAATGGACTGGAGGATTTTCCGGTTGAGGTGGGAACAATGCCTACTGATTAATGATGATAAGTGGAGCGAGGAGAGAAAACGGGCATTCTTGCTAACCTCTCTATCCATCGACACCCTCAAGCTGGTCACGGACGCTTTGTTTCCGAAATTGACTGTTAATTGTACTTATGTAGAAATTTTAGAATTACTGGAGATACTATGTAAACCAATTCAGAGTATTTTTGAATGTAGAGATAAATTCTATAGACAAAAACAATCAGAATCTGAGTCAATTAGGGATTTCGCATCTAGATTAAAAAAGTTGTGTACCGATTGTAATTTTCAGGGTAGGCTTGATGCCAATTTAAAAGATATGTTTGTTACCGGGGTTTACAATATACAAATTAAGCAAAAACTTTTCTTAGAGTGCGATAATGATAAGGTAGATTACGCCCAGTGTTTTAAAATAGCGTCGGCATATGAACATATACTCAATGTTGGTAAAAGCGAAGAATCGGTATGCGTGGCATCAGGTTCAAAAGAACGGGAAAATATTAAAATTTCAAAATATAATAATAATAAAGCATCGTCAGTTTCTAGCAGGTCGAGCTTTTCGAGTAAAAATAGTGGTAGCAAGTTGAGTAGACTAAATCGTGGGAAGGAAGTGTCGTGTTTTTCGTGTGGGGAAAATCATTTTAAAAGCGAATGCAAATTTAAAAACGCTAAATGTAGACATTGTGGTAAAATTGGTCATATTAGTAAAATATGTTTAAAATTACAAAACACGATTTTACACAATGTGGACGATAATAACAAAAATTATATATTTTTAGAAATTGAAGTAAGGGATAAACCACACAAGGGGTTATTAGATTCGGGGGCTAGCATCTCGGCAATTCCAAAATCCATTTTACATAAGCTTTTTGGCACAATAAAAATAGAGCCATGTGATTTGAGGTTATGTTCTTTTGACGGTTCGAAACTAAAAATTTGTGGGTCAATTGAATTGAAAATTAAATACGAGAACAAAATTAAGTTGATTAAATTTATTGTTACAAAGGAGGGTAACAACATTTTATTAGGAATTGATTTTATGAAAATTGTATCGAACGTGTCGACGAAAGCGTATGACAACCCTGAGAATTCAAGAATGGAATTTACGCTTCCACATAATACCGTGCCGCTGCGCGTTACCCCTTCCAATAACCTACGAAACAAAGGGAGTGCTCTCATTGGCCAACGAAACACTGTGCATTTGGAATGATGTCTACAATGCTATTACATTCTACAATTAACTTATCAATTGAAAACATAAACGCAATTGATAATAAATACATGCTGCAGCATCATTGGACTCGAAAACACATCTGAATAACCACGTAATACTTCCACCAGGGACCCCAGACAGCAATGATCAAAATCAAGGAAATGATTGAGTATTTACGTTATCCCCACCCTGCTACCAGACGCGGCGCCATTGGTCAATGCTGAACAAAGGAAATGTTTGAATCGTAAATATTTACGACAGCCAATTTACATTCCGAAAAACTCGGAGCTAAATTTCGGGAAATCGGGAATAATTTGAATCAAGAAATATATATCATCACCTAAAAATAGGTATATACTACAATAACACCTCAAAAAACTGTCGTCTACCAGTGATTATTGCACTTTAAGAAAATATTTACTTCTAGATATTGTATCTTGTATCACATTTGTAAACTTGTACCTTTTCTTGTTGAAACAATAAAAATTATGTGAGACTTCGGTTTATTGGAACAGGACTGTCTTGGCAAAGGTTATCACACAGATTTTTAACACATCTGTTCGAAAATCATAGCGATTGGGAAAAATACGTAAACGCAAGCACCCTTCAGAAACAGGGAGGTTCTGTGTTCCAAAAGTCCAACCCGGATTTGCCCTATAAAACAAACGGCAAACCGGTAGGAAATCAGTTCAAAAACTACCAGCCAAGAAGTCACAAGTCTCCAAGAAACTGAAGTCTCCAAGTTCTAACCTACTTTAAAAGTGTTTTTTAATCAGTTTAAATTCTGTTCTACCTTTCTCTCAGTATCCCATTATCCTGACCCCAACAGTCTCCAAAAGTCTCCAAAAGTCTGCAAGTCTTTTAAGTGTTTTTACAACAGTTATAGAGTCAGTTTTTGCTAATTTAACTTAGAATCATTAAATCCAGAAGTTAAGGACATTGGCGTGCCAAGTTGTGTCCAGCTCCCTATTTTTGCAATTTGTGTACAAAACGTCTAGTACATTTGGTCCTTCGAGCCGGATCTACACATAACACGCCTTCAGTCTTACCCAGTGGAAATGCCGTCTCTTCGCAGTGGCCGTAAGACCCCGACATCTTCTGATACATCGCTGTCTAAATCTAAACCTGACGCCCCGGGGACAAGCCGAAATATGCCAGTGGCGCCCCTACGGACCCCGGGCCTACACACCGTAGACACCGATGAGACGCCATCTAGAGGACCCCGCCAGGTCCACGATCTATCTAGTGCGAGCCCAGCCAGGAACTCTGATCTCATCACGCTTGACCGACCAGCTCCAGAATCTGTCTCCGAGAGCCTCCACGAATCCAACAGTAAAAGCAGCGAAACAACTTCTGAATCAACTGAAGACTCCCTGCGATTACTGCGCCGAGAGATGCGCATTCGGGACAGACGTCACGCCAAGCAGACAGCCAATCTGCTCGCAGCCCTGAACGCTGCGACACGCCAAGCAGTCAGCCAACCTGCCGAGGAGCCAGCACCAACCAGCCCGACCCTGCGAGCCAACCTCGGTCAGGCAGTAATTCAAGTCCAGGCACCAACCGGCCCGTTTACTAACGAGTTCGCAACGAGATATGCCACTCAAGTACACACGTCAGACGGCCCGTCAACCGGAGAGTTTGCAACTAGATATGCAACAACTCAAGTGCCCGCACCAACCGGCCCTTCTGCTAATGAGTTCGCAACGAGATATGCCACTCAAGTAAACACGTCAGACGGTCCGTCAACCGGAGAGTTTGCAACTAGATATGCAACAACTCAAGTGCCCGCACCAACCGGCCCTTCTGCTAATGAGTTCGCAACGAGATATGCCACTCAAGTAAACAAGCCAGCCGGAGAGTTTGCAACGAGATATGCAACAACTCAAGTGCATGCACCGACCGGCCCTTCTACTAATGAGTTCGCAACGAGATATGCCACTCAAGTAAAAAGGCCAGCCGGAGAGTTTGCAACGAGATATGCAACTACTCAAATGCACACACAAGTCGGTCAGCCTACCAATGAATTTACAGTAACCGATCCAACTGGATATGCCGCCACCCAAGGCTACACACTACTGACGGGCCCTGCAAAAAACATCCCTACGACCGAATACAGCCATCTCGGACCCGAGCGCCCACTTTACAATACAACGGGGTACCAGCAACAGCCAGCCTCCTCCGGCCAGGATTCCCCATTGTTTACACCACCGCATACAGCCAACGAGACAGCACGGCACACCCGAGAATGGTTGCAGCACGGCAACGACCCACTGGCCCAGATCGCCTCTGTGATGGCAGAGGCGCTCCGCTCCTCCAGAACGCAAGATAGCCCTCGCACATTAGAAGATGACTCAAGAATGGCAGCCCTAATCGCCAGGCAATCCACAGCAAAAGATTTGCCTACCTTCTCCGGAGACCCCCTCGAGTGGCCTACCTGGAAGGCACAGTACGCTCAATCCACCGCCACCTGCCAATTGACTCCGAGCGAAAATCTCATCCGGCTGCAGCGTGCCCTCAAAGGCAAGGCGCGAGATACCGTGGGTCCCCTACTAATGGATCCTGCGCAAGTTCCAGAGATCATCAGCGTCCTCGAGCAGCGATACGGCAGCGCTAACTCCATAGCAAAATTTATGCTAGACAAGGTTAAAAAGCTACCTTACCTCACGACCGAGGTATCACTCGAGGACCTGGCAGATTTCTCCGGGACGGTGCAAAACCTGGTGGCATCCCTCCGGATCTTGAAAACCGAAGGTTATCTCACCAATCCTGCATTACTGAACGACGTCACTGACAAAATGCCGAGTTCCCTGCGGCTGGCATGGCTAATCGAGATCCGCAAACAACATGCCCCGGCCACCATAACCCAGCTCGCTGCCTTTCTGAAAGAGGTATCAAACGCAATTCCAAACAGCGGGATGGTGGACCACATACGATCCCGACCACGCCGTGAACAAATACATGCCGGGTACCAGGAGGAAGAAGATAGTGATCGCATGCGACTTCTACCGAGCCATGAGCAAATACATGCCGGACATCAAGAAGAAATCGGGGACGGCCCAAAAGAAAAGATCGCCCCGATGAAACGCAAAATGAATGAGGCACATACTTACCCTGGACCAAGCCGAAAAAGAAAAACAGCCGACGAAAGCTGCGCCCAATGTGGCGGCGATCATAAAACCCGCGAATGCAAAGAATTCGCAGCCAAAGATGTTGAACTTCGATGGGAAACTGTACGCATGGGAAGGTTATGCCGCAAGTGCTTAGAAAAACACCACTCACGAAGCTGCAAAATAAACCAATGGTGCAAAGTAGGGGATTGCCGATCCCCACACCACCCCCTGTTACATAATCCCGAGTTCGTACGAAAAAGCACCGTGGAAAATGTCAACTTGTGACGCCAGGACTCCGGACAGAGAGTACTGTTAAAAATTGCGCCAGTAATATTAAGCGCTCCCAACAAAGAAGAAGTGTCAGTGTTTGCTCTCCTGGACGAAGGATCCACAGTAACACTTGTTGACACTGACACCGCAATACAAGTCGGAGCAAACGGCCCAGTTCACGGACTGCGAATCCACGGTGCCAAAGGAATGTGCACTTCTGACAATCTCTCCCAACGAGTGAGACTAAGAATACGAGGTGCGGGCAACAGTTATACATACCACATCTCTGCCAGCACAATAAGCAACCTCAACCTGCCGGAGCAACAGATCCAAGGAAGGTCTGTCGTCCCGAAGCTGCTAATAGGCCAAGACAACGCTCACCTAATTGTGTCAAGGGAAGTTCGTGAATGCAATGATACTACGCGAATAGCATCACGCACCGCACTAGGATGGATCGCTCATGGGGGAGTCAACCCCAGAGATAATAACACGACTACCACTTTGGCACTACAACCAGAAACGGCCGCAGACATACAATTGAGGGAGCTAGTAAAAACCAACTTCGCCATCGACTCGCTCGGAGTAACATCAGCCACCAGAGTCAATGCAAGCGAACAACAGGCCATTGCACTTATGAATGCAACTACCCGTCCTCTTCCTACAGGGAAGTGGGAAACTGGTCTACTATGGCGCAATCCAGAAGCCTCGCTACCTGACAATCGGCAGTGTGCGCTGAAGCGACTTCTGTCTCTGGAGAAAAAGCTAGCAAAAGACAAAAATCTAGCAGTGGCCTACAATGACAAAATAAGTCAACTTCTCAACAAAGGCTATGCCAAGAAGCTATCAGGCCATGAAGCTTCCACCACCACACCTCGCAAATGGTACCTGCCTCACTTCGCAGTAATCAACCCAAATAAGCCAGGAAAAATCAGAGTGGTATTCGATGCTGCAAGCCGATGCCGAGGAACCTCCCTCAATGATCAGCTGCTTACTGGTCCTGACCTGCTGTCCTCCCTCCTGGGGAATATAATACGCTTCCGGGAAGGAAACATCGCCATTGCTGCAGACATCAAAGAAATGTTCCTGCAAATAAAAATAAGGCGAGAAGACCAGCCGTCCCAGCTTTTCCTGTGGAGGACATCACCCCATCATAAACCAGACACCTATCAAATGTCATCAATGATGTTCGGAGCCACCTGCTCCCCAAGCAGTGCCCAATTCGTCCGAAATAAAGTGGCCGAAACATACGAGCACGAGTACCCGGCCGCCGCAAAAGCCGTACGCACCAAGTTCTACATGGACGACTACCTAGATGCAACAGACACACCCAATGAAGCTGCTACACTCGCCCAAAGTGTAAGTGCCCTCCTCGCGAAAGGAGGGTTCCACTTGACAAATTGGGCGTCTAATAGCCCGGTGGCCCTAGCTGGCGTACCCATAGAAGACCGTGCCAGCTCCGCGATACAGATCAGCAGTGGAGGTCCAGAGACAGAACGAGTGCTTGGTTTGATCTGGGACCCCACCACAGACCGCTTTCCTGTACTCATTTCGCGAGGCGATCTCCCCCGACACGGCCACACAACCTACCAAGCGGCAACTATTATCCATAGTAATGAAGATCTTTGACCCAGTCGGCTTCGTTGCCTGCCTTACCATCAGATCTAAGATGCTACTGCAAGCAGTGTGGCGCTCAAGCGTCGGCTGGGACGAACCCATTACCCCCGAACACGCCCAGAGATGGACAGACTGGCTGAGCCTGCTGCACACAAACAGCATCTCAATCCCGAGACGTTGCCTCTCAAACAAACAGAACAACGTAACTCTACACCTCTTCTGCGACGCATCGGAGCAAGCTTGCTGTGCCGTGGCCTACTTCACCGAAGAAATAAATGGATCCTTACGAGTAACATTCCTTGCAAGTAAATGCAAGGTAGCACCACTGAAGCCTCTCTCCATTCCACGCCTCGAGCTTCAAGCCGCCCTCATAGCAGCGAGACTAGCCCAGACGATCCAAAAGGAAAGCAAAGCCCTGATATCCCGCACCTGCTTCTGGACAGACTCCACAACTGTACTATGCTGGTTACGCACCGACCCACGCGCCTACTCAACCTTTGTGGCAAACCGATTGGGCGAAATAGACGAACTAACCAACATACCCGACTGGAAATGGGTACCCACAAAACTCAATCCAGCTGATATAGGAACACGAGACTTAGAGGTGCCAGACCTAACACCAGAAGGAAGGTGGTTTACCGGCCCAGCCTTTCTCACTTCCCCGGAGGGTGCATGGCCGAAAGAACGGGCACCCGCCCACAGGCCTGACGACCTAACACTAGAAGTCAAACCTCACTACGTTGGCCTTGTGTCCACCAAGGGCGAAGCACTCCCATTAGTAGAGCGGTTCTCCTCATGGCACCGGCTAATCCGCTCCACAGCTTGGATCCTCCGTTTTATCAGACGATGCAAGATGGGGCCCAACAAACCAGTAGAAGGCCCACTACTAGCCGAGGAGATAAAAGCAGCAGAACAAAAATGGATCAAAAGGTCCCAGGAAAACGCTTTCACAACTGATCTACACACCATCCGACAAGGTCAAAAACTACCTACTGGCAGTCGCCTCAACTCGCTGAACCCCTTCTTTGGACCAGACGACCTTCTACGAATGGGGACCCGACTACGAGCCTTGGAAAGATCAAAGAGTGTGGCCCGAACCCCCATAATACTGGACGGCGACGAACCCTACACTCGGCTCCTAATCAGTCACTACCACAAAAAGGCGGATCATCCTAGTACTGAGAAAACAATTGCAGAAATACGCAATCATTTCTTCATAATACGAATACGCACAACAATCAGGAAAATAACGCACGTCTGCCCCACTTGCTTCATACGACGCAGCAAACCGACTCCACCTCTGATGGGCGCATTACCACCACCCCGCCTGATGCATCACGTCCGTCCATTCACACACTGCGGGCTTGACTATTTCGGCCCTATGGCTATCACGGTCGGTAGGCATCGAGAAAAACGATACGGAGCCATCTTCACCTGCCTCTCAACGCGCGCCATTCACCTAGAACTAGCCGCTTCACTGACTGCCGACTCGGCCATCATGGCCCTTCAAAGAATGACCGCCCGCAGAGGACAACCCACAGCCATGTACTCGGATAACGGAACAAATTTTCACGGAGCTGACACCGAGATGAGGGACGCCCTGCTGTCAATAAGTCAAGACGCCAGAATGATTGACGCAATAGCTACCCAGGGCATCGAGTGGCACTTTATACCACCGCTAAGTCCCCACATGGGGGGAGCTTGGGAGAGACTAGTACGATCAGTAAAGAAAGCCCTAAGCGCAACACTCAAAGAAAGAGCACCAAAAGAAGAAACTCTACGCACAGCACTTGCAGAAGCTGAGTTTGTGGTAAATAACCGACCACTCACCCATATTTCAGTCGACCCGCGTGATGAAGAACCTCTAACACCCAACCACTTTTTGCTGGGATCGGCCGGGAAGCGCCCCCAATTATCCTTCTACGACAAAAAAGAAGAGGAAGTATGCCTACGCCGCCAGTGGCGCATCGGACAACAACTTGCAGACACCTTCTGGAGGCGATGGCTGCGCGAATACCTACCTACCATGGCTGCCCGACAAAAATGGCACCATCCAACTACACCAATTAAGAAGGATGACCTAGTGATCATCATGGACCCAGCACTGCCTCGAAACAGTTGGCCACGTGGCCGTATCCTCGAAGCAACACCTGCAGCTGATGGACAAGTCAGAACTGCTCGGATCCAAACCAGTACTGGGATATACGTAAGGCCGGCAGTCAAAATCGCCGTCATCCTGCCTGCCACACCAACAACTAACGAAACTGTACCAGTTGCGAAGACACCCGATTCAGAACTCAGACATCGGAAAAGGACACGCCCGACGAAGTAGCTGAGCACAGTCGAGACTGCACTGGGGGGAGTGTATCGAACGTGTCGACGAAAGCGTATGACAACCCTGAGAATTCAAGAATGGAATTTACGCTTCCACATAATACCGTGCCGCTGCGCGTTACCCCTTCCAATAACCTACGAAACAAAGGGAGTGCTCTCATTGGCCAACGAAACACTGTGCATTTGGAATGATGTCTACAATGCTATTACATTCTACAATTAACTTATCAATTGAAAACATAAACGCAATTGATAATAAATACATGCTGCAGCATCATTGGACTCGAAAACACATCTGAATAACCACGTAATACTTCCACCAGGGACCCCAGACAGCAATGATCAAAATCAAGGAAATGATTGAGTATTTACGTTATCCCCACCCTGCTACCAGACGCGGCGCCATTGGTCAATGCTGAACAAAGGAAATGTTTGAATCGTAAATATTTACGACAGCCAATTTACATTCCGAAAAACTCGGAGCTAAATTTCGGGAAATCGGGAATAATTTGAATCAAGAAATATATATCATCACCTAAAAATAGGTATATACTACAATAACACCTCAAAAAACTGTCGTCTACCAGTGATTATTGCACTTTAAGAAAATATTTACTTCTAGATATTGTATCTTGTATCACATTTGTAAACTTGTACCTTTTCTTGTTGAAACAATAAAAATTATGTGAGACTTCGGTTTATTGGAACAGGACTGTCTTGGCAAAGGTTATCACACAGATTTTTAACACATCTGTTCGAAAATCATAGCGATTGGGAAAAATACGTAAACGCAAGCACCCTTCAGAAACAGGGAGGTTCTGTGTTCCAAAAGTCCAACCCGGATTTGCCCTATAAAACAAACGGCAAACCGGTAGGAAATCAGTTCAAAAACTACCAGCCAAGAAGTCACAAGTCTCCAAGAAACTGAAGTCTCCAAGTTCTAACCTACTTTAAAAGTGTTTTTTAATCAGTTTAAATTCTGTTCTACCTTTCTCTCAGTATCCCATTATCCTGACCCCAACAGTCTCCAAAAGTCTCCAAAAGTCTGCAAGTCTTTTAAGTGTTTTTACAACAGTTATAGAGTCAGTTTTTGCTAATTTAACTTAGAATCATTAAATCCAGAAGTTAAGGACATTGGCGTGCCAAGTTGTGTCCAGCTCCCTATTTTTGCAATTTGTGTACAAAACGTCTAGTACAAAAATGTTTGATATCGGGTTTTCAAATGTAGGTAAGGTTAATGTTGTGCACAAGGACGAAATAGTTGAAACTGAGAGTGAAGTCTTCATTAAAAAATGCCAGAGTGATTTTCCAAAAGTGTTTAAAGGAACCATAGGTTCATTAACGGTTTCAAAGCAAATATCAAAGTAAAAGATAGTTACGTTCCAAAGTACGTAAATGCCAGACCTATTCCGTACAACATTAGGGAAAAAGTTGAGGTTGAACTGAATAAAATGGTACAGGAAGGGATTATCGAACCCATAAAATGTAGCAATACAGCTAGCCCGATGGTAATTGTTAAAAAGCAAAATGGGAAAATCAGAATTTGCGCGGATTTTAAGAGGACATTGAACCCAATGTTAGAAAATACGTCATACCCAATACCAAGAATTGAAGATTTACTATCTACATTGAGCAAAGGGAAAATTTTTTCAAAATTAGATTTGAAAGACGCTTTCGCCCAAGTAAGATTAAACGAAAAATCACAGAAATATTGTGTCTTATCAACGCATATAGGTTTGTTTAAATATAAAGTTCTTCCATATGGGTTAGCTTCTAGTCCAAGTTCATTCGCAAACGTAGTAAACTCAGTAATGTCTGGGGTAAAAGGGGTCATTACATATTTTGACGATATTTTGATTTTCGGAGAAGACCTAGCCGAGCATAACAGAAACTTAAGAGCGGCCTTAGAAAGATTGAATGACGCAGGTTTGACAATTAATTGTGACAAAAGTTTGTTCCATCAAGAAGCTATTGAATATTTAGGTTTCAGGGTAGACGCGCAAGGAGTCAAACCGCTCGCCAGTAAAATTGATGCTATAGTCAATATGCCAGAGCCGACAAACGTAAGTGAGGTGCGTGCTTTCATAGGTTCCTTAAACTTTTACAGAATGTTCGTTAAAAATATGTCAACCATTCTAGCGCCGCTATACGAGTTGTTGAAGAAAAACACGGCGTTTAATTGGTCGGAGGAATGTAAACAAGCATTTCGGTCGGTAAAAGATATTTTGATTTCGGATAAAGTACTCTGTCATTACGATAACAGTAGACCGGTAAAGTTAATTTGTGACGCGAGTGATAAAGGTATTTCCGCGATTTTGGTACATTTGTTTGATAATAATATAGAGAGACCGATCGCATATGCTAGCAGAACGCTTACAAGTGCAGAGGGAAAATATTGCATTCTAGATAAGGAAAGTTTAGCTATTGTGTTCGGGGTGAAGAAATTTTTTCAATACCTATACGGTAGGAAGTTTACACTTGAATGTGATAATAAGGCATTGGTGCATATTTTCTCACCGGATAAAGATATTCCAACGTTAGCTAACAGCAGACTACAGCGGTTTGCACTAATATTATCAACATTTGATTACGAGATTGCTTACGTGAAATCAAAGGAAAATCGTGCGGACATATTTTCTAGGCTGCCAATTGAAGAAAGTACGGAGTTTGGGGAAGAGGAATGTCAGGGTTTTGAAAATATTTTTAACATCAACGTGGAACTCGAAAATATTAATTTTATAGTGGATCATTGCGAGTTAAGTGTTGATATGTTAAAAAAATCAGTTAGTGAAGACGCTTGTTTAAAAGTAGTAATGGATTACGTACAGGGAAATAAGTGGCCGGATAAAAAACATTTACAAGGTAATTGTTTAAAATGGTTCCATTTAAAAGATAAATTAAGTGTTTATGACAACTGCATGTTTTATCAAAATAGATTGGTCATTCCTGAAAGTTTGAGAGAGAAAATTTTGTTGTTTTTACATGAGTCTCATTTAGGAATAACAAAATCAAAAAGTTTAGGGAAGAATTATTTTTTCTGGTTGGGTTTTAATAGCCACATTGAAGAGGCGATAAAAAATTGTGAGATTTGCTCAGAAAATGCGTCAACGCCTAAGAGACTAGAAATTAGCAGCTGGCCAATTGATACAGAGATATGGAAAAGGTTGCACTTAGATTTTTTTGGCCCTATTGGAAATAAATACTTTTTAATTATTATAGACCCCACTTCGAAATGGCTAGAATGTTTATGTGTTACGGGATTAGATTCAAATCAAACGATTAGGGAATTGAAAATATTATTTTCACATTTTGGAATTGTAGAGGTGTTGGTGTCTGATAATGGACCAGCGTTTAGGTCAAGGGAATTTGAAAAGTTTTGTTCAGAATTCAAAATAAAACACCTAACTAGTGCAGTCAAGAAACCAAGTAGTAACGGTCAAGCTGAGATTTGTGTAAAATTTGTGAAAAGTTTTTTGAAAAAGTTGTTACATGAAGGGCATCTTCCTCAGGATTTTCAAGATAAGCTATTAAATTTTCTTGTCGATTACAGAAATGCTCCACACCAAAGTACGGGAATATCTCCGAGCGAAGCTTTGTTAGGCCATCGTATCAGGTCTAGGTTTGACACGTTGTTTCCATCCAAAAGGAATGACACCAGAGCATATAAAAATGTGTCACCCGAAGTGGCCGACAACATGAAGAGAGCCCAGAGCAGGCAGGTTTCATATAGCAAAGGGAGAAAACTTAAGAAATCACTAGAAATCGGTACTAAAGTTATGGCAAAGGATTTCAGATCTGATCATAATAAATGGCGTATGGGAGAAATTATTAAAAAAATAGGAACCAGAGTTTACCTAGTTAAAATGAGAAATTCGGATCAGGTTTGGAAAAGACATGCTGATCAGTTAATTGAGAAAAGTGTCAGGTGGGAAGATGAGGTCACACTATCTGAAAATCAGGGTGAAGGTGGCGATCTTTCCGGAATTTCCTGTCAGTCTCTAAGCGACTCTGTTTCTTTCAGGAACCTGATGAACCCTTGGAGAGGACGATTGAGGGC
Organism: Limnephilus lunatus; assembly: GCA_917563855.2. Classification (NCBI taxonomy): domain Eukaryota; kingdom Metazoa; phylum Arthropoda; class Insecta; order Trichoptera; family Limnephilidae; genus Limnephilus; species Limnephilus lunatus. The sequence goes on from OU830601.1 coordinate 50,807,908, forward strand.
CCGGATCTAGCCGTGAATCTTCTCGATAACAGTTGAAGTCTGAAGAATGGATACATTTGAAATGTTTAGTAATCAAATAATGTCACTAATGAAATATTAAAATATTTATGTTTTATATTTAAGAAATGTAACAGAATGTTAATTTAATTTTGTAAATAATAATTAGTTAGCGGAGTTCCGAACCTAGTCGGATGATAAGGATTTAAGTGTGGGAGGGTGTAATGTATTAATTATTTAAGTACTTATTTAGTATGTAGGTACCATTCATAAATGGAAATAAAAGCTATGGTAAAACAGATGAACATGTAATACTGATGAACGGAGGTGTCAGAATAAAGACAATGTGCTTGTAATATAAAAGGTCTAATTATTTATTAAAAGTGAAGATATTACACCTATAACTATAATTTATTATTCCAACTTAATACCTGCAAAGCAAATAAGCATTCTGCATTTTTCTGCATTTACTCGTAGTTCTGGTGATGCCGTCATAATCGATAATCCGAATATCAAAAACTTCTGATATTTGTTATCAACACTCCACCTACAGCATCTGTGGTCGAGGGGCAAGACTCTCGAATAGGCAATCCAGAGATTTGGCAATCAGGGCAATATTCGGCTAGCGCAAATAAATTTTATTTAATTAATTAGTGTTTTACACAATTTTATCCATTAAAAATAATATTTGCATACAAAGCATATTTGTGGCACGTTGCGAGTGGAAAATACTCTCAGTATCCCCCTATGGCAGGGGTCGGCAGTTTTTCAGGTGAAGAGCCAAATTGTCATGGAAACCGGGTAACAAAAGTACCAGAGAGCTGCATATGTGTAATCTACATATATGTATATAGGATACAAAAAGCTGCATGCGGCTCGCGAGCCGGTTATTCCGACCCCTGCCCTATGGGAAATTCAGAATTAAAACGTGACTTGAAATAGCTTTAGCGGTGTGTCGGGTTCTTTCCCATCTCTTTCCTATCTCATTCCCCTCCCCACTACATTCAGTCTCAAAACATACCCCAATTAGGGATGTTACAGATATACAGCATATCAAATATTATTATTACTATTAACTGCTCCAGGCGGGAGGAAAATTAATCTTTTTAATTATATAAATATTATTATTATTACTATTAACTGCTCCAGGCGGGAGCAGTTAATAGTGATAATAATATTTGAATAATTTGTATAACTAAATATCATTTCAGGGGGCCAACTGTCAGCGGATCAACTTTCGAGTAACCGAAACTTATGTGATACTATTGAGACCGCTGTAATATTTCTCAATCGTCGGTTGGAATATCTGTTAAAATTCATAGACCGTGCTCGCAAATATTAATAACTGACCATAAACGGCGGATTTGGTCAATATCGTATTGTTATAGGGTTTTATCGGTCGAGCATGCTAGACCTCCTGATAAACTACTAGTGTCCGAGAGATACAAATACACGCGTTTCGAATAGAGGTTTCCGGTTTATTACCGCGGTGTTTGGATTTCGACCAATTTGGGATTTAATACATTGTTGAAATATCATTTCCAAAACACTGAATCAATTGGTCAGGAAAAAAACAATGGGCCTAAAATTATGTTTTCTACATCAGCGGTATTGATTTATGCCTTCGGCACCCGTTAGCGTAATATTATAAGCTTTTCTTGAATAAATTTCTAATAATTCACATTCATTCACTCCCTAACTAACTAACTAACCGCCATGGCGTTTATCGCAGGGGTAGGCAGAGATGACAGACCGCCAAACAACCCAGTCACAAATTCGCAATTTTGGTAATGTAATTTCGACTAACTAACTAACCATCATGCCGTTTCCCCGCAGGGGTAGGCAGAGAGGACGGACTGCCAAACAACTAGGTCTTGTCACACACTCCTTGCCTCGTTCACATTCATACATCATCTCACACATGCTGTTCTATTATTCTGACTCATGACATTGGCCGACTCAAGTATCTGATTCACTTGGTCGTGCCATGTCTTTGTCGGGCGTCCCCGACTTCTTCTATCATTCACATTTGCGTCATATATTCTCCTTACACTCACTTCCTCGTTCATTCGATCTACATGCCGTTCCCTTCTTAATCTTACTCATTACGCTTACATCAGCCTTGCATTCTTTGCGGATTTCCACGTTTCTCACACGATCATACATGGTTTTATCGCACACACGCCTCAGGGATCGAGGAAGGAACGCGAGATCTACATTTATTTATTAAAAAAAAACTCGAATAACATGTAAATAATTTGTCTTTATGACACATAATACAACATTATAAAACTAGTTTCGGACACTGTCGAACATTCTTCGAAGCAATACAATATAACAAGTGAAAGTTAAAAATAAAGGGGGTACCTAAAATATCATCCCATTAAAAATAAATAAAGAAAGTTTACCTTTACGACACCCTTAGTGCTTATATTTTCCAAATTTGGTCGATTTTTTTATGCGTCTCGTTATTATATAGGTAATATTATAACATCTCCGTAATGTAAAAGGTATTTTGATAAGGCGGACGTTTGAATTATCACCATAACGCTTCATTTAACGCCGTCGAGGGCCGAGGGTAGTACGTTGTTATTTTCCAAAATCATTCTTCTCAGGGAAGGTACGAGCGCTATCATTATTCCCACTGGATAATGTAAAGAACGCTTCATTCAAATTTAGAAATCCAATATTATTTTTACCGATTTAAAGAGCGCTTTTAAAATTACGGTACGGTGCCGTGACGACATAAAAAGGGCAATAAACATTCTTATCCCAATAATTGTGCAGCTCTTTCAAAAGATGAGATACGCATTGTACATATTGTACATATGTAGGTCTGTTTCCTACAAAAGAAGACCACGCGACTGAAGTACCTAAAGCTTCACTAACTTATAAAAGACCGTAGGGGGACCTACGACCTTGGGGTGACCAACGACCTTGGGGTGACCTACGACCTTGGGGTGACCTATGAACTTGGGGTCACCTATGACCTTTTGGTGACCTGCGACCTTGATGTGACCTACACCTTGGGTAAGTATGAACGCCTTACCTTGGTTGTGCGGTATGTACTCCTCGCCCGATCACCGTTCGCATCGATCACCGTTCGTATCGATTACCATTCGCATCACACTTTTCATAACGCATCACACTTTTCGTAACACATTCACCAGCTTACTCCCCAAGTCGAGCGTGCATAAAGAAATTTGTACTTCAAAAAGTCATAATTTTTTTGCATCTCTCTGGCACACGACACCGTGAGGTCTCCGTAAACCCCTACAATACTACTAACCGTGACGATAAATTTGAAAGTATGGAATATAGTTACAAAGATAATATTGACGTGAGAGTGAATTCAAAAAAATCGAAAACGTCAATTGTCAAAGCTTGTTCTTAAACATATATAATCCTGCAGATTTTTCTTATACACTAAATGACAACTGTTGTTGTGTTTGACAACCGTTTGTATCATTTTCGACTTTACAGTCAAAAATGAGACAAACGGTAAACCCATGTCTGCACCCCCCAAAGGAAACATGCCAAAATTATCATACATCTCCCTCAAACGTATATATAAATTGAAACGAAAAAATTCAAACATATACAAGCCTCACCCATGAACCCTGGTACCCTTGTTAAATTACCAAACGTAGCAAACCACTCAGGAGACCTAAGGCAGGGGGGTTGATTATCCAATAAATTCTTCCGAGGTCAGCGGTACCGATATCCGCCTCCCAACTTGAGATAATCGCATTTCAATATTTTGCAATTCTGGAAAAGCTGTAAGTGGATGAATTTGTTGATGATTACCCTGCCCTGTTGATATGCCCTGATGGTGGACACTGTAACGCTGTCCGAAACGTTGGCTAAAGAAGGAGGTAGCGCAACACGGCATAAAACCCCAAAAACAAAACTGCAGTGAAATTTTTTGCACTAAAGTGCTGAAATCGTTGCCCCAAACCCGATAAAAAAGACACACTCTTACTTTTTGAAGCAGCATTGTGTATGAATATATTTACAAAAATCGTTAAAATAAACAAAAAATAATCATCTATTCCTTCCATTCCTTATGCATGTTATTTTCAATTTTCTCCTTTCCGTTATAAATTATTTTGTTTTCTATATAAACATATTGAATAAACCATTTTCAGCATGTTTATTCAACATGTTTACACTATACTTAGACGTATAAGGATAAAGACAAAGCAACCGTATTCGGTTGGTTAGCGTTAGCGTAAAAAAGGAGGCCATGAGGAAAATAATTTCCCTCAGGGCCTATGTCATCTTAAGAGATGCTGTGTTTGGTTTTTCAAGGAAAAGAAGAAGAGGAAGTTCTGGGGAGAAAAATAAAAAAGAAATCTGGGGGTCAGCGTATCCAGGAGTGACGGACGTATTAATCCATCCCTCCCATTGCGTCGCAAGGCGATGTTCCGAAAGAGTACGGCTGGAGAAGTCAACGGGACTTCCTCAATCATTCTCTCCCGATCCGGTCTGCTATGCAGCTGGTGGGCATACGCATCCGCCGCCAAGACCCGGACAAACCTTACCTCATGGACCCGGGGAACCCTGCTAAGTCACAATACGTAGCGAATCACTTGGGGTTATCTATGGCAGAGGTGTTGGTTATCCAATATATGGTTCCCGGGGCGGCGGTACCCATATCCGCCTCCCAAATTGAACCTGGCACGGTGAACATATTTTTACATTTTGCTTTTACATATTATGGGTACAGTGTATAATTTTTTTTTTAAATCTGCAAGTATAAAAATGAATGTATATATTTACTTGCTTATTTGTTTGCCTCTTATGCGTTCCTAAACCATTCATTCTATTGCGATAAAACTTTGGGGATTTGATGTGCGCATGCTCGGGATGGTTTCTGTACATAATAGTGAGCTCTGGCGTTATGATTTTTTTTCCTGTACTATTCATTTTATTGTGATGAAACTTTGGAGATTTGATGTGCGCATGTCCAGGGTGATTTATTTAAAAATAATAGTGAGCTCTGGCGTTGTGAAATGATTTCCTGTACTATTCATTCGATTGCGATGAAACTTTGAGGATTTGATGTGCGCGTGCCCGGGATGGTTTCTGTATATAATTATGAGCTCTGGCATTATGAAATGATTTCCTATTCTATTCACTCGATTGCGTTGAAACTTTGGTGAGTTGTTGTGCGCACGCCCGTGAACTTTATGTTTATACTCGTGAGCTCTGGCATTATGAAATTTCTATAAAAAAATTCCAGGGGTGGCGCGCGAGACGCCCAACAGCTTTGTACTATCTTTCAAAATTGTCAGAATAAGTTTTTCATTTCATAAGTGACTTACTCCGGTGGCACGTTTATACTTTATGTTTATACTTTATGTTTATACCCTTGGAGTAGACTTCAAAGTGTCTCAATTGAGGGAACAAAGTCCAGCTTTTTTTATATGATATTCACAAATGTTTTTTTACCTAGCATATGCAGATGATAAAAATAAATAATAAGTTATTAAATCAATCAATGACTGCATTAAACTCCAAGATGAATTCAATCGTCTATTGCAAATTAAACAAAATTGTTAATAACATCTCAAAATGCAATAAACTAACATTTACACGTAATAAAAATAAAATTTCCTTTGTATACACATTGAAAAGGGACCACTGGGGTAGCACTGGATTTTAAATTAAACATTAATTTTTCGAAGAAAACTTCTTCGGAAAGGTTTTCACTTTGTGATGGTATTCTTTATTTTAATAAAAAGATGATAATAAAAGTGATGTAAACAAAGTTATTTGTTTTAATTTTTATTTTTAACTTTGTGAGTAAAAACTCAAATTATAATATTTAATTAAATAAAGACAATATTAGCGAAACTCAATCAAAATCTGAAGACAGAAAAATCAGAAAAAGATATTGGTTCCACTGGGCCTCGAACCCAGATGCCTTAGCATTCATGGCCAACTGCTCTACCGATTGAGCTATGGAACATGATACAGTTAAAAATGCCCGAATTGGAAATGGGTTCCATAGCTCAATCGGTAGAGCAGTTGGCCATGAATGCTAAGGTATCTGGGTTTGAGGCCCAGTGGAACCAATATCTTTTTCTGATTTTTCTGTCTTCAGATTTTGATTGAGTTTCGCTAATATTGTCTTTATTTAATAAAATAAAGTTATTTGTCTTTTAATTAAAATTAAATTTAACTTTATCCAACACACTGTTGAAGTAATTAACAAAGCCAATAAAATGCTGGGATTTATAATTCGAATAGCAAAACCCTTCGACAACATAAACACTCTATATTCCCTTTACACCTCATATATTCGCCCGCACTTGGAACACTGTACACCGATCTGGACTCCTTTATACCAAGCACTTATTGAAAGAATAGAAACTTTTTTTTTAAATGTTTTAAACGCATAAATTATAAACTCAAATTACACTTCTCAAATTATACCGAATCCATTATATCTCATAATTTAAAATCCCTCCAAACACGACGTCTAATTTTTGATCCACTCCTATAGTTTAAAATTCTAAATAATGGCCTGGACTCATCAGAACTTACCAACTTAATAAATGTTCATATTCCGTCCAGATCAACCCGACAATCCGATTTATTTTATTTACCATCATGTAGAACAAACATTAGAAAAAAATCCCCAATTCCTCGTGTATGTAAGCAATATAATTAAAAATTTCACAGCATTGACATTTTTAGTAATAACCTAAAGAAATATCGATATGAAGTAACGCGTATGATCGATTATTAATATGAAAATATAGAATGTATCGGGAGGATCTCCTATCCTTTTCCTATATTCCTCTTACTCTCCCCTTCCTATAACCCTAAATTAATTTTAAGATATTAAAACTTCATTTACGATGTACTTTAGCATAAGAAACTTTTTTGACTCCTGTTCACTTGTATATTTATCACTGTATGTATACGTATACGTATAATTTAATAGTTGTTTGTTTCTTACAAATAAATAAATATATGTTATGTATGGGGTATCGTTGTGTCGGTGCTGTTAGGTTCTAAAATTAGCAAGTATCTGCCTTCCGATCGGCAAAATAAATATTTTCAATAAGTGTTCGCATTTCGAATAGGTTTATAATATATATTATTCGAATATATAACTTGCTTAGAATTAATTAATAATACGACAAATACTAAACTGCTATTCTCTCGTTGAAATCACGGAATTAAATAAAATTAATTGCGTAGTCTTAAGGTTCAACCGCAGCGTTATTATTTGTGTTGTGATTTTGAAGTCTGAGTAATATTATTTCCGGAACTGGGGAGAAACCGAGAGAAACATACTGCGGGATTCCAAACCACAATAACAGCCGCACATTTGACAACCGACTGCAAACAGTAACAGTTGTTGTTATTTACCACAACACAACAACTGTGCTTGTTTCGCTGAAAATATTGCCAATCTTTGGGTCTCGAGCAAATTTTAACCACTCCGAAACGATAATACGCGTAGACCTACTCTGTCAGATATATGGTAGACCGCCAAATCGCCTACCCTGCGTTAGACATTGTTATTTTTTTTATTAAATATTCTTGAATGAAATGATAAAAAAGTGAGGTAACAAATTTGTTTATTATTAATTTATACGATAGAATAAGGATGGTTTTTTTTACATAAACCGAGATTTTAGTACCGTTTTCACATTAAAACATCACGTGAGTGATTTTTACCTTTTTTTTTATTATTTACAAATGTTAATATTTATTTGTAATATAACAATTTGAAAGCAAATTTCATAACCTTTCTAAAACAGTTTTTAGTATTCGGCTACGTTCAGAAATGTTTCATTTAAAGAGTTTTAATTGACGACCTCCGTAGTCCAGTGGCTAAGACTCTTGACTCGCGGGTTCGAACCCGGCGTGCGCAAATAAATTTTATTTGATTAATTTGTATTATTTCATTAAAAATAATATATAGTATATTTGCGGCACGTTCCAGAGTGGAAGATACTATCAGTATCGCCCTGGTGTAAGACCACCATTCAGAATTGAAACGTTGCTTGAAAATAGCTTTAGCCGTGTTTGGTGAACAGATCTGAATAGCCAGGTACTTCCCAACCTTCCTCTTCTCCACCTCCTTCCCCTCCCCACTACCTTTCAGCCTCACAACATACCCAATTGGGGATGCCATAGTCTCACTGGCTCCAGACGGGAGCAATTGAGATTCTTGTGCGGTATTAACGGTAAAAAAAAGAAGCGAAAATAACACAAAGTTTTTATAAATCTGACATTTCGTTTAAGACGAAAAACTCGCGTATTCGCGATAGATCGGAGCGGTTAAATTTAACCACTGAATTTTGAGACGAACAATATATTTGCAGATAGAAAGGGTATGGGTTTACTTTTTACCTGGTGACAATTTTGGCTGATTAGGTTTTACTTTGCATTCCATTTTACATTCCCAAGCTCAAGATCAGGTAAAGTCTGGATGGTTATAAATAAAATATATGTATAAACGGTCGCGGTGGACTGTCACCAGGAAAGAGTTGCGTCATATGTTTTGAAAATGGGGTTTTAAGGATTTAATACTTCTTGGCATACCTCAAGGTACAGTCCTGGGACCGTTACTGTTTATCATCTATGTAAATGACATATTCACACAAAGAATAAAAGGAAAAATAATATCTTATGCTGACGACACTGTCATAATAATTGAAGGTGCTGATTTGAATAGGTAATGTGAATAACCTAGCGAATACTGATATTAATACACTGAAAAACTTTCGAAAAAATCTCCTCTACTGAGATAACAAAATTTATCCCATCCTCCATAAATAAATTCAAATCAAAATCAGAATTAAAAATTGTAATATGCCAAAGTAAATGTAGTGAAAATAATTGTAATCATGCATCCAACTTCCAAAATTAAATATCTTGGTCTATTGGTTGATTTGGCGACAGTAACTGCTCAATTAAAAATGGCGGAAATTAAAATACGCCATGAAAAAGAGGAAAAAAGGCACCTGGAGCAAAAAATAATCCAGCTGGAGACTGACCTAGGACCTGTGATGCGAAGAGTCGCCGTGGCAACGGAGGCTAGCTTGTCATTTGCTGACATTGTCCGAAATCAGTCAAATATTGCTCACCAACCCCCACCTATTACCCAATCTGGGCATCGCGTCGGAGCGCCAAGGCCCGCCATCTGTTTCTTCCCTACAGATGCAGATGCCACCAAGGATAGCGAGGGAACAAAAAAAATTATCCAAGACATAATTCGACCATCCGAGCTAGGCGTACGCATCACCGGGATTCGCAAAATTAGGAACAAAGGTGTCCTTTTAAACACGGCAACCACAGGTGAGCAAAAAAAGTTATTGAACGCACCGTGCTTTGCACTCAACTCAAGCACACTTAAGGCTCGGCTACCTACAAAACGACTCTCGAGGGTAATATTTTTCAATGTACCGCGGGACCTGAAGGACGCTGAATTCTTGAGGATCGCCCTCACGAGTGTTTCCAATATACAGGACATCGAGGGAGAAATAAAAACCTGTAAGCTGAGTCACCTGGCCGGCGCTCGAAACGGAACCACCTGTCATCGCGTTTATGAGATGCCCGCTACACTACGAAAACTGCTGGTGGAACAGGAAAAAGTTTTCGTCAACTTGACCGTGTGCCGCGTCAGAGACTTCATTGGACTCACCGTCTGCACTAAGTGCCAAATGATTGGACACTCGTACAAATACTGCAGAGACACTCTCAGATGTGGACACTGTGCTGAAGAGAACCACACCACCGAGTCTTGTCCTAATACCGCGGCCAAACCAGTGTGCGCAACGTGCGCTAGATTCGGAAAGCCAGCTGCGCATTCGACTGGAGCTAGGGACAACTGCCCTGCCTACAAAGCTGCACTAAAAAAGGACCTTGCTACGATCGACTATGGCGTCCAATAATTATTATTTTGAGGAGGACAATGAGGTTGATTTTTTCAAAACCAGTGATCTTCAAAAATGGTTTGAGGACAAAACACACAGTGCTGCAACACATAAGGGTTGCAACAGGGAACAAGTAAATATTGTGCAACTAAACTTAAGGTCCATTTCCAAATACTGGGACACTCTTAACATCATTACATGCATGCTGGAAGCATATAGATATTTTGATGTTATGTGAAACAGCAATTACAAATGATCTTACTTGTCTCTACGAAATTCCTGGTTTCAAATCTTATAGATATTGTCGAATAAAAAAAACAGGAGGCGGGATATTATTAGATGTTAGAGATGAAATCACTTTTCTACAAAAATCACTAGAAACAAAATATTTTTAAAGTGTCTTTGGCATCATAACTTTACCTAGTAATATATAAATAAACATTTTAGCAATATACCGCCCTCCAAATCATAGTAAATCACTGTTTCTGAATGAAATCTCATCCATATTATCAAATGCTATCAACCCCTTGGAAAATATTTTATTTTTTGGAGACATTAATTTAGATTTATTAAACCCTCAAAACCCGGTTATTATGTCATACGAAAACATATTATCTAGCCATTTTTTAATAAAGTGTATCAATGATGTAACAAGGGAAGCATTAGTAGCCGGTAATATTACACGCACATGCATAAATCACATTTTTGTAAGATTCAATAGCAGGCAGCAACAAGTTGACGTACTTTCATCTTGTATTTGTGATTTTACTATAGCGGATCACTTCGCGACAGCTCTCAACATTACATACTACAGTAGTGCAATTACAAAAACTAAACAACGCGGGGAAAGTATTTCAATATTATCTCAAAAACGAATTGATAAATACATACCTAGTTATAATTGGAAAGCCCTGCTTGCGGAACAAGATTGCGTTGAAGTATATAGTAAATTCAAAAATATGTTTAATGACCTGTACGAAAAAAGTAAAATCAATTTCTATCCAAAACCTAAAAGAAGACCGTTTGCAATAAAATTATGGGTAACGGATGATATTTTAGAAAAAATTAAAATAAGAGACTCCCTATACAGAAGATGGAAAAACTCACCTACCAATAAAACTTACGAAATAAACTACAAATCATCCCGAAATACTGTTTCCAAATTAATCACAAAGAGTAAAACTGCATATTTTAATGAAACATTTAAAAACCATTTCAGCAATTCTAAAAAAACGTGGGATCAAATAAACAAGTTATTGGGACGTAAAACAAAAACAAACTGCGATGAAATTTTTTCAAAGTATATGGCTAAATAGTAACGGCCAAACAGAGGAAATCGTAGTAAATAGATTCGCTGAGTATTTTTCAAACAGTATCAGCTCGATGTTACACAAATGTGACTACAAAGCGTCTAACATAGCTCCCGTTGAGTTGCCGCATAGCATGTACCTGCCCAGAGCTACGTGTGAAGATATACGCAGGATTCGAAGAAGTCGCCGGGGATTGACAATATTCGAATGTTCGACATTAAAAAACATATAACCATTCTATGTCCGGTAATTACCCACTTAATTAATAAAATCTTGTCGCAAGCAGTTATACCTGATGAGCTTAAATGTAGCATTATTAGGCCAATATACAAAGGGGAAAACATTCTGAAATAGAAAATTACAGACCAATCAGAAAACTGCCAGCTATTGAAAAAATTCTAGAAAAATACATCTCCGTAAATTTAATAAAATACCTAGAAAGCTTCTCCATTATTGATCCCAACCAATACGAATTTCAAAAAAAAAAGCACAGAATTGTTACTACAGGACTTTTCCAATTACGTAAATCAAGAACTCAATAATAAAAAACATATACTGGTTTTATTCATAGATAATTCTAAAGCGTTTGATACCATTGATCCGATAAAACTATTACAAATATTGGAGGCGATAGGAATTAGGGGAAAGTTACTAGAACTATTCAAAAACTATTTAAACAATCGACAAATTAAAGTTAAACTCTTCCAAACTTACAGCAAAGCTAAATTTTATCTCAACAGGAGTCCCGCAGGGGTCAATTCTCGGCCCAACATTATATATAATATTTGTTTCACTTATGAATAAAATTTTCACATTTGTTAAACATTACGTTTATGCTGATGATACGGCGCTAGTCATTTCACATGAAGAATTATCCATTGCAATAAAACTCATGCAGCACGACTTCTTTTCCTTACAGAAATGGTCTCATGATGCGGGTCTTATAATTAATTTAAAAAAAAACTAAATTAATGCATATACGATCTCCACATGCCAAATATACCATTACGCCTTTAATTAAGTCGCATACATTTGATTGTATACACAATTCTTCACAGTCGTGCAAATGCGAAACCATTGAACTTGTGCAAACGTATGTATATTTGGGGATAACAGTAGATACGCATATGAAATGGGATATTCACATAAGCAACATCAGCAAACGCCTGCGAGCTATTGCGGGACGAATTTATAAAATTAAATATTTTATGCCCATAAGTACATTGAAAATAATCTATTTGTCACTAGCGGAATCTACTATCAGATACGGAATAACTTCTTGGGGAAACTCGTGCAAGACAAATATAGATTACATTCAAACAATTCAGAACTCTATGACTAAGCTCTTGGTAAGCAAAAGCATTTATGCACAAAGAAGAAACATAAAATTATTATATGAGTCAGTTAGTATATTACCTGTGCGAGGGATATTATGGTTTCAAATTGTATGCCAAAACATATTGTCGGATTCAATTGTGATGATCTCGCCTTTGGGCCTACGAAATAATTCTTTTAAAATTGAGAGATCAATTTAGAATTATATTTAATTTTTATAACATGGAATGGTTTCAGCATACGATTCTCTGTTTCAATTCATGGGGGTGATTTATGGGTCCTTACCACTAAATAACCACATGTGTTTGCGTAGCTCAAGTGCATGCGAACCCCGGCAAAGGCCATTCTTCACAAAACTAAGAAGGGACCCAGAATAACATTTAGAGGGATTTTTTCAGGTTCATTATCAAGTCAGGGGCGGCCGATGGATATTTGCCCGAGTGGTGATTGATCTTAACGCAAGCAGATTGGATTTACGTAACAATTATCTGGTGAATTTTCTATGGCAGTAGGAAATTGAAAATTAGGCAATAAGGATTGATCGTTGGTGCATTTAAATATACTAGCGCGACGCGCCGATTACGGGTTGAAATATTTGACATGTTTGTCAAAGTAAGATTGCAGAATTCGTTAGATAGTGACGCACGTAGAAAGGACAAAAGCGTGTTCGGACAATGAATATATAATGTTATTATATAACCAATAGTCAACGCAAGTATTGAGAAAGAGTATTAGATTGAAGTACGCCACTGAGCTCTTCTTTTAAGCGTTATTGGGATAATTTATGACTCCGGCGCAGACAAAATTAGTTTGTATTTTGTTATGTAAGGTTACACACAAAAAAAATAGCAAACATGAAAGTTGCACTGAATTCTCGGAATTTGGGACCTAATGTGACAGAACACTATTAAAACGATTGAAATATGCATATTGGGAGATGTGTTTATCACTTAAGATTTGAAGAAGTGGCTAATATATTATTGAAACCACACAAGTAGATGGGTGGGAGTCAGGGGGCAGAGGGTTGGAACATGACAGTCGGGGAAAGAACCTGGAGACGCACGGTCGGGATTAAAAGTCATCGAGTTTTGATAAACGGTAGAATAATAGTTTGGTGCTTCTAAACCGGGAATAAGTCATTTAATTAAAGGTTAATAGTTCACGCGATTGAGGGGAGTCAAGATTTGGTCGTTGGGAAGCAAGGTTTAAATTAAGGGATCGAGGTCCGATAGTCGCGAGGAGACCAGTTTGGTGCGCCTAAATCGGGGATATTTCATTTTAATTAAACAAAGGAAATTCCGTTTTATTAAACAAAAAAGAGTCCACGCGAATAAGGAAGTCAGAGATTGAGGCTTGCGAGTTCATATCTGTGAAGTTAGATAATATAATTTGTAAATTGAGGCGGTCGGGACGTACTTACGGGGCACTTAGCAGAGTCAGGATAAAACAAATCGACGCGAGAATTGTGTTCGACGGCTGCATCTTGGAATAAATAACTGCATGACGGGTTGTGTTTTAGAAGTGCTTGTTTGAATTAAATATTATTGTAGTGAATTGATTTGTGAAATTATTTTGTGCAACAAGGCGAATTTGGTAAGTTTGTATAAAATTATTAACATATTTAGTACGGGCCTTGCAGGAAAGAGTCAATTAGGGTTTATATACAAGCCTTAGGAATCTAGGACCTTTTTTTTGTCGAGCGGAGCTTTGCACGTTTCCGGGTTGACCGGCTAGCAAGTACCTTTGTTGGGTGAAGTTATTCTTGAGACAAGACCGTTGTAAAATAATAATTTAGTTAACTAAATAGCATTTGAAACACAAAGTGCGCTTTCGGGCAATAAATCTTAGACGAGAGACTTCATTTAAAAGACGGGATTTTGAAACCACAAAACAATAATAAAATCCTTTAAAAGTGCTTTGTTGGTGATCTAGAAAACTAGGTTACTGGGTATTCTCCAATACATAACGGGTACCAAAATACATAGGTATAGAATGTAGGTATAAATTAATGTGTAAAGCGCCTTTGAGGTGATAATCATTAATTTCGAGTCTCGCAATAATATTTTAAACGTAGCTAGGGGACTATATTTAGGAAAGGGTTTTTTGAAAAGGCATTGGGTAATTTAACAGTTTATAGAAAGGTGCGTAGCATGGGCATCTTTGCTTACTAACAAAATCTGACATAATTAAATTCCCACTCCTAAAAATTCCCCATATCTTATTCCAAATTTTAGGTATCACGACAAGTCTATTACATAGGACTATACATAAAATTATCGTATAATCCTCACCTTTTGGTTTACGCTTAGGTAGGTATATTTCATTCGATATTCGATTTAGCAAAAACTTTCACATTGTCGGTTGAATGAAGCCGTCGGTAGGTATTCATATTTTAAGCGTAATGCGTTATATCCACCTACATAAGTAGCAAAAGTTTTCTTAACTCCCTCACACTAGGAATAGGGATCATCCAACATCAGGGTGGGATTGTACTCTGGACGAAAGAGCAGCGGGGGAAATAGAAGGAAAGGAAGCCAGATTCACGACCTGGTGCCTTTCATTCTTGGACCCGGCACCCTGGAAACCGAGCTTGACATTCCTTCTTTGAGCTGATTTTTGAGCTTGAGGTTGGGGTACGCCTATCGTAGAGCATATGCCCGTAACACATATAGGGGAAGGTCCCAAGTTACGCTTGTGTATGTTATGCGAGAGGACGTATTTTTCATTCAAATCAAATACCGATGATCATCGCGATTGCAGGCTGGCGCATGTTTCTGTAACGTGCTTAGAAAAAACGTAATCAATATTTCTACTGGTTCGACGTTTCTTTGTTGGAATCCAGATAAGTTTTCTTAACTCCCTCACACTAGGAATAGGGATCATCCAGCATCAGGGTGGGAATGTACTCTGGACGAAAGCGCAGCGGGGGAAATAGAAGGGAAGGAAGCCAGATTCACGACCTGGTGCCTTTCATTCTTGGACCCGGCACCCTGGAAACCGAGCTTGACATTCCTTCTTTGAGCTGATTTTTGAGCTTGAGGTTGGGGTACGCCTATCGTAGAGCATATGCCCGTAACACATATAGGGGAAGGTCCCAAGTTACGCTTGTGTATGTTATGCGAGAGGACGTATTTTTCATTCAAATCAAATACCGATGACCATCGCGATTGCAGGCTGGCGCATGTTTTGTAGCGTGCCTAGGAAAAACGTAATCATTATTTCTACTGGTTCGAGGCGGCGTGCTGGACGGAGAACGGGACTATTGAGGACATGAGTGACTGCCAAGGCGAGGATCGGTGACATCAAAATCTTCCTTAATTAAATTCATACATCGCCAGATCAGAGGAGAGAGCGGCCCCACCGATCTCCTGACATTGCCGATTGTCTAATCAACTTCGGTTTAATGTTTATGCCGATGCTTTAGGAGTTAATGGAACTCAAGTCATCGGCATGCTGAAGAACTTCAACATCACCATCAATCCAGAGTAGGATGTCACGTTCCAAAACCTCGTGCCACCCACACATTTCCTGAACAGTTCCTGCCATCGGCTATCACACCATTAATCGGAGCAGACCCTCATATCAAACGGTATGAGATGACCTTTCATCATCATCATCAACACATTTATAATTTGGCGGCGTAGTGGTCGATATTATTCCCATTACCACTCTATGAACCAGAAACACACATCAAACTCTTTCCCGACAGAAGGCAAAACATGTCGATTTTCATTCGTCGCTTGCGACCTTAACATTCTCCGGAGGCGTTGGAATTGGAAGCTGATTCGGCGGTCTATGACCATCACCTTATCAGTTGGGCTATGGAGGAGTCCAATTATTTAAACAGCACATGTTCTGTCTCATGTTAATCCAAAATACCTACCCGTAGAATCAAATTAACAAAATAAAACAAGCTAGCTAACTAACAAACTGCATCTAGCACTGTAAGTGTAGAGTTATTGCACTCCGTACTGCTTGAGTGTAAATCTTTTGTTAGAATGTACATAAATGTCAAATTATTTTCATGATAGCATTTTATAGAGCTGCAGAGAGTACGTGACATCGCATCGAAAGGTAGGATCTTCTCAATTCGCCGTTTGAATGTAAATTTATATATTAGATGCTAGGAGGGAAAATGCAGATTACTTCAATAAAAATAGTCGTCGATGAGCGTAGGTGTATAACAGGTGCTAGGGGAGGAAGCGGGATGAATATAGATAGATAATTAGTTAATTTTCAAGTTAGTCAGACTCAGTCATTGTTATTCGAAGCCTTGCAAATTGTAACACGCCATACCTAAAAGAACAAGGGTTTACCACAAACAAATTATTAATTAAATTGGATTAACTATACCAAACCACTAAAACAAAAAATACACAACGTTGTGGGGTTAATTACAATTGATTAATTGAGAGCATCTCGTCACGTTTGCATAAAAGTATTACGTGATGGGGTTGAAAAGGCGCTGCAAAAGAAATGCAGGGGAGAGACGCGAGAACGGGCGAGCTACGAGCTTTTAAAGGACGACCGGGGTTGCGCCTGTAGCTGTAGCACTGTAGCAGCATTTGGAGATCAAGAGAAAGGTTTTACTTCGTAGGGGGGGGGGGTTTATCACACAATATACAAGGAAAAAATAGATCACGCATATGGCACTAGATTAATTAAAAATGAGGGGTTGTCCATTCCGAAAATTATAAAGAAATACGGACAACGGGCATTCGCTTATCTTGTCCCTACCATATTTAATAAGATGCCAATGGAAAATTTAAAAAATGGTTAATAGATCAAGACTATTTATATTGAATTTTGTTTTAATCTTGTGTATAATATGACTATAAGTAATTTGCCTGTATTATATCTGTATGTCTTTGTATTTTATGCTTTTATATTGTAATTGCTTAAAAGTTATTCTTCTGTTTCTATTTTCTATATTGTGGTATCTTGTTATAATTGTTCTTCTGTGTTATATTAATATTGTTAAATCGACCTGCTGACAAACTGCTCTGGCAGTTTAGCGGGTGCTTAAAATGAAGAATAAAAAATAAAATATATATATATATAGATCAAAATTTTAAATGTAAAACGCATATTTTTTAACTTGTCAAAAATAAGTATATATTTATAAGACTTAGAAATTCTAATTATTTCTTCGACTATAAAACCTAAAAAGGATGTACTATGCAATTGTTCAATCTATATTACAATACCGTATTATAGGCAAGGGAAGAACATATGAAATTATTTTAAATCCTCTCAAAATAGTTAAAAGATTGATAATTAAGGTTATCTTGAAAAAAACATCGTAATCTGAAACTTAGATTTCAATTACTTACTAATATTATAAATGCGAACGTTTGTATGGATGGCTGTGAGTTACTCTTTCACGCAATAAATATCGAATGGAGTTTAAAAATTCTTTCACTAATCGAAAGCTACATTATTTGCGAGTAATATAGGCTATATGTATTGGTAAGCTCTGACGTTATGAATAAGCTGCGGCGTTATGAAATAATGTATCATACGTTTTCTGTACATAATAAAATCGAGTTATTGCATACGTCAAACAAATCGTTACCTTAGAAACAATGTTTTTTTTAAATTTTAGGCTTAAAAAGAGTGCTTTGTTATGCTTAAAAAGAGTGCTTTGTTGGCGTCGTAGTTAATATCTACCTATCTCTAAAAATGTTTATTGTCGGAACGAAAAGCATAGCGTTGCTATAAAGCATAGCGTTTGACGTGGGCAGTCATTTTGTTATTTTTTTAGGTTACTCTGGATTTAAATATGAATAAAATACTGATAAAGGGAGTAGGTACTTAAAATATATCAGAATAATATTAAAATCCCAAAATTTCATACCAAGCACATTCAAAATACTTATCTGTATCTAAATATAACTTATATTAACAACCTCCCGTTAAATCTAAAAATAATCATGAATTCCAGCTAAAATTGAAAAATTACCTGAAACTACCTACTGTAAGAGTTCATATCTATTAATATTATTATATTTTTTAATATTGAAAATTTTATTTATGTAGTGAATTTATCTAACTTGTCTTATTGTTATTATTTGAAATATTCTATTATATAATTATTTACTTACATGATTACGTATAATTGAGAATGAATTTCCTCACCAAACACGAGAGCCTTTCTGGTGAGTGTCTCTTTATGGTGAGGAAAGGCTATTTTCATTTGCAAAATTTTATAACATATGGAAAAATGTGTACTTATTCTAAAAACATATAAACATTAAAAAAAAAAAAAAATAAGGTCCATATTCTTGAAATCCTACATTTTTGGTGTAGATACTGTAAGTGCCATTCCATTATAAAACTGAAATATGCTGAATATTTACATTTCGCCTTTATAATTCAGAAATCTGAGTAGAAATAACAGTTTTAGAGAAGAACTTGAGCTTTGTTTTAGAAAGGTCTATTAAAAGTATAGCTCCTGAAACCTTCATCCATCTTATCTTTTTTTCTCTTTTTCGTATCTTTCCTTCCCTTCAACATGCTCAATATTGAATAAGGTACAGTTGGGACTCTATTTGGAGACATATATAATGCCTGATTATATCGAATATGATTTTTCTCTTCCATTGACTGCATCTTGTGCAGTTTCTTAATTCAACGTTAATAACGGATATATACCTAACCTAACCGTTTTCCAACCGGCTGCTAATAGTGCTAGGATTTGAACAGGTGACACGTGTTCACGAGAATTCTCTGAATTGTTATAATGTCGGTATTCAATGCGAGAGTTGAGCAATTTAATGCGAGACAAGATGATGGGCACGACACGTGTACTGCATTCCAAAGATGGAGTACATTCGCAAGAGATACGTTATATGCGACTTTTTAGGCACCCCGGGAATTCCTTGTTGAAATGGAGTGCCATTGTATGCAATAAAGAAGAATTGAATTGAATGCACCAAAATCTCAAATAGAGACATGTACATTATCATGAATAGTATCTAAAAACAAATCTTACAAACCATCTGCAAATTAAATTAAACCAAAGATTGCGTAGAGTGACGTCTAAAAATCTTACATGAGAATTTATCTCATATCTTTAGCGTTCTGTTTAATTTTGCATGAAATCTAACCATGATATTTGTCTTAGAAATTAATTCGTAATTTTTTAAATTTTTCATTCCTCTCAGGAATCGGGCGTATTTTGTCGGAAGATCAAAATATTTAGACTTCGCGATAAAATTGAATATTTCTGATTATATCCGAAAACTAAAAACTAATTTTGAAAGGTTTACAAAAGTAAATATTTGAAATAAAAACATTATTTTTAAGATATTTAGATTTTTAATACAAACCTAATATATTTTTTTTAAATTGCTCACCTTAAGTTTTTTCTATCTAAATTTACTGATAACGAAAAAAAGAAACATTCACACATATTTTATTAGGCAAATCTACTAGGGATGGTGAGAAACAGCACCGGATCTGCCATACGTTCAAAAACGTGCAAAAAACCTGGCGCCAACTCGGAAGGGGCGCCGTGAGAAAATAAATATTGTATTAAAATGTAGTTATAATATTCCCTAAATCGTTTAAAAATTACCCATAGTACGAAATAATTATTACGCTTTAGCAACACTTTCCAAAGAAACAGAATGCGCACGCATCAGGTTAAAATCAACGGCTTACGAATTTATAGTCAGTTACAGAATTTTTTTACAAATTCCATGTATTTAGTTTAAACGTAAGATCTATTTTTCCACATATCTTTTATGACGAATGGGTGCGATCCAAATTCGATAACCAATCACAGCGCAGTTTTTTTGTTCCTGTGAATCAAACAAACCGACTTGCGCCTTTCAAAATGCTGACAATTTTTGGTAGTGTGTTGTCCGTACGCTCGCTATTGTTTTATTTTGTACGATTTAAGTCTCTAGGAGAAGGTAGTTAAAGACCATTTTCTTATGAATTCTTCAGTAAATTCCATTAACAAAAGCATCGCACGGTTTGCAGGATTTCCAGGTTGCAACGTGTTGACAGTTTTATCATTGATTTGACATATTATTTGAAGTTCGTTAAATTTATAATTAATATCGATTAGATTTGTTGGATTTGTTATTTTACGGTGTCAGTGTAAGCGTCTTTCGTAAGCCGTTGATACCATACGTCAGTGTTTAGTGTTTGTTCGCTCAATTTGGTGTTTGTTTGCTCAACACAGGGGAAATGCAAGGTACAAATTTGAGGTTATATTCTTATAGCTAGTCAGAAGCTGTAGATGTTCTTCTTGTGTTGTACGTTGCCATGAGAACGATTTGTATTTGCTTTTTCCATTAATATTCCTTCTATGAATTGACTGGTTTATTTATGGCGTTGGGTATATACATAAACACAGTAAATCTCAAGAATGTCTAATGGACCTAGTTCAGCGAAACCACCCGCATTGTCTCGTAACCTATATTTTAAATCATGATACGGGCACAAACAAACATAACTTGCAAAAAGAGTTTTTCCTAAAATAATTAAAATAGCACCATAATTTTATGTTTACCCAATAGATTCAGAGAGTATATGGCTCCTGGCAATTCTCTCTTTAAAAAAAAACGAGTGTGAGTGCTACCGCCGGGTTACTTGGAAAAGTTACACCCTTTATATGTCTTGATTTTATTTGATAAATCAGTGTAAAAAAAAAATAATTAAATAAAAAAAATTTGGGTGAACGAATTTTTAATCAAAATAAAAATGTAGTGGAGGGGGGGGCGCCATCCGTACCTACTGCATAGGGCGCCAGATTTCGTAGATCCGGTGAGAAAGTAAGTGTACTGTGACCTGTGAACATAGCGGGCTGTGGATTTTTGTTTTTTGAGGTTTGGTAACACTGAGTGGTAGAAGGGGGTTATCTGAACAGAGCAAGTTTCGCAGAAACACCGCAGTACGTGGACTCACGTTGTAGTGACAAGTTGCGTGGAAGATGTCGGTTAAAAATCCCGCCAAGTGCTGTGATCCGCTTTTTACTCACGGAAGGAATAACACCTACAAAGAAAAAAGCTGAGAATTTCTGAGCTTTATTGTGACTGTATATGATAGTGGATGACTCATTACATGCCTGGAAAAAACAGTCGTCAAAGTGGCGTCATACCAATTCCCCATCTGTCAAAAAATTGTAAACCACAATTTCGGGTAAAAACAATTATGGCCTCAGTGTTTTGGGACCGAAAAGGCATCTTTTTGGTCGAATTTTGGCTTCAGTTTGAGACCATCAATGCACAACAATATTGTGTATCCTGAAAAACTCAAAAGGAGCATTCAAAACAAAGGTAGGGGAACGCTGACCAGAGAATTATGCTTTTTTTCACGAAAACGTCCGTCCTGACACAGCCTTAGCCACCATTCGAAAGGCATGTAAGGATGAAAATAAATTTTCAACCGACGAGCAGGTGCAGAAAGTGGTCCTGAAGTGGGGGAAGGAGCTGGCGCGAGAATTCTTCGAGAAGGGATATAAAGAAACTTGTGCCATGGCTCACCGCATGCATTGAACGGGTTGAAAATTATTTGGAAAATAGTCAACAGGTGTATCAACAATATCCTTTAAAATTTTTTCTAATACACTTTTTCAAAAAATAAATAAAAATTCAGTACGCTTACTTTCTGAACATCCCTCGTATTATAAACGTTTATTCATCGTATTTATCGGTTCCATGAGACGTGATCCGGCAACAATTGGCCCACCGACAATTGTCCCGCCGACAGTTAATCCCCCGGATCCGCCACACAATTGACAATGCCTCTGCCATTTATCCCTCGAAGGTTGGTCCCCTTACCCTAAAAGACCATTTTTTTAAATCAGTAGACAAGGAGGATATACAGCCGGAAAACCAAAGACACTATGCTTACATCTGTATGGCATCTTGAGTGGAAATCCGCTACACAAATATTTTACTAACAACAATTCCAAGTCCCCGAAGGAGCACGCGGTGAGCTTATACGGCCAAATAATAAAAATCGACATAGTTATATGTGCAGTCTGCTGAGAAAATACGATATATCTACTTAGGTACACACAATATGATTAGTTTTTTTTTACGTTTGCACCACACAGGAGGCCCTGAGGAAAACAATCACCCTCAGGGCCCATGTCATCTTTGGGGACGCCGTGTGGAGGGTCTTTTTAAGAAAGGGAAGGATAGGAGGGTTCTGGGAAGGATAAAGGTATGAGGAGTGGGAAGGAATCTGGGGGTCCGTGTATCCAGGAGTGACGGATGTATCAATCCATCCCTCCAACTATGGTGCAAGGCGATGGATCAAGAGTCCGGCTGGAAAGATCAAAAGGCTACCCTCAACCAGTCTCTCTAGATCCGGCCCACCATGCAGCAGTTGCGCAGAAGCATCCGCCTCCAAGACCTGGACAAACCTCACCCCATGAACCCGGGCACCCCTGCTAAGTCACCAAACATAGTGAACCACATGGGGTGAACTATGGCAGAGGCGTGGGTTATCCAATAAATGGTTCCCGGGGCGGCGGTACCCATACCCGCCTCCAAAAGTGTCACCGTAGGTTGAGCAAAGTCGATATACTTATATCTGTACTTATAGCCGTGACAAAATATCTACTAAAACCTAACCTAACCTAACAAAAAATTAGACAAAAACAATACAGACATTCTGTAAAGACGATAAATTATTGTATTATTTTAGTCCCATTTTTATATTTGTGAACAATAATGTATTGTCTTTTCAGGAAGTCTGTATTATTTTCGTCCCATTTTATTGTTAGGTTAGGTTAGGTTGGGTTAGGTTAAGTTTTAGTAGATATTTTGTCCGTAGGATATTTTGTTGGCGATATTTTGTCGCGGGATGAAAACGCGCATTACCATTTGGAGTTGGTAGTTGAAATATTCTTGATCACGTTGCCTTTTCGGTGGCAATGCTTTTAATGTTATATTTTGTCACTCCTTTGTTTCATGGTTCAACGAAATGCAGAATGGCGCATACGAGTAGGTATCTGCAGAATCTTCTTTCAAAACTTTTGACACATATTACAATGATTTCTTTCAATTTGGCTGAAGCATCCATTAAAGTAACGTGATTTATAAAATCCTCCAATTTTTTAAACCCCCGCACGATTATACATACAACACCTGACAAATTGTCGCCGGTCATCCGAGAGATTAACCCTTTAGAAGGTCTCGGGGGGTTTAACTGAGACCCTTAATACAAGCTGAACACATTCGGGACCGCCGACACTCCATTGTTCCGGCTTAATGTAGGCAGAACAGGCAGCAGGCGGGGGTGGTCCTCACAGAATCTTGTCACATTTGATCAATTGTTTCGTAAACCTTGGAGGGAATTTTTCACAGGCAGCTTTTGTTTAAAAGCTTTGCTGCCTGTTGAAGTGGATGAGGGGAAACTGATACGAATCCGCTAAAAAAAGAATGTGATGAAGTGCTTCACGCGATTTTTAAAACCTTTACCGCTTTGATAAAACGCCTTTGTTACATACAATAAACGTCACGGTTTTTTTAATTGAATAACATTTTTATTCCCCTGCTTTCATCATTATAAGCGGAATACTTGAGTGATGATGTGAGACATGGCAAAAAAGCAGATCTGTGCGGTAGTAAAGTTTGGTTTCTCTACAGTCTCAACAAAATAAAATAATATTTAAATAAAAAAAATTACTTACCTTTACTCCGTACTCTGAATCAGCTCCCAAGAATACCAATGCTGAACACCTGAAAAGAATACTTTTCATGTTTAACAATAGCTACTACTGTTATACACAGGAGGCCCTGAAGAAAATAATTCCCCTCTGGGTCTATGTCATTTTTGGGGGTGCTGTGTGGAGGGTCTTTTTAGGAAAGGAAGGAGAGGAATTTCTGTGAAGGAAAATGGTATTAGGGATGGGTTGGAATCTGGGGTTGTCAGTGTGTCCAGGAGTGATGGACGAATAAATCCATCCCTCCCACTGCGATGCAAGGCGATGTTCTGAGAGAACACGGCTGGAGAAGTCAAAGAGACTCCCTCAACGTATCTTTCCCGATCCGGCCTGCCATGCAGCTGGTGGGCAGACGCATCCGCCGCTAAGACCCGGCCAAACTTTGCCCCATGAACCCGGACCCCACTGCTAAGACACTAAACGTAGCGAACCACTTGGGGTGACCTATGGCAGAGGTGTTGGTTATCCAATAAATGGTTCCCGGTGCGGCGGTACCTATACCCCGCCTCCCAAATTATTAAAAATCAATATGCTTGTAAACTAACTCGCATAAAGAAGTGTCCCGGCGCGGCGTGGCCTCATTTTTAATAAAAATTTACTACTTTATTCCGAGGTTTATGCAGACTTCACCTTACAAAATAATACAAAGGTTACTGTTTACATGAGATTTTGAAAATCCACCTTATCCACACTGTTTCCACCCCTTAAAGCCGAATAAAGTCCAGGCAACGCTGGGTGCTTCAGCTAGATTTTTGTAAGTATAAATTAAAATTGAATACGAAATGAATAAATAAAATTAGCTGACAATGAACCTGAATACAAAAATAAACGCGATTGTGAAACTTGATGAATTAAATGAAAACTCTAATAACTTCCAAATTTGTCTTACCAGCCTTGAGCAATGTACAAAGGAAGCATCCTCGGAGTCAATCAAGAAGTTGGCAGCGGCTGTAGGAGTCGAGCTACTTCCCAACGACATCCTGCAAGCCAAGAGGATTCCCGAAAGACGGACTGAACCTTCCGGTTCTAGGATATTCTTAACAGGTATCAAATACTAGTACAGAGAAAAAATATTAATGCAAACAACCTTAGAGAAAGTTACATCAAAATTTCATTTACATTTTTTACTCCAAATAATGTCAGGAATCTCTGGGTAAAGTAAGTCAAGTATCTACGTCGCTTAACACTCATCCATTCTGTTAGTGTTCTGGTTTTTCTTTTCTTTTCTGAAGTCGAAAGCCAAAATTGGAACATGATGTATACAAACAAAGAAACTGTGTGTTCGCATCAACAACTGTGTTCGTATCAACATTCACTGCGATAGATATACCTCTCTTACGCGCATAGTCTCTGAGACACTACACCGATTATCTTAGTTTTGCTGAATACAAACAATGCATCTGTGTGTTCGCATCAACATTCTGTGCGTTTGCACAAACATTCTGTATGTTTGCACCAACATTCTGTGTGTTTGCATCAACATTCACTGCGATACATTAACCTCTCTTACGTGTATGGTCTCTGAGACACTACACCGATAATCTCAGTTTTAACTTTTACAAAAACAATACCCCCCCGCCTAGGATCATATAATTAAAAGATTTTTGTGATCCCTGAGAACCCTCTCTTCGACCTGTGATGGGTCAACCCCTTTACTTGGGTTTTAATACCTCTCCTCTCTTGCGTTTCGATCTCCGGACGGTAGATCCTTCTCTCGTACTGTTTGATTCACCAATAATGTCTTGAATCATGACTCGCTTTTCCCACCCCTGTGACTGAACACAGCAAAAGGCTTTCTCCTTCCGGGAAAACTTTACAATAAACCCTTTCCTTTACGTTGTGTTTTATTTTTGTTTCAAAGGTACTAGAAAATCTAGAATAGGTATTTAATGTCTATATGTGGTAACTTTTGGTTCTTTTAGATAAGGTGTGGAAGAATTTCTCTGCATCTCTTGAACGTATGAAGGATACTTATTGTCTAAATCTATCCTAAATATATCCCCATTACGTCTCTAATGTTGTACGTTGTTTTAATACTCTCGCAGTACCCCCTGTAATTCTGGGAAGCCTATAAAGTTGATCTATGATCCTATACGTCTTAATAGATTTTTAAAATACATACCTAGAGTGTTTCATTTAGTTATTTGGCGGATCCTTCGCGCCGCTCTCCATGACTGGACCCTATGCATAATTATGATAATATTCTATTGTTAGTAAACGCAAAATTCGTACCTAAGATGGAAGGGATAAGGGAGGGATGGATATGAATCATGCAGTTTTTGCAATCTAGTACTGGCTCCTCCACTTGACCAAATTGACCAGGTGGTCGGCTCTCCGGACACGACCTCCCGACCAAAGCATGTCAAGGCTATACCCATGGCACCCAGAAGATCTCTTGACGACCATCCAGATACCCGGACCCTTCCATAACCAAGGAAGGACGGCATGCCTTCAAACCTTTCCCAATCAACCCCAGTATCGAACACCCCCAGGACTACTTTACTGGCTCTAGAAGGGGTAATCCAATTCGTCCCTTGTCACGGCTCTACTCGCGAACATGTGGCTACAGCTTGTGATAGACAGATCCTTCCTCCTGCGTGACCTGGCCAGCGAATAAACCACCTCTAGTAGCGAACATACTACCTAAGTATTGTCTAGGCTTTATGATTGCTTCTAGGTCGATAGAATTAAACAATGTGCAGGCGCTGAGGGGTTGTTCCCACAAAATTGTACTGCTTATGCTCCTCCCACACTACCTTGCCAGCTACCCGAGATGCTTTTGGCCAAGACGCCTCCGTCAGCGAACCGCGTCCTCACATACCGTTTGGCAACTCATTTCAAATCCGTCTCGTCACGCCCATTCTCTCGACACGGTCCCGCGAAAGGGAATTGCTTCCAGCATCTCGCGTGACCCGATCAGTCTATGGTGAGCATCCCCTCCTAACAGGACAATGTGGGAAGACCCTTACCGATGGACCAGACATTGACACATATGTATAGCCTCGGTGTCACCACCACATTGTTCAACCATAAAGTTTAAAAGGCGCAATTCAACAAATAGGAATTCAAAGGAGTACCTGTTAGTTTTAAATTTACGTTTGTTTAGGTTGCAGACAGTCGCTTTCTATTGGGTATGTCGTGTACCCCGATGAACTCCCCCTTTTGGTTGAGGGTACAACGCTCGTACATTTTTTGCTCCTCCGCTCGTGCCATCAGCTGTCTGCAAGAAAAGGTCACTGTCCTTGGTGATAACACCGTTGAACGTATTCTGGAATAATATGAAATTTTGTCATTTATTTAAATCTTCAGTTTCACGAGGCAGCTTCGATTCTGGCGTCTCTGCATCGCGTTCCGGGATGGCCTGGGAATTTAAATTAGGTATAACCACTTACCGAATACGTAATTGCTAAAAGTCCCGGTCGGAGATATACACGACCAATTCTTAATTACGTATGCCGTAGACCTGTGGAGAAAACAAAAACTTCCTACGAACTTCTAAACTTTTATTTGTAAACTAAATATGGTAGATAACCGCTCGACGCCGTTTATGTGAGCTTTCGCAAATTGAACTTTTTCGTAGATTACTATGTTCTAACTATTGGGATTAAAATATACCAAATCCGATATCATTCCTGACTCGCGAACCCTTGCTAAGATTATTTAAATCTAGTTAAGTTTATTATTAATTTCGTTCTTTCGCGGTCTATCACGACATTTTTTTATAAAAGGAATGAAATTTATTATCGCAAAACTGGGGCCATTATTGTAAACCTAGAACGACTGTTTATTCGTTGATCCGTTATTACTTTAAATTAAGTTAGTTAAGTCCTCCTCCCCATCCGAATTTGCACCATTTATTATTATTATTAAAATTCAAGTCCGATATTTTTCCTTTAGGGTAAATTTTTATAGATATCTTTTATCTCTCTACATAATAGACGATAACAATCGCGAACTTTTACCGACGATTATTTTTGTGAATAATCAACCCAACACCGGATAAGATATAAGACCGTCACTCTCATAATACGTATTTACTGACTTTTATTTCGTCCAATCGATAGGTTAAATATTATTTTTAGAATTTATTGACTTAAGTATTATCCTCTTTAATCAATTAACACTTTTCACCACTGTCTCGTGAACTAAGCCATGTATCTTTCACTGAATCTAATCCACTAACGCTTGCAAAGAAAATTAGTTAATTCAGCACAGTCTCGGTTTTTCTCTAAGTCCAGCTATAACCCTTAGTCACTCTCCGATGCACGCACGATTTTCCACAGTCCTACTTCTCGCAAAAATCAACCCGAACGATCCCCCTCCCATGACCCTCCTGCGTCTTTTATACCCCGTTTCTCCCATCAATCAAATTTAAATTTTGCAATATACAACCTTATCACCGCGTAATATCGTCTTTTCCATACCAATATCCCATACCGTCGGTTCAACTTTTTTCCTTCTAAGGTCCCGTTCTGATCGACCCGCCTTCGTACGATGATACTCTTCTGTTGCAATCGATCAGGGGCGTATTTGGGCCTAAACATCTAATTCCCACTCGAGTCTCCGCATGATTAGTGGATATAATCCACCTTTTATCGTGTGAATAATTAATTCAACTTTTCTCGAAAATCTATAGTGTCCGTTCTACTCCTTTTTAATTTGCTTCCAAATACGGTGGATCCTGAATATTCGATATAACTGCCCTACTTTCTTGGCTTAACTCAAATCCAATTTCAACTCTTTAACCTACAACATATCCCGACAGTTATCTATTAAGCATTCATTATTTTAAACTTCTCCCAACACGTCACTGCCTAGATATTCCGACGTTCTAACATTTGGCTATGGATTTTCTAATAAATTCGTGACTGAATATCCTGTATCGAACGTACCGCTAGTGTGCACACTCAGCCGTGTCCGTTTCTGGCTACATGTCGCGTTTCTTGTGTTCGTATACAATTTTAATATTTCTCGCGTTTGCAAACGCTCATGTGCAATCTCTAACCCCTTGATTTACCTCCCCGCAAAGTCGTGATGCTCTTAGAACCTTATTTTATAATAATCTAAACTTTTATAACCTCGATCCTCCTTTCCTATGGCTATAACCACTGCCAAGATCCCATTCCAATCCTGCCTTCGAACGTTTTTTTTTTCCTTTTTCCTAGTTCCTCCTACATCTTACATCCTTCTTTGGCACCAAAACCGATAATTCTCCCGTAATTTCTCGCCTAGTGATCAAGAAAATACTTGAGTTTTCGAATAATTTAAAATCCTGACAGGTCGTTAAATTTTATGCTTTTTCACTAATTTCTTTCTCCTATCATCTGTATGTAAAATCAAGTGGTGATTTCAGCTTAATGTGTACCTTAGAGACCCAAAATCATGTCCGATGTCTCACACTCGAGACCCACTTAAGTAACAAGAGATCGTAAACCTTCCCTCCCCTCTAAACTAACGGACAAAAATCCAATACAAAATCTTAGATTTCATATGGTCACTAACATGAATTGTTTTCCCTCGACTACCTCGACGAAAACGGCTCATGTGGGTGTCCCACGTCTAACACTTTCCCCATCGTCTACCTGCAGAATCTGCTAGATATTTGTCTGGAAAAAGCGGTTAAGACCGTCAATGTCCACTCCCGTTTCATGATTACTAAGTAATCGAGATCGCTTGCTACTTTACTTATCAGTGCATGATATTTGTCCTTTTGAATTTTCCGCCATCGAGATCCTCGCAAACTTTCCGATTCCAGACGTGAAATCAACTGTTGTCGATCCCCTCCTGCTCCCATAAAAAATGCGATTTATGACCAAGTTAGAAGTGGTACTATCCTCTTAAAATATCTTCCCGACCAAACCGTGAGATAATCTTTGAATCTTAATTTTTCAAATCCATCATCCCACGCCGCCAGCCTGTGATTGGTCTAAGACGCACCCACTGTCCCCATCTCTATTCTGATTGGATAGTCGGTTTTTTTTTCTAACTGTTTACACCCCTTCGTGGCAAGGAAACCCCAAAAGTTTAAAAGGATTCCTTTAATATTGATTTTAAAACCACCCGAAAGATGTCGATAGTGTGATCATATTCTATATTTAAAAAAAAATTTTACCCACCTATACCGGAGTGAAACAGGTTCATCACAGACCTTATTTACAGCGGGAGATCATTTAATCCCTCAAGCTGCCCGCGATGCCTTATTCCCAGCCTAGGGCCTACCAGACCACCCCACACTCTGTGTAGCTCAAGGACGCCCCGTGCTGATTAAGATTAATGTCCATAGAAATTATATTAAACCGTTTTATGCTTTAGATAAATATCATTGGTCAGGGAGATCAAAATAAACTCTTAACCGAATATATCTCTTCAGAGAATAAGTTTGAAGTTAAGATTGTGTATTGGTTAATTAGTTTGATTTGTGAAAAGAATGAGTGAAAGGAAAAGAGGTTATCCCAGTGGAGCTATGAAAAAAAAAAGTATTTGTTCATATGAAGCAGTTACTTTGCAAACCGACGTTCACCGATATAACTATTCACAATTCCTCTAACCACCCCGAATCCCATAAACATTCAGCTTTCCATTCCATGGTACACAGATTGGTTACAGTCCCTTTATCAAATACCAACTTTGCATTAGAATTATCTACGATCAAACAAATCGCAATAAATAACGGTTACAGTCCAAATATAGTCAACAACATTCTAAATAAAAAAAATAAAAAATTATCCACAAGTAAATTCTTATACAACAGTCCACCTCATAATAATAATATACCAAGTAATAATAATCAACCTTATCAATGGCGTAGAATCTTGTACATAAATAATTTCTCTCAAAACAGCGTTAAAAACCTCCCATCAGATATCAAACCAGCATTTTACACTAATAATAGTATAGGTAAGCATTTAATGAACGGCAAGGACAAAGATAATAGTCTATCTCACTCGGGAATTTATTCACTTCAATGCAGCGACTGTCCTTTTTTTTATATAGGCAAAACAGCACGCAATATAAATACCCGTGTCAAAGAACACCTTAGATGTTTACACAGCTCTGGATTTTCGGAATTTGCAAACCACTTGATCGAAAAAGACCATAAATTTGACAAAAATACAGGCGCCACACTAATTCATAAAAACAACATCGGTATTAGGCTAGACAATCTAGAAGCACTTGAACTAAGGAAAGCCATAAACACTAACAGTAAGGTAGTTAATAACCAACTAAATTTAAATAAAAGTCCCATACTAAGATTGTTCCCTATTGACAAAGAACACGCCCGTTCCCTTCCCAATTCTCCATCTACACCTATACCTACTTCCTCCGTTACTTGAGGAGTCCGGCCCATTTGGTTAAATCATGTATTAGTTATAAACACACATGTAAATTAATTTTAGTAGAGATTGTACTGCCCTGAAGAAGCTACGGTTGTAGCGAAACCCGGTCGGCATAAAGTATAAAAATAAAAGTGGTGTTTACAAAGTTATTGTTTTATTTAAAAAAAAAAAAAAGTAAACAGAAAAGGGAGGAGGTTATAAAAAAATGCCTAAAATTTCTTCTTTTTTCAGCAATCGGCTTCTGTGAGTGATTTAGATTGCAACGGTAAATACTACCTATTTAGCTACCAGTAGCGAAAGGTGAATTTTGTTTTTTGAAAGAACAATGGCAACCTTCAATACATGAAAATACCTGATTACGTATTGTACCGAGCAATAATAAGGGCCCCAACTAATTTGATACAAGGCCCTTCAAAGGCACGCTACGCCACTGGATTTGAGGTTTGAGCCAATGAGATTATGTATAGCATCTCCAATCGGTATATTATGTTGTTAGGCTAAAGGGAGTGGGGAATTGAAGGTTATGGTTGAGAGAAAGGATTGAAAACGCCTGGCTATTCAGATCTGGTTACGGAAAAAACCATTTCAAGTCACAAAATCAAAATTCATGGGAAGAATCTGTCAATTCTTTCCATGAAATTTGAGTTCGTACACAAATTTAATACCCTAAGCCAAATTGAACTCTTTTATATTACATTACACCGAACGGATACATCTATTCTATCCAATGTGATGGAACGTGTGATCAACGATAAACTACTCACATACATCGAAGGAAACCACATTTCTAACGGTCAATATCATTCATAACGTAGTCAATATGGATTCCTTCATAATATTTATTCCTCCCACTGCGGTGCAAGAAGTTGAGCCGAGAAAGTCCAGCTGGAGAGGTCAAAGGGTCTCCCTCAATCGGTATCTTCGATAAAATGATATTTTGTTCAAGAAAGAATTTGTGTATTTGAAAAGTTTGATCAATTTCATCAGAAAAAGTGAGAAAATTTTAATTTACTTCTGGCACACAGACACGCTCAAATCGCACTTCTAGCCACTGTAGGATTGGGATGCACAGCCAATTTACCCGGCGTAGTTCTTTATAATTGAAATGCAGGTAACGTTTTAATTTGAATTGGAAAACCATTGACTCATTCATTTTTTAAATTATTATGACGTTTGGAAATTTTAATTGGGATGCATTGGATGTGTTTGGCAATTTTTGAGAGCTAGAGACAAAACATCACAGTGCTTTAATTTACTTTAGAAGTGGAGAATTGATATTAATAGCAGCAAAAATAAAGAATTTTAGAGTAGCATCTTCGCTCCAACGGCATGACATATCCGCGCGTCTGCTAACGAACTCTACTAAAACGACGGATTCGCGCATGTCATTGCACAGGGACGCGTGGTGGGGGGCGCTACTATCCTATGCTAAAAATAGAACGAAATAGATTGACTCTACTTAGTGCTGACTAAACTCCTCTACTAAAATTGTGGTTATCGGACGCATTTAATTACTAATATACTTGCTACTCAACTAAACTACTCTCCCAGTGCGAACGGCCCTTTTTAGGCGATTGTGGACCACTAAAGAACTTGAACACATTTCTTTTCCTTCTGTCAGTTTGACTCTTGACACGGCCAGACTCACCATTATTGATTCATTGATTCACTTGATCATGCTACGTTTTCCTCGGCCGTTTTCTACCATTAACATTCGCTTCAAGTATTTTTATGAATCGCCATTAGTTAAAGCCATTATAAAGTTAAACCAGCAATCCTCGCCAAATTTTCAACAATTTCGATTAAAAAAAAAACATTAGGTACTTCGATGAAACCATCCTGAAAACAAATAGAAACGGTGAGATGATAAAAGGAATAAAAATTACGTAGGTACCTACTTACAAAAAGACAGAGTGTGCAATTCACACGCTGTAGAAGTGAAACCTTCAAAAAATTTAAAAAACCTTCAGTAGATAAGAGTGGGTAGGCTATATACGAAGCACCGTCCAAAGAGGAGACCGATTACATATTATCTCATTTTCAGTGTTTTTCTCTTTTTAGTGTCGCAATTTCCCATCGAGTTTCAAATCACAAAGGTGAAAGAAGTTTAAACTTCATTAAAAAAAATTACATAGGTATCTACTTACAGAAAAACATAAAAAATGTTAATTAGGAAAAGTATGCAGGTAGTGTTAACCTATGAGCGCTTCCTTTTGAGATGAAATTATAAATAATAATACTTTTTGCTACAAAGTATTCGGAAAATAAACATGTCAAAAGCATTCCCGAATATAACTGGAGTATTTACGATTTTTTACAGTCGAGTGGAAGAACAAGGCATTCGTATGAGGGGCATTCCCGGGCCCGAGCATATTGTAGTCGAGCGAGGGTTGTGTTTTCAAACAAATAATATTATGTTCAAGGTCAGATATTTTCCGTTGAGAATTTTTCATTCCCACAAAACAAACTGTAACACTTTTCATCGCTGTTCCAGTTTCCAGTATAATAATAATATCTGGATGAATATAATGCCATGTTTTATAAATTTTTAATATGTGGTTTGCTAAAAAAACACGTTTTCAACTTTTTATTCGCAATTTGGTCGATCTTGGTACATTCAAATATTTAGTTAGCTTTTGAGGCTCCTCTGCCAGTTCCTCAAAATCCTATCCTCTTTAATAAGCACAGATTTAATACTATTACATAAAATACTGCATTACAAAATTGACTGTCCTGAATTACTTCAATTTATCAATATCCATGTTCCCAAAAAATCATGCCGACATTTATTACCCTTTTACTTCAATAACACCAGGACACTAGCTTATCAAAATTCTCCGATTCCGAGACTTCACAGTCTCGGAAATAAATATTCTGATCTGGGCGATATATTTCATCTCAAAACTAATCAGTATAAATGTTGTTTATTTTATCACTTTTATTCTTTGAGACACAAGTAGACCATACCATAGAAGTTATTTGGTAGGTACATACTCGTACTACCAAATAACTTCTATGCTGCTACTATTTTGTTTTGTAGAATCTTTTAAATTCAATTGTGAGGATTATTAGTTTCTGTTTACATTTTTATCTATGTATTTTGTTTTGTGTTTTGTTTCAACGTTCTTTGTCATTATCTTTATATTTTTCTTTATTGTTTAAATTTTTAAGTTTTTACTTTGTTACAAATATTTTGTAAAAAAATTATAATAAAAGCCCACTAGGGCGTGTAATAAATAAATAAATAAATATCAGTAACTGTTAAGCCTATTAATCTCAAAGAAAAAGTATCGGGAAACTTTCAAATAATTTTGAGGTTAATGTGAATACTAGTTGGTTTGTTATCATTAGAGACCGGATTATATGCAACAAAAATAGCCCAAAATATGCATGCAAATATGCAATAAAAATAGCTAAAATATGCACGAAAATCCATAAAAAGGGTCAAAATATGCAACATGAAATAATACAGGAAGTCGTATTTTTACATATTTTTTTTTAATTTAAGTAATTATTAGTTCTCAAGGATAACAATTATATTTTCGAAAATATCAATTATAAAATGTATTTAACAATAAAATTTAGAATTTACCTTTAAAAACGTATATGACTAAGTACTGTTCTAAATGTTCTGTAGACAAATTGTGTCTACAATCGCTTAATATATTTTTGTAAGCGGAAAAGGAACGTTCTACGTCTACTGATGTGGCTGGACAGAATTTAAATTTGGCTGCGATTTTTGAACTTATTGTTCCGGGCCAAATTTCACCTGCTGAAGTTATCAATTTGGCACAAGGGTTCAAACCCTGGGTTATTTTTCAGTACGTTTTCAAATTTTTCTTTGAGTTTACTCGGGAATAGCTTTGGCAACGAGGAATTCATAAGGCGAATTTTCTTCATTACCTGAATAGATGCATTCAACGCCAATCCATGAGTTTCAAGCGTTTTTATACTTGCAGGTATGTAGGCGAAATGAGTGGTAATCATGGCTAGGTTTTTTTTAATACTAGCGTCGTCAAACGATTCTTTGCACTGGAAAACTGCCAAAGCCTCTGCACTATCGAAGTCATTGATAACACCCTTGATGGCTTCAAAATGTTCATGGTAAAACATCGCAGCTTCAATCCATGTACCCCAACGTGTTATTACTGGCTCGGGAGGTAAAGGGATATTTGGCAGTTTTTCTTTGTAGGCCTTTATACGAGCAGGCGCCTTAAGGAAAACTTTCTTTGCTGATGAAATCAGGTTATTTACGTTCGCAAACGTGGATCTCACTTCTTCGGCGAGTCTGTGTATTCCGTGAGCAAAACACGTCACATGAATCAAATTGGGATAAAATACTTGGAGGGCTTTGCCTGCTTTGATCATATAGGGGGCAGCATCTGAGAGCAACACATACACATTTTCATCCACAGAAGATTCAGGAAATATTTTTTTTATACCCTCATTCACAAATCGGGCGATCGTAGAATGATTTGCCTTTTCAAGTTCTCTGCAGGCCACCAAATAGGAAGGAGAAGGTTCAAGTTTTAATGCACCAACAATCAAATTTGCAATATAACGGCCGCAAGTGTCGGTGGTTTCGTCAGCTGGAATCCATATGATGTTATCCTTGAGTTCATTGCGTATTTCTTCCAGGACATGTAGATAAATCGATGGCATGTAATTTTTACGTAAAGTAGATTCATCCGGTATATTTTGATTTATGCAATACTTTCTGAGAAAATCTTTCAAGGCAGGATTTGTCAGTTTGTATAGAGGGATATTGCTTGCAATAAATGCTTCACATAGATCCATGCAAAAGTGATTTTATTGTTTACCTTTGGAGATTACTTCGCTGTTACTGCTACTTGCCACTGTAAAAACTTGTTGTCGTGAACGATATCAAGCGTAAATATGCAAGATCTCAATTTTTTTGCTAAAATATGCAACTACCGCTGAAAAGGGTCTAAATATGCATTTGCATATGCAAATATGCAAATGCATATAATCCGGTCTCTAGTTATCATAAAGATTACAATGAATATTAAACTGGACTAGACGTCCTAAGATGAGTAGGCTCTGAGTATTTCTAACGGTGCCCGCCGCCGGACTTATGGCGTTGCCCCTACTATCAGATGCCTTCGGCAATCATCGTGACCGTTCGTATTTACGACGCGAACAACGATAAATCGTTCTCTTCTCATATACTACGTAACCGACAAACTGATATCTTCGGAATATAGCAAAACTTTGTATAACTAACTATACCCGTTCCGCAGGTTTCGCTTCGCCCATTAAGTGCGAGGGACCATTTTATAAATTCGATAGGAACTGGTTACAAAAATAGCAGGATATACTGTAACCAGTTCCTGGTTACAGTCCTCGGATCCAGTGCCAACTAATCACCGGGACAAAGTAACCACGACAGGCAATGACGTCATATATACTATATAGACGCGTGGTATTATTTCTCACAACTGCCAGTTACAATAATAATCATATTATCGTCAATCTCTCCTTATCCGGAGAGATTCACGAAATTACAAATTCTACGGTACTTACGCCTGCCAGGCGATGCTCCTCACGCGAGCTGTTAATGTAAGTTGCGCCATTTTCTGACATTGCTTTAATTCGTTTCTATTACAAAAGTAAATTTGTATACAAACTCCACGTATGAAAACGGTTTTGCGTAAGACGCGGCGTCAGAGTTGTATTCTTAGCCGAATTCTTAAATTTCAACCGTTCAGTCTCTAGGCTATTAATACTGTTTGATATCATCTTAGATATTGGCACTATTTCAGGTAGCTGGTTAGGTGGGTCCCATAAATTGGCGTGCAATATACTTGTTTTTATCACCTGATAGGACTATATCACCGTTGGTTGAGTTTAATCCACCTAGTTCGCCAATATTAAGAGACTCTGAGATTAATGATTAGGAAGTCTAAGGAACTTTTAATAACGCGTAACGCGGAAGTGACAAAGAATCGAGGATTTATTATTTAAGGGCCGAAGCGTCCGTGTGATGGATTCAGGAAATGAATTATAAAAACGTAACTTGGGTTATTTTATTCGAAGTTTTAAAGTTTGATAAATTTCCGTTCTTCTAAATTATTAATGGCCGTGTACAGCGAAATGTGCAAAAAAACCTGCCGCCATCTCCGAAGGCACACCGCACAGTTAGTAATTTGAGGTATCTAGCGTGACTTTATTAAAAAATCCCAAGGTTTCTTTCTGGATTTCATTTTATTTTAATCGGGTACCTACATGTCTAATCTTTTTTAAATTAAAAAAAAAAACACATTTTAGCTGCTTGGGACGTATGGCACCATCGCAAATACTCACTATCTCGAAACGCGAACGAATAATTTTATGTCTGACGAATTTCGATCACTCCGCGGGTGGACGTGTGCACGACATCGTGATAATCAACTATAAATACTGTGTTTTTATGATTCTTTATGATGGAATCTAGGAAATCAGGTGATTATCATAACTATTTAACTTGTGTTTTAGTGTGATAGTACGAATTTTTTCTTTAAGTTTAAATTTCATCGAGACTTTAAAAAATGTATCCGAATGTTTCGGCAAAATTTTAAGTTTTCTGTGTTTAATGAATATTAATGTGTCAAATTAACTTTAGTTTTGTGATGTATTCAGGGTTTACTTTAACAACTGTTAATTTTTTCAGCTCCAAGGCGATTTGTGATATACAGATCGATATATACAAATTTCATAACGCGAGAGCTTACCATTATATATAGAAACACTCTTCTGCTAAAATGCAATGTTCTGTAAAATTTTTGAGTCAATCTATTGATTACTTTAAAATGGACTGTACAAGGTTGAATCGCGCAATATATTTTTTTAATATATATAATAAAATATACTAAAATAATAAAGTCAAGCTATAAACTCAAAATTACTGTGTGCCGTGAGAAAATGAAAAAAGTGAGAAAATGAAGAGTATTAAAATTGTCTTAAAATATTGCCTGTATCATTTAAATACGGGATAATCATTATGGGCTATCAACTTCAATCTTTCAACTCTCTCGAACCATTCTGCGCGCGCATCGTGTGCACTTAATGGATTCTAGTTTTAAATATTTGACACAGAACTTTTTTACGAATTCCACAACATTCTATTTTACTTTGTCTCTTATGGATGCGATCTAAATTCAATAACCATCACAATCCATATTTTTGTTCCCGTTCGTGCAACTAACCGTATAGAAAATGCTGGAAACATTAGTTGATCATGGAGAATTTTTTCAAATGTCATAATTGCTGCTCTCTCTTGATTTGGCAGGCGGTTATTTATTATTATTTGCCCACCAATTATGTGTCAGGCCGGATCGGGAGAGACTGGTTGAGTGAGATCATTCATATTGACCTGACACTGACCCCCAAATTCCTACCTACCCTTTATACCTTTTTCCTTCCCAGAACTTCCTACCTTTCGTTCCTTAAAAAGACCCTCCACACAGCTAAGATGACATAGGCCCTAAGGGAAATTATTTTCCTCAGGGCCTCCTGTGTAGAGCTAATGTAAAAAATGTACTATTTTTGTATAAGAGTTTTTAAGAGAGTTAATGATCACTCATTAAAACTTCTTACTTAGCGGCGTGATCAAGGGGTAAGGCTCTTGACTCGCAATCCGAAGGACGCGGGAGCGAATCCCGGCGTGGGCAAATAAATTTTATTTTATTAATTTGTGTTATTTCACAATTTATTAATTCATAAAAAATAATATATAGTATTTTTGCGGCACGTTCCAAAATGGAATACACTCTCAGTATTTCCCTGGTGTAAAACCTCTATTCAGAATTGAAAAGTTGCTTAAAATTACTTTTTCCGTGTTTGATGTCCAGATCTGAATAGCCAGGCACTTTCCCATCTACCTCTTACCTATCTCCTCCCCCCACCACTACTTATAGCCTTACAACGTACGCCAATTGGGGATGCCATAGTTTCATTGGCTCCAGAGGGGAGCAGCTGGTGTTCTTGTGAGGTATTCACACAAAAATAAAAAAGTGATGGGATGTTCTCGACAATTTGTTGCTGTAAAAACAATCCTACAATTATTACAAACTAAGCGATGTTAGTTACTATTATCTAATACTTGCTTACCAAATGCATTCATTAAAATATACAATCAAATTAAGATATACAATCTTCAATTGCAGATTTAAAACTGGGCCACGATAAAATAATTATTTCTGTGAAAAAAACCCATAAATGCAATATGATAATAATAACTGATAACAATAATGATAAAACTCCTACAGCAAAATTTAATCACCTTATTAATCTATTAAATAATACTTATGGCGTAATCTCTTCTCTGTGTATAGAGAATATAATCAACAAGCAAGTACTGAAAATAAGTTTTCACATTTCAATTTCAGTCCAAACGTTCGAGAGCTTAAACGCCTGAGCGAAATATTCTGATTTGTTTTTTACAGAAGTTCTTCTAACGTGCATAAATAATTTTTCATTATGAGTTCCAAGGAAGAAGTGATCGAATGGCCGAGCGAGTTTATTAAAAACGTGATCAGTGAAGTGATTCAAAATGAAAATATTAAAGATTTTACAACGAGAGTTGCCGCAGCTTCTATTAGTATCGGCGAAAATTTCATGGGTCTTCTGTGTAGAGTTTCGGTAACTGGAATTAAAGACAATGGAGAAACGGCAAAGCTCAGTCTCGTTTTGAAAGTCCCTCCGCAGTCAGAAAAAGTGAGAGAAATGTTTCCCGTTGAATCACTTTATACAAAAGAAGTATTCGTTTACAACATAATGCTTCCTGAACTGTGCGCTTTGGAAGAAAAATACAACGTTCCTCAATCAGAAAGGTTTCAGCAAATCAAGTGTTTGAAAGCCACTTGAACGGTTGAAAGAATTCTTGGTGCTCCAGGATATGCGCGAGGAAGGTTTTAGGATGGCCAACAGAAGAGAATCTCTGGGATTCAAGCACTTGAAACTGGTATTGAAGAGTATGGCTAGCTTTCATGCGCTGTCTTTTG
Source organism: Limnephilus lunatus (assembly GCA_917563855.2). Classification (NCBI taxonomy): domain Eukaryota; kingdom Metazoa; phylum Arthropoda; class Insecta; order Trichoptera; family Limnephilidae; genus Limnephilus; species Limnephilus lunatus. Next base: position 50,848,480 of record OU830601.1, read on the forward strand.
TACTAAAAAAACAGAATCCGGAGAAGTTTTCGGAGCTTGCAAACAGCGCTGGCGGATTAAAAGATTACAGTCCATTTAAAGATTTCTTGATATTAGCCCGGGAAAGAGCCATAGCTGCAGTGGAGGATAAAGGGATCGCCGAAAGAGCCTCAATTTTCACAGAGGATATCATGAAGAAACTAGATATGTACACTTATCCCGAAGCCGCTGAGCCATATACTGTTTTGTGTCACGGGGATTTCTGGAATAACAATATTCTATTCAAATTTGAGGTAAAGAAATACAACATAATCACAAGTCTACTTTACCATAACTAACCTTACGTATTTTGAAGAGCTCTACAAAATAATATTGAACACTTGTCTTTTGACGAATGTTCCTTTATATAGCAAAATCAACAGTTTTTTAACCTCTTTGGTCATCTACTCCTAATTTTATGGTGTATCTTATGCTGTGTACACATTTGTGAACCGCCGGCTTACGATTCGTTTCACAAATGCAAACGCAGCATTATGTATCCATCGTCTGAAACAATGATCTAGTTTTATTAATGGCTTATTTTAGTACGGTAACGGGCAAAGTTGTAAAAGAGAGTTATAATTTGAGTTCAAAATACAAGAGCCATATAGTTTATAATATTATTCCGCGTATTCCGCGAGTATTGCTCAGAACTCGCAAGTCATTTTATTAATGAAGTCGTTGCGAAAGATAATAAAAAGTCAGTATTAAAGAAAGAGTAATTAGTAATAAAAAAGTAAAACTGATAAATAATGCAACCATATATGGAGAGTAAAAAATTCAAAAAAGATAACAGTGTAGAATTGAGATTTCGCAGATTAATTAAAAGATATTTTATAATGTAATTTGAGATAACATCAGGTTCCTACATTAAAAAAACCTGCACATTATGAAATTTGTACGAAAACGAACACAAACAGGATATTATGGAATTATCACGGAGTTACAATAAGTTTAATATACTAATAGTTTTTTAACTTCAACTTGTTTGCAAATGAGTACAAAATTATCATAAACCTTAAACTTTTCCAGGAAGACGAACCCGTTGATGTAAGGATATTGGATTGGCAAGTCAGTCGTCACTGTTCCCCAATAACGGACATCGCCTATCTCATCTTTGCTGGAACAGACTACGACACCAGGAAGGAACACCTCCACTATTTGCTAGAATACTACCACCAGTGTTTGTCCAAGAAACTCAGCCTCATGGACTGCGACATAAAAAATTTCTTCCCAAAGACTGTCTTTGATGAACACGTGAAGAAGTTTTTATCCTACGGGATCTATATGGCGATTATGCTACTTCCATCTGTTTGTGGAGAAGCTGAGGATGTACCAGACATTGATACTGTACTCGCTAAGGAGAAAGTCACTGTGGATGACTTACATTTTGTTAACAAACAGTCCACTAGTAGATTTGCCACTCGCATCACTGGAGTATGTCAAACATTCGTAGATTTGGGTGTGATTTAGTAGTATTTTAATATTCCCAAACTTCACTTATAAATTCACTTACACCATTTGCTTGCGTCATTAGTTTTTCGGCAGAATAAGGAAATCCAGGGAAAAATAGGGCTTTTAAAAAATATGTTCATATAGACCAATAAACACTGATTCTGAATAGTAATCGTCAAGTTGGTATCATTAAAATATTTACTGGTGACGTCACTGATCACCGTAAAGTCATTGTTTGGGAATGTAGGTATACGACACAAGCCTTCGTATTAACAAAATTTCATCGTATTAGTTTATTTACATACTGTTTATAGAGATTTAGTTGTTGTGTTTATTGAAACATTATGTAGTCCTAAATAATTCAGTTTAAAAAATAAAGGTATCTCTTATTAATTTATCTCTGTTATTGAAAATATTCAAAAACTACTGTACAAAAAAAATAGTAATGCTAATTCTAGAGCCAATCCTTCGAACTCCGAATTTCAAAATGGCGCGAGTCGAACAGCTGATTGCGCGATTCTTATAGTAGGGGAGCCCAAGTGGCTAAATGGGTAGTTGCTCGAGCGTTATGGGGACCAATTGGATTGAGTAAATCCCAAAATCCCCGCTTGGGCTCCACAACTATTATCAGTTGGGTGCTTCGGTTTCTATTCATATTGATTTCGATTCTTAAAAGCCAAAAATATAATAAGTTCACACATTTTGTACCAATAATATTGAAAAATATAATAAATATAATATAATAAATAAACAATTCCACCTAAATAATGTTTTAACTTATCAATCTATCATACTTTCTTCCATATAACTGTCATACAAAATGACAACACCACCTGTTGAAAATAAAAATAACTTTTCGTGAGTGATGACGTCACACGATTCGCTACACTATACGGTGGTTTTGGGGATCTTGAAAATTTATAACTTTGACAATTATTTCAACTATTAAAACCAACCATTAGAAGGTCATTATTCATTAAAAAAAATTAAAAATTACTGAAGTTCCTTATTATATTTATATCCAGTCAAAACCAGTATCTACGTCAACTTGTTATCTGTATAAGTGACATGATTTCATTAGTGATAAGAAACGAAAACACAATCTAACGCACTAAATATACACTTTTTATCTATTCAGCTCATTAAGATATATACTCGTACCACACTCCTTTGTTTATAATAGATGCTTTTCAAACAATAATTCACGAAAATAAATAATTCATTTCTTTAGCATCGTGATTTATTTTTGGGATATTAATCCGTGTTGCGCTATCTCCTTCTTCAGCCAACGTTTCGTACACGATTACAGGTAAAATTAGTGCTCAATTACATATTTGCCCTGATGATGCGCTCATCAGGGCAAATATGTAATTGAGCACAAATTTTCCCTGATGATGGACACTGTAATGCTGTCCGAAACTTCGGCTGAAGAAGGAGGGAGCACTACACAGCATAATATCCCCAAAAAAATCGTGATAAATCTTTTGCCAGTATATATCTCAAATCATATCGAATTTCTTTATACTCACATAATACAAAAAATTCACGATGTTTTGCTATTTACATTAGAATATGGTTGAAAATTTATTTTTTAAATGCACACACAAATAAAGAAAAACACTAAAACAAATAAAACATATTGGTTGTAAGAAATTTAACACGAGAGTAAGCCCAACTCAATATTATAACGTATACTATAAATAGTAAAAACCTAAAAAAGCATGCATACGCACTCGAAAACGTAAAAAAATTAAATAACTTTGTTACGTAAGTTTGTAATATTTAAAAACCATGTAAATATTATTGATTTAATGATTAAACATGATTTTAAAGTGTTCTACTTCCTTTTTGGGATTAACTCAGTTAACTAACCAGTTGACATAAAGTAAATATTTAAAAATCACGCCGTTTTCCGCTAGGGTAGGCGGGGAGGACGGACCGCCAAACAGTTCGGTCTTGGCACGCACTTCTTTCTTCATTCACATTCATACATCGTCCCATACATACTCTTTTTTTATTCTGACTCTTGACATAGCCCGACTCAAGTATCTGTTTCACTTAACCGTGCCATGTCTTCCTCAGGCGTCCCCGAGTTATTCTACCATTCGCATTTGCGTCATATATTCTCCTTACATTCTTCATTTATTCGATCTACATGCCCAAATGTGTCTGAGCGTCCCTTTATTAATCTTACTCATTACGTTTATATCAGCTTTGTATTCTTTACTGATCTCCAGATTAACACATACGCCTCAGAGATCTCATTCCTAAAACATTCAGTCTACTTTCTTCCTTTTTCTGCCACTTTCATGCCTCACGGCTATATATTAGAGTAGGTACCATTACTCCATAGTGGACTGCTAGCTTCGCTTCTTTGAACAGTTTTTTTGTTAGCGCCAATGGCATACAGTCCTTCGTTGATGGAGTTACCTGCATTTATCCTTCTTTCAATAACTTCCCATCTCTCTTAAATATACTTCCCAAATTATCAAACTCTTCCATCTGCTCCAAGTATTCATCATTCACAATTTATTTTATTTATTTAAATTAGTAATCCAGCATTACTGGAAGTATAGTTCAATCCCAGTCTGCGATATTAAATGAGATGTGTATATAGGTACAATTATTACATTATAAAAATAAAAAAATCAAGAGAAGACATCTACCAGAGAGACCTGGCACAAAACCGAGATAAGTGGAGGAAGACTATTGAGGAGGCCAGGACCCACCAGGAGTTATAGAGCCAAGAGTGATGATAATGATGAAAGAGAAAATATAAAAATAATTAAATTAATTCAAATGAACGTTAAACGGTCGTCCATCAGGGGAGGTCGCCTCATCATCATCATCTTCATGTAGTGTTCGTTCAGTGGAGAGCTGAGCCAATCAGATGCAGCCACGACAATGACATTGGTTGACTTCCTTACGCTGCCCCAGAAGGTGGCTGGTCGATAGCGAAATAGGAGGGGAATGAATGCACCCTTCCTTCGGTAAACATCGTGGAGGCACTGCAAAACCTTGGAAGTTGCATAATTTGCCTGTATGAATAATTGTAGTACACCCTCATCTTGTCCCGTTGTGCTAATGTTTATCGTGTCCACAGCTCAGATGTGTCAGGGCGGTGCAGTTTGTTTTAAAAAGCAATTTCCCGATATCGTGGCTACAGTGGTAGGACCGCATTGAGAGCATTCCAGTCCGTATATTAACTGCCCTTCTGTGGTGTTCAATGTCTCCTAAATCTCCCATGTCTTCATATTGCACACCGTTTTCGTACTTTCTCTTTTAAACATCACGACTTAAAACTTACTTACATTCATTATTAACTCATTATTCATACATACTTTGCTCATCCCAGACATGAGAGACTGTAGATTTTCCATACTGTTAGAATTCAGCGGCGCATCATCAGCAAACAACAGGCAACATACTTTCGGATTACTGAATTTAGCGCGCAATCCCATCTCTTTCAATTGCTGCATACAATTATTCATGTATAGATTGAATAACCACTGTGACACTTGCTTAACAATTTTTCTGATGTCAAACCACCTTGTAAAACCACCGTTCACCCTAATACATCCATAAGGAGACGCAGTTGCCGGTATGAGATTCATATTCACTCAATACTTGGACAACACTTTCCATAACTTTCTCCTGTCGACTCGGTCGTATGCTTTTGTAGATCGACAAAGCCACTGAATATTTTTTTGCTGTTTTTTTGTCAGATGCACCTACCAAAAATGCACCCCCTTCCACTTATAAAAGCATCTCGCACATCCCATATTTCATAATTTGTTATCGTTCTTACCCTCTCAATCAATATTCTACCATACAGCTTGCCGACTTAACTTAGCAGGCTAATAGCCCCGTAATTCCCACATTCCATAGGTGACTCTTTAACTTTGAGTAATACATGATCACCGTTCTTCTCAAGCAGTAGGCAATAGCGTGTAACCCTTATCTAAACTGGTTATCGTTGTAGTATTCAGCAGCAGTATTGTCCAAACCGACAGTCTTACCATTCTTCATACAATAATTAATCGATCTTTTTATTATTATTATCCATTCGATTTTAGTAACATTCACTCCGTCAATATTTCTTATGTGAAATATTTTTAGAAAAACCATAAACCATTTCACTTTCATGTTTTAAAAATTTTGTGACGACGACTAATACCTATCAAAAATCGTTAACAAATAATCTGCTGTTTTTTTTAATTAAATTTTTTTAATATTTAAATATTACAGAAAGAAAAACACGCCAAGAATTGAAATTTCAATGTGAAAAATGCACCGCGATGTGATAACACACATGAAACACTTTGTACCAGAATAATCTACAAATAATACTGATTATAATGGTACTCCGTCAGGAGCAAAGATTACATCGACTGCAGATACAAAAGATAAGTATTCATATTATTTGAGTATCAATCGTGCATGTAGGCCCAAGTGAAGAGTTCGGTTTACAAAATATTTTTAGAAAAAATATGTATTATTTCTAGCATAAGAGTGTTTCTAAGGAGTAATCTCTTCGAAATGTATAGCAACGAAGAAGTTATCGAGTTCCCAAACGGGTATGTTGAAAATGTGATCAAGGAAGTGATTAAAAATGAAAAAATCGAAGATTTTACAACAATAGTTACGGCTGCTTCTAGTGCTGGAGAAAATTTCATGGGTATTTTGTGCAGAGTGTCAGTAACCGGAAAAAAAGAGAACGGAGAAACGGCAAAACTAAGCCTTGTAGTGAAAGTCCCTCCGAAGTCAAATGTGTTGAGAAAAAGACTTCCCATCGAACCAGCATATATAAAAGAAGCATTTGTTTACAATATTATGCTTCCCGAACTGTGCGCTTTTGAGGAAAAATTTAACGTTCCTGAACCCGAAAGGTTCCAGCGAGTCAAGTGCTTGAAAGCCAGTTCTGAACAATTCAAAGAATACTTGGTACTCCAGGATTTACGCGAGGAAGGTTTCAATATGGCCAACAGAAGGGAATCTCTGGGACTCAATCACTTGAAACTGGTATTAAAGAGTATGGCTAGCTTTCATGCGCTGTCTTTTGTTCTAAAAAAACTAAACCCGGAAAAGTTTTTGGAGTTTGCAAACAACTCTGGAGGATTAAAAGATTACGCTCCCTTTAAGGATTTTTTGGTGGCAGCACGTGAAAGGGCAATATCGGCAGTAGAGGATAAGGCTATCGCAGAAAGAGCATCTATTTTTACAGCTGATATTATGAAGAAACTGGACATGTACACTTACGCAGACGCTGCTGAGCCATACACTGTTTTGTGTCACGGGGATTTCTGGAATAATAACATACTATTTAAATTCGAGGTAAAATATTAAATATCTTGTATTATAATCTGATCTGCCTATAAAGAACTGTCTTAATCTTTAAGCCCAGTTACTTGAATCTTCGTCCATTGACTAAATGTTCGGACTTTTATTGGTTGTGGTCTTTGTTCATCTACTTCTCCTTTTATGGACTTTCTAGAACTAAGTTTTATAAATGCATTCGACTTCTTATTAGATTTTCCCCAGTTTAACAAGATCGGTTCTCGTATTTCTGTATCTCTAAGAAGAATTTATTCAATAATCACATTTTTTTATTTAAATCGGTGATAATTCAAGGAAAATAAGCAAACGCCAGTGGTTAGGAATATTATAATACATTTTTCTCAAGAAAATAAATAGTGGTAAAATAAGATTTTCCAGATATGAAAAAAAAAATTACAGATGATTAAATTTAATAGAGACAGGACTTCATGAAATAAAATACATGAAATGATTCAATTGATTCAACCCTTTGCACACACAAAGTGGAAGTAGAAATTTGATGAACCAGGGTAGATTATCGGAACAAAAAAAAAGTTTGTTTTATATATAAATGATGAATCTATACTCGAATCTCATTTCTTTTCTTTTTCCAATTTAGTACAATAACTTTACTCATCGGTTTGAAAGCTTCTCCTTATTCACAAAATATTATAATGTACAAGCGTACAACCCAAATTTTTGAAGAAAATATCTCAATTTCTTTTTTTATTTTAATCTCCAGGAAAACGAGCCTGTTGAAGTGAGGATATTGGATTGGCAAGTCAGTCGTCACTGTTCCCCAATAACGGACATCGCTTATCTCATCTTTGCTGGAACAGACTATGACACCAGGAAAGAACACCTCCATTACTTGCTGGACTACTACCACCAGTGTTTAGCCAAGAAACTCAACTTTATGGACAGCGATATAAAAGATATATTCCCAAAGACTGTATTTAATGAACACGTGAAGAAATTTTTACCCTACGGAATATACATGGCATTTATGCTACTTCCAACTGTCCTTGGAAATAATCAGACCTCTAACAGTAGTCAATTTGCCACTCGAATGACTGGTGTCTTCCAGACGTTCATAGATTTAGATATGATATGAAAAATAGTTCGATGCAGCTAAAATCTGTAATAAAATGGACTTCATGGACATTGACATAAATAACCAGTATTTTAATTGAAATACATCCTTCATTATATGCCTAAAATTGGTCTGGTTTATCTAGTAATATAGAGAGGTGTATTGGAACTAATGTACCCTTACCTGTGGAGACTTAGTCACTCTGGGAGAGGTTTAGAGAGAAGCTTTGCTAGGGGTGAGGTTAATCCCCATGTAAAATCCTAATTTTTAGATTAGAGTCGTGTCTTTTTACTAGGGTAAAAATGATGGCATATGAACTTAATTTTTATTTATATCTATTCTTGAACAAACATTTTATAATTGATTACAATGGTTTACACAGTGGTACAAAAAATGTAATTATTCAGAAGCTGCGCGCAAAAAGATTGGTTGTAGCATTTTGTGAACACCTCACTGGGAGAACCTATGCCGAGATGTTCGCATGTTTAGAATTAAGTGCTATTCTATCGACATAAGTAAAAACTCAGTATCTTCCTTGATATTGTCAAGAAGGGCACTGTGGTTCGACCTATGGCGGCAGTATCGCAAATAAAAAATTAAAATAAGTAGCAGTTAAAGTTAGATAAATAATTAATTATCAAACTTATCTATTATAAATAATAAAGTTAGATAATTGAATAGAAGATAGGTATATTTCCTATGTAACACACGCCGCTAGTATAAATAATAATGTGGTAGTATTTTCTGTCCCGAAACAAAGTTATTTCTTAATAAGGAAGTTGAGTCCATTTTTTAATATTTGAATAAGGAATTGTTTACACTAAACCTCAATCCCGTCAAAACAAGCGGTATCCGAGCGGTAAGAGGCGGGGTGTGTGTGTTGGACTCTGAAAAACACGTCGCTCGAGCATTTTGTATGGAGATTTTTTAAATTCTTCAATAAGGAATTCTAGTCATTTTTTTATCAATGTTAACCGTCTATCAGAATTAATGGAATTTTTTTTTTAAAATATCAAAACTTCATAGGTAAATTAATTTTTGAGTGGTTTATATGTTTGACTATCTGTGTGTCATGAGCTCCACACAGGAGGCCCCGAGGAAAATAATTTCCCTGAGGGCCTATGTCATCTTTGGGGATGTGGAGGGAGGAAAGGAAGGAGAGGAGAGTTCTGGGAAGGAAAAGGGTTTAAGGGGTGGGTAGGAATCTGGGGTTCAGTGTGTCCTTTTCATCCGCCTCCAAGGCCTAGATAAACCTCACCTTATGAACCCGGGCACCCATGCTAAATCACCAAACGTAGCGAACCACTTGGGGTGACCTATGGCATAGGTGTTGGTTATCCAATAAAGGTTCCCGGGGCGGCGGTACTCATTCCCGCCTCCCAAATTGTCTGTGTGTCTGTCTGTGACATCGTAACTCCTAAACGATTGGACCGATTATGATGCGTATTTTTTAAACTCCGTGTTAGTAACTTATTGTCTAGTATGATTTTCTTATACATACCTATCTACTTATAGTTTGACAAAAAATATTATCTCATTTTTTTTAAATCATGCATAGTATCTAATAAAAACGGTGGCCGGCCAACTCAGAATGAAACCAACTCAGAACCACCTCAGAAAGGTCATTAAGAGTGATGATAAAAAAATATAAAAAAGTTAGGTTAGGGTTACCGACTATTTTAAAATTATGTATTCATAGCTTTTAATTACCTTTCTGAGGTGGTTCTGAGTTGTTTTCATTCTGAGTTGACATGGAACCAATAAAAACAACTTCTAAGACAACCAGTAATTTAAAATGATGATAATGAGACAATCACGAGATTACGATGAGAAAAGATAATAATTAGGCTGAAAGAGATTAAAGATAGATGATAATTTGATATAAATCAGATAGCATTAAGCTGATTTGACGGATGACTTTTTGTTAATCTGATTTTGTTAGTTTTGTTAAATGAAATTTTTAAAAAATGTACAAATGTAAAATTGGCTCGCTGTAAGAAATAGTTTGTATTAGATTCTAACACAAACAATTTCGAACTGCATAGTAAATATGTTTTATTTCTATGTTCAAAGTAAAAGAATCCATTGACAAACTACTAAAGTACGGGTAGTTTATTGGGACATTTCTTTTTCTGAAATATTTCTTTTTTTATTATCCTATTCTATTGTTTTATTAAAAATATATATTACAGAATGTAAAATTATACCTTTGATATGAAATGTGATAAAGCTTCAACAAAAAAAAAAAAACAATTTCGTTCTTCAAGCCCGAATCAATGTGGAGCCATTGGCCCAAATGGATTCAACTCATTGCGCGTATGATTGTTTTCAGTTCTAAGAGCTTCGTAAGTTCATTATTAACCCAATAATTTTGCACAACGAACGACATTAAAAATATGTCAATATTAAGAGTCAACCGAAACTTATCTGAACTATGGAGGCAGCGCTAAAATTTATTCATCGTCGGTTGGAATATCTATCGTACAACATAGATGACGGATTTAGTTTTTTTAGTTTTTTTTTTTATTGTATATAAAATTGCATACAATTGGAATTTCTTACCCGCTAAGCTACTGGAAGTAGCTTGTCAGCAGGAGATTAGTTTCGCAGATTAGTTACAACTACAAATAAAATAATCATAAACGCGTTAGCGTACCAACAACATACACATATAACATACCTACCAACATTGTGATGCAGAATAGGAAAAATATTTATTTATACATTTTTTTTTAATACATATCATGAAAAAGTTGAAAAACAGCAATACATTAATCACATTGTTGAAATTTAATGGATGGTAAGAAAGAGCAAATTAGGTATTAAAATAAATTTAAAAAATATATATATATTTATTATAATACCTACATATATTTATTATAATATATATTTATTTTAATACATCAGGTTACTCCCTAAGAGCCATGATTTTAACATCAGTGGGAATTTTGTTGTAGAGCAATTTTCTTTAAATTCGTATGGCAATTTGTTAAATATTAATGGTATAATATATTCAAGGGTTCTTTGACCATATTTATTTTGAAACACAGGTACTTTCATTCCTTTATTTTGTGTGCATGATCCACCATTGTTTTATATGGACTGCCGGATATATGTTGCAATACAATTTTTTGCCACATAATAGCACGCACAGGTAACATATTAATTGATTTATATACGATAGATACTAATGTCTCGCCTTTGGTTAAAAATGGTTTTATTTACTAGCAACTTTACCATGGCGTTTTGAATCATTTGAACATGTTTTATGTTGGTTTTACATGATTGACCCCAAGAAGTTATCCCATATCTCACTGTTGATTCTGCAAGAGACAAATAAACCAATTTCACAGTTTTTATGGGCACATAACATTTAATCTTATAAAGTCTACCGACAATAGACCGGAGGCGCTTACAAAGTTTGGAAATGTGTACATTCAACTTCATGTTACAGTCAATATAGTATTGATATATGATTTTATCGATCATCCGTGCTAGAACTCCAGATGTGGCAGTCATCCGTAGATTACGGATGATAGTCGGTAGGTAACAAACGCGAGATATTTCAGAGTCGTGGGAATAAATTAGAACTCGTATCAGTTAAAGTGCACACATAAAATTTTATAGTCGCGCAAGAAGAATTCTGTAATCTGTTCTGCCGATTTCACAGATTTATTGGACATTAAAATATGTTTAAGAAATGAAAAAAATATTTATTAAAAAAAAACAAATGCTGCATATGATTATTGGATTGTTAATGGCGAGGGTGTGTGATTATTTATTATCAAAGAAATGCTGATTGCGTAATCGCGAACCCGATATTTACAAAAAGATTACATCTTCAAGTAGAGATAAAACAAAATCAGTGTTCATATTTCAATATACGTCCGCACACTCTAGTCGTATTAAACTAAATTCGCAGTTCCGTTTGAGCACATATTTAAATTGAATTTAAAAGAAATAAATACCGAAATATTCGATTCATAAAATACATTTTCGTAATCTATCATTCAAGTGTTGTTAACTTATTTTTTCAATATGAATAATAAGGAAGAAGTGATTGAGTTTCCGAGTGAGTTTATTAAAAATATGATCAGTGAGGTGATTAAAAATGAAAAATTCGAAGACTTTACAACTAGAGTTACGGCTGCTTCTAGTTTAGGTGAAAATTTTTTGGGCCTTTTATGCAGAATTTCGGTAACCGGAAAAAAAGATAACGAAGCAAAGGCAAAACTTAGCATAGTCTTGAAGGTCCCTCCGCATTCTAAGTTGTTGAGAGAAAAGTTTCCTGTTGAACCTCTTTATGTTAAAGAAGTGTTCGTGTACAACATCATGCTTCCTGGACTATGCGCTTTGGAGGAAAAATACAATGTACCTGAATCTGAAAGATTTCAGAGAATCAAGTGTTTTAGAGCAAGTTCTGAACAGTTCAAAGAATTCTTGGTGCTTCAGGATATGCGAGAAGAAGGTTTTAGGATGGCCAACAGAAGGGAATCTCTGGGAGTCAAGCACTTGAAACTGGTACTAAAGAGTATGGCTAGTTTTCATGCGTTGTCTTTTGTACTTAAAAAACTGAACCCGGAAATGTTTCTGGATTACGCAAATAACTCTGGCGGATTAACAGGATACGATTCGTTTACGGATTTTTTAATCTTAGCTCGAGAAAGAGCCATAGCAGTCTTAGAAGATAAAGTAGTAGCAGAAAAAATTTCTGCCTTTACAGCTGATGTGATGCAGAAACTAGAAATGTACACTCTCCCTGATGCCGCTGAGCCTTACACCGTTTTATGCCACGGGGATTTCTGGAATAACAATCTGCTGTTTAAATTTGAGGTAAAATATTGATCAATTTCCTTATAACCTTATCTATCTTCTTCTTCTTCTTGTGCCCTGTCCGTTCGACGGACGTTGGTTATCATGTTGGCTGTGCGGACTTTGTTTACTGTGGCATGATGTTCTCCTTCTTCCATGAGACCAAACTAGTAGATAACATTCTCAATAAAAAATTAAAACAAATAGCATCCAATAAATTTCTTTTTAATAAATCTAATAATAATTTAAATATAAATCACCAATTCCAATGGCGTAGAGTACTGTTTACAAATAACTTTTCTACATTAAACGTAAAAAAATTCCCTCCGGAAATAAAGCCCGCCTTTTACACTAACAATAACTTAGGTAAATATTTAATTAACACTAAAGACATTGACGATAAACTTAGCCACTCGGTCATATATAAACTTAATTGTAACGAATGTTCTGCTTTTTACATCGGAAAAACGGCCCGGAATGTAAACATAAGAATTAAAGAACATCTAAGATGTTTAAATAGTAATGCTTTTTCAGAATTCTCGAACCATCTACTAGAAACTAACCACTCATTCGATAAAACCTCCGGGACTAAAATATTACATAAAAATGGATGTGGAATTAGATTAAACAATCTAGAAGCCCTTGAAATCAAAAAAGCCGTCAATAACAAATCAAATATTATTAATAATCAAACCAATTTAACTGACAGTCCCATTTTTAATTTATTCCGTTAACCTCTTCTGAAACAGTCCCCTTTCCCTCCCCTTCCCCCCCCCCCCCCCCCCCCCCCCAACCACCCATCCTGCAATAATTTTGTCTCCCTCTTATCTATTTGTATATCTTACTGGCACCAATAGGGTGCCGTCTATTCTATTGCTATCTCTTTCATTCATTATATATATGTGTCTGTATGTAATTATCTTTAGTTAATATAATAGCCCTGATGAAGCTTGAGCTAAGCGAAACCTGGTTGGCTGTTAAATGATTATTAATTCAAATAAAGTGGTGTTTTACAAAGTGTGTTTTTTCATTTAATATATAATGTCACACCACAAAGTATTTGCTTCCTTCGATAAAACAATAATATTATCATTTAATGTATAAAAACAGTTTATTATAAATGAGTTCTGCTTCGTAAACTTAATTTATGAAACAGAACTCGTTTATAATAAACTGTATTTATACATTAAATAATAATAATATTGAATTTATGAAATAAAAAATTTAAGAAAATCAACAAAATCCTTTAATTTTTTTTTCAAATACACTTTCTCTAAAAAAATGTTAAAATCTAATATGCTTACTTTCTGAACACGCCTCGTACATACATTATAGAATATCATTTAGTCAATACAAGATAACAGTAATTAGGTTAAGAACATATTTGTGAATATGTTGTGCCAAATTTTTAATAAAGAAATGAAAGATCATTAAGGTTTTTATGTATTCAATAATTTTATTATTAAATTAATAAAAACAGTTTATTTATAAACAAGTTCTGCTGGTAATTATTATTACGCGTGACAGCTGTTTCGCCTTCTGAGGGCATTATCAAACTGTTTGATAATGCCCTCAGAAGGCGAAACAGCTGTCATGCGTAATAATAATTACCAGCAGAACTTGTTTATAAATAAACTGTTTTTATTAATTTAATAATAAAATTATTGAATACATAAAATAAATAAAAATTAAAATGGAGTTCTAAAAATTAAACTTGATAACAATAAATATCATTAAGGTTAATTACTTAACGCTGTAGCTCTTTTTTATATAAGACTTTTATTGCGAAATGACGAGACAGAATTTCAGTAAAAATAAATAATATGTGAACTCGTCCTTAGAGAACTTGTTGAAAATTCTTAAAATATAATGGCACACTGGTCGCGCCCACCAACACAGGAGTGCTCTTGTTTTAGTGGTATAATATTGTATTTATATATATATTTATATTAATCCATGCGTTTCAATTTACAGGGAGACACACCTGTAGAAGTAAGGATATTGGATTGGCAGGTCAGTCGCAACGCTTCCCCAATAACGGACATCGCCTATCTCATCTTCGCTGGAACAGACTATGATACGAGGAAGGAACACCTCCACTACTTGCTGGACTACTACCACCAGTGTTTGGCTAAGAAACTCAGCCTCATGGACTGCGACATAGAAGATGTCTTCCCTAAGACCGTATTCGATGAGCACGTAAAGAAGTTTTTATCCTACGGACTCTTCATGGCCTTCATGCTCCTTCCAGCCGTTCTGGGAGAGGCAGAAGATGTTCCAGACATTGATGCGTTATTAGCTTTGGAGACAGTCGGTCATGAAGACGTTCAATTTGTTAACAAAGAATCATCAAATCGATTTGTAACTCGCATTACTGGAGTGTGCCAAACTTTCTTGGATTTGGAAATGATTTAATATTATCAAAACCAATTTTGTGTTATTTATAGTGATGCACTACAAAACAATGCAAAATCATGTGTGTTTGGTTTAAAAATTAAATGGCTTAGAAATATTTTAGTTGCTTTAATTAAATACTGCGAGTAGAACATACAGGGTGTCCGGGGGTAAAGTGCATTAACTTCGGGAGGTGATTCTACATGATAGTAGAAGTAAAAAATATGAACGACTTTTTTCGAAATTCCAACTTTTAGGGGTAGTTTTGTGGTAAAAAGATAAAATTAGAGCGGCGCGGCGTGTGCGGGCAGCATTATTATTTTCCACTGTTGCCAAATCACCTTCCACGCGCACTACAATTCTGTCAGTGTCAGTGTCGAATTTGAATGTAACAATCTTATTCGCGTAGTAGTGTTTTTTGAAAAACTTTTTGATGTTAATCAAAACTTGTTGATTTAATGTGTCTTTTTCTAGTGTGTATTTATTAAGACTGACTTAAAGGAACAACTTTATTCAGTGCGTGTTTCAGGGTAGACTTACTTTTGTTTATTTAGTTGTAGACTTGCCTAACTGTAAAAATTGTGATTATTTGGGCGTAATTTTGTTATTGAATTATTGTGCCAATGCTACGTACTTTGTTATTGAAGTATTGGGTCAATGTCTAGCTTTACTATCGAAGAACGGGTAGACATTCATTAATGAGATAATACGCCACAACGTACGACTTTACGTTTACATTTTTGCTAACAAGCTGAAGGTGGACACTTTGAAAATTTGTTAAACCTGTAAAAAGCGATGACATTAGTTAAGTGCTCAATTAGTTTATAATAATTTTATCGTTAAAAGCGTGCCTTCAATTGTTATTTAAGTGCAGTTATCTTTTTAAATTTGCTTTAAAACACACGATTTGTATAAACGTCAAATTTTCGGTCTTGTTATTGTTTACAAACGGTTTCCATGGATACAGGCCAAATCACAACCAAGCAACGTTGCGAAAATCGCGCCCGGCAAGCTAACAGAAACTTTGTCGCGTAAGTTCTACCTTACACTACGGATTTTTAGCAGGTATGTCTTTTTTTATGGGAAAAAAAAGTAGGAATTTCAGAAAAAGTTATTAATCTTTTTTACTCCTACTCTAATGCAGAATCACCTCCCGAAGTTAATGCACCTTATCCCCGGACACCCTGTTTATTTGCCTTTCAAATAATCAAGAATTTGGTTGATTAGTTTTTTTATAAGCCCAGAAAAAAAGAAAGTATCTGGCTTATAAAAACTGCTTAAAATTTTTTTTTTTTACATGAGCTCCACACAGGAGGCCCTGAGGAAAATGATTTCCCTCAGGGTCATCTTTGGGGATGTTGTGTGGAGGGTGTTTTAAGGGAAGGAGAGGAAAGTTATGGGAAGGAAAAGGGTTTAAGGGGTGGGTAGGAATCTGGGGTTAAGTTTGTCCTAGTCATCCGCCTCCAAGACCTAGACAAACCTCACCCCATGAATCCGAGAACCCCTGCTAAATCACCAAATGTAGCGAACCACTTTGGGTAACCTATGGCAGAAGTGTTGGTTATCCAATAAAAGTTCCCGGGGCGGCGGTACCCATTCCCGCCCCCCAAATTGATTAGCAAACCTACTAGCAATTTAATTAGATTCCTACTAGCAAACCCCTTTTCGGTTATGGTTGTATTGTATAATCTTATAAATTAAATTCTTTAGAAAATTATCGTAAATTTAGATACTTAAGACTGAGCTTCGCAATATAAAATAACACGCTTTGGTTTTTTCGTAAGTAAATCAAAACATGCGGTAGGTGTTAAAGGGAATTTTAAAGCTTATCTACGTTCAAGGTATGTTAGTATTAGCGGCCTGATTCCGAATTTTACACGAAATGGTGCATCACCTTAAAATTTTTTATTATAACATTACACATAAATTATTAACAGTGTCTTCAACTGATTGATTGTTAAAAGAAAATGCATTTTCCCCCGCGTCTCCTGTGTGGAGCTACTATAAAATAAATAAAAAAAACAACAACAAAAAAATTATTTATAACTACGCCTGTGTATGGCATATGATGTTATGAATTTGTAGCATAATAATAGGCTAGGAAAGGTATAGTGTTGTATTTAATTTATTTATTTTGTTTCTGTACATGGTACCTATTAAATGTTTACAATTCAGTTTATAACCTCACTAGTTCAAGCCTGTATTGTGGTTAACAACTCTACAATTTAATAAAATAACACAAAAATAATATACATTGCTGTATGTTTCCAGATTATGAGTATAATCTGGAAAAATAGATTTTTAGAAATACATATTTATTTTGAAAGAATTAAGATGCGAAATATATACGTAATTAATATATTGTGCTTTTTATTGGCAAGAGAAAGATGAAAAAACAGTTAAGACAAAATAATATTGAATGAAATAAAACAATCACTTTGTTTGTAACCACCAATTTTATTGATTTTATTTTTACTACCGACCGGTTTCACTTGTCACAAGCATCTTCAGGGTATATAAATTAAACTGTTATATACCCTGAAGATGCTTGTGACAAGCGAAACCGGTCGGTAGTAAAAATTAAATCATTAAAATTCGTGGTTACAAATAAAGTGATTGTTTTATTTCAATTAATATGTCAAACCACAAAGTTACTGCTTTCTACCAAAATACAAAATAATATGATATTAATTTAGAAAGGATAAAGTAGAGAAAAAACAATTGGCAATCCTCGGCTAACACAAATAATTTAACAGTCTTTTTAAAAGTTCTCAAGGAATTAGATGACCTAATATGTTCTGGAAGGCTATTAAATATGAGTGGAGCCTGATAAAAATAATTTCTTTGACCAAATGAAGATTTAGTTTGAATTGCCATAAAGTTCAGACCAGAGCCAACTCTAGTAGTACGCATTCGCTGTGTTCTTTCTGAAATATCAATATCATTAAAAAATCTCCAAATCTGTTTAAAATTAATGACATTACATTCCTTATAAAGTAAATCAGTTGGATATCTAATCTTTTTTTAAACATAACTTTAAGAATCAGTTTTTTTGCAATATTAAGTGATTCTATATGAGTCTTTTGATAGGATCCCCAGCACACTATATTATAAGAAAGCATAGACTGGTGGTAAAACAATGTATGATCGTATGAGAAATGTGGATATCCGCAAATAATTTAAGGCTGATGTAAGCATAATGAGTATGATTAAGAAAGGGACCCTCAGATGGTTTGGGCATGTAGAGTGAATGAACGAAGAAAGTAGTGTAAGAAGAATATACGTCGCTAATGTGAATGGTAGAAGAAGTCGAGGACGTCCGAGGAAGACATGGCACGATCAAGTGAATCAGATACTTGAGTCGGGCCATGTCAAGAGTCATAATAATAGAAGAGAATGTATGAGACGATGTACGAATGTGAGTGAGGCAAAGAGTGTGTGCCAAGACCGAGTTGTTTGGCGGTCCGTCCTCTCTGCCTACCCCTGCGGGGAAACGGTGTGATGGTTTGTTAGTTAGTTAGACTGGATTATTGCAAAATAAATCGTTTTTAATTTTTCTTTGTCTAGTATATGTCTGAGTTCTTTAAAGATATAGGTAAGTCTCCTAGTATTATTTACCAACATATTGACATGATCATTCCATCTGCAAGGGGTTGCAGTTACATGTTTGCAAGCAATTGAGTATAATCAAATTATGAGTTGCAGAAGGCTGACTTTTACATTAAATACTAAAAGTGATATAGTTGGTTATTATAACTTTGGTTAGCACCTTTAATACAGCATTGCTCGTACCTTTATTCTCTCTGAAACCGAATTGATTCCTGGAGAGTATTTTGTTTTTTTTTCTAACAATGAAACTAATCTTGACTTAGCCTATGTCTCTATTACTTTTGAGAGAGTATTAAGCAAATATATGGGTCAGTAATTGTTAACATCTAGATGGTCTCCACCTTTGAAAAGAGGTATAATTTTAGCATTCTAACAATGAGAAGGTAATATGCCTCTCTTAAAACTAAGGTAAACAATATGTGATATTGGACCGGCCAAGACAGAAACGTGTTGTTTATATACCGTGATACTCAAGTCATCAATCGCACAGGAAAAAGATATTTTTATTTCATGTATTACTTTTGTAACTTCATAAATTGTTTCTTAGTTATGATAATTACCCCGCGATGTTATGACATCTTATTATTGATTTGTATTTTACAAAATGCATCGTGTTTGCGGAACTTATTACTATATTCAATTTCAAATGTCATAAAATTTATAATAAGACGAGTATGACTTATCTGAATGAAATAATTATGTCGAGATTTCTCCGCCCTTTCAGCCCTACCAATCCAATGACTGTTACAATACGCTTTGTTCCCCTGCTAACATATTAATGGATGTATTGTGGTGAAGAATTGAATCCCAGCTTTCTGGAACCGTATTGATTGAACATCCGAGGCTTCAAGGGCAATATATAGTACAGCAACAACGTGGCAGATCAGCTTTGATTGATTGGTTCTTGCTGCCGTTTCATAATGAACTGTGCTCAAAAATGAATTTTGGTGATATTTTTGTGGAACAACTCGATCCGGTTTTAAAGATTCGTGATCAAATAGCTTCGTTAAATTTTTCAACGCTAACAATGTAAAACGTACGTATCTATTTTACAGTTGTGTTCGTAGATACAGAAACTACTAAAATTTTACATTTTATTTGAATGACTGCAGAACTGTAGAGGTTAGTTACAATAATTTTAAATGAAGCATTGCCTTTTTTTACATTGATTTATACGTTGTAATTTCACGTTTATCCATCCAGCATCTCGCGTATTTAAAAAAAATCTTTTAAGAAATAACTTCACCGAAGTTAGGTGAGAAATCTGACAAGCTCGCAAAGAAGTTTTATCGGTGCAGTTCACGAATCAAAAAGCAACTGTTCCTGACGTTCTACTAGAGGCTCTACAATTGCGAACTGAAGACCAGGTATATTACTTTATTGAATAGAAAGACATTAAAGTATACTTTTTTTTGTTCTTCAAAGTAAAATCCCGTAAAGCCGCAATTAAGCAGTTTGTCATAGGATCAATATTCAATTATAATGTTTACAATTACAATCATTATTCAATTACAAATCAATTTGTTCAATTTCAGTGTAAATCGTAGATACATTATATTATTTTTAATTATAATATATATATAGATTACAGATTGTCACAATTAATACACATGAATTAGTACAAACCATCTTTATTTAGTAACCATGTTATCAGCATATTTCAGTCTATTTGGTGAACCGCAATTTCTTACATTACTTGGAAACAGGTTAAATATTTTGGCACGTTATATTCCAGGGTTCACTGTCCATAGTTATTGTTATATTTTAGATTCCGTCATTCTCTGTGAACCTAGTATAATGTTCATGTTTCACTTTCCTCATTCAAAGTCAGATATAAGCTGAATCAATATTTTGTACCATGATAAGGCCTGCACTGGTAAGATAGTTAAACTCCGATACAACAATGTTTTTAGCTAGTAATTTAACCATAGAATTTTATACTGATTGTAGGTGGTTTATATTAGTTTTGCAAGAGTATCCCCAAGTGATTCCATAAGTAAAGTTGATTTTGCTAGCGATAATTAAACAAAGAAAACCAAGTCGGTACCAGAACCGATCCCCGTGGGACGCCAGAATTTGCCATTGGACGTTCTAATGCCTAGTTAGTATTGACAGTAAGCGCCCTTGAGGTGATTTTTCACAAAAACGGCGCTTTATAAATCGCCCAAATATTATTATTATTAATATCACTTGAATTCAAGTGGATGCATGACATGAATGTTATACTGCATAAGTCAGTTGAAATTTAATGCAATAAATTTAGTTCTCATTCTACAAATGAATTTCCTACAGCTATACAATCCAAGCTTTCATTTAGCCAACAAGTACTCATCCTCAGCGCATAAAAAATATGGCACACCTTTAAGAACAGACAAATAAGCATAAGTAAAAATATAACAATTAGTGATGATTAATTGGGTATTCATTAAAAAAATCATTGCATTATTGAACAGAAAGACATTAAACTGTACTGAAAACAAAGTCGGTACCAAAACTGATCCCCGTGGGACGCCAGAATTCGTTGAACGTTATAATTGCTATTTCGTATTGACAGATTGGTTACATAATATCGCTTGAATTCAGGTGGACGAATGACATGAATGTTATATTGGATAAACCAGTGGAAATTTACTGCGATACATGTAGTTCTCATTCTACGAATGAATTTCCTACAGCTATACAATCCAAGCTTTCATTTAGCCAACAAGTGCTCATCCACAGCGCGGCATGTTCAGGTGATTTCCCGGCGTATTTGCGGATTATTTGTGGCGCATAAGAGGGCGGTTATCTCTTCAATGGACCGGACATACAAATGTGGGCTTTGGGGGATTTACCGCTCGTGAGGCCGCATTACCCAACACTCTCCGCCTGGGGAGCACACTGCCAGATAGAGCTTTCAGCGGGAATAAAAACTCATGAGAGCTGTACCACAGAACAATGGAAGGCATAGAATGATTTTATAATTGTGTTGTTTATATTTTTATATTCTTCTTATTGTTCATTTGTGAAGTATGTATTATGAAATTGTAGCAGTGGTAATTACGAGTAAATAAAATCCACAATTACTAAACAGTAAACACAATTAAGTAGTATTTATTTGGAGTAGGTACAATCAGTTTGCAAGTATTACACAAATCAATAATAGTAAAGTAGTACAAAACTACTTTATGGGTTAACAATAAATAACCCAAAAACTCGATAAAACCTGCTAAGAAAAGGTTTAGGGATAATGCGTGGATAGAACCGGAAGGCAACTCAACTTTCTTCGAAGAAAACACAGTATCTTAGTATATTGTAATAAATATAATACTTACTGAGATATGTGATGCTTGCAGTTTAATAAAAAAATCAGAGTGCGCAATTCACACGAGGTTGAAATGAAACCTTCAGAAAACTAAAGTAGTCAAGAGTAGGGGTGCTACGAACAGTACCGGATTATCCCTTAGGCAGAGTAGGCAACTGCCCAGGGGCCCCGCATCGGCTAGGGGCCCCTGGGCAGAATTACTCGGGTCAATGGTTCGAATCTCAATTGGTGAGCAACTCCGGCACCCATTTTGGAAGATGTTTTAATTTATTTTTATTTTTATTATGAACATTTACAGGTTAACAACCAGGGTTGCCAGGTTTTTTCCAAAAATATACCGAACAATGAACAAAAAAAATTTTCGAGGTGAATTTCCCTAGGGATGCTAGGCAAAATCGGTTACCGATTGCGTCAAATATGACAGTTGAACCGTTTATTAGGGAGAAAAATCAGAAAAAACATACCAAACCGCCCATTCTTTGGTATTTTTGTCATAACGAACACCGAACACGGTGCTAAAATTCCGAACGGTTCGGTAAAATACTGAACACCTGGCAACCCTGTTAACAACATTACATGCATTAAAGAAAACAACAAATTATAATAATTAGGTTATAACCCAATAACTAATGTGCTCATCATGCACAAATAATAAGTAAAAAAATCAATAAATAAAACAAATATTTAAACATAGTTGTATTTTAATTTACTTTCCTTCTAGTTTCCTTCTTCTTAAGCAGCATTTAAATTATAGGTGCCTACCTATCTGCTTGCTAAAATTCTTAGTTTCTCTTCATATCAAGATTGTCTCGAAGAGATCACTTTAGTGATAAAACCGCTCGTTGTACTATTGAATTCGTTACATTTTTTATTGAATGGGGTGATGGCATACCTTCGTAATGTAGTAAAAAACAGATTAATTATGAATAAAATTACATTGTAGTAGAAAAAAAAAATTTTTTTTTTGAAGTTAGAAAAGGGTTAACCCTTTTCTAACTTCAAAAAACTTCCGCCACTTTTGTGCAGTGCAGAGGTCATGGGCGACCTTCGACGGCATTTGACGACCTCCGTAGTCCAGTGGCTAAGACTCTTGACTCGCGGGTTCGAACCCGGCGTGCGCAAATAAATTTTATTTGATTAATTTGTGTTATTTCACAATTAATTCGTTTAAAATAATATATAGCATATTTGCGGCACTTCCAGAGTGGAAGATACTATCAGTATCGCCCTGGTGTAAGACCACCATTCAGAATTGAAACGTTGCTTGAAAATGGCTTTAGCCGTGTTTGGTGACCAGATCTGAATAGCCAGGTACTTCCCAACCTTCCTCCTCCCCACCTCCCTCCCCTCGCAACTACCTTCAGCCTCACAACATACCCCAATTGGGGATGCCATAGTCTCACTGGCTCCAGACGGGAGCAGTTGAGATTCTTGTGCGGTATTCTCTGTAAAAAAAAAAAAAAAAAAAATGAAAAATAATAAAAAATGGGCGGCAAAGCAGAAGGAGCCCCCCTCCCCCCCCCTAGTTTAAGAAGTTGATGTAATTTTACTCAGTTTCTAATTTTACAAGATTTTTATTCAGTTCACACGGGCCTCTGGTCCTGGGGGGGCCTCCAAACGCCTCCATGTTCCCTTGATCAAATCCTAAACAAGACTTTAAGGCACCAGTACACTGTAAAAAAGAATTGTCATTTTTTAAATTCAGTTTTTAAAGACGCATTTGTGAGTAATTCTCTCACTATTTTTTTTACGGAAACTCGCAAAATTGACGGAGATACACACGGACGTACAAAATACATGGACTTGCCCTAAGCGATAAAAGGCGTATTATTTCCCCCTCCCATTGGAACCATTTTTCGGAACCGGATGGGCTTTGCGAGAGCCACGCGTCAATCTAAAAAATGTGACGTCATCATTCGTGTCCGGACCAGTGTCGAGCTCTCATCGTAAATAACACGGTAAAAATGGTGGCTTGTGCTATAAATACGTGTAAACATAGAAGAGAAAAAGAGAATAAACCCAATTGTGGTATTACATTCCATAAACAAGCATTATTTTACACTATTTTAAGCTAATCAGATCACATAATATGATCGTTTTTGAACATACACCATAAATATACCAAACCACCCGTACATACACTATCACTCCGAGATACATGGCGTGTGCCCGTCTCTGTTTACTGGGGTAAGTAAATTATGAAACATTTGTAAAAGTGTATTAACTAACTACAGGAGCAAAATATTGGACTCGACCTTATAGGCGACCTTACTTTGACGTATTTGAACTTCAAATTTTTTCATTGCGTGGGGAGCAATTTGCGCTCCCATGTAAAAAGGTCTATTCATTCAAAAGCAGAGTTTACTTTTAAGAACTAAATGATGATTTTATAGTGCGAGATGCCTATATACTGTCAGATTGAGTTTTGGCAAATCACGTATCACCAAAGCCATCTTCCTGCCCTTTGTCCCGCTGTAGTTGGCTTCTACCCCTCACCTTTATGTTCTGGTCTATCAATATTTATATGTCTATGGAGATACAGCATTTTATATTAAACCATTTGTTTAAAGTTTGTATGTTGAATTATCCTTCGGCAAAACTTTGAACGCATTTTTCACGAAACTGCTTTTTTCAAAATGGTTGAAAAATTATGCATCTGATTTGCATGTACTAAGTCTTAAACTATTAGAAAATTCAATCAGAATGGCACCACTTTGGGATTTTATAAAGGGCCCCCTTCTATTTTTTTTTTTTGAACAATGAAAATTTTTCATAAAAAATCGAAATTAAAATTAGCTGGTCCGCTATTTTTTCTTTTTTTTAGATATCAAAATTCACCTACAAAGACACTAGATTTTCAAACAGTTTAAGTCTTGGAGCAAGCAAATCGGATGTATATAGGTTGAAAAATGTGTTAAAAATGTTTTGCTGAAGGATAATTTAACATACAAACTGTTTTAAACGGTTTTACGTAAAATGCTGTATCTCCGTCAATTATTCGAATTTCTTTAAAACATTTGGTAAGAGTATATTTAACAAATGCATCTTTCAGAAAATGAAAAAAAAAAACAAAACAATTTTTTTTTCACAGCTTCCTAGTACCTACTTTAATGCCTCGTTAAGGATTTGATCAAGGGAACATGGAGGCGTTTGGAGACACCCGATGACCAGAAGCCCGGGGCGGGCCACCCCTTCCACCCCTCCACCCCGTCAGTCCATCATTGGTAAAGGGGCCCCGAGACATGCATTGCCTAGGGGCCCCGACATGGTTAATCCGGCCCTGGCTACGAAGCACCCCAAAAAGAGGAGACCGATAGGCTATGAAGTACCGCACAAAGAGGAGACGGATTATACCATCTCATTCTCCCACAAGCTACATCCTATAGATGTATAGATGAATGTGATGTTTCTTTTTAGGGTCGCTGTTCCATCAAGAGCATTAGCGAACCATCCAGAACCTTCTCGAAACTTTAGCCTCACCGACATACTCCGTTACTCCTTCCAGAACTTTCTAGAGTTTTATCGTACCTTCTAGAACTTTTCGGAAGACTGTTCTGGAAATTTCTAGGGGGCAAAACTTCCAGCGCTTATAGCTTTAAAAGCACTCCCTTTAGGTAAAAACGGGTACCCTCGTCCTGGATAGGGGATAGAGATCTACCACACCATATAACACTCTTGATTATACCGGGACTCGTTTCTGAGTTTTTGAGGGTCCGCACGTTTTTTTGGACTTTCTTTTATTTTTTTTTATTCAACGCACAGAGGGCTTTTACAGTAGTACAATTTGTTTACGACAGATTTATGATTTTTATTATTTATGATTTTTAAACAGACAGAAAAATGATAAGAATAAAATCAGATAAAAATGCACACAAGTCACAAAAATACAAAAATACAGCGATTCGATAAGTTTACAAAAATACATATATGTTTAGGAATAGTTTTGGAATAAGTTTTGCGCCCTTGAGGTGATTTTTCACAAAAACGGATTTGGACGATTTTTCAATAAATCGTCCAAATATTATTATTATTATTATTAAGTTTTTTACAAGATCCACAAAATTCGCCAAGTTGATGTTGAATATGTCAACATCACTTAAGTACTGATTTCCCATAGTGTGAAATCTTTGTATCGGAGAGTGGGCAATGTAGTTCCGCTTATGAATGTTGCATTAGAATAGTGTATTTTGTCGTGTGGTTACTGTCAGTATTCGTAAGTTTATGAGTTGTAGGAGTTCGCAACAGTCGAATTTAGAGTTAAGTATTTTGAATAAAAATGTCAAGTCGTTATTTTACGTCTGTCTTCTAGTGTGTGTATTTTTAGAATATTTAGTAATAGATTATGTTTTGAGTCTTCTAATGGGATATTTAATTTAAAATTTATAAAACGCAGAAATTTTTTTTGTATTCGCTCAATATTATTAACGTGAATTTTGTAAGATGGAGACCAAACTACCGAGTTACATTCAATTTGGCTTCTAACTAGAGATACATATAATAGTTTAATGGCTGCTATGGAATTAAAGTTTTTAGTTGTTCTTAAAACGAAGCCTAGTGTTTTCATACCTTTGTTCATAATTTGGTGGATATGATTGGCGAAACTTAGTTTTTCATCCAAAATGATTCCAAGATCCCTCATTTCCGTGACTCTTTCTAAAGCTGTGTTATTGATGGAATATTCGAATAAAACAGGATTTTTATTTCTGGAGAAAGTCAAGGTTTTACACTTTTCTACATTTAAAAATAAATTATTTTGAATGCACCAATCTTTAAACTTACTAATATTTGACGGTAGTATTTGGCAATGATTTATATCAGTTACTTTCTTGTAAAGCTTGATGTCATCAGCAAAGAGCAGTACCTCGACACCATTGAAGCAATTGGTTATATCATTGATGAAAATGAGGAACAAAACCGGGCCAAGGTGACTGCTTTGCGGTAGGCCACTAGTAGCCCAGAAAGATTTCGACATCCAAGATTTTATTTTGACGAACAGTTTACGATTTAATAAATAGCTAGTAAACCATTTTAGCATGTTACCCCTTATTCCTAGAGCAAATAGTTTTTGGATCAGTAGTTTATGGGATACTTTGTCAAATGCCTTCGAAAAGTCTGTATATATGCAGTCGACTTGTTTATTTTCTGCAAAATATTGTAATATGAAGTTTTGAAATACTGTTAAGTTAGTTGCGGTAGATCTACCTTTGATAAAACCGTGCTGTTTTCGGTCAATTAATTTTATTAATTTGGGATAGATTTCATTAAGGACCAGTGATTCGAAAAGCTTAGGTAGTACTGACTGTATACAAATGGGGCGATAATTGGCTATATTAGTGCGTCTCCTTTTTTATAGATAGGTGTAATGAAGCTAGATTTCCAGCGGTCAGAAAAGTTTCCAAGGGTCAAGAGACTTTTGAATAATAATGTGAGTGGTGTAGATAATGTATTAGAGCATTTTTTGAGGAATATTGGTGGAATGTTGTCTGGGCCAGCGGATTTGTCAGTGTCTAAGGAAAATAATTTCTGTTCGCAATATTTTTGTGTGATATGGCAATTTGTTAAGTGTGTAGTCTTGCTAAATTTGTATTCAGGTATTTTGTCATCTAGGGTTTCTTCATCATATACATCTTTGAAGAAGTCCGAAAAAAGATTTACAATGTCCTGTGTATTGTTTGCACTGGTTCCATTCATTTGCATTATTGGCGGGTAGTCAGTGTTTTCATTTTTTGTTTTTTAAGAAATTTCCAAAGATTTTTTGATTTAAAGACAGTGTCCTCGATAGAGGTTATATACATTTTGTAACATTATTTGGAAAGATCTTTACATTTTTTCCTGGTTTCGCTAAAGATTTTATAATCACTTATGGATTTGCTTCGATTGAATTTTTTGTGTTGACTCTTTTTTTGCTGAAGAGAGGCAGTAAGCTCCGATGAGAACCAAACCGGGTAGGTTTAGCTTCTCGGTGTATAAAAAGATAAATAGGATTCAATAATATTAGAAAAGTATAAATAAAATTGGTCTAAAGATTCATCAATGTTTTCATCGGATAAAAATGACCAGTCTGTATTTGAGAGATGGCTGTTAATTGAGTCGAAGTCGGCTGGTTTAAAGTTTAGGACTCTTTGTATACTCTTTTATAATATATATTGATTACAATACATCTGCTTGTTAGCTGAACACATTAAAGTTCGATGCCCCAAAAGTATGTTTTGCCTAACAGTTTAATTGTTCTGTGGATTTCCCATTTAGCTAGCGAAGTGTCAACTCAACATTACTAGGTATGGGATAAAATACAAATCTGACCACGGCTTTTAGGCGTCCGTAACATTTTTATTTTGTTACTTTTACGACCCAAATAAGCGGAAACGGTTTGGCATGGATAGATACGAAAGAACGTAATGTGAGTATTGGATAGTTTTTTCATTCGCAAGTTTTACTTGCAACGCTGTAACATTGTTACAGTACACCTTAATGTTTCAAACAGTAAATACGATATACATTCAGGCCAAACATTTTTGGTTTTTCTTTTTGTTAAAACCTCCAGAAAACTACAGTACAAAAGCGTGGGGAGACCACGAAGCACTTTTTTATCAATGTGAAGGATGATTTTTTCCATATTTTCTACCTTTTCCTGTACATTTGGTTATAAGTATTTGTGTTTTCTTCTTCGGAGTCGCTGGATGTCATTTTCTTTTGTGTTTTCTTTGATTGTTCATTTTGGAGAGGTTTGTAGATTTTATATTGATTTTACAAAAATAAAAACATCAAAAAATTATTATTTAACAGAATTTGATCCTTTGCCCGCTAAACGTCTGGCCGCTAATACCACTAGACTAAATAATAATAATAATAATAATGGCATGTATTTAGTATTATTAAATTAATTTACCTAGAAATTTAGGAGGTAGAGGTATAGTCAAAATAACATCTTTAAAACATAATCAGGTAGAAATGCTAAGAAATTTTTTCCATAGGAAAGCTGATAGTTCAGAAATGCACAAAATAATTTGCAAGGCAGATAGAAATATTTCGCCATTAAATTTATACGACGAGAATGCCAGCATTCTTATAAATACCAACCAGGAATTATTAAATTCCTGGTCAAATAAAATTATTCAAGCAAAACACTTCAAATATCTCAACCAAAAATATGTTGACAAATTTTCGTCAAACAAATGGTTGAGTATTGGAGAGTTGAGCGCAGAAATAGAAGGCTTTATGCTTGCCATTCAAGATAGAGTCATTAATACTAAAAATTATAGGAAGCATATCATCAAAGATGCAAATCAAATTGATGATTTATTTAGAAAATGTTTGGGTTTTCCGGAAACTATAGAACATATTATATCGGGATGTTCTGTATTAGCGCCGTCCGAGTATACATTTAGGCACAAATCTAAATAAGTGTGTAGGTATTTACACAGAGGGTTGGGGTCAAGCTTTATTTTTTGTCTTGTCGACTGCCTGACCCCGTGAATATTTTTATTCTTTCATAAACATTACATAAAAATTACACATGAAATTATACTATAATTAATCTTAAATACGTCCGGTACATCTATGCATTATCATATTGCACCCGAAGCCGTTACACGGTTTTCTTTTCGAAATTTGCCCAGAGCTTGCATACAGTGCAAAACTAGACTAAAGGAAACTTGCGTGGGACCGTGGATTTATCGTATTATATTGGAACAGAAATAAATAAATATTATAGTTACGTTTTTATATTTTCACGGCCAAAAGTATTTCCGCTATTTGTTTTTGGGGTGTTATGCCGTGTTGCGCTACCTCCTTATTTAGCCAACATTTCGGACAGCGTTGGCTAAAGAAGGAGGTAGCGCAACATGGAATAACACCCCAAAAATAAATAATGAAAAAAAATCTATCCCAATCTCTCGCTTTCTAAATCCTATAGATGTACGTGTTTGTCTAATTTTGGTGTCGCTCGCTTCCGTTTCAAATCACAACGGTGCTAAAGAAGTTCTCACTTCAAAAATGTCGCCGGATAGTAAAATGACGTCTACTTCTTTACTAAAGACACCACTCTAGTTATAAGATGATATTTTAGAAGAGTTGAGAAAGGATATTATATTACATTTGATAAATTTGATTTTGAAGTATTTATGAAAATTAATGTACAATCACTCTTATTTTCTACATTATAAAGTACTTAAATCCAAAACACTAACGCGGGCCCTGAAGAAACTTTCTACGAACGCATATAAAAGTTCTAAAACTCCATTAAACTCAGCCTAAAGGTGTAACATGTGCTCCTTCCTTTCTCATTACTCAAGCATACGATAAGTCTGCCGATAATAATTAAACTCTGAAAATTTCCACTGTTAAGTGAGCAAGAATTATCCATTTAAGTTCAGGGAAGGTTGATAAACGACTCCTTCCATCATCCGTTAACGAATACCTACGCATCTGCTGCCGAACCCTTTTCTTGGATGTACAACCTGAAGGGACCAAAACAACCTTAAACTTCTTGAAGAAGACCCGAGTTGGGAGAAAATTGTTTCAAATTTTTAGCGCATTCATCAGAAAACTTAAGGTTTATTAAGGGAAAATCCATTTTCTGAAGAAATTGTAAAAATGGTCTACCTCGCAGTTTTGTTAATTGCTTGGAAGTGAAATATTACGTTATGAAAAACCTTGGTAAAATTGAGTTTTTCGTCTTTTCTCGTAGCCCACGAGAAATGAAATGAAATTTAAAGTCATTGAAGGCATCAAAAAGGATCCTAATTACATTTAGTAAAAGCTGTTGAGTACCGTTAATTTTGTATTTCCATATTTGAAGCGACAGTTTGGTTGCAATTTTCTTAAATAGAAGGACTGTGTATTTTTTTTTAATTTTCTGAAATTATTCAACGTTTTAATTAAAAATGTTCATGGTGTGCTTTTTTTTCAAATTTTTTCGTGTTTGAAGCTTAAAATATTGCAATTATCAAATATTAAAGTATATTTCAAATTCAAAATCGGAAAGGAAGTTTTATCTAGTTTCTGGAATGTTATTTTTTTTTACAACTTCAAAGACAAGAAATATATAGGACATTTAAAATATCTTGAAAAAATTCCGAAATTCAATGAGAAATTATTATTAACTAGCAGTTAAAAACCCACTCCGCAGGTTTTTGCTGCTAGACCCTGCGGGCGGCTCTTGTGTTGGTGGCCATTTTATAAATCCGATAGGAACTGGTACCAAAAATAGTCGGTTCCTTGGATCCACTGGAATCCAGTGACAGCTAGTCACAGGGACAAACTAAGCGCGTCAGTTCAAGGCAATGACGTCATATATAATACATAGACGGTTTTTATTATTTTTTGTAATTACCAATTACATAATAATCATATCATCATATCCCATATCCGGAGAGATTCACGAAATTTCAAATCCAACAGTACTTACGCCTGCCAGGCGATGCTCCTCATTAATACTGTTTGATTATTAAAAACAGTATATAAAATTGATAACAACCCCCTTCGGATGCTTAAGCAATGTTTATATGTTGACCGGTCAGTGGTTGAGTGGGCATAGCGCTTGGGTCCCACCCGGGCGTCGCATGTTCGATTCCTCGGCTGGCTAAGTCCTCCATCACAACACAAGCAACATTTTCGGCTTTCTGTGGTGGTAGTAGGAGATTTTCAAACATTGTTGGGTTATTCGTAACCCGGGAATAAATGTTTGTCTTTCTTTTAAAAAAAAAAAAAAAAAAAAAAAAAAAAAAAAAAAAAAAAAAAAAAAAAAAAAAAAAAAAAAAAATCTTCCATGAATTATTTTTTTCAGTTTCTTAAAAGTACGGTCTTCACATACATTTTTGTTTAAAATTTGTGTAAAATATTCAAGAAATTTTTTAGTTAGGCTGTAGGTGTATGAATTTTTATGGCTGTTAAATATGAGGATAGTCAAATTTAATTAATTGGTAAGGGTTTTACATGCGCGGTTGTTAATCAATTGTATAACATTCACACCACATTTAAAGTAAGACTGTAAGTTTCTTCATTCTATTTTTTAAGAAATTCTCTAATCATTAGCCGAGTTGAAAAAGTAATCATGTGATTGGAAAAAAAACACATCTTTTATTATTGAACTTAGGTATGAAAAAAATCGCAGTGTTTCTTTAATTAGTTTCGGCCTCTGTGTTTCCTCCTTCCTACAACATAGGTCTCTTCAAGACCAATGTTCATTCCTTCCTCACCTCAAATAGACCCTCCACACAGCATCTCAGATGATATAGGCACTGAGGGAAATTATTTTCCTCAGGGCCCCTGTGTGGAAATGTAAAAAAAAAAAAAATTTTGAGAAATGTTTACTCTACTTTATTTTGCTCCATTCATGCTCTACTAAATAAGTAAAGTTTTATTAAATAACTAGCTGACCCGGAGAACTTCGTACCGCCTCAGAATCAATAACTGTTTTGTTAAATTATTAGCTGAATTAAATTCTGTTTTTTATCATGTTAAAAATTACACAATGAAGCAATGGTCGATGCGCAACTGTCCGTATTTTGTTTTTGTCAGTATCAGAGATGGCGTAGTGTACGGATTTACAATTTTTGTGATTTTCTTACTTTTTCACTTACATATATATATATACAATTTAAAACGCGGGTGTGGGTACCGTCGCCCCGGGAACCATTTACTTGATAACCAACACCTGTGCTATAGGTCATCCCAAGTGGTTATCTACGTTTGGTGACTTAGCAGGGGTGCCCGGATTCGTGGAGTGAGGTTTGTCCAGGTCTTGGCAGCGGATGCATCTGCCCACCTGCTGTGTGGCGGGCCGGAGGCTGAGGAGTAAGTTTGGTTGAGGGAGGCCTTATGACCTTTCCAGCCGGACTATCCCAACCCATTGCCTTGCACCTCAGTTGAAGGGTGGATTCATACGTCCGTTACTTCTGGTCTCAATGACCCCCAGATTCCAACCCACCCCTCATACCCTTTTCCTTCCCAAAACTTCGTTTCATTCTCCTATTTAAAAATACCCTTCACAAAGCATCCCCAAAGATCATTAAGGAAATTATTTTTCCTCAGATATTTATTATAGTTATTGCATTTTTCCTGTGGAGGGGTGCAGACATACGTTCATTGTTTGTCCCATTATCGACTGTTGACATTTAGTGTGTAAGAAAGAGTTGCAGCATTATATGTAAGAACAAAAGCAAAACAACTAGCGCATTGACATTTAAGGTTTTTGAGTTTTTGGAAATCATTCACTACTCAATATTATACTTCACAATATTCCTGTAGCTCTTTCAAAATATGACAATTCGTTCCAAACAAAATTTATGGGGAAAATAATTTTCTTGATAACTTTTTTTTTCGTGATTTTTTCCGATGTTTTAATAGCTATTAATAGCGAAAAAAAATCCAACAACACAAATATCATAAAAATCGGTCCAGCCATTCTCGAGTTATAAATGGTGTAACTAACCCGACTTTGTTTTATATATTATAAGATTTCCCCACAATCGGGTAAATCTATTTATTATAATCATTTATATATATATATATTAGCGGACTCCCCCTTAAAAATCGTATTCATATTTTATTTATTTCCCTTTCAAAACATCTTCAGTAATCTACTCCTTCGTTTTGAACCCTTTTCAACACAGATTATGCTTAATGAAGAAGTCTGCGGTATATATCTTTGTTTTTATAGCATATTTTTTTAAGGTTTTACATTTGTAATAATATTTTTTGACGGAGGGAGTAGTGATACTGTTGAACGTTTCGATACAATAGAGTCCTTTTAAATCCACCAAACAATTAATTTGCCGGAATATTAGTTTTGCGGGTGGGATAAAATATTCAAAAGCAGAAAAAATGTTATTACGGTAAAATGTTAATTTATCTGTCAAGTATTTCATTTCAAGCTATGTATGTTAAGCGAAGAATAAGGTACAGTAACTAAACATAAAACTAATAACTTTAAGTATTAACTCATTTGAATTGAAACGCAAAATCAACT
This sequence comes from Limnephilus lunatus, assembly GCA_917563855.2. NCBI lineage: Eukaryota > Metazoa > Arthropoda > Insecta > Trichoptera > Limnephilidae > Limnephilus > Limnephilus lunatus. The sequence continues at coordinate 50,882,452 of OU830601.1, forward strand.
AACCGTATCCTCTTATTGTAATCTATAACCCCATTACTTATTGATGGTAATTATGGTTCCGCGACTTTTCAACACGCGACAAAATATTCCCGACAAAATATCCCCACAAAATAGCCTACGGACAAAACATCCTTAAAAAAGAATCTACTAAAACTTACCTAACCCAACCTTATCTAACCTAACCTAAGCTAACCCAACCTAACCTATCAAAAAAATGAGAAAAAATAGACAATAAATAATTGTTCAAAAATAGTAAAATAGAACAAAAATAATACAGATATCCTGTAAAGACAATTAATTATTGTTAAAAAATAGTAAAATGTTAAATAAGGTTAGGTTAGAATGGTTAGGTTAGGTTAGGTTAGTAGATATTTTGTTGGAAGATATTTTGTCCGTAGAATATTTTGTCGGGAAGATTTTGTCGGGGATATTTTGTCGGGTATATTTTGTCGGGGATATTTCCTTGCGCGACGAAAACGCGCAGTACCGGTAATTATGATGATTTTAATTTGAAGTCTGTGTATAACTTTCTAATGTATCGGTATACAATAGGAATGGGGAATTAAGGAACAGGATTTGGGATTCACTATTCGACCTACTGAGCTTATTACGTCGCTTCCTGTCTAAAAGAAAAGCCCTTTCAAGTGTTCAAAAAATATTCAAGTATAGTTCTTTTTGTCGGGATATAATAATTCCCTGTAACAAAAATTTTATTCTTAAAGTGAGAGTAAAATGGCGAAGTGATATCAAGTTTCTAGGGAACCCAAACAGGCCATTAGTGAACTTGGCAGGTACTTGAAGAAAGTGGTCACCTAAACCTGTCAATAGCAAGCTTCAGTTTTATTTTTTACTGTATAATTTTTTCAAACTGTATGTAGTATTATTGTTGCCATTAAGAAACAACCTGCAATGCACAAACTAATTTCTTATAGTTTGATTAATATTTATTTTCAATGATAATGTAACTTTATACTTGTAATGTACCTACTGTCTTATATCTTACTCTTACTAATATTATAAATGCGAAAGTTTGTATGCATGGATGTGACTTACTCTTTCACGCAATAAATATCGAATGGAATTTAAAAAATATTTCACTAATCGAAAGCTACATTATTTGCGAGTAACATAGGCTATATATATTGGTAAGCTCTGGCGTTATAAATAAGCTGTGGCGTTATGAAATTATTTATTATACGTTTATTGGCAAAGCGTGTGGCTAAGTAAATGTTTGACGTAAGCTGTCATTTTGTTATTTGTTTAAGTTACTATGGAGATTTCTTTAATAGCAAAAATTCAAATATAATATAGGTACTAATTTACATTTTGACCTAAGCCAACAGCTATACTAATATTATGAATGCGAAACGGCGCGTATTTGATTGTTGATTGATTGGGGGAAGGGATGGGGGGTGAAGTGCGGGGGGAGTGGAGCGGGGGTGGAGTCGGGGGGGAAAATGGGGGGGAGTGGGGGGGGGGGCGAATATTCGAGCGAAGCCAGGGTCAAAAGCTAGTCTTACATACTTTTTTCATGTGCACCTTTTATTGGTGTATTAATTTAACTATGATCTGTAAAACATCCAATCGGGCTTAATAAATTGCATAAAAACATTACAGTTTTTCTTAGATTATGTCTCAACTAGCAGACCCGGTCACACGTTTCTGTGGCTAACGAAACACAACGCCATCTATAGACAACGCCATTACCCAACCTTTATAACCAACGCCATCTTTTAATTTGCATACATTTCAAATTCCCACCACCCATTTGCCAGCCCGCTCCCTTTATATATTTCAACCAATTTACACATTTCAACCAATTTAAACAAAACCTTGACAAATTATACACCTAAACCTTCAATGAATCACTCTATCTAATGGTGAAAATGACATGAAAATACGTTGCGTGGTTTAGAAGATCTTTGCCTTATACTATGTAAAGATGTTCTGAAGTCTAAATTTTAATAAGTAGGTAGTAAATAATATTTTTGCAAGTATCTTTCCAAAGGAATATATAAGATATTAGATGTAAACATTTTATAACTAAATAAAATATACTATGAAAGAATAAAAATAAAAAGTTTTTTTAATTACAAACACGCTTTACAACCAACTATTAAAGTTTATGTATTGTAATAATATCTACAAAGTTACTACTCATTGCTTCGTAACTACTTACGTGGTAACTTAAGACGACAATATACCCTAAAATATATTCAGAATCTTAACGACGTAAGTAAAGAAGCCATGTATACAAATAGCGACTCGCAACCCGTGTATTGCACGGACCTACTGTCTACTGTCGAATTTGCCCTATCAAAGAAAAGCCCTATCAAAGGAATCTTAACGACGTAAGTGAAGAAAGCGTGTAAAAAAAAAGCGCCCGCTACATGGCGTATTGGACGAACGTACAGTGGTATTCACCCTAGCAGGCCTGGAGATTAGACCTTTCGACCGCGTTCATTTTAATTAATTCTGAAGAACGTGTTACAAATATTTATAAACAAAAATTTTAACAAAACAAAAAACGACTTATGAATGCACTAAAAAGTAAAAAAATAATTCGTACGATTGTTATTTTTGGAGTCGGCGTCAGCCAAGGTAACTACATACATATATATTTATAGGTGAGATATGGAGATCTTGGCTGACACCGACTCCAAAAATAACAATCGTACGAAATTATTTTTATACTTTTTAGTGCATTTTGAGAAGTCGTTTTTTGTTTTGTTATAATTTTTGTTTGTTTTTTGATTTTTAGTGACGAGCGTGCGTAAAGAAGTTTTACTTCAAAAAAAGGATCATCGAAATCTGTTGGCGTAATATTGAGTTATTCGTCCATTTGTCGCACACATACTTATTGCAAATTTAAGACATATATGGTTTTCTCATAGATCCCATTGTTAGAACTGGACCAAATTAAAATGGGACCACACGGAAAGCACCAGCTTTCTAATAAAAAAATAATCATCAATATCGGTTCACCCAATCGAAAGTTTTGAGGTAACAAACAAAAAAAAAAAAAAAAAAAAAAAAAAAAAACCGTCGCATTGATAATTTCCTCCTTTTCGAAGTCGTTTAAAAATGAGACATTATGTCGCACTCCCGAAGTTATTAATTCATCGTCTAGAAAAATAAAATCTGGTGCCTACCACTAACTTTGTAGTTGAAAAACGGGTGATAAATTTTTAAAATCAAAGGTATTAAATGGTAAGGTATTGTTTTTATTAATCCTAAATAGAAAGAACTTACATCCCCAGAACAAGATCTGAATAAAAAAGTTAATATAGTTACGAATTCACCGGAAATTATTAAAATGTGAGTTTTGAGCAAACAAAAATTATTAGGATTGTGTACCACCTTAAGTGCTTATTAATATACTTACACTTATTAACTCCTTTGTTTAACTGTAATAATTTAACTATATTCGTACTTGTATTGTACCTGCTTTTTTTTGTAATATAAAACATGAGTTACATATATACATATATATTTTACAAAATATAATAATAAAGGTCGTTATTGGTCATGTATACCTTATCAGAAAAGAGGAGCTCTTGTACCTGATAAGGGAGCCACGATTCTTACTTAGGTTGTAATTTATAATATGTTTTGTATAAAATTATTTACTTTTTACTGAATTTTTTTTTTTTTTAAATTGTTTAATTTTATTTATTTGCTATGATTGGTTGATGATACAGCGCAATTCAGAAGGGAGGTGATTAAAGTATTTTATGGCTTGGAAAATATAATGATTTTGCATTTGAGTTGTTTTAAAATTAGGTCTAATAAATTGGTTTCCATTTCTAATTAGTTTGTAAAATTCTTGATATTCTTTGTTATTTTTTTCTTTGCACGTTTTTATAATGGAAGCTTTGCTTGAATATGTCATCGACATTTGATACTGGAAACAATTTAAAAAGTGATTCTGTTGAGAATGTAGATTTTTTTAAATATTACTTTAATGATGATTCTTTTTGTAAGATCCTCCCTAACCTATAATTCCGTAGATAAGTAAAGAATGAACAAGGGCATAGTATACATTTTTTATTATTTTTACATTTAAAACATTTCTTAACCTAACAAATATATATATATATACTGTTAGCAATAATAAAACGCTAAGTTAATATTTATGATGAAATATATTGTCTCCACGTTAATTGACAATAACAACATTCAAGAATCAGCAAGATTATATTCCGTGTTCCGCCATTTGTAAATCCAGCCGTTGGCTGCCCGTGTTGTTGGTAGTACTCTCCTTTACCGGCCGCTGTAGACGGTGTAGTCTCCCCGTTGGCCGCCAGAGGCGATAGCAGTACCTCTGGAGCCGTAAACGTGTGAAGCGGCAATATTCAAACATGCTGCTAACACGGCCATACTGACCACTGCTTTGACCTCAAAGCAGGAAGCTAAAAGAAAAGAATAAAAAAAAAATATTACAGGGATTGAAATTTTTTTCAACCCCAAAATGGTACTGACAAACAGATTACCCTGCTCGCCTTTCCTGACCATTGCAGAAATTTGTTCACCCGGTCAATTCCTCATATTTTCATATGTGACCATCACTCTGTGAGTGCTGCGATTGGGTCTCTTACCCACCACGTCAAAACCATCGTTCGGCAAGACTTCTACCACCTTATTAGGCAAACTCCGAAACCGACCTTTCAACTTTCTGTACCCCGGATTTCCCCCAGAAATCCGTATCAAAACTGTATCGCCAACGCGATACGAAGGTTTAATTAACCGTTTAGCATTGAATCGTTTCATCTGCCGCATTTGATCTGCATCAAAAAGCATGAATCGGTTCGAGTTGAACCGTTTCATCTACCGCCTTTGATATTTATCAAAAGAACCCGTGCCTCAGCACGTAAGACCATAAGGTCCTGCTACTCACCAACCTGTGAGTTTATGAATCGGTTCGAGATGAACCGTTTCATCTGCCGCCTTTGATATTCATCAAAAGAACCCGTGCCTCAGCACGTAAGACCATAAGGTCCTGCTACTCACCAACCTGTGAGTTTATGAATCGGTTCGAGATGAACCGTTTCATTTGCCGCTTTTGATATTCATCAAAAGAACCCGTGCCTCAGCACGTACGACCATAAGGTCCTGCTACTCACCAACCTGTGAGTTTATGAATCGGTTCGAGATGAACCGTTTCATTTGCCGCTTTTGATATTCATCAAAAGCACCCGTGTTTCAGCACGTACAACCATAAGGTCCTGCCACTCACCAACCTGTGAGTTTATGAATCGGTTCGAGATGAACCGTTCCATCTGCCGCTTTTGATATTCATCAAAAGCACCCGTGTCTCAGCACGTATGACCATAAGGTCCTGCCACTCACCAACCTGTGAGTTTATGAATCGGTTCGTGATGAACCGTTTCATCTGCCGCTTTTGATATTCATCAAAAGCACCCGTGTCACAGCACGTATGACCATAAGGTCCTGCCACTCATCAACCTGTGAGTTTATGAATCGGTTCGAGATGAACCGTTTCATCTGCCGCTTTTGATATTCATCAAAAGCACCCGTGGCACCCCAAATAGGTACGCCATCGCCAAAATTGTCATGATGACAACTTTCATGCTTGTTTCTGCCTTTGCCTCTAATCGGCAGTTTTTTTCATGAAGCCATCCTCGAGAACAATAACACGCAGCATTCCGTTCACGCTCTTCACGAAAGATCATAGTAAATTGATCTACCTGCTCAACGCAACAGCAAAAGACATCTCCATTTTCTAAAAACCCCGGGCTCACATATCACATCGCCCAGTATCTCATTTTCCAACCAACATTTAAAATAGTTTTTCACATATTTTGTGATGACATTCCTCTTCCATGGAAACCAGTATTTGTCCCGGACGGCAGCCAGTGTTTGATAAACACCTCGATGTCCAATCTCATCATGACGAATCCAAAGGACGCCACACCTGACATTTCTAGGTGTTCACCATTTCGAATATCTTCGAACCATTCAACATTGAATCATTTTGATTATCTCCGAATCCTTTCAAACCACTTTGAATCATTTTGATTATCTCCGAATCATTTCAAACAACTATGAATCATTTCGATTAACTCCAAACCATTTCAAATAACTTCGAACCATAATACTAGGTTTTGACATAGATAGTCGGCATAATTGTAATTCAACATGATTACAACTTCTTTTCGCCACACATAGACGGGCTTTAATTTTCGCAAACATATTTCCTTTTAGTTATTGCAATAAGGCATCTGCGATGTCCATACTCAAAAGCAAATCACCATATTGATCCCTTTTTGTCAGCTAGACGGCTACCAAGATCATACTGTCATCGCCGCGTAAACTTTCAGCATCGTAATTTTGAAACATTTTGAGGTTCCGAACATTTAACCAATTTCCATCAAGAGATCATATCCATCTGCTATCTTCTGGACCTGAAGTCAGCTTCTCTGATTCACCATGTATTTCAGTTTATGCGCTCAGCATAATGCTAGCGACTTTATTTTGACAGCCGTTGTTGGCATTTTGGACAAATGTCTTCGATCATCAAATTAGGCTCACGATGATAAACACGAAAGGGAAAGGCCTTTTTGACAAACCCATTGAACCACAAATGAGTTTTCAAGCACCAAATTAAAATTTTCAATGCGTCCTTTCGGCGGAAACACGATCCACGCATTCCTCCGATATCGGGCATCAATGCATCTGTCATCACTGTAATTACGCGGCATTTTTACGTAAATTCACAACAGAAGTCCAAACATTTCACATATTTTCAGAAGTCCGATACACAGATTGTCATTTAAATCACCGGCATCAAACATAAACAAACTCGAGAGACGCCATGATGGACGATGGACGCCGTTTGTATACAAAACACGAGTTTTTGTCAGGTGAACGAAACAAAAGCCAATAAACACTTGCTTTTACGAATCCCACTTCTGATGTTAGCAATAATAAAACGCTAAGTTAATATTTATGATGAAATATATTGTCTCCACGTTAATTGACAATAACAACATTCAAGAATCAGCAAGATTATATTCCGTGTTCCGCCATTTGTAAATCCAGCCGTTGGCTGCCCGTGTTGTTGGTAGTACTCTCCTTTACCGGCCGCTGTAGACGGTGTAGTCTCCCCGTTGGCCGCCAGAGGCGATAGCAGTACCTCTGGAGCCGTAAACGTGTGAAGCGGCAATATTCAAACATGCTGCTAACAATACATTTCCTTATTCTTTTCACTAGCTCTGAAATGTGACAATTCCACTTCTGGTTTTGATCAATGATCACACCGAGATATTTAATTTCGGAAGAAGAGTTAATTACGATACAAATAAGATTATGTTATCACATATTTCGTCGTGGATAACAATATTAACTTTATGATCAGGTTATGTTATGTAACATACATATTTATTATTTTGCTCCTCAACATCTTACCTGTAATAATATATAAATATAATCACTTGTCTTTGTTTTTTTATCTAGGCCTATTTTGTTTGAATGGTCAAAATATTTCCGCTTTGCAATAAAATTCAAATAATTGGAATTTTTCTACAAGCATATGAAAACTAAAAAATATTTAAGAAAGATGATGAAATACGCCTTCAAGTAAAAATATTTATTCAAACATTAAAAAAAATAAACACAAACAAACTTTAACAGGCAAAAGTATTAGAAACGTTATCGTCGACCAACGTTTTTTGTAAAATATACCTATCACAATTAATAAAATTTACCCAAAGTTTATTTTTTTCAAAGTGCGGTACAAAATTTTGTTTTCATTAAGGTGTATATTTTAATTACTTTGTGGTTAACTTTTAGATTTGAATATAAGGCGTGGTGTTTTCCCTTTCTAACATCGTTTAGATCATTTGTTTATCTTTATTTCTTTTTTGCTACTCTATCGTGACAATCGCTGTTTTAATATGTTATTTATTCTGTTTTTTTAGCTGACCTTCCGGCTGACAGCCTCGCCTCTCCTCGCCTTCCATCATCTCTTCTTCCATGAGAACTGTGCGGTCACTGTTTGAAGAAGATGTCTTGACAGACTGGACTTGAAATATTTAGAATGGGTTGGTTGTTTTATAAAATTTGAAAATTCATCCGAGTTTTTTGGGACTTGAATTTTATCTTCAAAATTTACAGAATTGTTCAGATTCCATGAAACGGCCCTTCCTTGAAAAACTTTGTTTACATATATTATTTTTCATGTCGTTATCTCTTACCGTGTTCCCTTGTGAACACTTCCTGGCTGCCCACCAGTTGGCCCTTACCTCCCTGTACGTCCACTCCTACCCCTTCAGTCCTCTCTCCCTCCCGGCCCTTCCGGCCCATGGTCCCTCCCTACCTCCCAGCCTTCCCCTTCCGCACCCTCCCTGCCCCTCGCCTCCTGCCCCCTCCCGGCCCCACCCCCTCCCGCCTTTCCCCTATCCGACGAAAAATGCGGAATTTTACTCAAATTGTATTATTTTTTAATTAATGAAGATAATATTAGCGAAACCCAATCGATAATCTGAATCATTAAAAAAATCTGAAAAAGATACGGTCACATCTGGGACTCGAACCCAGATCCAACCAAGAATTTTACTAGCATTATCTTAATTTTCTTTACGCATATTTTATTGGCTGCTATCTAAATGCTGTCTAGACAGTGTCTTGGATAAAATTATCCGTTTTTTTTACTTTAATATGCGACGTCTATTGACTTTTCTGCAAATCTAGAGTGAATATTTAAATAAAAATAAATATTCATCCTAGACTGGCAGTTATGTCGAATATTAATTAAATTTATTTTTCATTTCATTTTCCAAAATTACCTACATACAATCATTTGCCAAATGAAACTTTAAAGTCGAAACTCGAAACTGAAGTTTTGGAAGTTCTTTCGCAAGAAGATATGGTGTATGTGTGAATGGGGAAAAGGGGGAATACAACTGAATTTCCTTAGCTTTGTATCTGTTGCAATTTTATTTTTATCTATCTATTTGGAATCACTAATAAACGGACTTAATCTTTTTTTTCATCCTGAAAGCCAGCCAAATACCACTGTTCTTATTTTATATTCGGTCGCCTGTTTTTGTTAAACTAGACAAAGACCGCATCTTTTGTTTAAACTTTGGGAAAGTTTTCCAATAAAAAGCAAAGAGTACATTAATCTTGCGAGAAAATCGGAAAATGCTAGTATCTATTATATTTTGTTCATCAGTGCAGAAAGAGCCAAACATACTTGACATAAGTAGCGTTATATGTGGTCGAGGGGTAAGGCTCTCGACTCACAATCCGAAAGTCGCGAGTACAAATCCCGACCAGCGAAAGAAAATTTTATTTTATTAATTTGTGTTGTTTCACCATGTATTATTTAAAATTGTGTACAGTATAATTGCGACACGTTCCAGAGTGGAAGATACTCTCAGTATCACCCTGATCTGGAGAAGAAGAAGACCACCATGATGAATTGAGACGTTGCTTTAAATGGCTTTGGCCGTATTTGGTAACCAGATCTGAATATCCAGGTACTCCCCAACCTTCCTCTGCCCCACCTCCTTCCCCTCCCCCTACCTTCAGCCTCTCAATGGATCTGGCTCCAAACGGTTGGGAGCAATTGTGACTCTTATGCGGTATTCACATTTAAAAATATATTTTTCTCCTTCCCCTCCCCCCTCAGCCTCACAATATGTTCGATGACCTGTAACAAGATTACATATTTAGTTTAGTTGGGACTCTTGTGAAAAAAAAGTTAATAAAACCAATGAAAAATATATTTGGAAATTATGGGACAAACTTTTGTAACGATTTTGGAGATTGCGAGTATTATTTAGGAATAACCATTTGAAAATTGTCAATTTTTACTAATCATTGGGCTGGATATATTTCAGCAACGGACAACCATAAACTAATGTAGGTACTACAATTATTAACATGCATCCAAGTGATTGTGCTTCGGTGTTACTGCAATCAAAGAAAGAATTATTTTACAAAGAAGAAATTTTACCCGATATCCCAAAAAACAATTTTCTGTACGAGCTTCTATAGCTTAAGGAAAAGGGGTTTTATAACAGATTAATAATGAATATCATTAATGGGCCAAAGACTGAAAATAGTGCTAACTTTTTTCCTCTTCGTGGACCTAGATGTCTCGGATATCTGTGACAGAAGAAAAAGTTTTGCCGTAAATAATTCTACCAGGCAGAATGGTTCTTGTTGTGCCATTTAGTTCGAAGCCCGCCAAGTTGGTGTGAATTTTGAAAACTCTTTTTTAAGCTTTTGTAAGTACAGTACACGTCAAACTTAAATGGCGACCTGAATTTGGTATGATCCATTCTCGCGCAGTTACCGTAAACCTGAGAAATATTGCTGCAATTTTTAAAAATCATTCAGTGAATAATTGAAGAAGTATTTTTACTGGATCCTACTGCGAAAAGTTTCAGAATATTAAGTATGTACCTAAAAGAGAGGCTTTACAACAGAAATCTGACAGAATTGTACTTTTACATCGGAGGTAGATCCATATAAAACCATAAAAGTGTTGAGGTTACCTAACCCGTGGTAGTTCTGAAGTACTTGAGGCTAATGCAGCGAAGTAAACATTAAACTCCAGGCCGCTCGCAGTTCAGCGGAATGTCATTTCACCCACTTCGGGTGACGCAGCAGCCTGGTTATAAAGTTCGCCATTTTATGGCTCCCGGGACCCTTTTATGGGGTCATACCTTTTCATGTCCGAAATACACTTCACCATAATCTTTCGATTACTTTAATGCATACCTGGAAATTTCAAGCGCAAAGCTCTCTGACGGGACACACTAGGACGGCCAAAGGTAAATACAGCGCCGAAAATAGGATAGAGCGGTGTCTTCAAACTAATCATAAATATTTTTAAAACGTTCTCCTTATACCGCCAATTTATTTTCAAGAATTTATTTTGTGAACGCAACCTAATAGCCTGCGCATGCGCGTAAAGTAGCGATATGTATCACGCTGCCAATATTGCTCGGTTGCGCCGGATTCATTCACAGAATAGCTACGCTCGGCCTGTTTTACCTATTTAGAAATCAAAAAGTTTTCGACATGAATATTGAAGCTTCAGTTATGTACTTTAATTTGAAATTATTTTGAACGCAGACTTAACGTAATGTAGTTATAATATATGTTTTACGAAACACTAATTTTGTTAAAAAAATAAATAAATTGAAATCTTTACTTCAACTAGAGTTTAGAAAAAAGTTCCACCGAGTTCCCCGCCATTATTTTAATGGTTCGAAAGAACACCTCATAAGGAAAATAAAAACTTTAAATGTATATATTGTATATCCACCTTTTTCTACCATTCTTAAATTGAGCGCACTCTTTTCATGTAGTCTTGGCGACCCCGCCAGGAAATGAAGATTAAAAGAAAAGAACTACATATTTATAATTATTATTTTTAATTGATAAACTAATGTTTAAGAGCGTATAACCAGCCAGCGGCCGAAAATCCACATTTCGTCGAAAGAGGTTCTTACGACCGTACAGGGCGGTTCCAATGAGAAAGATTAATTATTCTCCGTACCAGCTTTTTAAAATTATAACTCCATATCGATTTTATTTCATTCCAAATTTGCTTTAATTTATACCTACATCCGAAAATGCTGAAAGGCGTGTTGATAAAACTATTGAAATGATGTACTTTTTGTAATAATTTTTTGGTTATAAGAATTTATCATTTTTCAATAATGTCTCAGCAAAATAAGAATGTAAAAAAAAAGTGAAATATATTAGTCTGTTAAGTGCGCAAATAAATACACAAACGAACAATCGACACAAACGAACAAGGTAAAAGAACAATCTTTCGAAACCAATTTATAATTTTTTGCGGAAAAGAGTCAATATGTCTAAACACTGATTTAAAAATGACATATTTCTGGTGTTCTCTGGTTATACGCTCTTAAGACTTACGAGTCCCGTCAGCAGCATGTATCTTTTCTCGGTAGATTTTTTCAATGTAGATGAGTGTTTCAGGCTAACAATTATTACTTATAATAATTTTTACAAATTTATAATGTTAAGAATGAACAATTTTACAAGTTATCATCATTTTACAGTTAAATCATGTTTATCGTATCGCTCATTCAAAATACTGAAATAATTCAATACGAAATAATAAATATTTTTTTAATTAAAATACTTTTACCACCTGACGCCAACTAACCCTAAAAAGGTATTGTTTGAAAGATTTATTTTTGAAGTCGTAAATTGATAATACAGCCTTGTGTGTGGCGATCGGATAAAGCGATATCAGTTTTTTTTGTAAGTTGAACTAACGTATTAATTGTTAACAAGCATCATTTTTGCAACTCAATTTTTTCATAGATTCAATAATATTATTATTTACTTTACAAAAATAGATTATTTTGTTTATTTATAAACAATTTCTGCTGTATTTATTATTACGCTTAACAGCTTTTTCGTCTGGTGAAAGCATTATCAAACAAATTTAATTGAGTTTTTCTTTTAGACGGCAAACATCTTCTAAATAGCACTATGAAACATTTTATAAAAATACATTGTTTTCAAAACTTGTAATTTTGAAAGAGAAATATGTATGGGTGATTTGCGGTCAATGACCCCAATATTGATACTAACACCTAAAAAAAATTCAGTTTTGCAAGAGATTTTCTGTTTATTCAAGCAGATTATCCGATTTAGTTTGATTCCATAGTAGGAGATAAAATAAAGTTACGACCAAATCTGATTAGCCAGCTCCCTCTCAAACTTCCCGTTCTCCTTTTCCTTTCCCTATTTCCTTCCGCCTCGCAACAAAGACTATTTCAAAGCTACCCATTAGGAGGTCAACAACAGATATCTTTAAACAGTTCGAGATTTCAAGTATTAAAAAAATATGCCAAAAATGTGCTGGTTCATCGTTTCAAAACTAACGAAAAGACAAACACCTAGCATTATTAGTCGATCAGATCAAATAGACAAGATAGTAAATGTACAGAAGCGTAATACTGTGATCTTATGGACAAACTACTACCTATTATCAAAAAAATTTAATAACTATTTTCGTTACTAACACTGCAACGCTGTCCGAAACGCATAACACCCCAAAAACAAATAACTAAAATACTTTTGACCGTAAAAATCTAAAAACGTATCTAACTAATGACTACATTAAGTTCTATCTTTTCTTGAAATCAGAACAAGAACTGACCAGTATTTAAAAAAAAATGTTATAGAAGACACTGAAAATACCCTCGAAGTTGGGACATGGATGTTGCTGAAAACCTCCATAAAAATCACCTGAGTACAGGTTCTCCTAGTGAAGAAGACAAAAGAAAATATCCATGTATGTAAAATACGTAGCAATAAATTCAATAAAAAAAAACAATACGTCAGCCACAGTTCCACAATTACAGACAAAGCGTTGTTCCATATTTAAAAAAAAGAACTCTTTTAGGGCTTAAACTGTGTCACTTTTATTTAGAAATCCACCTTCATGACCTAAGGGTACTAAAACCTTGAAGGGCTATAACCTTCGAGTGTCAAAACATTCTCCCTACCCTACCAATTAGCCTCAGGCCCTTTCAAGGGTAGTAAAAAGTGTCGTAGCAATCTCCCGAGCAGCCTGGGCATTGGGCAACCATCTGGGACCCGGAATTCGACACATTATGTATATTGCATATGTACGTAAATATTCTAAAACTATAGCTGGTAATGAAATCTTTTCTCACTGATCTTGGAAACACAGTCTCATTTTTGGTGCCTGATATATACAATTATTTATGGTGCATAAACATCTTAACCTGTTGAAATAACACATTAATAATTATGAAAAAAGTACATGCAAAACTTAATAATAACATTTGGATGATTTGTATAGCGCGTTTTTTTTATGAAAAATCACCTCAAGGGCGCTGTGCAAATTTATTATATATATATTTTTTTTATTTATTTGTTTGTTTTTGTTACAAAGAATACATCAGTACAAAGAAGCGTTGACTGTCCAACTAGGATTCTCCCGTTCTAGGACAGTCAAATTGACAGAAACATTTTGATAGGTGTAAATTTAATTACAGATGATTGATTTATATTGGGACACAAATCAAAAAATCGTCGCCAAATAACCTTACCTTTCTTACTGAGGCAAAAAATATTTAATAATTTATAATTAACGACACAGTGTCCTTTTCGTACATGTTTTTTTTTTCAATATAGAAAGAAGAAAGATATGTAAAATTTTAAGATTACTTCCAAATAAACCAAAGAAAAATAGTACATATATAATACATAAATAAACCAAAAGAATATTACATATTAGTACAAAGTTAGTGAAAGCATTGAAGAAGAAACAAACAGAAAATTCCTGTTATACAGTGACCTTATTAAAATATGTACTGCTAAATTGTTTAATTAGTACAGCTTTATTCTTCATTAGAGGCATACAAAAAATATCTTTTATTAGCATAAAAGGTTTTCAAAAATGTTTAAAGTGTTTTCAATCGTACTTTAAAGAACTAATCAGCCACTACAATAAAACTAAATCCGAAAGAAGCTTCATATGCGTGGAAAAAATAGAGTTATATAAAAAATAAAAATATTTATTTATTTATTTATTTAATATAAGAATATTGTACATTGTATATTATTTTTGTGTTATTTCAACCGCCATGCTAGGGATGTCCCTGTGTTATGGCGGATGAAGTTTTCAGATAGTAAATTATACATGTTATGGTTGTAAAGCAAAAATTTAAGTTATACAAATTAAATCAAGTTGCAAATATTATATATCATGGTTTTTAAATGATACTGTTTGCACGAAGACATAATTGGGAATACATGTTATTAGAAATGCTATTATTTAATCCTTTAATTATTTATCTTTCTAAATGTGATTCATCCCTCGATAAGAGGCAGATTGAGGCGTGCGGCGTAATTTTAATCCCATGAGAATATTGGTTGATAGATTAAATTACAGGCAACACAAGAATGATACTTTCAAGTGAGTAGATTTAATTTAAGGGTATGATTAAGGTGACCAGTTTTTTTGCCTTAAAACGGTACACTGGTAGAGATACGGGGAGAGATGAACACCATGAATTTTGTTTTGAATCCCCCCCGTAAGTCAACTAGACATTGAATCCATGATACCCTCTGAAAAGGTAACGCGGTGGAAGCGTGATATGTGCCCAAAGAAAATGAAATTTGATCAAACTCCAAGTGAAATTGATTCAGAATTATTCAAAAGTCTTTATTTAAAAAAATTCTAAAATTCATTGATTGCCGATATCAAAACGGGACGTATGGTCCCGCTAGGTATGACAGCCTAGAAAGGTAAGTTTAAGTTGTAGAAAATCGATTATTGTTATCTACATAAACCACATTTACTTATGTTTGGTTTAACTGAAGTACATACCTAATGTTTTTTTTTACAATTTCCTTTTCAGTGGCCAATAATTCACATCTCCGATCGGAAGTGAAGTCGGTTTTTTGTCAGTTTGTTTGAGGTTGTCTTTTTAGCTTCAGTTTTTTTTATATTAACTCAACACATGAGGCCCTCAGAAAATTAATTTCCCTCAGGGCCTATGTCATTTTTGAAGATGCTGTGTGGAGGGTCTTTTTGACAAATGCCAACCGTGTACATATGTTGGGCTCGTGTTTGGCGTGTTTCCCGACTATGCACCGGTACCGAAGGGAT
This sequence comes from Limnephilus lunatus, assembly GCA_917563855.2. Lineage (NCBI taxonomy): Eukaryota > Metazoa > Arthropoda > Insecta > Trichoptera > Limnephilidae > Limnephilus > Limnephilus lunatus. The sequence continues at coordinate 50,898,116 of OU830601.1, forward strand.
CAATGACGCTAGGTCAGCATTCCCATCTGACGCCTGTGCTCTAAAGATTGCAATCCGTTTGTTAAGTTAGGGGGATCGAATCAAGTTTTTCGTCAGCTTCTATCAGTTTTTGTCTGTTGGCTGTCAATATGCCATCAATTTCTTGTAAGGTTTTGTTAGTTTTTTGTTAGTTTGACGTCAGTTCATTGTCAGTGACTTGTCATATTTTTGTCACTCTATGTGAGTATGTGGTAAAAAAGGGTTGAAAAGGATGCCGAGAATCTATATTTACATTACTATGTAAAGGGTTAGATTTATATAACGAACTATGATTGATGGTCGTTTAGGGCTGAAAGGGTTGGTTATTAACCATCGTCCCTACAAAATTATCTTAAACTATGAACCCTATGAAAAGTAGTTTGTGAATAATCCCGTAAAGTATGTTCGATATAATTACAGTACTTAAATGCACGCCTGAACCCGGGGAGAGAATTTTCTTTGGAAGGTTTTACTAGCTTAAAAAGGTTGACGTAATGAAGAAGATAGTACTTACGACGAGTTTTATTAATGACGTAAAAAATTGCAATTAATTTTGTTTTTTTATCTAAAGGAAGGCTTATTGTAGAACCTAGTTACAATAACGTAGTCGAGGATACTGGCAATACGGTGTTAAAACGTATTTTCTTACATTAGCTCCACACAGGGGGCCCTGATGAAAATAATTCCCATCAGAGCAATCGTCATCTTTTGGGATGTTGTGTGTAAGGTCTTTTGAGGAAAGGAAGGAGATGAATTTCTGAGAAGGAAAAAGGTATGAGAGGTGGTTAGGAATCTGTGGGTCAGTTTCTCCAGGAGTGACGAACGTATAAATCCATTCCTCCCTGGTGAAAGTTGATGTTCCGAGAGAGTCCTGCTGAAGAGGTCAAAACGTCTTCCTTAAACACTCCCATCCGGCCTACCACGCAGATGCGTCCCCCATGACGCGGACAACCTCACTCCACGAACCCGAGCACCCTTGTTAAGTCACCAAACGGGACGAACCACTTGGGGTGACCTATGTCAGAAGTGTTGGTTATACAATAAATTGTTTCCCGGCAGCGGTACACCTCCAAAATTGAATATTCTTATGATCAAGAAAGTATCTATCGACATTATTGGTTATTAGTTGACTTTTGCTAGCACGAACGCAATCGGTAATGATGTTTGACAGTTGCCATCGACTAAATTCCTAAGTTTAGTGAGGCTTTCCACTCCCTCAAAAAAGTTATCAATGTGTCGATAAAAACCATTTTAAGAAGTTAAACCTCTAATCATGATTTGTTTTATTTACCCTCATAATACATAAATATTTGATTTTTGTTTGTTAAAGTTATCATGATTTACGTCTACTTAGATACAAACAATGACTATTAATATTTTCAATAATTACATGCATGGTAATTTTATATGTATGACCGTGATGTTTCAGTTAAAAAACGTATGTGCAAAAGAACTCTGAGGGTTTCATAACATGTCGACAAATATTTCACACTGAACGTGTGGAGTGTTAGAGAGATAAAAAAAGACAGTTACTAACGAGTAACGAGGTGTGGATTTGCTGAAAATTTTGAGACTGTTATAAGGATGAATTCCGTGTGGGTATTTTAATATTTTCTTTATTTTCTGTGTCGTAGAAGGGTAAGAAGTAATGCGCGTTAGAGGCAATCTAAATGGATAAAAACGTCACGGTTAGAAAAATTCTAAAATCAGAGGATCTTGTTTAGAAAGGTTGACAAAACAGGATTCTATGCCCTTACATATTTTATTCATTTGCCTGCCGAATTTACCAGGGACGTGAAGTATATCTACAATTTTACAGAACTAAAAAAATATTTATACCTTTACTATAATTTCAGATAAATCGTCTTAAAGATACTCTCCGACATATGGTGGTGTATATACATATAACATTTGCATTTGTTAATATGTAACATTAATGAGTAATATATAACATTTGCATTTGTTTAGTAAAAATGTTTTTTATATGTATACCTCACACTATGGTATCCCCACTTGGGGTATGTTGTGAAGCTGAAGGTAGTGGGAATGTGTAAGATACCTGGGAGAGGAAGGTGGGAAAGTACCTGGCTATTGTTACGTTGCAAAGTTATAAGAATAGGTTCCTTTATTTCTGTCGCGCGGGAAATAAGTGAATCGGGTCCCAGCACAAACTTGCCGCAACGCCCTCTGCCTTCCGTACGAGAGGCCGGCCGCCAAGCACCAGCCAGTCAGCACTGTCAGCAGTAGATCCCCCAGCTTGCAACATCTCGCGTCGTGAATAACGCGCCGGAGAGGCAAATTCTCCCGAGTTCGAAATGTTAACTTTCCCCGGTGTTTGTCGACGTACCAAACTGGAGCTAGCTGTAAGTACCATGCTGAATCTTACCCTGTGTGCATTTTAACTTCATCGCCCCTATAAAAAACGTATAGAGAGAGAGAGAGCCTTCCGCAATTAGACAAGTTTTAGGTAGCCTAAAGTAAATCCCCTGTTACCTTGAGCTGAGGCTGGCAATTACCGTGTTAACTATTGTATTCTCAGTGAATAAAACTATTTGTGCTATGAAACATGTGTTTTGATTGAGGAGAGAGGCTCGGCGATTGTGGGAGAGCAGAGGGAGAAGGACAGCGAACCACAGGCACTCGCCTTGAGGTAAGGAGAATCGTGTTTGTGCCGAATTGAGCTACCCGATTGGCAATTTGCATGTTCTTCCATCCGTAGAATTTACTCCTCGTGGCCATGCTTACACTGGCGCTTTAGCGTGGGGCCTAATTTTTTTTTCCTCTCCACGATCTCGCAGTCTCGTTCCTCAATCAACAATTGTAAACTTTATAATGTTATTATGTTTTGTCTTGTTTATTCCCAATTTGTCTAGCACATCCAACAAGAATCCCGTCGCGAACGTAACTGCGTATCATAATTTAAATTATTACGGGCCCGATTTCATCATTTACGAGTTGTCACTCGACAAAACATTATTACCGGTATTCCAACGCAAGGTGCCCAATCAAGAAAGTTGTCGCCGCGAATAATACAGTGATTACAAAGTGTCGGCCGATTAAATTTGCGATTTTCAAATACAAGTGAATAGTGGAAATGAACATAAATTTAAAAAAAAAGTTATTCAACAATTAAAATCCTGTACATGATAAACCAATTATCCGCTTGGTCCCGAAAGTGCTAAAATATTATACTGCAGCATGCTGGTCCATAATTATAGACATTTGCTGACGCCTAGGGAACAAGTGGAATAACTTCCTTCTGTCATTTGACAATTTTGGTATTTTTGACTCCTGCCGTTTGCTGAAACCGGGTAATGCTGAACCACATTCGACCGATGCAAAAAATACCTAATTCGCGTTGACGTGAATTCCTCGACAGGTGACATTACATCCTACCTTGTCAAAACGAAAGGAAATTCGCGTGTAAATACCAGAAAACTGGTGCTGCCTAAAATCAGACTATAAATAGTCACGTAAATAAAACCATGCCCCAAGACATTGTTGAATCCTCAAACAAATACTTCCACGAAAGCTTGTATAAAAAGAAACATATTTCTTTCTGTTTTCTGAAGAATCCCCCCTTCGGAAAGCTATAAGAAAAATTTAAAAACGTGTTCCCCTAAGGTGAACCCTTGTCCGATTATTTTTTATCTTCGGACTTCTCAAATTTTCAACCTTTTTTCGAAAACAACGGGATTTTTTCTTGAAAACGTGTTCCCCTAAGGTGAACCCTTGTCCGATTATTTTTTATCTTCGGACTTCGCAATTTTTCAACCTTTTTTCGAAAACAACTGGATTTTTTCTTGAAAACGTGTTCCCCTAAGGTGAACCCTTGTCCGATTATTTCTTATCTTCGGACTTTGCAATTTTCAACCTTTTTTCGAAAACAACTGGATTTTTTCTTGAAAACGTGTTCCCCTAAGGTGAACCCTTGTCCGATTATTTCTCATCTTCGGATTTGGAAAATTTTCGAACCTTTTTTCCAAAACACCTGGATTTTTTTTAAAAAACACATTATCTAAGGCAAACCCCAGCCCAAATTTTCAAATAATCCAAACACTTAGAAATACGTCCCCAGTGGTCAATCCCTGGCAAAATTTCTTTCCAATTGCGGATGAAGAGTCTAGTTCTCACTTTTTCCAACGTAAGGTCACACTGACACGACCCTATACACTATGGAAGTCCCTCAAGTCACGCTGGGTATAATTCCCCACATTTCTACGTCAAGAAAGGAAGAACTACTACAGGCCCTGAGAAATAGAAATATTTCCCACAGGAATAAATCCAAAAAATGCCTTATTCAATATGCTTCTTTCTACAACAGAAAATACATCAAGAGGTTACAATTTCAACCCTTTTTGTTCGTCACTAATGAGCGGCCTCTGGCATATGATTGTCACTCATCAGGACACTCGAACGAAAAAACCTTTCTAGCTTTGGCACAACTATAGCCAAATTCGGGGGAAAAATATAATTCTCCCTTTGTTGTTTTGTTTCATTTTTTTGTTTGTTCCTTTTTTTGTATAAATATCTCGTCATCATCAATCATTCGCCTCTAATTGCTGCCCCAGGTGTCAAACCTTGGAAACATCGTTTTTTTTCTAAGCATGCACACCTCTACCTGAAATTGATCACTTCGGAGAAAGGAATTCCCTGTGGCTTACTGCAAGTAGTCGGAGACTACGTGGCCAAGGCTTTGTGCATCGTCACAACTTGCAGCATCATATTTTCACCTCATCGTGTCATGCCTCGACACCCCTTCTTAATTTTAAAAAAATCTTTTGTGTACATTAAATGTCGGGTCCTCGCCAAAGTGCATCTAACCCTAATGTTATATTTAGTTAAATTAAGTAAGCAAACCTGTGTAAACCCACGGCGTATCAGACGTTTGCTACCCGTTCTAAGTTTTTTTTCTGTTTTTTAAGAAAATAGAATGGCGCTCAATAAAAAAAAAAAAACCCCAATTGCTCTAGTTTTCTCCAGAACTGGATATGACACACCATATTCTGGAAAGTATCGTTATAAAGAGACAACTTCGACTTGTCTCTTCATTAACAATAAATTTTGTACAACATTTCAGCAACATTGAGCTACCCTTGGTCGCAACTGCTCAAACTGAAATCTTGGGTTGTCTTGTTATGACTTATCACGTACAAAGTACGAGGTCCCAACAAGAAGCCAAGTCTCCAAGTGAACCACCCTGTGAATAGCCCATTCCATTATTGTAATTTTTGTAACACCAAAGTGTGTTCGTCACAGTCTGTTTAAGTAAGTAAAACCCAGATGGTCTTAAACACTCAAGTCGGACAGTTGTAAATAATTTTCCTTGTCAAGAGACAATTTTAAAAAGCGATAAGCGCATGTCTTGTATTGTTGCTACCATCGTACGTGTAAGCACAACTAAAAGTTGTACCATCACTGTACTATACTCTGTGCGTAACCAAAAGGGTTTGTACCACAAAAGATCTCTTTTGCGGTACGCTTAGATGAAATTCTTTAATTGTTGAAGTATAAAATCTTGGCCAGATCTTCAAATATGTTTTTGCCTTTGTGCAAGTCTTTGACGTATGCTAATATGGATTTATTATGCTACGGTATTGTTGTATTAAGTACATCAGTATGTCTCGCCGTCTGTATTGAATAGGTACCTTTATATGAACGTTAACCTTTTGTTGCCATCATAGGTGAGAACCTTATAAAATCTGCCGTCATAGATGGGAATCTCAGAATATCTACTAAATGCGATACGGGGAGTCCGTTATAATTACTCTATGGTTTTTGTCAGAAATGTCATAAATACCTAGTCTTTTGTACCTCCTTTCAATACTGGGCAACCCAATTGTAATTCGTTCATTGTTATCCGTGAAGACGTTATAAAAACTTACTTGTAAATCTTTGGATTTCACATCTTGTACGCTATACGTGAAGACGTTAAAATACTCACCATGAATCGTGCGAACGAAATAATATCAAACCTTTGTGTGTGAACTACGCAATGTAGTCCACACCCCCTTTTATTCATTAACAATGCCCGTGGACTTCCTGTCACAAGAACCCAGGAACTATCTACTATCTCAAAAGGACTAATCATACGCTTCACTCATGATTATTGGGCATCGTGTCGTGGGAGTTAAGTTGATGGACACAAAAAACACCTAACTCGTTGTCTGGGAGACGAACAAAGAAAAATTCCCAGGTTTGTGAGATTTGAGCAAGGGTCTGTCATTTCTCGCAAACAAGTAGGAGAATAAAACGACCTCTAATCTTCTACCCAATACACGTAGAGGATTAGACTCTTTTATGCCAGTGTATTTTTTTTTTGTCCTACACTACCAAAAATTATTGTAATGTACCAGGATTACTGCTGTAGACCTTGTTTCACCTCCACCCAGAGGTCGAATTTCGGAAATAGCCGAGTCCTCAGCAGTTTTCTTCGTTCAAATGTTCCCAATTGCTACCCTTCCCCTTCCTCGAAATTATCCGTGAATGGGGATATATGCGTTATGCACTTGGCGTTTCGTTTGTCAAATGGGACAATCTTCATACACGGATCCTTTCAACTTCCTACTCCCTTCCCACTTGTCATAACTTAATTGTACTCAATGTTTTGTTCTTCGAAAGTAAAAAAAATGCTACCGTATAGACGTGAGCATAGGTCATGGAAGACCAGCTTCTTTCGAACAGGGTATTTTGTTATACGTACAAACCCTCACCCACGTATTCTCGGAAATGTATTTAGTAAAAAAAAAAAAAAAAACTGAATGGGTTATACAGAACCTTCCTAGAATACGTACCCTTGTAATATGTATAAGTCATTAGTTGCATTTAGTTAACTCTCTCCGTCTCTCTCTATACGTCAAACAAATCCAACCTTTCTCAACATGCACACCTTGTTTCTCTCCAAACCTTTTCATCATTGGTCTACTAGGCAGGTAAACTTCAAGAATTTTGTTCTAATAATAATTTTTTTGCCGGATTAATAAGAAGACCAGCAGCTCTTTAACCTACCTACACCTGCGCCCTCTTCATGCTGCCTTCGCTACCGTCACGGAGGTCCCATGCCTTCAACCCCTGCGTACCAAAAGCACCCGACCGCATCTAACATAACCTAGTGAGAGTCAAGCGTGTAGTTGCGAATTGTATCATCACAGAAAACCGACGCTCAAACTAACCCGAGCATGCCAGCTCTAGGTTGGTTCCTGTTCCTGCTGCCACCGTGCAAATGTCTGTTGCCATTGTGCAAATGTTTCTGCTACATCATGCAAACGTTCCTGTTGCCACTGTGCAAATGTTTCTGCTACACCATGCAAACGTTCCTGTTGCCACTGTGCAAATGTTTCTGCTACATCATGCAAACGTTCCTGTTGCCACTGTGCAAATGTTTCTGCTACATCATGCAAACGTTCCTGTTGCCACTGTGCAAATGCCCTGCTACATCATGCAAATGTTCCTGTTGCCATTGTGCAAATGTTCCTGCTACATCACGCAAATGTTCCTGTTGCCATTGTGCAAATGCTTTGTTGCCATTGTGCAAATGTTCCTGTTGCCATTGTGCAAATGTTCCTGTTGCCACTGTGCAAATGTCTGTTGCCATTGTGCAAATGTTCCTGCTACATCATGCTAATGTTCCTGTTGCCATTGTGCAAATGCTCCTGTGCCCTTGCGCAAATAACAATACCAAAGATTGTTCACACAACAATCCCACTGCGTACAAAAACCAGTGTACCAACCACCAAATAACAACGGCTGTTATCTATGCAAACCACCACCTCTATAAAGGACCAACCACCAATTACGATTCCACTCTCCAGTACCTCAATGGTTTCGTACCAGCTCACCCACAGGATCCGGAAGCAGCTACCCTTTTTGACCTCTGTGACAGGTAGAACTCTCTCCACAACCAAGAAGCCTCATCCTGTGTTCTCTTCTTCGTGTTTTCTTTAAGGCCCTAGTGTTCCTTGAATGTAATCTCAAACGGGCCAGGTTACTGTGACAAAGTAACCTTGTAACTTCAGTGAAACGTTCAACCATCCCAGACATCCTACGCAAACCACGTTCCGCAAACAATAGCTCACAGACCAATGAAACAATTTTAGAGTTTTTTTTTTCTATCACTGCATAACCCTTGTACCTTTTTTCCAACAGGTCTTTGTTCTTCGCAACTGTATTTATGTATGTCACTGCCCTTTCATGTACATTTATAGATAATTCTTTGTTTTACCATGTATTATCTCTTTTGTTTTGGACTATAACTATTCTTCAGCTAGCAACTTTTTCTCTCTCTCTCCTTTTTCTTTTAAATGTTTTTTTTGCACAAGTGCTGTAAGGGTAAGAGGATTTATTAGCCCAACAGCTCCATTGCCACGTCGCTTTTATTGCGGCGAGGGGGGAAGTGTTACGTTGCAAAGTTATAAGAATAGGTTCCTTTATTTCTGTCGCGCGGGAAATAAGTGAATCGGGTCCCAGCACAAACTTGCCGCAACGCCCTCTGCCTTCCGTACGAGAGGCCGGCCGCCAAGCACCAGCCAGTCAGCAGTAGATCCCCCAGCTTGCAACATCTCGCGTCGTGAATAACGCGCCGGAGAGGCAAATTCTCCCGAGTTCGAAATGTTAACTTTCCCCGGTGTTTGTCGACGTACCAAACTGGAGCTAGCTGTAAGTACCATGCTGAATCTTACCCTGTGTGCATTTTAACTTCATCGCCCCTATAAAAAACGTATAGAGAGAGAGAGCCTTCCGCAATTAGACAAGTTTTAGGTAGCCTAAAGTAAATCCCCTGTTACCTTGAGCTGAGGCTGGCAATTACCGTGTTAACTATTGTATTCTCAGTGAATAAAACTATTTGTGCTATGAAACATGTGTTTTGATTGAGGAGAGAGGCTCGGTGATTGTGGGAGAGCAGAGGGAGAAGGACAGCGAACCATAGGCACTCGCCTTGAGGTAAGGAGAATCGTGTTTGTGCCGAATTGAGCTACCCGATTGGCAATTTGCATGTTCTTCCATCCGTAGAATTTACTCCTCGTGGCCATGCTTACACTATTCAGATCTGGTCATCAAACATTTCAAGCAACGTTTCAAAAGGTGGTCTTACACCAGGCGATACTAAGATAATCAACCATTCTGGAACGTGCCGCAAATATACTATTTATAAATGAAATAATTGTGAAATAACACAAATTAATTAAATAAAATTTATTTGCACGCCGGGATTCGATCCCGCGACCTTCGGATTGTGAGTCAGGAGCCTGACCTTACCATTATAAATTTAAACGGCCGGTGAACATTATAAAGTGCAAATATACCTAAATCTTGAGGCTAAATTTAAACGGTTTAATTCGACAGATATCAATTGAGGTGCTAGATGCTAATACCAAAATGCTAGGTGAAAATAATTATTTTAACCGTCGCACAGTGGCGGAAATTTGAGCGCTGGCGCGACGTTGGCCCCTGATCGGCATGTTCCCGAAATGATTTTTTTTACTAATATAGGTATTCTCAATTAACCACTAATATTAAAAAATTAATTCAAATAATATCCGAAGCTTACTTACTCCGCAATTAGTCACAGAACTGAGATGTGCGGGCGCGCATTTACGGTGCGGTAGAAATGTAGGTGAGTTTGAAGGTGTGCGGAAAGGTTGTTTGTGTATGTACTTATTATTCAATAAAAGTATTTTAAAAAATAACTTAAAATATTCTTCAAGATACGTGCTTTATTTTTATAACTAAATTAAAAAAATATATTAGCACCTTTGGGTACTTGCGGGGTCGGGGGGAACTGCGGGCTAGTGAATTGTAACATCCTTTTTGCAAACTACCTCGAAAAACTTTTTTGAAACTGTTGTTGAACACAAAAACATTCAAACATGTCCACTCTTATTTTGTTGCGTGTGGCTGTGGTAAAAAGGATAAATATTTTTAAAAATGGGCTTGGAAAAACTCAAAACATCCACAACGTTAACGCAATCAATGGTGTGATTCTAAATACATAGTTGGGTGTTAACAGATTCTTCAACAGATATTATTGACCTGCTACTGATCCTGTACATTTATCAAGAACATCCAAGAATTTAATTTAGTAGCTTTTGTGTATGTAGATCACCACAATATCATACTTGACAAACTTTTTTTTAATTATCTGCAAAGGAGGTCGTTTCGTCCGTTGCCAACAGATCGATTTCCACAACTAATGTACATACAAGCATTTAATATGGCGAGAAGTTTTGCTTGTATTTCAGTGGAGTCTTCAAGTATCTAGTGCAATTGATCCCGAAGCATCAACAAGAAAATCGGAGAACGAGCAGAGCTTCCCTTTACAGTTACGTCGTCAACATGAAACTTGTGAAACTCGTTTCTCCGAAGCTTTCTCATATTGAACGGGAAGCTTATTGAACGAGCTATGGACAATCCAAATGAAATAGGATTGCCCAAAGCTCGTTACATAAGCTGTACCTTGAAGGATAAACCACGGAGGTCCACTTTGGACTTTTGTTCAGGAGATTGATTGTTGTATTGATCAGTCAAGAGATTCAGATGTTTGAAACTCTACGAATTTTTTACTCAATGTAATAAGTAAGATCTGTTAATTTCATAATTTAATTCATTTTAGGTCGTAATTAGGACAAATATGTAAATTTATAAATATGAAAGAAACAAATTAACTCTCGTGTTTCATTATTTAATACATTCACGTCGAAGAACTAATCCTACAGATAAAACAGGGAAGTCCATTAACCTCCCAGGCTAATTTGTTCGATTTTCGAAACAAGTCATATAGGTCTCATATAAATCGTAGTGTTACCCTTACTATAATAAGTGGTGTTACAAAGAGAAAATATCACGCTTTATATTAAAAAATAAGATTTAATTGCAAAATTATTAAAATGTAAACCTTTATCAAACCAAAGTGTCCGACCGCAATTTGAAAAAAAATTAACTTTGGGAAGTTTTTATTAATTATTTTTACATGAAACGACAAAAAGGTGAGTTTACAAAAACATGTGTAATATGTTTGCCCAATAAAATATGTATGTGTTATTTTTTTTTCAGTTTTTATCAGTAATATTAGTTAGAAAAAACGTAAGATGAGCCATTTTTATGTTTAAAATGTATGTGTTTATTTCGAATTATAAAATTTGAAAGCGTTTCTTATATCACAAAATGTTTATTTCGAATTATAAAACTTCAAGCATTATTTTGAAATCATAAAATATTTAATTAAAAGAATCAAAGTTTCATTTGATCGAAAACTAATTTTACCAATTTGCAAGAAACCTTTCGCCAGGCCCCATCAAGGCCAATGAAATTGATTTTATGATCAAAAAAAAAATTCTACGTTTCAAAGTTTTCGATTAATTTTACCGGAAGTGAGAAAAAAAACCAGAGTGTGCAATTCACACGCGGTAGAAGTGAATCATTCAGAAAACTAATGGTGGCCATACACGTTAGGGTTTGCATGGTGGTTATGACCGTACATGCTTAACTGACAGGCAAACCCTAGTGTGTATGTTATAAAACTGTACAGTTATCCATGCGTGTACATGCAACCTAGCAAATATCAAAATAGATATTTTTTGCCGCTCGGTTATGCATGCGTGCATAACCGAGCGTGAGTGGAGCCCGCTCGCGTTTGCATGCACAGTTCTCAGTTTCCTATGTGCTGTGGCGATGGAAGGTGGTAAATAATTCTTTTGGCGTAAATCTCAGTTCATTCATCAAGTTTATATGAGAGAACTGTTTTCTTTTCAAAAGTCAGTGTTTACACCACTCAGTGCGATCTCTTCTTCTTTTCCTTGTCTTTGTTACAAGTACTAAGCCAATTACAGCTTTCACATCGTCGTCCTCCATTGTTGGCGATACAGTGCACAGCACATTAGGTAAATGTCCTTCAAAAACACTGTCACGTAGCTGCAACTATCTTTGACTGAGAGTTTATAGGAAATTGTACCTGCAAACCATAACGAGTATGTCCACCATTAAACTCGGTTATACCTGTCGGTTAAGCATGTACGGTCATAACCATCATGCAAACCCTAACGTGTATGTCCACCTTAAAGGAGACAAGAGTGAAGAGACTGCGAAGCATTTTTTTCATCAATGTGAAGGATGATTTTTTTTCATATTTTAGTCGTCGAATTCCAGTGCACCTTTTTCGATACAATTTGATATATATTTGGTCATCTTATTCGTATTTGTGGTTTCTTCTTCGGAGTCGCTAGATTTCGCTTTCTTTTGGCTGTTCATTTTGGAGTGGTTTGAAGATTGGATATTGATTTAAAAAAAAAAAAAAAAAATTGTTTCGTGCTTGGCTGAATGTCTACACAGGTTTGTCAGGGGGTTTATACCACTAGACTAAATTGCGTTGGACCGTGGATTTATCGTATTATATTGGAACCGAGTACCTGCGAATAAAATGATTATTTTATTGCTATCTCATTATCTCGCAGGCTAAATCCTAAAGATGTATGTTTTTGTCCTTTTTAGTGTCGCTCGCTTCCGGTTCATCGGGTTTCAAATCACAACGGTGCTAAAGAAGTTTTCACTTTAAAAATCTAGCTTACTTCGGACTCACGGACAAGCAACGTTTATTAGTCTGTCTCTTACCTGGTGGTTAAATTATTATGTACTAGCTTTTACCCGCGGCTTCGCTCGCATGGTATTAGTGGGAAATTACTGGCATAGTTGTTATTATTCTTGCTTTTTTGTCTAATAAAAAATAATTATTGCTTAATAGAAAATTTCCAAATTTGAGAATGACATTTCGCAAATAAAAATTCTATTTTAGAAAATATTTAAATTATAGAAAATTATTTTAAGTACCTACTCCCCTAATGTATTCTGATGATTTCGCCTCAAGTAGGAATTAGTATTTTATTCATATTTGAATCCAGAGTAACCTAAAGAAATAACAAAATGACAGCCCACATCAAATAATTACATAGCAACACTATACTTTTCGTCCTGACAATAAACATTTTTAGAGATAGGTAGATATTAACTATGACGCCAACAAAGCACTATTTTTAGTGTGTATTGCCTAATTTAAAAAAAAATTGTTTCCAAGGTAACAATTTGTTTGACGTTTGCAATAACTCGGGACAGAAAACGTATGAAAAATAATTGCATAACGCTACAGCTCATTCATAACGCCAGATCTTACCAATATTTATAGCCTATGTTACTCGCAAATAATGTAGCTTTCGATTAGTGAAAGAATTTTTAAATTCTATTCGGTGTTTATTGCGTGAAAGAATAACACTCATCCATACAAACTTTCTCCTTTATAATATCTATAAGATTAAGGCTCAGTTCCCGGCCCCAGTAAGAAGAAGATGGAGAGATATGAAATTACGAATGTTAGAAGAGCGCGCTAACATTTACAGCGATAAAATTGATGCAAAAATCATGAAAATCTTTAATAAAACACGACTCGTTAAAAATAGAGCAAAAATCTCGCAATAATTGTCTTTAATTTTATTTAAAGAAACGCTGTGAATTTTTTCAAACATATAACTTTTAAAGTAACCGAAACAAACGTGTTTATAATCATTTTTGGAGCGTACTATGCGATTTTTTTCTATCGAGGGAATTTTATGTAATTTGCGTTTCGGCGCGACAAATGTCTAGATATTATCTTCAAGAATAACACATATTTTTTTAAGAGCTTAAAAACGTCAAATGTTTAAGGAAGGTTTGCAAGAAATCGTTTGAAATTCGGAGAACCGCCTCCTTAACATTCTCTTGCTACGTAACGTAGATAACCATTTGGCTCTGGAAAAATCCAAAATAACAAAAGTACTGCGTGCCAGGTCGATAGGTAAGTTGACAAAACTGAATTCTGTAACTTTATATTATTTCCTCCTTAGCCCTTCTCATAACCAGTATATAAAGTGGGATTTTGTTATTTTTATTTTTTCAAAGAAAATACCTTAGAACCTTTTAGGCGCAACTTATCTTTAGTGATAACGTTTTCAATGTTTATTTTTAGTATCAACGGAGAAAAATTCTTTTTGCCAATTTTTCACTCACAAAATGAAACGTAGGCCTCTAGGATTTTGTCTCATTTTGTGTTTGAGTTTTTTTTCCGTATTTAAATACTTATGTAAACTTTTTTGGCAGTAATTCTCCGCAACTAACCCGTTCCAAATATATGCAAATATAATTATTACGTTGAAGAATCTTATCAAAATTCTGTCCAAAATGTGATTTTTCAATAATGGACCCATTCATTGACCTCAGAAATATTTAACTATTTTCAGTCTGCGGAAGCCATTAAAATGTATAAAGATATTTTAAAATTTATTATTAAATCACTAGATGGGGTACTCGGCTTCGCTGGAATTGATATGAGATTGAACTGACGTTCGAAACCACGTTGGATCTTGCTTTATGTACCTCCACCAATGGATAGCCTAACCCATACAAAAAAGGCTTCGAATGGTCCACATGTTCCAGAACTCTACTGTAATATTCCACAATGATTTGGTATGTTCCGAGATGTTCCCGAACGTTCCAGATTATTCCCGAACATTCCAGAATGTTCAGGTATGTTCTGGAATATTGTGGAATGCTCTCGAATACTCTCAAATATTCTGGACTGTTCCGTAAATTTCCAGAGGGCGAAACTTCCAGCCCTTCCAACCCCAACATCATTCTTTTGAGTTTAGAGGAATCAGCTTACTATACATATCTACTTTCACTTGGGCTTGAGCTTTGCTGATTCCTCTAAAGAATTATGAAAGAATTATTCAATTATGTAATCTCGAACTAGGTAGACACCTACCTTTGTTTAGGTATGTGCCCACATTGTTTTTTCAAATATAAAGAACGTTCCTAATCTGAGCTGAGCAAGTACAGGGTGTCCCACCCCTCGTCTATATACAGTTATACAGTTAAACAGTAAGTATAGCTTGGTACCTTAGCCTTACCCCTCGACCACGGAGGCCGTCAAAACCTAATCCACTTAAGTGTGAAGGAAGTGCCTAATCTGGAAGATTCAAGCCGTAACCTGTAAGACATTGTGTCCCGGGAGAATTGTGCCGGCAAATGTTAATTAGCCGTGCCTCAAAAGCAAGCGCTTTCAACTAAATGAGTAGCAAAACAAGTACGTACAAGAATGAACGTTTTGCTTTTATTTTATTTCGAAACTGAGGGGGAGTCTGCTCCATCCGAGTATATTTTTCAATTCGTTTTTTTAAATAAAATTTATTTTCGGTCATAAAACTTTTTTTACGTGTTAAGGAAGGTACATTTAAATCAGAAAAAACATTACCTACTGAAAATTTGATTTTAATATCTTTACATATAGATACAACAGCCGCCAGCAAAGAGTGCAACCAAATCGGCTGAAATCCTGGAGTCCTTGGAAATTATTTGAAACATGCAATTCAAAAAAAAAGTAGTATGAAAGCATTTTTTTCAGATGGTCAAAATATTTTCGCTTTACAATAAAATGCAAATATTTGGAATATTTTTGTACACATTCAAAAACTAAAAACTGTTTTCGAAAGGTGATGAAATACGCTTTCAAATTATATAATTCGAAATACACATATATTTTTTTAAAAAATTTCAAAATGTCTCACCTTACGTTTTTTCTATCTAAAGTTACTGATAATAAAAAATAACCGTGGCACCAGTGCTGCCGAAACGGCTCGAAGGATTAATGATGTGTATGGCGACTGTGCGGCAAAAGAAAACACAGTGCGTTTTTGGTTCCGACGTTTTTGTTCTGGAAATTTTGACCTGCAGAACAAGCCCCGTGGACGGCCGGAGACCAAAGTTGATAATGAAGAATTGAAGGCTATTGTGGAAGCGGATCCATCGCAAACCACGTCCGAGTTAGCTGCAGGCTGCGGCGTTAGTGATACAACTGTTTTAATCCACTTGAAGCAAATTGGGAAGGTGAAAAAGCTTGAAAGGTAGGTACCTCACGAATTGATGTACCCACCTTGCAAGGAATTGAAGTACCACACACTGCACAACAGACGGCTACCAAATTAGAGGAGCTTCAATTGGAATGTCTAGTACTCTCCGGACCTTTCCCCAACAGATTACCATTTTTTTTCGAAATTTGGATAACTTCTTGCAAGGGAAAAAATTCAACTCCGATGGGGCAGTCCAAACCGCCTTCAAAGATTTTATTATCCGAATGGTTTTTTTAGTAAAGGGATCGATGAACTACCTATGAGATGGTAAATAAATATATTATATTTTTAAAAAAGTCGACTTTATGTTCCTCCCATACAAAACGCCAATTTCATATGTCAGGACCTAATATTTATATATATATTTTTTAAAGAAAGACAAACATTCCCCGGTTACAAATAACTGATAATATTTGATAATCTCCTACTACTATCACAGTAAGCCGAAAATGTTGCTTGAGTGGTGATGGAGGACTTAGCCAGCCGAGGAATCGAACACGGAACGCCTAGGTGGAACAAAACGCGATCCCCACTCAACCGGTCATATATAATGAAGAATAAAGATAAGGATTGGTAACGGTAGTATTTTG
Source organism: Limnephilus lunatus (assembly GCA_917563855.2). Classification (NCBI taxonomy): domain Eukaryota; kingdom Metazoa; phylum Arthropoda; class Insecta; order Trichoptera; family Limnephilidae; genus Limnephilus; species Limnephilus lunatus. The sequence goes on from OU830601.1 coordinate 50,914,650, forward strand.
ATAATTTTGATTAAATAAGTAGTGTACAAAGTAATTTGTTTTCATATGATGAAATAAGAGTAAAGTGGAAGTGTTTGTGCACGCTTGGTCTAATGTTCACATAACTACTAGGAGGTATTTAATCTCAAACAAATAATAATTATTTCATAGTCTATTGATAATAGTTCTTAGAGCTAAAGTGATTCTACTGAATTTAGTTTCTAATCAGTTAATTCATTTTCCTATTCGTAAGACTTAAGTCAAGTATACTTGGATTGCGGTGAAGATTTAACTGAATTGTGGCTTTGGTGGCATTAGCTACCTTCGTCCTACGTGAATTCCCTTTAGTCTAATTTTACAAAGTGGTGGGGATAACCTCTTGAAATAGTACAGTCTATTAATTAATCTCATTGCTACGGGAATCTGATAGCTATTCATTATACCTCCTGGTGCGTGTAAAGGCGCAATTCCACTGAGGCAACACTGAACGACGAGAGGCATTTTTTTTTAAATTAACTCCACACAGGGAAATAATTTCCCTCAGGGCCTATTTCATCTTTGAAGATGCTTTGTGAAAGGTCTTTTTGAGGAGAGGAAGGAAGGGTTTGAAGAGACCCATGTTGTAGGAGGGAGGAAACACAGAGGCCGGCAAATCGTTCCATAGCCGAGCTTTTGGACACAAGAACCAGTCGAAGAAGCGACCATTTCCCTATATGACAAATGTCAACCGTGTATAATATGTTGGGCACGCGTTTGGCGTGTTTCCCGACTATGTATCGGTGCCGAAGGAATCAATGACTCTATTTCCTCGGAGCATCTTCCATTGAAATACCGCTAGAACAAGGATAGCATTCCCACCCGACGCCTGTGCTCCAAAGATTGGAAACCGTTTGTTAAGTTAAGTTAATGGCCTATTTCATCTTTGAAGATGCTGTGTGAAGGTCTTTATGAGGAGAGGGAGGAATGAACATATATATAGACCCACGCTGTAGGAGGGACGAAATACAGAGGCCACCAAATTGTTCCACAGCCGAGCTGTTGAACTCAAGAAAGAGTCGTAGAGACGATCCTTTCTCATGTGACAAATTTCAAGTGTACATTCATATACGAGTATGATTGTCGTAGCCAACTGAATAAATTAAAGTACAAAAATTCATGGAAAAATATATTTTGACCAAAAATTTGGTTTACTTTTATTTTTTTTCCATTATACAATACATATTACATATACTCCAATTTACAATAAAAATGTCTTATTAAACAATAAAAATATTCAGATGAAATAAATAGTAACACCACGTATACAATCGTAATAAATGTATTTTTTGCAATTCAGGACTGGATGGCAATGAGAACACAGTTATCCTTTTAAGTTTATTAGACACTTGGGCCCTTCTTCCACAGGATACGCAAGTATCCAATACTGATGTGTATTCACGTCGCAAACGACTTATTGTTGCACAGTCCTTACACGTATGCTACTGAAATCACGAAACCTGCTTCGCTCTAAGCATCTAACTGCTTTCAGAACTGTTAAAAAGGTGAAGGCTACCGACATCTGTGGTCGATTAATTCAAATTACTATGTTTAACCAAAATGGTGTGAGCTCTTGCTTATGGATGTTATCAGGTTATTGGTCGATATTGTAGGTTTTCGTTTTATCTTTCTAGTCAGTTCTCCCTCCAGTGAGAATGACTTGGTTGTTTACAAGGATGGAATTTACTCTTTAAAAAGGCTCGCATCATGTGTTTTATGTTCTTTCTCTACAATAAATTCAATATTAAACACGCTCATAAGTCAGAGCTAGTGTAGCAGTTATTATTCTCACCGTTTCTTATAAAACTTATCCATGTTCAATAGTTGAAATAAAAGTGAAAGTTTGTGAATAGAACGAGATTTTATTTAAAAGGATCACTCCAGATTTAAACATTTGATCCTTCCACCGGATTACAATCAGGAGATTGTATATAAAAAAAAAACAAAGAACCAGCAGCCAAAAGATACAAAATTGATTGAACCTGGAAATCATTAAGGAAAGTGGACCACATCGCAATTCTGAGATAAGTATTCAGTGCCTTCCTATCACATCTATCTTATTTTTATTCAGGCCTCATGTATTTAAACGAGATTAATCTTAAATAGAGTCAATATTATAAATAAAATCACTACCCACTTGAGAATAAAAATATAATATTATTTGAATAGTGTTCTCAAATAGTATTGTCAAGATTGTCGTGGTATTCTTTCAAACGGGTGCTTTGCTCAAATAAAATAATTGTCAAGCGATATTAACAAAATAGAATCAAAAATGGAAAATATAAAATCATTAATAAGCAAACGTGGCGTGATAAAGGGAAAATTGACTAGGTTCGCAGATTCATTAAATGCATTGTCGGTAAATGAAATTAAAGTAAGATATGATCGGGTGAAATCATTGCTAGATGAATTCGAAGCAGTTCAACAGAAAATTGAAATGTTACCGGATTCAGACAAAATTTAAAATTATAGTCAACGAGAAGCTTTCGATAACCAATATTTCTCAGTTTTGGCAACGGCTAAAGCCGCGATCGAATCCGTCGATCAAAGTGAGGTGGAAATAAAACTACCCACCCTTCAATTGCGGGAATTTCATGGAGATCAGAAAAATTGGGTTAATTTCGTCGAAACCTTCAAGACTTTAGTCCATAATAACAGTAATTCAAGCAATGTGCAAAAATTCTTTTACTTGCAATCCACCTTAAAGGGAAACGCATTGAAGATAATTGCTAATCTAGAAGTTTCGGAATTAAATTACCTTTCCGCTTGGGAATTGTTAAATGAACGATATGCAAATTTAAGAACTACCGCGCATAAACACATCCAATCTCTATTTCAATTAAAAGATATGAAACAAGAAGAGCCTGTAGCATTGAGGTATTTAATTGATGAAACAAACGTTAGTTTAAAGGCATTACAAAATATCGGGGTCAAGGTAGATCAATGGGATCCGTTGATTATTTATATAATATCAAATAAATTAGACGCAGCTACCCGAAAAAATTGGGAGCAATATACATTGCAAGACGAATTACCTACGTTAAAGGAATTCTTAAAATGTTTATCTGCTAGAGCACAAGTATTGGAACTTATAAACGCTTCTGAGAAAAAAATTTCTAGCTTACATAAAACACAAATAAGCAACAATAATTACAAAAAAATTCATCAGTATTTTTAGCGGTAAAGGCTAACAACTGCATTTATTGTAACGAGAAAGGTCACCAAATTTATTATTGCAAAAAATTTATAAAATTAAAATTACATGAGAGGATTGATGCTACGAAATCAATCCAAGCATGTTTTAAATGTTTAAAGGTGGGTCACCATGCACAGAGTTGCAAGGCAAACCTTTCTTGCAGGCGTTGTGGCAAAGATAACCACAACACCTTGCTACACAATTAGGTACCTCTGCGGGAGGCCTCCAATAGGGATGCTGATAACGAGGTTTCATTATCGAATTTTTCTGCATCGGATAAAGCAAAAAAAATAATATTATTGTCAACTGCCAACATAGGAGTTGTGGGTAGTAAGAATAAGATTTTTAAAGCCCGCATTCTGATTGATTCAGGGGCCCAGTCAAATTTTATGAGAGCTGAATTTGCTAATAAATTAAATTTACCATGTGAATTGATAAACAAACCCGTCTCTGGGATCCATAATAATATCACACACATAAAAAAGGGAATTTCAGTGAAGATGACTTCGCTTAATACTGATTATAATCGCGAAATATCATGTCTGATTTTACAGGAGATTACAACAAACTTACCACAAGTGACAATGGAGAAAAAAGACTTCAAGCTACCACGAGGATTGGAGCTAGCTGACCCGAACTTCAATATAGCTGCACCCATCGACATCCTGTTGGGCGCGGAAAGTTTTTGGGAAATCCTAACCAACGATAGGTTGAAACTCGAGTCGGGACCAACACTTCAACGTACGCAACTGGGATGGATCATATCAGGACCGATCAACATGTACTCCAAGCAAAGGCCTGTATCAGATTTTTGTAGTTTATCTATAAATAAAATAAGTCATCAAATAGAAAAATTTTGGAAATTGGAGGAGATTAATCCCACTAAGATTCTAAATCATGAAGAAAAGGCTTGTGAAGCCAGTTTTGCTAGTACTCATACCAGACAAGACGACGGTAGATACGTAGTAAGTTTACCGCGTCGGGCATGCATTGATCAGCTGGGAAGTTCATTGCTCACTGCTGAAAAAAGATTTAAAAATTTAGAAAGAAAATTTGTGTCAAATCCCGAATTGAAGACACAATATATACAATTCATGCGTGAATATGAGGAATTGGGTCATATGGAGGTGTGTGACCAGTCAAAGGGGGATCTTGAATCCTATTTTTTACCTCATCACGCTGTAATAAAAGAATCAAGCACTACTACTAAAGTGAGGGTCGTTTTTGACGGCTCCGCCAAAACTTCAAATGGAATTTCTCTCAATGACGCCTTGATGACAGGACCAGTTATACAAAAAGACTTATAAATAATACACAATAATAAAAAAAATATAAAAAAAATACACCCAACTATTGCATTTCAGGAAACATCAAGTGGTCCTGACGGCCGACATCGAGAAGATGTACCGCCAGATTAACGTGTGTGAAGCGGACCGTGACCTGCAGAAGATAGTATGGCGCGAGTCGCCGCAGGAGGTGCTCAAGCATTACCGTCTGAAGACAGTCACATATGGTCTGGGGCCTTCCTCCTTCTTAGCCACTAGAAGTCTACGGCAAATTGGTATGGATAATAATATAAATTTTCCTAGAGCTAGTCAGGTCATAGAAAATGACTTCTATATGGATGACTTGTTAACCAGAGAAGATGACATGGAATCCTGTAGAGAGTTAAAAGAGCAATTAATCAGCATCTTTTTGTCTGCGGGGATGACCTTGAGGAAATGGAGGTCCAATGTCTTGGAGTTATCAGCCGAGTCGGGCCAAGCTAAGATTGCCGAATCAGGCAACTCTGAAAAAATTATTACTGACAATCCAAAGACTGATATACTTTCAAGAGGAACCACCACAGATAAATTGATAAATTCTGCAATATGGTGGAATGGACCAAGTTGGTTGACCGAAGGAGTCAACGCTTGGCCTATATCAAATATTTCGTGTTCAAACCCTCCGGAACTCAAAAGCAAAAATATTCTATTATCCACAGATGTTCAAGAATGGGAGATATTTAAAAAATTCTCATAATTTATTAAATTGAAAAGAGTTACTGCATATGTATTGCGATTTGTCAATAACTGCAGAAGTGTTAAAGGTAGAATTTCAGGCAATTTAAGTGTAGCTGAATTGGAATCAAGCTTGAAATGTCTACTGAGATCAGCTCAAATACACGCCTTTCAAAAGGAATTGAAGGAATTAAAAAACCATGGCATCGTCAACAGAAAAAGTAATTTAAAATCTCTTCATCCCTTCTTACATGATGGTCTAATATATGTGGGCGGTAGGCTGAATTTAGCTACACAGTTATCGTACCAACAAAAACACCCAATTATCCTGCCAGCTAAACATAAGCTAACTGAATTGATAATACGTCACTACCATTATGTAAACTTACACGCAGGACCTCAAGCTCTGTTAGCTGAAATACGACTAAAATTTTGGCCTATCTTTGGGAAAAATACTATTAAAAAGATATTACATAAATGTATTGTGTGTTTTAGATGTCGTCCCCGAACCGGTCATCAAATCATGGGAAATCTGCCACCCGAAAGAATTACGCCGAGTCGTCCGTTCGCAATCACCGGAATCGATTATGCCGGACCAATTCCAATTAAAAGTGGGACGCTGAGAAAGGCTTCCCTCGTGAAATCGTATTTATGTATCTTTATTTGCTTTTCAACCAAGGCTGTTCACTTGGAATTAGTTTCGGATTTATCTAGCAATGCTTTTTTGAACAGTTTAAAAAGGTTTATCTCCCGTAGGGGACAACCTGAAAAGATCTTTTCCGACAATGCTAGTAACTTTAGGGGGGCTTGCAGCAAGCTCAAAGAGCTGTACACCAGTTTGAGGGAAAACAACGACAAGATTCAAAATTATTTAGTGAACAGAGGTATTGAGTGGAAGTTCATAACCCCTCGAGCCCCTAATCAGGGAGGTTTGTGGGAAGCAGCAGTTAAGTCAGCAAAGTTCCATTTGTATATAATCACTAATAATTCTTCATTAACCTTTGAACTCTTGTATACCTTAATTTGTCAGATTGAGGCCTGTCTGAACTCTCGTCCATTAACTTCCTTGTCCGATGACATCCATGATTACCAACCACTCACACCAAACCATTTCCTTATAGGCACTGAATCCTCTATCATTCCAGAGAGAGACGTCCGGGCGATACCAGACAACAGGCTAACTCAATATCAGAGGATCAGTTCGCTAATTCAATTTTTTTGGTCTAGATGGAAGCAAGATTACCTGATGGAACTGCAAAAGAGGACTAAATGGCAGACCAGCACTCAACGGGCACTGCAAAAAGACGATCTGGTGATCTTAAAGGAAGACCATTTACCTCCACCTTTATGGAAAATGGCCCGAATTCTGCATACACATCCTGGAGCGGATGGAGTAGTACGAGTTGTTACCCTAAAAACACCTCAAGAAATCTTTGTGAGGCCCATCATAAAGATATGTCTGATTCCCCTGGAGTCAGATACTAAACCTGTAATTGACATCCCGGACCTTACCAAGGATTGATGATGTACCTTACACTATGGTACTTATCTTCTCGACTCCACCTTGGATGGATCAAGCAGAAGACTTGAGAAGAAAGAAGAAAAAATAACAATAATTGTGTTGTGTTCAGTGTAAACAAAATTATTTTGTGTTATTGGACCATTTAAATATGTAAAATTTAGAATGTACACGTGTGTAATTTTGTCATTTGAATTTTTTAGTTTTTTAATAGGATTAATAATTTTTAGTTATTTTTAGTTAATTAATAGAGTAATTCAACAGCATTTATACAGTTAAATTATTAGTTTAGTGTAGGATATAAAAAAAAGGTTTTTAGTTAATTCATGCAATTTTGAATTATTTTGTTAGTATTTTTGTGGTATAGGTACTTAGATTAAGGATTTTTTGGTTTATTTTGTTTGTTTTATAGTTTATTTAAATAGATTATGATTCCAAAATTTTGATAAAATTTGTGAATCCTGCCCCGGGCAATATGTTAAAAAAGTGAAGGCTACCGACATCTGTGGTCGATTAATTCAAATTACTATGTTTAACCAAAATGGTGTGAGCCCTTGCTTATGGATGTTATCAGGTTATTGGTCGATATTGTAGATTTTCGTTTTATCTTTCTAGTCAGTTCTCCCTCCAGTGAGAATGACTTGGTTGTTTACAAGGATGGAATTTACTCTTTAAAAAGGCTCGCATCCTGTGTTTTATGTTCTTTCTCTACAATAAATTCAATATCAAACACGCTCATAAGTCAGAGCTAGTGTAGCAGTTATTATTCTCACCGTTTCTTATAAAACTTATCCATGTTCAATAGTTGAAATAAAAGTGAAAGTTTGTGAATAGAACGAGATTTTATTTAAAAGGATCACTCCAGATTTAAACAAGAACTTCACACACAACTGGTCTAGCTGTTATTTTGTGTTGTCTGTTTTGTTCCTGGCTTTGATAAAGCACATGCATTGTTTCAAAATCACTGACACAAGTGATGAGAATGCTCTCATTTTTTCTAGACTATCATGTTTCAATTTGGGAGGCGGTTATGGGTACCGCCGCCCGGGAACCATTTATTGGATAAAAACACTTCTGCCATAGATCACACCAAGTGGTTTGCTACGTTTGGTGACATCAGGGATGACCTCATATCTTTTTCCATCCCGAACTTCCTATCCCTTCCTTCCTTAAAATGACCCTCCACACAGCATCCCCTAAGATGGCATAGGCCCTGAGGGAAATTATTTACCTCCTCCTATAGGGCCTCCTGTCGGGAGCTAATGCAAAAAAATGTTTATGAAGTGCTCATCATATTTAAAGACCCGACAACGCGACGTGAGTGGTAACAAATTCACCCGCCTGATCGCGGTAGACTTGCGTCAATGACGAGTTTACAAAATGTCGGCAAAGTGTGCATGTGTACGAAACTCTACGCAGATGTGTGGCAGTAGTCGCCAAGATACTTGAATCTTTGAGTTATCGGATACTCTCGTATTGCGTATCCCTGTCGAAAGAAGGGCTTTAGAAATCCTTGGATACGATACGCAACACAACACACAACGCACCCATCATTCTAATTTCCATAAACATTATTTGTGTTGAAGGTAAAGGTAAAATTTGCTTATTCACATACCACGCGAAGGAAAAGGAGACCTAACATAATAATATTCGGCATTTCCATAGGTGATACATCACCGCTCAATCGAGCCTCGGTGACATGTACGAGTAACTCCATCAATCAATCAGCAATATCTTTTTTGGTCGCTGAAGGAGAAATTTCCCGCCTCTTTTCTGCCACCCTTGTGGTCCGAATAACTTCCCATTGTTGTAATGGTCGGATTCCTCTCACTAACCGTGCGGATGTCGCAACTGAATAATCCGGGTAAAGTGCTTCGTTTTTGTGAAGATTGTTGTAAAAAAATAACATTGCGATGACGAAAGAAAATACAAGATCAGTTTCTGAAGACTATTTTTTTGTATATTGCAGGAAAATTAATTAATGGATGAATAACTGGGAAACAAACTTTTATGTGCTTCAGTGCTTATTTTGGTTTGATGGTGAATGTAAAAAAGTCCAAATCATGGCACCTGGAAGAGAGGATTCGAAAACTATTGTGAACGGTGAATCCTTGAAATAAGTTAATGCGTTTGTTTATTTGGAAACATGTTTTCGAGTGACGTGGACGCAGATAATGATTTTAAGACGAATATAGCATTAGTCGCTAATTTGTCCAGTCAAAGAATGGCCCAAAAAGAGGTGTAGAGTGCGTGAGCAGGTAACTAAGCAATTCCTTCAGAAACTTGTTCAGGTTGCTTAGGATGTGAGCATGCCAAAAGTCGTGACATCTAGGTGGTGAGCCAGGTCCCAATTTATAGGTTGTAATGGGGTGTCACTCTTGGCTTTTGACTCCAATTGTGATGAACCCTACCTAGCTGATTTACTTTTCTAAGCTTCTACCTCGTAATTTAAATCTCGTAGCTCCTGTCTCGTAGCCACGCTCATAATTCTACCCTTATGTCCTACTGATCACACCACTAGGTATGATGGCCTGACTCAACCCTCCTTTCGGTTTATTTCTACCTTAGGCTCGTGATTTCTAAACCCCTATACCTTATAATCTAGCTAAACCTACCCTATCTTCTTAAATCCCTGCGATTTTCTCACAGTAATCAAGATTTAAGATTTTTGTTCACATTATTTCTATAATCTGCGTTGTGTAATTTTTTTGTTTTAGATTTTACATCTGTTTGCATACTTAATATGCACACATATGTAGAGAAGATAATGTATTACGTGTGGTAACCCATAGATTCTTTTAGAGAAAGGGTGAGAATTTTCCGATCAATTTATTTATTATTATTTTAGAATATTTAACCGAGTTTGATAAACTACCCCCGCCCTAAACCTTGTGTCTATTTGATTTCCATAGGAATTTAGTGTGTTTATTTAATTCTTCCTATCACCGCTGATACATCGATAACATAAACAACAGTTAATAAATTAAACATTTCAAGGAAGCAAACCTTACCTTAGGATGATCGAACTCGAAGGTCCAGTTTTCTCAATTGAAGTCCTTGTCTGCAACTTCTCCTAACATAATGTGTTTGTAGTCATAGTTAGTGCTATTGGTTAGTATTCGCAAAATTGTTGAAAGAGCAGGAATGGAGGGATATGGGGAGGGGATAATATGTTTGCTTAAAAAGTCGGCACCTCCGCTAACCAAGTGAAAACCGATGAACAACAATTTCAAACCGGATTCTCCCAAGTACGTTTGCTAAGCTTATCCTTAAGTCCGAGTTTTACTCTCTTCGACGAGCGTCTCTTGTTACGAAAGGGACTCTTCACGCCAGATGGGGGAATACCAAGTCTTCATGCCGTTTTTCTGCCTCACTCCGACTTCCATCTCCGCCGGATTGAATTTAACTCTACTGAGTCTAGAAGGGGTATTTCATGTCTTCCCTTATCATGCCTCTATCCGTTAAATGTGGCGTAAGCTTGTGACGGGCAGATCCTTCCTCCCACGTAACCGACCCAGCGTTACATTCCACCTCTGACTAGCTGACATAAAACTCACCTCGTGAACCTTATGTTTGCTTTCAGGTTCGACAAGACTCACGGTATGCAAATAACCTGTGGCTTTAATGCCGCGTCAGCGTACTGTCCGCATACGTCCTTCCTCTTCTCCGCATGCCCACCTCGACAATACCGCCACAAGATCAAAGCCGTCCGTTCGAGAAAGGTTGACACTTACATTTCCAGATGGCTCATACCTACATACAGAAGCCTTGAAGTTTACGTTCGAAGACAAGTTAGGATTCAGGACTGTATGAGTATTTGAACACCAGTGTTGTTTAAATGAGGTCACTAGCTCCTCGTGTGTTAGGTATTTAGGATAATGGGTATTTATGGGTTCTTGGATACCTACTTCCTATAAGAAAGATTTTAAAATGAGATAAATCAAGTCGTTTAGAATTGAGTGAATTTAAGCGTCAATGTCGCCTTCACATATTGACCGCAGATTTCATCTCAAGCTATAATTGATAAACTTGTCCCTGACGTTAAGTTTTGTTTTGTTTATTCGTTAATGAATTTAGGTGACTGGGTCAATGGATGGCCTTGAACTCAAATCGAAATTTTGGTACACTATCGAAGGTCATATAACCATACCCTAATCGTGCTAGTGAAAAGAAACGATAGGTATTTATCTTACAAATACGCTAAGATACCAAAATTGATTTAGTGATGCGTTTCTATCTAATTATGTGTTAAGTATTTGTTTAGCAACATTTCATTCTGTATGGGAGGTGTGACATGCGAATGCTAATAAATTGGTTAGTTATTTATTTACCCTTACTTGGCGTTACGTCCATCAGTGTCAGGATATCCACAGGAACCTGTAAAAGCCTAAATATTGTAAGGACTCACCAAGCTCTAATGTCTTAATTTCAGCTCCACCGGGTTACTATCATCGGCGAGAAACTTATTAGAGCATCCATACTACCTGTGTAACTACTCATCTCCTTCCTTTCTCCTTTGAATAGATCTCTGATGTAAAAATCCTCACGTTTTCCTTTAATATCTGCCGTTATTATTGAAGAAGAACGATCCTATCTAATTATGTTAAGTATTTTCCAGATTTCGGATCAATTATTATTATTGCGTTGTCACCTAACGATAATTAATATCTCGTAATAAAATTTCCAACTTTCGACCTAAACGTAAATTTTTTATTAAATGAAACTTATTAGACTGTAATTTTCTTTATATAACCTCGGACTAAATAACTCTATTTTAACCTTCATAGTACAAATTTAAAGCAATTCAAACACACTATATTAAACTCCTCCCGCATTGAATTTGTAATTAATTAATTAATTATTAGATTTTATTGAATCGGAAATTATTGCAAACACTGATTTTAGATTTATTATAAGATCATACACTCCGTTAATTGCACGATTAACCCTATCCGGGCACTTCACTCCCTGTTTTATCAAAGCATAAAACTGATTGTAGACTCTATTTTACCACTGAGTTTTTTTTTATAAGTATAAACTGACTTTATTTTTCCACTGTATTTTTAAAGTATAAAAACTGATTCTAGACTCTATTAATTAATTACCAGGGTAATTCTCACGACGTGCGCGACGTTTTAATCAACCTTCCCAGTTGTCGAAGGACCCCCTTTTTTATTTTAATGATAAGTTGAATTTATAAATAGATATATTATTATTCAATGCTGTTAAAAATTCTTTAAACACTGTTGATTTTCTTTAAATTCGCTACACTATATAAACTTTTTTATTTTAATGACAAGTTGAATTTATTGTAAAACTATATAAAACACTTTATTTAATTTTCAACACTCCACAGATTTAATCACGACCGTAATTTTTATAAGTCCCAGAATTCCCACTCCGAATTTTCTAAGTCTCAAAATTTTACAACACTTAAGAAATTTTCAACTAATAACCGTTTTAGACGCCACGTCACGTAACTTCCACGTTTTAACCCGACGATTGGTCCCCGACGACTCCTTCCCGACAGCTAACACCGAAAACTGACCTCGATTCTTCTAAGTCCTCAGTTTTATATGTACCTCCAGGATTAGAACATCTTAATTACGCGTTCATTGATTTTCTAATTCAAACTCTAACAACTCGAGATTTCATATATCAATTCTGTTATATTCGTATCAACGTGTTAAGTCCGGCCCCTTTGATTTTAGAAATCTTCCGTCTCTTACGTAAATTGTTCCAGTGTCGAACCTACCATTATGTCAAATTTTGCCCCGTCGTTCCTTTGTCTTCAGGTCTTACAAATTTAACTAAAATATCATGATTTTCGTGTCCTTTTTTCTCTCAATATATAATAGGTACGTCTTCAATAAACTGTATGTAATTCTCAATTTGGTTTATCGTTACCAGAACACGAACAAACTCATGTCGAAATCTTCATTACGCATTTTCCAATTTTCATTTCCCTAAATTTCCCCACATTTTCATGTTTCCTATATGAATCAATTCAATTTTAAGCTGTATTGTCTCTACTTATGTCGTAGACTTGAATTTTCTTATTTTCTTCAATTATATTTTATATACGACGTTATTTTTATGATTTCTCTGCTTCATTCTTATGTCATTGTCCATAACTATATGATTAGTTATATTCCAAGCCAAATTTACTGTTTTCATCAATACTTCTGAATTTTCATGAGTTTTCCTTACGGAATCGTCTTTAAACTGTCTTTACTTCATTCTTTACCATCATTTGCATAATTTCCATTGCTTATCTTCTCTTAGAAACTTCACCTTCTAGTCATAAATATTCAATCTGCTATTTTTTCATAATTTTCATAGAAGAAAATTCCAATTTGACTCTGGGATATGTGTCCGGTTAATTGCTTTGTATAAAAACGTATGAAATTGTGTCTCGTTTCATCCCAAAACCCCATAAAGTATCATCGCTGACATATGTTGATGTTTTCGATTTCTACGTACTTGGTCGTAAATAATAAATTAATATTAACTCGTTAAATTTAATCTCTTTTATCTTATCCAAATATTGCATAAGTTCCATGTTAACTTTTATTGCCCCAAAAGCAATAAAGACTATCATAATCACCCAAAACCATGTCGGAAATATTATTGTTTAAACAACAAAATCGTGTGTGAGCTCGACAACCTTTTTTTACATCAATTGCCTCAGCAATTTGTTCTATCGTCTATAGTATTTTCTCATAGCAAATGACGTAAAACGATCCCTTCCTTTGAATTAATCTAACGTAATATAACTAGAATAACCATCCTATTTCAAATATATAACGATATCTATTTAAACTCGTCTGAAAACGCAAAATTAAGTCGAAATCTTATATTGTTCAATAAATACTTCCGTTTAAATGTCCGTTTTTTTTTATTAGATTTTCTTTTCAAATCGTTTTCCCTGACCGTATTGCTTCATTTAAAAGTGACATTCCTAATTTCCATCGTTTTTCTTTCTTTTAAATATCAAACGTACGTTTTCCTCTGAATCTGGCCTCCTTTTGTTCTTCACGTTCTCGTTATGCAATTGAGTATCCCTACAGTAGCTTTTCCCACGTTTTCCAGGTCTTTTCTTTAATCTTCCGTTCATTATATTTCCTTGCTATTTTATTGCATCATTTTTTCAACATAATATGGATTTATTTGTTCGTTAACTGCGGTTGTCGATTCCTCTGTTGCACTCAATATTTACCTTTAAAATTAGGGTCATTGTACCAAATGCACCGAACGTGGGATTGTGTTTATCTTAAAGCGTATTGATCTCTCGGGTTGATGATGATTTTTACCCCATAAATCTCAGACTAATGGTCTAGTCCAAAGTCCATCTCTTTGTCTTGAAAAAAGGTAACCTCCCCCTTCTCTGATTGGTAGATCAATCTTAAGTGTTTATAATTGGATCCCTCTGTGTTCTATTTATCAAAACTTGACATTAATTTAATAATTATAGATCTCTGCAGTCTCCATGGCCCAATCAAACTTAATCAGCTAGATGTCGCTAGTGTGTTGATTTCGTTATAATTCTGAATTATTATTTATTCATTCGTAAGGTGGAAGCTACTATATTTTCGTATCCACTGCGATTCATCACAGCCCCCCTATAGTTATAATTCCAGCGGTAAACACGCCTCCTAGTGTTAGTTGATGGAATTAAAACTAAACATAGGCGATCTAATTTTCTACAATTTTCTTTAAGTCTTCTTTATTCTTATTTGCATTTTTTTTTTTTTGAAATTCTAACTGGTTGCGCGCCCCTACCTTTCACTATTTCATATCGTAGAATCCTGTTCGGTGTTCCTCTGAGCTGAAACCATTTTTCAATTTACTCTTGTCTACCCAATGGCCTATTTAAGTCGGCTAACTTACGTCAGTTGCTGTCCCTACTCTTTGTCCTACCCCCCTAAGATTCTTACCCCTATACCTTCCCCCCTATGACCCTTACTCCCTCTTCTTCATCGAGACGGTTTCCAACCTTTGATTTTCCTTATTCATATATATATTTTTTTTTTTTTTTTTCGCGATTCTAGAATTCCACACGAATTTTTCTCGCAGGAACGTTTTAATGGCAACAATGCGCATATGAACATACACGTATTACACATATATGCACACATACACACCCTTTTTTTTTTTTTGAATGGGCACGCCCCTCGACTCGCGTGTCCCAGTGACCCCCAACCTGTTGGACCAGAGCCTCCTGTACATGGTCAAATCAAAGATTGAATCAATCTCGCGGTCCTATTGACCATATGATTTACGGTGAATTGCAGAAAGTTATTCAGTTGTTAAAAAAAATTTTCCCTTTAGATGTTGTTTTTTTTTTTTTTTGACTGTACTCATGTGAGCACCCTTATTTATTATACTCCTTCGCAATTTGCCCGTGCCTCATTTGGTTTACATGTTACTATATGTAGAGATATTTTTTTTTTCAAGAATTTTTTTTTTTTTTTTTTTCTTTTTTTTTCTTATCCTATCTGTGTTATTATTTTTTTTTTTCTCTCTCTCTCTCTGTCCGAATTCATCCCCTTCGTTCAGTGGGTTACCCTTTTATCATCCAAGCATGCTTCTCCACTCGAACGTCTCCTTCCTCCCCCCTTTTTCCTTTGAAAACCCTAAAGCTATTTAAAATTTCGTTGCAATCTTAATCTTTTATTCTCCTAAATCTCAAGTTACATTTTTTTTTTTTTGTAATTTCCTAAAATCTAATGTCACACAAACTAAATCAAAGGTTAGATTCTTCATTTTCTATGTTTCCGTTTTCCTAAACCTAATGTTGAATTCTTAATTTTATAGTTTCCTAAGCCTAAAATTAGTTACTGAGTTGCCATTTAGCTGAAACATCTTAATATGTATTTCTCTCCTTGCCATAATCTGTATTTTAACATTTCTTAAAATAACCTTTGTTTTCCCGTCTCTCCCCCCCCTCCTAAGCATAACATATTATTTTATTCCCTAAACTCGCTATCTTTCCCCTTTTTTTTCTAACATAACATAACATGGTGAAATCCCTCCTAATATCCCTAAAAGACGGTATTATAGATTAAATAAAACGTTTTTATTTTTCGAATTTTTCTAAATTACATTTTTTTTTCCTTATCCAAAATGATCACACCAAATTTCGAAATCTCGCAAAATAACTATCCCCACTTCTTCTTATTCTACACCTAACCTAACCGAACCTATCCTAACCTCGCCTTTTTTTTTCTAGTCAATTTCTATCACCTGTATTTCCTTCTGCTGTTTTTCCGTTTCATTAAAATAATATCTAGCCAGGTGGATCGCACTGTAATCGCCTCGTATCTCTTTTGTTTTTGGATCCATCAGCGTGTAATTGTTGGAATAGGGCACAGCTGCTATAACAAACGGACCGTCAAACAAAAGGGCGAATTTTTTTGTATGCTTCCTGAGTAAATTTGACTGAGTGTACTTTTTGAGTTTCACAAATGTTCCTACCTCATATGTCTCTAGCCTTTTCTTTATATTGTAGAATTGCTGTCTTTTTTCGGCGTTTCTTATTAGATTCTTTTGAACCGCGTTCCTAATCTCTTCTTCTGTTAATTTAGGTATGTTACTTTGACGCATATATTTATCTAAGCTATACTGTGGCTGTTTTCCAAATACTACCTCATTAGGTGAAAATCCAGTCGTACAATGTACTGTGTTATTATATGTTCTTTGAATGTCCTTTAGAAACATTGGCCACTTAGTGTGCTTTTCATGGCAGTATATTCTAAAAATCCGTCCCAACTCCTTGTTCACCCTTTCCGTGATGTTTGGTCCAGGATTTCGCACCGACGTATGCATGACCCTTATCCCCATCCTTTCCAGACCTTGGTTCCATTTCTTTGAGGAAAATTGAGACCCGTTGTCCGTTAACATAGCCTCAACCTTTACCTGTTTTATGAAAAGCTCTACGCACTTCAATACGGTACTAGTGTTGGCAACCTTTAATTTATACAACTGAATGAATCTACTGAAAGAGTCTTGGACCACAAAAATAAACCTCACCCCCCCTATGCTCCTAGGCAACGGCCCGTATAAATCAGCCATGGCCAATTCTCCTACCCTCTTCGTTATGATTGACCTACCCGGTCCTACCGTTGGCCGAATTTCGCGCTTTGCTAATTGGCAGAGATGACAAGCTTTCACAACCCATTTAACTTGTTTATAGATCTTCGGCCAGAAGTACCTACTTTTCAACGCTTGAACTGTCTTTAACCCGCCCGCATGACCAATTTCCTGATGTACCAGTTCGATAAGATCTCCGGATAAATTACTAGGTATAGCTAATACCGTACCGTCATTTCTCGTTTTGTAATATAATGTCTTACCGTCTAACTTGTAATTTTTCAAATACCTAGCCACTCCTTTTGTGGGTGTCTTGCGAGACTTACCTCCCAAATGTTCTATCACCTCTCCCAAAAACTCATCTTGATTTTGTAATTGTTCTAGATTTTCTAAGTGCGATTTTATTAACTGTTTCCCACTCACTGCAAATGCGGCCACTTCAGGGCATACTACTTTTTCCTCCTGCACATTTACCGCATCCTGAGAATAGCGAGACAAGATATCGGGTCCGATGTTTTCCTTGCCTTTTACATACTCGACTTTAAAATTGAATTGGTTTAAATATAAAATCCACCGTGTCACCCTAGCGCTGTATAATTTCCAAGTCTTTAAGAACGATAACGCCTGATGATCCGTACGTATGATTAGCTGCGCGCCTCGCAGATAGGTTTCGAATTTGCGTAACGAATAGATTATTGCATATAACTCCTGTTCGGAAACGGTCCATTTTAACTCGGCCCCGGTTAGTGATTTGCTAACAAAACCGATCACATGATGATTATTCTCGTCGTCTAATTGATATAATTCCGACCCGATGGCGAACCCCGAACTGTCAGTTTGTAGGTAATAATTTTTGTTGGGGTTGTGATGAGTTAATATCACAGACTCAAGGAATAAAGTTTTTACGTTTTCAAACGCTTCCTGCTCTACAGCAGTCCACCTCCAAGGCTTATTTTTCTTTAATAAATTGCATAATACCTGTGTTGAAGCCCCATATCTATCTGCAAATCTCCTGTAATAATTGCACAACCCCAGAAATGCTCTTACCTGCTTCACTTTTTTAGGCGCTGGGAAGTTCTTAATCGCCGAAACTTTCCCTGGGTCCATGAGTATCCCATAAGGCGTTATAATGTGGCCTAACATTTTTACTTCCGTGAACAAAAATTGGCATTTTTCCAATTTGCAGGTCATATTGGCTGTTTGTAACCTTCCCAAAACTGCATCTAAATGGTTTAGGTGCTCGTCAAAATCTCCAGATGAGAACACGACTAGGTCGTCTAAATAGTTAGTGCAAAACGCTTTCATCTCACTACCCAGAATTTTATTCATGGCGCGGGAGAAGCTCCCAACCGATGTCTTCAGTCCTTGCGGTAATACGTTGTAGACGTATGACTTGCCATTATAGACGAAACCGGTGTATTTACGACTACTTTCACATAAGGGTACCTGGAAATACGCCGAGTCCAAATCTAGAGTAGTCACGTGCTTAACCCCGTGGAATTGCTGCAATATTTCCGATGTAAGTGGTGGTCTCTCCGTTTCCCCGGACATCCTCGTATTTAATTCGCGAGCATCAAGTAATATACGCACAGTACCGTCCTTCTTCATTGTATAGGTTAAGGGACTCGCGAAAGGAGTCGCCCGCCGGCTGATTATGCCTAAAGCTTCTAATTCGTCAATTTTCTCATCCACCTTATTCCTATACGCGAAGGGGACCGGATACGACCTCTTTACAAATGGCGTCTCATCTATCATTTTAATTTCATGGATATACATATTTGTTAGCCCCGGTTTACCTAGGAACACTCGATTATGTTTGTCTAGTACCTTCTTTAATTTTTCCTTCTTGACGTCATCCAGTTCCAAACCAGCTACCATTGCCGCAATTCGCTGTTTAGTCTCCTCCGCAAAGTCCGAAAGTTGGTTATTCTCTATGACGTTTATCGACTGGGTTGCACTATTTGTGTTTTCCTCACTCAACTGCTTTCCTAATTCACTTCTCACAACCCCGGAATCTATTAATTTAATTTTTTTTCTTCCCCGCTCAGTAGTGACTATCAATTCCCGCTTTTTCCCACACTTTACTTCTGCCGAGTAATTATCTAGCCAGTTTACCCCTAGTATTATAGATCTTATTAACCCTGATACTATGAGACATGATGTGTTGATTTGGATATCCCCAAAACGTAATGGTACTAGTACTAACCGTGAAATTTTCTGACTTTTCTGTCCCATAGCCCCCTTAATTTGTACTGAAGCTACCGGCATGATTGGATATAGCGATTCATCGCTCAAATGACATTCCCAAAATTCTTGTGCAATACACGTTATTTGACTACCCGTATCTATCAAACAATTTACCTTTAATTCATCTATGTAAGCCCTAGCCTCTGGTAATTGCGGTAATGTACTTCCCCGTCCTATCTCTTCATAATCCTCGTCTTCAAATACGGTGTTAAATCCGATGCATTCTCTTCCTATGTCATTTTCATACATCTCCACCGCGTTCCACACGTCGCTTAATTGTTGCAAAGAGTTCACACACGCAGTCACTTCCTCCCTTTCATACGTCTTTTCATCATCTGCACTCTCGTTTCTGCGTACCGCCTTGCATGCTTTTATTGGTGCTGTTATTCCTTGTTCGTTTTTCCCTAAACCCTTTGTAACATCCCAATTATATTTCAACATTATTTTTAAAGCTACGTTGTGTCTTGGCGTCGCTGCTCTTATTTCTTCTGGAGTCGTAATCCTCAGAGCTCCTGGACCGACTCGCTGTCGTTTCCCGCATCTTCAACTCTGCATACCTCCTTCCCGCTGATTGGTGCTGTTTTACTGCTAGCTGCTGGTTGCGTACTTGGCCCGCAGCACGTCCTGCATCCCGTTGCCTGCGGTGCTCCCTCAATAACCCCAACCTTCGGGCGTATCGCGTGTCGACGGTCTCTGTTGTCGTGTCCATTCCTGTCATCCCTACCCCTCTTCTCTGTAGTTTTGTCCTGCGGGGCGCAGACCATATTATCCAGTTTTCTCAGGAATTCCGCCGCGTCCAACTCATCTCCTTGCTCGCGTGAAAACCACAATGCCTGGGTTTCTTTCGGGAAATGCCTCATTATCTCATTAATTACTCCTAATGGTGTGTCGGTGATTTTTAGTGCTTTGGCGAGCTCCCAGTACTTCGCAAAGTGCGCCAGCATGGTGATTCCCTTTTTTGGCTCCCATACTGCATCTGATAGCCTCCGTCTCATGTTTTTCTGACATATATCACCCCAATAATTGGCAATAAAATCCCTTTCGAAATCTTCCATATTATTCCAACGTTTAGAATAGAGCTTCATCCAGCTTTTAGCACCTCCTTTTAAACTCTCCTTAACTACCATCATGATGTCAGTGCGATTCGTACGTTTTGCATAATCCTTAAGGTCCTCTAGAAAAGCTATTGGGTTCTGAGTCCCCCCGCTGAAAGTGGGCTTTTCCTGCGTGGGCATCATTTCTACGAGTTGAAGTACGTTTCGCGCCGTACTTCCCTCCCCTGTCGTGGTTGTCACCGGCATAACCTCCCTTTGTTTCTCCATTTCTTGTATCTTACTGACCAACGGACCCAAGGCCTGCTGTATGATTAGGGTAATTTGCCCTACATCCATCTGAACATTGTTACTCGCAGCATTCTCGACGGCGGCCACAAATTCTATGCGTTCCCTCTCCTGCCTTGCCTCAGGACAACGTTTATTCCTAGGCATATTCCTTTTTTCCTTTAAAACCCGATGACAGAGATTGACTTATTTTTTTTTTTTCTATGAAAAATTTACATATCCACATGTATATATATACATACACACACACATACGCATACATATATATATATACATATATATATATATACATACATATACACATATTCTTGCACTTCAAAACAGTTTAGGTATAATTTAACTTGTTTAACCGCAGGTGATTTAATCCCCGCTCCTAAAACACTTGTACCCAAACTAACTATTTCCACTTCGAAATACTAAATATAATTGCGCAATTTTTTTTTTTTCATTTAAGACAGCCTTCCAAGTTCTGAATACGTTAATTGACATATCATTTATCTGCATTCAACTGCAGCGATATTAGTTTGAGACAATCGACAATACGACAAACATCTGAACATCTGAAAGGATAATGCTAAATGCATCTAACCCAACTGTACACACTAGAATCAAATATTGATTCGAGATGTTTATTCGTTTCAAAATGTTTACTAGAAACCTCTTGAGGGAATCAACTTTTATGTAATCTCTTCATATGCTGTTCTTATTTATCTTTTATCTGAGGTTTATTTGATCTATGTTGTATGTTTACTCATCCGAATGCACTCCATAACGTTTACTATCTCATTTTTTTTTTCCACACCGGCTTTGTTTGTTTATTTATTTATTTGCACGTATACACAATTGTATAATGTACCTAAACCCCGTTTTAAACAAGCCCCCCCCTCCTAAATTCGTATGCGTTTTAAACCACTCCGCTTATTTGCTCTTTATTGCAAATCGGAAATAAACCGGTCACCCGAGAAATATGCCAACCCCCAGTAAGGCTAAATTTCTAATTTATTCAGCTGACATCTATGTAATGGTGTATCTAAAGGTCCAATCCACCCCTGTTAAATGTTTGAATGCAACGATTTGAAAAGCTCACTTTTATGTTTTATGTGTAATATTTTATTTTATTTTTATCCGTCCTTTGCTTTGTATGTTATGTTGATTTTATTTATTTTTATGTCGCCGTGTCAAAAGAAGTATTTATTTATAAAATCCTTCAACTCGAAGGAACCAATAATACCCTCGACCACTATTAACATAAACAACGTCATTTTATTAACTATCTAAGTATCTCTTTATTGTTTAAAGTAATATCTCGAGATGTTCCAATGCGAACATAACAAAGATTTATCTATTCTGTTACGAACATATTTATCAGTAAGACCACTTATGTTTGTGGCAACACAACCATACCCTCGCGACGGTGTCTATTCAATCGCTTGTTTACATTCGGGCTTCAGTCAATGAACCAATTTGAATGATAATTTTATTGATCACCGAAGGAATGCGCTTTTATTTATATAACGGCTTTTTTTTTTCAATACGCACCACCCTTCTAAATCTGGGTCAACATTCCTAGGCGTTATGTGATTTATGATTTTTATCTGGTATAAGGCACGTTTTTCACTTTTCGTTTTAAAATATTTGGTTTTTGAGTTATTATTTTTTTTTTCGACTGTTTTATTTAATGGTACGTTTTTTTTTCCACTTGTATCACGTTTAATGAAGATGTTTTAAAGGCACGTTTTTCACTTTTCGTTTAAATTATTTTTTTGATTTATTGTTATATTTCTACTGTATAATTTAATGATGCGAATTTTTTTATTCCACTTGTTTTATGTAATCTGAAGTTGTTTTAATGGCACGTTTTTCACTTTTCGTTTAAAATATTCACTTTTTTTTTTTCCAATTAATTATAATTTCATTTATTTGTTCATTCTATTTTATTTTTATAATATCTCAGAATTCTCTCAACTTGTAACCTTAACTCTCCTGGTCACGCGGCAACAGTTGTAATGGGGTGTCACTCTTGGCTTTTGACTCCAATTGTGATGAACCCTACCTAGCTGATTTACTTTTCTAAGCTTCTACCTCGTAATTTAAATCTCGTAGCTCCTGTCTCGTAGCCACGCTCATAATTCTACCCTTATGTCCTACTGATCACACCACTAGGTATGATGGCCTGACTCAACCCTCCTTTCGGTTTATTTCTACCTTAGGCTCGTGATTTCTAAACCCCTATACCTTATAATCTAGCTAAACCTACCCTATCTTCTTAAATCCCTGCGATTTTCTCACAGTAATCAAGATTTAAGATTTTTGTTCACATTATTTCTATAATCTGCGTTGTGTAATTTTTTTGTTTTAGATTTTACATCTGTTTGCATACTTAATATGCACACATATGTAGAGAAGATAATGTATTACGTGTGGTAACCCATAGATTCTTTTAGAGAAAGGGTGAGAATTTTCCGATCAATTTATTTATTATTATTTTAGAATATTTAACCGAGTTTGATAAACTACCCCCGCCCTAAACCTTGTGTCTATTTGATTTCCATAGGAATTTAGTGTGTTTATTTAATTCTTCCTATCACCGCTGATACATCGATAACATAAACAACAGTTAATAAATTAAACATTTCAAGGAAGCAAACCTTACCTTAGGATGATCGAACTCGAAGGTCCAGTTTTCTCAATTGAAGTCCTTGTCTGCAACTTCTCCTAACATAATGTGTTTGTAGTCATAGTTAGTGCTATTGGTTAGTATTCGCAAAATTGTTGAAAGAGCAGGAATGGAGGGATATGGGGAGGGGATAATATGTTTGCTTAAAAAGTCGGCACCTCCGCTAACCAAGTGAAAACCGATGAACAACAATTTCAAACCGGATTCTCCCAAGTACGTTTGCTAAGCTTATCCTTAAGTCCGAGTTTTACTCTCTTCGACGAGCGTCTCTTGTTACGAAAGGGACTCTTCACGCCAGATGGGGGAATACCAAGTCTTCATGCCGTTTTTCTGCCTCACTCCGACTTCCATCTCCGCCGGATTGAATTTAACTCTACTGAGTCTAGAAGGGGTATTTCATGTCTTCCCTTATCATGCCTCTATCCGTTAAATGTGGCGTAAGCTTGTGACGGGCAGATCCTTCCTCCCACGTAACCGACCCAGCGTTACATTCCACCTCTGACTAGCTGACATAAAACTCACCTCGTGAACCTTATGTTTGCTTTCAGGTTCGACAAGACTCACGGTATGCAAATAACCTGTGGCTTTAATGCCGCGTCAGCGTACTGTCCGCATACGTCCTTCCTCTTCTCCGCATGCCCACCTCGACAATACCGCCACAAGATCAAAGCCGTCCGTTCGAGAAAGGTTGACACTTACATTTCCAGATGGCTCATACCTACATACAGAAGCCTTGAAGTTTACGTTCGAAGACAAGTTAGGATTCAGGACTGTATGAGTATTTGAACACCAGTGTTGTTTAAATGAGGTCACTAGCTCCTCGTGTGTTAGGTATTTAGGATAATGGGTATTTATGGGTTCTTGGATACCTACTTCCTATAAGAAAGATTTTAAAATGAGATAAATCAAGTCGTTTAGAATTGAGTGAATTTAAGCGTCAATGTCGCCTTCACATATTGACCGCAGATTTCATCTCAAGCTATAATTGATAAACTTGTCCCTGACGTTAAGTTTTGTTTTGTTTATTCGTTAATGAATTTAGGTGACTGGGTCAATGGATGGCCTTGAACTCAAATCGAAATTTTGGTACACTATCGAAGGTCATATAACCATACCCTAATCGTGCTAGTGAAAAGAAACGATAGGTATTTATCTTACAAATACGCTAAGATACCAAAATTGATTTAGTGATGCGTTTCTATCTAATTATGTGTTAAGTATTTGTTTAGCAACATTTCATTCTGTATGGGAGGTGTGACATGCGAATGCTAATAAATTGGTTATTACCCTTACTTGGCGTTACGTCCATCAGTGTCAGGATATCCACAGGAACCTGTAAAAGCCTAAATATTGTAAGGACTCACCAAGCTCTAATGTCTTAATTTCAGCTCCACCGGGTTACTATCATCGGCGAGAAACTTATTAGAGCATCCATACTACCTGTGTAACTACTCATCTCCTTCCTTTCTCCTTTGAATAGATCTCTGATGTAAAAATCCTCACGTTTTCCTTTAATATCTGCCGTTATTATTGAAGAAGAACGATCCTATCTAATTATGTTAAGTATTTTCCAGATTTCGGATCAATTATTATTATTGCGTTGTCACCTAACGATAATTAATATCTCGTAATAAAATTTCCAACTTTCGACCTAAACGTAAATTTTTTATTAAATGAAACTTATTAGACTGTAATTTTCTTTATATAACCTCGGACTAAATAACTCTATTTTAACCTTCATAGTACAAATTTAAAGCAATTCAAACACACTATATTAAACTCCTCCCGCATTGAATTTGTAATTAATTAATTAATTATTAGATTTTATTGAATCGGAAATTATTGCAAACACTGATTTTAGATTTATTATAAGATCATACACTCCGTTAATTGCACGATTAACCCTATCCGGGCACTTCACTCCCTGTTTTATCAAAGCATAAAACTGATTGTAGACTCTATTTTACCACTGAGTTTTTTTTTATAAGTATAAACTGACTTTATTTTTCCACTGTATTTTTAAAGTATAAAAACTGATTCTAGACTCTATTAATTAATTACCAGGGTAATTCTCACGACGTGCGCGACGTTTTAATCAACCTTCCCAGTTGTCGAAGGACCCCCTTTTTTATTTTAATGATAAGTTGAATTTATAAATAGATATATTATTATTCAATGCTGTTAAAAATTCTTTAAACACTGTTGATTTTCTTTAAATTCGCTACACTATATAAACTTTTTTATTTTAATGACAAGTTGAATTTATTGTAAAACTATATAAAACACTTTATTTAATTTTCAACACTCCACAGATTTAATCACGACCGTAATTTTTATAAGTCCCAGAATTCCCACTCCGAATTTTCTAAGTCTCAAAATTTTACAACACTTAAGAAATTTTCAACTAATAACCGTTTTAGACGCCACGTCACGTAACTTCCACGTTTTAACCCGACGATTGGTCCCCGACGACTCCTTCCCGACAGCTAACACCGAAAACTGACCTCGATTCTTCTAAGTCCTCAGTTTTATATGTACCTCCAGGATTAGAACATCTTAATTACGCGTTCATTGATTTTCTAATTCAAACTCTAACAACTCGAGATTTCATATATCAATTCTGTTATATTCGTATCAACGTGTTAAGTCCGGCCCCTTTGATTTTAGAAATCTTCCGTCTCTTACGTAAATTGTTCCAGTGTCGAACCTACCATTATGTCAAATTTTGCCCCGTCGTTCCTTTGTCTTCAGGTCTTACAAATTTAACTAAAATATCATGATTTTCGTGTCCTTTTTTCTCTCAATATATAATAGGTACGTCTTCAATAAACTGTATGTAATTCTCAATTTGGTTTATCGTTACCAGAACACGAACAAACTCATGTCGAAATCTTCATTACGCATTTTCCAATTTTCATTTCCCTAAATTTCCCCACATTTTCATGTTTCCTATATGAATCAATTCAATTTTAAGCTGTATTGTCTCTACTTATGTCGTAGACTTGAATTTTCTTATTTTCTTCAATTATATTTTATATACGACGTTATTTTTATGATTTCTCTGCTTCATTCTTATGTCATTGTCCATAACTATATGATTAGTTATATTCCAAGCCAAATTTACTGTTTTCATCAATACTTCTGAATTTTCATGAGTTTTCCTTACGGAATCGTCTTTAAACTGTCTTTACTTCATTCTTTACCATCATTTGCATAATTTCCATTGCTTATCTTCTCTTAGAAACTTCACCTTCTAGTCATAAATATTCAATCTGCTATTTTTTCATAATTTTCATAGAAGAAAATTCCAATTTGACTCTGGGATATGTGTCCGGTTAATTGCTTTGTATAAAAACGTATGAAATTGTGTCTCGTTTCATCCCAAAACCCCATAAAGTATCATCGCTGACATATGTTGATGTTTTCGATTTCTACGTACTTGGTCGTAAATAATAAATTAATATTAACTCGTTAAATTTAATCTCTTTTATCTTATCCAAATATTGCATAAGTTCCATGTTAACTTTTATTGCCCCAAAAGCAATAAAGACTATCATAATCACCCAAAACCATGTCGGAAATATTATTGTTTAAACAACAAAATCGTGTGTGAGCTCGACAACCTTTTTTTACATCAATTGCCTCAGCAATTTGTTCTATCGTCTATAGTATTTTCTCATAGCAAATGACGTAAAACGATCCCTTCCTTTGAATTAATCTAACGTAATATAACTAGAATAACCATCCTATTTCAAATATATAACGATATCTATTTAAACTCGTCTGAAAACGCAAAATTAAGTCGAAATCTTATATTGTTCAATAAATACTTCCGTTTAAATGTCCGTTTTTTTTTATTAGATTTTCTTTTCAAATCGTTTTCCCTGACCGTATTGCTTCATTTAAAAGTGACATTCCTAATTTCCATCGTTTTTCTTTCTTTTAAATATCAAACGTACGTTTTCCTCTGAATCTGGCCTCCTTTTGTTCTTCACGTTCTCGTTATGCAATTGAGTATCCCTACAGTAGCTTTTCCCACGTTTTCCAGGTCTTTTCTTTAATCTTCCGTTCATTATATTTCCTTGCTATTTTATTGCATCATTTTTTCAACATAATATGGATTTATTTGTTCGTTAACTGCGGTTGTCGATTCCTCTGTTGCACTCAATATTTACCTTTAAAATTAGGGTCATTGTACCAAATGCACCGAACGTGGGATTGTGTTTATCTTAAAGCGTATTGATCTCTCGGGTTGATGATGATTTTTACCCCATAAATCTCAGACTAATGGTCTAGTCCAAAGTCCATCTCTTTGTCTTGAAAAAAGGTAACCTCCCCCTTCTCTGATTGGTAGATCAATCTTAAGTGTTTATAATTAGATCCCTCTGTGTTCTATTTATCAAAACTTGACATTAATTTAATAATTATAGATCTCTGCAGTCTCCATGGCCCAATCAAACTTAATCAGCTAGATGTCGCTAGTGTGTTGATTTCGTTATAATTCTGAATTATTATTTATTCATTCGTAAGGTGGAAGCTACTATATTTTCGTATCCACTGCGATTCATCACAAGGTTTCGGCTTATATCTCGAAAACGGTGCGTCGCGTCGCAGGGGAATATTTTCTTTCAATAAATAAAAGCTCATGAAATTATCTGCAATTTTTATTCTATTTCACCAGGTCTGGGTGGGGGTGGTGCAATACCCAATTTGCCATATTGCATGAGATAATATAATAAAATTAAAAATAAATAAAAATGAAAACATGAAAATAAAATAAATTTAATAGACCGTCCATCAGAACCGTCTGCATCCATCGCCCATTGAGATACAGCCAAAACAATGACTTCAGTAATCCTACCCCAGAAGCTGGCTAGTCGATGAAGTTTGAGAATGGTACCAACAGGCAGTGAGGCGTGGAACTGGTAGAGTTAAACAATTGGCTTAGTTTTTGGTCGTTTAAAAAAACTCAATTACTGGAATTTTAGCTCTTCATCATCAAAACAGATATTTTGTAATCCGAAAATATTAATATCAAATTAATTTTGTAATCAAAATCATGCCACTAGTGGTATCTACGATTGTAAACACAGTGAGTGATATATTTATGAGTTTTTTTATACTATATAGGCCTATAGGAAAATAATTTCACTCAGAATCTGTATCATCTTTGAGATTGCTGAGTGAAGGGTGTTTTTAAGGGAAGGAAAGAAAGTAAATTCTGAAAAGTAAAAAGGTATGAGGCATATAGGGTTCAATGTATCTAGAAGTGGCGGACGTATGAATCCATCCCTCCCGCTGCGGTGCAAGACAATGGGTTGAGAAAGGCCAGCTGGAGAGGTCAAAGGGTCTCCCCAAACCGGCCCACCAAGACCTGAACACACCTCACCCGTAATGAACCCTAGCACCCCTGCTAAGTCACCACAGTCAC
Source organism: Limnephilus lunatus (assembly GCA_917563855.2). NCBI lineage: Eukaryota > Metazoa > Arthropoda > Insecta > Trichoptera > Limnephilidae > Limnephilus > Limnephilus lunatus. Next base: position 50,943,167 of record OU830601.1, read on the forward strand.
CACTGAACCACTTGGAGTAACTTATGGCAGAGGTGTTGGTTATCCAACAAATGGATGTCGTCTCCTAGATTGATAAAATTATCCTCTACAACTTCTGCTCAAGTTCGCTCAATGACCAAATTAAAATAATAAATGTACATCCAGTGCCATTCGTTTATTCTAATGTTCTAAAATTCAATGTGGAAAAAACAGAAAATTTGTTTTCTCCAATCAAATGGGTGTATTGTTTCACAACAGCAAACTCTAAGAATATCAAACATTCATAATAACTACAGTTATATAATCTTAGAAAAACTCAGGGCAGTTTGCCGGAGATGAACAAATACCAAAAGTTTCGTACGACCTAAAAATAAAGTATTTTATCTCACATTTTATTCGTAGACAGCAGTTGCATTAAATAAGAGAAACATATCAAACAGTCCACATTGAAACATACCGCTCACCTTTGTACGGCAAAAGCATTTTGGTGCAATACGCTTAAAAGTTTGGTACCTACCGTTATACAGTAACACCCTGGGGTCCTAGCATGGTCGATCGATCAGGATAAGATAACTTTCGGTAACTTCTCATCATTCCCTAGAACCACTGCAGATCGCTAACGTATAAACAACAGTTGAAGTCGAATATATTAAGAACACTTAGTCAATGTGCACTTGTTCATTGGCGATCTGCAGTCATGCTATGGAACGATGAGATACCGAGAGTTATCCTATCAATCATTATCGATCGACGATGCTAGGACCCCTGAGTTACTAAAAATCCTATTTACGTAAATTCGCACGTAGGTAAAAATAGAATATCTCCATAATTTAAAAAAAGTCTAATAAATAGTTGATCCACTAAAATTAGAGACCGGTAAATCTTTCCACAGCCGAGCTGTTTAACTTGTGAACAAACTGCGTTCTTACGGACTTCCCGCATCTTTGTGTGCGTGGATTTCCGACTTTTTGATGGGGAGGTCGATTCAGGCGGTTGCTGACGGTTTCACCTCTTCCTCGCATTCGATAAATGCTGGCGTCCCACAGGGATCGGTTCGGTCTCCGTCTTTGTTTCTGTTGCACATCAACGACCTCTTGTCATGTGCACCGATTCATTGTTACGCGGTTGACAGTACAGTCCATGATAGCTTTTTGTGTGACAAGCCTCCAAAGAGCGCACAAACCTCAATAGCTCGGAGGGCTTTGAAGCAGAGATTGGATGGTTACCTCGAGAGAGTTTTCTCTTGGGGTAAGAATAACCTCGTTGAATTTAATGTTTCAAAGACCCAATCATGTTTGATAACATCTAAAAGGGAACGAAATGATAATCTAGTTGCACATCAACGACCTCTTGTCATGTGCACCGATTCATTGTTACGCGGATGACAGTACAGTCCATGACAGCTTTTTGTTTGACAAGCCTCCAAAGAGCACACAAACCTCAATAGCTCGGAGAGCTTTGAAGTAAAAAATGGACGGTTACCTCGTGAGTGTTTTCTCTGGGGGTAAGAATAACCTCGTCGAATTTAATGTTTGAAGACCCAATCAGGTTTGATAACGTCTAAAAGGGATCGAAATGATAATCTAGTCTCCTTCAACGGAAGCATTCTTCCGAACAGGACCTCCATTGATATGCTTGGTGTAACTCTAAGTGACCAGCTCTGGTATGGTGGCTCCATCGAAACCAGAGTTAATTTAGCCTCTCAGAAACTGGGTGTTCTGTAACAGGGCCCGCAGATACTTTAATAGTACACAACTGATAACCCTGTACAAATCGCAAGTGCGCCCCACGGTTGAATTCAGCAGCGAGCTCCAAAATACCTAAAAACCTTGACTCTGTGCAGAAACGGGCGGTCCGTTTGATAGATTCTCCCATCTCAACAGACGGATTGCAATCTTGCGAGCACAGGCGTCAGGTGGGAATGCTGTCCTTGTTCTACCGGTATTACAATGGAAGATGCTCCGAGGAACTAGCGTCATTGATCCCCTTGGCACCGGTGCATAGTCGGGAAACACGCCAAACACGCGTCCAACATTTGTACACGGTTGACATTAGTTCAACAGCTCGGCCGTGGAACGATTTACCGGCCTCTGTGTTTCCTCCCTCCTACAACATGGGTCTCTTCAACACCCATGTTCACTCCTTCCTTTCCTCAAAAAGACCCTCCACACAGCATCCTCAAAGATGACATAGGCCCTGAGGGAAATTTTTTTCCTCAGGGCCTCCTGTGTGGAGTTAATGTTAAAAAAAAACCATCCGTTCTCATATACAAATGCTGGGAGCGAGTTTGGTATTTTTTCCGACTTTGCACCAGTTTCGAAAGGATCAATCACGCTAGTTTCTTGGATCATTTTCCATTGAAATACGGATAGAACAATGGCAGCATTCCCACCTGCGCCTGTGGTCTAAAAATCTATTATACAAGCGCGCTTGCTTCCGCTTTCCTTAAAAACAATTGGTACGATTAAAATGGCATCTAATACATAATATTAACTCATTGAATACTTCAAACCTCTTTCTGGGTTAAGTACAAATTTTAAAGAAACACAAGTTACGTAACAGACTACTGAACGCATTTTTTATTTTATATGTATACCGCACAAGTGTCCCGACTGCTCCCGCCTGAAGCCAGTGAGACTATGACATCCCAAATTGGGGTATGTTGTGAGGCTGAAGGTAGTGGGGAGGGGAAGGAGATAGGGAAGAGGAAGGTGGGGAAGTACCTGGCTATTCAGGTCTGGTCACCAAACACGGCTAATGCCATTTCAAGCAACTTTTCAATTCTGAATGGTGGTCTTACACCAGGGCGATACTGAGAGTATCTTCCACTCTGGAACGTGCCGCAAATATACTATTTATTATTTTAAATGAATAAATTGTGAAATAACACAAATTAAACAAATAAAATTCGATCGATTCAATCCCGCGACCTTCGGTGTGCTAGTCAAGAGCCTTACCGCTGCACTACGCCGGCCGTCATTATTTAGGTACTGTGCCAGTGCGTTGTAAAATTAAAATGTATTATGTATTTAAATCTATGCGAGTAGTATTAGGCTGATTTTGCAATAGTGTAGACCTCTATGACTAATTTGTTAGCTTTTGGGAATTGCTCACACAGCTCTCATAGATATTATATCTTCCTTACTGCCGTGGTGAGAAATATTATGATCTAAAATCTAAACGGTGTTAGAAAAAAAAAACTCTCACTTTATATTTAAATCTAAAAGTTGACCACAAAAAAATTAAATGTACACGTCTGTGAAGCCTAAGTTTCCATTTGAAATTTGAGAAAAATTTATGAAACTTCGTGAATTTTTTTTTCATATGTTTTTTAATGAAATAAAATTCTATAAAACATTTGTCTAATTAAATAAGTGTGTTTTTGCTTTTTTACGTTTGAATTCAAAACTTTAATATTTTTAAAAAATATTGTCTATTTTTAATAATAAAATTTGAAAGCGTATTTCATCCCCTTTCAAAAACAGTTATTAATTTTCGGATACATTCAGAAATTTTCCATTAATTTCGATTTTTTTGGAAAGCGGAAGTTTTCTGACTTCTGATAGATTTCCTTCATGGATGTAGTTCTCTACGTCTTTACACTTCAAATCTGGCCCATTTTCAAGAGGCAAAAAGTGTAACTTTATGCTATTTTAAAATTTAAAAATTTACTAGCATTTAAGTTGAATCCATAGTGGTTTTTTTGTGTTTGGCATTAACGGGGGTTGAAACACACTGTGGTTTATCCAGCGCAATCTCTTGAAGTGCAAACAAGTAGTTTACCGTACGAATGAAACGGTTCAAACGGGGACATGGGATTAATTACTTCAGAAAAAGGCATGGGATTGGACTCCCACTGTTTTAATACTAAAAGCTGTAGGCGGAAATATTGCACAAAGATGAAAGTTCAAAATTGCCAACAATCGAAAAATTACATTTCTAAATTTTCATCCAATCTATCTAATACTCATTTTAATCTGCTGTAAGACATAAGGATACATTTTCTCAAAATTATTTATTTTAATCTGTGAAGGCATTTTCAAGAATCCGCAGTGACAAGATACAGTACAGATGTCGATATAAATTGACTATTAAAATATACATCTACATAATATAATATAAAAATGTATGCATATTTGCTTGCTGGTTTGTTTGTCTGTTTGTGCCTTATGCGTTGCTATACCATTCATCCGATTGCGATGATACTTTGGGGATTTGATGTGCGCATGCCCGCGATGGTTTCTATATATAATAGTGAACTCTGGCGTAATGAAATTATTTCCTACACCATTAATCAGATTGCAATGAAACTTTGGAGAGTTGAAGTGTGCACACCAACGAAGGTTTCTATATATATATTTATACTGGTGAACTGTGCTGTTATGAATTTTGTATAAAAAAATTAAAGTTAGTGGCGCGTGAATAGTTTGAAGTATGTGTGTATTTCATGAAGTTTAGTGGCAGGGAGGGAAGTCGAAAGGGGATGGGGAATCCGAGAACGGTGGAGGGTGAGTTTGAGGGAGGGGGGGTTTGAGGGAGGGACGGCGGGGAAGGCGGAGGGAACGCGTGCAAAAGGAAAAGGTGAAGTGGGAGAAGAAGGGGAGGCGGAAGAAGAATGGGGATTAATGAGAAAGGACACACAGGGTGAAACAATTTCTTCATTTAAGTGGCATTGCAACCGATGCCGGGAACTCGCTAGTAATTAACAAAAATTGAAAATCTCACCAGTTAGTCATGGGTGATGATACAACTTATAAATAAACTTTGTTCGTGTAGTTAAGATACGCCGCACAGTTAGGAATTTGAGGTATCTAGCTCAACTTTATTATAAAACTCTAAGTTTCTTTCTGGATTATATTTTAATTAAATTGGGTACCTAAATGTCTAATCTTTTTGGAAAAAGAAAAAAAAATATTTTAGCTGCTTGCGACGTCACGACAACACCGCAAAAACTTACTACCTCGAAACGCGGACGAGTAATTTTATGTCAGTCGAGTTTGGATCTCTACGCGGGTGTACGTGCACGTCATCGTGAAAATTTAACAATAACTACGGTGTTTTTCTGAATCTTTATGATGGAATAGAAAAATCAGAGGATTATTATAATTATTTGACTTGTGTTTTAGTGTGATAAAAAATATTGAAGTAACCATTTTTCAAATCGTATTTTTTCTTTACGTTTAAAATTCAACGAGACTTTGAATGTATCCGAATGTATCCGGCAAAATTTTACGTTTTCTGTATTAAATGGACATTTATTTATTAAATTAACTTTAGTTTTGTGATATATTCAGGGTTTATTTTAACAACTTTTAATTTTTTCAGCACCGAAGCGATTTTTTATATACAGATCGATATTTACAAATTTCATAACGCCAGCGCTTACTTTTCCGATATTTGCGAACGCAAACATACGCATATATGCAACTTTTATATGCATAGATTGCTGTAAGTATAAAAACGACTGTACCAGGTTGAATCGAGCAATATATTTTTTTTAACAATTTTTTCATACAATGATAATTTATATTGTCCTAAAAACATACTTAAATAATAAAGTCGAGCTAGATACCTCAAATTACTAACTGTGCGCCGGTGATGTTTTACATATTGGTAACAACAAGGGTTAACATAGCTTTGACATCAATATTGAATGAACTTGCACAACATTCTAGCAATGTCGGATTAAAGATGAACCCTGAGAAAACCAAATTTGACATGCTACTGTCAAGAAAACAAACATTTTATTTATTATAATAGTATTTTGTTTTCTGGTTAAATTCTGCAATTAGATAAATAAAACTTGAAAAGAAGAATTTATAATAGAGCTACTTTTAACAAATATTGCAATGTTCCCAAAATAAGAAGACAACACCTCTCAACAGTCTGAACTAGGGACACGATATCGAATAGAAAGTATCGATAATGTTCTCATGAGTAGTATCGGAAAATAAGTATCGTACTCGTAAAAGTATTGAAACAAAAGTACCGATACTTCAAAGTATCGAGTACATTGCATAGGGCCTGATTTACAGCTCTGACCGGGCTATTTTAGTTAGAAAATTTAAAAGGACATCAACGTCAGTGAAATGAAAAAAAAACAATCAAATTGTACATATAATCAATAACAAAAAGGACCTGTAAACCTAAACGTGTGTAATTGAATAAATAATGAAACACAGCTGCCCTGTTAAAACACAAACTAAAAGTAAAACAAATTTTTGCAAAACATTTTTTTATCTACTTTGTGTTTTGGCAGGACAGTCGAGACATTTTAGTATATTCAAATATTTATTTATTACTCTACCAGTTATGGATATTATTTTTTCTTATCACTATTCTGGACGTGGAGTCTCAGAGGCTTCTGAGTTGACATAGGATTTTTTGGAACAAAACATCATATTAATTTTAAAACACTAGTCCCTAGTCTGAACACGTGTAGATATGTAATATGTGCATACTACAAGTCGAATCTTACCAACAATGTCGTAACAAAATTGGCCAACACAAAGACGAAGACGAATGAATAGATTATGAGCAAATCAAAAATTTCACACAATTGTGTACAACACAACCTTCAAGTGGAACTACACTTAGAAAGAGGCAGAATTATAGGAATTTCAACATATTCGGAAGTTCATCTATTGCTGAAGAATTGGGCTGGGACCTAAACATTAAAGCGCCAAACATCGACAAAATTGAAGAATTTTGAGAGAGGCATTGTGTCTTTATGACCAAACCTGGACGCAAAGAACGCTCGTGAAAAAAGTAATTATTTTTAAACCCTTTCTTATAACTGTAATCCCTCGATTTTATTTTTTGTTCTTAGCTACAAAACGGTTCTTAATTGAAAAGGGTGCCGACCCTCTCAATGAAAAAGAACTTTTACGTTAATTTTAATCTGATGTTAATTTAATGAGATTAAGTGTAACTTAAAGTTTTCAAATTGGGTGACATTTTCTATCTCGACGTTGGCGCGTACATTCATAGCAATTTCGTATCTTAAACGGTTTTAAGATACCTAACTTTACCATACCTATACATAGTATACATATAAGATTATTAAAAAACACTCACAAGCTTAAAATATAAAAACAAAATGTGATTTGCCCTGATTGTATTTCGGTGTTCACATTATCGCTATTTTGGCAGTGCTATGCTAGTTTTGAGATTCACCTACGTAAAGTTCGAAGATTAATATTGTAACATTAGACGCTTTTATAATTTTCGTGACAATTCACGGTTACGGTACTGTGACGGCAAAAACAGGCAATAAACATACTTTCCTTATCGTTATAATGCTACAGTTTTTTATTACACGTAAAATAATGAAGAGACAAAAGATAAGATAAGTACACAAAATATGTTTGTCTGTTTCTTCCAAAGTTCTACTTTTTTCCTTTGGAGGAAACAGATATATCTTATTACAGCTCAGCCACGGTGACTTCGTTTGTTGTGTTTCATTTTCTTTATACGTTTGAGGGAGATGTATGATAATCATTGTATGTTTCCTTTGGGGGGGTGCAGACGTACGTTCTTATTCTCGACTTTTGTTATTTAGTGTGCAAGAAAAAATTGCAGCATTATATATTTAAGAATAAAATCAAAACCATTAGCGCATTGACATTTGAACTTTTGAAATTCACTCACCCTTCAATATTATCCTTGTAACTATATTCAATACTGTCAGAATTACCCTCACGGCTAGTAGTATTGTAGGGGGTTACGGAGACGTCACGGTGACGTGTGAGAGAGAGATGCACTAAAATGATGACTTTTTTTCTTTGGAGGAAACAGACCTACGTACATTGTGTATCTCATCTTTTGAAAGAGCCACAGCACTATTGTGTGAAGGAACGTATGTTAATTGCCTTTTTTAAGCCGTCTCGGCAATTTTAAAAGCGCTCATTAATATCTACTTTTTCCCTGTAATGCACTTGTGTGTAGTGTTCATAAATATGAGTAGCCACTGTTATTAAATAAATTATTTACTTTATTTTTATTTTTATTTTATGAGTAAAACCTCAAATTGTAATATTTAATTAAAGGAAGACAATATAAGCGAAACTCAATCGAAAATCTGGAAACCGAAAAATCAGAAAAAGATATTGGCACCTCTGGGACTCGAACCCAGGACCTCTCGCTTTCCGGGCGAACGCACTAACCACTGCTCCAAGGTGTCGATATCAAATTCGGTCATTTTTAACTGTACCATTCTTCGACTAAGAACCACCCACACTATCTTCTTTTTTCGTAACGAATATACTTTTTTTTTGTATAAGGCAATTCACCCTAATAAGAGTGGCATATACTATTGTCTGCTATCTGTATTGCAAGATTCAAACCCGAACTAAATGCTCTCTAGATAGTGTCTGGATAAATCTTTATCCATTTTTTATTTAATATGCGACATCTATTGACTTCTGCAAGTCTAGGATGAATATTTTATTTCTAGTCCCAGAGGTGCCAATATCTTTTTCTGATTTGTTTCCAGATTTTCGATTGACTTTCGCTTATATTGTCTTTATTTAATTAAATAAACTATTTGCTTTGTTAAAAAAATATTTAGCATATAAATTCCAACAACTGAAACCAGAAGCTGTGCTGTCCTAATGGAATTATTTTAAAAAGCAAAAACGCCTTTGGGTATGAATTTAAAATCATTTTTCAAATGAACATTACCGAAAATATATTTAAAAATAGCCAGACATTTGTTTTATTCGTGTCAAAGCCAGGATTAACTTTACCGTCCCAAAAATAAGGACAAGTTGAATCTGTTCAGACCAATCGTTGTGTGATTTTAACAATTTCCACAAACAATAGTTTTTCAACAAACATTTCATAACTCGTATACAAACAGTCCCGAATGTTCTGCCGCTCGTATGTCTCTGTGGGACTATTTAAAATATTAAATTGGTTCAGCATACAGTGTGGAAATGGAATATAATAATATGCTCTTTGCATAATGTCTTTATAGTGTTTGTCAATGGCTTTTTAATGAATTTGCACAATAGTTCCATTGCTTGAAATCAGCGACATTATGGCAGTCCCAATTGACGAATCCTGCCGGTAAAATTTTGTAAGTTGTGAATAGAATGTATTCATATTTGTTTTACGTGGGTTCTCATGCTTTATATTTAAAACTTATTTTAAACCATAAGAAGATGTATGTAAAATAAATACGTACTTTTTTTATACTCGTAAATACCTATCCACTCCATTTAATTAATTCATTAAAAATAATATATAGTATTTTTGCAGCACGTTCCAGAGTGGAAGATACTCTCAGTATCGCCCTCTTGTAACGGTATCGTACTCTCAGTATCGTACTCTCAGTATCGGTGTAAGACCACCATTCAGAATTGAAACGTTGCTTTAAATGGTATTAGCCGTGTTTGATGACCAGATTTGAATAACCAAGTACTTCCCCACCTTCCTCTATCCCATCTTCTTCTATCATCCTCCGCACCAGCCTCACAACATATCCCAACGGGGACGCCATAGTCTCACTGGCTCCAGACGGAAGAAGCTGAGACTCTTGGGAGGTATTTACAATAAAAAACTCCACAACTTTAATTAATTTATACAATTACAGGAAAAATATAAGAAATTTTAAAACGCGTTGCAGTGATACCTACACGAGAAAAAATGGTTTTGTTTTTGTTACTCGTTTAATTATGTATTTATTAACGCCCTTTTTAGGGGATCTTTAATAGATATAGTAAAACTTATGCTTTATATGAATTGCCTCAGTAAGAACATTTTATATTTGGTTAGTGATAAATTGAAGATGTCCACTGACTCGGCTAATTATATCCCTCTATTAGTAGGTATATATGGGCAATTGACCGGTCAGGGGCTGAATTGGTATCGCGTTTGGGTCCCACCCGGGCGTCTCGTTTTCGATTCCTCGGCTGTTAATTCCTCCACAATAACACAAGCAACATTTTCCGCTTACTGTGGTGGTAGTAGGAGATTTTCAAATATTGTCAGGTTATTCGTAACTCGGGGATGTTTGTCTTTCTTTAAAAAAAAACATATTATGGTATTTAGTCCCAGAATTTCTTAATTTTTTTTTAATACAATTATACAATAAAACGAACACATCGAACGTTGAGTTGATTAGTCAGAGATCTGGTCAGTGGTTGAGTGGGCATAACGCTTGGGTCCCACCCGAGCGTCGCGTTTTCGATTCGTCGGCTGTCTAAGTCCTCCTTCACAACACAAGCAACACTTTCGGCTTTCTGTGGTGGTAGTAGGAGATTTTCAAATATTGTTGTGTTATTCGTAACCCGATAATGTTTGTCTTTCTTAAAGAAAAAAAATAATAAATTTTAAAAAATCGACGAAAAATCTAAATTTGAGTTGAGTATGCAGATATACGTAAAAGTTTACCCTCTATCTCAGCGGTCGGGGAACCGGGGTAAATTGTTTTTGGGAAAAAAAATTTTTTTTTGGGTAATAAGGAATTTTTTCTAGTTTGCTATTTAATAAACGTGTAAGTATTTTAACAAACTTAATCAATTCAGGCTTTTCCACTCTAATGAACTTAAAAACGAAGAACAGAAATCGATTAAACGCCGAAGACTGTATTCAATACATCAAAAAGTCCCAATTTTGAAATAATTGTATCAAAAATGAAGCAACATCATTTCTCCAAAAACTGAAAGGGAAACCTGAAAATCTGAATTTTTCTTCTTATTCTTTTCAAAGTGGGGGGAAGGGGTAATATCGACTTACGCAAAAATATTTTGTGGTAATGGTTAAAAAAGTTCCCCTAACGCTGCTCTATCTGGAACAATACTCATATTACTTACAAACCCCACCAAATCAATTTTAATACAGAAAAAACTTGAAGTGAATTAATCAAAATGTTAACTTTTTCTGGGTCACTAATAAGCTATTTCAAAATATCATATTATACCGGACCATTTGGCCTCCCGGTGTTATTTTATAGCGTATTTAACATGTAAAACACAGACACGTGTAAGTAATATTTGATTTATCTTGAAAATTCGAGTATTATATTCCTCGTTATCTCAAAACCTGGTATTGGGAGATGTCTGTCTTATCAATTGGACGATCGATATTGTAATACAAAAAATATTTCAGCTTGATGAACGACAAAAAAATGTACCTTATCTTAGTAAGTTCCAGCTCTAAGAACACAGAAGGTCATGGCTTACATACTGAGTTACAAATCTATTTTATATAATAGATACTGGCGAGATCCCAGCATGCGTTTCAATACCACTTAAATAAAGAAATTGTTCCTACCTGCATGTTCTTTCCCATTCGCCCCATTCCTCTTCCGCCTCCGCTTCCCTTCCCACTTCCCCCTCCACCGTTCTCAAATTCCCCACCCCCTCCCGCCTTCCTTCCCTGCCACAACATAAAATACACATCTTTAATCAATGACGTTATATTATAAATAGACTCGCCATAGTCTCACATACTCACAATGTAATGTGGAAAGCAAGCAACACTCTTTTGTTTTCAGCGGTTTTCAAATATAATTTCTAAACTCAAAACTTTATTCCCGTGTGATAAAGATAGACAATCAAAGAATTTACGTGTGTGAATGTCATAGATATATATAGTAGGGCGGCTTATTAATTTCTTCGCCGAATACTGCTTTCACATCACGGGTGTGACTGAGATAACAAGATACTCTCACTCGGTTACACAATGGACAGGGAAGGGTAAAGAATACAATGACGTAATATTATAAAATTAACTGTCATAATTATAATAATTGATAATAATAAGTAATTTGCGTGTACTTGCTAATGAAGTGTTATTCCTTCGCCTTTACGACTATTTGCCGTGTAATTTAAGCATTTTCTCATCACACAGGAGGGCATTTTGGCGCTTTGCAATGAAATTTACTTACTGGTAAGACACGACCTCACTCGACGCGTAGCAGTTTAGTACTAAAGTACTAGGAATAGAGACAGCTACAATCGTATTGTGTTTGGCTTCCCACTTTGAGATTTCTACCCCGCGTCCAGTATTAATGTCTTTGTCTTTAATCCATCTATAAATGTTCACACTATTAACGCGCCACATTATTAATTTTTTATACAAATTTCATAACACCATAGTTCACCAGTATATATAGAAACCTTCGTGGGCGTTCGCACCTTAACTCACCAAAGTTTCATCGTAATCTGATGAATGGTGTAGGAGATAATGTCATTACGCCAGAGCTCACTAGTATATGCAGAAACTATCGCGGGCAAGCGCACATCAAATCCCCAACGTTTCGTCGTAATCGGATGAACGGTTTAGTAACCCATAATTTCATGACACCAGAGCTCACCATTATATATAGAAGACATCGCGGGCATGAGCACATCAAATCTCCAAAGTTTCATCGCAATCGGATGATTGGTTTTGCGTTGCATAAGGCACAAACATACAAACAAGTAAGCAAACATACATTAATTTAAATACACATAATTATTAGAAGATGGTTTAATAACATGATCATACCGAAAATTCATTCATATTTGCACAGAATATTCAGTGGGTTTTTGTTTTATCTAAACGGCTTAAAACAGAGTCCTCTAAAAATATATTCAATTCAGAAAATAAAATGTATAAACCTCAAGTTGGGTTACGGTGCGAAATAAAACGATGCACTTACATATCTGCCTACGCTTAAGTACGTACTTTGGTGGAATGACATAGATAATAGATAACAGGAAAAAGAATGAAGAAACATACAGTGTAAAGATAAAAGAGGAAATAGGCTAAAGGAAGAACGGTGCAGAATGAAGAGAGGTAGAGAGAAGAATGTAAGAGATTTTCCAAAGACATTTAAACCGTGGCACGCGAGCTAAAAGTAATAGTAATAACTTTCTATATATTTTTATTGTAATGTATGTAAAGAATATGAGTTATATTGGGAGGCGAGAATGGGTACCGCCACTCGAACCTTTATTGGATAACCAACACATCTGCCATAGGTTACCCCAAGTGACCTATGCCAGAGGTGTAGGTTATTTAGCTACGTTTGGTGATTTAGCAGGGGTGCCCAGATTCACGGGTGAGGTTTGTCTAGGTCTTGGAGGCGGATGACTAAGACACACTGAACTCCAGATTCCTACCGACCTCAAACCCTCTTCCTTCCCAGAACTCTCCTCTCCTTCATTTCCTTTAAAAAAATCTCCACACAGCATCCCCAAATATAGACATAGGCCCTGAAGGAAATTATTTTCCCCAGGGCCTCCTGTGTGGAGGTAATGTAAGAAAAATGTTTTTATATGTTTTGTATAAAATATTAACATTTTAATACACTTTTTTTTAATTGTTTTATTTTATTTACCTATTGTTTCTTATTGACTGATGATTCAGCGCGATTCAGAAGGGAGTTTAAAGTTTTTTATGGCTTGGTAAATGTAATGGTTTTTCATTTGAGTTGTTTTAAAATTATGTGTAATAAATTTATATGAACTAATAATCATCTACCATCGACACTGGTGCTCATTAAAAAAGCATACTTAACCCTCAGGCCTCGACCATACTCTGTCAGTTAGTGGTGTCAGAATATATTATGCTTTTCAATAAAATCCAATTAAATGGAATATTTCTGAACGTATCCTAAAACAACAAAAAAATGTTTTTAAAAGATTAAGAAGTACGCTTTCAAAATTCATTATAAATAACAAAATAACCGTGTAATATTTTTAAATACAAAAACATTAATTACAAACTTTAAAAAGTTTTAAAAATTGCTCGCTTGACTTTTTTTTAACTGAAATTACTGGTAACGAAAAAAAAACCGTAGGTACACATATTTTATTAGTCAAATGTATTATTAACGTTATCATCACCTCACTTTTTGTCATATTGTAAAAAAATTCAGAAGCTTTATTTTTTTTTAATTGTAATTGGAATGTGTTGTGGTGATTATTTTTAAGATTTGAATATTTTGCTGTTTTCTCTTTCCAATAACGCTTAAATCATATTTTCACTATGATAGCAAGGGAGACACAACGATTTTTAAATGAGACATACATAACTCATAAAGGTCTCATAGAAATCATTCCGAAGAACGAAGAAATTAGCCTAATGTCACACAAAAAATAATTAGATATTATGCGGTGTTTAATTTTACCAAGTCACAATCAGTAAAAAATACTTATTCTGGTTTACTTTCACAAATCACGTTTTCATGACCTATTTGCGAATTTTACATCTACACAGTTTAAACATTTTTTTCCTGTATTAATAAATTCCTTTATTATTTATTTACATTTTTGAAGTTAAACTTCTTTACGCATGCTCGACTTCGGGTGTAAGCTGGTGAAGGCGTTACGAAAAGTGTGATGCGTTAAGAAAAGTGTGATGCGAACTATAATCGATGCGAACGGTGATAGGGCGAGGCGTAAATACTGCACAACTAAGGTAACCCAAGGTCGTAGGTCACCCCAAGGTCGTAGGTCACCCCAAGGTCATAAGTCACCCCAAGATCGTAGGTCACTTCATGGTTGTAGATCACCCCAAGGTCGTAGGTCACCCCGAAGTCGTAGGTTACTCCAAGGTCATAGGTCATCCCAAGATCGTAGGGTGACCTACACGGTTATATAGGGCACCCCAAGATCATAGGTCGCCCCATGGTTGTAGGTCACCCTACGGTCATAGGTCACCCCATGGTCAGAGGTCACCCCATGGTCATATGTTATAAGTTTGTGAAGTTTTACTTCAGTCGTGTGGTCTAAAGTACACTCGTTTTGTTTTAAATTGCTCGTTCACCCTGCATTCTTGTAGAAACTGCTTGGTTCGCTTGAAAATTAAAAAGAGGGGGATTGCTAGCGAGTCCAGAAACCATTTTACAGTTTGCGAACCACTGCTATAAAAAAGGGAAGGAATAGAGCGATGAAATAAAAGGATGGAAAATAGAGCTGTAATGAGAAGCTGGGGGAAGTGCACCATCACGCTTTGCAGCTGATCTAGATAGCCGAAACCTTAGATTATAGATACAACCTTTCACTGGGAATGTCCTTTCATCGGATGGATGACTTTTTTAAACTTTTTCAGGCTTTTAAGTCAAGCGACTACTGAACGTGAATGACCGCTCTAGTGTTTCTGACCTATTTAGAATTCAATAATTTAACTGGTACTTTGGCTGTATTTAACATTCATCTTTAATAAAAAAATCTTATTGACCTATTAAAAACATAGGTCAATAACAAAATTTAATAATAATAATCTTTATTTAACGAAATTTGCAACATTTATATGGTTGAGGTTTATCAAAACCCGCCTCAGTCGAGGCTAGCCTGTGTCGAGGCAGTAATTTTGTTGGTCACTAATGAATATACCTACATTTGTATTAAAATATGTTGGTAGCATAAATAATAATTTCGAATAATAACAACTAGTATATTGGTTTCGTTAATAATTTCGAATTTGGGTGAGTGTATCGGTAAAGGCCCTATCATTACTTTCAGTCCAAATTTGTTGTAAATCGTTGTACAATTGTACTTGTGATAAATCGTTGTTATTGTTGCGATTACAGCGAGTGTTTGATCTTTATTCATAGTATTTGCATATAGATGAGTGAGGATTGTTTTTGCATATATTTGCCGAACGTCAAACACATTCAGTAATTAGATTAATTCACAGTCGGTAATTAGAGGTAGCCTCAGGATTAATTTTATTGTGGTTTTGTATACCTTTATGATAAGGTCTAGTGCAGATGCAATTCCACCTCCCATGCTATGATACCGTACTCAATAATTGATTGACAGACTCCAAAAAATCATTTTCAAGTATTGTAAGTCGAGAATGTTTCGTATGGCTCTAAACAAAGCATGTTTTTTCTTTTTTTTTCAATTGTTTGAGTGTGAAGAAGAAAATATCTTTTCAAGCTTTTAAGCTAATCTACTAGGTACTGAACGTGACTGACTTCAGTACATGAAAGCAAATGTTTGTCCCCTTTCATGAGTAATCCTTAATCAGAATTAGATTAATTTCCGCAGAATTTTCAAATCTTAGAATAAACCTAAAAATAATTATGAAACGAGATACAAATGTCTTTTAACTGCACTAAACTTGTCAAACACTGTTCTCTGACGGCCGCCGTGGTCGAGGGGTAAGCTCTTGACTCACAATCTAAAGGGCGAGGGATCGAATCCCGGCGTGCAATTTTACAATAAATTCAGTTAAAATTAATATATAATAGATTTGCTGCCAGAGTTCCAGAGTTGAAGATACTCTCAGTATCGCCCTGTTTGAAGACCACCATTCAGAATTGAAATGTTGCTTGAAATGGATTTAGCCGTGTTTGGTGACCAGATCTGAATAGCCAGGTACTTTCCCACCTTCCTCTACCCCATCTCCTTCCTTCCCCACTATCTTCAACCTCACAACATACCCCAATTGGGGGTGCCATAGTCTGCTCCAGACGGGAGCAGCTAAGACTCTTGTTAGGTATTCACAAAGAAAACTGAAATACATATATGATATTTTCAAAAAATTAAATTTAATTTAATTTCCCGAATCCATCTAATAACTTCTTACCAAATAGTCGAATCTTTTCGATTGAATGTCTCCCAAGTTCATCCAGTCTTATAATAATATCGAAATAATTTAAAAGGCCGAGGTTCCAGAAACCCCCTGCCCCCGCCATTCGCCACTTTTTCCGCCCACTGTCCAACCCTCACTGGGGCAGGGAGCGGTTGTCCGCCCACCACCAACCGATTAAACAACTAACAAAATAACCTCTTATTTAATGGACATTGGTCAACTTACCCGAATTTCTGAAGCCTCTTCGGCGATGATTAATGTTTAACTGTACGATAGCTTTTCTGAAAATCGTATTAATAGATACAACCTCTTCTTTTTTTATTATTGTAGAAAGCAATCACTTTGTGGTTTGACATATTTAATAAAATAAAATACTGTTTTGTTTAAAACCACGAGTTTTATTAATTTTTTGAACCGACCGGTTTCGCTTTACTCAAGCATCATCAGGGTACAAATTAATACAATTAATATCTTCTTTTTTTACTCATAATGACAAAACTAATCAAGAAATTTTATTGATTTTTCGTTGATGACACGATATTGAAAAAACGGGACTTGCTTATCTTAGTAGAACTGAATTTTTTTCTCAGTTGTATTCAATTATATTATTTAATGCGCCCCATACATCATACCCATTTAAATCTGTTATATATGTATCTACTTTTATTAATAATAAAAAAAATATTGGGCTCTGGTATCATGAAATTATGCGTTGCTAAACCATTGATTCGATTGTGATGAAACATTGGTGAGTTATTGGGAGCACGCCCGCGAAGGTTTCTATATATATATATATATATATATTGGTGAGCTATGGCATAATGAAATTTGTACAAAAAATTGCTATAGGTAGCACGCGAGCTGTTTGAAAACTGAACATACCGGGACTGAATGTAATGAACGCAGCAGGGGGGAAGGGAACTCGGGAGGGGAGTTCGCGGGACGGGGGAAGCGGGAGAGTGGGAAGGCGGAGAAGGGGACGCGGGAGAGGAAGGGGAGGCGGAAGGGGAACGGGACGAATGAGAAAAAACACCAATTTCGTTATTAAGTGGCGTAGCAACGCGTGAACTCGCTAGTATAAAATAAAAAATAACATTGTGAAAAGAGCGTTTTTCAGGTTGAAATTCACAAACTTTTAAATTTATTTTAGAATATTTAGTTAACAATTATTTCAAAGCATATTATAATCTTGTTGATGCAAATACAAAGCGTGATGTCATTTCTTCCTAACACTGCTTATATCATATATCTCACCGTAATACAAAAGGAAATAGTACAACTGTTATAATCCGCCCGGCCAAATCTGTCCCAGTTTTGTACGGAGCTTGGATGTACTGAGTTGAACCTGTTGGTAAAAAAGGAGGTTATTGGTGACTGGTGATGTCACACCGCTTCTTATGACGTCACGGTCGTTTTAGCGGGCATCGAAAAATTAAAAAATTGAAATATTTTGGAAGAAAACTTCTTCTGAAAGGTTTTCACTTTGTGATGGCATTATTTATTTTATTAAAAGACAAATAACTTTGTTTTCATTTATTATATACACAATCTACATGTTTCATGAAAAATGTTCACATCATCAGGAGTAAATGTACACTAAACAGGTAGATTGTATTTAAAATAAAGTGTTGTAAACAAAATGGGAAGGAAAAGAGTATTAAAGGTGGTTAGGAATCTGGGGGTCAGTGTGTCCAGGAGTGACAGACCCATAAATCCATATCTCCCACTGCGATGCAAATTGATGAATCGAGAGTCCAGCTGGAGACGTAAAAGGGACTGCCTCAACCATTCTCTCCCGATCTGGACTGCCATGCAACTGGTGGGCAGACGCGTCCGCCATGAACCCAGGCACCCCTGCTAAGTCACCAAACGTAGCGACCCACTTGAGGTGACCTATGGAAGAGGTGTTGGTTATACAATAAATGGTTTCCGGGGCGGCGTTACTGCCTGCCTCCGAAGAAAATAAATAAATAAAAAATTGGTTTTGCTCATTTGGTACTTGCGTGAAACTAAGGAGAAACAAATCGTTAAAACGGCTTAATTTACTTCTTTTTAAACAACGAGTTTAGATATTTACCTACCTCAATAATTAGCATAGCGATTCTATAATATCTTTTATGGGATCGTTGTCGAGATAACGGACGTGATCTCCTGTCAAATTTGTGTGATTTTTACATATTATATTTACTATCATATTACAGAATTCCTGGATGTATGCATGATTATTTATTAATTTAATATACGTTGTACTTACATAGAAAAAGATAATAAATCACACAAATCTGACTGGAGATCACGTCCGTTATCTCAATATCGATCCCACAAAAGATGTAGAATCGCTATGCTGTTTTTGTTACAAAAAAATATATTGTTAAATAAAAGCACTCTTCCTTCCACGTTTTAACTGTTTTACACTCAATGTAAATTACTCAACGAATCTGTTTTATTACTTAAAAAACCCCAATAACAGAGAATATTTTCAAAGCGCGCTGCAAACCGGGGATTCTTTGGTCAATTCTCAATTCCTAATTAAAAATAACTTCAGTAAGTTAAAAAATAATCATTTTCAAGTTTCACTTTGACGATTTAAAATGGACATACCTTTTCGATCAACTTTACTGCAAAGGTTGCTTGCTGCCGTAATGAATGTTCCTTCAAGCTTTCAACCTGTAAATACCGAATACCGTAAATTTGTTTTTCCGGGAATACACAGTTCAAATAATAAGTAAGTTAGAGTTATTATATTATATTACCAATACTTTGAATTCCACCCAACAAAGTTCGAAAATTCGACACAAATACAAGAGAAATGAGAGAGCGAAAATTTCAATGATATTTAAAAGTTTATAAAACACAGTATTAAAGCCGACCGTTGCGTGAAAAGCAGGTTTGATTTAAAAAAACGAGTGTTATTAAAACGAAAAACACGACTGAAGTAAAACTTCACTTACTTACTTTATTTTTTTTTTTATTTTAGGGAAATCAACAGTTTACAATAATGATTAATTTATACATGTATAATTAACCTGAGAAACCAATTTTAGTTTTCCTCATTATACTATTAGATTGTGTGTCTAGAAATTAAACAGTAATCTTAGAAAATTAAAAGATATTACATAGGTTTAACGTGGAAGGTAGTACTTAATATATCATTACATTTATGAATTTTGTAGTCATTTAATACATTTTAATACACTTTTGATAGAATTTTAATATATTTATTTTCGTTACAATTGAAGATATCTATATCAGAGAAAATTTTATTACATGTTGAACACAGTCTAATAACGCAAGCATTTTGGTTTGAATTTGTTTTACAGTGTTTTTTCTTAAAAAATTTACACGAACGTGTGTGCCGTGTAGGTACTTTAAAATCTATTATGTTCAATAATTCAGAACAGTCGGTTATATTATTTACGATTTTATATAAAAATGATAAAATATAAATAATATATAAAAGAACAAATGACATTGGGGTGACATACGACTATGGAGTGACATATGACCCTAGGGTGACCTACGATCTTGGGGTGACCTACGACATTGAGTTAGTAGGTACGCCTTACCTTAGTTGTGCAGTATGTACGCCTCGCCCGTTCACCGTTCGCATCGATCACCGTTCGCATCGATTACCGTTCGCATCACACTTTTTGTAACGCATCACACTTTTCGTAACGCATTCACCAGCGAAACCCCCAAGTCGAGCGTGCGTAAAGAAGTTTTACTTCAAAAAATCAGAGTGTGCAATTCACACACGGTAGAAATTAAACCTTCGGAAAATTAAAGTGCAGTCGAGAGGCTACGAAGCAACGCACAAATAGGAGATCTATAAACTATGAAGCACCGCACAAAGAGGAGACCAATAATGCTATCTCATTCTCTTGCAGGCTAAATCCTACAGATATATGCGTTTTTCTTTTTTAAAATGTTGGAATTTTTCGTTTCATCAAGTTTCAAATCACAACGGTGCTAAAGAAGTTTTCACTTTTAAAAAAAATCTGACCAGAGACAACTCAATGCGAGTTGAGTAAAACGTACAAAATACACGTAGGTACCAAATGTACAACGAATATACGCCAAAAAAATATTATTGAAGCTATTCAAAAATACTAAATCCTCTACTAGACCGCGTATCCATCACACTAGATCGAATAAATATGACATAAAAACATTCCAAGTTATAAAACTAGATTCGGACAAATAAAGTACACTTATTTTGCGAATAAACTCCATAACATTCTTCCCCAAGACATGAAGCTAATAAAAAAATTAATGAGTACAAATCAAGAATAAAAACATGGCTGAAAGAGATCAACGAAAACACTCTAATGAAGACACTAAAAACGGCATAGAAGATAAATAAACTATAATTTAACAATTTTAGTCCGCCTAGTGAGGAGGTCTAAGAAATAAAATATCTTTATCTAACATAACCATTATATTTTGTATACTTATAGAATTATTTTATACAGTCGCTTAAATAAAATAAAAATTAAATAAAAAAAACACTGTCAAAACAACGAAAATATTTTAGCGAAGTTAACTTAAACAGGAGTTGTCGTGTCGTTTCAAGCAGCACAGCATCTTAATACCCACAAAAAAGGAACTAAATGCTTGACATTTTTCTTTTTAGTCAATTAAGAAAAGCGCTGAAAAGTCTTGAGTTTCTCTTGATTACTTAAAGTCGAGTTGAGCTTTCCGGCGCAATAAAACTCAATTTGTCGAAGTGCAGTTTTCGTCAAAATTGTCGCTCATGAGAGACATAATAATATATCTAATTATGTGTGATGCGAAGTTCACCTCCCGGGCATCAAGTTACCCGCTAATACTTTACGCTTTGGCTAAACTAATTTACAAGCCAAAGTATTTCTCAATTTAAGTTCAATGCGAAATGAGAAATGAATGGTTTTCATTGAATGAATAGAAATGGAAAATTAAGTTTGGAAGGTGGTTACAATGAGACTTTTCATCTTTTGCTAAACTAATGAATATATTTCTGTGTTCGAGAAATAAATCTATTATAGGAAAAAACATAGAGCCATTATTATTGAAGTAAAACTTCTTTACGCACGCTCGACTTAAGGGGTAAGCTGGTGAATGCGTTACGAAAAGTGTGATGCGAACGGTAATCGATGCGAACGAAGTTGATGCGAATGGTGATCGTGCGAGGCGTACATACTGCACAACTAAGGTAAGGCGTACATACTAACCCAAGGTCGTAGGTCACCCCAAGGTCGTAGGTTACCCAAAGGTCTTAGGTCACCCCACGGTCGTAGGTCGCCTCACGGTCGTAGGTCACCCCATGGTCGTAAGTCACACCATAGTCGAAGGTCACCCCATGGTCGTATGTTACCCCAATGTCATTTGTCACACCAATGTCATGTGTTATTTTATAAGGTAGTGAAGTTTTACCTCAGTCGTGTGGTCTAAAGTACACTCGTTTTTTTTTTAAATGAAAACTTCTTTAGCACCGTTGTGATCTGAAACTCGATGAAACGAAAAACAACGATACCAAAAAGAGGCAAACACATACATCTATAAGTTTTAGCCTGCGATAGAATGAAATAGAATAATCGGTGTCCTCTTGTAACAGTTTGAAATTATAATGCTAAGTAAACACCCAGTCATTAAGCCGGTTGCTACACATTAATTCGGATTTTTAATTCCTAATTAGATAATTAATAAATAGAACAAATAGAAACCTGTTGGATAAAACATACTATGGGCAAGCTAATTTTTCAAAGAGTTCGAAATAGGAAGTCAGAGGGTCTGGACGTTTGTTTTCGGTGAATCCTGTTGCCTGTGAGTTAATACTTCGTTAGTTTTGAGTTTATCATAATGCTATTTTTTTACCATTTAATATTCTGTTTAAATTTCAATAATAAAAATATAAAGGCTTATAATTTTTTTTAAAAGAAGTAATTAATGCTACCCACTTGCGAGATATTCAAAGACTCAAAAACCTATCCTCGTGACACAGTTTATATAATATATAAATTATATATAATTAATGAGGTTTACAGCATCAAAAGAGGCACTCGTTTGAAATATTTCAGATTATTGGGGTTAGATCTGCTCTATAATTATGACAAATTGGTAAAGTTTACAGTTTGTAAGCTGTACAGGCGATATGTTGATAATACCACCATTCATAGAGGTATTAAAACTTCTTTTGAGGATCTGCGCGGATAAAAAATTGTATTCACGGCGTTATGGAGCAAATGTGGGACATATTTTTTAATGACTTAAAGTTAAGGTGAACGGCATTCAGAGCTTAAATTTGTATTTGAAGCCAAAATAAGGAAAAAATGAAAAATATTTTTAATCAAAAGGTATGGTATATATCGAGTACGGATAGTTGCTACATTATTTATTTGTAATTTAAATTATAAAACGATTTTTTTTATTGACTTCAGAGGCGATTTTTGCAATTATTTGTGAGTTCTTTATAAATGTTAAAAATAATTATTTTACTCTATTTTTTTTTAATCTATTTAAAAATAATAATAATGATTTAAAAAAACCATTTTGTTGGGCGTAAGTAAATTTAAATAAAAAATTGCCGATTTACGTTGGAACACAAATTTGACATATAAAAATTTATCTTTCTACCCAAAAAACGCATTTTCACAATGTCTTATATTGTATTTTATTTTACACTAACGAGTTGCAATGCCACTTACAATGACTATATAAAATAATTCTACAAGTATACAAAATATAATGGTTATGTTAGGTAAAGATATTGTATTTCTGAGTCCTCCTCAATAGGGGTTCCTGTGCCGAGGCGGACTTAAATTGTTTAATTGTAGTTTATTTGTCTTCTATGTCGCTTTTAGTGTCTTCATTAGGGTGTTTTCGTTGACCTCTTTCAGTCATGTTATAATTCTGAATTTGTACGCATTAATTTTTTTTATTTAGTTTTATGTCTTGGGGAAGAATGTTGTGGAGTTTAGTTGCAAAATAAGTGTAGTTTCTTTGTTCGGATGTGGTTTTATAACGTGGAATATTTATGTCATTTTTATTCGATCTATTGTGATGGATACGGGGTCTAGCAGAGGATTCAGTATTTTTGAATAGATTCAATAATATATTTTTGGCACATGTTCGTTATACTTCGTTATAGTAGGTACTTTCAACATGTTCTTTATAATTCATTTTTGAATTGTATTCAGGTGTGTATGTATTTATGTGTAGTAGATGCCCATATTGCCCATCCTATAATTCTATATTCAATTCGAAAATGACATAACGCGTGGTAAACCTTTTTCAAATCCTTTTTTTATTTAGTTTAAACTAGAACTAGACTTACTCGTATATTTTAATGAAGAAGAATCTTCTGATTCGGTTAATTTTTAAATAAAATTAGTAAAATGATATAAGGACAAACATTGTACGTTTTTTTAATGACTTTCACTTGCGATAGATAAATATTACTTTGTAAATTATGTTGCTTTATGAAGTTGTTATATAAACTCGTGCTAGGCAAACACCTAACATATTTTTAATAGGTTATATAATTATTATAACGTATTTACTTAGTGAACAAAAATTATTGCAATATTTCACAAATTTATTAAAACATTACAAAATAATAATATTTGAGAAATGTGCATTAATTGTACACTTAAAATAAACTTTTAATAAACGCTAACTAAATACGAATATAATGACTTAGATTTACGAAACGGTTCCGTGACTTTTCATCCTCGACAAAATATTCTCCGATAAAATATCCTACGGACAAAACATCTCCCAACAAAATATCTACTAAAACCTAACCTAAAAAAAAAATGGGACAAAAATAATACAGACTTCCTATAAAGACAATAAATTATTGTCATCTGTTTTACTTTGTCCCATTTTTTGTGAAGTTAGATTAGGTTAAGTTTTAGTAGAAATTTTGTTAGGGGATGTTTTGTCCGAAAAAAATTGTTGTAATTGATATTTTGTTGGGAAATAAAACGTGCAATTAGCTTATGAAACTGCAAAAAAAAAATCCACAAGTAACCAGAGTTATGATTTTTCTCCTCTCCCCATACAACTCGACGCACTGTGCAGCGCTTTGAAAATCTGCTAATTTTAAAATATTTTTCAAACACAATGTTTGAAGGAATTCGAATTTGAGTTGAGATACGCTTGTCTTGGAAACATAATAATAGATTCATTTTGAATCGGAGGTAAACTTTCACGATAGACGTGTTTCTCGTTATCTTGTTATAGAAACCCGGGAATTGAAACAAGCAGGAGTAACACAGAAACAAACAAGCGAGCTTCAAAGAAGAAACGTGAGGAACTTCAGACGACCAACGAATGCACACAAAACCAGCTGCTTTTCAAACATGCTTTTAAGACGTGAGAAGTTGTCGCGGGGGAATCTTCTATACCTACCGAGCTGGTATAATTTAACTATATGTAGCCTTTATTTTAATTTCCATTAAACTTGATAAATCCGAAAATGCGCTCATATACTGTATCTAGTCGAAAACTCCAATGTTTGAGTTATATGTAAATACCAAATCACTTAAAATACTAAAACTTAGTAAAACATTAGGTAAAATAAGGACTGTGGTTCTATTGGTAGCAAAAATCTGACAACACCTGTTAACAAGTCACGCGTCGCTCCGGTGTTGGTCAGAATTGGCACTTTTTTGCAAAAATAATTAAGTATTACGCCGTACATGTTTTGTGGGGGTTAATCGTTGTAGCATGACAACGTTCATCCACACACCTCGAGTGCAACTGCAGAGGCTCTTCAAAACCTGAATTTTTAACCGATTCCACAC
This sequence comes from Limnephilus lunatus, assembly GCA_917563855.2. NCBI lineage: Eukaryota > Metazoa > Arthropoda > Insecta > Trichoptera > Limnephilidae > Limnephilus > Limnephilus lunatus. The sequence continues at coordinate 50,968,468 of OU830601.1, forward strand.
CCTCCTTACTCCCCCGATCTTGGGCCTTGCGATTTTTATCTACTGAAGAGAGATCTCATGGATAATAATCATTACATCTAGGACGATATGGAGAAGGCAAGTCGTAGATTCGAGAAAAGTCGGAAGAATCTTTCATTGACGGAATTAAAAAACTTGTTACACGTTGGGATAAATGTGTTAACCTAAATAATGACTTTATTGAAGAATTTATACGTGATTTTGAAGCTTAAGAATTGTTTTTTATTTGCTTTTTGCCCAATTTTGCTATTTATTTTGGTTCGTTTGCATTACTTTTCAGCCTGCCCTCGTAAATTAACAATAAGTTAATACTACCTAACCTAACAGAACTCTCATTTCATTTATTTTAATATTTGGCTAGAATTTTTGTACTAAATTCTCAAAAATCAGTTAAAAACACACACTTACAAATAATGGCAAATAATTTTCCCGCGGTGAATGGTCATCGGTGAGTTTTCCGGATCCAGCCATAATAAATATGTCCTTGATTTATTAAGCGACGTATATTGAGTTCGACAGTTTTGTTTTTTTCTTACTTTTTGTATATTTGGCACAGGATCTGGTTCCCACTCAGGGTTAAATTCCTCGGCTGCCTAAGTCCTCCAGTACGATGCAAGTAAGATTTTCCGCTCACTGTGGTGGTAATAAGATGTTTTCAAATATTGTCAGGTTATTCGTAATCCAGGAATATTAATATGTCGTTAAAAAAATAATAGCTGAACAATCTATTTTGTATTTATTTATTTACGCCCTTTTTCGGGGCTTTTACATATACAATTTAAAAATTACACTTGATTAAATAAAATATAAATACTATATATTTCTTTTACCAATAAATATAAAAGGTATATATTTCTTTTACTAAGAAATATACAGTATTTATTTTACATAACTGAACTGCCTCAGTAACAGCATTTTGTATTTGTCTAAAGATAAATTGAAGATGTCCACAGACTTGGTAAAATTATTTCCCTCCATTAGTATTCTGGGCAAAGAGGAATACATATGGTAGTTAGTTCCAGAATTTCTGCACTGAAAAAAATCCTGACTTCTAGTATTACGTAGAGGAATCCGGAAGCTTATTAATTCAAGCAGTAATGGACTATCAACTAAATCATTTAGAATTTTATAAAGAAATACCAAGTCTGTGAAAATTCTTCTGTCTGACAATTTGAGCATATTCATATCATTTAAAATAGTGTTGTAGTTCAACATAATTGCTGGAATACCCATTTTAAAATTTAGAAAACGTAAGAATTTATTTTGTATTTTTTCAACAGCTTGTACATGTGTATTATAATATGGGTTCCAGACGGGAGAGTTGTACTCAAGTTGACTTCTAACAAATGCAAAATATAACAGTTTAATACACTTTATATTTTTAAAATTTCTAGTTAGCCTAATTATAAATCCCAACATTTTTAAGCCCTTATTAGAAATTTCGGTTATGTGGTTAACAAATGAAAGATTTGATTGAAAAGTGATGCCTAAGTCTTTAATTTGTGTTAATGTCCCAAGAGTATTGTTATCAATGTTGTAATTAAAGATCACTGGATTTTTTATTCGAGAAAATCTTACTACTTGACATTTTGAGATATTTAAGTAGAGTCTATTTTCATTACACCAAATCAACAATTTGTTGATATTATCTTGAAGAATGTTGCAATGGTAAATATTTTTAATAATTCTAAACATTTTGAGATCATCAGCAAAAAGCAAGAAAAATACATCATGAAAAACTTTTGTTAGATCATTTATAAACAAGATAAATAAGACTGGGCCAAGGTGTGAACCCTGTGGAACTCCACTTGTTGCATAAATTTTTTCGGACAAAGAGGATTTTATTCTAACAATTTGTTGTCTTTTAGTAAGATAGCTTTCAATCCAGGTTAATAAATTGCCACGTATACCAAGTTTTTCTAATTTCCAAATGAGAATTTCATGGGAAACTGAATCAAATGCTTTACTAAAATCAGTATACACAGAGTCTACTTGTAGTTTTTCTTTAAAAGCATTAGTTATAAAATTTTCATAAATAATCAAATTAGAAAGAGTACTTCTACCCGGCATAAATCCAAACTGGTAAGGTGATATTACAGGTTTTATTTGTGTAAAAAGTTTGTCAAGTATTAGGCTTTCAAAGAGTTTCGGTATGGTGGATTGAATGCATATTGGTCTGTAATTACAAATATCACTTTTATCGCCCTTTTTGAAAATTGGAGTCAAATAACTAATTTTCCACTTATCGGGAAAAATTCCACTAGATAAAGACAAATTAAAAAGTTTGGTTAATGGAAGAGCAATTACTTTGATACATTCTTTAATAAATATTGTAGGGATATTATCCGGTCCCGCAGATTTGTGTATATCTAAGGATTTAACTTTAGTAATTACATCAGAGAGACTTATGGTACACTGTGAAATATCAAGAGTTTCATCTAGAGTTGTTGTTGGAACAGGAGCATTATTTGAGTCTGTTGAATAAACACTTTTAAAAAATTTTGCAAACAAGTTCACAATACCATCAGTATTGTTGCTATGGCTGCCATTTAGGTGCATAATGCTCGGGAAATCAGAATTATCTTCTTTAAGTGATTTTGAGTATTTCCAAAAAGAACTAACATTATTTATTATAGAGTTTTGAATTTCATTTATATAGTTACGGTAGCAGGTCATAGACATTCTTTTACATGAGGTTCTTATATTTTTAAATTCAATGTATTCAGAATATTTTTGATGTAATTTATATTCTTTATGTTTAAGTTTTTTGGTGATAAGCAGATTTATAAGTTCTTTGGAGTACCATTTTGGATAGGTTTTTGGCTTACATTTCATGGTTGGAATATACATGCTAATAGTCTTTTCCAAAACAGAATAAAATTCATTGGTAGATGTGTTGATATCATCATATTGCATAGATGACCAATCAAAAGAGAGAAGATAATTACAAATTTTCGCGTAATCAGTTTTGAAAAAATTTTGGTAACTGAAAGATAGTTTAGAAGTATTAATATGTACATTAGAGATAATAACTTCTAGCGGAGGATGATAAACATCAGTGGGCACCAGCGGCTCACTACATTCTTCAATTTCTAGTGAATCTAAGTTAGAAAAACATAAGTCAAGAGTACGATTAATTACATTTGGTAAAGTATTTGCCTGATTAAGACCTAAGAATAACGCCATGTCTAGAATAATGCGACCAGACTCACTAACACTGATATTATCGTCACTGTTCACCCAATTCACGTTTGGAAGGTTATAATCACCAGCGAGCAAAAATATCGCACTAGGATTCCTTTTTAATATAACTTCCACTTCCTCACTATGGCACCTCTATACTTCATTGCTTGAATTTGGTGGGATGTAAATACAGCCCACAATAATCTTTTTATTCCTGGCAACATTTACTTGCAAGAAAATTTGTTCAAGATGTTTATGTTTAGTTGTAATTAAGTTAGATTTGTATTTCTTGCTTATAGCGATTAAAACCCCACCACCTCTGCTTTTAGCACTTGTCGATGAATTTCTGTCTAATCTATGCACATTATGATTTATGAAACCTAATTCACTAGAGTGAATATTTGGCTCTAACCACGTTTCAGTAAGTAGTACAAAGTCGTGTTCAAACATTGGTAGTGTAGACTGAAGTAAACTTAATTTGGTTTTTAGACCTCTGACATTTTGGTAGTACAGGTTGCAATTATTTGGTTGACGTCTTTTAGAGGAGTTTTTTAATGGCATAAAAAATCGATTTTCTTTTTTTCAGCTTCAATTTTTCTCAAATGTACTGAGCATTCATTACTCCAAGCATAATGGTCAGTTGGCAATTGTAATTTTAGTTTCTCATTCATTTTTTTGCAGTTTATGCACTGAATATCGTTTTGACAGTTTACATTTTCATGTGCTTCGGAGCATCGAGTACAAGCTTTTTCGCTTCTGCAGTCTTGTGCTTTGTGCATATAGCCATTGCACTTGTAACATTTCAGAAGTGATATTTTGTCGAAAACCCGACATCTATCCCATCCAATATTAACTTTACCTTCTTTTAACATTATGTCGTAAGTTTTTCCATCGACTTCCATGAAAATGGTGTAGTTAATATCACCTCGTTTGGTTTTCATTTCTTTTATATATTTTATGTCAATTTTTGCTTCAACTGTTTGCAAATAATCATTTTGCATCTTAATTTTTAAAACAATTTCTTCTGGTGTGTATTTATCCGATAAACCAATAATTTTTAGTTTGGGATTCTTTGGTTTTGGTGTATTCACATCATATTTTTGTCCCATCTTTGAAATTATTTGTTCTTCCATCATTTTTGTAGCAGCTACATTCTTACACTCTACTATGACTGCCCCTTGTTTGAAGTTTCTAATTCCAGTTACACCAAAATTAACAGGATCTATATTTTGTTTTATTTCATCCTTTGTTACCGTATTTTTTTGATCCTTCTCTTTTGGTTTAATGATGACAATAGGTTCATGTTTTTTACATTTGCTTTGTTCTTCATTAGTTTTACCATATTTCGTTATTTCAGCATACGATTTAGCTTCAATGTTCAATTTAAGATCTTCAATGTTCCTATCTATTTTAGATAGCGACTGATACAATCTGTCGAGTCCATCATCTTCTTTGGTTGTTGGTGCCTTGTATTCGTGAACCATGGCCTCGATATGATTCAACATTTCACACATAGCCTCAGTTAGAGAGGTTTTTTGATCTTTTGATAAGATGTTAGAGGTTAAAATTTTGTTAAAATTTTTCATTAGAATTTTTGCGCTTTTCAGCCTGTCTTCCGGAGTTAGGGAAGTCATTCTAAATTATAAAATTTATATTTATAAAAAAAATAGATATTATTTTGTTGTTTACAAAAAATAACACCATCTATTGGGCAATAGAGGTATTAAAAAAAAATTCATTCAGAAATTACGCATGCATTGCCATCTGTTGATAAGTAGCGTAACTCAATTAATTTACAATTTTAATCGTGCGCGTAGGTAGTTACTGCCATCTATTGAGAGGTAGCATAAATATACCTTATGTAGGTAGAGCAACCAAATTGTTAAAAATTATAGTAATTTGACTTTTTAAAACGAGTTTCTCTTATGAATATGGTTCAGTACATACATGGTATTAGCACCAGAATTATCGCAGCACTGAGATGCACTGATATAACAAGTATTTAATGCTCAAAATAAACTTTTTGCACTTGATTCTACTGTTTTATACGGAGCAAAATTATACGTCTGTCACTGACTTTGTTGTTGTTGTTGTTATTTTACCAAATTGTTTCACGTATTTTCTGTGTGTTAAAATAGTTTGTAATTCTTCAACAATAATATTGATCAAACAGCATATGCGACAAAATTTCGAAAGAGGTGAAACCGTCAGCAACCGCCTGAATCGACCTCTCCCTCAAAAAGTCGGCAATCCACGCACGCAAGGATGCGGTAAGTCCGTAAGAACGCAGTTTGTTGACAAGCGCTCGATGCCAAACCCGGTCAAAGGCCTTGGAAATGTCCATTCAAACCGAGCGGTTCCGCCGGAATCCGTATTGACAGTCGTTAATAATTTTGTTCTTTTCGAGGTATGTGAGCAGTTTGTCATTGATCACACGTTCCATCAGTTTTGACAGAACAGATGTGATCGCTATGGGGTGGTAGTTGGCTGGGTTGGAGCGGTCACCCTTCTTTGGAATGGGGTGAATGATCGCTTTTTTTCCAACCAGAGGGCACAGAGCCAGACTTCAGGGACATCTTGAAAAGCTTCGTCAAAATTGGAGCTATTTCTACAGCGCACCTCTGCAATACCAGGGCAGGTATTCCGTCAGGCCCGCTAGATTTTTTAACATCAAGCCCTCGTAAGACTTAGAGTACATCCCGATGCCGGATCCTCAGCTTTTTCATACGAAAACTGCAATGAGGAACCGACGGTGGGGTAGCACCTTGATCATCGAGGGTCGAGTGTTCCGCGAACATTTTGCCTAATAAGTTAGCCTTTTCGGCGGCGGTATTTGCTAGAGAGCCGTAAGGTCTGGTAAGAGGTGGCAGACCGGGTTTGCAGAAATTGCAACCTATTGAGCCCGCAAGCGACCAGAACACTCTGCTGCCGTGCGGGCAGGCAGCCAGCTTTCTGCTGATCTGCAGGTCATGCTTGAATTTTGACCTGTTAATTATCCTCTTGCATTCCTTTGCCATTTTGTTATATACTATTCTGTTTTCAGACGTTCGAGATGTGTTGTAGGCTCGATAAGCCGCGTTTTTTCTTCGCGCTGCTTCGGAGCATTGTCGACTGAACCACGGCTTTGAGCCCACACCAGTTTCTTTAACAATGGATTGGATGAAGCCATCCATCGCGGATTTGATGACTTCACCAATTTCCTGGGCACATCTTGAGGGATCCGAAGTCCGAAAACAGACAGCTGACCACGCGAAAGCATTGAAATGCGCCCGCAGACCAAACCAATATGCTAATCTATAGTGCCACACTTTTCTCTTTAGCCGCTCGTTTGGCGGTCTGAAGGTTACGGGGATTGACGTCGTCACCAGGCAGTGGTCGGACGATCCTAGAGGCGCTGTGACCTCAATCTTGTAACCGTGTGGCACAGTTGTTAAAAACAGATCTAACAGATTGGAGCGGTGAGTCTGGACATCAGGAACCCTTGTAGGCTTCTGAACCATTTGCTCCAGTCCGTAGCAGAGGGCGAAGGATTCCGCCTCTCGTCCAGCAGAGTCCTTTGGTCCTGAGAACTTTAACCAAGGTTCGTTATGAACATTGAAGTCCCCCAGGACCACAAACTCTGCCGTAGGGAAGCGGGGCAAGAGATCATTGACAGTATTGCTTAGATGTTTGAAGAGTTCGGACGTATCTGAAACGCCAAGGTTCGGTGAGCGGTATATACAAGCGTAAAATCTTACCATATTTATACGTGTTTGTTAATCTTTCACGCGAAAACTACGGAATGGATTTTAATGAAACTTTACAATAATATTGCTCACACATCAGAATAACATATAGGCTTTATATAATGGTAAGCTCTGGCGTTATGAAACTTGTATAAATGAAAATATGTCTATTTCATTTATTTTAGTGGAAGGGGGAAGGGGAACGGGGACGCACGGGAAAGGACATGCAGGGATAATCAATGTATTGCTTTGAAGGTCATTACAACGCATGCCGGGGACCAGCTAGTATTATTATAATGGAATTCCACCATTGTTAGTTTAAAAAATAGAAATATGAAAAAAAACTTCATACATTTACCTTCATCTGCATACTATTTTGTTAGTTTATTTGATAAAACGCAAGTTTGTCACCCTTCGCCATTCTCCCAGCGTCAGACATTACATGAATTCCGCCTTGCTTCTGTTTGCCCTTGCGCTCCCAACAGAACTCTAGTACCTACCTAGTTTCAACTATAAATTACTTGCAAGAAGATTCGTAACTTGTGGAGACCGAGGAGTGCCATAGAGTACTCTTCCAATTACTTAAACCTTTGTGGCTCTTTTCCCCAAACTCACTTTGAATGCAAGACGTATTTTCCTGCAGCTGCAACAAATTGTGTAAAGTAAACACCTTCCTGTGACTGTGCCAACAGTATTTCATGAACGGAATTTTCCTACATTTTATCATGTGGAAAGGATTAAATTCGTAGCGTCTTTTTCACTCCATGAACAAGGTTACTTTAATTAATTAGAAAAAAAAATTTACACGGTCCTGCACAATTTGTTTATTTTTTAAGTAAAACTTATTTACGCACGCTTGACTTGGGGAGTAAGCTGGTGAATGCGTGACGAGAGCGTTACGAAAAGTGTGATCGAGAGAGGGAAATGGAAGTTGAGAGGGATATAAGTTAGTGAAGATAGAAAGAGAGAGAGTTACGTTTCGCATACTACTGTAGGGGCAAGAAAGAGATGTGCGAGCACACATTTCTCTCTCTCTTTCTCCCATAGCCAGTTACGTTTCGTATATCTAAAACACAGTGCAGGCCTATTGTCTGTATCACAATGTAAAAGCAAGATAGAGTAGTGCGCGGGCACATTTTCTATCTCTTTCTCGGGCAAGTTTTACTTTAGTCGTGTGGTAAAGCACACTCGTTTTTTTTAAATTATATTTAGGAATCGTAGATTAAAGAATTTATACACATGTGCCACTTAGCACATTTTGGTTCTAGACCGTTTACCACTCGGTTTGTCTCTCTTACACAACACAGTAATCACAGTGAAACGCTGTTTTGTTTTTAAATATAGGCCTAGATTGGGCATGTAAATAGATTACGAAACACGCCCACAAGGCACTTCTCGTGTTATTCCGTATTCTATTCAAGACCAATATTCATTCTTTCCTCTCCTCAAAAAAACCCTCCACACAGCATCTCAAATGACATAGCCCCTAAGAGTATTATATTTCTCAGTTCCTCCTGTGTGAAGTAAATGCAAAAAAAAATCATTTTTAAAAAAGTAACGAGTGTTATTGCAATTAATAATTCTCTGCAAAGTGATTCACATAAGTGATACGATAAAATATATCCCTGCCATAAGCTACTAGAAAGTTTGGCTTAGAACAATCCCAGCAAATAATTTAAATTTACGATACTTTGCTTAATACGAAAAAGGGAGTTTTCTGTCGGCGGTCACAAAACAATGATAACGGAGTGTGTTTTTTTCCGTACAAATTTTATGACAGCCAGGGATAATAAATGGACTGGATGAAGTAGATATTTAAGAGCAAGCCACAAGCCTAAAATGTATGTATTCTGAGATATTTTTTTTTACATGAATACCTCACAAGAGTCCCAACTGCTCCCGTCTGGAGCCAGTGGGACAATGGCATCCCCAATTGGGGTATAGTGTGAGACTGAAGGTAGTGGGAAGGGAAAGGAGATAAAGAAGAGGAAGGTAGGGAAGTACCTGACTATTCAGATCTGGTCACCAAACACGGCTGAAGCCATTTCAAGCGTTTCAATTCTGAATGGTAGTCTTACACCAGGGCGATACTGAGAGTATCTTCCAATCTGGAACGTGCCGCAAATATACCTACTATACATTATTTTTAAATGAACAAATTGTGAAATAACACAAATTAATCGATAAAATTTATTTGCCACGCCGGGATTCGATCCCGCGACCTTCGCAGTGCCAGTCAAGAGCCTTACCGCTGGACTACTCCGGCCGTCTATGCCTTATATCGCCACGAATATAGGTAATAGGCACAAAATTCGCTTTGCAAAAAGACTCTAGGGGTCACTAATTTAAGCGCAAATGTGGTGTTACTTATTAAGTAATAATTTTATAAGAAAAAATATAAAAGTTACACAATGTAAATTGTCCACAGCTGATTTTAGCTTATTTTTAAGATGTTTCTTATATGCGTTCAAATCTACACTTCTATTGAATAAATATATGTTTTTAATAGTTTATGCTTATATTTTTTAAAAGTAATTGATAATTTTATGTTTTTTCTGCTCAATAGAAACGGTGGTAAAAGCTTCAATTTAACCAAAGTATATTTTTTGTGTTCATAATGTAAACCGATTCGTATATAAAATATAGTCATTAAGATTTGCCTTCGTCAGATTAAACAGTGCAAAAATTGCGTCTATCCAGAGGACTTACCCTTGTTGCCGTTTTCTCCAAACAAACATGGCAATTACTCGATAAAAACTTGACAAATTGCTTTGTTTTTAGCAATTTTCCTTTTTTATACGTAAACCAGATGAAAATTACACAATGAAGCAACTGTCTGTGTTTTGTTTTTGTCAGTATCAGAGGTGCCGTTGTGTACGGATTTATATGTTTGGTGATTTTCTCACTTTTCCACTTACTTACGGGAATTGCGTTTCATTTTCTTTATATGTGTGAGGAAGATTTATTATAATTTTTTTCTTTGGAGGGTTGCAGACGTACGTTCACTGTTTGTTTCTAGTGTGTTAGAAAGAGAGGCAGCATTACATGTTTAAGAATAAAAGCAAGACAATCAGCGCATTGACATTTGACGTTTTGGATTTTTTGGAAATTACTCACTATTCAATATTATACTTATCACAATATTGCTGCAGCTCTTTCAAAAGATGAGAATTCGTTGCATAAAAAATGTATTTCCGATATTTTAATAGCTATTCTGATAGTTCGGGGCGGAGATAAATCTAACAAATCAGAGATCACAAAAATCGATCCAGCCATTCTTGAATTATAAATGGTGTAACTAGCCCGACTTTGTTTGATATATTAAGATTTTAAGTTCCCAACCTTATCTGGCATTTTTCTGTGTTTTCTTTTATTTATATTAAAAATGAATAAGTTGCCCTCCAGTTAAATGATTGATCATCACTGCTTAAACAGGATATTAGGTCACGCAATTAAAGTTGATGCGAACCAAATATACACCACAGAATTGTGTGTATTGGTGCATAAGTATATACTTCCGACAGTGATGTCCTCGAAAAGTATCAATAAGAAGCACTATTTAGTCTTATTTACGCCTAATTATTATTTTTGAATGGGACAACATGTGTTTAAAGTTTGATGGAAAGCCCTGTTATCTGTGAAGGCCTAGAAATCCATAATTAGAGTCATTATGCTTAAACCCTATAGTTTTTCTAGCGATCAGCTGTACAAAAAAATTAATGTCCTTGATGTTCGTCAAAACTGCATAAAAAGGGTTATTATCCACGTACACAAAAATCTAAAAACTCTTATTAAAATTGATCATAAATTATCACAAGAAGTCATACGAGAGAGGATCTCTTGTTCCCAGGGAGCAATGCGGCAAAGTATGTTATGAAGTACTTTCTTGAATCTTTACTTCCAACCCCTGAACGATGATTTGCGCTAGGTACTAAATTCAGTATTATTTTTTGTAATGTTTGCCACACCGACGTTGCCTTGATTGGCCCAGATTTCGGTGGGAGGGGTTAAGTAACGGAGCCGAAAGGCTTCGGGCGCTCTAAAGCTTTTTCTGGTCTTAGCCTCCCTAGGGGTTGGTCACGAGACCTTCATAGTTTTCTGAGATCCTTAATATCACAACAGTTTTTTGTGTTTAGAGATTAAAATAAATTCAGTGATTTATTTCTGACGAGGAGCCAGCTCTGCATATGTAACCCGTGCGAGATAACGTACGTAAGCCTTATTTCATTATGTTATCAATTCATTTCTTTTATTGTGGTTTAAAATCATTAACTTTCCGTTCATAAAGAGATAAAAGCTTTTTCCTAGAAGCGTCGAAGCATAAATAAATTCTTCAGTATTTAAAGCGACAATCAATCTTTTAATTTATTACGCCTTACCTGTATTAATTCTACCAATGAAGCGATGATTGTTCTGAATCAAGTACCCGAGCGGACTGCAAACACGATAATCTACCGAATGAGCTAGCGGTGAGGATTCGTAAGTATTTAAATATGACATTGTGGTCTTATTCTTTATTAATTTACCAATAAGTCTGTAATCAAGCGGTTCAAACCCGTAAATATGTAACAAGTATCAAAAGACATACACATATCTGGGACTGAAATTGTATAATAAAATCCCCCCAGAATTAAATATTAAAACATGCAAAATGTCCTGCATCGGTTCAATAATAGCTAAATGGTTGATGGCTTGGCTAGGGTTGAGTCGGAAAAACTATTAAATAATGTCACTTAAATGAAAACTTATGATTTACTATGAAAGGAGCAATTAGTACAAACTTAGGATATATTATTTAATTTTAAAACAACAACAAAAAACAACAACATTCTTTTCTTTTACACAATTATTTCTGGTTTTCACTATCATTTGGTTCCTTAGAACGGGCAATCTGCGTAGCTAGGAACTAAGATAGGATATATTGCTAATGGTCATGCCAGTCGGGAGAGCTGTCTTATTTTTAAATAGAATCACTTTGTATGTCGATATATTTAACATCAACGAAGCACAATTCACACGGCAAGCTTTGTTGCTGTTAGTTTAAGTCTGCTTATCTAATTTTAAAAAAAATTCTCTTTAAAAACGCTTTAAAATTTCAGTTTTGAAATGTTTTTAAAATGAATAAATTTAATTGAACTCCACTTAGCAATGTACTGTCAAAGTGACCTCGACGTAGATGTGAGACGGCCGCTATAATTGAGGTGGTCGATAACCCGGTGGACATTTTGAAGAATGCATCCAGATTACGACAAATCCAAGATCATAGCTCCTTCTATATCCTGCAGGCTGTGTAAGGCTGTATACGGCAGTATATCCGGCTCCTGCCTACAGTACTGCCATCTGCCGGCGGGTTTAAAAAGGATCCCATTTCCTGCGGTCGCCGTACAACCTTCATTACCTCACACCAAGAGGAACGGGCCGCATGCCGGTCTAAAGTAAACTGTGAAAAGTTAAATAAAATCCTCGAATAAACCAGGCTCAACCCTTGCTCTAAATACAATTTCGTATTTTGACTTTAAAGGGCTGAAGCGAAAATAGTTGGGTTTAATACGAAATTAGAAAAAATAACAATAAGATAATAATACGATTTTAGATTTTTACGGCCAAAATAATAATTAAAAACGTTTATTCATCAATAGATTTTTTACAGTATTATACATTTTGTTATTTTATCATTGAGTCTATTGATGAAAAGGTCACTGCTCAGCTACAATCAGGATTTCTTCTGGAATGTAGCTGGTTTTCTTACTTTTTTTGCAAAAGTATTAACTTTATTTATTTTTGGGGTATGCGCAACCTCCTTCATTAGCCAATGTTTCGGACAGCGTTACAGTGTCGATCATCAGGGCAGATGTGGAATCGATAGTGGTAAAGTGTGAGAAAGCTTCAAGACTGTCTTCGGAACCACGACGTAAATGCAAGACATACTGAGGTCTGCAAAAACTAAATTTCCTCTGGAAAAAGATAAAGCTTATAAACTCAGCTGTTCCTGATGTGACGAGATTTATGTAGGCCAGACAGAGCGAACGATCTCCAAAAGGATATCAGAATACTTTCAAGCATATAATCTCGGCCACCCTGACAAACCAGCCATTACTTTGGATTTGTTCCTGAAGTCCCGGGAAGACCCAAAACGCATAGAGCATGCCTGATTACAGAGGCGATTGAAATTCACAAAAATTCCATCAATGTTGATAGAGGTGATGGAGCTAAGCTCAATAGTTCTTGGTATCCAGTAATTATACCAAAGCTATATGCAGAAAATCATTTTGAATTTTACTGTAATACCAGCTCGTAGAGGAGTGAGCTGGCCACACCATATCGCGTACAAAATCACACACTTGACCACTATCGATTACACATCTGCCCTGATGATGAATACTGTAACGCTATCCGAAACTTCTTCTAAAGAAGGAGGTATCGCAACCCGGCATAACACCCCAAAAATAAATATATTAATTATCTTCTAATTTATTAATTTTTATCTATTCGAAGATGATGGACACTGTAACGCTGTCCGTAACGTTGGCTAAAGAAGAAGATAGCACAACACGGCATAATACCTCAAAAATAAATAAAAATTATCTTTGTGGAAGGCGAACAAGCCAGCGATCTGCAGTCGCGCAGCATTCCTATTGGCCCCCCATACAGCAATAGAGATCCGCCTTTATCACGAGTCACTCTTCCGCCGCCGCGCCGTGACAAAAATCAACCAATTCATTCTGTTCTAAACTGCCGGATAATAAACAGCCTTGTAAATCGTTACTTGCTCGCTCTCCAATTTCTTATATAAATTTTTCATATGAAATATTAAATTATGGTGCGGTATATTTAGATGTAATTTGTTTAATAAACTTGTAAGGACAATATCGAATCCTTATTTGATTTATCACACATCTTACTCCATAAAATGGTGACTCCATATATATCCCATAAATACCTCATATATTCTTATTAAATAGTTTCTTAAATTAAATCAGCCTCGGGCAACTTCGAGTATTTTGGATACCAACTAGCGATATGTTACGGAGCCTTTGAGTTGATCAACTAATAACATATTCACAGGAATGTTGGTAAAGTTTGTTCGTTGGAGGAGTGTTGGAAGAAGAATGCTGTTTAAATAAAATAACCATGAAAATATCACTAGCAAAATATGTAAAATTATGGCTGAACGACGTTGATGTTGAAATACAACGGATTTCCATTAATTATTTGTTAAGTTCTCGTGCATCACATAACTACAATATTGCTAAGATCTAATATTTTCATGCTTCAAAATTCAAACTTCAATAGGTATATCCATTGTGTATGCTTCTGTTACTTAACTTTCATTATAAGACGATCCCCGACTATAAAGTTTGTATCACGGTGGCCTTGAAAGATAGCAGGTTGAAAAGGTATATAAAATTGCACCACAATTTCAAGAGCATTTTGCTCGCACTTTTACAAGGTAGTAGTCTGCTAGCGTCCAAATTTCGCACTATTTCACTCCCACCCGCTTGCCTGTATACATCGCACTCGCGCCTACGGGAGACTTTTAGTGTGTCTGACAAGGTGAAGGATCCATCGAAACTGTCTGATTACTGAGAAAACATACGTTGATAGTTACTCAAGTAACATATATAAAATTCAGCTTTTATACTTTAACGTAAGTACAATTATAATTAATTAATATAATATCTTTCAAAGCCACCGTAATCCAAACTTCATAGACGGGGATCGTCTTAACCTGTATTAGAGACATACACAGAGAAACTTTCAGGTTTTATAAAATAACTAAGTTCTGATCGTCACGGGCTCTTGGACTATTCTTTATATATTAAAACATTATTTCAATAAATTTATCATTATTATAATTATAATATCTGCTTCTCTTATATAATTATAATATCTGATTCAATATGTGTCAATATAACTTCCAAATTACATTATTGCTGAAAAAGCTAATAAGAGACAAACATGAATGAGATAGAATAATCTGTCTCGTCTTTGTTTGTCACTCTTCTACCGCGTGTGAACTGCACACTTGTAATTTTTTTAATTAAATATGGTTCACACCGGATGCATACATACATTTAGGATATTTTTACGGTATTAAACCGACGCTTCAACCTGTGCAATTTTTTATTTTATTTTTTTTATTATTTTTTTATTTATTGATCTTAAAAAATGGAACATATATATCTTAAAATATGGAAGAAGAGTTTACATTTCACATATGTACAGTTAATACAGTCACGTGTGTCCGTAGGTAGATACATAGGTAGTCACATATATAGGTAGATACAGTTAATATATAGTCAATATACAGAAATCACATAATCAGGACCCTTTAACTAAAAAACACAAACATCCATGTAGGTACTCAGTAAAAGAAAAACAGGAAATGTTTTTATTGTGACATTCATGAGGAAATAGGGGAAGCAGCAGTTTTCCGAGTGATTATTTCTCTAAAATACTTTTTAATAGAATTCAACAATTGTACCTTGTTATTAATGCTTCTAATTTCTACTGGTAGGTTATTAAAGAAGAATTTTCCTTGGTGTGTATAATGGTGTTGGGCAAAAGAAGTGTTTAGTTTGGGGCATACAAATACATGCTTGTCTTGTACGATTGTACATTGTATTATTAAGGTTTGTTAAATATGTTTTTTTACTTCACGCGACAAATGAACATAATAAAGGTTTTGTCAAACCGACAAATAATGACAAGCAAAATCTAGAACGTAGTTGAAATAATCCTAACACAAAAACAATTAAATTAGAACTACACGTATGTTTGAACTTTCAATCAAACTTTTCTACTCGACATCCCCTGCGGCTCTCCACCTAAGCCCAGTGACTTTATATTTCCATCCATATTTTACAAAGGTTTTAACTATCCTGGAGTATAAATTATTTTCATACTTATGATTTTCGTTCACCTATATATTTATTTACGCACAAAATAACATGATCTCATGTAAAACAAAGAACCAAAATTCAAAGTTGTCATCGTTAAAAAGTACAGATTTTAAAAAGTTACCTAAAATTTTATTTATTATTCCAATTCTGAAAAATTTAAAAATTTAAATGCTATTAAGTACCCGTTATTTACTCGAAAAATGTTCAGAGGAACTAGCGACATTGATTCCTTCGTCACCGGTGCACTCTCTCATGCACATGCAGTTGACATTTGTTACATTAGAACGGGTCGTTTCTACGACTCGTTCTTGAGTTCAACAAATCGGCTGTGGAATTATTTGCCGGCCTCTGTGTTTCCTCCTTCCTACAAAATGGGTCTCTTCAAGACCCTGGTTAACTCCTTTTTTTTTAAATTAACTCCGGGAGGCCATAAGGAAAAAAAATTCCCTTGGGAAATTATTTATTTCATCTTAGGGAATGCTGTGTGGAGGGTTTTTTTAGAAGAGAAAGTTGGTAATAGGTATGAGGGGTGAGTAGGAATCTAAGGGTCAGTGTGTCCAGGAGTGACCGACATATGAATCCATCCCTTCAACTGCAATGCAAGGCGATTGGTCGAGATATTCTGGCTGGACAGGTCATAAGACAACCTCAACCAGCCTCTCTCGATCCGGCCAGCCACGCAGCAGGGGGGCAGACACACGACAGCCAAACCTTGACAAACTTCACCCCATAAAATCGGGCACCCCTGCTACGTCACCGAACGTAGTGACAAAGGCAATAATGTAATAACGTAATGGCAAAAGTGTTGGTATCCATTAAATGGTTCCCGGGGTGGCGATACCCATACCTCCTTCGTAAATGCAATATAAATTAATTTGTCAGCAGTTTGAGAAAAAACTTGTGCGATATAAATAACGTATAATAATAACAATAATTGGACAGTTTGTAGAGCGCCGTTTTTGTGAAAAATCACCTCAAGGGCGCTATGGCGGTTTTTAAGTTCAATACGCGACCCACTAATATCAACATAGAAATATCTTTTACATAAAAGTACACCATGCGTATATGAAAAATAATTTTCTGAAAACGAAACAATAATGCCTTGTTCAAAAGTACATAAACGCCAAAATAAAAACGAACGCTGAATGCCAATGTGAAACAATGAACAAAAATATTCAAAAGCCGCCGATATTATTTATTTTATTGCCACCATTAAATGATATTACCAAATTCCACATCGCCACGATTATTACAACGCATTGTGAATGGCCCTATTTAGGAATTCCGATCGTGGCCACTTTAGTATGGGCAGAATAGTGCCTTCTGCCCTTAGGCCCGCCCGTACCCGCCCTTACCCACTTTACCTATACCAGCCTTCCAATACCCTATGGCCTCTGCCTTCAAAACATGTAATCGCCCAAAACAAATATTTTCTATTGCTGTTTGTACGCAAGACAAATGTTTAATGAAAGGAAAATATCTATTGGGTTTGCTTTTCACGATTGAATAAATCTATTTACTAAGAATTCTTGTATGTAACTATGTATTTGTTAATATAAAATGATAATTACAAATAGTTTTCTCCTGTATGTAATATTTTATATTAATGCCAACGGTGCTCAAAATTCCTTGCTATTTATTATAACGGAATCTGATTTCTAGAATAATATTTCATAATCTTTTCAATTTCCATCAAGATATTTTTTAATTAAAAGACAATATTAGCGACTCTCAATCGAAATTTTTAAACGGAAAATCAAAAAAAGAAACGGTCTCATCTAGGAATCGAACCCTGGACCTTAACGGTGCTCTCCGCCTCGGCGAGGGCGGCAAGGCTGAGGTCCTGGGTTTGACACCCAGATGTGACCTATCTTTTTTGATTTTTCTATTTCAAATTATTGATTTGGAGTCGGGAGTGGTAGTCTTCATTAATTAAAGAATACAATTTGAGGATTTATTTATTTAGTTAAAATAAAAATTAAGCTTTTTTTCTCAATGTTTATTTGTATCTCAGAAATACGAATATTATATACATATATATACATTTTTTTTTAAAAGAGAGACAAACATTCCCGGGGTACGAATATCCTGCCAATATTTTAAAATCTTCTACTACCACCACAGTAAGCGGAAAATGTTGCTTGTGTCGTGATGGAGGACTTATATATAGGAAGGTAGAATTAAGCAAAACAACAACAAAAAAACACTGTTGGCAAAAATAATTCAGAAAAAAAAATTATCAAGCGTTCATACGAACAGTCCTTTTTGGTATTTATTTGTATCTAACCTCCTAATGTGTGAGGTTCATCTTCTGCTTTGCAGCTAACTGGGTCAGTACTCGTAAGTAATCCAGCAGTTGAGTTCTGGCAGCATGAAATTTAAATCAATTTCTAAAAAATAAAAATCCTAATGTATATATCGCGTTAATAATAGTATAAGAATAGTCACTGTTACCATCTACATTATATCAAGTAATATACGACGTTGGTCCGATTGGAATGCTTCATAACGTCGTAAATACGAGCTCTACCTGGGACTACTCTAGTAGACAAGCGTACTCAGTTTACGATAACGATGGAAATATTTTAAATTCATTATTACAATCAGAAAAATTACTTGTGCGATGATGAACGATTTAACTAACAGAACATTCAACCAACGATGCCTTGATGGGAACCCGACGCATTTTTCCACCACTATTACTAACCGGTTAAAGGGATTTACCGTGACGATTCACGGTAACGGTATCGTGACGGTATAAAAAAAGTCAATAAACATAGGTTCCTTATCACAATATTGCTGCAGCTCTTTCTGAAGATGAGATACACAATGTACGTAGGTCTGTTCCCTCCAAATGAAAAAAGTCATAATCTTCTTGCATCTCTCTCACACACTGCACTTTGAACTCTCCGTAGTCCCCTACCAAAAGTCCTTGCCGTGACGATAATGTTGAAAGTAATATTGAAGTGTGAGTGAATTCCAAAAATTCAAAAACGTCAAATGTCAATACGCTGATGACTTTGCTTTTGTTCCTAAATATATTTCTTAAACACTATCCATGATGAACTTATAACAATTTTCTATAATTCTTTTAAGATTTTTGGTTTTATGATACTATGTTCATTCCATGATAACCTTATAAAAAATTTCAATAATTCTTTTTACATTTTTGTTTTTATGACACTATGTACATCCCATGATAACCTTTTAGCAGTTACCAATAATTATTAATGAACTAATTAAAAACACTTTGTTTTTACCACCATTATCTTTATTTTAAAAAATCAACATGTTTCGAGAACGATGTTCTCTTCATCAGGACATTATATGTACTAAAAACTAAATTATCAAGTATGGAAAGACAGGCGTGGGTAGAAATGGAAGTAGTGGGGGGGAGAGGTGGAAAGGGGAGGTGCTTAGAAGATCTTTTTAATTATTTCATTAATAAAATGGTGCCACCAAGTGACTTTGCAAAATTTAAAGAATCAATAATTATTTTCAGAGTTATGGTTTTATGATAACCTTTTAACAGTTTCCGGTTCAACAGAAACGGTCACACGTATTTTGTGTGTCTCACCATTACTTAATGTGTAAAAAAGAGTTGCAATATTATAGCGATAAGGAACGTATGTTTATTGTTTATTGCCTTTTTGCCGTCCCGGTACCGCTACCGTGATTAGTCACGGTAAATAAATATAAAAGCGCCAATGGTTCATTAACTTTTCCCTATAATAGGATTATTCTGAGAATATTTATTTTTTAACGTGTTAACGAAATTCAGGAAGAGGTATACGAGAAACAATTTTGTTAATAAAAAAAAAATCCATTTTTGCCTTGAGCTATTTCAGTGAAAAATATATTTCCTTGAAAATCTCCTCATATTTCCGGATATACCCGCATATTTCATATAATGTTGGTCCATATGTACATAACAACATGGGGCTGGATTTCTATATTACATAGAGTACATAGTACCTACTGGTCCTTTCATATCTTACAACGAACTAAAATAGTTCAAACGCGTAAAGAAAGCGAATTTCTTCCCCGCAATATAAAAACAGATGATGATATCAAAGACTTTTTTATAAAAAAATGCCTCTTTTGTGGCTTTATTCAATCGGAACTAGAAATAAGCATAACTTGAAATAGGAGAGTGGTTTCAATCGCATTGTATAGATTGAAACCTTTTTCGGAGTGAAAACTTCTTTAGCACCGCTGTGATTCGAAACTAGATGAAACGAAAAATAGAGACACTAAAAAGATACAAACACATACATCTATAAGATTTAGCCTGCAAGAGAATGAGATAGTATAATCGGTCTCCTCTTTGTGCGATGCTTCATAACCTATCAATCTCCTCTGTGCGGTGTTTCGTAGCCTCCACACTCTTGTCTACTTTAGTTTTCTGAAGGTTTAACTTCTACCGCGTTTGAATTGCACACTCTGAATTATTTTATATAGACAAACATTCCTGAGAATCTACTAAGTAGGTACTACCACCACAGTAATTATAAAATGTTGCTTTTGCCGTGATGGAGGACTTACCAAGTTCAGGAATTGAACACGCAACGCCTGGGTGGGACCCAAGCGTGAAATAAATGTATGAAAATTATTTTATTTTGCAGGTTATTGATAAGTGTTTCGGGAATAGTTTTTATTTATCGATTACACACAGACACATTTTATCATTGAACAACTGTTAAAAAATGTATAAATTTATATAAATAATTCATTCATTTTGTAAAAACTGACTACACATACACATACACATGGACTATCAGTGTTTACGTGTTAAATTATATATTTTTTTTTACTTTTTGATTTTTCTGTCTTTCGTTTCGCTAATATTGTCTTCATTTAATTAAATATTATAATTATTTGGTTTGGTAGGTACTTAGCATGGTAATTATATGCATCGACTTCTACACAGACTATCACTGCTCAAGTTTTTAATTATAATTATTTATGTTGTAGGTACTTAATAACTGTTTTGTCTAGGTTATGTTATATATCCACTACACATACACACACTGACTATTAGTGTTTAAGTGTTCAATTATAATTTTATTTTGTAGGTACCTAATAACTGTTTTCAGGTATGGTTATGTTATGTATCGACTACACATACACTTAGGTAATCACTCTTGAAATGTTTTAAAATGTATGCAATTATAATTATTTACTTTTGTTCGTACTTAATAACTATTTTCAAGAAAATTTTTCGATTACACATAAAAATATTTTATCACAGTTAAATTGTTTTAAAATTAATACAATTATAATTTTATTATAGGTCTTATCAAATGTTTTCATGAACGTTTAAATTTGATAATGGCGTAACATATTGAAGACAAGTGTTTTATTATTTGAATTTTTTCACAACTAAATTATGCTTGTGTTCCATTCCTTGTATTTTAGAATCTACCCCGCGTCTCTCATCTACATCTCACAAGGTTTTTTTTTTTCTTTTTTTAAAATATTATTCAGTCGGTCATAGATGGTTGCCCCCGTCTCCCTTTATATCCCTCTTTCAACTCATAAATATAGACCTATTATTCAACGCCTTCAATTCAGAGTGTTTCTTTTTAGACAATGGCGCAACAGAAACAAACAATAACACTTGCATTCTCGTAAACGGCCATTTATTTCCGACGGAATTTTCGTGAGTAGTAAAAAAACCCAGGTTACTTTTTAACTATTTAATTCTCATATGAACTCTTAACTAAATTTGAATGCTTATGTGAAATTCTAAGGAAGCTTTTTCTTTTAGATAGATAAAAAAAGTTTGAGAATATATGCATAAACATAACAGTGCCCTTGAGATAATCTATCTTCTATCCTTTCTTCTCTTCTGTCTATCTATCTATCTATCTATCTATCTTTTATCTTCTATCTTCTATCTTCTATCTTCTATCTTCTATCTTCTATCTTCTATCTTCTATCTTCTATCTTCTATCTTCTATCTTCTATCTTCTATCTTCTATCTTCTATCTTCTATCTTCTATCTTCTATCTTCTATCTTCTATCTTCTATCTTCTATCTTCTATCTTCTATCTTCTATCTTCTATCTTCTATCTTCTATCTTCTGTCTTCTATCTTATATCTTATATCTTCTATCTTCTATCTTCTATCTTCTATCTTCTATCTTCTGTCTTCTATAATCTATCTTCTATCTTCAATCTTCTATCTTCTTTATTCTATCTTCTATCTTCTATCTTCTATCTTCTATCTTCTATCTTCTATCTTCTATCTTCTATCTTCTATCTTCTATCTTCTATCTTCTATCTTCTATCTTCTATCTTCTATCTTCTATGTTCTATCTTCTATCGTCTATCTTCTATCTTCTATCTTCTATCTTCTGTCTTCTATCTTATATCTTCTATCTTCTATCTTCTATATCCTATCTTCTATCTTATATCTTATATAATAATAATAATAATAATAATTGGACAATTTGTAGAGCGCCGTTTGTGAAAAATCACCTCAAGGGCGCTTTACGATTCATTATGAATTCCTAGGTTCTAATTAATTTTATTATTTACAGAAAGATACAAAAACATACTTACCTGCAGGTCACTTCCGAAAAACACACTTTATTAGAAAGTTTATGCTTGGGAAAGGTACGACTTTGCACGTGGAGGGCAATATATTCAAAACACTGGACATTGCATGACTTTACCTTTGCTACCCTCATCACTGTTGGTTTTACATTTATATTTATAAGAAGATTAATGCCAAAGTTGAGTTAATATTTATTTGAAAGACTGGAGAATTGTAAGAATTTGCTTTATTTTTACAAAATTAGTTATTTACTATGTCGCGAGCCGTGAAGCTGAAGTTACTTATGGATACGACTGTCTGAAAAGATGAGTTTTTAGTTTAGCTCTAAATTCCGCCGAATCTGTGATCATTCTTAACTCGTGTGGCAGTCCATTCCAGGCTTTAGGTCCTGACACTCCGAAAGCACGTTCACCGAATTTAGTATCTGGTGTGCGCTTTGGTTCCTTCAACCTTCCGATATCTGATGTTGCTGCTGACATGAGGGTTGATTGTCGCGAATTGAAATTTTCCGGAATACACATTTCCGATAAGTAAGCCGGAGCTGTTAAGGGATTTGAAAACCATCCAGCAGAGCTTGAACTGGATTCTTTCAGGACACTTGAGCCAGTGAAGATTTTTGAAGATTATATCTTATTTCTTATACAGGACACTTGAGCCAGTGAAGATTATATCTTATATCTTATATCTTATATCTTATATCTTATATCTAATATCTTATATCTTATATCTTATATCTTCTATATTATATATTCTATCTTCTATCTTCTATCTTCTGCCTTCTGTCTTTTATCTTTTATCTTCTATCTTCTATCTTCTATCTTCTATCTTCTATCTTCTATCTTCTATCTTCTATCTTCTATCTTCTATCTTCTATCTTCTATCTTCTATCTTCTATCTTCTATCTTCTATCTTCTATCTTCTATCTTCTATCTTCTATCTTCTATCTTCTATCTTCTATCTTCTATCTTATATCTTATATCTTATATCTTATATCTTATATATTATATATTCTATATTCTGTCTTCTGTCTTCTGTCTTCTGTCTTCTGTCTTCTGTCTTCTGTCTTCTGTCTTCTGTCTTCTGTCTTCTGTCTTCTGTCTTCTGTCTTCTGTCTTCTGTCTTCTGTCTTCTGTCTTCTGTCTTCTGTCTTCTTTCTTCTGTCTTCTGTCTTCTGTCTTCTGTCTTCTGTCTTCTATCTTCTATCTTCTGTATTATATATTCTATCTTCTTATATATAAATAAAAATGAATCGTCGAATCGCATTACTTCCGAACTACTGCACCAAATTGGAAAATTCTTTTTTTTTAGTTCGTTATTGTCAGGACAAGATTTGTATTTAACTACTGATGAGCTCTGGCATTATGAAATTTGTATAAAAAAATTAATAGGTGGCACGCGAGCTGTTTGAAAACTGAATGTGCCGGAACTGAATCTATGGAATGCGGGAGGGGAGAGGGGAACTCGGGTAGGGGTTCGCGGGAAGGGGGGAGAGGGGAACTCGGGAGGGGGGTTCGGGAGACAGGAGAAGGGGGAAGTAGAGTGGGGAGAGGGAAGGTGGAGGAGGCAGAGTGAAAACGCGAGGGGAAGAGAATGCGGTAGAGTAAGGGAAGGCGGGAAGGGAACAGATTGAATGGGAAAGGACAAGCAGGTAGAAAAAATTTCTTTATTAAATGGCATAGCAACGCGTGCTAGGAATCAGCTAGTTTTTCAGTAAAAGGACGCTATACAAATCATCCAAGTAATATTATTATTATGTTATAATTTAAATTAATCATTTAGAATTTTTTCTTTACTTAACTCTCCCAGGAACCAGTGTACATTGTGTCCAGGTTGAACAAAAAGATTTTCATGGCGAATAAACATTACCGCAAGCCTCATTTGATGTATTATTTATCTGCGGAAACCGCAATGCAATGCATCAATTCAATATGCGCTGCATTATTTGGCACTCCAATAATACGTTTGGGATAACTTAACAAACAAACAAATTTTGTACATGATTGTGATTTGCAGTATTGGACAATTATTGGACAAAGTATGCAATGTGCCCATTACAATGTAACTACTATTCGTTATATTAAAGGCATTTACGTACTATCGACGTAGTACAAAGGGGAAAGTATGTCAAAGCTTTTGAATGTGATTGATTTTTGTTTTACTATCCAATTCTTACAAACACCATTTTCTACTTTAATTTACTTAAAAGAATTCGTAATCCAATATAATTAATAAAATAATCAATAACATTACTTTGTTTGAACTCCTTAGAATTTATTATTTAGTCTAAAACTGATGAAATAGAGTAGTACTGATATGAAATTAAAAGTAAACTATTTTGCTGATTACTTCAAAAGCGTCTACGACGAAGATATCCCAGTCAATTATGTACCACCTCCTTCCCTTCATGGGGGCATACATATCCCTGCTGTACACATCAATATAAACGACGTTAAAACAAAAATTAAATCTTTAGACAAAAACAAGAAGGCCGGACCTGACAATGTACATCCCAATATCCTTATTAATTGCATTGCTTCACTGGCGGAGCCGATTTGTATATTGTTTAACCAGTCCCTCGACACAGGTTGCTTCCCTGACATTTGGAAACGTTCTTATCTAACACCTGTATTCGAAAAGGGTAATAAAAGTGATATCACCAACTATAGACCAATATGTAAGCTATCTGTAATCCCGAAACTCTTTGAAAAACTATAACTTGATCAAATTTCCCCATGTATTAACCATCTCATTGTTCCGAATCAACATGGATTTTTTTCAGGCAGATCAACTCTAACTAATCTTTCGTTATATGAAAATTATATATCAAACGCATTAGCTAACAGAACTCAAGTCGATTCCATATATACAGATTTTATCAAGGCCTTCGACAAAGTATGCCATAAAATTCTACTGGCTAAGCTACGTAATCTAGGTATTGATGGAAAACTTTTAGACTGGTTTGCAAGCTATCTATCTGATAGGGTACTACTTGTAAAAATTAATTTGTTCCTTTCCAATCAATACCACAAGGGTCTCATTTAGGCCCAATTTTATTTTTACTGTTTATAAACGATATTATTGATATATTCGATAAAGATGTAAATGTGTTGCTTTTTGCAGATGATTTGAAAATATTTAAAATAATTAAAACTGCCGAAGATTGTATCTGTCTACAAAATAATTTAAACAAGTTAATAAATTGGTGTTCTTTTAACAAACTTTTTCTGAACATAAATAAGTGTCATTCGATAAGATTTTACAGAATAAGTCAACCAATAATTCATCCGTATGTACTTGATAACTCTACCCTTACCCCTGTCGAAGAAATTAATGACCTGGGCATAATTTTTGACTCTAAATTAAATTTTATATCCCATATAAACACAATCAGTAACAAAGGAATGAAAATGCTTGGCTTCATTCTTCGAAATTCTAGAGGTTTTAGGAATATTTCTACTTTAAAACTTTTGTATACATACTTAGTACGTAGTCAAGTCGAATATAACTCCTCGATCTGGTCCCCCCATTTTAAAATACATTCAGATACAATCGAAAAAATTCAACACAAATTCCTAAGACACATAAATTTTAAACTCGGTATTCCCATTGAAAACATAAATTATAATTACTTGATGAAAGAATTAAATTTAATAAAACTCTCAGATCGAAGAATTATATCTGACTTAATATTTATGTTCAAAATTGTAAATGGTAGAATAGACTGTCCTGATTTAACTAAGCTCGTCGACTTTCATGTGCCTACTAGAGCAACTCGCTCCAAAATGCTATTTAAATGTAACAACACCAGAACTGAGTACATGAAAAACTCACTTGTACCTAGGTTACATGAAGTTAGTAATAGATACGCAGATGTGGCGGATCTGTTTAACTGCACGGAAGCTAGTTACAAGAAGGCTATTCTATCAAATATTTTCAATCAATAAGTATAAATTTTATTTTACACTAGTATTATATGTTATTGTAGCTCCTTGTGTCACTTCTCAACCAAATGCCACATCTAACTTATTCTCTCTCTTTTATTACATCTTATGTACAACTATGATATTGTGACATGTAATCTGTATTTATGGTATATTTATACCGTTAATGTTAATAAATAAATAAATAAATAAAACTGGTGAATTCCCGGCATGCGTTGGAATGCCACTAATAAAGAATTTGTTTCTCCCTGCGTGTCTTTTCCCATTCGTCGTTCCCCTTCCGCCTCCCCTTACCCTTCCATGTCTTCTTCCCCTAATGCGTTCCCCCTCTACCTTCCCCACCTTTCTTCTCTTCTCTCCCGCGAATCCCCCTCCCGCGTTCCCCTCTTCCTTACTCTCGTTCAATATATTCAGTCCCGGTACATTCAGATTTTCAAACAGCTCGCGTGCCATCTATTGCAATTTTTTTTAACAAATTTATATTTTTCATACATTACAAGATCAATCAATAAAATTTTGTACCCAACATAGGTACCTGTTTTAAATAAATGTATTTTCATAATTCAAAGTATTCGATTTTGGTTGACCATAGGTGAATACTTATTATATTCATTAATTTATTCGAAAATTGAATTTACATTTAACAATCAATGATTTGCAAAATGTCATTCTCATATTGTGACAGTTTCGTAAGAGTTTTGTAATGATTTAAAAAACTTTTCAGATGTATGTCATGTGGTTGTAATGATCCAGAAACTTTCGAGGGGGTGGAAATAAGGTATTTTGAAAGTTGCGATCATTTCCTATGCTTAATATAGCAATGCATAGACAAGTCACATAGTCAGAAACATACATTGATTTATATAAACATAGAAGATAAAGAAATTAATTTAAGCCGTTCTGGCATAGAACATACCTAAGCTTAAATATGATGAAATTGTAAAACGTCAAAAGTTTAAACGAGTGAGTTTGAACACTTTAATAAATAGTTTAGGTTTTTCAGAATTCACAACTCACTTAATAGATAAAGATCACTCGTTTAATAAATCTTTGGGAATGTATGTATTTCATAGAAATGGGACAGGTCTTTATCAATAATCTAAGATCTAAATTTTAAAAAAATCATTAAAAATAATTGAAACCAATTTTCCAAGTAAACAACTCGATTTGTCAAATAGCACCATTTTAAACATATTTCCCTTCCCACACCTACTTTAACCCCCTCTCTCTTAGGTACCTCACCTACTCGTACCCCACCAAAGTTGATGTTCTCTCTCCCTCTTCTATTTTACCTGTAAATACTCTATAACTGTAATTTATTTTATATGTTTTTTCACTCCTAATGAAGGTTCAGGTTGAACCGTTCGAAAATACCCGTTCGAAAATATATTAAGGATATATAAGAAAGTGGTAATCAAACAAAGTTATTTTATTGTAATCATTATAATTATGTTTACCCTAAAAGTGTTTTGCTGCTTGTTTACAAATTTAATTCATAATCTACTCTTCGGACCAGGTTTAATTATTTAAAAAGCACACTTTTTCCAAGGTATGCATTAAAATATTAAGAGGCCGGTATTCGAATTTCTGCCGATTTCTTGCAAACCTCCCTTAAACATTTGAAGGTTTTAAGCTCTTAAAAAAATATGTGTTATTCTTGAAGATAATATCTAGACATTAGTCGCCCCCAAACGCAAATTATATAAAATTCCCTCCATAGAAAAAAATCGCAAAGTATGCTCCAAAAATTATTATAAACACGTTTTTTCAGTTATTTTAAAAGTTATATGTATGAAAAAATTCACAGCGTTTCTTTAAATGCTGTTTATGACAATTATCGCGAGATTTTTATTCTATTTTAAACGAGTCGTGTTTTATTAAAGATTTTCATGATTTTTGCATCGATTTTATCGTTGTAAATGTTAGCGCGCTCTTCTAACATTCGTAATTTCATATCTCTCCGTCTTCTTCTTTTTGGGGCCGGGAACGGAGCCTTAAGATCAATTAATTGTTTGCACCCGTATAAACGCTATATGATTATGAATAAATAATATTGTCCATAAACGAACTCAAATCTTTTAAGAAAGACTAACATATACCATATTGTTTCGGTGATTCAATCCAATATTTTGTTTGTTGGCCTTTCTTCAAATATTTGAGTTTGTTTGTGGGCAAAACTATTTATTTATATTCAAAATGCATATACACGGACGCAAAAAATTTATTCATCTTAATATTTTAAAGCATAACTTGTAAAAAGTGTTTTTCTCAAACTAATTAACGCAATCTATGAAATAACAGATAGTAAATTCTTTTAAGTATCACCAACAAAATAATTTCGATGATATGGAGGACGAACAAAGGACACTGATCTGCACCGTCTGGCCACTCGATTGGTCCCCCAGGCACCAATGGGATGCAAACAGTTCCTCAAGCAACTTGCCTCGCGTTGCATCAAAAACTAACAATCATTCTGCTGTAACTCTCGGTCAGGAGTCACTGGTCTATAATATTTGTTCGCCCTTCACATTTCTTTATTTTTGCATATTTTAAATTGGAGATTTATGTATCTGTAAATGGTGTTAATAAACTTGTAAGTATTGAATCGTCTTACTTATTCGCTTTGCCATCTACACACTTACATCTTAAACACACACGATCCCCAAAGGTACCTAACCGTCTGAAATCCAAAATTACATAATAATTTTTTTATCGCCTTTCTTAAAATAATTGTTGGTGTGGTGGTCAGCACAGTCGCCTTCCGAGCAGTTGGTTGGGGTAAAAGATATTTAGGGTTCTATTCTCAAGGCCTTTAGGGAAATTATTTTCCTCAGGGCCTCCAGTGTGGAGCTCATGTAAAAAAAGGGGAAAACATGCACTGGAATTTGACTACAAAAATATGAAAAAAAATCATCCCTTACATTGATAAAAATGCTTCGTAGTCTCCCCACTCTCGTCTACTTTAGTTTTCTGAAGGTTTCACTTGTACCGCGTGTAAATTGCATACTCTGATTTTTGTAATATTATTTTTCATGTACTCCGTGATTATATTATTACAAGCGTGCTGAATAACTGTCGTTAATTATTTTTGCCTTTTTAATGACTAAATCCATTAAAACATTAATTCGCAATAGGAAGCATTAAGGGCTAGGGGAGATACTTGTGGAGATTAGAACACCCATGTCAGGGGATTTACCTAAAAATCATTCTATGGCTTTCCCAGAAACCTTATTACAAAATGATATCTCACTTTGAAAGTAAATGGCATATTTTTTCACAAGTTATCCTTGATTTAAAATATCTTGGTATACAGCAAGTCTGAGGGGAGAAACAATTAATTATTAATTGAGCTTTTAAATGTATTATTATTAAATCCTTAACTGACAGCCCTGAAACAGCCAGCTAATTAGCAATACCTGCTTAGTAATTCCAAACAACGATAACTTTGAAGGTAACAATAAACTCAATAAAAATTACTCAACTTAAAGTTGTCAACTAATTAATAAATAATATTGACAACTTTTCTTACCAGTCCCCTTTGTTTACATCTTTTTCATTAAAAATAATCCTAAATAATATGTTTTCTGTTACTATAACATAGATATAATTTTTTTAGTATTAAACGGTAGTTTAATAACACATACTTATACCTAAATACTTGCTTTTATCACACATACTTTTTTAAATGTACATTCTGGTTATTATTGAAATACTGATAATCTCCTGTGTACCACTGTATACTTATAATATCATGTATCTATCACTTGAATGTAAAAGCCATTCTATGGCGTTTAAATAAATCAATTAATTATTTGATACCCTGCTCACACTAGTTTCAGAACTCCTTTTTAACCACAAGATTATGAGTCCGATCAGTGGCTGAGTTGGCATCGCGTCTGGGTCCCATCCAGGCGTCGTGAGATCAATTCCTCAGCGGGCTAAGTCATCCATCATGACACAAGCAACTTTTCCGCTTACTGTGATGGTTATAGGAGATTTTTAAATATTGTCAGGTTATTCGTAACCCGGGAATATTTGTCTTTCTTTTTAATAATAATAATAGTTAAAAAATAGTTCAATCCAGAATTTATGCAAATGTATGCTGGGGTAGTGCAGTGCAATACATTCCATGTTTTAATAATTAAAAAATAGATAAGTAATAAGTAAAAAGTATCAAATAAAATACACACGTAAAATTAAAAAAACGAATAATCATGAGAAATTAATACGAAAATGAAATTGAAATTGAAAAAAGAAAATTTTACAAAAAGACAAGAGTGGGGAGGCTACGAAGCACCGCACAAAGAGGAGACTGATAGGCTACAAAGCACCGCACAAAGAGGAGTTCGTTTATGCTATCTCATTCTCTCGCAGGCTAAATCCTATAGATGTGTAGTGTCGCAATTTTTCGTTTCATCTAGTATCAAATCACAACGGTGCTAAAGAAGTTTTCAGTCAAGAATATATGTTAAACACAAATATTAAAGCGAGCAGCCTTTTATGAAGGATATTTGGCCGTCTCCCGTCTCCAGAGGGCCATCGTGGGGGATTCCATCCAGACAATCGTTTCAGTGATAACATGTTCTGTAAATGGCGTTTTCTCCACTCATCCATCCAGGAACATTTCAGTAGCGCCGCAGTATTTCGGCAGGCGGAACAGTTGGCGATAGACATTATTGTAGTCGACTTTTATCTTATACCATTGGGTTGCTGTATAATCTTCTCACAGTTCTGATGTGTACAGCAATGTGCAGAAAGCATTGAACAGTATTATTTTTACGTTTGGACTGCAGAAGTGAAAACGCATTGACAGCTTACCTGCTCTAACGGATATAGCTCTTCTTTGTCTTTCCATCTCCTCGATGTCTTTGAGGTAGTCCGTGATGATATGCAACAGGTACTTTACGCTAAGATCCTTTCCTTCCATCTAGCCATACTGAGGGTGTTTGCATGAGTTTGGTTTTATGTTTGAAAACCATAACGATTGATCTGGACGTATTATACTTGTATTTATATTTTTTTCAGGTTCTCCATAAAACAGTTATACACTAATTTATTATGGAGAAGATTAAAAAAAAGATTTATAAAAGTGCATGGGGGCAGTTTTACCATGTTGTGACATACGTCAAAAGATAGTTGATGAACTCTCTGTAAGTGACATTGAAGATGTCGATGGTCAATGCAGAATCATTAGTTGAGTCGCTGTGTTAAATGGCGCGTTCTGATAAGCAGAAGTTCTTTCGGAGCATAAAAAGTGCATGGGATCTCCCACGAGTATACGCATTATAGTACCGGAGATTAGGTTAAAAAAATGTTTATCCTAAAATATGTAAGGTTATGATTTTTCGCAAAATAATAATAATAATTTATTTCACATAAAATTATACAATAAAACATATGTGGAAACTTTGACTAGCCAACTAGGAATGGGTCCCGTTTTAGGCCAGTCAAATTGATATATTTAGTTCATATCATAATTTCATTGTTTAATTATATAATGTATTATTTATAGAGGGAAAAAAGTTTTACGATTGAATTCCTCATAGAAGCTTTACTTAAAATATAATTTTGTACTTATGAGAATTATCATATAAGCTTTAGATAAATACAAAATTTTGTACTTATAATAAGTAATAAGCGAAGAGAAAAAATAATATCTTAAAATACAAATTTAGTATCAAATGCTTATGTTTAGCGACAGGGCCGGATCTACGAAATCTGGCGCCACGTGCAGTAGGTACCGATGGCGCCCCCCCCCCCCCCCCCTACATTTTTATTTTGATTAAAAATTCGTTCACCCCAATTTTTTATTTAATTTTTTTTTACACTAATTTATCAAATAAAATCAAGATATATATTTTTTATCGGTTCTGGAGAAATTGGAATAAAAAAATTCCCAATGGAAACGAGTTTTTTATGTCATTCTGCTCTTTAATTCTACGTTTTAGATTCTGCGAGCCTGAAAGGTTTTTTTTTAAATTATTATTCTATTCATTGTAATCCACAGTACTTTTATAACCTCTAACAACCAATAGACATTTAGTTATAAATTTAAAAATCTAATAAGATTATAACCTCAAATTTGTACCTTGCATTTCCCCTGTGTTGAGCGAACAAACACCAAATTGAGCGAACAAACACTAAACACTGACATATGGTATCAACAGCTTACGAAAGACGCTTACACTGACACCGTAAAATAACAAATCCAATATCCAACAAAACTAATAGATATTAATTATACATTTAACGAACTTCAAATAACTGTCAACACGTTCAACCTGCAAATCCTGCAAACCGTGCGATGCTTTTGTTAATGGAATTTACTGAAGATTTCATAAGAAAATGGTCTTTAACTACCGTCTCCTAGAGACTTAAATCGTAAAAAATAAAACAATAGCGACCGTACGGACAACACACTAACAAAAATTGTCAGCATTTTGAAAGGCGCAAGTCGGTTTGATTCACAGGAACAAAAAACTGCGCTGTGATTGGTTATTGAATTTGGATCGCACCCATTCGTCGTAAAAGATATATGGAAAAATAGATCTTACGTTTAGATTAAATATATGGAATTTTTTTAAAAAATTCTGTAACTGACTATAAATTCGTAAGCCGTTGATTTCAATCTGATGCGTGCGCATTCTGTTTCTTTGGAAAGTGTTGTTAGAGCGTAATAAGTAATAATTATTTCGTACTATGGGTAATTTTTAAACAATTCAGGCAATATTATAACTAAATTTTAATACAATATTTATTTTCTCACGGCGCCCCTTCGGAGTTGGCGTCAGGTTTTTGCACGTTTTTGAACGTATGGCAGATCCGGCGCATTAGCGATAGATATATTATGTTTGGTTATTGAAATCGCTTGCAAAAATCGAAAATTAAGACATTCTTCAAGCGTGATTACAAAATATTATAATTAACGTGGATGTTTAAATAGCTTGCAAAAATTGAGAATCGAGACATTATTCAAGCTTGATTACAAAATATTATAATTCACACATCAGTAGTCACATATTTGGGGTAATTTTTTAGTGCGCTAAGTGACGGTGCTAAAAGAACCACATTATTAAAATTATAAAAAAATAATTTTATCTAAGTTGTGATAATTTACCCCAGTTTTTTTATAAAGTTTCTTCATGGATGCTACAAATAATTTTCTGCTTTGAATTACTCCCAAGATAATAATCATGATGCAATTATTATTATTATATTGATTTGGTGGTTGTATTCCGAGAAACTTCCCCTTTGCAGTTATATAATAAACTATATCTTAATTTCACCAAGGATCTTGTCAGCTGCAAGTTGGAAGTATTGAGGGAGCCTTTGTTCCCGTCCTTATTAATTATCTTCAGCGCGGAGTGCATTCTCAAAGGACTTCCGCGTGCCTTGCGGCTCTTGTCACCAACGACGCACTGCCATCGGGTCCTTGCTAGTTTAGTTTCCTAGACACCCCTATGGAGCGTCGGTACAACTACTTTACATATTAGAAGGATATCGTTGTACTGTGGTTAAATATGAATCTTCTATGAAAACATGGCTCCTAACGCTGCTGTTATGTAAGTCTTCTGTGGGAACTCTGCTATGAAATCTGTGTTTTGAGTTTGAATCTACAATGAAAACACGGCTTTTAACTACTTATAATAATAGAAAGATATCACTCAACTGCTGTTAAATATGAATCTACTATGGAAAGGCTGATATTAAGTTATCTACTGTGAAAACGCTGCCGTTAAAGGGAAAAATATGGATTTGAGGCCAAAATACTTAACCAAGCTAAAAAAATTTTTTAATTAAAAGGCAAATACTACTATAAATATGGGTAATTCGGTAATTCAGTTTTTTGAAATAGTAGTAATATTTTTTTAAACAATTACAATTACCTCATAAATGAAGCCTCAAAAATCATAAAAAATGAAATCCTTTAATGGCAAATATACACTGAAAATACTGCTTGTATCTATAATTATACCATGGAAATACTGTTGTTAAGTATGAATACAATGAAAATGCTGCCTCTGAGTATGAATCTCCCGTGGAAACGCTACTCTTAAGTATGAATACCTTGAAAAAGCCGCCTTTGAGTATGAATCTCCCATGCAAACACTACTGTTAAGAATGAACCTACCGTGAAAATGCTGCTTTTATGCATGAAACTCTTATGAAAATGCTGCGTTTGAGTATGAATATACCATGGAAACACTGCTGTTAAGTATGAATACCATGAAAATACTGCTTTTAAGTATGAATCTGAATCTGGAAACGTGGGTGATAAGTACGAATCTCCCATGGAAAAGCTGGTGATAAGTATGAATCTACCATGAAAATGCTGTTTTTATGCATGAATATACCATGGTAACACTGCTGTTAAGTATGAATACCGTGAAAATGCTGCATTTGAGTATGAATTTAACATGGAAACGCTAGTGTTAACTATGAATCTAATATGAAAACATTGCCGTTAATTGAATTTATTTAATCACAACCAGGTACCTACTTGTAGTTATTGAGTTATTCGAGACCATTACATAACGAATATCACCAAGAAACATCTTCTCTAACAATCGACAAATGTAACTGATCCTGTTATTACGCCACCGGCTCACCAAAAGCCCTCGAATATCTATTCTGTGAAGCACTTGAACCAAATTCTGAGACATATTCAAACAAAGCAACCGAATTACGAACAAAACGCAGCGTCTGAAAATACATAATCGGGTTATAAATTGGCAAGGAATCCTCACGCATGACGACTTTACCCTTCATATTTATTTAATAATGTAAAGGAATCCGGTTAGGCTGGAAATACACCGACCGTTACAAGCAGTCAATATTCAAAATATACCTACGGACTGCCATGCTTCTTTATAATATATTTTTTCTATGAAAATTATAACGTCAAAGGTTGAAGCTTCCAATATTGTCCAGCAAGAAAATGTAGAAAAAAATGGGTGATGCGGTCTTTAAAACGGTTTTAACTCATAAGGTGGGGGTGAGGAACCGCGACCCTCTAAAAATCTAATATATTTAACCTAATCTAGCTCAATCATCTTAAGCTACCAAATAAATTCCAACAGTCTTTATTTCTAATAAATTAAATAATAATTACCTGAAATCAAGAAAAATGATAAAGATTATTTTATTAACTAATTTATTTTTTTATTAATAAATTTATTTCGGATAAAAATTATTCAATTAAACATGTGTGGAAACTTTGACTAGCCAACTAGGAAAAGATCCTGTTTTAGGCCAATCAAATTGACAAATTTAGTTCATATCATAAATTTTATCTTACATTGTTTAAGTATATAACATATTATTTAAAGAAGAAAAAAGTGTTACAATTGAATTCCTCATATAAACTTTAGATAAATACACAACTTTGTACTTATGAGAATTATCATATAAGCTTTAGATAAATACAAAATTTTGTACTTATGAGAAAGAGAATACCTAAGTGAAGAGAAAAAATGAAGAATGCTTATGTTAAATGTGAATGTTTTGGAAAATGGGAAGGGTAGTGATATAAGTTTATAATCTAGATTAACTATTAGATATTAATAACTTTTAATAACTATTAGATATATTATTTTTGTTTGACGGTCTGAAAAAAAATCATTTTTTATACCTTTTCGTTTATATTATTTTTGCTTGACGGACTGAAAAAAAAATCTATTTTTATGCCTTTTCGTTACTTGGTATTTTTAATCGATATATCGAAACATTAAATATCGATATATAGAACAAAAAATATCGATATGTTGATGTATCGATATTCTTTTTCTTTAAGTCTACTGGATCAAAAACTTAAATAAATATTAAATTTTTTTAAATACCTAACCTAAGAATCTATATCTAATTTTGGGTTTTTTAAGGTAATTTAAGTACTGTGTAATTGAATTAATAATTTTTTTAAGCAAATTTTTATTTATTACTTTTTTTAATAAATGAAAATAAATAATAACTTCATTCATTTGAACATGAACTTGGTTTTTAGGCTTTTTTAAATAATCAGGTTAATGGGTTAGTAAAGATGTTCCCACAGAAGTGTGGTACCCCAGGTTGTATGACGTCATGTTATTTATGAATTTAGTTTAGTAATTTGTTCATTAAAGTTCACAAATTGCTAATTAATTATAATATAACATATTGTATACTATATTTTTTCCAGTTTGATGTAGCTCCTGCAATACATCTTGAACCTTCCAATTGGTGCGGACTTTAAAGTTTCGGTAGCGTTTTTTATCACTTCATCCCTTTGCGGAGTTAACTATTCTGCGTATTCACTTTGTCCTTTTTTGTAGCCTGATTTCCTTGCACGTCCTTGTGTTAAGTTTGTGAATGTCCTTGTTGTATAAAATTTTACTTGGGAAGTATTTCGGTAACATGTCATCCTTTTCGTTAACTTCCTCCCAAATATCATCGTGTTCAAGGTCATCTGTTTCTCATACCATGTGGCTGTGCAACTGTGCATATATATGATTTTGGTGTCGTTAGCCTTGTGAAACTTTTAGGTCGAGATCTATAACTCCTGAACACACTGACCCCCGAATTCCTACTCATCCCACTTACCTTTTTCCTTCGCAGAAACTCCTCTCCTTAATTTCCTTAAGACTTACCACACAGCATCCCCAAAGATCACACAAGTCCTGACTATCTCAGTGTTAAATACAAGCTTCGTTTTGTTTTTCTAATATTTTTTAATTGTTGTGGTGCAGTATACACAGATAAGATATTATATATTTATTGCTTCAACACCCGGCCGCAATCCGAAGGTCGCGGGATCGCAAATAAATTTTATTTGATTAACTTGTGTTATTTCAAAATTAATTAATTTAAAAATAATACATTGTATATTTGCGGAAAATTCCACGCTCCAGAGTGGAAGATATTCTCAGTATCGCCCTGGTGGAAGACCACCATTCAGAATTGAACGTTGCTTGAAATGGCTTTAGCCGTGTTTGGTTACCAGATCTGAATAGCCAGGTACTTCCCCACCTTCCTCTTTCACATCTTCTTCCCCGCCCCTCTGCCTGCAGCCCCACAAAATACCCAATTGGGTATGCCATAGTCTCACTGATTCCAGACGGGAGCAGCTGGGACTCTTGTGAGATAATAATAATAATAATATTTGGCTAATTTATATAGCGCCGTTTTCGTGAAAAATCACCTCAAGGGCGCTGTACAAATAAATACATAAAAAATAATATTACTGGCTTACAACTAAGATTTACAATTATAACTAGTGACTTACATCTAAGTCTTATTGCTAGTGACTTATGACTAAGACATATAAAAGACATATAAAAGCTGACCTAAAACTGAGCTCAATGACATATATATTTACAATTATGACTTAAAGTTAGAGATTTATAACTAACATATTTATTTACATTTAAAAATACTTGAAAACATCTTATAAATATCATACACTCGCCAGAATCACTCCACAGCGCCAGAAGAAGAAGGAAGTTTTTACATAATACATATTACTATTTAAGGACATGGATGCAAGATTTATCGGATTTACGAAAATGTATGGATATCTTACATAAATTAATGAAATTAATCGCCGATCTTTACCGCATTATGATGACTCATCGCTCAACATTAAACGGATTGGGGTGTTAGGTTAACACTGATAGACCATTGGTAGGTAGATCAATAGCATTTTGAGTTTTTCGTTAGTAGTTGTAGGGAATAGCAAATAAAATAGTATATATTCGTGGACATCAACAATTATTAGAGTATAATTAAATTAGAAAGTTTAAATATAATGACGAATTTATGGAAATGAGTATTTGAAAAAATGAGTTTTAAGTTTGGATCTAAATTCCGCTGGGTTGGTTATGCATCTCAATTCCATGGGAAGTTTATTCCAAGCCTCAGGGCCGGATACTCCAAACGCGCGATCACCAAAATTAGTGTTCGGATTTCGCTTGGGTTCTTTCAATCTTCCAATTGCAGACGATGTCGCTGATCTAAGAGATGACTGCCTTAGACCTATATTTTCCGGAATGCATAGTTCAGAGATATAGGGTGGAGCCATTTCATTGATAGCTTTAAACACCATCCAGCATAACTTATACTGGATCCTTTCAGGACACTTCAACCAGTGAAGATTTCGGAGGTGTTCCGAAATGTGCGAAAACTTGGGTACCCCTGTGATTAGTCGTGCTGCGGCGTTGAACACTGATTGTAGTTTATCAGTTTGACATTTAGGAAGACTTGCATAGATACCATTGCAGTAATCAAGACGCGATACTATATATGAATTCACAAGAAGCTTAGTTGCTTCTGTCGAAAGGTTCCTACGAACTGACTTAAGTTGTCTTAAGTAGAAGAGCCATGTGCTAACGGTCCTATTCACCTGACTTTTCAATGAAAGGTCTGAATCCAGATAAACTCCCAGAAGTTTGACGGTTGTTTTCGCAATTACGTCATTGCCGGAAATGGCAATTGGTGAGTTGTCTATTAGATGTTGACGTCTATTTGTAGCTGCCCACAGAAATTCGGTCTTTGATGGATTAAGCTTCAGTTTGTTTGAGGACATCCAGAGACTAATTGCTTCTAGACACTCAACTGTGCGAATTTTGAGGCCGGTGATCTCATTTGGTGTGCAGTAAAAGTAGACTTGCTGATCGTCGGCATAACAGTGAGAAAGGAGACCAAACGACTCGATAATTCTTGCGACATCATTTGTGAAGAGGATAAAGAGAAGTGGGCCCAGAACGGATCCCTGAGGTACCCCTGAAGAGAGTTTTGTGAAGTTGGATTGTTTATTTCCCACCTTCACTGCTTGTGAGCGATCCGTTAGATAGGATTGTAGCCAATTTTTTACGTTAGAATGTAAACCAAATGTTAATTCTAGTCTCTTAATGAGAAAGTCGTGGTCAATGGTGTCAAATGCAGCGCTCATATCTAAAAGTGAAAGAAGTGCTAACTTACCTGACTCTATGGCAAGGGTAATATCTGACAGGACATGAAGTAACCCGGTTTCTGTTGAGTGGAATCTTCT
This sequence comes from Limnephilus lunatus, assembly GCA_917563855.2. Lineage (NCBI taxonomy): Eukaryota > Metazoa > Arthropoda > Insecta > Trichoptera > Limnephilidae > Limnephilus > Limnephilus lunatus. Next base: position 51,007,820 of record OU830601.1, read on the forward strand.
ATAAGCGGACTGATGATCGGTAATTAATTTATTGTGGTTTAAGTGGGAGGTTATTTGAGAAGCAGCAATTTTTTCGAGTAGTTTTGCTAAGAAAGGCAGATTTGACACTGGTCGATAATTACTCAAGTTGTCAGCATCAAGCTGTGGTTTTTTTATAATTGGGGTAACTACTGCATGCTTAAGTGCTTCCGGGAAGTCACCTGTGCTTAGAGACTTATTTTATTTTTATTTTTTTATTTTTATTTATTTAACATTTAAACCCGCTAAACTACTTATGTAGTTTGTCAGCAGGTACATAATGACAACGTTGGTACATTTTCAAACATTGTATATATATATATATATATATATATATATGATTTTGATGCTAAAATATCAATTAAATAAATTATTTCAATTCTTATACATATAATAAAAACATATAATTAAACATATAATTAAACACGTGAACCAAGTAGGGGGCCAACACGTTGCAACATTTCTTGAGAAGCCACGTTGGGATAGGGTCGAGAACACATTGTTTATTTGGTGAACTTAGAATTAACTTTCCTACTTCTTCTAGCTTTGTAGGTTTGAAGGATGACAGTGTCCCTTTGGAATTGGCTGTAAATATTGGCGGGGGAGCAGAAGATGTAGAGGCGCGTATAGATTCTATTTTTTCACAGAAAAACTTAGAAAAGGCCTGCGGAGTAATGTCTGTAGAGGTTTGTACGGTGTTATTAGCGATGATGGTTTTAACGGAGTTCCAGAGACATCGTGGATTTTTCCGCTCAGAGTCAATTTTATTGATCCAGTATTCTGACCTCTTTGTGCGTATTATTCTTCTGTACTCTATTTGAGCATTAATCCACTCGTCTCGTGGAGTAACGTCGGGGTTTCTTCGGTGTGACCTCTCTAGTTTCCGCATTATCCTCTTCTGACTCCGACACTCCTCATCGAACCCGCCATCAGATTTTCGGACTTTCCGCGTTTTCGAGGTGGTTGGAGCATATTTACTAAGTAAAAATGATAGAGTGTTGTTATACTCCTCAATCAGTTTTGTCGGCGTCTTAATTTCCCAGTTGCTTTCTATGCACAAGGAAGACTTTTCAAGTTCTTCAAGGAAACTATATTCACATAAAAACAATAAAGATCTAAGAAGAAAAAAAACTATTTCGCCTTTTTGCATTTTAATTCACGCAAGGTGAACGAACGAGATGTGGACAACAGTGGTTTTATGGGAGCGGGGTGGGGGGTTAATTTAAACTGCCATTTATTATTATTAGAGTCACAGCGCATTTTCAGGACGGCTACCTTTTTGCCTTTGCACCCTCTTCTATTTTTGAATGTATTTTTAACAGGGGTTGATTTTAATAAATGCAACAAAATAATTGCGCTCAAAGTTTTGTTCTTCTTTATAAATATTTTTTTTAAATACATAGTTCCACACAGGAGGCCCTGAGGAAAACAATCCCCTCGCGGTCTATGTCATCTTTGGGGGTGCTGTGTGGAGATTATTTTTTAAGGAAAAAAAGGAAAGGAAGTTCAGGGAAGGAAACCATTTTCCTTACCCTTATTAGGGGTGGGTAGGAATCTGGGGGTCAGTGTGTCCAAGAGTGACGGACGTAAGAATCTATAAAAATCCAAGCGAGTGTTGTTCCGAGAGAGTACGGCTTGAGAAGTGAATGGGACTCCCTTAACCATTCTCTACTGATCCGGCCTGCCATATAGCTAGTGGGCCGACGCATCCGCCGCCAAACGGATCAAACGGACCCGCCAGACAAAACTCAGCCCATGAACCCGGGCACCCCTGCTAAGTCACTAAACGTAGCGAATCACTTGGAGTGACATATGGCAGAGGTGTTAGCTATCCAATAAATGGTTTTCGGGGCGGCGGTACCCATTCCAGCCTCCCTAATGGAGCATAAAGTACAAACTTTATACTTACGTCCAGAGATAAATAAATACTCTGGGGTAAAATACTACAAGTGCATATGTCAAATGTAGTGGCCGGACAACTCAGAATCATACAATTTCAACACCTCCTTTGAAAAGACGTTAAAGGTGATGATTTTTTGAAAATAATTGTTTATATAGATTACGTCAGGTTAGGTTGTGGCCTATTTTTCCTTTTTTTTCATAACTTTCTATGACGTTTCAAAGGGTTGTTGAAATGCTACTTAATTGGGTTTTCGTGGAACCATCAAATGTCGATCTTCCCGTTGATTAGTCAGACATCTCCGAAAAATCATAATTTGAGTTAAGTATGCAGCTACATGTGAAAGTTGGTGACCAGACAACTCAGAATGAAATCAACAAAACACCTCCTTTGAAAATTCATTAAAAAGTTATTGAAAATTGAAAAATAGCCCGTAATCTAACCTAACGTAACCTATTTGACCAATTATTAAAAAAAAAAATCATCACTTTTAACGACTTTTCTAAGGAGTTGTTGAAGTTGCATGATTCTGAGTTGTCCGGCCCCCATATTTGACATACGCACTTCTAGTATTATCCCCCGGAGTGTTTATTTATCCCTTGATGTATTGGAGAGATGGATTCATACGTCCGTCACTCCCGGACACACAGATTCCTACCCACCCCTCATACCTTTTTCCTTCCCAGAACTTCCTATCCGTCCCTTCCTTAAAAAACCTCCAAACAGCATCCCTTAAGGTGACATAGGCCCCGAGGGAAATTATTTTCCCCAGGGCCTCTAGTGTGGAGCTAATATTAAAAAAAAATGTCTTTAAAAACACAACAAAGAAATTTTAATATTTTATTTTTTTTAACTTAGTGAGTAAAACCTCAAATTATAATGTTTAATTAAATGAAGACAATATTAACGAAACTCAATCGAAAATCTGGAAACCGAAAAAACAGAAAAAGATATTTGCACCTCTGGGACTCGAACCCAGTACCTTTCGTTTTCCGGGCAAATTCTCTGCCTCTGCGTCAAGGTGCCGATATCCAATTTGGTCATGGGTTCGAGTCCCAGAGATGCAAATATCTTTTTCTGATTTTTCTGTTTCCAGATTTTCGATTGAGTCCCGCTAAAATTGTCTTCATTTAATAAAAAAATTTAAAAAAAACTATATTTTTTTAATGTTTGCGCTGTTGCAGTCCAGTTTTTCTATAATTGGTTCAGTTTAAATTACTCCAAAGCGTTCTTGCTCGCATTTATTTTAGTATCTACGACCCGACCGTAGTTAGTCAATATGAATTCAAATTTGGTTCAAATGTCCATTAGCAAAGAAATTTATGATGAATGGTTTCATATTAATCATCCTCCGATGTGAAAATTCTATGTTAAATCAAATTGAGTAATTATTACGACATTAACAAACGTGTTGGTGTGAGCAGTGGCGTAGCCTGGGTGTCAGCCACAATTTGGGAGGCGGGTATGGGTTGGGTATATAGGCCGTATCGGGAAACATTTATTGGATAACCAACACCTCTGCCGTAGGTCACCCCTAGTGGTCCTCTACGTTTGTCGACATAGCAGAGGTTCCCGGGTTCACGAGGTTAAGTTTTTCCGGGTCTTGGTAGTGGAGGCGTCTGCCTACCAGCTGCATGGCAGGCCGGATCGAGAGAGAATGCTTGTTAAGTCTCTTTGACTTTTCCAGCCGGACTCTATCGGAACATTGCCTTGCAGCACAGTGGAAAGTATGGATTCATACTTCGGTCACTCCTGGACACAATGGCCCTCAGATTCCTACTCACTTCACAAACCCTTTTCTTTCTCAGAACTTCCTCTCCTTCCTTTCTTAAAAAGACCCTCCACACACCATCCATAAAAGATGACATAGGCCTTAAGAGAAATTATTTTCCTCAGGGCCTCCTGTGTGGAGCTAATGTAAAAAAAAAGCCGCCCTGGGCGGAGGAAAATTTCGCCGCCCCCTTATTTAGGTACTTCAAATTAAAAGACTAAAATATATATCATTATTGTGTATTGTACAGGTGCAAAATAAAAAAAAGTCATTTATATATATGTTTTACAAAATATAACAATCCTATTTACTACAAGCATTCTTACACATATACCACTAACATTGATGTAACAGTTATAGAAAACTTACGACTGTACCTTGACGATCGACAAGATTAATTTATTGGCGAGTTGAATATAAACACAAATCGACTTCCAGTTAGCACTAGAACGATATTTTTATTTTTTATATTCTTATTGAAAATTAATATAATTGTTAGAATAATAAAAAAACTGCTGTCCTTATTATTTTCATTTTAACAAAGTATGTTTAAATTTAGAAGTTATGTAGTTAAATGTTAGAAAGATGTAATAAAACTTTAAAGTGGGCCACTAAAATCACAGTTTGGAAAGCGTATACATACATATATACGATAATGTGAATTGTAACATTGACAATTGAAAATGAAACTTTCTTAGAATTGCCAAAGCATCACTCACGGACTTGAATAAAATAAAATACAAGGATTTTTTGCAAATCAGTTCAGACGGTGTTGCCAGTCGCTACAATGAGCAAGATATCATTATTATACATACATTCATTTAAAGAAAGGGGATTCCCCGGTTTCATCACAGAATAAATTATGAAAAATTCCGTGCTCATTTCAATCGGTCCGAATCGTTGGGGCGACGAAATATGAAACTAGATGGTTCAAATTTTTATACGGTATTATTTATTGTGAAATTTTGCCGCCCCTACTACGCTGCGCCACTGCCGCTCCCGCAATTTACTTTTGCAATAAGTGATCGTTTTACACTATAAATAATAATTAAAACATAACATGTGACATTTTAATTCTGTCGTGATTCATAATGTATGCGTGTCTAACAAGTTTCGTGCAATGATTTAATTACAACAGTTTATGAGTTTCACCTTTTTAATGCAGTTTTTAATGAATTAATTACTTGTTTCTCTGTAATTTCTTGTTTCTCCATATAAATATAAGAAAAGTGATTTTTTTAAAGGTTGTGTTTAAATATAATCGTGTTTATAGGTTGCACAATTGAAGTCGACTCGAACAACATAATACTTTGCATATACATTTAGAAAAGGATATCTGCGACATCTTGCGGAGATGGAGTGATCTAAGTTAAATATGACTATCGTGGGTCATAGATAGTCACAATCACTTTATTTTTCAAGGAGAAAACGTAAAATAGAAAAATTTGACATACGACACTTTTTTATGGATGTGCGACATATATATTTACATTAGCTTCACACGGGAGGCCCTGAGGAAAAAATCCCTGAAGGCTATGTAATCTTTGGAGATGCCGTGTGGAGGGTCTTTTTAAAGGAAGGACAGGAACTGGGAAGTAAGAAGGTAAGAGGAGTGGGTAGCAATCTGGGGGTCGTTGTGTCCAGGGGTAACGCATGTACGAATCCATCCGATGGCTCTCGAGAGTCCAGATGGATAGTTCAAAACACTGTCTCCCTCAACCAATCTCTTCCGATCCGGCCCGCCATGCAACAGGTGAGCAAACGCGTCTGCCGGAAATACCTAGACAAACCTCACCCCATAACCCCGGGCACCCCCACTAAATCACAAAACGTAGCGAACCACTTGTGCTGATGACCTACGGCAGGGTATTGGTTATCCAATAAATGGTTCCAAGGACGGCGGTACCCATACACCAATACACGCTATATTCTTGTAAAACGTCACTGAGAAACAACGTTGTCTTTCTCATTTATTATTTTATCGGAAAAGGGATATCAAGTTCTTTGAAAATTTTCCTTTGCATTCAGTTCGTTATCAAAAAATAATCCCTTTATAACAATTTTCTTTGGATTATCTAAATTAATGATTGTCGCATTTTTTACTAGCTCCATAAACTGGAAAAGACAGCCCCTAATGATGACACCCAGGACAAAGGCATAACATTTTAGAAATAAAAAACACTTAAATCATGTTAGATATTATTTCCTTGCAGAACAGCCCAACTTTTTTTGCTCGAATTGGGAAAGATGAAAGAATTTTAGTGAATGTTATCAATCCATTATTTTATTATTGAATTGAAAACTGTTTTAGAACCGTTGTGATTTGAAACACGATGAAACGGAAGCGAGCGACACTAACAAGAGACAAACTCATACATCTTTAGCAGCGGTTCCCAACCTATTTTAAACAGGGACCACTATGACATTTATTTGTTCTCACAGGGACCACAAGGTTCGATAATGGTAAACTGTTAATAGCCTAATTAAACGCGTTCTTGCAATTACTATCATTTTGCAATTCAACGTGCTCTTCTTAGACTTCTTTAGCTACCTCTTTATCATTAATACCAACAGGGTTACGAACAGCTTTTGGATACCTTTCGATTCGGTTTTTGTAGTAATGTTTCGTAGACCACATTTTAAATCTCGCGGACCACCTCTGGGAACCACTGCCCTATAGGATTTAGCCTGCGACAGAATGAGATTAAAAATAACGTCTTATTTATTTTATTTATTTATTTTACGGGTTCCAATATAATAGCTAAATCCACGGTCCCACGCAAGTCTCCTTTAATGTAGTAATATAATTAATAAATTAAGTAATATCATTGTACCGTAACCGTGAATCGTCATGGTTATTATAAAAGCGCACAATGGCGAAATACAATGTCAAGCGGACGTTCGACGACCTCCGTGATCCAGTGGCTAAGACTCTTGACTCACAATCCGGAGGTCGCGGGTTCGAACCCGGCGTGCGCAAATAAATTTTATTTGATTAATTTGTGTTATTTCACAATTAATTCATTTAAAATAATATATAGTATATTTGCGGCACGTTCCAGAGTGGAAGATACTATCAGTATCGCCCTGGTGTAAGACCATTCAGAATTGAAACGTTGCTTGAAAATGGCTTTTGCCGTGTTTGGTGACCAGATCTGAATAGCCAGGTATTTCCCAACCTTCCTCTCCCCCACCTCCTTCCCCTCTCCAATACCTTTCAGCCTCACAACATACCCCAGTTGGGGATGCCATAGTCTCACTGGCCCCAGACGGGAGCAGTTGAGATTCTTGTGCGGTATTCACTGTAAAAAAAAAAATTAAAAAAAGCGGAGTAAGAGAGACAAATCTACACGGAAGGTAATAATATTTGAAGGTGTGTATGTAACCTGCGCATGCGTAAAGAGGGGGAATGTCACTTCCAAATTCCACCTTGAGTGCCTCTGAAGGTCATTTTGTTCGCGTTGTACAAGCATGTGTGCATTACTGATCAGCCTACCCTCGTACGCCGTCAGGCAGTGTATGAGAGATAAAAGTTTGTGACATTGGTTTCCATTCAAATCTACATGGAAGGTAATAATCTTTGAAGATGTGTGTGTAATCTGCGCATGCGTAAAGAGGTGGAATGTCACTTCCAAATTCCACCTTGCGCGCCTCTGAAGGTCATTTTGTTCGCGTTGTACAAGCATGTTTGCATTTATCAGCCTACCCTCGTACAACGTCAGGCAGTGTATGAGAGACAAGAGTATGCGACATTGGTTTCCATTGAAATCTATATGGAAGCTAATAATAATTGAAGTTGTGTATGTAACCTGCGCATGCGTAAAGAGGGGGAATGTCACTTCCAAATTCCACCTTGCGCGCCTCTGAAGGTCATTTTGTTCGCGTTGTACAAGCATGTTTGCATTTATCAGCCTACCCTCGTACACCGTCAGGCAGTGTATGAGAGACAAGAGTATGCGACATTGGTTTCCATTGAAATCTACATGAAAGCTATTTATATTTGAAGGTGTGTGTGTGTGTACGAGTATTGTCTATTCAGAGACAGAACGTATCACTACGCTAAATCCTATAAACTTGCATAATCTAATAGCTGGTGTAGATTTATATTCTCTGTTAATATCAGTATCATAAAATTCAAGTCGACGCCGACGTCGAGCCGCAGTGTCACAGAAGATACGCCGCAGCGAAGTACGGGATAAATTTCCATTCGGCGCGACATTTGGGCCCTTCCGAGAGAATTATGTCCCCCATAATTCGCACCCCTGCTGCTAAACACAATAAACAAATTTCACAATAACCGGGTTCATCAACCGCTCGGGGGCCACGTTAAGTACCACTGGGACATTTTAGCAACATTCTGTATATTCTAAATAAAATATTTAAACTGCGTGCAGCTAACCGTCGAATTGCGTTACATCGTGAAAGTTTATAGTTTATCTGGCGATTTCATATGTTGTTGATATTTTCTGAATTATGCCCGGGCTTTACCAAGCTAGTATTTAAAGCCAGGATAGCAAACTATTGCTAGTAACCTAGTATGCGATTAATTCTAGCTTCGTGTAGATAAAACTAGCTGTGTTTTAAACTAGTAGTGAGGAAGCTAGTAAGCTAACGTCTCGAGCCAGGATAGTTTAATAGGATGGGGTTTTATTACTTAAACTACTATATAACAAATATTATAATCAATAATTATCAGCCTGAAACACTCATCTACATTGAAAAAATCTTCCGAGAAAAGATACTGGCCGCCAACGGGAATTGAACCCGTGACCTTCTGATTGCCGGTCAGGTGCTCTTGACCACTGAGCTATGGCGGCTTATCTAATACCCGCCAAATAATTCAATATATACTAGTGTTTCATTCGACAATTACTTATTATTACATTTTTCCAACTGAAAACAACCAACTTTATTTTGTAGTTTGAGCCATAGCTCAGTGGTCAAGAGCACCTGACCGGCAATCAGAAGGTCACGGGTTCAATTCCCGTTGGCGGCCAGTATCTTTTCTCGGAAGATTTTTTCAATGTAGATGAGTGTTTCAGGCTGATAATTATTGATTATAATATTTGTTATATACCCTTTGTGCTATGCATAAAAATCTTGTTTAAACGTTAGTTTATCAATTAAAAATAATAATTAATATTTGACAAGTTAAAGTATTTCAGCAATAAATGCAGACATAATTAGTCTCGACGCCACCTAGCGGGAGATTTAGTATTAACAATACCTCTCTCACAAAAATAAAGTTGGTTGTTTTCAGTTGGAAAAATGTAATAATAAGTAATTGTCGAATGAAACACTAGTATATATTGAATTATTTGGCGGGTATTAGATAAGCCGCCATAGCTCAGTGGTCAAGAGCACCTGACCGGCAATCAGAAGGTCACGGGTTCAATTCCCGTTGGCGGCCAGTATCTTTTCTCGGAAGATTTTTTCAATGTAGATGAGTGTTTCAGGCTGATAATTATTGATTATAATATTTGTTATATACCCTTTGTGCTATGCATAAAAATCTTGTTTAAACGTTAGTTTATCAATTAAAAATAATAATTAATATTTGACAAGTTAAAGTATTTCAGCAATAAATGCAGACATAATTAGTCTCGACGCCACCTAGCGGGAGATTTAGTATTAACAATACCTCTCTCACAAAAATAAAGTTGGTTGTTTTCAGTTGGAAAAATGTAATAATAAGTAATTGTCGAATGAAACACTAGTATATATTGAATTATTTGGCGGGTATTAGATAAGCCGCCATAGCTCAGTGGTCAAGAGCACCTGACCGGCAATCAGAAGGTCACGGGTTCAATTCCCGTTGGCGGCCAGTATCTTTTCTCGGAAGATTTTTTCAATGTAGATGAGTGTTTCAGGCTGATAATTATTGATTATAATATTTGTTATATACCCTTTGTGCTATGCATAAAAATCTTGTTTAAACGTTAGTTTATCAATTAAAAATAATAATTAATATTTGACAAGTTAAAGTATTTCAGCAATAAATGCAGACATAATTAGTCTCGACGCCACCTAGCGGGAGATTTAGTATTAACAATACCTCTCTCACAAAAATAAAGTTGGTTGTTTTCAGTTGGAAAAATGTAATAATAAGTAATTGTCGAATGAAACACTAGTATATATTGAATTATTTGGCGGGTATTAGATAAGCCGCCATAGCTCAGTGGTCAAGAGCACCTGACCGGCAATCAGAAGGTCACGGGTTCAATTCCCGTTGGCGGCCAGTATCTTTTCTCGGAAGATTTTTTCAATGTAGATGAGTGTTTCAGGCTGATAATTATTGATTATAATATTTGTTATATACCCTTTGTGCTATGCATAAAAATCTTGTTTAAACGTTAGTTTATCAATTAAAAATAATACTTAAACTACTAGTGCCCATCACCATCGAATTTACTATCCTGGATTCACGTTTAGCTTCGTGTGAACGCCCGAAGCCATTTGGGATGCTGTGTGGAGGGCCTTTTAAGAAAAGGAAGACGAGGAATTTTTTGGAAGGAAAAAGGTATGAGGGGTGGGTAGGAATTTGGGGGGCATGTGTCCAGGAGTAACCAACGCTTGAATGCGAACCTCTTACTGCGGTGCAAGGCGATGTTCCGAGAGATTCCTGCTGAAAATATCAAAAGGTCTCCCTCAACAAGTCTATCAGTCAAGATCCGGACAAACCTCACCACATGATTCCGGGCAACCCTGCTAAGTCACCAAACGTACCGAACTACTTGTGATGACCTGTATAAGGGGTGTTGGTTATCCAATAAATGGAATCCACGGGGATATACCTGCCTCCCAAATTAAAGTTTGGGGAGGAAATTAACAATTTATCAAGGTAATGAGTATTTCCAATAAAACATTTGTTTGAAGCAAACGAAATTCAAACTCCTCCCCGCATCTGAATAAATTATTCTTTATAGCGATATATGCATCGACCAAAGATATATATCTTTAAAAGTACAATGAGTTTTCGTGAAATTATAAAATCTTTTTTTTTTGATGTTATATATTTTTCTTACAATCTCGAATTTTGATTTGTACCATCTCTCTCCCTAAATTACTATATTAGAATTATGTCAAAAATAATGACAATGTGATTCGAAATATACAAATTACCATCACTACATTGTGTAATATTCACTACCCCTGAGTAATTGAGCATCTAACTTCCTGACGCATGTTAAAATGTCAACTAAAAGCCGTTTTTTTATTACAGCACGAATGTCCCCTGATATAAATATTTTTCAACTAAATTTTCAACAATTCAAAAACGCTAGCATTATCTACTTAATAAAACAAAATGTATGATTATTATTTTTTTATTGGTTATGTATAACTGTAAATGTGCATTTAAAATAAATAAAGTAAAGACCAACGTACATCTGAGGGATTTTTTTCTGCTTCTTTATTCTCCGACCGATTGATAACTCGCTGATTAGGCAAATAATTTCTCAATATTCAAATAACTTCCCAATGCCTGTAATTAAAATTCTATTTACAACTAATGTAATATGGAATTAATATTCTATTCTCCATCACGAGAATTCAATCAATTCACAAAACGATGAATTTGTGGCCTTAGGTCAATGTGTGATAAAATATAAATTGATTTTGGCACTGAGCAGGTAATCCCTAGACGTGTGAAATATAGGTACCCGCCGATTAGAAAAATGAGAAACCATGGACCTTGTTTTTGATTATGTGTTCAGGAAAGAATCTCGATAAAAGGGAACTCCAGTCAATTTTAAGACCGCCAAAACTCGCTACAAGACATAAAGAAACATATCATAAGTACCCACCATAAAACATAACTTATTATCTGTAAAAAAAATACACTGTAACCGATGTACTATTTCTATAATATAAAATAAATTAAATTAAATAAACTGTTGAAATTTGGTGAGGTACGCATGACGTCATACTGATCTCGATCTTACCACACGAAACAGTGGTGACGAGATGCTGTCATTTTACCTGATATTCTTCAATATTAAAAACGGTTAAACTTTTGAATAAAAAAACGTTTCGATTCTCGACGTCGCCATACAAAATACAGTGTTTGTTAAAATAAAACTTAGGATCATTGTGACTGGTGACGTCACACTGATAACCAATATTAAAAATTTGAAAATTATTGATAATCTGTAAATGAGAAGTACCTATAAATGAATATGAAATAAAAATTAAACTTAGAATATAAATGAAAATTTTGCCTCATGAGACATTTTTGATGTATTTTTATTTCAACTAAAAACATTATAAATCAGTAGGTGTTGGGCAGTGTTAGAGCGAGGGATTGCGCGGTTGGTTGAAAAAACATGAAAAAGTCACCGGAGACCAAAATTTCAGTTACATTAATTAATCCAAAATATGTCAGATGCTGTTTAAGTTCGTCAAGTCCCTTAACACCCAGTATACATGTAATGCGTAGGTACAAAAATGTTTTTTCTTGACGTCTTATTGATTTTAAAGAACAATCAATTAAACACACTTTTCTGCCAAAGATTAAACATTCAGTGCAATGGTGATTACTGCAGACACATTAGTTAAGGGATATTTATATTTGTATTAGAATTCTTAATAAATCTCTCTCTATCAAAAGGTATCTTTCCAGACAGACTAAAAATTGCGAAAATAATTCCTATTCATAAAGACGAATGCAAAAAAAATGTCCAAAATTATCGTCCAATCTCTATACTTCCAGCTATCTTTAAAATTTTTGAATGTATCATTAAAGAAAGACTATTGAAATATCTCGAACACAACAAAATTCTCACGTCAAAGCAATACGGTTTCAGACGACGATCTAACACTAAATGTGCAGCTTTCGATTTTATATCAAATCTACAGAAACATATTGATCATGGGGATTTTACGGCGGCAATATTTATTGATCTAAAGAAGGCGTTTGACACGGTGGATCACAACGTATTGATCGAAAAACTGAAACATTTGGGTATTGTTGGTCCTCCTCTGGAACTTTTCCGATCTTACCTATCAAATCGCGTTTCGGCAGTAGAACTGGGAGGAGAAACGAGTGAGTTGGGTAAAATAACATGTGGAGTGCCACAGGGATCAATTCTTGGACCGTTGCTATTTCTAATCTATGTGAATGACATGACAAAGTGGGGTATTAAAGGAACTCTACAACTTTATGCGGACGATACAGTAATTTTTAACAACAAACTGAACCTAGCGGAGCTTGAAACGGAAATGAATGCTGATGTTTCTAAACTCACAAGCTGGTTAAGAATAAACAAACTAACTCTTAACGTAAAAAAAACTCATTTTATACTTTTTGGCAACAAGAAAAATTTCAGCCTCAATATCAAAGTTGGTGATAACTGTCTCGAAAAGAAAATGAACACAAAATATTTGGGCCTGATCGTAGATTCCCAACTCTCGTGGGATCTCCACATAAATCACGCAAAGGAGAAAATTACCCCCATAACTGGTGTACTATATAGACTCCAAGGATTATTGCCCATTCCTTTACTAACATCAGTGTACTACGCCATGGTATATTCACACCTTTCTTATCTCTTTTGTATCTGGGGATTTGCCTCAAAGAAATTGATAGCTGATCTGCAGGTGGTTCAAAACCGAGCTCTCAGAAATGTTTTTGGACTTCCATGGGACACCCATGACAGAGAAATCTATTCAGTTTCCGGTATTCTTCCAATCACAGTCCTTCCTAAACATGAAATCACAAGCACCATCCTACAAATTACTCAACAATCAACTCACACTAACATCAAGCCACTTTACAATCAAGACATTCACACTCACAATACTCGAAATAGCAATAAAATCCGCATACCTCAAACACACACTACAAAATATGGGATAAAATCTCTGAACTATGTTGCCTATACACTATATAATTCGCTTCCAGATATGTACAAGGGAATCCAGCAAAATAAAAAAGTTCAGAATAATGCTTTAAAATAATATTTTTTAAATACGTTTAAGGATGAAACTATGTAAATTTTCTTGTCATGTCTCAATTGTCTTGTGTCCTTTTCTCTTATTTTCATTTCCATTTATTTGTAATCATAATCATCCACATTTGTATAACCTTGTTCCTTGTTTCTTTAATTATTTTCTATTGTTGTTTGCTTACTCAACCGGTTTTTTTTTGTTTATTTTTAGTCTATGTTGTATGTGAAACTTATATTTTTAATATCCATTTTCCAAGTAAAACTGTAACTATTTCCTCACACCCATGAATTTTCCTCCTGTCCTAAAATGAGTTCTGTAACTCATCGGGATTGCTCTAGCAAGTAATAAAAACAATAAAAAAATAAATAAAAAAAGTATTAGATGTTTTATAAATATCCTATTTGTGTCTCAAATAAATAAAATAAAGTGCTTATAATATTATTTTCCCATCATCCCTCACGTTTATTCGTTGAATAAGAAATTAGCTAATGAAAGTAAATATTTTAATAAATATTTTTCCTACGAGCAGTGGCGCTCGCATTGTTTTTAACATGGGTAAGAAAAGTCGAATTAATTAATTAATTGTTATCTTAAAAGACCTACCACCGACGTGGTAAGCTTGTGGAAATTATCTTTGACGTCAAATATCCAAAAAACTGCGTAGTTAAATTTTACGTACCGTAATAATATATATAATGATCAAAATATGCTTGTTTGGCTCTATATATACTAGAATACGAGTATATGAGATTTTTATGTATTCAAAATATGTTTGCTTGAGCATATATATAAGTATATGAGATTTCTATGTATAGCTAGAAAGCATAGAAAATGTTTGAAACTTTCAAAATACTTTATTTACATCATCGCGAGGGTTTCTCGGTTATTACAACCACATGTTGACACATCTAAAAAGTTTTTTTAATCATTACAAAAACTCTGACAAAAATCTCAAAAATGTGTCAATTTGAGAATGATATTTTGCAAAGCAATGCTTGTTCAATCAAAATTTAATTTTCGAAACTCTCTAAATTAATGAAATTATTTGGAGTACTCACATATGGACGGCCGTTGTAGTGCAGCGGTAAGGCGCTTGATTCGCACACCAAAGATCGCGGGATCGAATCCCGGCGTGACAAATAATTTTTATTTGATTAATTTGTGTTATTTCAAAATTAATTCATTTAAAATAATATATTATAGTATATTTGCGGCACGTTCCATAGTGGAAGATACTCTCAGTATCGCCCTGGTGTAAGACCACCATTCAGAATTGAAACGTTGCTTGAAATGGCATTAGCCGTGTTTGGTGACCAGATCTGAATAGCCAGGTACTTCCCCACCTCCCTCTTCCCTATTTCCTTCCCCTCCCCACTGCCCTCAGCCTCACAACATGCCCCAATTGGGGATGCCATAGTCTCACTGGCTTCAGACGGGAGCAGTTGGGACTCTTGTGCGGTATTCATGTAAAAAAAAATCTAATTTGAATCTAACCAAAAATTATATTTATGTTAGGTACCAAATTTGATTGATCGTTCTTATAATAATACAAAAATGAATGTTTGTAATAGAAAATTTGTAAAAAAAATGCAATAGATGGCACGCGAGCTATTTGAAAATCTGAACGTATCGAGATGGGAGGGGATTGCGGGAGGGGAGTTCGCGGGAGAGAGGAGAGGGAAGGCGGGGAAGGTGGAGGGGGAATGCGTGAGGGAAAGGAGACATGGGAGGGGAAGGTGAGGTGGAAGGGGAACAGGAAGATGGGAAAAGACACGCAGGGAGAAACTTCTTTATTAGTGGCATCGCAACGCACGTGGGAACTCGCTAGTATGTATAATATTTTGACTGGATTTCCCTATTATTTCACTTATTTATTGATATCGTAGTACAATAAATGTTTTAGATTTAATAACGATGAGTTTAAATTACATTTAACTATATTATTTTAGCTTACCACTAGTTGAAGCATGCCATATTCCAGGAAACATCTACTACATTTCAGTACTTTCCAGGGTCGAGGCTTTTAGTGTAAGTAAGGCTTATCGTCTGAAACCCAACCCCTGTCGATATCACCCCTTATCAGCCGTCAGGAGGTAATGGCCGATAATACTTCATAAATCAGTGGCGAGTAATTCACTCGGCTTATTTCCGTTCATCTTCATTCTATAATTTATCACCACGTCATTATGGATTCTCCTTTAAAGTAACGCTGATTATTTGCTTGATTTACTTTAAAACGTAATATAAAGTTAAAAGCGTCAATTTACATGGTTTTTTACATTTTCAGTACAGTTCGGTTAGTGGCTAAGGGATTTAAAAAAAATATTATATTAACTTCACACAGGATCTGAGATGCTGTGTGGATGGTCTTTTTGAAGAGACGAAGGAATGAACATTGGTCTTGAAGAGACCCATGTTGTAGGAAGGATGAAACACAGAGGCCGGCAAATCGTTCCACAGCCCAGCTGTTTAACACAAGAACAAGTCGAAGAAGCTACCCGTTCTCATGTGACAAATGTCAACCATGTACATGTGTTGGGCGCACGATGGAGTGTTTCCGACTATGCACCGGTTTGTAATGGTTTTGGCTGGTTGTTTTTAAGTGGAATGTGATTATTCACTATGAGATGTTCCGCGAATTTTTTAGAGGTGTTTTTATCGTCTTCTCCACTGTTTGGAAACGGCAGCAGTGGTTTTTCTTACACAAAAATTGATGATCTTTCAGATAAGCTTTGGTTTTTTGGGGAGACCGATATGTATAGATAACCTGTACCAAGGTGTCTCTTATTTCTCGTAGGCAACTGATACGGCCCATCATGGGGATGGGCAGCCCTGCTTTTTAGTATAGTTCTACCCGTCCCCTGTCACGAGAAACAATCGAAAAAGAAACCTCGAAATTTTTTTTTAACATTTTTTTTTAGGCTTGGACCGGTCCCAGACATGGCAGCACGGCCATTTTATGTTCCCCTATGAATGACATTACGATTTATATCTTTGGGAGACCTATCAGTACAGGTTTAATGTCGTCGGCTCTCCTAGTATTAGCTTTTTGAATCACTGGTATATATTCCAAATTAATAATACAATCTTTTGCAAAAAATAAACAAGTCGACTGCATATATACAGACTTTTCGAAGGCATTTGACAAAGTATCCCATAAACTACTAATCCAAAAACTATTTGCTCTAGGAATAAGGGGTAACGTGCTAAAATGGTTTACTAGCTATTTATTAAATCGTTAAGTGTTCGTCAAAATAAAATCTTGGATGTCGAAAGCTTTCTGGGCTACTAATGGCCTACCGCAAGGTAGTCACCTTGGCCCAGTTTTGTTCCTCATTTTCATCAATGATGTATCCAATTATTTCAATCATGTCGAGGTATTGCTCTTTGCTGATGACATCAAGCTGAATAAGAAAATAACTGATATAAATCATTGCCATATACTACATTCAAATATTAGTATGTTTAAAGATTGGTGCTTTGAAAATAATTTATTTTTAAATGTACAAAAGTGTAAAACCTTGACTTTCTTCAGAAATAAAAATCCTGTTTTATTCGAATATTCTATCAATAACACAGCTTTAGAAAGAGTCACGGAAATGAGAGATCTTGGAATTATTTTGGATGAAAAACTAAGTTACGCCAATCATAACCAAATTATGAACAAAGGTATGAAAACACCAGGCTTCGTATTAAGGACGACTAAAAATTTTATTTCCATAGAAGCCATTAAACTATTGTATGTATCTCAAGTTAGAAGCCAAATAGAATATAACTCGGTACTTTGGTCTCCATCTTACAAAATTCACGTTAATAATATTGAGCGAATACAAAAAAAAATTCTGCGTTTTATAAATTTTAAATTAAATATTCCACTAGAAGACTTAAAATATTATCTATTATTAAATATTCTAAAAATACACACACTAGAAGACAGACGTAAAATAAACGACTTAACATTTATATTCAAAATTCTTAACTCTAAATTCGACTATTGCGAACTCCTACAACTCATAAACTTACAAATACCGAAAGTAACCACACGACAAAATACTTCTACTGCAGCATTCATAAGCGGAACTACATTGTCCACTCTCCGATACAACAATTTCGCACTAGGAGAAATCAGTACTTAGGTGATGTTAACAAATTTAAGATCAACTTGGCGAATTTTGTGGATCTTGTAAAAAAAACTTATTCCAAAACTATTCCCAAACATACTTGTTTTTTATAAACTTATCAAATTGTTGTATTTTTGGGACTTGTTTGCATTTTTTATCTAATTTTATTTTTATTATTTCTTTATCTGTTTAATAATCATCTGTCATTAATTAATTGTACTACCAAACGTGTAAAAGCCCTCTGGACGTTGAAGAAATAAAATAAATAAATAACATCGCGATTTCCCAACGCATATACATATCTCGATGAAGATGACAGTAGAGAGCATAGACATACAACTCATGAGACTTGTTTTCCAAAGAAAAAAGAAACACGTTCGTCTATTAAATTCATAGACAATACACGTAATATTGATGACGTATAGGCTTATAAAGCTGAGCTTATGACCAACTGATATACCGGGCCTATGTGGAATACAATAAATTTTTGGTACAAAGGTTGTAATTTAAGCTCAGCCTATCAAGGCTGCAGTACAGGGTTAAAAGTTCTGGAACCCCTGGCTTAGGCAACATTACAAGCTTGGAGGAACGTCCTATACTACATGAATGCAGCAACCTAAAGCATTTCGCTCATTGCGACAATTTCGAGATATAAAATTGAATCCGGAATGGAACGTTTCATTTTGCAATTTTAAATGTTTATTGCGAATACGGACTGAGGTTATTGAATTGAAACAGCAGTGCAGAAAACAGAAGCGCACAGTAAATTTTAATTGAGTACCTACTGTAATGGAAATAGCACGGATAAGGGTGGGGAAGTGTTATTTAGTAGCTTTGCATCAGTTGCAGTGGATGACGAAACAAGCTATTTTATTTATGACAATGTTATTTATGAAACTACTTTAATTTTCTTTATTAGCGAGTTTCACTGTACAATATTATGAAAATAATTGACATTTCTTGCGATGCGAAAATTGCATTTTAATAGCATTTTTTTAATTATGGTGTCTCTTTCCATTTGTGTCCAACTGTCTTTAATGAGATATTTATTAAAGTTTATTTATAAAACATGTAGTTACATTTTTTTACATTAACTCGACATGGAAGGCCTTGAGTTGGGTCCCACCCGGGCGTCACGTGTTCGATTCCTCAGCTGGCAAAGTCCTCTATCACGACTCGAGCATAATTTTCCGTTTACTGTGGTGTTATTAGGAGATGTTCGAATATTATTGGAGTATTTGTATTTCTTTATTTAAAAAAAAAAAAAAAAATACATCGAAAAAATTTAAATTGCTAATTAAAAAGCATTTTATTTCCAAAATCTGTGAATATCCTAAAATTTTCGAAAACCTTTAACACGATATTTAAGATAAAAAAAGTTTTGTCTTTTAGCCACTTGCAGCTGCCTGAAGAAAAATCTCTAGTATTTTTTATCACTATCATCTTTTTTATCAAAATAATGTTAAATGTTTTTATAAATATTTTTTATTTGTTAATTACTTTTAATATTCTAAACTGGTAGATATAGAATTTTATGTTATTTTTTTATGAAAAAAAATGCTAAAAATAAATTACTTGATCAAAAAAGTATTCGTATTAAACTATCTTATCGAGTGCATCATTAGATTTTTTAAACTACGCAACGGATTTTCTTGCGGTTTTGACCGATAGTTAGAGTGATTCAAGAGGAAGGTTTATATGTATAATAAATGCTTATTATAGTAGAGAAAAGCCGAGAAATTCAAATATTTAATTCAGGCAGCGGGCAGCTGGAAAGCGGGTGATGTGGATTTTATAAAGGTTAGGTAATGGCGTTGTGTTTCGTTAGCCACAGCAACGTGTTGCCGGGTCTGCTAGTTTAGAATAAATTAGATTCCAGAAAGTGGAGATTATAGTAAGTTCAAGTTTTACAAAAGTATGCAGAGAGTGGCCTAACCACCCAGTAGAATAGTTTTTTTTTAAATGTATAATAATACCTTACAAGAGTCTCAGCTGCTCCCGTCTGGAGCCAGTGAGACAATCGCCAATCGCGGTATGTTGTGAGGCTGAAGGTGGTGGGGAAGGAAAGGAAATGGGTAAGAGGAAAGTGGGGAAGTACCTGGCTATTCAGATCCGGTTACCAAACACGGCTGACGCCATTTCAAACAAGGTTTCAATTCAGAATGGTGATCTTACACCAGGGCGATACTGATATTATCTTCAACTCTGGAGCATGCCGCAACGATACTTTTATTTTAAGTGAATTATTTTTGAAATAGCAGACAGCTTTGAAAAATGGTCATGCAAGATGTAAATTTTGCATGAAAAACTTGTCCAAAAGGTTCGTTGGCGGAAAACTTAAAGAAACTAAAGAGTTATTGAAGACTTATTAAACGCGGCGGTTTCACAACCACGATTAAGTAGATTTTTTTGTTGTAATCATTTGAAATTAAATCTACATTAACATTATTTATTCCAGGATCAGATATGAACATCCAAATTAATTTTTTAATATTTAAAAATGCGCACCGAATGAAAGAGCTCTTTTTTAACTGAATACGGGACAAGAGTACCAACTGCCTGGAGTCATTGGAACTGTGTATTCCTCAATTTTGGATAAGTTGTGAGACTGAAGAAAGTGGGGAGATGGGGGAGAGAATGCTTAAAAAGCACTATTTAGATCTGAAGAGCGATTCTGTATCTTTTGTGGATAAGTAAAAGCGAGTAAAAGATTTCGTACGGAATCGGCTGTAAAATTTGTGTGGTTTTCTATAGCTGTCAATTGCTTTTCCCATGGGTGACATTGGCCGATGTCAGATTTCAGATAAAGACAGCTGTCGCATATTTTAGTTAAGAGTATTTAAAACACGAATTACTGTTATTATACATGATTCTTTATTCATTTAATGTACGTTTCAACTTAAGTCCTGTACCATGAATTAGATATTTGAAACGTTTCGTTTCAAATATCTAAATGCATAAATAATAATTTTTCTATGTAATTGTTGAAATGAAGTATAATTTTCATAATCTGTTCCTAAAATTGCTGCGATTAGTGGAATAATTAATGTATTTCGTCCCCAAATATTCAATTATTCTGTGTGTGGCTTTGCCATAGAGATGTAAAAGTCAACTTCATGGTATACAACATAAAACGAACATTAAATTAATAATAATCACGTATACTCACAGTAATTCGTGTTTTCAACACTCGAAACTAAAATATGCAACAGCTGACATCTGACATCGGCCAATGTTACCATAGAAAAAGTAATTGACACCCTTAGAAAATCACACAAATTTGACAACCGATTCCGTATGGCATCTTTTCCGTATCTACAAAAGATATATAATCTCTCCTCTGGTCACCGATTAGCTAAAGTATGGCTAAAGTTATTTAACGTTTCTTTTCTGAATTGTGGTCTTTCAACAGGATGATACTGAGAGTAGGTATCTACCGCTATTTGGCGAATTCGACTAAAAAGATTAAAGTTTTTTAATAAATCAGGTACGCCTCTAAAGTCATACATTTGTCTGTTAATGTTATATTATCGAGAAAATAAGCTTATGGATCCGAGTGGTTAAAAAAATAGGATTGTGTAATTCACACGCGCTAGAAGTTAAACTAGAAAGTCGCTAGATGTCGCTTTCTGTTCTTTTGCCTGTTTATTTTAAAGTAGTTTGAAGATTGGATATTGATTTTACAAAAAATTTTTTTTTTTTGGATTTCATAGGATTCCAACCTCCGTTCGCTGGATGTCTTCATGATGTCTTCTCTGGTCGCTGAGATTTGTCAGGCGCTTTACGCCGCTACACTACAGGAGGCTCGCGCGGAGCCGTGAATTTATTGCATTATATTAGAGCCGAGGACCCGTCAAATAATAAATTCCGAATTTCGAATCACATCGAGGCTAAAGAAGTGTCCCTTCAGAAATCTGTCGTGGTGATGCTTATCCTCTGCTGTGCTATAATCTTAACTGTTACATCGCCTGTAAAGTTTAGCCCCATTTCTTAATAACGCTGATCGAGGAAAACTATGGCAATTTATTGGATCTAGCTGGCAATTTTTTGTAAGAATTTTCAGATTGATGTTATATTCATGAATATTACGGGGCAACCTAGGCAATTTCTGGTAATAATGGGGTGTCATTTTTTTGTGAGAAATATTAGAATTTCTTTACAAAGGTGTGCTGAAAAATATTAACTATCGTAAATATAATAAGATGTACCTACTTAACTATGAATCATCGATAAACATATAAGCTC
This sequence comes from Limnephilus lunatus, assembly GCA_917563855.2. NCBI lineage: Eukaryota > Metazoa > Arthropoda > Insecta > Trichoptera > Limnephilidae > Limnephilus > Limnephilus lunatus. The sequence continues at coordinate 51,029,823 of OU830601.1, forward strand.
ACACAACTGCAAACTTTTTAAAATTGTATTTATTACACGCTTTGGGCTAATGGGCTTTGACATTCTTTTGTATCACTATTCTAAAATACTGTTTAAATGCAACAATACCAGTACTGAATATACGAATCACTCGCTTGCACCTACATAGGTTGCATGAAGTTAGTAATAGATATGCAGATGTGGCAGATCTATTTAACTGCTCGGAAGGTAGGTATATGCAAGAGAGCTATGCTATCAAATATTTTCAATCAATATTCATTTTATGTGTACCTACTATAGATTTTTGTATGTAATTGTATCTCTGGTGTCATTTCTCATTCAAATGCCACAATTAACTATTATACTCCTTTTTTATTATTTCTAATATTTTTCTCATGATTTTGTGACATCTAATTGGTGTTGAAGCGAACCACTTGGGGTGACCTATGGCGCAGAGATGCTGGTTATGCAGTAAATGATTCCCGCATGGCGGTACCCGTATTTGCCTCTCAAATACCTCAATTATTGCGGGTGTCATAGTCCCACTAACACCGGAAGGGATTTGTTGGGACTGTTTTCCGGTATTGACATTTAAAAAGAAAATGTTATATTTTTTGTTGGAATCGGTGTTACAAAAGACCAGAATGAAAATTTCTAAAATGGTACCGAATTCACTACACCAAGTGTACCCAAATAATATTTACTCGCAGTTTTCCATTTAGCCAATTCAATATCTTCGATAGAGGTTGATATAAATAAGTAGGTGTACACACAATATCTTGGATGTCACGAGAATCGCAATAAACTTTCCCCATTCAAGTACAACTGTCATATTCTCCGATATTTGATATTCAATTGCATAGACAAAATGAAAGTACAATTAGATACATACATTGTCGATAGATTCATAGAATTATCAACTTACTCAACGGTAAGAAATGCTTTATTTATATTGCATGGTTTGGGGTACAATTAGGGAGGCGGGTATGGGTACCGCCATTTATTGATTGACCTCTGCCATATGTCACCTCAAGACGTTAATTACGTTTGGTAACTTATCAGGGGTGCCCGGGTTCATGGGGTGAGGTTTACCTAGGTCTTGGCGGCGGATGAGTCAGTCCATTTTCTGCGTGGCAGGCCGAATCGAGGTAGACTGGTCTTTTGACCTCTCCAGCCGGACCTTCTCGACCCATCGCCCTGCACCACATTAGGAGGGATGGATTCATGCGTCCGTCACTCCTGGACACACTGACCCCCAGATTCCTACCCACCCTTTATACCCTTTTCCTTCCCAGAACTTCCTCTCCATCCTTTCCTTATAAACATTCCTTAAAAACCTCCACACAGTGTCATATGAAACAAAAACAGTCTAATCCTAATGAGGTAAAAAACTGAAATGTTAAAAATTGATTAATTACATTTGAAGAAACAATAAACAATTTATTTATTTTTTAGATTTAATATTTTTAAGAGGGGACGGTTTTTTCAAAAGTTTTCCAAAAGGCTTAAATTTATAAATATTTTAATGATTTTCAAAGTGAAAACTTCTTTAGCACTGTTGTGATTTGAAACTCGATGAAACGGAAGCGAACGACACTAAAAAGAGACAAACACATACATATATAGGATTTAGCATGCGAGAGAATGAGATAGCAATAATTTATTTTTTTATTGCACGGGTACTACTTGGTTCTTGGTTTCAGTATAATAAGATAAATCCACTATCCCACATAAGACTCCTTGAGTCCAATGGTATAATAATTATTTTATATTTTAATATTTCTTATTTTTTATATTTCTCATAACTTCTCTTTTTCTTTTCTTTTATTTTCCCTTCATTCAATTTATCTTTTCAAATGCAAATTAAATTTTTTATTTAATTTTGTCCTACAAGATAAAGTAATCAAAATTTCATTAAATTCCTGCCACCTCGGAACAGGCTCAGCCTAGTGAGGTGGTATAATATACCAAAAAAATAATACTAAAAGAAATTGTAGGTACTTCAAGCTGTAAAAAAAATTATTTTTGTGCTTATATTATCTTGGTTAATAAATAATAAATACAAAAAAATTTAAAAAATAAAACGCCTGACGAGTCTTAGCGGTCAGACATTCAGAGGATCGAATAATAAAAAATGCTTATTTTGTAAAATCAATATCCAATCTTCAAACCACTCCAAAACGAGCAGGCAAAGTAAACACAAAAAAGGCGACATCTAGCGAATCCTAAGAAGAAAACACAAATTCTAATAAGATGAACAAATGTATGGGAAAAATGCACTGGAATTCGAAAAAATCAACCTTCACGTTGATAAAAAAAAGTGCTTCGTATTCTCCCCACTTTTGTCTATTTTAGTTTTCTGAACGTTTCACTTCAACCGCGTGTAAATCGCACACTCTGATTTTTTTGTTATTCCAGTTAACTAAGGAAATCAGTCATTAGTTTTAATATTCTTTGTTCTATGAACTTAACCAAATCCTTCCTTGTAATGTACGTTTTATTCTACTTCCTAGTAGTAATCGTTTCATCTTAGGTCGTTTTAAAGTAAATGTATGTTTCAAATTGATCTCTTCCCAAAGGTTGTACTTAATGTATACTATAACGACAGTGCCCGTTGTTAAATGCAATAAGCCGGAACGCCGTTCCGGTTTTTATAGGTCGTTACGTCGTACCTGAAAGTTCCCGATAGTGAAATTTAAAAGAAAACTAGTTCAGTATAATATCAAAATTGCATAGCATAAAAATCATTTATCTCGTCAACTATTTTTTGCGACAAATATTAGTTTTGTAAGAAAAATTCTTTTTTTAACTCGACTTTTTTTTATATTAGCTCCACACAGGAGGCCTTGAGGAATATAATTCCCTCGGGTATACATCCCTCCACACAGCATCTTTGGGGATGCTGTGTGGAGGGTCTTTCGAAGAAAGGAAAGAGATTTTGGAGGTCCTGAGAAAAATAATTCCTCACAGGGCTTATGTCATCTTTGGGGATGCTCTGTGGAGGGTCTTTTTATGAAAGGAAGGAGAGGAAGTTCAACAGTATTAGGTGTGGGTAGGAATCTGGGGGTCAGTGTCTCAGGGGCGGGACGGGCGTGTGAATCCATCCCTCCCACTGCGGTGCTAGACGATGTTTAGAGATAGTCCTACTGGAGAGATCAAAAGGTCTTCCAAAATGTGTTGTGATGGAGGAATAAGCCAGCTGAGGAATCGAACACGTGGCACCCGGGTGGGACCCAAACGCACTGACCGGTCGCCAATTTACTCTACTACTTTGCAAAACTTCGCAGATTTCTTAACACTGAAGAAGCATTTCTCAAAACCATATTCGAAAGCAATGTAATCGATAACAATAAGGGATAGCTTTTAAATTTCATATATTGCATGTTACATTTCTTGCAATTTTAAAAGTTCCGTTAAATCGAGCGTTCCGGCAGATACTCTTTTAAATCCAAGCACTGCTAAAACAAAGAAAATAAATTGCAGAATTGTAGAGGATATCAAACATGTCCGCCAACTAAAGTGGAGACTTGTGAATTTTATCACCAGTCGGACTTGATATAATAGTCCATTCGAGAAATTTACTGCCCGCACAAGCGCCGTTCAGCTGCCGAATACTGGAATACTGGAATACTACAGCTTAGGATAACCTAAGATAGATGCCAAATAACTATCAACGGAAAAGAGGAGCAAAGATAGTGTTCAAATATGCGTTAAATAAAGTGGTGCTTTATTTAACGCATATATAATTTATCACTGGATTTATGTGAAATGCTTCTTTGAAAATAATCTTACACAAAAATGAAAAAATCAGAGTGCGTAATTCACGCAAGGTAGTGAAACCTTCAGAAAACGATAGTAGACAAAAGTAGGGAGGATACGAAGCACCGCCCAAAGAGGAGACCGATTATACTATTTCATTTTCTCGCAGGCTAAATCCTGTAGGTGTAAGTGTTTGTCTCTTTTTATTGTCGCTATTTTTCGTTTCATCGAGTTTCAAATCACAATGGTGCTAAAGAAGTTTTCATTTCAATAAGTTGCGTTGTGGCGATTTGCATGGAAGTATCGTTTTACACAAAACATATTATAACATACAACCTAAGTAAGAATCGTGGCTCCTGTGTACATTGTACATGACCAATGATGACAATAAATTTAATATTTTGTAAAATACTTTGTATATATATGTATAAATTCGTTTATATTTGTTTACATTTTGAATGCATATATAAATGTAACTCACTTATTTATATTACAATAATTTTTTTTAAATGGTCTCTTGAAGTAAGGCACTTAAAAAATGCCACTTTTTTAAATAAAATAATTAATTAACATCTGGCACAATCTTATTAAACTTACCTTTTTAATGGTCTGTAGAAGTATAGAACTTACGAAATGCGACTCTTTTGAATAAAATAATAAATTCGAGTCTAGCACAATCTTATTAGTCTAACCTCTTTTTCAAGTGAATATCGCAAAAAAGTCCCAACTGCTTCCAACCGCCTGGAACCAGTGAGACTATGACATCTCTAATTGGGGCGTGTTGGGAGGCTCAAGGTAGAGGGGAGTTAAATGGAAAAGTTTTTGGCTATTCAGATCTGGTCACCAAACACGGCTAAATCACTTCAAACAGGTTTAGTTTCTTTTTCAGTCGAAAATCTACCAGGCGTAACTAAGTGCTATTTTTTTTGTAATAATAATCGTATCAGTAACATTAATTAAAAAATCGGTTCATGTTTCTTACTAAAAACTCAAGAATGGTGAACTCGGGCATCAAAAAATATGTAGAGATTTTTTTGTCAGGAATTTCCAGGCAAACACAACTATATTCAGCCTGCGACACCATTATCTTCAAAAAGCTTTGAAATTTGCATTTAACTGCTAAAAAAATAAGTTTTTGCCATTTTGTTTGTACCATTAGTAATTATTCAAAAAGAAATAAATATTTAGACAAAGGATCGGACGCTAACTACTGTACGCTTTTATAATTACCGTAAAGTTTCACGGTTACGGTACCGTGATGGCAAAAAAGGCAATAAACATACGTTCCTTAACACCATAATGCTACAGCTCTTTCAAAAGATGAGATACACAATGAACGTAGGTCTGTTTCCTCCAAAACAATAGTCATCATTTTCTTGCATCTCTCTCACACACCGCACCGTGGCGTCTCCGTAGACTCCTACCGATACTACTTGCCGTGACGATAATTTTGAAAGTATGGAATATAGTTACAAGGATATTATTGAAGTATGAGTGAATTCCGAACATTCAAAAACGTCGATGTCGACGCGCTGATAGTTTTGCTTTTGTTCTTAAACATATAATGCTGCAGGGCTTTCTTACACACTAAATAATAACCGTTGAAAATGAGACAAACGGTGAACGTGTACCTGCACCCCGCTAAAGAAAACATACAATCATGTTCATACATCTCCCTCACACGTATAAATAAAATGAAACGCAATTCCCATCGCAAAAAAGTAGAACTTTGGGGGAAACAGTCACACGTATTTTTTTGTGTCTCACCATTATTTAATGTAAAAGAAAGAGCTGCATCATATGTTTATTACCATTTTTCCGTCGCGGTACCATAACCGTGAAACATCACGGTAATTATAAAAGCGCACATTGGTATACAAATTAATTAAACATAATATGAAACTTATTCAAGCAGGGGAATTGCCTAAAATATCATAGGAATTAGCAAAACAGGCGTATTTCAAATCCCGAAAACATGTTTCATTCGAGAACTTTCAGAGTAATATTATTATTTACGCCCGTTGTCAACAGGGGGTGATAATAAACCGGAAATACGGACTAATTAACAACGAGGTTCCGGGCGGGATGTCCGTTCCCACTTTCCGGGACTCAAAATGGAGATTTTGGGTTTACAGAGATAAAAAATACGAATAAATACAGTGTGATAAAGCTTAGAACAAATTCTTTCATTGACTCTAATGAGTATTTCAACTCAGGGTTTTTTATAGATATTCTTCAGTAACACCAGAGTACTGCTAACTTTACACTCAGAAGTAAAATTTACGACTTACTTAAGTTTTTGACAAGTTACTCACAGGAGCGTTTACATATGCATCCGAATTAAGGTAATTAATGCTCACGGAAGTTGTTCGAAAGCTCTTATATAAAGTAATAAACATAATAAAATAACTTTGTTTCAATTCCACTTTATTATCTCTTAATCCAACCGGTTTCGGTTCATCCTGAACCTTCCTCAGGGATGAATAAAAATATAATGAACCTAATACAGATATACATGGTATTTAAAAGAAAATTGGAAGAGGGATACAGAACATCAACTAAGATGGGGGCGAACGTGGGCAAGGGTAATGAAAATATTTAAAAAATGGGGGTGTTTGACAAATCTAATTGTTTATTAAGTAAATTGGTTTTATAAAATATATATATATATATTTTTTAATTAATTGGTTTTATTTATTTTTCATGACTTTTTATTTCAAGGGCTTCAAGATTATTAAGGCGTAGATCTATCCCATTTCTATGCAATACATCTATCCCGGAAGATTTATACATGTGAAGATCTTACATATATAACTCTTAGCGACGATAGCGACCGTTTACATCGGTAAATTTATTTGCAGTTAGATGGCTTCCTGTCAACAACGATCTGCTACTGTCAAGTTTACGCGATATTGTCAATAAAGACGAAAAGACCCAAATAAAGTGATAAAATATAATTTGGCTTGAAATAAACAATTCTCTATGCGCTTTTGTGTCGTTATAGGCGGAACTTAATAGAGTTCTTTCATTTTATCTGAATAACAGCTATCTGGCGGCAACCGATATCAAATTCAAATACGTATCTAATATTATAAACAGAAATATTGATATTAGAAAGGATTGGACCGTTAATTGAATAGAAGGATGCTCATTTTCAGAAAGCTTTTTTCCACCTGGAAAATAAATGATATCTCTTCGGTTTTTGGAATCAGAAAAGTTTGTTTCCGTCTTAATTTGTTTTCGTGGGTAGTTCTAATTTTAGTTTTATCTAATGTTATTTTTGTATTGTTTTCCAATTTTATCCAATAAGGTGGGTAATTATCCACTTCAGATTTTAGTCAAAATAATAAAAATTTTTGTTTTAATTTGGGACATCTCGCAACTGCGCGTTTTGGTACTATTTCTTACGGCAACCGTTTCAACTTATCAAACTGATTTGGTAAGCTGTGAGAAGACTGGAAGTTCGCGCAGACAAGATTGGACCTGTCAAAAAACTTAGAAAAACTTTTCTAACTTACTTACTAAGTGACTTTTGGTGTCGTTTACATTGATAATTTGGCCATAGCTCGCTTACGGAGCGACTTACAGGAAAAAAACTTAAGTGTGTGAAAGCAGCCTAAGGCTGGCACAATTTGGCCATCTAACCATCGATTATTCTTTATAAGAAAAAAGTCAGTCACTTGCCATGTTAATTAACTTCGTTTACGTCTCCCATTTATTTATTAATACAGATGTCTTTTTCCTTTTTAAGATTTCTGTATTTCTGTAGAAACAATGTGTAGAAACGAAAATCTGAAGCACTTAGCTTAATGTTATACGACGCAGTCTGAAGATGCCTATTGCAAGGAGAAAAAAATTCCGTCAGGGCCTATGTCATCTTTGGGGATACTGTGTGAAGGGTTTTAAGGAAGTTCTGGGATGGAAAAAGGTATGAGGGGTAAGTAGGATCTGGGGGACAATGTGTCTAGGAGTGACGGACGTATGAATCCATCCCTTGCATTGCGTTGCAAGGCGGTGAATCGAGAGAGTCCTACTGGAGACGTCTAGGTTAGGTCTACCTCAACCAATCTCTCCCCATCCGGCCCGCCACGCGGTATTTGGGCAAACGCATTGGCCGCCAAGTCCTACACAAAACTCAACCCGTGAACCCGGGCACCCCTGCTAAGTCATCAAACGTAGCGAACCACTAAGGGTGATTTATGGCAGGGGTGTAGGATATCCAATAAATGGTTCTCGAGGCGGCGGTACCCAAATCCGCCTTTTAAATTATAGGGTAAGTAGATAATAGTATCTAGATAATAAAACTATATACCTAGTGTTGTTAATTACATTGTTTTTTTTTTTCTGTGAACCGGATAGGTGCCAAAAAATAGTCCAAGCGTTGCGTTGCTTGACATGGCTTCAATCATCCTTAGTGACTAGATATGAATAGACAGTTACTTCATAACCTTCCTCTTACACTTCCTGCCCTTTCATTCCCAATTTTACTCAAAGTTTTATTTCCACAAAAGCCAATCTTTTAATATTCGTTCCTTCACGCGACCATTGCGGAGCTTTAAGTTAGTCTGAGCTTTGAACTTCGAGCCAAAGTTTCTCAACTTAAATTTCAAAGCCTGCTCCACCTTGTGTCGAACCCACGACCTCTAGGTCTGGAGCCAAGAAGCTTATCGCTCTGCCATAAAGCTCGGCTCTTCAAATGCCTGGGGTAAATGGATCACATATAAAGAATATATTTATTTATTAATTTCAACGCCCTGATGGGCTTTTACATGAATAGTGTATAATTCAGAGACACAGTTTTTAAATAAAAAAAGATGAACCTGAAGAAATAAACATCATATAAATAGGTAAGTTTTTAGATTTTCACGGCATTTTCGTTGTTTATTTTTGGGGTGTTATGCCGTGTTGCGCTACCTCCTTCTTTAGCCGACGTTTCGGACAGCGTTGCAGTGTCCATCATCAGGGCAGATCCGGCAGTTACATCTGTCAGATCTGCCGGATCTACCCTGATGATGGACACTGCAACGCTGTCCGAAACGTTGGCTAAAGAAAGAGGTAGCGCAACACGTCATAACACCCCAACAACAAACAACGAAAATCATATAAATAGTAGGTATAAAGATAAATTTAAGTAAAAATTAATGTATTAGAAGAAAAGAGAAAGGTAAGTTGCAGATGGCGTAAAAATAATAATCAGTGCAGGTTAGTAGTACAAAATTTACAGGATAAATAAAAATAATACACAAATATATGCAATAGCTCCTTTGCGATGCTCCTTAAATATCAAAATATGTTACATAAAAGTATCAATCAGATATTTCTTAAATAGTGGTACACTTATATTAAATACGTCGGTATTTGAGGTGAATTTATTCCCAAGTGTGTGAAATCGAGGAATAGGTGCATATGTATGTGGTAGTTGGTTCCAGAATTATTGTTACGGAATAATATATTTTGCCTAGTTGCTAATAGGTAAGTTTTAAAAACATACACAGGGTGTTAATGGACGTACTTGACTTCTTTAACCAGTGATTTCTGACATTATTTGCAGTAAAAATGTAAATGAAATTATGGCCTCCGGTAAAAAAAAAATTTCAACTTAAAGTTATGGTCTCCGGTGACTTTTTTGATGTTTTTTTTTCAACTTAAAACAGTAAAATCAGTAGGTATTGGACAGTTAGTCTGAAGAAGAAGTCTAGAAGACAGTTAGTCTAGAAGGGTTGGGCAGTTAATCTGATAAGTGACCAATGATGACAAGCGGAAGAAAGTTTTTTTTGTTTAGTTAAAATTGAAAAAAAAAACATAAATTTTATTTTCATTTTTTACTCCAAATAATGTCAGGAATCACTTGTCAAAGTAAGTCAAGTACACTTTTGACGTTAATAGTGAAATTGAGTTACTGCATCATTATTTTAATGGCGTTTAGTTGAACAAATTGGAAATCTTAGAAATTATAAAATATTTACCCTTTTTCTTATTTGTAAGATTTCCAATTTATCCAACTGAACGTCATTAAAATTACAATGTAGGACCTCTTACTACATTGTAATTTTAATGGCGTTCAAAATTTTGCAGAAATTGGATGAATCAACTCTTAAACAATGACATACTAAATATGTATGAATAATATTTTTATAGACAAAGCCGCAAATAAATTCTGTGACACATCCATTAGCATAGCGCGCCTCGAAGCCCTGGAAATCTCCGAATGTACTGGTAATAAATACGTATTTTCTTCCAACAAGATATCTTCCATATGGTGTGGTCGCTTCGACTATGTAGTATAATCCTGAGCTCAAACTTCCATCCCGATGTTAACCCCTTGAAACCCAATTTATTTATTTTATTTTTATTTAAGTTTTTATTCCGGCAGGACCGCAGATAGTGCGGATAGTATTAGGTATTTATTTATAGGCACATTAGGTATGTACCTAATGTGCGCTTTTGTAATTACCTTGACGATTCACAGTAACTGTACCGTGATAGCAAAAAAGGCAATAAACATGGTCACGGTGACGTAACCGTGAATTACACGGCAATTATAAAAGTGCACAATGATAATACAAAAAATAAATAAACAAATTAATTATTATTTTTAATTGATAAACTAATGTTTAAGTCAAGATTTTTATGCAAAGCACAAAGGTTAACAATTATTATAAGTAATAATTATTAGCCTGAAACACTCATCTACATTGAAAACATCTCCTGAGAAAAGATACATGCCGCCGTTGGGACTCGAACCTGCGTTTAAATTAAAAATTATGTGGTTTCAAAACAACGTTTTTTTATACATTTCTCACTGACGATTAGGAATCCTTCAATTCATTCAAGCTCTATTCAGTAGTCTAGTTACAGAAATTTCGCCGATAAAAAAATACTTTTTAGGGGCCGTTGAAGATATTAAAAAAGAAAGCTCCAATATTAACCACATGGGAGGGAGACAAATACGTTATTTGACAATACTAGATAAGATTAGTGGAAGATGAAGATATTAATATATATAGAAAATGCACGGAAAGTTCTGTTTCTAGTGCGAGGTTTTCATACGACTGTCCCTAGCGTCTAATTATATTATCAACTCTGCTTGCATTTTATTTTTTATTTGCGAAGACAGTCCACATAGCTATTTTATTCAGCGTGTACTTTCTCTAATGCTTCACTGCTTTGTCAGCAACCAAGTTTATTTTATGAGGTTCATTATAATTATCATCAGGTGTTTGGGCAGTGTCTATAGTTCCCCAGGAATCAGAGCCTTCTTCCCATCAAAGTCGGACATTTCCACTAGAGCTTGCAATCGCGCTTGATATAAGCAATGTTTAATTCCGCGGATTTGTGGGATTTTCATGTGCGGGATTGAAAATTCTGCTGAAGGAACTGAACTTGATGCTATGAAGAGAGGATAGAGCCGCTTCTCAAGTTTGGAAACTTCAGGATCTGGAATCGATTTGAAGAAAGAGATGTCCCTTTTTGAGAACAGTGCGGCGGTACCAGAGGGAGATACCTTCAGTTAGCACACAGTGTGGATGTGGAAGCAGAAAGAGCTTTTGTTAACAAATATTTTTAGGATTTATATAATCTATCCCGCAATTCCGCGGGTTTTGAAAAGGGTGCGGAATTTACAAACTCTATTTGATACAACAGATAAATCGATGTTTTTTATCCTCTTCAACGATTGGTGCTTTCTACTATCATAGTCTGTGAGAGGGTCGAATTACAGCATGTGTCTCCTGAGGCGGAAGTTCTTAAAAGTCAGTTCCTAGGACAGTTTCAATTCATGATGTAGTCAGGTTTTAGAAATGTCATCAGATCCCAATAATAACATTTTCATTAAATGAAGACAATATAAGCGAAACTCAATCGAAAATCTGAAAACAGAAAAATCAGAAAAAGATATTGACACATCTGGGACTCGAACCGAGAGGTCCTGGGTTCGAGTCCCAGATGTGTCAATATCTTTTTCTGATTTTTCTGTTTTCAGATTTTCGATTGAGTTTCGCTTATATTGTCTTCATTTAATTAAATATTACAATTTGAGGTTTTACTCATAAAGTTAAAATAAAAATAAAAATAACATTTTCGTCACAACATTATTTTAGCATCAAAAATTCATCATTTTATTGAGTCCAACAGTTCTTTAATCCAAGATCCTTCCATAATCCTCTACCCACACCGAGAACGTGCCACCAATAACAAATGCGGTAAGTCCTCAATGATATGATGATGTCTGGAACAGGCTGGGTAATATGGAACGCCAAGTTTTTAAAGGATTTCAATCCATTTAAAAGCATTATTTTTTTTCCAGATTATGATTTGACATTTTCCAGGATTCGCAGAAACCCAATACGTTAAGAAAATAAAAATAATTATAGTGGAAAAAAGCGGGTAGCACGTATCTTGAAAAACATGAATAATATTTTCAAATATGTATTTTTCGTGTCACGTATGTTTGTGAACGTGATTTAAATGTAATCCGTATACACTGTATACAGGGTGACTCATTTTCGATTGGAAATATTGACAGACATGGTCGGAAAGAGCATAATTATAAGGATAATAATAAATGGCATATTATTGGATACCCCCACCCCCACTTCCCCACCTTCTTCTTCCCCACTTTCTTCTTCCCCACTAACTTCAACTTCACAACATAGCCCATTGGTCTCACTAGCACGATTTTGAGCAGTTGGGACTATTGTCCTGTTTTCCTGTTCTTCCAAGTAAAAAAGTAGACGTCATTTTGCAGACCGATATTATTTTTTTCTATTAGAAACAAAAAATATTTTTAAATCACACCTCGCCACTGATCACACCCGTACACGTCACAACGGTTAGGGTATGTTAAGCCCCGTCTTCTGCGACCTCCGACATGAACGTTTGCTTGAACATTCGCTTGAACATTACTATAAACTTTGTCAATAGGGGCGTGACTTTGAACAATTCTTGTTCGCAGATGCAATGGTCATGCTTTCCGTGGCCGGTGAAAAACATTCTCTTCCCGGGTGAAACGGGGAATGCAGGCCGGGGGGGATTAATTCATTTTTTGTACACCAGCCGCGCGAAGCGGTCAGTTGTGGAGAATAAATCGAACGAGTTTTTGGGATTTTTAACTGCGCGAGCCTAATAATTATAAGTTGATGATTATTTTTATCGTGAAATCACCTGTAAATAAAGTCTATTAATTTATATGAACAGGGCCTACAAACCTAACGTTCAAGTTCACGGTCGGAGGAGACCACGTTTTAAGCTGGCCGCATACATCACGTTTTGCTTTCCGGTTGTCTGATCAGACAATTGGATCGGATAAACACCGCACACATCCGATTCGAAAACCGGATAGTTAATCGAACCGGGGTCACGCCCTTTTTCAGACCGGATTGGACGGCCGGCGTGGAAGGGCGTGGTCTATTTGTATTACCGATCCGGTTTTCGTATCGGATGTGTGCGGGCTTTCGTAAGAAATGTATGGCGCGAAGACCTTCCGGTTGTCTGAGACAATCGGATGGGAAAACCTTATGTATGCGGCCAGCCTTACAGTACTGCTGGAACGAAACGGAGTGCTTATCACGTGGCCCGACTTCTCAGTTAAGACGTGAATATTTTTTTTGTATTTAAAAGATAAATATATTATCAGACAGCAAAATTCTCCATTTTTACTCCAAATATGCTCAGGAATCAATGGTAAAAATCTTTCGGATACATGCTGTTCCACCATGGTATCAATAAAAAGTTAGATGTGAGCTGGCTCTTTTCTCTTTCTAACACCGTTTTAATTTTCTCATAATTACAGTACGGAAGATACAACGATTTCTATGAGACCCACGTGAGAACAAATTAGCCCGAGGAGTTAATTCCGACTGTACTTCGATCACACAGACAGATCCCAAACACAATAATAAAAGCAACGACTGCATCACAAAACAATGGTCGCCCGTTTCGTGTTAATTATTTATTTTCCAGTATTTGTGGATTTCGTTTCGAAGTTCGGAATAAACGATTGGGGGACATATGGACAGACAAGAGTTATTTTCAGGAATGCATTTAATCCATCAATGCACCAGTTGCCAATTATGTTCCTGCCAATAAACGAGGTGCAAGTAACAAAATGCAATTATTTTTAGCTGCAAACCGCGTAAATACTCGATTCAAATTTATTGTAAGGTAGGTATGTATGTACCAACGTTTTTAATATCAATGCTGGCAATGCGGTAAATCACAATGACTATTTTGTTATCCGCCTCACTATTATAGACAATACTTTTCTGGGTTATTTTTGGAGATCGCTGGCAACGGTTAATATGCACTTTTTTTTGAAAAAATCTTTTGATTCATTCACCTTAATAAGAAGGCCCCTTAGAGTCAAAGAAACGTATCTCAATTTTTATCGATTTTGAGTTACGGATGGTACTAGTCACAAAATAACACATTACGTTAAGTGACAAAGACACGTATCTGTAGGTTCAACGGATAAAAATTTACATCGATACGTATCTGCAAAAAATCATTTGTTGTTAATGTCAGTAGAGTGTATCTTTACTTGCGTTTTTTAAACATGAATAAAAAGATATTTGCTTACGAGTCAAAGAAACGCATCTTTAGTTATGTTCGATTCACCCGCGTAGATTATGCAACTGTTTTACTGACATATCACTTACGCGTCATTCATTTACGATTTGGCAGTTGTGTTTGCGGCCGTTTTTATTTGAACGAGTGGTTTAAATATTAGTTTGGTTATTTTACCAGTTTTTTGACTCAATATAAATCGAATATGGAAAGGAAAACACACAAAACACGGATTCAACGAATAATGGAAACGGCAATGTTGAATAATAAGGAAGATTCTTCAAGTGTCACAAATGTCTTATTTTGGGAGGCAGCCATGGGCACCGCAGCCCCGGGAACCATTTATTGGACAACCAACACCTCTACCATAGATCACCCCAAGTGGTTCGCTACGTTTGGTAACTTAGCGGAAGTGGCCGGGTTTATGGGGTCAGGTTTGTCCGGATTTTGGCAGAGGATGTGTCTGCCATCAACAGCGTGGCAGGCTGGGTCGGGAGAGACTGAGGGAGATCTTTCGACCTCTCTCGGAACATTCCCTTGCATCGCAGTGGAAATGATGGATTCATTCGTCCGTCACTCCTAGACACACTGGCCCCCAATCTCCAACCCACCCCTCATACCTTTTTCCTTCTCCTTCCTTCTTCTAAAAAGACTCACCACTCAGTATCCCCAAAAATGAAACTGATGTTACTACAACTGTTACGTCAAGAGTTAAGACGCCAAATATCAAGACAGTTCTTCTTCTATAAGGGCGATTCGAGAATCCAAGTATGTCAAGAATTTTTTGGCTACATTGGATATTTCTGAAACCTTTGTTAGAAATATAATTAGTAATAGTTTGGAAAATCAAATAGTTCTCCAAAGCAAAATGGTAAAACATTCATCTCGAGTTAAGAGTCTAAAAAACATTAAGGATCACATTATGCCTTTTCCCGCAGAACCGTCACATTACTGTAGGGTAAACACTGCATTTAAATATTTCGCAGCCGATTTTACATTACACATTCGTAATGTGCACGTGTATGTTGGCTTGTGTAAGGATAAAATGAATGTACCTGAAATAATGTGGTTGTACCGATACACATTTAATGCCTATAACCTATACTTCCATCAACCACGCAAAGATATCTACAACTCGTTTGTTAAATACGAAAATGCTAATACAGAAGAAAAAATATCTTTTTCCATATATAAACGTAAAATTTCTGTACAGAATTTTAAAATCCAATCTAAAACCCTTGTTTCAGAATCCACTGTTAATTTCATCGAGTTTTATTTTTATTTAGAACACATTTTTTATAAACGACGCCTGGCAGTTTATAATTTAACTATTTTTAATGTTCGGAGCAATGAAGCTGGAAATTAAATATGGCATAAAGGAATAGCTGGTCGTTGCTCAGATGAAATCGCTTCGTGTATGTATAAGTATTTGGTAGCTAATGCTAATGGAAAGAAGTTCATTCTGATAAGTGATACCTGTGGATATATTGAAACTTCTACAAAGAAAATAAATATATATAACCCTACATCGTGGTACACAGATATTAGATTAGCTTCAAGAAAATCCAAATATGCTGAGTGTATTTCTTCAGTTAAATCAACTTGAGGAAACAATTAATTAAAAACAAAACGACAGATACAAATGGCATGGAGGATGTAAACTAGTTAAAAATCACATACAAAAGAAGATCCTGACCATATTTATATCAAATACAACAAAGATGAACAAGAATATCGTAAACTCAAAACAATTCGACAAGTCCCTAAAACAAGGCAATGAGTTGGACTTCCACAATTACAAAGAGCTTACAATGCCCCAATGAAAATTGCTACTGAAAAGTTGCAATACTTGTAAGATTTGTCTGATAAATGTATTATACCCTCCCAATATAACACATTTTATAACTCTATCAAAGTAGAAATTATTATTACTGATAATCAAGTTGAGGAAGGTATTATTGAACAATTGGTTGATGAATGATTTCAAAATTAATTTATAAGACATTTATATTTTCGTTATTTGTTTTTGTTTTGCTACCTCCTTCTTTAGCCAACGTTTCGGACTGCGTTGCAGTGTCCATCATTAGGGCAGATGTAGAATGAAATATTTTCCACTTCCCCCAATGCAAATAGTTGTCTTTTAATGTAATTAAGGTGAATCAAAAGATTTTTTCAAAAAAAAGTGCGTATTAACCATTGCCAGCGATCTCAAAAATTTACCCTTTTCTGGAACGGCGTGATGTGTGATCAAGGATCGCGTTTATCTAAAATATTGAGGACGGGTTGTTTCACGAATTCTAACAATTCCTCAACTCCTCAAAACAATTCACATTTTCCTAAACATATGAACTAAAACATGAAAGCAAAATATTTTTCACTTTCAACAGCCATTTATTTGTGAACATGCTCATTTGGCGTGGCACAAATGTTAGGTATCATTTGCTGAGGAGCAACAAACTCAGCTATCGGTCATATCGAAATCATATAGAAAACCATCTTAAAGGTAATACTTAAAACAGACTGAGTGACCCATGTTTGACGTACTAGATGTACGCCAGTTATACATAATTGTATTCAATTGTAAAATGGGGGCCTCAGTGCGGGCAAATCGCTCAGTGAGGGTCTCTTTATCATATAATATTCGTAAATTCGTAATATTATTGCATCAATAAAACAAATTAAAATTCATAATCCAAGTTAAAATTCAAGTTCTGTTATTTAACTTTCATAGAAACTTTCATAGAACTTTCATAAAAATTGTAATTCTCCTTTGATATTAGAATATTTTATAGCATAATCCATTACCCATTGTCCATTATCCTTACCCTTGCTGATTAAATTCTGTGAAATAACCCGTCCTTATACTGTCTGCTCTGGATTATTGGTTTGTCTGCAAAGCGCTCTACTCCGCTGCTCTGAAGGCGATAGTCAAGTATTGGACTGCCGAAATAAGCAGCCGATCATACATCCAAAGAGGCGATTCTAGTTCTACAAAGAAAGTAACGACGTTTTCGCTGTCACCCGATGAAAGTGGAATCGCAGTTTTTTGTTCGTCAATTTTAAGGTTAGGACAATTCTGCTGTCGTCTAAAAAGCCTGAGTTTACAGTTCGGTACTTGAACCCATGAATAGTGGCTATCTATTGGATAAGTTAGCTGAATTTCTTTTACCTGTTGCGAGTATTTATTTGTTTATGTTTATTTGTTATTCGCTGTCATATGACTAAGCTATTAGGAGGATGGTGAAATACGAAATGACTTGAAATACTCACTCTTAATATTAGTTTGTCCGCAATCCGCTCTGCTCCGATACTATGAAGGAAGTTTGCTAGAATTTATATGGGAGTGCAAAAATAAGCAGCCGAACAACTCCTAACAGACATGTGTTGTTTCAGTTTTACATGGTTATAAGCTGGTCAATATTAAATAACATGAAGACCCTCAGCTTCCTCTAAGCCAGATTTACATGGGCTTCACAGTCTAAGATATTTATTCCAAGCGCTTCAATGAAATCAGCCGACCAGGTTGGCCTTACCCCAAGCACGAACCTTCCCAAGATGGTGGTCAATACTTATCTCAAAACATCCAGAACTGTTCAGATGTCAAAAGTGGAAGGGAGCTTGTCAAAAATATAACCCTCAAGGCAGTGAATGGTGCTGCCTGGAAATGAATTAATACACACTCAAAAAGATTGTTGGTATGTAAAATAAACAGCATCAGTGACAGCAAAGATCCTTGCAGCAACGCTCAAGTACAACAACATTGATTTGGAGTGGAAAGGAAGAAGAGCCAACAACTATGGTCTGAATTGTTTCTTCAGAAAGTCCGCAAGTCAACTATGCAGGGTTGGATAGATCCCGTACGAGGTTGGATGTTTCCTGAGCGATGGGTTACTTCCCGACAAGCACCCGGTGCCACACCGTATCAAAGGCTTTGGAGAAATCCAACCTGACAGTTTGGGTTTCTCCAAAATGCTCCAGGTACAACCCCCAAATATGCGTCACAAACCCAAGCAAATCCACCACAAAATCAGTTTTGACAAAATCCATACATTGCCAATTAAGATGTTATTCTCGAGATCTGTGAGCAATTTGTTATTAACCACCCTTTCCAAAACTTTTAAGAATATCGAAGTAATGGCGGTAAATGGAAGGATCAGAGCGTTCCCCCTTCTTAGGGATTGGGTGGACTAATGTATTTTTCCAAATATCTGGCACTTTTCCAGGTTTTAGGGAGAATTTAAATAATTTTAACCTTCAGGCCTTGGGACTATTTGGTCGGAAGGTCAAAATATTTCTGCTGTGCAATAAAATTAAAATAAATTGAATATTTTAGAATGCATCCGACAACTCAAAACAGCTTTTAGAATGTGATTAAATACGCATTCAAATTTTATAATTCGAAATAAACATAATTTTTTAAATATATTTTTTTAAAATTCAAACATAAAAAGTTTTTAAAATGACTCATCTTACGTTTTTAATAACTTAAATTAATGATAATGAAAAAAATAAAAACACGTGTTTTATTAGGCAAATGTATTATAAACATTATCATCAACCCACTTTTTAAGCGGCTTCGAAAAGGAGGAGGTTATCAATTCAACGGTATTTATTATTTTTTTTATTTATTTTTTTTTTGTTTGTTACCTCAGAACTTTCGATTGGGTGAACCGATTGATTTTTATTAGAAAGCTGGTGCTTCCCATGTGGTCCCATTTTAATTTAGTCCAGTTCTGACAATGGGATATATTGAGAAAACCATATATGTCTTAAATTTGCAATAAGTATGTGCACGACAAATGACAGATTTCGATGATTCTTTTTTTGAAGTAAAACTTCTTTACGCACGCTCGTCACTAAAAATCAAAAAATAAACAAAAATTTTGACAAAAAAAAAACGACTTAAAAAAATGCACTAAAAAGTAAAAAAATAATTTCATTTTGATTGTTATTTTTGGAGTCGGTGTCAGCCACTGACTTTTTATAAAAGTCTAAAAGTCTAAATGAATATTCAATTTTATAAGAAAAACTTTTTTTTTATAACTTAGAATGATTGTTTCCAATGAAAAGGGTAGTTGCTCGTAATATGGAAAAATAATTAGTTGACAATAATGTTAATTCTAAAATTTTAAAATATGAGATTGACAAATTTGACGGTTTGACAGAAGGTGGCATTAGTGAAATTGGTTAACGCGCTCGTCCCGGTTAGACGGAGAGGTCTGGGTTCGAGTCCCAGTTGCAACCATTATCTTTTTTCTGTTTTTCTGTGTCTTGTTATCTTTCATATTTTCTTTTTATTATTGATTATTATTGTTAACTTATTCTAATATGATATTATATATACATTTGACTAAGCGATTTAAATAAAGTGGGTGGCGGGCAGTTTTTAATAAAAACCGCCCGCCACCCACTTAAAAAAAAAGGGGATTGGTAATGAATTATAAAAACTTTTTATAATCCATTATTAATCCTTTTTTTTTTTTAATCACTTTGAATGACAACATTTTTTTTCAAAGGGGGGTACTTATTGAAATTGCATGGTTCTGAGTTATCTGGTCACCATTTCTATCCATGATAGTAAGGAAGACACAATGATTTCTATGAGATCTTTAAGAGTTGTTCCGAAAAGCGAACAAATTAGTCTAAGGGGTTATAACAGAAAAGGAGGTAATTCTGCAGAACACCTCGTAAGGACCAGGGGAGATATTCCGTCAGGCCCATTGACTTAGTTGACTCTTAGCTTTTTTAAATGTAATACAGTGAAACCCTCTTAAGAAGTTTTCCAAGGGACAAGAAAAAACAAACATCTTAAGCAGGAAAACCTTATACATGCACGTAAACCTTATATGTTTTTATGTGATATACGTAAACATGTACGAAAACCTTATACGTTTTTATGTGGGAAAAATTGGGCCAATTTTGGGCCAAGGGACCGAAAAAATCAAACTTCTTAAGCCACAAAACTTCTTAAGAGAGAACTTCTTAAGTGGATTTCAATGTATTGTCTTATTGTATTTTGTTATTACATATTTATATTGTGTTATTATTTGTATTTTTATTATAAAATGCTCATATTTTAAAACGCCTGCTCTCAACAGAGGTTTTCCTAGTGAGACAGGCATAGGACATTTTAATTTTAGAATTATAAAGAGGAAAATAAAAAAATAAAAAAGTGAGCTACCAGAACAAACAGCTGCCAGTGGGGCAGTTAGCAAGGTTTTTGGCAATTCTTTGATCGTGGTCGTTCTTAGCTCTGTTTAACCACTCAGCAACGTAAGCAGATATACGCGTTAATATGACAACATCAGTCAAGTACAATAAGCGTGTTTTCACATTAATGCGTGTGTTTCCACAGAAATCGTTATAACTCCGTTATTGTTCTAGTGACATCCCTAAAACAAAAATTAGAAGCTCCATAATAAATCAAGCTACCCATGACTATTCAAATTTTCCATAGAAATACATAAAAAAAACCTTTTCTGTCAGATACATGATAGACTGCCAAATTGCCTTCCCACTGTTAGACATTGTTATTTTTTATTAAATATTCTTGTATGAAATGATAAAAAAGTGAGGTGACTTCATTGTTTATTATACATTTATATGATAGAATAAGTATTGTTTTTTTATATAATCCGTGATTTTAGAACCGTTTTCACAAAAAAACATTGTGTGAGTTTTTGTACATTTTTTTTGTTTTCATTCTAAATTTTAATATTTACAAATGTTAATATTTATTTGTAATATAACAATTTGAAAATTTATTTTGTAACCTTTCAAAAACAGTTTTTAGTTTTCGGCTACGTTCAGAAATGTTTCATTTATAGAGCTTTAATTGTGAAGCGGAAATAACATAAAGTTTTCGTAAATCTGACATATCGTTTAAGACATAAAAAGTGCATATTCGCAATATATTGGAGTGGTTAAAATTTTCTTGCAATCTTTTGACGTTCTCGGTACACCAAAAGGTTGCAGGCAGCCAATTTTCCTGAGTGCATTATAAGCCATGTTCTTGAGACTGACTGCTCCAGCACAGTGGTGGTCAAAACACAACTTTTTGGTCGCTCCAGGCTATTCATCTAATTAACCCCTAGAAGACGGGTAGTATTTTGTAAAAATCTGAAAACCAAATATAATAGTGAAAATTATATTTGAAATAATTGACAGGCTTCTATAATATCAACTTTTTTGCTCTCGAATTTTCATGGACAGTACCAAAATGCATTAAAAACTTCAAAAACCTAGCTCTACACCCACACATTACAGTTCATTTGCAGGTGTAGTCATGATTTCACTGCACTGCTATTGTAGTTGGTCGTATCCTAGGGGTTAAAATACATAGGGGGTGGGGGGGGGGGGTGTTAAAGTGAATAAAAATAAATGAATTTCATAATATATAATAACAATATTATTATTAGGTAGGTACTTCAATCATAAGCTAATTAAGTTAATTTCATTATTAATCCATTAAAAATTAAATTGTTAAATTGCTTTTATTTTGTATTTCTTTTACTAATCCTTCGCCCAATATGAGACACCCATCCAATATTGAATCCAGATCTGCAATAAGTCCCTCTTTGCCATTTCTCTCGACCGATTTCCGTCCATTTACTAAAGATGTCTGGGGGAAAAATAATTTAAAAAAATCGATTATATGGAAAACACAATCAAAAATTTTCAACATAAAATAGTAATGCATTAAATAGTGAAACCGCTGCAAAATGCGCTCAAGCAATGAATTCAGTTCTTAACCCGTCTGCTTGGTTCAATATATTCGCACTTCACAATCCGGAAGCCTTGGTTTCGTTAAACCGAAGCCAAACCGTCACTTTGGATCGAGATTGTAAAATATGTATGCAAGACAGCTTTCATATTTCAAAGACAATAAGAAGCATTATTTCGTTCTCTTTCTGGTTAAAAGAAAAATACATATTGTTTGCATGAGAGGAAGAGAGATGCGTGAGAGCGAAATGCAAGGTCGCTCTGGGACGTTTTTGGTCTCATGAAAGTATAACGCGATTACGTGTTTTGGGATGTATTTATTCCTGAACAAGCGGACGGGTTAATTTAGTTGTATTTTACATAAGATAACAGTCATCCTTGAAAATGCTGTGTGTACGAAAGGAATAAATGAACCAGTATCTTAAAGATAAAAAGGAGAAAAAACACAAAAGCCGGCCAAATCATTTCACAGCCGAGCTGTTCATTAAAATGAGGCAATTTTATCCTTCGAATGTGCATCGGCGTCCATGATGATGACCGATGATGATAGTTCTTTATAGGTCCCCCCATTGAAATGCAGGGAGAATGTTACACTACTTAAACCTATAAGTTAACTCTTCCTTACTGGTGATTGGGTCTAAAGTTAGTTACGAATTAACATTTATATTTAATTACCTTGAACTCTTTAAATTCTAGTGCTGGAGGTTTCCAGAGAACTGCGATTACACTCCCGCCGTATGTGTCGTGGAAGAATAAAGCAAATTCATCGTAGCTCGACTGCAAAACAAATAATTTCACATTAAAACACATCAAACAGAGTACACAGATTAATTAAATAGTGAAATATGTTGACTGTAAAGGGAAGTCATTGGTAAAAGTATGGACTTACCCTCAATTGTTTCAAATATATTTGAACTGGATCGAAATCAACGACAGGGAAAAGTTCATCTTTGGATTTTTCGTAAGGGTTGTTTCTTTTGATTCCACCCTTTGGTGTTTTCATGATGTCCAGGTAATTCAAGGGGTTGAAGTCTGCCTTGAGATGGATTAGCACATCGTAGCCTTCAATGTTAGGCTTGAAAACAATCTATGATGACATGAAATTATATAAATGTATTAGCTCCATAGATGACTGCAAACAATTACAAGAAGACGTTAGCAGAATTGAGGAATATTGCGAAAACAATCAATTATGTATATCTAAATATAGACAAATGTAATGTTATTATTTTACATGGAAAAAAAAATCCAATTAATTATACATATTTACAAACTAAACCATGTCCCTCTACAACGAGTAGAAACAATAAGAGATCTTGGAGTAATACTAGACTCTAAAATGTTATTTAGGGATCATATTGAAAATATTCTAGAAAAAGCTTATAAGCAATTGGGTTTCATTATTTGCATTACAAAGCCTTTTACTATAGGACACACCCTAATTCTGTTATATATGTCATATGTACGGTCACAACTCGAGTTCGCCTAAGTAATTTGGAATCCTCAATATCAAACATATATTCATCGCATTGAAAATATCCAGAAACAATTTATAAAACACCTATCGTATCGCTTTAGTTTGCTATAGTTTAATTTGACCCTATCGCCTTATATAAACGCAGAAAAATCTCTGATGCATTATTCTTATACAAAATCATGAACTGCCTTGTTGATTCATCATATCTGTTAGAAAATATTCATTTCGTTGCCCCAAACAAAATACCAGATCGAACGACTTATTTAGAATACCACACAGTAAATCTAAATACGCGCAAAACTCAGTAATAAAACGTTATCTGTGAAACTTACAATGCCTTACGAGATGTAGACATTTTCAACCATGACTTGAAATCATATAAAATGCAGCTTAATATATTAA
The DNA here is from genome assembly GCA_917563855.2 of Limnephilus lunatus. NCBI lineage: Eukaryota > Metazoa > Arthropoda > Insecta > Trichoptera > Limnephilidae > Limnephilus > Limnephilus lunatus. The sequence goes on from OU830601.1 coordinate 51,053,725, forward strand.
TAACTTAAAATATATTTTTTTCTTTTTTGTGAAAATTTATAATATTATTATCCGTAGTAAATAGTATAACTATGTTTGTTAATAACTTTACTTTTTTTCTTTATTACGTTTTATGTTTTTCTTTTTTATGTTGTTCCTTATTATGTTTATTTTTTTGTCACATAAGTTTGAATAGATAAAAAAAAAAAAAAAAAACTATTTCAAAATTTTAACTTAATGGAACTTAATTGGTCTACAACATATGAATGTTCATTGTTATATTATCATTTTGTATGACTGTTTGTTTCCTAAATAAATAAAAATAAAAAAAAAAAAAAAAAAAAGAAGAAATGTTACTACAGTCAATGTTGACAGAGGTGGGAGCGAGACAACTGGAAGAAAATCTAATTTGTACGCGAGAAGGCAACCTTCGACGTCCCTGTATTCCTGTCCCCACTTCCTTCCTCCTCATAACTCTATCTATGCTACTGTTGAATATGTGATCCATTTGTGCATCCACTAAGTTTCACTCAAATTCATACAATGTGTCATAACTAGTAGGCGGCTGGCGGAGGTAAAACGAAAATTCCAGAGCCGCTCATTATTAAAGGCAAAACAATTAAATTATAATTATTTCACAGGTCAAATTTGTTTCACGGGTCCAACAGACTTAGCTATAAAGATCATTTGGTTTTGACCTATTTCAGCATATCGCTCGCCATACATTCCCAATTTTTTAGCCTCCGCCGGCCGCCTACTAGTCATAACGGTAGATTGTTGGGTTCGTGACCCAGATATGCCCTTCTGCCGAGCAATTCTATATCTTTTGTAGGATCGTTATGAGATAAGAGACGTGATCTCCTGTCAGATTTGTGTGATTTATTTGCTTTTTCTATGCACAATGAACATATGAATAAATAATCATGCATACTTGCAGGAATTCGTGTCTAAAACGATCTAAAATATGTGACAGTATATATGTAAAAATCACACAAATCTGACAGGAGATCACATCCGCTATCTCGATAACGATCCCATAAAAAATATAGAATTGCTCGGCTGATTTTTCTTTGTTTTCTAATTTTCGATTGAGTTTTGCTAATATTGTCTTCATTTAATTAAATATTACAATTTGACGTTTTACTCACTCAGTTAAAAATAAAAATAAATATTCATTTCAAACAGAAAAGTCAATAGGGGTTGTATATTAAAAATAAAAATGGATAAAAATTTATCCAAGACATTATTATCTAGATAGCATTTAGTTCAGGTTTGAATCTTGCAATCATACATAAAGATAGCAGCCAATAAAAATATGCATTAACCTCTCAGAAATAGACTTTTGTTTATTTTGTGTCCCTTAGAAAACTGTCAAAACGTGATAATATTTGTGTTATTTACGATTTTTACTAAAAGCTTCATAAATCACGTTTTGGGAAACGTAGCCTCATTCTAAAAACTGTTTTGGAAAGGTTATGAAATAAACTTTCAAATTGTATCATTACAAATAAATAATAACATTTGTAAATATTAAAATTTAGAATGCAAACATAAAAAAATTGTAAAAATGACCCACGTGATGTTTTATGTGAAAACGGTACTAAAATCACAGATTAAGTAAAAAGAACACTTATTCTATCGTATAAATGTATAGTAAACAATTTAGTCACCTCACTTTTTTACCATTTCGTACAAAAATATTTTAATAAAAAACTAACAATGTCTTGAACAAATGACAATCAAACAAGATGGAGGTTCCATTCGGCTCAGATAATTAATCTCTATGTTCCATTGATATTTTTGAATACAGACGCGTAGCGTTGTTCATTATCGATATTCCGTTTTTTATTTCTAGTAGTGGAAATAAATCAATTTTTGTAAAATCTCGCGCGTTGACGTCAAAAGACGCTCTAATGTCTTGACCGCTATTATTATATTCGCGTCTTTTGACGCTCTAATGTTCCGAGTGGTTAAGAAAATGAAGATAATGTTGATAGTTCTTAGTCGAAGTATGATATAGTTAAATATGACCGAATCAGATAGGGACACATTGGTAGAGTTGTGCCCCGGCAAGGCGGAGGTCTTGGGTTCGTATCCTAGATTTTTTTTTTTTTTTTTTTTTTTATTATTTATTGAGTTAGTTTATACTACATGAGTATAAACTAATAAGCACAATGTAACATTTCATTTGATAAATTTAAATATTTTTACAGTAAGCATAACATTTCTTTTTAAATACATTCATTCTTTCTTCATTCTTCATACTTTCAGGCATTTCATCATACATCTTTAGTCCTCTGTACATTAGGCAGTTCTGTGATTTTGATTTCTTCATTTGTGGCAATCGAACTCTGTTTATATTTCTTGTTTCATAATTATGTACGTCTCTATTAAAAACAATTTCATCCTTAAAGTATTTTGGCATTTGGTTTTTCATTATTTTATGCACAAAAATTAATACATTAAATAGTAGTCTTTTTTTTATTGGAATCCAATTTAGCTCCTCTCTCATTTTATTAATCCTTGCGTATTTGCCTTTTCCCAGTATACATCTCATAGCTCTGTTCTGTATAACTTCTATTTTGTTTAAATTTCCTTCATTGGCCAAATATAACATTGTAGAGCAGTAATCCAAATGTGGAGCAACAATAGTTTTATAAATGAGCTCCGTAGTGTTTCTATTTAATTTATGTCTTAGTCTTCTAAGAAAATTTACCTTTTTTGACACCTTTTTAAGCACATATTCAAAGTTTGCTGTGAAAGTCAGTTTTGAATCGAGTATTACACCCAGGTATTTGATTTCATTTACTTTTCCAATTTTTTCACCATTAATTGTCAAATTTAACCCTGTGTTACGTTTTTTATTGCCTATTTCCATATATTTTGTTTTGTTTACGTTCAGTTTCAATTTGTTTAATATCAGCCATTTTGATATATTTTGTAGGTCTTCGTTTATTTTGTTAATTGCATCTATGTAATCTTCACACGAAATATAGATTAAGGTATCGTCTGCAAATAGTCTAATTTTGCAATGTTTAATAGTTTTAATAATATCATTTATGTAAATTATAAATAGAATCGGACCTAGTACCGACCCTTGCGGAACACCAAGGTTGTTTTCTATCGGTTCTGATTCTGAGCTTTCAACTTTCGTTACCTGTTTTCTTTCCTGGAGATATTCTTTGAATAGATTCAGAGCTACGTCAGAAAGACCTATGTCTTCTAGTTTTTCCAAAAGTATTTTCCTTTCTATCGTTTCAAATGCTCTTTTGAAATCTAAGAATGCTGCAATGGTGATTTTTTTTTTATCTGTTTCTTTCTTCCATGTATCAATCACTATATTTATCGCCGCTTCGCAAGAGTTGTTGTTCCGGAATCCTGATTGCTCGTCACATAATATATTATGTTTTTCCAAATACTCAACGAGTTGTTTTTTTATTACAATTTCTAGTAACTGTTCGTATTTTGGTAACATATTTATTGGTCTAAATTCTTCACATTTTCTGGTATTAACAACTTTCGGAATCGGGATCACAGTAGAAGTTTTCCATGTGTTTGGAAATTTTCCAGTTCTTAATGATTCATTTATTATATCCAGTAAATGATGTCCTATCGCTGGCATTGCATCTCTCAAAACTTTAAAACTTATTCCATCTGGACTCTCTTTTGATTTGGTGCTGTTAAGAATCTGTAAAAGATATGTTTCATCAATCTCTTTAAACACAAGTTTTTCTCGGTTTAGCCGAAACATTTCTCACGTAGTTGTCTTTCTTCAGTATTGGTATACTCTGATGCAATTCTATTATGCTGTTTACGAAATATTTGTTGAAACAGTTCTGTATGGTACCCTGTATCTGATGAGGAAATTCAATGTCGTACTTCATCCCTTTATCTTCGGTTTGCAGTAATCCTTTTATGGTTTTCCACATTTTTTTAGTGTCTCCTTTTTCAGAGATAATTTTGTTTTTGAAGTAATCGTTCTTACAAATTTTCAATTTTTTTGTGTATTTATTTCTCATATTTTTGAATGCTTTCCAGTCTTGAGAGTTTTTTGAGATTTTCGCAATTTTGTACAATCTATCTCTTTCATTTTGTATTGTTTGTAGTTCTATATTATACCATTTATTTGTTCCTGTTATTTTAGTAGTTTGGATTGGTGTTAACTTATCAATTACTTCTTGTAGGTTATTTATTAATGATTTAGACTTTTCGTTGTATTCCATTTGATGAAGTTCATCCATATCACCCAGAAGTTCAATTAATCTTTCAGTGCTATATTTTTTATAGTTTCTGTATGTTATTATTTTGCTGGTTTTCGTCTTATTTCTTTTTATATTATCTGTAATGTGGATAAGGTTATGATCGGTTATTTTCGGTTCATCAAGAACTATTACTTTCAAATCCAATCTGTTGGATATGACAAGGTCAATTAACGTACTGGATTTATCTGTTATTCGTGTCTCACTTTTAACAAGTTGTTTCATTCCCAAAGTTTGAATAATTTGTTTTAGTCTTTTAGTATATGTATCCTTAAAGTTATTGAAATTTATATTGAAGTCACCAGTTAAGATATTATATTCTTCTTCTTGAAGATTTAGGGTGCACCAGGTCTCTATAAATGATAGAAAGTCTTTGGTACTTGCATTTGGAGAATGGTAAATTACTCCATAAACTCCTTTCTTATATCCAGAAGTTATCCTTATTGCTAGTATCCAGCAGTTCTTTTCGTACTGTGTGTTGGAAATTACTTCATAGAGTATGTCTTTTCTAATAATTATCACTGCTCCCCCTGTATGTCTACTGTAGGAGTCACAACGTACTGTATTATATCCCTGAAAAGTAATTTCGCTGTCTTCAATGTCGCATGTTACGTGAGTCTCGCTTAACATTACCATTGTGGGATTATTTCGTTCGATCAGTATCTGGACCTCCTCACTATTCGATATCAAACTTTGAATATTTAAACATAGAATTCCTTGTAGTTGGTTGCTTTTTATAAAAAATTAACCTTTTTCTTCTCCACTTCTAATTTTCTTTTATATACTGGACATTCGAAGCTCCATGCCGGATGATTTGAGTCTAAGTTTATTTTTAACTTGCTTTTAGCATTGATACAATTTATGCACTTTTCTGTTCCTCTAATAGTACATTCTTCACTTCTGTGACCACCTGTACATTTAGGGCATACAAAGGAGTCTCTTTTGCATTCGCTCCCTTTATGGTTAAACCCGTAGCATTTGTAGCACCTTTTGATGTCAAATGCATCAAATACTCTGACCCTTTCCCATCCAATATTTATTTTTTGCATTTGTAGCATTATTCCATGTGTTTGGGTGTCTACTTCCAAATAAATTATGTATTCGTCTCCTGTTTTTAATTTTTTGTTTTTTATTGCGGATACTTTCATTTTTTGTGGTTCTTCTGGAAAATCGTTCTGAATTTTTATGTTCTGAACGATTTCTCTTTCATCCATTTTGTGTGTTATTCCAACGACTTTTATTGATGGGAATCTTTTATCCGGGATCTTCGTTGTATATTTTTCGCAGAACTTTGTTTTTATGTCTTCCTGTAGTTTTTCAATGTGCTGACTGTTTCTGCAGGTAACAACAATTTTCCCATCTTTTGCATTTTTTATTCCCATCACTCCTGTTTCAATTGGGTTAATATTTTTTTTAATGTCCTCTTCGGTTTTCTCTGTTGTCTGTTCTTCTTTCGGAGAGATAATAATTTTTTTTCCCAAATTTTGACATTGCTTATTATTTCCCGTAATTTCTTTTAATATTCTATTTTCCCCAGAAATTTCGGCAATTTTTGCCGCCATTTCGCTTATGACCCCCAAAATTGTAATTGTTTTCGGGGTTAATTTACTAATTTGTTCTTTGCTTAATTTTGTTGCACTGTCATTGATGCAATTTTGTAGTTTTTGAACCGCTTCTGTAGCTTTATTAATAAAACTTTTTGGATCCATCTTGAGTTACTTTTTTTAAATTTTAATATTCACAGAAAACTAAATTTTATATTTTTGATCTCAGGTCATCAGTCTATTTTGGTGCGTGTCTATGGTTTTCTTATGTCAAAAACTTTTTAAAACGATAAAATGCACTTTGTTTATTTGAGATAAGGAAAACTAATTATTTCAGTAGATTTATCTACTATTTCTCCGTAGAATGAGGTATTGTTTGAATATATTTAAACACTATTAAAGCACTTTTTTGCTTAAATTTATAGATCACTTTTTTCGATATGTTCACTGTTCAAGATTCGGTAGGTTGTAGATGTGATCTTATCTTTTTCTAATTTTTCGGTTTTAAGATTTTCGATTGAGTTTCACTAATATTGTTTTTATTTAATTAGATAGATTGTGTTGAAAATACAACATTATAGATATGTACACTTGTTCCACTGGTTCTGGGCAGATGGGACAAAAAAAAGGTATTTAATACAATTACCCATGTTTGGTTTTGAAATGATAATATGCGTAGTTCCTACTGGAATGTCATTTATCCAGTTCTTACCCTCCCTGATCATTTCACCTTGCTGAAGAAAGCATTTGAAAACAGAACAATAACAACAACTCAATTGATGTGCATTTTTGTGAAAAAACCAGAAGACTTCTGGTTGTTCAGATGTTCCAAGACTTAGAACATTTGAAGGAACTGGTTGATGTCATTTGTGTTCATGTGTTGTGTTCGGCTTCTCAGTGGTAAGTGATTGGTTTTCCACGTTTCCTTTGTAATCCATAATCTTACCATACACATATAATCATCCAATTCCAGCAAACACCGTTTTCGTTTCGTTATTTTGTTTTAGTCTATTTTCCTGTTGCATTTGAAGCTGTAATTTGTAAACAGTTTCGGATGCAACAAGCCAACTTACTTTGACATCATTGGAGAGTTTCTTAAACATAATGGTGTCAACAAATCTTAAGGATTCAGCGGCTAACATCTGTATCCTGGCCAGCACTTGGAAGGTGGGTGCAGTCCTACTCCAGACACTGGGCTTTTTACCCTCGTAAGGAGTGAGGAAATACATGGCCGGAAGAGTGGCCCTGTTGCTGGTGAAGTTGCTCTCTATCTCTGTGATTTCTGCTCCTATAACAGACAAATATTGAAAACTAATCAGTAGACATTAGCATTGGGTAAGTTCTGCATTTTGCCAGAGGCCTCCGAGGCATGCTTCCTTTTAAAAGTACTCGAGTTCTAGGAGCAGGTTCCGGGTTCGAGTTCTTTGGTGTGTAGATGCTTATATATTTGAGCATTTTTAAATATTAAAACATGTATGAGAATTTTTTCATAAAAACATTAACATTTCATTCTTCAGAGTTTGTGTAAAGGTACCGAAAATACCTAACCGCACTGAATGCGAAGTTTGATACCGGTGCCTTAAATATAAACATATAAAGTTGATTTTAGGGGTAGGTAATTAAACCATGTAGTGCTTTTTCATCCTTCAGATGGCCTTGCAGTGTCTGTCATCTCCTGTATGATTACTGGTCACTCTGCCCCGATGATGGACACTCTAAGGCTGCCGAAGTGCAACATAGCTTATTACTTAATCCTTAGTCTATTTGTTCGGTTTTTGGAACAACTCATACATGCCTCATAGAAATCATTGTATCTCCCTTACTATAATAGTGAGAAATATGATTTAAACGGTGTTAGAAAAAGAAAATACCACACTTTACATTCAAATATAAAAAATAACTACAAAAGAAGTAAAATGTAGACTTTTACGAAACCAAATTTTCAAATAAAAATTTGAAATAAATTTATGAAACTTTGCGATTTTTTTATTAATTATGTTTACATGGAACGACAGAAATGGAAGATGGAAATAACATTTGTATAATAAAATGTGTATGTGTTTTTTTTTATCAGTAATTTTAGTCAGCCATTTTTAAAACTTTTTTATGTTTGCACGTAAAATTTTTATATTTAAAAAATTATAAGTAAGTTTATTTCGATTTATAAATTATGAAAGCGTATTTTTTCATTTGTCAAAAACACTTTTTGTTTTTCAAATAAGTTCAGAAATATTCCATTCATTTGGATTTTATTTTAAAGCTGAAATATTTTGACTCTCTGACAAAATATTGTGGAGGCCTGAGGTGTTAAAAATCAATCATACGATTGTTTTAATTTAAAAATGTATACTCACTGGTCAAATCTTCATTAAAATTCAATATAATCATTTGCGTATTCCAATCCACAGTGGCGAGCAAGCGGAGTGCCCTCCAGAAGGCCACCTGCGGCTGAATGGGGACTTGGAAGGGCTCCGGACAGACAAACACGTGGGCGGCCAACATATCCACACAGATGTCTGGGAAGTGGAAGGAGTCCAGCATGTGGGAACGCAGCCAGCGCTTCAGCAGACAAACTGATGGACCATAAGCTTTGTTTTGGTGGTGTAAACTGAAAAATATATATTGAATTAAATGAAGACAATATTAGCGAAACTCAATTAAAAATCTGGAAACAGAAAAATCAGAAAAAGATATTGGCACCTCTGGGACTCGAACCCAGGACCTTCGGCATTCTGGGACGCTGCGCTACCAACTGCGCTAAGGTGTCCCTATCCAATTTGGTCATTTTTAACTGTATCATACTTCGACTGACAACCACCAACATTATTTTAATTTTCTTAACACATATTTTATTGGCTGCTTTATGTATGATTGCAAGATTCAAACCCGAACTTAATGCTATATTGTTTTTTAAATATACCCAATAAAATATCATCACACAGAAAATCCCCATATTATGAAGAAAGAAAGAAAAGAGTTAACAACCCACCCGTTCAAAGCAATCCTCAACCGTGGTAGATGCATCAGTTTATACTCAAGCTCTAAGCTCTCTTCCGTGTCCCTATACTTGGTCACTCCTTCCTTGTCCACAACTTCCTTCATCAGGTTAATCTCCTTGCGGTGGGCTATCTCCAACCTAAAGACATAGCCGTCTTTGATGACGTCCACGTAGTCCTTCCAGGGATGGGAGGTCAGACTGCACTGGCTCTGAAGGGCCTCGGATATCTGAATGTTGAACGCCGTCTTAATTCGGCGCAGTGCCTCCATTTCATCAGGCCATTTGCCACTTTGACCTGCACATTAACAAATATATCTTCAGGTCTAAGTTTAGATAAAAGTATGTTGTGAGGGTGTCAGTGGGTCAGAAATAAGCTGAATTTTTCCTTACTCTTGTTGGAATTACAGTGAAACCCTCTTAAGAAGTTCTCTCTTAAAACGTTTCGTGGCTTAAGAAGTTTGGTTTTTTTGGTCCGTTGGCCCAAAATTGGCCCAATTTTTCCCACATATAAGGTTTTCCTGCTTAAGAAGTTTGTTTTTTCCGGTCCCTTGGAAAACTTCTTAAGAGGGTTTCACTGTAATCAAATTAACGCATTTGTTATGTCCTTGATACATCAGAGAGCAGTAATTGAGTCCAGCTCCAATTTATCTCTAAATATTATAAATTAAAGTCCTCCGCCACGTCTGTCTGTCTGTTCAACTCAAAAACTACTGAATGGATTTTCATGCGTTTTCACCAATAGTTCAGAGAGTGATTCATGAGGAAGGTTTATGTACATAATTTGTCAAGGTTTTGTGGAAATCAGTTGAAATATAAAGGAGTATGTGGTAGATGAGGGGGCTGCCAAGCGGGCGGTGTGGAATTGATGTGTACGCAAATCTACAGTTTTATACCGAGGTTGATGAAATTTTGCACATGTAGTCAGTGAATTTCCTCTTGTTTTGAGGTCACAAAACAAGAGGAAGGTCATTGTCTACATTTGATTTCGAAAACTCTGTGTAAAGCCTGGGCATCGCCGGACACTGCAGCTAGTAATATGTATTTATCACCGAACACTTTATACAATGCATATATGAACGACACGCACCCACTTGTAATCCCATAATAGCAAAGATCGGTTATTAAAACTGGTGCACTCAAATTCGCGCTCTCATTCTTGCATCCCTATCTCACTCTTGCAAACTCACATATACTACATTTGCTTTTACAACTCGTTCTTGTGTTCAACAGCTCGGCTGTGGAATGCTTTGGAGGACTCGGGTCTCTTAAAGACCCCGATTCACCCTGCACGGATGACATAGGCCCTGAAGAGAATTATTTCTCTATTTTGTTCCTGCGTGGAGGTTTACTTTATAGAACAAATTGGCCTGCCTGAGACTCAGGAGTCAAAGGGTCATATGTAAATGGCAATTTCAGTTTTTTCACACCCACAACACACTTCCAAAGCTTCATGTCTTCAGTGGTTAAAATAATTTGACTAAAAACCAGTAAAATTTGAAGGTTGTCGACATAAAGTTATGCTTACTGAGTTGGATGATAACTTTCAGAGCGGGAATGTACAGCGGAGAGCACAGCTCTGTTCTCTCGCTGTTCTTAGTCTTGTTCAGCTTGACCTCGTCACGGATGAGCCGATATTTCTCCGAGTGAGTGAATCCCTTCACACTGAGGGGAGCGTACGGCAACGGGGGGATTGGATCCGAGAAACTGAACACAGGCGATATACCTGTGGCAAATATATTATATTATTTACATGGAGAGATACACTTGCGAGAGCTGTAAACATATCTTTGTGAACAGTAAACATAATGATACGTTTTTAGATTTTCACGGCCAAAAGCATTTTCGTTATTTGTTTTTGGGGTGTTATGCCGTGTTGCGCTACCTCCTTCTTTAGCCGACGTTTCGGACACTGCAACGCTGTCCGAAACGTCGGCTAAAGAAGGAGGTAGCGCAACACGGCATAACACCCCAAAAAAAATAACGAAAAAGTAAACATAATTATTATAAACATAATTACGAACCCTGATGCGTGTTATTTTCTCATTCTCATTATGTCTTTTTTTTTTTTTTAATCACGTTTATCCACGAACATTATCCTATCATGTGAAAATGTATTATTTTTTTATACATAGGTTCATAGTTTAATTTCATATTATCTATCCTACATACTTTGATCTGTGTTTTTATTCCTTTTTATATATTTTTTTTCTTCCTTTTCTACTACTTTGTTTTCTTTAATGTTTTAATCTACTTATGTTTTTCTGCATATACCTACAATAATTTTTCGCAAAAAAATTCGCTGATTCATGCAACCATGTAATTGTAATAACTTTAATAAAATATGTATAACTGTTTTGTTTACCTAATAAACTAAAATTTAAAAAAAGAATTAAAAATCTGTATTCCTAAGAAATCTTCTAATATTCTGATTTTTGGCATAACCGAAGTCAAGTATTTGATTCGTTTAACTGTGCCGTGTTTTCCTGGGATGTCCCCAATTTCCTCCATTTACAGATGTGCTTATATATTCTTCCGATTCGTTTCTCTGTCCGTTGGGTTACATCATTTTGCTACACTCGTGACTCTGAATCTCATTTCTTCAACATAATATCATTATTAGTTCATCTTAGCTAGGATAAACTAGATTATGATTGCCCAATTTCACTTTGGTTGTCCTTTTCTCACCATCGTGATATTTCACTGATATATCAATAATTCTAATCTCTATTAGTCCAAACTGCCATGTAGTACCTACATAAAAGAAACCCAAACAAACATTCTTACTTCTAAAATCAAAGGTTAAATCATTGTTGGCTGCTCACCGTGCAATGAGTTGATTTCCAGAGGCATCTCTGTAAGAGCCCTAACACTCTTTGTGAGTTCATCAAATGAGTTACTCAGTTTCATGGCAGCTTCTTCTCCTGTCCCATAATCAAAGTTGGCCGGCTGGAATTTCTTACTGTGTAATATGAACTCAAACTGATCGGCTACATAAAATGATTTCTCTTGGATGCCTGCAATAATAAATTCACACAAATTATTGTCAACAAATTCTTAGGATAGTATTTTGTAGATATAAATTAAATTGATCCAAGAATAGGTGCGGCAAGCGGTGTGTTGCGTCCTCGCTACAGCTCAGTGATAAGGAAAGCCGAGCTTAGTATCAAGACAAAGATGACAGTGTTCAAAATGATTTACCGCCCGACGATTATGTACCATAACCAGATATGGATGCTAAACGAACAAACCCGCTCTAGAGCCCAAGTTAAGCCAAAATGAGGTATTTGAGAGGAGTGGCAGGAGTTATGAAATGGCATCAAATAAGAAACTCGACGATCCGAGACGATCTAAACATTGAATCACTGTTACTCTTCGTAGAAAAATCGCAACTGAGGGGGCTTGGGCACGTACTAAAAATGTCTGATGATCGAATTCCTAGGAAAATACTGATTGTGATTCCAGAGGGTAGACGACATCCAGCTGCAATGGGTCCCCGACCCGAATATGACAAGGAAAGAACAGCAGAAGCAACATTTCTCACTCACCCAATTTTGATTCTAGCAAATAAGTTAGAATTTGCTTCACAATCAACCTTTTAGAAGCCATCGTGGGGGCTGTAGTCCACACACAAGCCTCGGAGATGGATCCATCCGCAAATCTACGCAATTCTGACTTGGCTCCCCAAAACTCTCTGGAAAAAATAACAATGTTTAACTAAATTATTGTGAAAACAAAAATCTTACTGAAATATTATTTAGCTAGTCTAATTCAGGAATCCTTTTTTATTGAATTATATATTACTAGTTGAGGTACCCGGCTTGGCTCAGGGAGTTGATATGAGACAGAACTGAATTTCGAACGACGGAGCTTGCTTTATATATTCCTACCAATAGGTAGCCCCACCCATACAAAAGAGGCTTCGAACAGTCCACGATTTTCCAGAACATTCCACAACATTCGAGGGTGTTCTAGAATGTTCCACAATGATCTGGGATGTTCCAGGATGTTTTGGAATGTTGTGGTATGCTCTCGAATACTCTCAAATGTTCTGGACTGTTCTATAAATTTCTAGAGGGCGAAACTTCCAGCCCTTATCTCTCCAAAAGCATACCCTTCAGGTAAAAACAGGAACCTTCTTCATGGATGGGGGATTTGTTTATTAAGACATACACAGTGCATTATAAAACAAGTTATAAGATGTTAAATTTTTTCATGGTTATGTACCTATTACGTAAGTCATAGAATGTCATTTGGTAGTTACGCCTGACATATGGATAGAGGACACACCATATAACTCACTTGATCGTACCGGGACTCGTTTCTGAGTTTTAGCAGCGCGCACACTGAACACTTTCTTTTATAATATGTATTGATTATATACAGATTTTAACATTAATTCCATGCAGGAGGCCCTGACAGGAGATATTTAAGTTCCTAATGCTGGCGCCAGACACGAGTTCAAAGAAGTGTTCACTTCTTTGAAGACTTTGCTCACACATTTGGTCACTTATGTGTATCTCTGCCAGATATGTGTTCAAAGATTTGATCACTTCTTTGAGCTCACAGTTTTCAGTAGACCTCACATAACACGGACGACGATTTGGTCGACACAGTTTGCTTATATTATTTATGTGCGTATAATTATTTATTACACATGCAAATAAATAAACAAAAACAGCCAAAACGAAGACGTGAATGGATGTGTGAAATGCATCGTAATAGAATAAGGTATAAGTGAATTTTATTTTAACAGCTAGCACAACACTTACAAAAATAAATCAGGGAAATTATAAGTCACCGTATTTATATACATAAATAGTTTTTTTTTTACATGAGCTCCACACAGGAGACCCTGAGGAAAATAATTTCCCTCAGGGCCTATGTCATCTTTGGGGATGCTGTGTGGAGGGTTTTTAAAGGAAAGGAAGGAGAGGAGAGTTCTGGGAAAGAAAGGGGTTTAAGGGGTGGGTAGGAATCTGGGGTTCAGTGTATCCTGGTCATCCGCCTCCAAGACCTAGACAAACCTCACCCCATGAAGCCGAGCACCCCTGCTAAATCACCAAACGTAGCGAACCACTTGGGGTGACCTATGGCAGAGGTGTTTGTTATCCAATAAAGGTTCCCGGGGCGGCGGTACCCATTCCCGCCTCCCAAATTGAATATAGAATAATTTTAAGATAATGTTTTCCCTGTAGTCGTTTTTATTTAAAAACCGTTGTTGATGAATGATGCCTAGACCAGTGGGTTACGTCAGTAATTTTTGGAGAATGTCTTCTCTCCACGGCGACGCTCGCGCTACTGGGCTTCGCGCAGTGTGGCAGGCATACAAACATTTGGACTTTGATCCCTTTGATGTGCGCTAAAGAAACCGACACGGAACGGCAAAGCGCACTTAAGTGCTCAAATAAGTGAACACAGTGTCAAATGCCCGTGCCACGCATGTGAACACTTATTTGAACACTTCTTTGAACACAGGTCTGGCACGGGCATAAGGGGAAGGTGCGTAGAATCAAATGCAGCATTCTCCATTTTTTTCAAAAGTGGACTAACAATAGAAATTTGTTAATGATTCACCCTTTTACCTAGAAAAGCAGTTATTTGGCATTAAAACCAGCTCTTTATGCTTTTATCACATAATATAATTATTACCTTATGAATGCGTGAGAATTACTGAAATTAAGCGTTTTGCTTTTGGTTTTCTCAAAATAATGCATTTTTTAATTTGTTTAATGCAGCAATCTTAGGGGCCATTCAAGTATTACGTAACGCACTTGGGGGGGGCCTTGTAAAACGTTACTGTGCGTTACGGGGGGGGGGGGGGTTTGAACAACGCATTACGTAACATGTTTTTTTTTTATTTAAATAAAAAATAGGGAATTAGAAACTTAATGAACATTCTTAAGGCCACGTCAATGTTTGGGTAAATTGTTTTAAGTTCTTTATTTCTTAGAACCTAAAATGTAAAATCGCTTTGGTTTTTCGGGGCGGTTCTCCATCTCAAGCTATTGTTGTTAAATAAGATAGTAGATGGATACATTCTTCAAAAAAGCACTTTTCTAAACCTCCAAAATTATGTCGTTACTAACATACTTACTAGCACTATTTTGAACTTCTTCAGTGTTCAAATTTTGATGGAATAAAAATTTTCTCCGCCCCTTTTGAGAACATGATTGTTAGTTGCAGTCGGGACACGAAAAAGGTTTTTGTCCACTGTGGGTTAACACGTGATTTTTTAGATGTCCCTTGCGATAACATGAGTAGTGGCAATCGGGACATGAAAAAGATTTCTCTCCTCTGGGGGTAAATATGTGACGTTTTATTTGTCATTTTGTAGAACATGTATATTTGCATCCGGGACACGAAAAAGGTTTTTCTCCACTATGAATTGCGCTGGGGATTATTAAATCTTCCGTTTGAGTCCTACGCACTGCAAGAAATTTCAGAGAAACCCAAGTTCTCACAGTACTATACAATGCTTTAGTTGGAAGTAGGCTTGAGAGTGGATCGGTGGTTTGGAGACAACACCAAGTGAAGTATTCCCTCATGTTATAGAAGGTTCAGAAGAAATTTCTGAGATTTCTCTACCTGAGGGAGTATGGTTAATACCCGTGGCTCTACCTTACCATCTTTCTCTTGGGCATGCTCGGTATAAACCATCTACCATGTCAGAAGGGATGTGCTCACTGTAACACATTTCTTCAGACTGATTCGTGGATGGTTCGAAAACTCGACTATCATGGAGAGCATTAGTTTCTATGTTCCCGATGGTTATCTCCATCACCGACAGCAAATTTTTTTTCTCCCGGCTTGCAGAACTAACTTGCCAATGGTCATACCAGTCAGGAGAGCTGTCTTGTTGTTAAAAAGAATCACTTAGAAATTCAATATATTTAACATCAATAAAGCATAACTTAAACGGCAATCTTTGTTGCTATTAGTTTAAATCTGCTTATCTTATCTAAAATATTTTATACAAACTCTCTTTTAAAAACGCTTTGAAATCTTAGTTTTGTAATGTTTTTAAAATGAATATGTAAATTGAATTGAATTAAATAAAAGACAAATAATTTTACCTGAATTTTTCTGCCTGTGGTAAATTAGCTTCAGGCCCCTTGTCGATAGTATTGAAAGCATATTCTGGGTTAATTTTGAAACCAAATATATAAGGCCTATTCTTTTGACTGTCAGCTTCGACATTGGTATCGAGGGACCATGACAATTGTTCTTCAGTCAAACATTTGGTAGTCATGAGGGAAACTCTCTCGCCGAGACCTTTGCGAATCAATTCGCATATATATTTTTGGATAACCAAATATGTATCAGCTCCAACATCCAAATTGGTTTCTTTATCTGTTAGTTTCATGACAGATTCTCTCAGACTTTTGGAGTTTTCTATCCTAAAAACAGAAAAAGAACACTAAAGGAAACTTTTATTAAAATCTTACTAAACTATGTATTTTGGTAGTTTGTCAGTAGGTACATACATATTAACAAAGTTTATAGTGGGATACATTTTAAGATATTTTCAAACAGACAAAATGATGGGCCAAATAATTAATAATTAACATAACCACTGAAACGCCAAGACATTTACAAAAAAGATGTGTTGAGCGCTGGAAATTTTCTACATTTGGTTTTGGATTAGCCCCCACTCATTAAAGAAAAATCATACCTCCGAATATTGATACGAAAACAAACTGATAACTATCCTTTAACCTTTAGGACAGTAAAAAATATGCACAAAGGGGTATGGACGCACACAGTGTGGCGGTGTTTGTATAAATCCTTCCACTAATAATATCAACTTTGAATAAGAATATATATACTCTTTTATTTTTCTTTTATTGTATTTATCTTTCTAAACTTAAATATTTATTTTTTTAATCTTATTTTTCTTCCAAGATTAAGATATCTAAATTAGTTTAAATTCCTGCCACCTCGGAACAGGCTCAGCCTAGTGAGGTGGTTTATACCAAAAAAAAAAAATTTAAAAAAAATGTACATTGTATTTTGTATATATGTATTCCAATATCTTGGTCAATAAATAATAAAAAAAAAAAAAAAAAAAAAAAAAAAAAAATATATATATTTTGTTGTTATTAACCCTTTGAGCAGTATGGCCGCATGTATGCGGCGCCACTCGAAAGATCCACTTAGCTTAGAGCAGTGTTTCTTAACCGTATTGACAGAATCGCTCCCTTTACTGCAGTCAAATTATCCAGCCCCCATCCAGAAAAAACAATATTCTCAAAGTGGGCGGTGGGCAAAAAAGGTTGAGAATCTATGCTTTAAAGAGACCGCCTATGGGAGTGATCGTGCCCGAACACGAAGGAATGCTCTGGGAAACTGTTCAGGCGCACTTGCGGTGTTTACTTCAAATGAACAAGTATTCTTAGAGCATTCTATTAAATTTCAGTGAATGCATTCAGAGCATTGAAAAAATGCTCTTTAAGTGGAATTATAATAGGTACTATTTTTCACACAAAACTACATCGAGAGCCTCTAGCGGACGTTATGGTCCTTTCGAAACATTTGGAATATTTTGGGATTCAAAAAGTTTTGTTTGTTTTCTATTTTATATAGTGTGGTGTATACTGTTTTAATTATATATATTTTTTATTTATGGTAAACAAAAAGTGTTTAATTTAAATCACGAAAATATTCAAACATAAGGTTCGCGTATATTGATATAAATATAATATTACTATTATAAAAAATTATTTTTATCAAAATTATTATTAAAAAAAAAAAATTACAAACATCATTTTAAAGAAAACCCTTCATAGAATTTATAAGGATTTTCATTATTTTTTTTTATCTGATTTGTTTTTGATAAAAGCTAAGCCTTGCAACCATTTTTTTTTTTCCTGTTAACATTATTTTTAGCGTATTGCGAAATAATATTATCGTTATTTCTAATTAATCATTACACTGCACCTTATGTCTTTCATGCTCAGTTTTTTTTTATTTACTAGCCGAAGTCCCCGGCGATGTCCGGTCTTCACACAAAGTTTTCGAAATAAAATGTAGACAGTGTCTTTCCCCTTGTTTTGAAGGCCACATGTGCAAAATTTTATCAACCTCGGCATAAAACTGTAATTTTGCATACAAATCAAATCCACACCGTCCACTTGCCAGCCCGCTCGTGTACAGACTTTCTCCTTCATATATTATATGTATATTTAAACCTTTACACAAAACCTTGACAAATTATATACTTAAACCTTCATCGTGAATCACTCTATCTATTGGTGAAAACCGCATGAAAATCTGTTCAGTAATTTTTGTGTTTATCGCGAACAGACAGACATACAGAGCAGCGGAGGATTTTATTTTATAATATGTATAAAAATGTAGTATATACTTGTTATGATTCTATTCTACAACTTACCAATTTAACTCTTAAAATTATTTATTTTTCTATGGTCGAATCCATCCTTAGATATGGCATACGAACTTGGGGGCACACAAGCAATATTTATATTAAATATATACAAAATTTACAAATTGCTATAATAAAAAAAATTGTACCACCGAATATTTACAGACAAAGAAGTAATCTAAAACTACTGTATGGTTCTGAGAGCCTACTTCCAATAAAGGGTCTTCTTTGGTACATTATTATAATGGATAATGAGGGAGATAACAAGTACAAAAAGCAACCGGTGCATAATCACACAACAAGATTCACTGAAAATAAGGGCCTCATTACTCCAAGAGTAACAAATAAGTATGGAAGCCGAACGCTTAAATACTTAATACCAGAGATTTTCAATAAATTCAATAATTTTTTTAAACCTCAGAATAATGAGAGACCCTGCCCCAAAAACACTAAGCGTTGGCTAATAAGCGACGAATCAATGTATCTCTGAACATTATAATTATTGATGTATCCCTGAACATCTCAACGTACCTGCCTAAATAATTTGTATATAGGTAGGTACATTGAGATATATTATTTTGCGATATTGTTTATTGTATAATATTGTGTTATACATGTATTAAAAATTAAAAAAATTATATATATTATTTTGTAGAACCTACAGACAAGCCGTCATGTGTGACAGCTTTGTGGGACTACATAAAACTTGTATTTTAAAAATGTATTTTCTTGTATTAAATAAATAATAAAAAAAAAAAAAAAAAAACATGTAAAAGCCTTCAAGGCGTAAATAAATTAATTACATTTCAAGAAATTTTATAAAATCAGTCCACAAAATATTTTTCTTTCCATAATCTTAAAACCTATAAAAAACCCTAAAAAGGTTTTTATCATCTACTTTCAGAAATCTTTTAAAACTTAAAAAAGAAATTGGATGATCTGAGATTTGAACCTCTCGCCAGTCGACAGTGTTGACACTTTTACTAGCCGATAACTAAAATAAAAAACGGACCATAAAAACATTTTATGTTTCCATCGAGACCCGCATTTTATGTACATGTCTACACGTGGCAGAATTCCGACTGAGGGTGAGCAACCGTAATCACGAATAATAATAATACTAGAACATTTGAAAGCGGCTAGTGGCCAAATGAGGTATGTTGTGAGGCTGAAGGTAGTGGGTCCTTTTTTTAAATTATCTCCGCACAGGAGGCCCTGAGAAAAAAAAATCCCTTAGGGCCTATGTAATCCTTGAGGATGCCGTGTAGAGGGTATTTTTAGGGAAAGGGGAAGTTATGGGAAGGAAAAAGGTATGTGGGGCGGGTAGGAATCTGGGGGTCAGTTGTTATGAACGTGTGAATCCATTTCTTCCACTGCGCTGCAGGGCGATGGGTCAAAAGGTCTCCCTAAACCTTTCTGTCCCGATCCGGCCCGCCATTTAGTAGGTGGGCAAAAGCATCCGCCGTCAAGACAAACAAACCTCACCCCAAGAACCCCTGCTAAGTCACCAAACGTAGCGAATCTCTTGTTGTTGGTTATCCAATAAATTTGTGGGTTCCGCTGCCCCGGGAACCATTTATTGGATAAACAACACCTCTGCCATAATTCACCCCTGGTGGTTCGCTACGTTTGGTGACTTAGCAGGGGTGCCCGGGTTCATGGTTGGTCCGGGTCTTGGCGACGGATGCGTCTGCCCACCAGCTGCATGGCAGGCCGGATCGGCAGAGAGTGGTTGAGGGAGGCCTTTTATCCTTTCCAGCCGGTATATGTTGGAACATCGTCTTGCACCGCAGCGGGAGGGATGGATTCAAACGTCCGTAACTCCTGGACATACTTCCCCCAGATTCCTACCCACCCCACATATTTGTTTCCCAGAACCTCCTCTCCTTCCTTTCCTACCGCCTCCCATAACCGCCTCCCAAATTATACCTTGACCGTTTTTTAGATTTAAAAAAAACTATACTGCACAAGAGTGCCAACTGATCCCGTCTGGAGCCAGTGAGACTATGGCATCCCCAAATTGGGGTATGTTGTGGGGCTGAAGGTAGGTGGGGAAGGAGATGGGGAAGAGGAAGGTAGGGAAGTACCTGACGATTCAGATCTGGTCATCAAACACAGCTAAAGCCATTTCAAGTAACGTTTCAATTCTGTTCGGTGGTCTTACACCAGGGCGATACTGGTATCTTCGACTCTGGAACGTGCCGTAAATATGGTATTGGTATTGGTACTCAACGCATTTGACTTAGGTACTATAAATACATAAAAATTCATTTTTTTACAACACAAACACACATCACTGAGCATTCTCTTTTTTCAAACAAGACCTTAGACTCAGACATTTGAAAGCTCACAACCACGTGGCAATGGCAAGATTTGTGCACGGTAAGGTACCTAAATAACCCTGTTGATAGACCACATTTCAGAATTCAGATTGTAATATATATAGACCCCATATATACCTAGTGATAGGTCTACATAAAAAATTAAAAAAAGGATCTTTTTTATTTTTATTGTGAATACCTCATAAGGGGCCATCCATAAATTATGTCACACGAATTTTATGATTTTTTGACCCTCCATAATAATATCTTCTCACTGCGATTGATTACTGCCATCTTTTGAAATATTTAGAAAAAAGCTTTCAGTTACAAATTGAACCGTAAGCAAAAAGATAAAACGGCGCCACACGACAGAGGGCATTTGCTAGTAATTAAAAATCCCCTATGTCATTGTTAAATTAAAGTTTAAAATTATAAAATTGTCTTTAAAAAATGGAGAAATATAATACCAACAATGTCTCGTAACGTTTTTTTAAATAAACGAATCCAAAGATTTTTGATCAGGTTTTAAAAATACACGAAAATTGGTGTTTATGAAAAAGTTTAACTAAGAACATATTTATTTATTTAAAAAATATATATTTTCGAAGTTTTAAATGAAACTCCTAAAGCTATACTTTGAGGATATTCAGCAGTTAAAAATATTTTGTAAAACATACCTAAAACGGTCAGAATAAGGTCGTATTTCTGATTTGTTTTTGATAATTGCTAAGCCTGTGTTAATTTTAAAAATGTATAAAAAATATTTTTCATTTTAAAAACTTTATGTTTATCGATTTGAATAATAATATTATCATTATTTCAAATTAATAAATGATTACATTTTGCCTTAACTGTTTACACCAAAATAATTTGCAAGAACAGACTAGAATGAGCGTTTGCTCATTCAGTTTAAATCCACCTTTACCTTTTTAAACCAAAAAGACAAATAAAACCATTAAAAATATCATAATAGGTATTATCAACAAAAGAGTGGCTTGTTCATTTAGAAGAATTTAAGATTTAGATTCTGATGAGTAGTAGACTTGAATTAATAATGCTACTTTTACGTATTTATAAAATAAATTCTTATATTCGTATAAATCATAGATTCTAGCGCCCCCTAAATCGCAAAGAAAGCAATTGTCGTCGTATATTTACCACAACGGGGGGGGGGGGGGGGGGGGGGCGTAATGGGATGGGGAAAGATGGGATATAATAATTATTTATATTAATTTCTTACACCATTACAAATTTGAGTTTATTACATATAAGAAATAACGCCATATAAATATTTTACAAAAAAATGTGTACAAATATTTATACATAAAAGAAATTCCAAGAAAAATTGCAATTTAAAAAAAATTTTAGGCGGTGCTGAAAATTTGGAGAAATTTTTTCAAGAATCAAAATAATTTCCTTTTTGAATCTGTCGTCACTGACGCCAAATTTATCAATCTCGGAGGAGATTTGGTTTAGGAGCAATATTCTCCTCCCTACCGGGAGAACCATTGGCTGGTTAGACCTACAGGCAAGAAGATAAAATAATCTATGATGACGCTGTCTAAGATAGTCATTTGGAACATAGAGACTCACGCGCTCCAAAATGGCTGAATTCTCAATATAGCCTCGCAGCAGTCTGAATAAATGGGTGGCGGCATACCCCTCTCTTCTGAGCTGCAGGGTGAGTCCCAGCATGCCCAGAAGAAAGTTCGTAGGGTAGAGCCGTATATAGATTTCGGGATACTTCCTCATGTAGATAAATCTTAGAAACTTTTTTGAACCCTCTCCAACAAGAGGGAGCACCCCATCTCATGTGGATTCCAAATAAGCGAACCACTCTCCAGCCTACTCGGACCAGGGTGAAGTATAAAATCTTCGGAGAACGGGTATCCCGAAAAACTCTGACGGTTCGGAGAACAAACCCTAATATTTTTAAGGCTGACTGGCAAACTCCTTCGATATGAGGGCGAAATGTCAAATTACTTTCATACATAATCCCAAGATCCTTTATATTAGAAACTCGTCTGAGATTATGACCGAGCATAGTGTAACTGTCGTAGGTGAGACTAAATGCTCTGTTAAAAGTCAGAACTACGAATTTCAAGACATTGAAATGAAGCTGGTTTCGTTGACTCCATTCTGAAATATTACCAACCTCAGCTTGAAGGCGCAGGCAGTCCTCAATATTTCTCATTAGAAGATATAATTTTAGATCGTCAGCGAACAGCAAAAAGCGAGAAAAACGGATGACTCCAACAATGTCATTAATGAAAATGGATAAGAGAAGAGGCCCCAGGATCGATCCTTGGGGAACCTCAGAAAAAACAAGAAATTCAGCAAATTGGAAGATTCCGTGTGCAACAAATTGCTTTCTGTTCTTTAGGTAACTTTAAATAAACTTTAACATCTGAGGAAGTTTTGTGACTAATGAATTTTATGACTAATCGTGATTCACAGTATCGAAGACTTTGGAGAAGTCGTTATACTAACAGTCTACTTGGTATCCACTGTCTAGGGACCTAGCAACATAGTCGGTAAAAACCTTCAGATTGGTTTCAGTGGATCTTCCTTTCCTGAAACTATGCTGTTCCGGGGATAATGTCTGAGGCGTAAGGAATTTATGAATTCATTTTTCAAATAGTTTAGCAGGAGCTGATAGTATGGCAACTGGTCTATAATTTTCAATTAACTTTTTCGAACCTTTCTTAAAATAAGGATGTATTTTGGAAGTTTTCCATACTTCATGAAAAGTGGAAGTGCTAATACATAGTTAAGTTAAAGATAATACATAATGGCGTTTTTAGGAACTCGGCGAACCCTTCAATAAAAAAATACCTGTACGAAGTTTGGTCCGACGAAGTGTGAGTTCTTCATGAGACTTGTGGCACTCATAAGGTCAGATTCCATTAATATATCTAAATCGACGTTTGAAGCTCCTCTGGTATTAAATATAGCCGCATTATTAATGTCTAGAAGTGGAGGGTCTTTATTGTAGACCGATTGAAAACGATCAGCAAATGCGTAAGCCACACCCAAGCCACGAAATTCCTGATTACCTTTCATCATGGTGTATTCAGACCACCATCCTTCCGAAGGGATTTTATATAGTGCCAAAACATTTTAGGATCATGCATGATGTTTTCCTCGATTTCAGATACGTAAGCTCGATAGGCCACTCGAACCTCGCGCTTAACTAACTTTAAAAACTTAACAGATCGTATTCATTCTGAAGACCTCCAGCTTTCCAACGCCTATGAGGGCATGTTTGATATCTATATTCGAGATGACTTCTCTCGGGGACCACTTCGGTTACTTGCGACCACCACCACTGTCGTTAGCAAACGAAGCGCACTCGTTTCCTCGTTGATATCCATTAGGATAAACTTGTAAATGATTTTAATAATTTTAAAATTACGCGCGTGGCGAAAAAGATGTACGTCCCGCCGGCGAACTATCTGGAGCACTGATGGGGTGGGATGGGTTTCTCTGGGTCTCCTACCGCCCCCCTGAAAGTCTGAAACGCCCCCCAATTTTCTCTTGGTCTTCTACCGCCCCCCTGAAGGTCTGAAACGCCCCCAAGGGGGCGTTATCGCCCACGTTGAGAACCTATGGTATAAATGTACACGGAATATCTGGAAGTGAAATCTAATTTTTGTAATAACTAACTTAAAACATTAAATGTGAGTTATCTTCTTCTATCAAAGAGTTTGAAACCATTAAAGTCGAAAGGGACTGATAAATATAATATTATGGTTGATCAAACTTTTTTACCTTATTATGTGATCATATTTCAGATGAAAATCGACGGACATCATAAACAGTGGCAAGAATCCATTCATGCTTTGGCTGTCGAGGAATGTGACAGCGAGCTGACTCTCCTGCCGAACTGTATTGTAAATGTCCAATCCCAAGTGCGAGCAGATGTTGTGGTAGCCCGACCGATCCACAAACACAACCGGGAAGTATGAGTGGAATTCGGTAATGGCTGGCTGGTGAAGTTCGGCTTCACCCGAATAAAGGGTAATGCCAGTCTTGTCCCATTCACTACAAGCTGGAAATTAATTACAAAAATTACTTAGTAATATTAATTATCTGCTAGTGTTCCACTCTTTGCGATTTTACTAGACAATAGTCCCAACTGTTGGGAGCCAGCGAAGCTACGGCATTATCAATTGAGCAATCATTAAAATCTGTATTTATCAAAAATCATTACCTAACGCAGTCCATACATTTCTGATAACTTGATAACTGCTCATATTATTATTTACCCTTCTAATCTGAACAAGATGGGCTACAAACATGGTCATTATGTATCCAGAAAACGTAGTGATGTGTCGCTGCTTCAGCCATATCTTCAACAGTAAAATTCCTTGCTTTATGTTATCATTTTCGCCAATGATCTTCAACAAAAATGCGTTGTTTACTTCACATGTCAAATCTTGTAGCACGGCGCTATTGTAAAATGGCGTCGGAGCAGCAAAATTATCCTCTTTAATGTCAGGACCGCCAAATCTCCAGTCCTGCCGAATGTTGTTTCTTGAAGGGTTCATTCTGAACAACTTAAAATATCCTTCTTCCGCTACAACGTGTAAATGGATACGAATGTGTTTACCAACTTTACCAGAAGGTTTGAAAGACAGAACGGGTCTGAGACTCGATCCATTTAATAGCTTAAAGTGTAAATCTTCAGCCAAATCAGACTCGTTGAGTTTGGCAGCCAGATAGCTCAAATAAAGTGCCCTTTTACGAAGATATCTCTCATTCAGATAATCATTCTTGTGAAGAGAGTCCCTCGGTATCTCAACTTTCAAATCTACTGATAATTTAGGCCCTAAATTGCAACGGTATCCGTGAGAACCGATAATGGTAGATGGAATGCCCTTAACAAATTTGAAGGAACCCTTATTATCAAATGGTTCTTGAATAATAGGCATTTCTATACCTAAGTCGGATAACCAATCTTGTTCTGATATTTTATAGTCGGGACCATCTTCGAGGGCAAGAAGAAAGGTATTGAATTCAGTGAACCATTTTTGAAACAAAGCTGCACATTTTGATTTTGGAATGATTTCTTTCAGAATTTCCTCAATTTGAAGGCGGAAGAAGTTTGAATTGAATAAGTTTTCAGTTTCCCTCAATCTGTTCAACTCTTCTGTGGTCGGCTGCTTCATCAACTTCGCTGATTTCAATTTCCTGTTTTCGTGTTTGGCACCTGATAGTTTAGGTTTCTTTTTGCCAGATGGTTTTTCCAGTTTGGGAACTTCGTCATCTTCAGACAATGATCCGTATTCCGATTCATCGTCAATTTCAGCTTTCTAAAATAAGGAACAACATTAATTGAATTTCTAAACTTTTTAAGGTTATGTTTATGTTTTATTTTTTTACAAAACCACACATGAATCATATGTGCATCAAATTTAATGAACTCCAATAATTTTATCTTAGCTTTAAAGACACAAACAGAACATTTTAATGGATAACCAAATGAACTCACAGCTGAAGAACGTTTTAAAGTTTCTTTCTTCATGTCAGAAAATTATGAAAGAAACAAAAACAAAGGACATAAATTTCTAAAACAGTGTTTAAATTCTTTTGAAATCATATATTTTGAACATGGAAGTCATAATATTTTACTCGTGAACCTAGCACGCTTCCGGCTTTTTCCAGATTATACACACTTTCCCACGTGCGAACTGCAATCTGTCAAAATGTGTCAAAATCTGTCACTTCTCACTTCAAAATTGGTTTTCCATAGAATTTTCAATAAAAATCAGACAACTTTGAGATTTTGAGCATAGACAATATATTTTTGTTTTTTTTTTTTTTTATTACTTGTGTAGTGGCTACGTCACAGGCACCCCCACCTCAACATTGTCGCAATACATTTTACCGCTGGGACTAACCAGCCAGTCATTAAACGCACTAGCTCTGAAGTAGACGTGTTATTCTTTTAACTCCCAATGTATTTCCTCCCACACACACAATCAACATAGAGGTACCTACTGTACACCTCCAAAGTGGTGACCCCGACGTGATCTACAAGTGTGTGTGTGGGAACAATAGAGTGATAAGAAAGTGCAATATTATCTCGTGAACATTAAACAACAGTGCGTCAGAGACATCTAAAACAATGGCTTTCAGCCCAAGTAGTGTGTCCAGGGCTGCCCCCGAACCCGAGTTGAATGTGGTTTCTATAAATACCCAAATTCCGGAGTTTTGGAATGAACAGCCACGACTGTGGTTTCATCAGCTAGAGGCAATTTTGACTCCACAAAAAATTAGTGAGGATAATCGTTATCTAATTCTCGTCGCGAAATTAGGAAAAAACGAACTGCGACAAATCAGTGACATATTAAACAATCCCCCGGCAGAAAACAAATACCTGGCGGTGAAGACCAGACTCCTTCAGGTCTATGAAGAGTCAGAGGCCCAGCAACTCCAACAACTCCTTGGAGAGCTGGAACTAGGCGACCAGAAGCCTTCGCAACTCCTGCGAAGAATGAAAGAGTTGGCGATAAATAAACTTTCGGACGAGACGCTCAGGATTCTTTGGCTGGGACGCCTTCCGCAGACGGTTCGTGCCGTTCTGACGGTCAGCGAGGTGAAAGACATGGAAAAGCTATCGCAATTAGCTGACAAAATACTGGACACTACAAGAACTTTTGAGGTAGCTGAGGTTAGAGAGCAAACATCTTCAGCCATCGAGACGTTGACTCGGACCGTTGAAAAGTTACAATTGGAAATAGCAAGCTTACGCAGAGAACCACGAGGCCGCGAGCGACAACGTTCGACTTCCAGGGGCCGCCGGACAATTTTTCTAAATCGTTTCCGTGCACCACAGCCTGGGGATTCCAACTACCTGTGCTGGTACCATTATAAATTTGGCGCTAAGGCTCAGAAGTGTCAAGATCAATGTACTTACAAGGCAAAAAACGAACATTGACGCCCGCGATCGAGATAGTTGGCGTTGATAATACATCTCGATTATGTGTTACCGACCGCAAAAGTGGTATCAGATACTTAATTGATACAGGCGCCGATATTTCCGTCCTTTCTTCTCGAAAATTTCACTCATCAATGCCTACCGATTACAAACTATATGCAGCAAATGGAACCCAAATAAATACGTATGGTGAAAAATCTCTCGTTCTCGATCTAGGACTACGCAGACCTTTCCGGTGGACGTTCATCGTTGCTGATGTCAAACAATCTATCATCGGAGCAGATTTTTTACGGGCGAAGCAACTACTCGTAGATCTTCATGGAAGGAAATTGGTAGACAAGGTGACAACCCTAACCACCAATACATCCATTACAAAGGATTCAAATGAAAATATTTACGCAGTAGACATAACAAACCCATATCACAAGTTATTATTGAAGTATCCCGAGTTAACAAGACCGGAATCTTTGAAAAATGCACCGAAACATGATATTTGTCATCATATTGTGACTACAGGCCCACCCATTCACGTTAAGGTACGTCCACTAAATCCTATCAAGTACAAAGCAGCCAAACAAGAATTCGAACACATGCTCGAGCTTGGAATCTGTCAACAATCCAACAGTCCGTGGGCGAATCCCTTACACATTGTAGATAAGGCAGACGGCGCAATTCGACCGTGTGGTGATTATCGCTTATTGAATGCCAAGACAGTCCCGGACCGATACCCGATTCCTCGCATATTAGATTTCACTTACGCATTGCACAAGCGACAAATATTTACAAAATTGGACCTATGCAGGGCATATCATCAAATTCCAATTGCAACCGAAGACATTCCTAAAACAGCAATTTTAACTCCTTTCGGTTTATACGAGTTCACTAAAATGAATTTTGGTCTCCGCAATGCGGGTCAGACTTTTCAAAGGTTCATAGACATGATATTTCGTGGACTGGACTTCGTTTTTGCTTATTTGGATGACATACTAATAGCGTCAGAAAACGAAGAACAACATTTACAACACCTTCAACAGGTATTATCCCGTTTGGACGAATTTGGTTTAACAATTAACGCAAGCAAATGTGAATTCGGAAAAAAGGAGATTAATTTCCTTGGTTACTGCGTCACAAGTGATGGAGTTACCCCTAATGAAGAAAAAGTTAAGGCTATTGTCAATTTCCCTCAACCCAGCACTATCGAAGAACTACGTCGATTCCTGGGAATGGTGAACTTCTACCGTAGTTCTATCCCTAAAGCTGCACAAATGCAAGGCCCGCTCAACGCATTCTTGCACAACTCCAAAAAGAAAGACAAAACACGAATTGAATGGACAGCATCTGCAAATGAGGCATTCCAACAGTGCAAAGATAGTCTAAAAAGCACTGCTACACTGTTTCACCCTGCTCTCGACGCAGGTTTAGCCCTAATGACGGACGCTTCTGAGACATGTGTCGGAGCTGTATTACAACAACTAGTCAAAAACAGCTGGCAACCACTGGGTTTTTTCTCGAAGAAATTGAGTGAAACCCAACAGAAATACAGCACCTATGATCGCGAGCTGTTGGCCATTTACATGGCAATCAAACACTTTCGCAGCATGACGGAAGGAAGAGAGCTTACGATATATACAGATCATAAACCTCTTACTTTTGCTCTTACAAAGAAAATTTCAACATCCGACACACCTCGAAGAATCAGGCAACTAGATTTCATTTCACAGTTTTGTTCTCAAATTAAATATGTTCCAGGTGGTGACAACCCTGTCGCAGATGCCCTTTCACGAATTCAAGAAATCACCTTACCTAGCTTGTTTGACAGCAAAGAACTAGCAGACGAGCAAAGTAAAGATAAAGAATTACAACAGCTAAAAAAGCAGAGTAATGTTCAATTTAAACTGATTACTTTGCCAAATTCAAATTGTCCAATAACTTGTGAAGTTTCAACAGCACGTGTAAGGCCATATCTACCAATGAAATTCCGCGAAAAAGCAATGGCCTCCGTTCATAACATGAGTCATGCGGGCATCAAAGCAACTCGACGTTTGATTACGCAGCGTTATTTCTGGTCTTTAATGAACAAAGATATAGCAGTGTGGGTAAAAAAATGCTTACTTTGTCAAAAAGCAAAAGTCAGTAGGCATACCATATCACCGCTTGGAGAATTCCATGATGTATCTCGATTCGAACATTTGCATATCGACATCATCGGACCGCTTCCAATTTCACAAGAAAACCGATATTGTGTAACGATGGTAGACAGAGAAACATCATGGCCAGAAACGATTCCAGTTAAAAACATTTACGCCGAAACGATAGCTGACGTTCTGATTGTTCATTGGATTTCAAGATTTGGTTGTCCGACCTTTATCACGACTGATCAGGGCCGGCAGTTTGAGTCCGACTTATTTAATCAACTGGTGAAGAGACTCGGCATCGAAAAGATTCATACTACCGCTTATAACCCAAAAGCCAACGGGAAAGTAGAACGCTATCATCGTACTCTCAAAGCTGCTATCATGGCAAAATGTGAAGGTAACGCACATTGGGTACAGGAATTACCAATCATACTATTGGGCCTCCGATCAGCCGTCAAGGATGATAAAGGCTACAGCCCAGCGCAAATGGTGTATGGTACATCTTTAGCGATTCCTGGAGATATTTTCGTGCCTTCTAGGCCGAAAATAAATGACACAGAATTCAACAAAAGACTGATGGACCATTTCCGAAACGTATCATGGCCAGAGGGAAGAGTCGCTACAGACCAAAGACACATTTTTATTCACCCTGATTTAACAACTTGCTCCCATGTTTTCCTCAGAAACGAAGTAAAGAAAGCTCTCACTCCACCGTACAAGGGTCCGTATGAGGTTTTCGAAAGAAAGGAAAAGTATTTTAGCTTAATAATAAATTCAAAAAAGGTAAACGTGTCTATCGATAGACTTAAACCGGCAATATATCAACCTATTAATGTTTCCGAAAAAAATAAACCAGCTGACCAAACATTATTCAGGGCAACTACTGAGTCAGCTGTAGACAGGGCAGGACGATCAACCGAAGTGGAAAGTGAACCGGTACTCTTAACCCCGTCAGCAAAATACGCTACACGTGCCGGACGAACCATCAAAAAACCAGTACGCTTCTCTTGAAAAGGTTCATTTCTAATTTCAACGATCACAAGATAGCATCATGGGTGCACAGTCAACGAAAGAAGAAGTTATCATCGCCCAGGCCGGTGGAGGGTCCTTCAGCCAGACAACACATCACATATCATTGGTCTCATTGGTATTAGTGTGCACCATCATCTTTATCGCCCTTGCCTTTATGGGGTGGAAGTTTTGCCGCAACAGGATAACGACCAGCATCATGGACAGGATGACAGGCCGAGTTGGAGCAGGGGACATTCCTGCTAACTTTCCCCGTCAACATCCCGTACATTTATAGTTTAAAAGGCGAATGCGCTCAGTGTAAAAAAGTGTATAATTAAAATTTTTCGTGCTATTTTGTGATAAATATTTTGAATTATTTTTTCCTTTTTTGTGTGTGTAATCATTCTTATGTTTTATAATGACACTTTATTTATTGCTTGTGGTTTTATGGCATATGATTTATCTTCGACAATTTTAATGCACCATTACAAATATTTTGTACAATGTATCTTTTACGATATTTAAATGTATTATGTATTTTTCGCAAATTTTGAATACTTTTTGTTTGTTTTACAATCCTTGACAATGTTGTTTTAATTCTATTTTGTTCGTGTAATATGTGACCATCTCACTTGGAGGGGAGGCATGTAGTGGCTACGTCACAGGCACCCCCACCTCAACATTGTCGCAATACATTTTACCGCTGGGACTAACCAGCCAGTCATTAAACGCACTAGCTCTGAAGTAGACGTGTTATTCTTTTAACTCCCAATGTATTTCCTCCCACACACACAATCAACATAGAGGTACCTACTGTACACCTCCAAACTTGCTAGAGCAATCCCGATGAGTACAGAACTCATTTTAGGACAGGAGGAAAATTCATGGGTGTGAGGAAATAGTTACAGTTTTACTTGGAAAATGAATATTAAAAAATATAAGTTTCACGTGCAACATAGACTTAAAATTAATAAATAAAAACAGGTTGAATGAGCAAACAACAATAGAAAATAATTAAAGAAACAAGGAACAAGGTTATACAAATGTGGATGATTATAATTACATATAAATGGAAAAGAAAATAAGAGAAAAGGAAACAAGACAATTGAGACATGACAAGAAAAATTACATAGTTTCATCATTAAACGTATTTAAAAAATATTATTTTAAAGCATTATTCTGAACTTTTTTTATTTTGCTGGATGAAGGACTTAATCAGCCGATAAATCGAACTCACGAAACCTGGGTAGGAAGCCACTAAGCGGTCTTTTTAATATTCTTCTTCTTTATGTGCCTTATCAGGTCCCCCCGACGTTGGCGATCACTCTTGAAAAGGTCTCTCTGTCTTGCGCTGCCCGGAATAGCTCCTCCACACTTCTAATGCCGGTCCACTCTCGTATGTTTCGCAGCCAAGACATTTGTCTCCTACCAGGCCCTCGGCGACCCTCTATCTTGCCTTTCAATATTAAATGGAGCAAGTGATACTTCTCCCCTCGAAGTATATGACCCAGATATGAAATTTTCTTGATTTTAATTAATGTAAGCAGTTCCCTATCTGCTCTAGCCTGCCTGAGAATTTCTATGTTGGTGATCATGTCGGTCCATGGGACCTTGAGCATTCTCGGGTGAAGCCACATTTCGAAAGCCTCTAACCTGTTCATGGTATTTTTTAATATTATAATACTATAATATATAATACTAGCTGGGTTACCCGGTTTCGCTCAGGACAAAATTCAAGACAAAATTCAGGACAAAATGTCGGTCCATGGGACCTTGAGCATTCTCCGGTGAAGCCACATTTCGAAAGCCTCTAACCTGTTCATGGTATTTTTTAATATTATAATACTATAATATATAATACTAGCTGGGTTACCCGGTTTCGCTCAGGACAAAATTCAAGAGTGTTCTGGAATGTTCCACAAAAATCTTTCCGATTCCCTATTCCCGAAAATTCAAAAGCATGCCCTTTAGGTAAAAACGGGAACTCTTATTCCCTAGGCGGGATATAGATCTACCACACCATATAACTCCCTTGATCGTACCAGGACTCGTTTCTGAGTTTTTGGGGTCCGCACGTTTTTTTGGACATTCTTTTATAATATATAGGTATCTATTGATTATCGGTTTCGATAATATCATAGAGTGAGCCCACATTTCTCCGTCTTATTAAATATTGTGAAGAAAGCGCCCAAAAAAACATTCTACGATATACATAAACAAATTACAAAAATTATATCAATAAATCAGAATATTTAGCTATACCTTCCAAACCTTTCATTTCCATTTCTATCAGTGTGCCTTCAAAACTTCAACCCTGAAAGATAATTTGCACATCACTGATAAAGAAAAAAATATAATATTCACTCGAAGCAACCCGAAGCCACCCACAAGAGTACAAATTTTTAAAAAAGTAATTAAAAAATATTTCTTTAAGTACTTATTTGTGGAGCTTTATGGTTAGTAATGTTCATTGTTATATAACTAAAAAATTCCAAGATGGCGTATGTTTTTATAATGCCATCTAGCGGTTGAAGTTTATATTAAATTACATCACGAATGTGGCGTGTGTTGTTTGGCTTTCGTGGGATAATTCGTAAATAAAAATTGTTTTTAATTGTTAGAGTTTAACACAAAACAACGTTTAAATATTACAGTGATTTGCAAGTTTTTCTCAGAAGTGAGTGGTCAACTGTTTATATCCAATATTTTTTGAAGTTTCTTGGATATAAGTTAACGAAATGCGTTCGGTTCATGGACACCCGAAAAGGACAAAAAGTAACAAGAATCTTTAAATGTTGGTGGAGGAATGGTGTTAGTTTGTTACATTTATTCTACCATATAAGTTCACTGTTTACATTTTGGAATGGATGCACATAGGAAATAACCCTGATGCTTTCACCGAAAGCTGACAAATACTTTGTCGTAATGCTAGGTTAGTAGACTTGTGCTGTAAAATGTCATTCTCCTGCATATCGCCATGAATACAGTTATTTCATTCATGTATACTATCAATTACTAGCTAAATCCTTACTACAATTTGCTCAATATCCCGAACTATTTTATTTGATGATTTTTTTTCTGACATGGCATGGCAAAGTTCCATAGGATTTATCATAATACCACGGGATTCATTTCTGAAACTATTCAGACTACTCGTGGCTCTTTATAATTCTAATTAAAGACTACTTAATATCAAAACAATCAACATTTATAACATATAATTATAGAAATATGTTATAGTAGGAAAATTTGTGGTTTAGAATGATCTTCATGTTTTGATGAGTATGATATTGACAGTTACTGTTATAATTTACACAACACAAGCAGTCTACTTGTATCTAGAAAGAAATCAAGATAGTGATAAAGTCGATAAAACGTTGAAAAACTTTCAGGCCACTTATTTATTGTTTACAATAAGATTAAAGCCATCTGCATATTTCCAGTAAACTTATTCTTAGAATAGGCGTGTGAATATTTCCTTGAGATCAGAACCGTTCATATGATAGAGTGGCTTATCGTAATATTGTGCAATGTGTTTGTTTTATGTCCTACTCATTTTTTTAAATTGCTTAATGTGATAAAATTTTAAGAAAATTGAACAACCTAACTTTAAAATTTTTAAATTTTTAATATTCAATCGAACAAATAATGCTTTTATCACAAATTATCATTGTGCTTAGATTATTACAACAATCCCTCTTTTTTAAAATTTTGTCTGACTTTATTGTTTACTTCTTTTATAAACAATCGTATGTTCTTTCCAAATTAGATTGTTACTTAGCAGAAAGTGCCAGTTAATAAGAGGTTAACTTGAATAAGATTGAGTGTTTTATGAATAAGTGAACTAATCAGTGTTGTTTATTGGTTATTTTCAGTGGATTTAGAGCATTAGATTAATGCTCCCACAGAATAGTGATGGTAAAATGACCCGCACGTAGACTGGTAGGCGGCACCATGAGTCACAACCTGGCGGGCATGGCTCCGTACAGGCTGCCTGGGGCGGGCCTCGGGCCCCCCGACTTTAAGCCTCCCCTCGACAACCCCACCCCACCTGCCCCCGCACCCAGCAACCCCAAGAAGAGACGGAAAACCTCAGCTGCCAACAGCCAACTTCCTCCTCAGCCCCCGCCCTCCGTACAGGATCTTCTTCCGCCTCCACTCACCGGATATGGCGACACTATCGTAGCCTCCAACCCCTTCGATGATTCCCCTTCCATGAATCACAACGGCCCCATGATGGGCCAGAACGGCCCCATGATGGGCATGCACGGCATGGGAGGCATGCACCCCATGGGAGGATCCCCCATGAGACACATGAGCCCCCTGCCACACATGAGCCCCATGGGGCAGCAGATGCCGCAGCGGGGAGGGATCAGCCCTATGGGCAACATGAGCCCTATGGGACACATGGGCAGCATGGGCCCTGCCATGGGAGTCAACAATCACAACATGGGTCCTCAGCGCTCTATGGGCAGCCCCATGAGTGGAGGACCGCTAGGGAGCCCTATGAACTCCATGCCCATGGGCTCTCCGATGGGAGGAGGACCGATGGGGAGCCCTATGAATAGTATGGGATCTATGCCCGGAGGACATATGAGCAATAGCCCAATGGGCCCCCCTTTACACAGTCCGTTAGGAGGTGGTTCTATGAATGGACCTCTAAATGGACCCATGGGATCAGTTCCCACAAGTATGAGCGGACCGAGAATGAACGGTCCTTTAGGCCCCAATTGTTCCAACGGCTCCATAGTGTCTTCTAATAGTTCAATGGTATCAAGTCCCATGTCGACGGGGGCGCTAGGACCTGGCCACTGTGGGCCTTTAAGACATAATAGTCCTATGGGACCTAATGGACCCATGGGATCAAATTTAGGACCTAATAATGGACCCATGGGCCCAAATGGACCAATGGGATCTATGGGACCGGGACCACCCTACGGAGGAGGCTCAATGGGACCCATGAGCCACATGGGGCCCGGAGGACACATGGGACCTATGGGACCTAATGGTCAAATGGGAGGTTCGATGGGACCCAATTGTTCCATGGGGCCTAATGGTCCAATGGGCCCTAATGGTCCAATGGGTCCTAATGGTCCAATGGGACCCAATGGACCAATGGGTCACAATGGACCCATGGGACCAGGTCCTATGGGACCTAATGGACCTATGGGTCCTAATGGCCCTATGGGCCCAAATGGTCCCATGGGACATAATTCACCAATGGGCCCTAATGGTCCTATGGGGCCAAACGGTCCAATGGGCCCTAATGGTCCAATGGGTCCTAACGGTTCAATAGGTCATTCAGGCCCCAATGGTCCTATGGGTCCTAATGGACCGATGGGTCCCGGAGGTGGAATGGGTCCTAATGGACCAATGGGTCCTGGAGGTGGAATGGGACCCAACGGGCCGATGAACATGGGTCCGATGGGGCCCAACTCGGGAAACAGCGGCAACTCGATGGGCGGATGTGGCCCCCTTGCGAACATGAGCAACATGGCGGCCATGGGCGGCCCAAACATGCAGGGTATGGGCATGGGGATGAATCACCAGATGGGACAGATCGGGCCCATGGGGATGTTTGGCCCCAAGCCCATGCCAGTAAGTGCGGGGAAGGTGTACCCGTCGGACCAGCCCATGGTCTTCAACCCCCAGAACCCCAATGCCCCGCCTATCTACCCCTGCGGAGTGTGTCACAAAGAAGTACACGACAATGACCAGGCCATCCTCTGTGAATCTGGATGCAACTTTTGGTTTCACAGGTAAGTCCTCTATCTCTTTGACAATATAGTGAGTATTCGTGACCTCCTACAATAGTAGGCTATAAGAGTGTAATGTACAAACTAACCGTTGTCTGTTTGTGGTTGCAGAGGATGCACGGGCCTGACGGAGCCAGCCTTCCAGCTGCTGACGGCGGAGGTGTACGCCGAGTGGGTGTGTGACAAGTGCTTATCTTCCAAAAACATACCTCTTGTAAAATTCAAGCCATAATGCACGTTGAGCGGCTTCGTGCCACATACTTAGTTAGTGCATAAAACTACACTCCAACCAAACATGTGTTTAGTGCACTCGGAAGACTTAACTTGCGTCCACAGCTCGTGTTGGACTACTTATTGGAAGGTGTATAGATGCTCCTCGGCATAGGGAATACTGCTTCGGAAACGACAGTCGCGTGCTCATATTTTGAAACGAAATAATCACGATTTAATAGATAAATTTCTTAAATTGTTTGAATGTTTTTATTTATCCTTGCCAATATTTTAAGCTCCTCGTTTTTCTGTGTACCTTTTGAGATGTTTTGTTTTTTGAGATTCTGTATTTGTGTGCATTTGACTGGGTCGGTTTAGAGAATGGATTGAAGACTCTGTGAGATGAGAAGTAGAAGTTGGTAAGAAGAGACTTGTCCCGCAAGTGCTCTACCTACTATTTAGGTAGACCTTTGTTGTTTATTTGTCACGATTGTTGCTTTAAAGTAGGGATTTTATTCATTATATACACATAAGATTAATTTTGGTGCAAGTGACAATTGTTGCGCAAAATTGAATATAGCTTAGACATAACTACCTACAAATATAACATGTTGTTTTAAAGACTTCTTCGGCCTGTAAATTGTAAATAATCATCCCAGAAATCACATTTACGCTTTATTCTGTATTGTCAGTACTTAGTATTATAATTTTGTAAAAGGCTTGAAATCTTGTGACAACTGTAAATGAGAAAAAAGTTGATTTAATACTCAAGTAAGTAGAATAGACCTTCGGATACCGCTCTCCGAGGATATTCATAAAACCGGATAAGGACGCTCTTCTTTCAGAGAGCGAACAAACTAACAACAATATGTACAACCAACCCTGCCTTATCTTCTTTTATGAATATGCCGTTAGATTTAAGTCATTTTGAGTTTGTGAAACGTAGGAGAAGAGTCAAAGAATTGCAACTGCCAGGGGAAGGGGTTCCATATTAAACAACAGACTACAATTATTATTTTATTTCTACAACATGTTCAATCACTTCTTAATGTAAAAGGGATACTTAAATTTAACATTTATTTTATTAATTTCGTCATTATTTTATCACTGTAAAAGTATTTTTTAATAATGTACCATCAATTACTGGAGAATGTATTTCATGAAATTGGATTTTAGCGCTTTGAGAAAAAAATAAAATCTTCTGAAAACAATAATTGTAATATAATTACCCTCATGTATTAAAAAGCATTAACCTTTTGCAGAGTTTGTATAGTTCATATTTTTTATATAAAAATATACCTGAATTAAAAAACATGCAATTATTTTTGATTTTAGTTGTGGTTTTTTTTTTTTTAAATCTGTTTACATATCAGTATGTATGAAATTTCAAATGGATTTTATTTGGCACATTCATCTTTGTATTTATTTTAATTAAATAAATAATATAAAGTTTTTGAACATCCCATCACATTCATGATGACTTTGATCCATACTCTTACTATACGTATGATCAGTTATTTGAAACAGAGTGTCACGATAGACATTGGCTTTCCTTAAAATATGATTTTAATTTTGCCACAGAATGACCTAATGAATTAATTGATTTTCAGTGACAATCCCTTTTTCATGAGTACATAATATTATAATGAAACAATATTTTTAAACCTTCATTCATGTTCACCCCTTTTATTTATGTAAATCAAGTATAATATTATTGTGTCAAATAGATCATTTTTCTTATTCTTCTTGTAGAAATTTTCTGTTCTCTTTCAGAAAATCTTAACAGTAAATTATAATTAAAGCAAAATTTATAATATGTAATGATATATAATTTATAATGTCGTTCTTTATTGAACATTTAAAATCATCCCTGGTTTGGTTGGTGTGCAAAACCATCTCCTCACTGAATACTGATTTAATTCTAATGACTAGTTGTTTCACAGAATTTAAACAAATCATCAAATTTCAAAGTTAAATTCAAGTTCTGAAATTCCAGTTCCGTAAAACAACTGGCCCGTAATAGAATAATAACAGAACTTGAAAATTTACTTTGAAATTTGAAGAATTGTTCAAATTCTGTGAAAGAACTGACCCCTAAATAAGTAGCACTAAATCAGTCAACATTTAAATTCAGGTTATAATAATGACTAAGTTGCTTAGTATTTATTAAAAAACTCAGTTTTGACATTAAAACATGGAACTGAGTATCTGACTTTGACTTGACTTCAGACAGAAGTGTTAACCAGTATGACCAATTGACCAGGATGATTGATAATTTCTTTATTTTGCAATCAGTGATGGTAAGTTGGTAGATTTTACTGGAGTACTTAGGTATTAAATTTTGAAATTCACTAGAGATTCTGTCCATCCAACGCTATTGTATTATTTATTATTTGCAACTTGTCATGTTTCACTTACGCATGGGATTTTTAATCAGTACTTAAGAATAAATAATTTGTGTTCAAATAAAAAAGCATAAATAATTCTCATAAATTTTATTAGTTGTAAAAAGCGGAATAATTATTTTCATATATAAAAATATCAATTATGAATTAAATATAATGTAACAAATTTGAAAAATTGTATAAAATTTTAAATAACATTTGTGAATTTTGATGAACTTTTTATATTGTTGATTTTGCATTAGCAAGCGAGATTCTTTTCTCAATCTTCTACATCTGAAAAGATAAAATGAAGTATGCGTACATTTTAATTTCACTTGCTTGATTTTTGAGGTTGACTTGAAAACGGCTCTTTTGCGGTGATTATATTCTAACGTGATTTCCAAGTCAAATGTATGATGAACTTAGTTCTGTTATATTTTACAAATAAACGAAAATTAGAACTCTTTTATTCTCATTTGACAAGAAAATCATTGAATAGAAATTCGTGCAAACCTGCCCACAACGTTTCTGTGATAGTCTTCCTTAATTATATATTATAATTAATATACAATTAGGTGTGTACATTGCAATATTACTTGGGATTAATAGTATTTTAACAATGTCTCCAAACTTGTGTTACTTACTATTATTTGATTTTTAACAGTACAATAAATGTTCAAGCAAAATTCACAGCACATTTGACTGTAATAAGTTATTAGTCAACATTTCCCATTAGTATTATTAAGGTCGAATCAAATTTAAACATCGGGATTAGAATTAGATAACATATTATTTTTTACGTCTAGATTTTCTAGAAAGCCTCAAATGTTTACCAAATCAATCATTTCAGCACTAAATGCTACAAAGAATCTCCAGTATCCCTCTGACGCGCCGCGTCTTCTCGGATACTGTGTATTCCTTATTAAAGCACAATTTACTTTTGAAGGATGAATTTAATTATTGGAGTGAACAAAAGAGTATTGGAAATCTCAAATCTGCGAATAGAAACATTGAAGTGATTTTATTTAATGATTTAATTGTGTTCCTAGCATCTCATCCACCGGATACATTATTATTATAATTTTTAGACCATTGGCATTGGTATGAAACATTACACGAGCCATACTGAATGCATTACACTGCTTTTGCTTGTATTTTGTTTGATGTCCAATAGTGGCACGAGCGATGAATAGCTTTGAATTCACAACTTTAGTAGGGAGAACTGTTGCTGATACCGATACCGATGGACTAACGATAGATTGAAATTAACCTTATATTTAATAGCAATGATGTGTTTGTTGTATGTAATTTAATTGATTTGTGTTCATTACTCGCCGGACCCTCGATCAATCACGCCCGGTTATATTTTTAAGTGACAATATTTTTATAAATGCAATTGGCTTACTGGATGTAAATATTAGTGTGAGTTTTAGTTATTTGCAACTTTATTTTGGGAAGATTATTGTGACTGTACAGCTTTTTTTATGAATGTAAGCGTCTACTTATATATTTGTGGCCAGATTGTTTATATAAAAGGGCATCAATCATAATAATTATTATTATTATTACATATTGAATGTTTAAATGAACTTCCAGATTCTTATTGAAATGAATTTTTAAGTAATATTTGTGTAAAAAGTCCCATCGACTATTGACTAACAAATATTGATCATTATGGTAAACAAATCTGTGCATAGTTTATTTTTTATTATGTGAATATTACTACTAAATATCAGCAATAATTAATAAAAAATTGTTATACATTATTTACGCTTTTACTATGTGACTACTCCATTTGTCGTGAAACTAAGCCTATATTACTCCCAGCGAGAGATTGTACGTGACTTCATTGTTTGAGTATCTTCTGTTTTTTTCCTTTTCAAACAAGACGCATGAGAAATAAGAGGATGAACGTCGATGATGTCCGTACGAGCTCTCACTGGGACTAGTTTATCCATAATTCTCCAGGTGTGTTCAATGATATGCTTTTAAATGTTTTTGTTACTTGTTTTTGGGGTGTTATGCTGTGTTGCGCTACCTCCTTCTTTAGCCAACGTTTCACGTAACAGCGATGGACTCTGTAACAGCCTTACAGTCTCCATCATCGGGGCAGATGATGGACACTGTAACACACATCTGCCCTGATGATGGACACTGTAACGCTGACCGCAACGTTGGATAAAGAAGGGGGTAGCGCAACACGGCATAACAACCCAAAAACAAGTAACGAAAATACTTTTGGCCGTAAAAATCTAAAAACGTATCTGCTTTTAAATGATTTCCAAAAAATAATACAACTGTATTTAACTAACCTGCATCTGATTTGGCCCTTCTCGCTTCAATTCTGAAATATACAATAATAAGGTTTTTACTCCAGGACAGTTGTTTGTCGACGGTTTAAAAAAACAAAGCACTAAATATATAAATACATAATTTACAACAACCAATACATTAACACTTAAGAGTGTATAAGCAGAGAAACCAGAAATATGTCATTTTTAAATCAGTGGTTAGACGTATTGACTCTTTTCCACAAAAAACTATAAATGGATTTCAAAAGATTGTTCTTTTATCTAGTAAACTTATGTTTTAGATTTTGAGAAAAAAAAAAATATTTTTAGAATAATAAGGTTATACCATAGGTCGTTCGCAGATTTGTTCAATTTTCAAAAAAGTACATTTCTTATACAACACCCATTTCAAATCATATAATCATGCAGTAAAATAAATCAATACATTATCTGGTAAACGTATATTTCAGAATTTTAATTTTAGTTTAAATAAAATTATTAAAAAATATATACGGACATGTGTTTCTTGACGAAAATTGGTCGGTTTGTGCATTTATTTGTGCACTTACAAACAAATATATTTCGGATTTTTTTACATACTTATTTTGCTAAGACGTTATTGACAAATCATAAATAATTTGATCATAAAAAAATTTCAGGAAGTATTTAATTTTAAATAATTTTGAACATCGCATTTTACCATTTTTATCGCAGCCCGTAAACACAAATTTCAGATTTCATTACGGGCCCAAACGCGGCCAGGAGAGCACCTCTTCGCGACGCTTTGAATAATAATATTTGGAAATGAAATTTGAAAACGAAATTTGAAATAAACACGAATTCCTTGATTCATGTTTGTTAAATCTACAGGGTTGCCCGAACGCAATTTTTCATGTTCATTGAATATTTTTTTGCAAAAATTTTTATAATTTCGAATATTTTTTTTATTTTAAATTTTTCTTGTGTGAATACCGCACAAGAGTCCCAACTGCTCCAAAATATTTTTTTGGGGTAAATCTTTTTTACGCACGCTCGACACTTGGGGGTAAACTGGTGAATGGGTTACGAAAAGTGGTGATAGTTACGAAAAATGACATGCGAACGGTAATCAATGCGAACGGTGATCGATTGCTCGGCGGGTCGGGCCTTTACGCACGCTTGTTTTTCGTGTTATTGTTATATTGTTAACGGACTATTTGTCCGTAAATAAATAAATAAATTATATACAGCGGGTACCCGGCATGCGTTTCATGGGCACTGTAACCTCGCGGTCAACTAAACTGTTATGGTTCCATCACAAGTCCCGGGAATTATAATGCAAGCGCCTGCACTATATAACATTATATACAGCGGGTACCCGGCATGCGTTGCAAGGCCACTCAAAGAAAGAAAGGGTTTGTGCGCTTTAATTCTGTTTGTTGAAGTGCTTATTATTAATTATGCACACGAATAAATATTTCAAAATGTGACATTTTTTACAATCCAACTTAATATTACTCGTTTTTTTTCATGAATACCGCACAAGTCTGGAGCCAGTGGGACTATTGCATCCCCAATTTGGAGTATGTTGTAAGACTGAAGGTAGTGGGGAGGGGAAGGATATAGGGAAGAGGAAGGTGGGGAAGTACCTGGCTATTCAGATCTGACCACTAAACACGGCTAAAGCCATTTCAAGCAACGTTTCAATTCTTAATGGTGGTCTTACACCAGGGCGATACTGAGAGTATCTTCCACTCTAATGGCCGTAAAATACAATTGAAAAACAAAAAACCAAAATATTAAAAAGAATATAACAAATTGTTTATTCATGTAGCTATCTACTTAATACCTACTGTGTTTACGCATTTCACTTGTATCTATTTATGTTTATGCACTTCAATATACAAATAACTACTACTAATTAAAATTCTGGAAGCGAGAATAGTAATATAAAGTAGCAATAGTAGCGGGTAGCCCTAGCTCGAGTGAACAAAACCCTCAAAACTCGGATTGCCGCGGAACGAAATTTAGTTCTGAAAACGCCCGCTCGCGAGCCCTGATGTGTTAGCGCTAGTGTCGGAATCGAAGTTGTCATGTGCTGGTTATTCACTCTTAAGGAAAGGCCAGTATTTGCTACTAGTAATAATAATTATTATTATATTAATAGTACAGGGTATCCGTTAGTGGTGGATAACCT
This sequence comes from Limnephilus lunatus, assembly GCA_917563855.2. Classification (NCBI taxonomy): domain Eukaryota; kingdom Metazoa; phylum Arthropoda; class Insecta; order Trichoptera; family Limnephilidae; genus Limnephilus; species Limnephilus lunatus. The sequence continues at coordinate 51,097,114 of OU830601.1, forward strand.
TTCAACAGTAGATGGGGGACTCGAAGGCCATTCCGAAAATTGAATATTATGGTTTTAGTCAAAATCTCATTGTTTTCGAGTTAATTTGACATTCTAATACTGACACCCTTGTTCACCCTCATAAATGTGTGCTATCAGAAGTACATTACTATTATTGCATTATGGCTGAAGTTTTTTTTTTTTAGAAAAGTCTCAAACACTTAATTTTGTGTTTTCGAACTATCTCAGTGCTTGAAAAATTTTACTACAAATTATAATATTCCATTTTTTAAATGACCTTAGGGTTCCCCACCACAGCTGAAAGGTTATCCACTATTTACCGAACAACCTGTATAATATATATAAATATATATTTTTTTTTATATAAAAGTAAGACATTTTGGGCTACCATCAACCTGCAATATTTGAAAACCTCCTAAATGCAACCATTATTACTAGTGAAAAACGTTGCTTGTCCAATGATGGAGGATTCAGTTAGAGGAATTGCACCCATGATGCCGGGGAGAGAACCCAAAGCAATTGTCAACTCAGCTACTAACTGGTTGGATAATATGTTTGTACTTACTCAGGGATAATGGGATAAAATAACTGTTTAGTATCAGACTTCGCCCGCTTGATTTTTCTCTTTTTAACTTCTTTACTCTTCACTTCATTAAAGTTTAGGTTCAAGTTTGTCTTTTTAACATGCAAGGGCAATTCAGTGCAATGTAATTCTGCAAATTTGTGTGCATAAAATATGATAGACTAAATTAAAATCAGCTTTTTATTAGTATTATGATATTAATAATTGAAACAATATTAACACACTGTTAACAATGCACACCACACACCATCCCCAAAGATGGCACAGGTCCTGAGGGAAATTATTTTCCTCACAGGTTATGTATGGGTTAATGTTAAGAAAAGATAATATTCGTGCCCTTTTTTTAAATTTCATTTTTAAAGTCTAAAATAGTGATACTACAAGAGTTATCTGTCTGATTCATTTATCGACAAATCACTGAAAGGGACATGCCCATACCTCCTCCCCGCTGCGCGCAACTTAGTTTATTTCCCTTGCCTTTATGGCCCCCATTTACCACCGCTCCAATTCTCGATTGCTCTATCGAACCCAATACTGCCGAGCGATTCCATATTTTTTGTGGAATCGTTATTACATAACGGACGTGATCTCTCTCCTGTCAGATTTGTGTTATTTTTATGGCTGTTATTTGCTTTTTCTATGTACAACTTACATTAAATGAATAAATAAGCAAGCATACTTGCAGGAATTCTTAAATCGATCTAAATTAAAATATGTGACAGTAAATATGTAAAAATCACACAAAACTGACAGGAGATAACGTCCGTTATCCAATAACGATCCCACAAAAGATACGGAATCGCTCGGCGGATCGTTTGTGATTGTTAAGTGGGTTTGGTAGAACAATATTGATAGAAAAGAATTTGATTCTTTGTCGCACCCGATTTTTTTTCGCTCTATGTTTTTATAGTTTTTTTGTTGATATTTTGTTAACATTGTTTCACTAATTAATGAGATAGACTACTTTGCCAGGTGCGAATATCTATTTAAGAGTGAAAATGCAAGTACGCAAATATACGGGTGACTGGATTTGATGCAAAATATTTAAGGACCTAATAGGGGAGACATTCAGGCAAAAAAGTTTAATAAGCGTGGTGTTTAAACAACTTTCTAATTTTTTTGTAAGCCTTGAAAATTACAAAAGGCTTTGTAAAAAGTAACTAATAACTTACCCTTGTTGAGATTTTTAATTTCAAAATCACGAAGAGAAAATGTAGATTCCTAAAAAATCACAAAAACTCCTACAACAAACGCAGAAACAAATAAAAAATTACTTAAATTAAAATTGTCTTAAAATGATATTTTAAAACGAAAAAGAGTACAGGTAGCTACAACACTTTTTGATATAATAATTACAGTTTAAAATAATTGTAAATCAAATTGTTCATAGATGATTTTTTACACAGGCACTTAACCCACAATATCTGCAGTAGCGATGCACTCAGCTGCGCAGATGAGTTTGTACATGTATAACATCATTATTGAAAGGAAAAAATCTTTAATACAAGTAAATAAGTTTTCAGTAAGTCTACTTCATTGATATTTACCATATTTGGATGACTACCAGTGCAAAGGTTTGCTGGGTTTTGATTCAGTCCATTGGAAGAACTATTAATATCTATGGGTCCTTCCACCATGATGGTTTTATTGTTCCCAGTGCTGGTGCTACTAATGTTGTGATCTGTTGCCTTGTCGTAGAGTCCGTATTTGATTCTGTCCTGAGGACGAAGGGTTCCCACTTGTTTCATAGTTTGGTAAATCTGAAAACCACCATGATAAATATCAGTTTTCAGATCTACATATAATATTTTACTAATTTAGGTGGGTCTTTTTTACCCATTGTACGCTGACCACACAGCAGTTGCATTGCGAGCGACTGTGCTGCATGTGCGGACATTAAAATGGTTGTCTTACAAACACATATAAAAGAGTGCCACGTACAGGGACAACTAGCACCGAAACCTGTTGCGTTTACAGAGTTAGATACATTTTTGTGTCTACAATCAGGAAAGATAGTGAGTTTATTTAACGATTATCTTTATCTCTTCATTGGCAATATTAGATCTTAAACTTCTAGATAAAAGAAGTCCCAATTATGATCCTTGTGGTAAACCAGAACTTAAAACATTTGGCTTGCCGAGTTAAATAAACTATGGTTTTTATGATGTATTCTCCATCGCCGATTATTGTTTGGCAAGAAAGTGTAGAAATTAATTAATTTGGAACTAAATTTTTTCATTACTATGGTAACACCGAAATACTCGTTTTGTCAATGACATTTTGTAAGGCTCTTGGCTTTACTGACTTTAATCATGTAGAACACACTGAAAATCGCTCGTTTAGTGTTTTTTTTTCATTGTTTGCCTGTGCATTGTTTGAATTGAATTAAATTGAACAAACCAATACGTAGTGGTGCAAGAGAAGTTGTAAACTGCGTGTGTCAACGCTGCCTAGCTGAATATCGTGCGAAGAAGCTCCTATCCAATTTGAAAGAAGTTTACAAACGAACTGCAGAAATGAATGGTGCGTGGTATAGTTTTTTTTAATAAATTTCATTAGTATTACAAGATTTATGCCAATTTTTGTGCGATTATAACCATTACAATCTGATTTGAGGTTATGTTTAAAAATCCGAATTTGACATTTCCATTTGACAGTTAATATTAGGCCACAAGAAAAATGGAATAACTCAATTTAAAAAAAAATAATAATATGCAACTTCTTTAAACTCATAGAAATGTAACTTGTTCTTAATTTTCTCTTTCTTTCTTTCTAAATGAATATTATCAGGTGTGCTTTTTTAAAACTACCTTTTATAGAATAATCATTTTAATGATGTTTTCCACATACAGGTAAATCTGAAAAGTAAGATAAATCGTCAAGGAAGGGAAAAGGCAGATGGAAAATTTGAAACACCGGGAAAACGGAAAATAGCATAAGTGTTGATGATTAAAAAAAATTGTTGCAAAAACAATTGTCAAACAACATCAAATTGTGATGAAAATCGAGGCAGATTATTATGCACGGGGAAGTACTCTATATGATGATATAGATGAACTGATAAAACGTTTAGATGAAGATGAAGATATGGAAGAAGAAGAATCATATGAGGACTAAGACAATAATTATTACATGTCGGGTGTTGAATAAATATACTCAGATTTTTAAATACCTATGTACCTACGTTTTTATAACAAAATAAACGCCCACTTAAAACCTGTTTTGTTTTATTTTACTTCTATTAAATTATGTGTTTTTGTGCAAAATTTATGAAAATACAAACACGTTATGAAATATGCATTTTGGCTGAAGGGTTTTTTAAAACATACATTCATTGTCTTATGAGCCATCACGGTGTTGCCATTTAAAACCAAGAAATCGATCGCAGCGCCATCATTTATTTTCTACACTTAATTGCCAAACTGTATGTTGTGGTGTAAATTAGCGCATAGCAAGTCAGTCCGAGCTTTTATTTTAAATTTAACAGGGTAATAAAATTAGTGGTGCATGTCTTGACATAATATTTGCAAAGAGTGGTGCATTCACAAACCTGCTCCAGAAGTCCATAGCTACGGATGAGGAAATCTCTACGAGCCAACTGGGTGATTCTTTCCCTCTCCTCGGACTCAACGATTGGCATCGGCTCAAATGAGTCACGATTAAATCTTTTGGTCTGAAAATTGAGTTTTCTGTATATAGTAATTTCAGGTTATGTTTTACTACTGAACATGAGCTGTCTCTCCTTTAGCCTCAAGAACCAAGAAATAACAGAGCTCTCCGTGAGAATACTCCCATTTATTGATATCTAAATATATATTTATTATTTATGTTGTGCTGTAGAATCTTTAAATTATAGCTTCGTTTAAAAGAAAAGAGTGTGTTCTTGACGTGAGAAATGATAGGGACCCATCTGGACCTTAAAATGGTTCTGGAAAATGATGGGTGCCCTCGACTGAACGACCACATTCCACTGATCCTTATTGTAATCAATATATGTATATTATTAAAAAAAGTGTACAATTTACGTGCCGCTAAAGCTCAAAAACGAGTCCCGGATCAAGGGAGTTATATTGTGTGGTAGCCCTCTATCCCCCATCCATGAAGAAGGTACCTGAAAGGCATGCGTTTGAGGTTTCGCCCTCTAGAAATTTCTAGAACAGTCCAGAACATTCCTAAATATTCCAGAACATCCTGAAACATTCTGGAATAGTCTGGAATGTTCAGGAACATCCCAGATCATTGTGGAATATTCCAGAACACTCTTGAATATTGTGGAATGTTCTGGAACATTGTGGATCATTCAAAGTATTTTTTGTGGGGCACCCATTGGTAGGGGTATATAAAGCAAGATCCGTTGTGGGCTCGAACGTCTGGGCCTGAGCGAAGCCGGGTACCCCAGCTAAAATATTATAAAGTAAATTCTATTAGCTTGCTGCTTACATGATGTGTTTTAATTGGTTTCAGTTTTTCTTTTTTCGGTACAATTGCAGTAGTAACCTGGCCACTCTCTTTAGTGGGACTGGCAACCTTTGGTTCTGGCTCCTCTTCTTTGAAGTTCCTCAATGGCAGCTTCTTCAGAGCTTCTGCCTTCAGCCTTGTTTGCTACAAAAAGAAGCCATCAACAAATTATATTGCCAGAAGTTAAAGAATTAACCCACAAGAAGATTGTACATTACCTCTATTTCTTCACGTTGTAGACGAGCAATATCACCTCTCAATCTGGAGCTTGCAGTGCTAGTGTATAGAGAACTAGAAGGTTGATGGAAGAAATCGGAATAGTCATCAGCACTCGGGTATACACGTCTGGAACACAAAGTCCTATTTTGTACCGAGTTAGGATTTTCTCTGCTATACATTATCTTTATAATACGAGACAACCGACACACGCTATTTTGTAAGTCAAAATTTTTCCACTTTGCAATAAAATGAAAATAAATAATTTTTATAAGGAATACTTCTGAATGTTTCCGAAAACTAAAAACTGTTTTTGAAAGGTGTTGAAATACACTTTCAAATCCCATATGTAATTTGAAATACACAAATAATATAAAGATAAGAAGTTTTAAAAATGGCTCACCTTACTTTTTTTCTAACTAAAATTACTGATAACTACAAAAAAAACACTGACATATTTTATTGGGCAAATGTATTATACTATATATTAATGCTCAGTTTTTAAAAAACTCACTTTTCTCCTTGACGGGAAAATCGACCGCACCGCCCCTTAAGTTTCACCACCCTCAAGGTTCAATTTCGGATAAAGCATTTTCAGTTTTTTTATGGATCCGAAAATGACCTCTCCGCTCCTCGAGTTTCAAAGACCGCAGAGACCATTATCGGATCCAGGGCCGTTCACCGAAATCGTGTCCCGATTAGGACCATTTTTCATACAAAAAACCGGTGCACGCTTTACAGCGCACCAAACGGCGAAAACTATAATTAAATCTCTCACCTACGAAGAAATTCGGCCTTAGTTCTATTTCCTGCCGCTAGGTTCACCCGTTAAAAACGTCGCATTTTTCACGGAATCTAATGAAGTTTTTTTTCCATACAAAACTGATTTTGCCCGGAATTTATACTAAATAATTAAACGGCTTCGAGAAAATTCTTAAGAAAAATTGACATTTTACAGGGGCATTACGAAATTAAAGATTACGTTAAAAAAACACCTTCCGGCGGACATGTTTTTGATTAAACATAAGCAATACAAGTTTTATAAACTTTTAAATCCACGACATGACCGCATGTCATTCAAAATGTTTGACAATTTTGCATCAAAGATTGAAATAATTCTGACATTTGTTGAAATTAATCTGTCCTCGACAATGAACAATTTTGCGGCCAGTTAAAATGAATTCTTGGTAGGTACCTACCGGCGTTGAAAGGCGAATAATTTACATGCAGTAAATAAATAGTTCCTAGGTAAATGAAACCAAATGAGATAGTAGGTAAGTACCTTATACAAAAGCGCTAGATTTACCCGCGCTTCAACAGCAAATTTAAATGTCAAAAGAAAACGGATCTCTCAGCGGTTTGGGTTGTTGTTTTTCGGGAAACGGCATTGCGGCCGGAAAAACGATTCTGGCTTGGATGTTTTTAGAAAATACGGTACCCTGAAATATTAGGCAACTTTTAACAGTAATATGACGTGTTCGTCTCATGAAAAAATGTTCATGAGGATATGATAAACATATAACATTTTCCAAAAAAATGAGGAAAACGCGTGCCATAGATTTCAGAAGTGGAGATTTTTACTGGCCAGTTTAAATATGTTCCTACAGGGTAGGTACTTACTTCAGTGGTATTGCAAATATGATGAAAAAGCAAATATTGCCGGAATTTTAGTAACAAATGCGGAGGTACCTACCCGAATACGTAGCTACACAATTAAATGCAATACTTAGGTTAGGTTGCTGTACAACGATACTGAATAATTCAACATTTTTTTAAGGTTCATTTTTAAGTTCTTCGTAAGTTCTATTCAAGTTCTGTTATTTTATCAGTACATGCCAGTTGCATCATAAAACTGAAATAATAACTGAACTTGAATAGAATTTGAACCGAACTTTTACAGAACGTTAAAATTGACTTGAAAAATTGAAGAATTTTTAATTTCGTTAAACAACCCAGCCTAAATATGTGTTTTTTTTTACGTATGTATGCAAGTACCAGCACTCAAAATTTAGGTAGGTACCCATCTGCATATAACAACTCGGTATCATCCGACTATATTGCATACGTATTAGTTTTCAAATTTTACAATGAAATTAGTCGAAGTTGAACGGGATATTTTTTAAAAGTATTAAATTCATATAGCGCTTTATTTTAAGCAGTAAAACTACTGGTGAGTTCTGGCATTATAAAATTTGTATGAAAATGTTCGTACGCTCATAACTTCCGAAGGACTGCAACAATTTGAAAAATTCTTTTTTTGTTGTGTTCGTTATTGTTAGTACAAGGTTTGTATAAAATTACTCGTGAGTTCTGGCATTACGAAATTTGTAAAAAAAAATTATAGGTGGCGCGCGAGCTGTTTGAAAAATAAATGTACAGGGGAGCCTGGGAGGGGGGAGGGGAACTCGGGAGGGGGTTTACGATACGGAGAAGCCTAGGAGTGAAGTGGGGTGAGGGAAGGTGAGGGAGGCGGAGTGGAAAGGGGAAGAGGATGCTGGTGAGGAAGGGGGGGGGGGGGATTCCTGGTTCCTGGATACAATAGTGAGCTCTGGCAACACGAAATTACGCATTGCTCAACCGTTCATCCGATTGCGATGAAACTTTGGGGATTTGATGTGTGCATGCCTACAACGGTGTCTATATACCAACATATGGTAGGTTTTTGCTACTAGGCCCTGCGGGCGGCTTTATAAACATTTGTATGTATAACCGCTAAGCGTTGCTAAACCATTCATCGGATTGCGATGAAACCTTAGGTTTTGATGTGCGCATGCCTACCATGCCTTTATGGCAGTAGATACCTACCCGCATACTATGAATTTTTTAAGTTAGTTTTAACCCGTTAATTGCATTTGCAATAGGCATAAGCTAGTAAACATTATTGTCAATTCACTTTTTTATCATTTCATGAATTAATTAAAAATTCATTAAATTTCATTATTTTTTTTTTCAAATTGCGCTTGGAAACGTAAGTTTCATAAAGGTGTACATTTTAGTTATTTTGTTGATAACTTTTAGATTTGAATACAAAGCATGGTGTTTTCTCTTTCTAACACTGTTTAGACCATATTTCTAACCATGATAGAAAGAGAGATAACGATTTCTATGAGACCTATATAAATTGTTCTGAAAACCGAACAAATTAGCCTGAGGTACCGCCGGATCTAGGGGGGAACAAACCGGGGCGGTAGTTTTAGGGGGTGCCAAAATCGTAATTTATATGTTCAATTGAAAAAAAAAACCTGATTCACAAAGCGCCTGGTTCTATTGATTATTCATTTGATTTTAAAATGCCCAGTTGGTTTTTGAACACATTCTAAGTTGATTTATGAACGTATCTTAACCCATTTTGAACCCGTGCATAGTCTACGTGATGTCTCTGCCAGGGGAATCCCCGTCGCTTCTAGAACTAGGGGCTACAAGAGCTGAGCCGAAACAACCCGAGCGGTCAAAAGTCAACATCGCTTAACTCACAAAAGGGGGTGCCACTATCAAGTTTTAGCCCCGATTTGAAAAAGTCTTAGATCCGGGGCTGACCAGAGGGGTTAATTTTCAACACCAAAGTTACCTGAAGTTTCCGAGATGGTCTTCTTCCCACTGTATCTGGGCCAGCCAGGGTGACTTCTCGTTCTCTCTGAGCAATTCTTTTTCCACAACGGTCAGCTTTTCAATCATGCCTCTACAAAATAAAATTTAAAAATAATTCAATACCAATCCAGTCGCAGTTGAAATTTATTTGCATTTTGATAAAACAGAGGAAGATGAGCAACTAGAGCACACTACAAAAATAAGAGAAATAGATAGAAAAAATCTACACATTTCGATATTTCCCAACCTCCGAAATCCTCAACTCTGTCCCCTATCTACTTCCTTCAACCTCACTGCAATCTCCATAAATGTGAAAAATGAGTTCTGAGAACGTTGCTGAAACATTTCATTTGACTGTCGTGGTGAGCGTATATGTATTGAAAGTCAAATAAATTTCTGGTTCCATGCCAACTCAGAAACAAGTCAACTCAACACCTCTTTGAAAAGTCATTAAAAGCTACAATTTTTTTTTTAAATAGCCCATAACGTAACCTTTTTCACAATTTTTTTATATATTTTTTTTTCATCACTTTTAACGACTTTTTAAGGAGGTGTTGAATTGATTACATTCTGAGTTGTCCGGTCACCAAATTTATATGTAATAAGGTATTTTAATTAACATACGATTCTTTTTATGTATTTTAATCCATTCATTCATAAGTTTTGAGTACTATACAAATAAACTGGGATAAGGTTTATCTTTACATTAGCTTCACACAGGAGGCCCTTAGGAAAATAATTCCCCTCAGGGTCTGTGTCATCTTTGGGGATGCTGTGTGGAGTGTTTTTTTAGGAAAAGAAGGAGAGGAAGTTCTGGGAAGGAAAAGGATATGAGGGGTGGGTAGGAAACTGGGGTCAGAGTGTCCAGGAGTGAAGGACGTATGATGATTTTTTTTTAACATTAGCTCTACACTGGAGGCTCTGAGAAAAATAATTCCCCTCAGGACCTGTGTCATCTTTAGGGATGCTATGTGTAGGACCTTTTTAGGGAAAGGGAGGAGAGGAGGTTCCGGGAAGGAAAAAGGTATGAAGTGTGTCATATGTTGGTAGGAATCTGGGGTCAATGTGTCCAGGTGAAGGGCGTATAAAATCACTTGGGGTGACCTATGGCAGGGGTGTTGGTTGTCCAATAAATGGTTCTCGGGGCGGCGGTACCCGCCTCCCAAATTGAAGATTGCAAGCAGTTAGGACTCTAGTGCGAAGAAACAGAGATGTTAAACAAAAAGGGAGACATCAAACCAGATTGTCTAATGGGATTAAAGATACAGGTGGACTTCAAAAGAAAAAAAAATATGAAACACATTGCACGACATGAGAACACGCTGGCAAATGCAAGAATAATAAATTATGATAATGTTGTGGATAACTCATTCATTATGTGAATTTTTAAAAGAGAAATACATGTTATTCTAAAAAAAAGTCATAAAGTACAATGTTCTTACTTATGCGTGTGCTTATTTAGTAGCCTCTCCTGAATCCTCCGTCGATCTTCCTCCAGTACTTTGCGCCTATCGCATTGCCAGATGTTCAGCAGCTGGAATGTATCAGTCAAGAGGCTGTCTTTGACCTCCTTATCCAGTGCGGTTTCAGTGTGGAAGCTGGGTGAATGATTGACCTGCAACCAACAAATACATATTATACACCGTACAAATTAACAACTACTTATCCAGATATAAATTAAACATGAACGCCTACCTCAAAACAAATTAGATCTAGTGAGGTAGGTAATATAAAGCATACTAGCAATTTATGGTATTTATGGTAATGCTGATTTATTGGTACTGAAACTAAAATTGTTAGATTATGCAACCGGTTTGGAAACTCTGCTTGTATTGCCTCTCAAGTGTTTTTAAGACCCCAGAACTATCATCTAAGTAGGAAGATCGTTGGATAGTGGTTTGGACCATCTACTATGCACTTTCGATTATATTTCAAAACTCTTTAACTTGCAAAGCAGGCCCAGCAGCATATTCATAAATATCCAATGCGTTATACATCCAAGATGTTTGGGCAGTGCCCGTGCGTTTGACCCGAGTAGCTTCGTAAATACCAGACGTGCCAAATGCTAACATGTCAGTTATTTACAAAACTGCATAAGCATGATAGCAAACTTAATGTTTCAGATATTTTAAAAGAATATTGAATAGTTACGTGAGGTTACTTTTGTATAATGTGATTACATTCTCATAAAAATAAATAAAAACTTTGAAAACAATTTACTTTCAAACAATAAACTTTTGTCAAAATAAAAAAAAAAATATATGAATACTGCACAAGAGTCCCAACAGCTCCCATCTGAAGCCAGTGAGACTATGGCATCCCCAATTGAGGTATGTTGTGAGGCTGAAGGTAGTGGGGAGGGGAAGGAGATAGGGAAGAGGAAGGTAGTGAAGTACCTGGCTATTCAGATCTGGTCACCAAACACGGCTAATGCCATTTCAAGCAACGTTTCAATTTCGAATGGTGGTCTTACACCAGGGCGATACTGAGAGTATCTTCCACTCTGGAAATGCAAATGAATTTACATAATGCAAATCATTCTCAACTATTGGCTTGTATTCTAAAAATAATGCACAATCTTTAAACAATACGATTATGAGATTAAGTGAGGTAAATAGTGGATGAATCGTGACGAGACGTCTGGTATTTACCGAGCGCTGCCGAAATATCCCGAATACCGGGTATTTATGAATATGCTGCCCAGCAACCAAGTAAACGCACAAAAATAAATAAGAACAGCTTACCTCTAAAATGAAGGGTTGTAAATTTTGATCTAAAAGAATGTCGAACCCTAAGATTTCAAAACAGGCTTGCATCTGAAACAAAGTAAGTTGCAAAGGTGTGATTATGATTATAAATGAAGGTGATGATTGATGATTAATGAATCCAAATAATGATGACTTAATATAATATATTACTGCATCGTGAGAAGGAAAGCAAGCTCGATAGCTGTGGCGAAGGATGGGCCATGCAGAAATCACAGTTTTGACTATTGCTTGGTCAATCAGCTGCCACATGGCTTCAGTATCCACTCCTTGGGATTTCAGAAGAAGATTCAGGGTTGATATTTTACTGCAAAAGATACCGCATATAAATGCGCAAGTTAGTTACATGGGTTAATAATACTATCTCATTGCAGAGTAGTAGGCATTTGTGATAATTTAACGGCCGTTGTTCCCAACTTTTCGATCAACCAATCTGTATCGGCAATCAGCTAAGCGATTTGTATTTAGATAACACTCGATTTGCGTTGTTCCCAAATATTTTATCTTTGATTATCTTAAGTGACCACGCCCACTTTCATAGACAATAAAATGGTATCAAAGTAAAAACCTTTGATGTTAAATTAATATTAAAAAGTTAACTATTGTATTTTTTATTAACATATATAATTTATTTTTAAATACTGTTATCCATAAACTGGCATTTTATATTTTTTAATCAAACATATTAAAAATAAAGTGTCAGCTTGACCTTTGCCGCTGTCGCGTCGGTACCTCGTGGCGTTGGCGCCACTCTGTTGACACTTTATATAACTTTGCTTTTCTCAGTCGAGCTTAATCCATGTGTCCGGCTACCTTAGATTGTGTGTTGGAAAAAGCATAGTTATGTACTTAAGCAGTGTTGAGCCTTAGTTTCGGCTTAGCAGTTGATTAGTAGGATTGGGTACAGCGGCCGTAAGAGTAAACACAACGATCAAACAAATAACCTACCGTTTGCTGCCAGATTCATTATCTGTTACAAAGGTCCTGCTATGCCTGTTGACGGCATAGTTGGTAAGGTGCATGAACACATTGGTGGTGTTGTGACTGTTAGGGTCTGCATATTGGCTGGTGGCAAACCTAAAACAGTATACCATCAGATTATCTAACCATTTTACTTCTTTTGGGGGAATCTCTTTTATCCGTTACATACAAAGCAATACACAATATTTATAATACATGAGTCGTAAAGTTGCAAAACCTTATGGAATTCTGGAGATACATAGTCGAAAAAAGTATTGAAATATGTACTTACATTAAAAGAATAATGTAAAATTATTGAATTATATATGTATATTATATTACGTTTCAAACAATTATTCGCGACCATCTTCAGACACATTAAAAATTTCAGAGCGGGTTTTGCAACTCCCCGACTCTTACAAAGAAAAGATCTACTACAGAGATGCGAGTAATTTCATTTCATTCTTCTCAATCCCTTTTAATACGTAGGTACATATTACTAGTTATTCTTTATTATCTATAAATTTTTTTTCATGCTCTCTTCAACTGGAAATTGATCATCACCATTGCAATCTTCACCCTGCAGACTGCAACCATAAGTGTCAAGGCTAATAAGACTAAAAACAATCCAACTTATACAATATTGTATTTTATCAACCACTAACCTAACGAGTCCTTCATTATAAACGAAAAGTCTAAGTGGATCACAAGAAGTAATCAGAGTGTAAACACGAATATCAAATTTGTATCCATCTATCAGGTACGGCTTAGATATATATTGCTGACAAATCAGCCTCTCGGAGATCTTCAGGTCCTTCAGGTTCTTGGTGAGAAAGATGCCTCGCCCCTGGCTTCCGCACTCCGGTTTTATTATGAATGTCTTGTTCTTGTGGAGCTTGTTGTAGTTCAGAGCATCATTCAATCTGAAAAAGATATTTGAATTATATGACCATGACTCCTAAATGACTGACAACATAGAAGAAAGACTGACAATGAGTGTTGGAGAAGGTTCAGAAGAGATTTCTGAGATATCTCTATTTCTTATGAGAGAGAGTACGGTTACTACCCGTGGCTCTACCCTACCGACTTTCTCATGGGCATGCTCGGTATGAACCATCTACTGCGTCAGAAGGGATGTACTCACTGTAACACATTTCTTCAGACTGATTCGTGGATGGTTCAAAAACTCGACTTTCATGGAGAGCATTAGTTTCTATGTTCCCAATGGTTATCTCCATCACCGACAGCATAGACTGTTTTATTTCCCGGCTTGCAGAACTAACTTGCCAATGGTCATGCCAGTCGGGAGAGCTGTCTTGTTGTTAAATAGAATCACTTCAAATATCGATATGTTTAAAACCATTGAAGCACAATTTAGAAGGCAAGCTTTGTTGCTGTTAGTTTAATTGTGCTTCATTGGTGTTTCAATTGCTTAAATCTGCCAAATACACATATTTTCTTTTTTTTTAATGATTTTAAATTTAAATTTTGTAATGTTTTTAAAATGAATAAATTGAATTGAATTGAATCTTCAGTTTAATCCTGGTGTTAATTTATGTGTAACTAAATGTTAACTGCTATTAACAGAAAACCGGGAAGAACACAGATTTGAACTCACTCAGTTGGTAAACACCAAGATTTTGGGAAGAAGTTATAATCCTTCGGGAAACATTTTTGCATGCGGTTTAGATTTCGAGCGAGCAGATCTTTCCTGTAAAAATAAATAATAGAAACATAATAAACATACCTATACATAACAAACAATATTAGGAAGATTTAATTTATTGTACTTTATGTAAAATTATGTAATAATAATGAAATAATTATGAAATAACTCCTACGCCAAGCTCAAGAGCTAGTACTCTTAATTGGCGTATAAATTCATTAAAATATGTTTAACTCTGCAAATTCCCTCAAATAATAGTTAGCATAACAAACCGGCATATTTCCAGCATCCCGGGGAAATGGTTGATCCTTTGGAAGCGTTTCATCTCTTTGGCCCGCTCCACCGAGATGCTCATGTCCGTCCAAAAGAAGTTCCAGGTATCATCGTCAGGCACTTCTTTCATGCCGAACGAGGAGGCCACCCTGCGGACGGAGGCATATCGGCAGCTGGATATGCAGATGGTGATTCGGCGCTTCCTCCGCTTCTTGCGAATTTGTGTCTTGCTCGAGGAACCATTTTGAGCATCTATAAACATTAATACTTCAGTGATAATACAATATTCAACGTATAAATACATAACGTATCACAGAAGAATGTCTGCTTTACCAGCTTCCCAGAGACACATCTGTGTTAATCAAGTGACTCACAATGACTGTTATTGATTGAATAATCACGGCATTCAATTATGGCCTCCACTAACTTTCCTCCACCATATGAAGATGACAAGTAAATAGTGCCTTAGATTTACCTTTGGCTCTAGCCAACCAGCCGAGCGATTATATGTATATCTTTTGTGGGATCGTTATGAGGTAAGTGATCTCCTGTCAGATTTGTGTGATTTATTTGCTTTTTCTATGTAAAACGTACATTAAATGAATAAACAGTCGTGCATACTTGCAGGAATTCGTGTTTAAAACGATCTGAACTAATATATTTGATAGTATGTAAATATGTAAAAATCTGACAGGAGATCACGTCCGTTATCTCGATAACGATCCCACAAAAGATATATAATCACTCGGCTGGTCAATATGAACATCTCAAAAAATCAAGTATGTCTATATATATGTCAACCAAAAGAGAGATCATTGAATGTGTAGTTCACTTTGATGGAAGCATTCTTCAATGAGATGCTCGGATCATCAGCTCAAGTATTCAAGCAGCTGAAATAAAGCCTGAGTATCAGACTTCCAAAAAGCTGGGTATTTTTCTACAGGGCTAGCAGTCAGTGACCCTGTATATATCAAGTACTTGCAACTGTTACCTGTTAGAACTGAAGCCCTCACCCACTTGACTCGGTTCTAAGGAGGATGGTTTGTCTGATCAATAAGCAATCCATTGTTAATACATTGACGGTTGTCTCTAACGCATAATCTTTTTCTCTCTTATGGTGAGGGGTGAGAGGGGGACATCTACGAGTCAGCCTCAGGCATTGCCCTGTGGACCTCACCAATCCTGCCGGGGAAAGAATGGAGCGGGCATTCTTTTTTTTTTTTTTTTACAGTGAATACCGCACAAGAATCTCAACTGCTACCGTCTGGAGCCAGTGAGACTATGGCATCCCCAATTGGGGTGTGTTGTGAGGCTGAAGGTAGTGGGGAGGGGAAGGAGGTGGGAAAGAGGAAGGTTGGGAAATACCTGGCTATTCAGATCTGGTCACCAAACACGGCTAAAGCCATTTTCAAGCAACGTTTCAATTCTGAATGGTGGTCTTACACCAGGGCGATACTGATAGTATCTTCCACTCTGGAACGTGCCGCAAATATAATATATATTATTTTAAATGAATTAATTGTTGACCATATGTTTGGTTACCGCATTCACACATTAGCAATAAGTAGCATTAGCTTTTTTTAAT
Organism: Limnephilus lunatus; assembly: GCA_917563855.2. NCBI lineage: Eukaryota > Metazoa > Arthropoda > Insecta > Trichoptera > Limnephilidae > Limnephilus > Limnephilus lunatus. The sequence goes on from OU830601.1 coordinate 51,113,208, forward strand.
GCCTTTATTTCAGTGGTGGTCTGTGATTTTTTAGTGAGCTAGAGTGTTTGGGCTGTATTTTTGGGGAGGCTGTGCCTTCCCTAACTGAAAAATCTACTTACAAAAATGAAAAAAAAATATGTATTTCAACTACAACAATGTCATTTTAATTTGGGAGGCGGGTATGGTTACCGCCGCCCCGGGAACCATTTATTGGATAACCAAAACCTCTGCCATAGGTCACCCCAAGCGGTTTGCTACGTTTTGAAACTTAGCAGGGGTGCCCGGGTTCAAGGTGGCAAGCCAGATCGGGAGAGACTGGGCGTTGGATGTTCCTAAATTTTTTCTGAATTAAGAGAGATCTTTTGACCCCCAGCAGGACTCTCTTGGAACATTGCCTTGCACCGCAGTGGAAAGGATGGATTCATTCGTCCATCACTCCTGGACACACTGACCCCCAGATTCCTACCTGCCCCTCATACCTTTTTCCTTCCCAGAACTTCCTCTCCTTCATTCCCCTAAAAAGACCCTCCACACAGCATCCCCAAAGATGACATAGGCCTTGAGTGGAATTATTTTCCTTAGGGCCTCCTGTGTGAAACTAATGTAAAAAAAGTCATATTTTTCAATCTTACCAACGAAAAGTCTAGAAGATTTCTAGCCTGCTTCATTTCATTCTGCAGAACATTTATAATAATTCTGTAGCAAAAGTGACCTGCAATACAAATTTTATAATACATATTGTAGAGACTGAATAATGATAAATATACCTAGAGTGGTGGATGAGTTCAAAACCTTGAGATGGCCCGGTAAGATACTCTCTGACAAGACGGACCCACTATCTTCTGACGGACATGCAGACTTCTGCAGAAAAAATATGTTAGTTACACTTATTTTTCTTTACAATCAAATGTATTAGGAAAATACAAAACGGTGTGAGAAAAATTAAATTAAAACCCTAAATACTTGAAACTCCTTTTAACTGAAATAAAATTATAATTCTGTGTAATCTGGTTAATCGCATGGATTATGAATTAATAGTTCTTACAATACCAAAATAAAACCAAATATAAACAGTAAAATAACTCGAAACAGAAAAAGCAAGGAGTTATATAAAAACCTGGCACTGAATGAAAAGCGAAATACATTGCAATAGGGCCTACAACAGCTTAGTAAAATAAATTATGTGAATTTCATAGAAATCTTAAAAACAGATATAATATTATGTAACAGAAAACTGTGTATTATTTGTAAAGTGATAATTTTCAGAAACTTACTTAAAGTGATGAGGTAAACGTATATATTTTTAAATCAAAGAATCCACGAGGGTTGTCTGTAAAATAAGGTCTCCAAGGTGCTGCAGTCGCGAGAAACGATTTTACACGCAATCTGGCAACACTGGCATGTAGCCTAGTTCCCCCATGCCAAATGCCCACTACGCTGCACTCTCTGTAACGCTTATTCTCGGCGTGGCAGGCGTTCCCGGTGGAGCTTGCGCTCGCCTCACCCGCCAGGTGTGAATAACGCTCTGTAATTCGTTTTTTCGGAGCTCTGCAATATGGTCATATCAGTAAGACTATTTTTTGACAAGATTTTGACAGGAAATTTGGGATACCACAAGGTCTGCGCAAGGTGATCCCAAAAATGCTCACCAAAGATCACAAACAACAACGGGTTGAAGGAGCCCTAATTCCTGGAGTGCTACAACATCGATTACGAGGAATTCTTGGACTCAATCGTGACTGGGGACGAGACCTTCCAAACCAACCTTTGCGCTCGTACACGGTTTTACGTACACTTTATGCAGCTGAGAATGAATATCTACCAGGGTCTTCTTTGCACATAAAAAAATAAATTACAGAGCGTAAACTACACCTAGCGGGTGCAGCGAGCGGAAGCTCCATCGCGAATGGCTGCCACGCCAAGACTAAGCGTCACAGAGAGTGCAGCGTGGTGGGCATTTGGCATGGGGGAACTAGGCTACACGCCAGTGTTGCCAAATTGCGCATAAAAACTTTTGCAGCTGCACATAAAAAACGAATTACAGAGCATAATTCACACCTGGCGGGTGCGGCGAGCGGAAGCTTAATCGCGAACGGCTGCCACGCTGGGACTAAGCGTCACATAGAGTGCAGCGTGGTGGGAATTAGGCATAGGGGAACCAGGCTACACGCCAGTGTTATCAGATTGCGCGTAAAACCGTTCCTCGCGACTGCAGCACCTTGGTGACTTTATTTTATGGACAGTCCTCATATAAATACAAGGTGGATAATTTATAAAAGCTGATGCTTATTTGATATAATAAAATTTAAAAAAAAACAGATTGCAATGGTTCATTTTATTTCAATGGAATACAATGGTGAACACCCTTCTATACTTCGTGGTAGAAACAGAAATACTTGAAGAAACAAAAAAATTGTGAGTAACACTTTGTGCGTTGCGTGAATGGTCTTAAAACGAAATTTACTGTTCGTACCTGCTTAGAAAATAAAATACCTTTAAATGTATGTTTTTTTCCCATGTACTCAAATGATAAACATTTTCTGCATTAGGTATAATTTTTTTTATGATTTTTCTCAGATAAACCATCAAATAAAATAGTAAGTACTTATTAGTTTTGAAGAACCAAAGTACAAAACGATTGATTTCTGTTAAAATAGCAATAGTATTTTTTTAATGAGATGTTAGTTAACAATGCAGTCAGAATAATGAATTCAAAATAAGTTTTTTTATAAAAATTTACACAAGGACTACAAAGCGATATAACTATTGGTGATTTCTAACATACATTGTTCATTTTAAGATAAAAATTTGAATCATTAAGTTTACTCAGTTGGACCTTAGATGGTACTTGGGTTTTTGATAATTTAAATGTAGGGTATCCATATTTTTCATATATTTGGGAATAGGTTCTATTCAAAGAGGTTGTTTTATCTGTAAATATGACAAAAGGATTGACAGGATGAGGTTTAACGCACTTAATTAGAATATTTAACATTTAGCACACACAGAAATACGACACAAAAAACAATAAAATAATTGAAGTAAGGAAGTATGGATAAATGAAATAAGCTTTAGACAATGAAACATACTTAGGGTATTTGCCAGTTTTAGTTTATATATATGATGACATTCTTTGTTGTTATTATCGTCCGATGATATATTATTATTGGAATGAGACTCAGTCAGCTTCTCATCTGCATTCTGCATTATTCATTCCAAGGCAGATTTAATTTATTTCAGTTTTGTGAAAATATTCTGACCATATAGAAAATTACATGTTCCTACAAAAATATAAAGCCAAGAATAATAATGCTCAGACAGAATGTTATATTATCACGCACCCTTTACTTTAAAATCATAAAACACGAAGATAAAGATCAGAGAAATATTAGCATTTGTATCGAAATTTCATGTAAGATCGGCATTTTAAGCTCGTTCAAATGTCAAGCAGCGCCGCCATGGCAACGAAAAGGAAGATTTTTAATTTCCAAACAGTAGTGATGGGACTGACGTGCGTAATCGTGACAATAGCCCTTTCGAATACATCGATTATTTCAGCACAAAAAAGTGTTTTTTCAGGTTTTCAAAATAATAATAGTTGAATAATTTGTAGAGCGCCGTCTTTGTGAAAAATCACCTCAAGGGCACTGTATAATTTATTATAAATTCTTAGACTCTAACTACCGTTGTTATTTACAAATTGATACAGAAACGTACTTGCCTGGCAGGTCAATTCCGATAAAAACACTTAGAAAGTTTGTGCTTGGAAAAGATACGACTTTGCACGTGAAGGACATTATATTTAAATCTTTTACATGATTTTACATTTGCTATCCACATCACTGTTGATATTAGTATTATAAGAAGATTAATCCCAAAGTTAAGTTAATATTTATTTTTGAAGACCAAAGAATTTAGGACTCTAAATGACCTTTACAAAAGCTTACAAATAAGAATTTGCTTAAATGTATTATATGTTTACACAATAATTCCGTTAAGAGACCTAAATGCTATCCAGCAAAACTTGAACTGGATTCTTTCAGGATATTTAAGGATTTGAGCCAGTAAAATTTTTGAGATGCTCTGAAATATGGGAATATTTATTGTAGATACGCCGCACCGCACAGTGGACGGAATGAAGAAAAAACACGAATTAATTCTTTGCTGACTAAATATTAATGCAATATTTTTTTTTTGATCTTATTAATGAATTATAACTACTAGCAGTTAAAAATCCGCTTTGCAGGTTTTTTCTGCTAGGCCCTGCGGGCGGCCTTTACATCGGCTTCGCCTGGGCGAAGGGTTTGGGTGTAGGTAACCATTTAGTAAATCCGATAAAAACTGCTACGCAGACGCAAGCCTATTAATACTGTTTGATTTTGAAGAAAAAATATTAATTTACTCTTGCGTAGAAATTTACAACAACGAAATAATAAATTTTGAAGATATACAAATATCTAGGCAAATAAAACATATTAATTTTAAATTTTACATATTATATTTCACATCTATGAACACAAAAAGACGGGCAAAAATAAGGTTCATTCATATTTTAATCGAAAATGGTAGAAAATCTAAGTGCTAAAGGTGTATCCGTTGTCATTGGAGTCTAAATCATCGCTCAAATTTCCAGAACCATTGGACGAATTCTTAGCGGACTTAAAACTTAAGTAGTTAAACAGAAACATTTTTTTAGGAAGTGATATTTTATTTGAGATATTTTCCATTACTATACCTTTGCTTGTAGTGACTGTGACTACCATGTCCATCACAGCCCCATTTTTACATTTGAACAAACTCATTTCTGCTGTTAACTGGAGTTCATCAATAGTGCGAGACTCTAACAGATCGTTCATTTTTTTCTTCCTTGATCTAGAACCGATTTCTTGAAATACTTTAATTGGTCTACCCAAAGATTTGGACACAAATATCATTTCTTGCAACCACTCTAAATTATGTTGTTCAAACCTCACAATAACAACTGCGGCTTTTTCTCCATTTCTTCATTGATTGTAGTAAATAACACTTAACAGTTTTGTAAAATGTAGGGCTTGAAATGTTCGAACCTGCCACTATGTGGTATTTTTATGTTAGATAATGAATTAAAAACTTCTTTCATTTCACAGAAGTGGCAATTAATATATCCCGTACATTTAATACCTCGAATAATTCTATCCGGTGAATGCATATAGGCCTTCCTGAAAATAAAAACATTGTTCAAGAGAGGGAAAAAAGGAGCACATTTTATATATGACATAAAAGGTGAAACTTCAGTCTACAATATGTATATATTAATAACTGGGAGCAAACGATGTTTTGTTTCTAAATGCTAATTGAAATAAGCATTGTAACAGTAAAAAAATACAAAAATGGTGGAATATTAGAAGTTAGTTAAAATCTCACACACATGTGATATTGATAAAAAATTCATTACATTAAATAGAAAATACCTTGAAGAATGTCATACATATCAAACTTTTGTATATATATCTAAATGTCACGTAATACACAACCGTCTCTGCTCACGCGTAGGAGAGAACGGAAAAACGCGATGCCGAACATCAAATTTACGGCACACTTTGCGGCCTTGCCAAACTTCCGTCAAGCGCTAATGACATATTTAAATTAACAGATAAAGTGCAGAAACTATTGTGCTACACTAAAAAAAATATATATGTTTAAAACAATAACGTTTGCAAAAACCACTTAATTCGGGTTTTTTCTCCATTTCTTCCACTGTGCGCCGGTGGTGAGTCTTTCCGCAACGTTAAAAACGGATTATAATTTGTTGATTTGATATTTTGGGAGACTTAAATATATTCCGTTGCGATAATCTAGACGTGAAACAACATACGAATTGACTAGTAATGTAGTCGCCTCTGTTGGCAAGTTTATACGTACTGCTTTAATAACCCCGTGCTTACAATTCTGTTCACTGAGTTTTTAGGAAAAAATCGGCGTCCTGATTGACACCCAGTAGTTTTAAGCACATCCTTGGAGTGATTTCACTATCTGAAATAGTTAGTAGGGAGTTATCAATAGAAGAAGTTGGGGACGCCCGAGGAAGAAAAATTTCCGCTGTTGAAATTAGTAAAATATGGTGGTGTGCCGGAGGCTATTAGGGCGCCTATTGACTTGATTTTATCAAGAAAAAAATTGGAGAAGATTTCTGGAGCTATGTCGGTTGTATTTTGTGCATGAACGTCGGCAACGGAAAATGTTGGGTGGCGTTGTGGTGTTCGAATATATATTTTGAATTAACTTTCGTTTCGATTTTGCCCATGGCGATGAATTGATAAATACCTGGAAACTGACAGGCGTAATAACAAAAAAATAATTAAATTATTCAAATGCCCGCTCAATGCTCTCAGCTGGATATCTCGGGAAAAAAATGTATATACATATTTGTAAAACAGATACAAGTGTTGTATAACATTACATTTGCAAAGAAAGAGTTTACCCTTCATTTAAACCTAATAAATATAATGTCAAAAAATAATTTATCTTTCTTGGACAAGTAAAATAAAAAATTGCGCAAACCTCATTTCTAGGTAGGAACTTTTGTGAGCAACGCGTATGGCTGAATATTATTCACATTTTCGAATAGATATTAAACGCCAAATCAGAGAGTCATGTAGATTGGGGGGTATAACTCCGTCAGTTTTTGTAACCCGGTCACGTGATCATGACGACGTCATAGTAATGACTACCAATAGGAATCTTACAATTTCCATAGAAAAACTTTTGAGAACTGAGTGGTATATACGGTGGGATATCTATGGTATTATATGTCAAATAGCACGTTGGCCGAAACAATCCGAACATTCAAAACAACGAAATATTTTGAAAAAATGCTTCCTAAATATCGTTTCAGTGTCGAAGGCTGTGAGGATAGTGTTTCAGTTCGACACAGAGTACCTAACTGCGAAAATAATGAGAGTCGTTATGGGAATGGGCGTTGAGAATCGGCAGATCTGACTATTGCTTATCCGATTTTGGGAAGTTGTGGTTATGTTTGGTTCCCATTTCACTAATAACTGCAAAAATTCCAATGGCACGTTAAAAAAAGACGCTTTGCCGACCCTTAATCTTCATGGAATCGGAACACATCGGGGTTTACCTAAAGAAAACGTAAACGATCGTAGGATACCAAAATACAGGTGCGAATCTTTTGTTTGTTCAGTGTTCTACTTTGTAACTTTTCCCTAACTTCACCTAAAAATTGTATCTATTTTCATTTTTAGACTATCCATATTCTACCTGGAGTGTCCAGCACGAATGGTGCCGTCCAAGACCATAATTACAGTTTAAAAGGTATAAAGTCTTCCCTATACTCTATATGGCATCAACCTATTTTATTCATAGAGATTGATGCTGATTCACTGAGTCTTTCTTATTATAAAGATATTCAATACATTTATTATTTCTTCAAACACAGCAATTCCATTATTATTAAGATATTTAATATGACAGGCGCGTATCCGAGACGCGTGGTCGTTGTTCTTAATTTATTTTCTCTTTTATACTCTGCAGTGGTAGGATATAGTTCATAGGATGAGGCAGTAATGAATTTTTTTTTGTTTCAGAACCAAACGTGTTCTACCTGGGCCGAGTACCGTGCGTTTTGCTGCCAAAAAAGTAGTGGAAGATTATGCAGGTATACATCTGGATTTATATTTCATTAAAGGAGATAATATTATATGTTTTGCTTGCGAACTTTGGTTAATGTGATGAATATGTTTATTTCAGAACCAAACGTGTTCCCTGGGCTGAGCAGCGTACGGTGTGTGAATTGCACTCTGTTATTACATTGTCTTCAGACCTCTGCAGCCATACTCGGTCAACCATCGCCTTAGCCGCAGTAAGACGCATAGATTCATACATCCATCACTCTTGAACATATTGACCCCCAGATTCCTAACCACCCCTCTGTACATTTTTCCTTCTCAAAACTTCCTCCCTTTCCTTTTCCTAAAAAGACTCCACACCGCATCCCTAAAGATGACATAGGCCCCGAGAGAATTTTTTCCTCAAGGCCTCCCATGTGGGCTAAAAATCTATCCAAACACTTCCTTTTTTATTATTATTACTCATATTTTCATTAATTATGATTAAGTTCCTTCTAAATGTTCTTGCACATGATTGTATTTCCGTTTTTTTGTGTTATTCTGTGTAAAGCAATAAAATACTACATGCAATTATGAGTTTTTCATTTTATTTTTAAAATAATTTTTAGGCTAATGATTTGGGTAGGTACTGATATTGTCCAAGGTAGTATCTTTTTTTTTTTTTTTTGTTTTACTTTCCTCTATCTTTGTCGATGGTCCGTGACGTCATAATCGCGGAATGAGCATTATTTATGGTCAAATAGTGTTGACACCCGTTCCATACAAAAAGCCCGAAGATATCGATCTAGGTATTAGTTCATTTATGTAGATTGCCAAAATGGCAGAGGGACAGGAAAGCTCGAAAAAAATAACTATCACAGTTAAAACACTGAAAGAAAAACAAACTTTCCAAATTGAGGAAGATGCCGACATCAAACGTGTATGTATTAAAATCATAAATCGTTTCCTCACGGCGTATATTCATAGATTTTCATCAGACGCCATGCATGACGACACTTGGCAGTGACTAGAGGCTAGGTTTAATCGTTATCTATTTTAATTACTTATATTTGTTTAAACATTTCAGCTCAAGGAAGTGGTGTTGGAGAAATTCTCCGCCGAGCCTGATCAGCTCTGTTTGATATTCGCCGGTAAAATATTGAAAGATAATGAAACCCTCAGGACTCAAAACATCAAAGATGGATCTACAGTTCATCTTGTTATCAAAACTCCTCCAAGGCCGGAGCCGGATAGCGGCCCTCGGCGACCACCAGGTATTTACTAAAGTGTCTCACTTTCATATTGGCTTGAAATTACCCTTACTTTTGAATATTGTTCCACCAAACTCAATTTCAAAGAATGTTTTCCTTACATGTCAGAAGGAATTTTCTAGAACGATTTCATAACATTTAGATTTGTTGATGTTATCTCTAAATTTGGTAAATTTTCGTAAGTGGTGTCCACGCGTATTATTAATAATTTTTAGAAAAAAACTTTAGATTCGCCTTAATTACTATAAAAGGAAACTTTTTCCATTCCGGGAGGCGGAAAATTATGCATTTTAATTTTCAATTGCGTAAAACCAAAATTCACTTCGCGAAACGATCGCCGACTGTCAGCGGCCATTAGGTAAGTCACTGTTATGTTGGTATCCCTGATGCATTAACAAGAGCTAAATACGACCGTAGCCATCTTCGTGGGATAAATGAGAGTCGCGTAATTATGAGAAAACACGACAGAATTAATAATAAAATGTAAACTAACCTCTAATCAGAATCACTTCAGCGTCTAGCTGAGGCACTCGAATCATGTTGGATTTCATCGTCATTATAATTGAAGAATAGAAATAATAAACAAAAAATAGAAGATTTCAGCAATTTTGAAAAATGAATGGAGTCAGTCTTTGTTTTTGAGCACCGATCTTTTCCACAGGAATTCGCAGAGATATCCCTCATAATGGTATTCGTCGTCATTATAATTAAAGAATAGAAATAATAATAATAATAACAGAAAATAATGTTTTTTACATTGAAAAAAATTTTTTTACATTGAAAATTAATTTTTTAAGTAAAAAAAAAAAACGCGGCGTTTTTTTTTTTTACTTAAAAAATTAATTTTCAATGTAAAAAAATTTTTTTCAATGTAAAATTATTTTTTTATAGCTAAATATCATGGTAAATGTGCATTTAGTCCACCTCACGGACAATACGGAACTTTGAGGTTAAACTACGAAAGCTGCATGTCATCATAATTTTAAAAAACATCCCAGGTTTTGAATGGTTTGTTTGGCAAAGCAGGGTTTGTCTAGCGGGTTTGTGTAATTATGATTGATTGTCTGTGAAATAAAAACGGTAAATATAAAATGGCTTTACCGCGTAAGCGAATCAAATTAAAATGTTAAATGCATATTTTTGCATGTATTTTTGCCTCCCGCGACATAAATACTCACTTTTCGTGATAATAAAGCTAAATCTAACTGTTTGAATAAAAATATTATTAATTCTGTTTTTCATAATTACGCGCGTCTTCGTATGTCCCACGAAGATGGCTACGGTCGTATTTAGCTCTTGTTAATGCATCAGGGATACCAACATAACAGTGACTTACCTAATGGCCGCTGACAGTCGGCGATCGTTTCGCGAAGTGAATTTTGGTTTTACCCAATTGAAAATTAAAATGCATAATTTTCCACCTCCCGGAATGGAAAAAGTTTCCTTTTATAGTAATTAAGGCGAATCTAAAGTTTTTTTCCAAAAATTATTAATAATACGCGTGGACACCACTTACGAAAATTTACCAATAGTAATTAAGGCGAATCTAAAGTTTTTTTCTAAAAATTATTAATAATACGCGTGGACACCACTTACGAAAATTTACCCTAAATTTAAATCTTCAATGAACATTTTTATTACTTTCTAGAATATTGTAAAATTTTGTGGAAAACTAATTTGTGCAATTTTGTTAAAAACTAATTTGTGCAAATTATTTATGATTATAATCAACTTTCGATAAATACGCTTAGAGTCCACCTCACGGATAATATGGAACGTTCGTGTTGTCAAAGTTTGACGCACGGGTAATACGGAATATTCCTTTTTTCAAATATGACATTTGTCGGAAGTACCAATCTTATAAAAGAAATTCTCTCAAAATAAAAACAAAAAAGTACCTACTTAGAATTATTGGGTTGAGCTTCAAACTACGAAAGCTGCATTTCATCATAATTTAGATATACATCCCAGGTTTTGAATGGTTTATTTGGCAAAGCAGGGTTTGTCTAGCAGGTATGTGTAATTATTCTAATACATTTCTTTCCATGTAAGAACATGTTTTATATGGCAATAATATTTTTTCTATGATTGGCAGCTTTGATTGATTGTCTATGAAATGCTAAATAAAAATGATAAATACATAAATATACCAAACCACCCACTAGATCGATAACTTCGGACTTTAGTACGTAAAAAATTTGGTCACTATTTCACCATCAAAATGCAATAATTTTTCGACTTCTTTTTTTACTTATCACTTGTGACGTCACGCACAATAGACGAAGATAGAGTAAGCAACAACAGAACAATGCGCGACCATAGACGGTATAATTTTCTTTCGGGCCTACCCAATACCATCCAAATCATTAGCCTAAAATATTATTTTAAAAATAAAACTCGTAATTACATGATAAGAATTTTATTATAAACATGTAGAAAAAGGAAATACAAGAATACATAATAAAGATATGATTATGCGTCCCTACAAAACTACTGAATTTAAAATATTTTCATCTTTTAACAGAAAAATTTAAAACTCAGAATTACATGTACATATTTTAAACAAGAATACAATATAAGCAGGTTATATTTCTGTAGCAAATTGTCACATGAAGACGTTGTTTTAAAGATAAATTTCTCTTTTGAACGTACCTATTATAAATTTATCATATTTCCAAGATCCACGGAGACATTAGTTTGCATAAGATGTTTGATTCTTCATAAGGGGCTCAAAAAACATTATATTTGTTTATTTGGCATTTAAAGTAGCTCAGCTCACCATATTTTCCCTGAAATCATAAAAAATAGGATAAGGTATGTTTTCTAAAAACTACATTGGTTCAGTTATGGAAATTTGTAAAATAATGCAATTTTTATTGTATTTGTATTTGTGTATGTGTATTATAGTACATACCTATGTATGTATGTAGTTACATTTCCTCCCATGTCTTTTAACTTTTAATTTATGATAACTCTCATATTAAACCAAGTTCTAGGATACCTACTTACTTATATAAAGAAGCCTACTCAAATACATTAAATTTGACTGACGTTTTTGTAAAATGAAAGTTATAAAAATAATAATTACCTCTGCATCATGCACCATGACCGATAGTATTTCCCTTAACCTCATGTAACCATCTTCAGAAATAGAAGCGAATGTATTGAAGTGTGGATAAAGAATATTATATTGTAAACAAGTAAAGTTTTGTCGGTTCAGATTCCACTGAAAAATATGAATAAATTTATTAATATACTGATAAAAATATAAAAAATGTTGAAAATAAGAACAGAAAATGCAATATAGAAAACATATTTACCTTTTTAAGATGTAATCGTGATGTTGGATAACGTCAATTATTAAATCCCAGGTGAAACATAAATATGTTCTGAAAACGGAAACATGTACATCAGTTTAAAATACAATTAAACAATACATTTCAAAAAATACTTTAGGAACACTGAAATAACAACCAAAGGAAGACTCCCACCTGTAATTTTGTTCCAATTGCGGCTCCTGTTCTCCCATTTTTCATTCGATCGTGAATTCCCAAAATTCATAATCGTTACTTATTGCGTCAGAAATGTAAATGTCAATTGTCAATCAAACGTAAATAAAGCAGAAAAATGCAACAAAAATAAAAGATTCCTATTGGTTGATTTAGTAGCCGGTGACCATAAACAAATCGAAGTGGACTTATGAAGTCACCCAAAGATTCTGACCACGTTTTGGCTCGGAGTTATACCCGCCTGGATAAATATAAAATAGCATTACCGCGTAAGTGAATTAATTTTAACAAAATTAAAATGTTAAATGCATATTTTTTGCATGTGTTTTTTACTTCCCCGACATAAATACTCCCTTTTCGTAATAATAAAGCTAAATCTAAGTGTTTGAATAAAAAAAATCCGTATTTAATGAGTAAGCGGTTAAATACATAAAACTTTCTTCTCACCGATTTTTGATCACAAGTTTTTTTTTTCTAAATTCTGGGAATGGGCGCTTTTATAATTCCTTTGGCTAAGGCAAGGCGACGACAACAACGGTTTTTGACTGGCCAGTGGTTGAGTGGGCATCGTGTTTGGGTCCACCCAGGAGTTACATGTTCGATTCGTCAGCTGGCTAAGTCCTCCATAAGGACTCAAGCTTCATTTTCGGCTTACTGTGGTGGTAGTAGGACATTTTCAAATGTTGTCGTGTTATTCGTAACCCGGGAATGTTTGTCCTTTTAAAAAGTTTAACTTCTTTAATACGTATGAGGGATATGTACGATAGTGATTACCTTTTTCCTTTGGCGGAAGCAAACAAACACACAGTTCTCATTTTCAACTACCTACTATTATTTAGTGTGTCGGAAAGAGTTATAACTAGTAGGCGGCTGGCGGAGGCAAAGTGTATGGCGAGCTATATGCTGAAATAGGCCAAAACCAAATGATCTTTTATAGCTAAGTCTGTTGGCCCCATAAAACAAATTTCACCGGTTAAATATCTATAATTTAATTGTTTTGCCTTTAATAATGAGCGGCTCTGGAATCTTCGTTTTGCCTCCATCAGCCGCCTACTAGTTATAAGGGGTCGTCCATTAATCACGTGAGGCTCGAAAGGGGGGGGGGGGGGGTAAAATGAGAAATCACGTGTATTTATTTTTCATTGAACGCACGATTTCTAAAGGTGAACGTCCTATACTTTGTACTAAAAAAAAAACGTGATTTGGGGTGGGGTTAGTCTAAAACCTCACCACATATCATCAGCGGGAGGGAGGGGGTTAAAAAGTTCGTAAAAAACATCACGTGAAAATTTACATGTTTTATAACATATTTTTAATTTGCGTGTAACAATTTTTTTGTGATCTCCGGTAAATTTGTTTTACTTCTGTGTTTATTTTTTGGTAAACTTACGAAATTGCTGGACACGCTTAATACAAATATTGGTAAAGTTCTCAAAGTTCGCTTCACTTGGCCGTGTTCCATTTGTTTTCTAGATTTCATAAACAATCAAATTCAAATATGACAATTGCGGGAAGTACCTACCATATGAAATAAGTTACATAAAATATATATTTATATACATATTTGTATATATATTTTAACTTGCCTACCTATTTATTAATTCAGCTTATGAATATAATATTTTCAAATAATAATTAGTAAAATTAAATATGTTCTTATAACATAACTTAATCTAGCCTAACCTAACCTAAGCTAACTAACCTAACCAAAAAACCTGTTTTACATTTAATTTATTTTGGTTGTTTTTTGGGTTTTATGTTCATTATTTAAAACGTAAATACAAAAAATGGTTTTAGGTGTCTCCCACTCTTTACCAACAGTATGAAAAATATGCGTTTAAGCGAACAATGTTTTGTGAAGGTGTCTAAATAGAGATTAGGATTGGTCAGAAAGTTTCTCACATTTATGGATTGTATTAGGTTTTGATACATTGATATAATTTTTTCACTCAATAAGTTGCCTTTGAATCTGCGCCAATAATACTTTTGTCTACGGCTCAGTAACTTTGCATAAGGGTTTCGGGTTGCCAGTGTAAAATATGTCCCTGAAAGTAGGCTTTGTTTTGAACAATGAATTATATGAAGATTAAATTTAGAGTTTTAAAATAATTATTGTAATTAGTAGGCGGCTGGCGGAGGCAAAAAGAAAATTCCAGAGCCACTCATTATTAAAGGCAAAACAATTAAATTATAGTTATTTAACCCGTCAAATTTGTTTTATGGGGCCAACAGACTTGGCTATAAAAGATCATTTGGTTTTGGCCTATTTTAGCATATCGCTCGCCATGCATTCACAATGTTTTTGCCTCGCCAGCCGCCTAATAATTATAATCAAAATATTAAAATAGAGTACACAATCAAAATCGTAAACCCTTTTCCTGCATAATTGAGATTTGGCAACTCAAGCTTTCCTTGTATCGCTTCAAATCATAAAATGATTTGGGCGACAAGTTTGGGGGTACTGTTGATATATCTACTGATGCCATTTATAGAATTAAGCGTAAACAAAACCAGCACCTTTCTGAATCCTACAGATTGTTGTAGCGTATTATTTTGTACTTTTAGTGATTTGTGTTGTAATACTGTTTTGGTTTCTATTTTATTTTACGTTTCTGTTCTACGTATTTGTTTTAAAAATGTTGTTTAACATAATATCAGCTTTATATTAGATACTGTATGTAAAAAAATTGTTGTATAATTTTTGATAGGTCATTATATTCTGTTTTTACTAACAATATAAAAGCTCTGCTGGTCATAAAACAAAAACAATTCGGTTTGAACAAACCCAATTTAAAATATTTTTGAAAAAAACACGGCCGCCTGCAATCCTTGCATCTTATCAAGTGGCTGAATATAGATTTGTGATTTTTTATTATTTACTTCTATATTATTACCTCCATGTTTGTAATGATTCGATTGTTTTCCGCAGCCGATGTTGGAGCCACACCGTTTGGGCTGAATTCCCTGGGAGGGCTAGCGGGACTGGAGAGTATGGGACTGGGCCAGGGATCCTTCATGGACATCCAGGTAAGCACTAGTCATCTTCATTTAGTTTATTATAATAAACTAAGGCCGGCTACAGACGCTCAGTTAAACCCACGGAAGAAAGAAGGATGTTATATGAGCATTTCCTACGAGACTTTCGTCGCTAACTTTGGTGGTGCAAAGGAGGAATTTCAAATTGACACTCCCGTCCATCGCGGAACACTTGCCAAGTGTTAGTCAAATTAGCAATAGATGGTGCTAATTAAAATGTAAAAATAATTTTAACTTTGAAAAAATCTAATTGTGAAGTATAACAAATGAAATAAACAAATATTACAATAAGTGCAAACAATAATTATTTTTATAAATAAATAAATACACCAATCTTTTGGTTCAGTTAACAAGTCTACATGTGAATAAATGTTCCTTTTTAGCAATTATATTGTTTTTAGTCGCCAATATCAAATTGAGCACCTCTAACACATTCTCGATCATCATTCACAACTGCGCGGATTTCAGGTTCGCCTGAACATGTGGATGCACCAGGTAAATCCGGGGTACATGCGCAGGTGACCTGCGCAGACACACCGGACAAGTTTAACCGAGTGTCTGGAGCCGGTATATCAGTTGCTTTTTAAGTTCGGCTTAAGAGATTTTTATGCTAGTCAATTTGCTATCTGGTAAGAATCAAGATAACGCAAACCGATTCATAAAATTTCTGAATATACTGAATATCCAGCCATAAATTACGTAAAATACCAAATATCTCGTCTATGTTCACAAATTACACAATTTTCATTTAATTAAACTTTGTTCGCTGTAGTAATCTGAATAAAATAATTTTGTAGTATGTTTGCCACAAATTCCAGTGGTAAATAATCTCAGTATCGCCCTGAGAAAAAAACACCCTTCAGAAACGAAATGTTGCTTGAAATGGGTTTAGTGACCAGATTTTAATAATCTGTTACTTCTTGATCTTTCTCTTTCCCATCTCCTTTCCCTTCACACTTCCTTTTGTCTCACTACATGCCCTAATTGGGCATACCTTGGTATGCCCAATTAGGGCATCCACTGGCTCGAAAAGTTAAGAGTAGTTGGGATTCTTGCGCGGTATTTATATTTAAAAAAGCTGCGTTTAGTGACCAGATTTAAATAGCCTGTTACTTCCCGACCCTCCTCTATCCCTTTTACTTTCCCTCCTAACTTACTTGACCCTCACAACATACCCCATTTGGGGAAGCCGTGATCCCAGAGCTTCCGGAAAGTTGGAAATCTTTAGCTTTATTGACATGTGTACTATCAGGATTAATTGTTACTGTTCTGCAATTAATTAATGAATCCAATTGTTTGATTGCAGGCCCGCATGCAGTCAGAATTACTATCTAACCCGGACATGTTGAGGCAGGTGCTAGATAATCCACTGGTGCAGCAGATGATGAATGACCCGGAGAACATGCGCACCCTCATCACATCCCACCCTCAGATGCAGGATCTCATTTCTGTATGTTCTTGTCATCATTGAAAATCTTGTCTACTAGAAACAATGGGAGATACAGCGTGGAATAGTGCTGACTGTTACCGAGTGATGACCATATTGCTGGACTATCAAAGCGGTGGAGTTAGCGTTTAGTGTGTAGGTAGAAACAGAGGTGGGGCGCCTGATTCTGGCGACACATTTATGTGCACAGTTTCATACTACTAATAACACGGATGTGTGCCTAGCATGGCGGTCGAAAAATCCTCAAATTATGTAATCATCAAAGCAATGAAAAAAGAAAAAATATATTATCGATCACGGCCCATCTACCTTGTTTCTAGATAAGAAGAACCCTGTTAATTCGAAATCCAATACATAATTCGAAAAAACATGAAATTCGAAATTTTCACCATAAAACAGTCCCCAGGATAAAATTTGTATTCCTAATTCGAAGTTTATTTTAGTCCGTTTGAAAATTTGTCTGTAGTTAGAAAAAATTCAATTTGTATAAAAATATCCTAACTCGAATTATTATTTTGTAATTCTGAATCCGACATCCCGGCTGCACCGGCTAAGCGTGTGAGAGTGAATACATTGTATTTTTACGAATTAACTTTGATTATTTGAATTTAAAATTTACACAGAAATATTTAGGATGGTTATTTCACAGAATTTTGACAATTAATTAATTTTAATTAAGTTATTAATTTTAATAATTAATTAAGTTAATATTCAAGTTTAGTGAAAGTCCTATTCAAGTTCTGTTACTATCTTAGTACTGTGAAAAACCCTGACAATGATGAAATATTAACAAAACTTGATTTTTTTACTTTGAAATTCAATGAATCGTTCAAATTCGTGAAACAGCCCTTTCTCGGTATATTTACGAATTTGCTCAGAACATCTGATTTGAAGAACCGGCTGAGACTGCGAATGCGAAAATTGGATTTGCATGAGAATAAGTCTAGCAAACTTAGTTCGCTTGTGCGTTCTGGCATGTTAAATAAAACTCTTGATTAATTTTTATTTAAATGGCGTTTCGGATTTTAATCATTCTGAATCCTTTCGGTTTACAATCGCTTATCTGTGACCCAAGCATGATAGTACCCACATAATTCTTAGGACTGCTTAGAATTTTGCTTCAACTATATTTTATTGTCAATGTACGTCCTCCATATCACTATTTCATTTCACAGGAATTTAATATGTAGAATGTTAGCATAATGACGAATGCACAGTTTTTATCACAATGACAATTGTCTAAATCGGAATTGGTGATTGTACACAATGACTGTGTTACAAAAATATGATTAAATAATGATTAGTAGGAGACTGGCGGTGGCAAAACGAAGATTGCTGAGCCGCTCATTATTAAAAGCAAAACAATTAAATTATAGTGATTTAACAGGTCAAATTTGTTTTATGGGGCCAACAGACTTAGCTATAAAAGATTAAAGATTATTTGGTTTTGGCATATTTCAGCATATCGCTCACCATGCATTTTGCCTCCGCCAGCCGCCTGTTAATAATGATGCATTGCATCTTACAAATTATAATTCGTGAAAAATATTGCTGTCTTAGCTTTCTAAGTTACATTTAACATTGTTATTTTAACATTGTTATTTTATTTAATTTTTATTATTTAGTTATTCCCATCAATGTAATATATCATTGATGAAGAAGATAGCAATATAAATCTGAACGAAAATATGAAAGACAACAAGACAAAAAAATATAAAAAGATAATGGTCGCAACTGGGACTCAAACCCAGAACCTCTCGTCTAACCGGGGCATGCTCGTTTATCAATTTCCCCTTACGTATATATGTTATGCGTAGATATATTTATCCGAGACGCTATCTAGGTGACAAACCAATTCTTAGAATAATTGTTTCCAATAAAAAGGATTGTTACCTATAATATTGAGAAATTTTTTTTTTGTTGAAAATAATATTTATTATAAGCAACAATTATTAGCCTGAAACACTCATCTACATTGAAAAAATCTCCCGAGAAAAGATATATGCCGCCGACGGGACTCGAACCCATTTAGTTTTGCTGTGGTAATTCTAATGAAGATGTTTTTGTCCCCAGCGTAACCCAGAAATAAATCGTATGCTAAACAATCCAGAACTGCTAAGACAGACGATGGAGCTTGCTAGGAATCCTGCCATGCTGCAGGAGCTGATGCGTTCGCATGATCGTGCCATGTCCAACCTTGAGAGTATACCAGGTATATTTTATTTTAATTTATCTATTACCAGCCGTTGGCCGGGCTTTAAGCGGAGTTTTTTGAAATCGGAGATAGACAGTAATTTCTCTTATTATGAACGTCAAGTGTGTAAAATTTCATCATGAATGATGTGGAACTAGTTAAAGAATATGTTTATTTAGGTGTTATTATTGATTGCTTTTTCAAGTGGGATATACAAATAAACAAAGTTTGTGCACGACTAAGATCAATTGTAAGCAGATTGTATAAACAAAAATTTTTTGTTCCTATCTGCACACTTCGAATAATTTATTTATCTCTAGCTGAATCTGTTATAAGGTATGGAATAACAACTTGGGGATTTTCCTGTTAAACAAATATAGACCATGTTCAATCAGTGCAAAATTCATTGGTTATATTATTAGCTGAAAAAAATGTATACAAAGAAAGGCATAATATTCCATACTTTTATCAGAGCCTCAAAGTTCTTTCAGTGAGAGCAATTCTGTGGTACAAAATTATATTTCAGCACATAAATAATCCTTTATAAATTAACAGGCTGGAACACAACCATAATACTCGTTTTAACTTTAATGAAGGGCTAATTGTACCTAAGCATACAAATAAATATGGACAAAGAACGTTAAATTACATGATTCCGAGTTGTTTAAATATGTTACCTGCTGAAATTAAAAACTGTGCCCAAAACAAACAATTGATGAATTTACTGAAGATTTGGCTTATGGAAAGAATTAATTTGTATTAGCTTACAATGACATTATTCTAAAGACTTTAAAAATGTTATTTGTGTTTTCAAAAATTTATTTTTGTCTATATTTCTGTAAAAAACTAAATTTTATTTTATATAATTGTAAAAATGTAACTATTAAATCACTATTATAAGATCTTTAACGTAAAGAACCCGTTAGACAAACTGCTAAAAAGTAGTTTATCGGGACTTTTTTTCTTGTATTTGTAAAGTGTATTAAATAAATAAATAAAAAAATCCAAATTCTGCTAAGGAGTGGGAGATGTAGTTAGTGGAGGTTTTTCTTAATCTCATGTAGACAGTGACCTTCCTCTCTTCTTGAAGGTTCATGTGTGCTAAATTTTATTTATAAAAAAAAAAATCACACAACAAAATTTTAAATTCCAATTTCCACTGTAAATTTGATCCCCCGGTAATTAGAAAAAAACGCATAATTCTAAATTTCTGCCAACAAAAGTCCCTGGAGAAAAAATTCGAATAAGAAAATAAATTATTTAATTTTGTATGTGCCCGTGGCAGCAAAAAAACTGTAAAATTTAAATTTACGCAGTTTTATTTCGTAAATCTCAATCTGACGTGCCACCCGAGATCGTAAACGATTGCAAAATTTCAAATTACTCGGAAATATATATTTTATTTAAAGGCCCTGCCCCAATTGCAATCATCAAGGCAAAATTTCTGTTTATGCGGAATATTTTCTTAGAATTCTGAATTAAAAAAAAAATTCCTAACCTTCCATCTTCTCAGCTTTTCCTCCCACTTTCTTCAATCTCACAACGTAGTGAAATTTTTATAAAATATAATTAGGTTTTCATCGGTTTTTTTTTTCCAGTTTTGCTCACTAAAGTCCCCCAGGTCAATTTTTTTATTGCTTTACAAAAGCATGGTTTGTAAGCTTTTGTTTTTTTCTCCTATTTTAAACTAGAGAATTTTTTGTAAGCTAATTATGTACATAGTTAACCTTGGATTGGAAGGTTGCAGTTTGAAGAACCTTACAAGAATAAAATGGTGTTTTCAGGTGGATATAATGCTCTGCAAAGGATGTACAGGGATATTCAAGAACCTATGCTAGCCGCTGCCAGCAGCTTTGCTGGAAACCCATTTTCAGGATTAGTTGACAATTCAGGTAAGTCATTAAATTAAACTGGATTGGAAGTGCATAAATTGTGGAATTTAACTTTTCTATCAGGATCAAGATAAGGCTATACTTAGATTTTATTTCAATGGGTATTTTTAGTTTTGAAATTATGTTGAAATGTTTGGTATCATTCACTTTCAAACACAATTAGTTCTGTGGGGGTACTTCTCAATAACAATACGTCCTTTATAACTAACTGGTTTATTATTAGTTTACGGATTTACAATAATTATGCTACCAGTCACACGACCTCTCTATACTAGCAGCTAATTGAATCTGATAGGTAGGCTGGCCAGGACCACTCTCAGCGACCACCGCCTACTCGGGCACCCCTGTCGGCAATCGATAGAAACACTTTCCCTGCTGGCATCTGTCGGCATCACTTAGAAGCTCTTTCAATACATTACAGTTGTTTTATTTTATTAGTCTATTTTCGGCTGTAATATTTTATCTGTTTCTAGTCTCTGTGTGTCCCTCATTACATATTTTAAAAATACGATCAACATGTTGGATAAACAATTCTCAAGTAAGCAAACACGGTGAAAAGATGTGGCCCTTTCAAGTCGAGGGTCGCGAATGCCTTTGTTTTTGCTATAGTAGTCAGTTTTCCACCAGTAAGTTGTGAGATGTTTTTACGCATGGTCAGAAAAGGCTACAGTTATAATAATTAATACTAAACCTTCACTCTTGTGTCCTTTCAGACGGCACCAACCCGCAGCAAGGTAGTGAGAACCGTGAGCCCCTGCCCAATCCGTGGGGCCCGCGGGGCGCTGCCACAGGAGCCGCGGCTCCCGGAGCCCCGCCCGGCGCCCCCCACGGCCTGCTTAACACGCCGGGCATGCAATCCCTGCTGCAGCAGATGTCAGAGAACCCTCGTCTCATGCAGTCCATGATGAGCGCGCCCTACACGCAGTCAGTGCTGCAGGCTTTCCAGGCAGATCCCAACATGGCCTCTCAGATTATTAACCAGGTGAGCTTAACTATATATTCGTATTACCGGGGGCTGCATCCGTAGTCCCATGGGCCTTGGGTAGTTGGAAGCAGTTAGTTGGACTAAATTTTCGTTTTGGTGGGTAGATACTTACGGCCTTACTAAAAAACCCCGTGAAAATTTTATTCAATTGACAAACGGCCGCGGATGTGAAAACATTACTAATTAAAAAATTGTTCTTGGAAAAAAATACACACCGTTTTTACACAGCCTGGGTGGGTAGTTTATCTCTGTTTTAGTAATGATGTTTGAACGAAATTTGGAATTTTCCAAAGTATTTTGAATGTTCTACATATTTCTTATTTTTGAAGGTGTCGTAAAAACAAATACCATTTATAAAAACTAGATAAAATTACCTTTTAGATTTTTGTATCTGAAATACACTTTAGTTTTAAAAAACTGCCATATTTTAAGATTTAAACACGGAAAAAAATGTTAAATAATTTCTTACCAAAACATTTTTGGTGAAAGTGTACAGAAATTTAAAAAAAATCAAAATTTAAAAAATACAAACCTTTTATATAATGAATTTGGAATGCAACTGTCACCTCACTTTTTCCTCGTGCATACAATAAAAAAATAATAAAAAATTTCAAATTTTATTTATTGCCAAAACAATAACTTAAAAATATCTCTGACATTTCAACACATTTCTTGCACCACTAGAGATGTTAATTTCTTTGATAAGTTTACCACCACATATAGTAGATATTAATATTTAAAAAAAAACACCACTTTTAAGACATTTTCATAAAATAAAGATTTCAAAATGTAAATTTAAACTTTTATGTAACCCAAAACAATATTTTGACATTTCAACTTTAAGAGTATCTTACCAACTAATCATTATTCTGATTCCTGCGCCAGCGCTCTCATATCAGAGCTTGTTAGCGGACGTTTTTGGAATTAGATTACGTTCCGCTGTAAACCGGGTTTTGTGTATCGCGCGGAGCTAGGGCGGCTACAGGGCTACGGTATGCTTATATTCTCGCTTCCAGAATTTTAATTAGTAGTAGTTATTTGTAATTTGTATATCGAAGTGCATAAACATAAATAAATACAAGTAAAATGCGTAAACACAGTAGTTATTAAATAGATACCTACATGAATAAACAATGTGTTATATTCTTTTTAATATTTTCGTTTTTTGTTTTTTAATTTTATTTTACGGCCATTAGAGCGAAAGATATCTCAGTATCGCCCTGGTGTAAGACCACCATTAAGATTTGAAACGTTGCTTGAAATGTCTTAAGCCGTGTTTGGTGACCAGATCTGAATAGCCGGGTACTTCCCCACCTTCCTCTTCCCTATATTTTTACCCTCCCCACTACCTTCAGTCTTACAACATACCCCAATTGGGGATGCCATAGTCCCACTGGCTCCAGACGGGAGCAGTTGGGACTCTTGTGCGGTATATTTATGAAAAAAGTGTAATATTCAGTTGGATTGTAAAAAATGTCTCTTTTTGAATTATTTATTCGTATGCACAATTTTTTATTTTATATTTATCTGAATACCGCAGAGACCCAAATGCTCCTACTGGAGCCAGTGAGACTATGGGGTATATTGCAAGGCTGAAGGTGGTGGGGGAAGAGGAAGGCGAGGAATTACCTGGCTATTCGATACTGAAAGTATCTTTTACTCTAAAACGTGACGCAAATATATTATTTTTAAATTAAATAATTGTGAAATAACCCAAATTAGTCTAATAAAATTTATTTGCCTATGCCGGGATTCGATCCCACGACCTTCGGATTACGAGTCAAGAGCCTTACCCCTTGACCACGCCGGCCGTCAATAGGTAGTATCAGTAATTTGGAAGGTACATCCACCAACTAAAAGGCCGGATCGGGAGAGACCGTTTTTTTTACACTCGCTCGACACACTGCTTATCTCTTCTTTGGGAATGCTGTGTGGAGGGTCATTTTAGGGAAAGGAAGAAGAGGAAATTCGGAGAAGGAAAGGGGTATTAGGGGTGGGTAGAAATCTGGGGGTCAGCGTGTCCAGGAGTGCGGATGTATGAATCCATCCCTCCCACTGCGGTGCAAGGCGATGTTCCGAGAGAGTAAGGCTGGAGAAGTCAAAGGGACTCCCTTAACTTTTCCAGATCCGACCTGCCATGCAGCTGGTGGGCATACGCATCCGCCGCCAAGACCTAAACAAACCTCACCCCCTTGAACCTAGGCACCCCTGCTAGTCACCAAATGTTACGAACCACTTGGGATGACCTATGGCAGACGTGTTGGTTATCTAATAATTGGTTCCCGGGACGGTGGTACCCATACCCGATTCTCGTGTTTATTATTTTTCCATCAAAATTATTTATGATTTGTCAATAATGTCTTAGTAAAATAAGTATGTAATAAAATCTGAAATATATTAGTTTGTAAGTGTGCAAATAAATAATCAAATGGACCAATTTTCGTCAAGAAACACATATGGCTCAAAATCACCAAGGTGCAGAATTGGCTTCGCTAGCAATTTAATGTCTTAAAACTTGAATTTATTGAGAAAATAAAATTAATAAAATACTACAATTAACTGTTTTTGAGTGTTCATCAAGCAATACAATTTATAAATTAAGTAAATTTTAAAATATATCAATATACATGCATAGAAAGTCATTTCGGGAACGCGTCCTAATGTACGATCTTCAACAACAAGTTCAAAATATTAATGAAAAATTTGAACTATTTAACACCAGTCATTACTTAATACACCGTATTATTTTTTTTTAATTCTAGTTTTTGGAAAGGATACTAAAAGTATATTTATTTTTAATTATAAAAATGCAAAAATAGTTTGTCCGATAGCGTACAAATCATTTCAGTGAACGCATCTATAATCGAACAAAAATAATTTTATGTGAACGCAGCCATAAGGTGTCAAACGTCAGTAGAGGAAGAAAACACTAACAAAGCCGGCTGTCAGTGTATTTATTGTCAAATAAATTATACCTAAGTGATAAGTACCTTTCAATTCATTTTTCGTAGAGCGTACATCAATAGACCGTCATTTCGGGAACGTGTTTATTACTTGTATTATTGATGAAATTCTTTATTACGATACGAAATAACAAAGTAACATCAAATATTTTACTATTGACAAAGTCAGGCCGCATTTAAGATGGCCACCGTACAATCAAAACGCGCGCTGATTTGAAATCGTCATTCCGTGAACGGTCATTTCGGAAACGTTCCCGTACATGATGGCACGTTCCCGAAATGACAGTTGCGTTCTCGGAATGATGATTATTGTTTCCAAGGGCGATTCAATTACAATTTTTTATTTATTTATTTTACTATTTCGTTGTTTTTTATTAACAGCATTATGGAGACTCCTGGTAAAGACAAAAAACTCCAAAAATGCTTTAAAAGGATAGGGCAGCTTATTTGCGCCAAAGAGAAAAGGCAAATGCTAGAAAAATAATGTTTTTGGATAAAATGACTGAAAAACAGAAAGAAACTAAAAAGGTTAAGGACAGGAAATATTATAAAAAGAAAAGGGCAGAAAGTAAATTGATGAAAATTGCTGATATGACCGAACGAGAGAAGAGAAAGCCGAGAAAAGATTGGAAAAATGCATCAAAAAAATACAGAGAAAAGAAAAAAAGGTTTAGCAAATATAATAAGTAATAGGCCGCCACAATAAGATGACGATTTAGCCGCAGTACCTCCGGAGAGAAGACAAGTAGGTAGAAAAACCATACCACAACCATAAGGCGACAATATGCAATATATAACTATTTGAAAATTAAGAAAAGAGTAAGCATTTGTAAGTCTGCATACAACTCATCTTCCTCAGATGATGAAGATTTAATGGCAATATCTCTCCGTCAGCAGATTAAAGAAAAGCAGATTGACGTTGAAGCAAGTACATTTTATGGCAAAGAAAATATATATCCAAATCTCGTATCCCCTGGGACATTCTTGATTGTTAAAGTTCCTACTGAAAAGCCAAATATTTGCTTTAGATATGTTGCTACTTGCCAGACATGTGTCGATGACGGTGATGGGGAAATCTTAGTAACCTTTTTGAGATCTGTACGTAACAATATCTGAAAAATCAAACTGGAACCAAAGCATGTGTCATATATTAACTTTGAGCAAATAATCAATATTATCCCGACACCATTGCTGAAAAAGTAACAAAATCGAGAATGATACATTTTTAGATTTTCACGGCCAAAGCATTTTCGTTATTTGTTTTTGGGGTGTTATGCCGTGTTGCGCTACCTCCTTCTTTAGCCATCTGCCGGATCTGCCCTGATGATGGACACTGCAACGCTGTCCAAAACGTCGGCTAAAGAAGGAGGTAGCGCAACACAGCATAACACCCCAAAAACAAATAACGAAAAAAAATATCGAGAATATTATTATATTGAAAATGATATTGATGTTTTCGAAAAATAATAGGTTTTGTTTTGTTGTTGGCAATATAAATAAGTAATTTTGTTATTTAAAACTTTGTTTATAATTTTAATATTTCTATACTATACCTTATGATATCAATATTATCATTCCGCCAACATTTTTGTCATTCCGGGAACGGTTAATCATTTCCGGTAACATGAACATTTACAAAATTTCAATAAAATACGCACAATTTGAGCTATTATTAGAAAATTAATAATTTATTAGATTAACAAACTTTCATTCTGTTGGTGTAATGTTAATTCGATTGTAAGAGTTTTGGATATTCTGAAATTTCTTAAATTTTATCCACAATAATTGCAACTTGTTTTATTTTTTGACGTATTTTGCTTATAGAAGATTTTTTCTATGTATTGTTTTAATTATTTTTTATATCATATAGACACATAGTATAACCATGTTATTCAACAAAGCTTAAATTATGTACTTTTTTGATTTTTGTCCATTTTATCAAACTTAGAAAAACGTTCCCGAAATGATAGTTTTCTGCAAAATATCCACTAAAAAACAATATTACAAAAAAAGTACAGAATTCTGTGCGCTGCCCTGTCAAAGTTTATTTATATACAAATATTGCAACAGTATAAACTAAGAGCCATCATTATAATTTGAATTTTTTTTTGTCATAAAACCAATCTTGAAATTTGCAACCTTGGTGATTTTGAGCCATATACGTATATATTTTTAAATAATTTAATTTATCTATTTATTTATGCAAAAATAGTCTATTAACAACAACACGAATAACAAGCGTGCGTAAAGGCACGACCCACCTAGCAATCGATCACCGTTCGCATCGATTACCGTTCGCAGGAAATTTTTCGTAACAATCACCACTTTTCGTAACACATTTACCAGCTTACCCCCCAAGTGTCGAGCGTGCGTAAAGAAGTTTTACTTGAAAATAAATATTTTGGAGCAGTTGGGCTCTTGTGCGGTATTCACATAAGAATAATTTACAATAAAAAAAATTTCAAAATTATAAAAATTTTATCAAAAAAATATTCAATGAACATGAAATTTTGCGTTGGGGCAACCCTATAAATTTTACAAACATGAAATCGTATTTATTTTACTTCGTTATTCGTTTGAAAATGTTACGATGTAGAGCGCCGCGAAGACAACCGCCGGTGGCCGCAGTTGCGGTCTGAATGAGCGCTCTCGATTCGTGTTGTCGTTGATAAGAAAAATTGTGAAACGCGAAGCTGTAAATTAATTAATATTAAATACACCCTAAAATTATTTTTCCATTAAAATTATTTATGATTTGTCAATAATGTCTTAGCAAAATAAGTATGTAAAAAAATCTGAAATATGTTAGTTTGTAAGTGCGCAAATAAATAAACAAACAGACCAATTTTCGTCAAGAAACACATGTACGTATATATTTTTTAATAATTTTATTTAAACTTAAATTAAAATTCTGACACATACGTTTACCAGATAATGTATAGATTTATTTTCATGATTATATGATTTGAAATTGGTGTTGTATAATACATGTACTTTTTTGAAAATATAACAAATCTGCCAACGACCTATGGTATAACCTTATTATACTTAAAATAAACATTTTTTCTCAAAATTTAATCCATACCTTTACTAGATAAAAGAACAATCTTTCAAAATCAATTTATAATTTTTTGTGGAAACGAGTCAATAAGTCTAAACACTGATTTAAAAATGACATATTTCTGGTTTCTCTGGTAATGTCCTCTTAAAGTACTGTTTATTGTGCAATAACTTGATAAAACTGATGTAAAACCACACAAATAACACGGCAAATATATTAATTACATGAATAGAAGAGTGAATTGGTCACTATAATAGAAATCATTCAGTAAAATCTCAATATTTACTAAAAACATTCCCGTCATGCATGAAAACCAACAACTATTTTTTGCGCAGGCAAGAGAGTACAAATTTGCAGGCGCGACGCCATCACCATCTAGCGGCTATGAATGAAAACAAAATTTTGTATGAAAAATTTGAAAAATTGCAGTGTTGCCAAATTTAAAACGTGTTTTAGAGTGAAATTCGTTTTTAGTAATACAGTAAAACCCCTATTTTACGTTTTTTAAGGGACTGAAAAAAAAAACCTAAACGGAGGGAAAATGTAAATGGGGGGTATTGAAGAAAAGAACATTTAAAATTTTGTTTTTTATTTATTTAATCATGTATATTGGTGAATTGAAGAAAAGAACCCTTTAAATTTTATTAATACAATCATGTATATGAAGAGAAAAATGTTATTCCAACAAAAGAAGAAGCAATAAAGTACATCGAGGGTCTTAAAATCTATTTTTCCAGCATTGTTTGCTTTCAAGACGAAACTTTTAAAAGTGTATACATGATTGAAAAAGAATTAGAACAGAAAAAAATGTAACAAACTAATCTACGTGATTTTTTAATTAAAAATAAAATATTCTTTTCTTCAATACTGGGGGTATAGATATTCTAAGTAAATTCGTCGAAATACGATATATTTCCGCATAAATCGAAATTTCGCGGCCGACTCTCTAAATTTAGATCCCTGATTGAAATAAATTTGTAAAAATTCCGCATAATATCCGCGAAAATTTGATTTTCGCGGCTGATTTGTAAAAATATGATAAATTTCCTCGTAAATCGAATTTTTGCAGCCGATTTCCGCCGCAGCCGGCCATTTAAATTCATATATACGAAGTAAATTTGTAAAAATACGACATTCTAGTGTAAACCGATTCAATTTAAAACTAACCAACTTGTTTTATCAACTTTTTCGAGAATGTTCCTTTTCTCGCACTGAACTAAAATTCGGGTTTCACTGTATTTCGTGTTTTAGTGTAAATTTGTTTTATTGATGTTGCTGCAAAAACACAGGTTATCGATCATGCTTTTTTTTTTTAGTAAGGCTGTTACTGTCTAGAGGCAGAGAGGACGGCCCACCAAACGACTCTGTCTTGACACCACACACTTTTTACCTCATTCATATTCATAAATCGACTCATACATACTCTTCTGTTCTGACTCTTGACATGGCCCAACTCATATCTAATTCAAATGGTCGTGCCATGTCTTCCTCGGGTGCCTCCGACTTCTTTTACTATTCACATTTGCATCATATATTCTCTTTACACTCCTTTCTTCGTTCATTGTCTATACGCAAGCAAATGCTTCTAATAGAAGTAAATGTAGTACATATCAATTATTATAAAACAGTCAAAAAAGTGTACAAAAATTTAACACAGTGAAACCTCTATCTATCGTTTTTGAAAGGACCTGTTGAAAAAAACATTGCATGTAGAAAAATGATACATTCATACAAATCGTCGCCTCAGTTCCAATTGTCCAACAGACCATTTTAGTTTTTGTTCAATCTCCACTTTAAACTTAAAAATAAAGAATAAAAAATGATAGTTAATTACTTAACTAAGAATTACTTAAACTAACACCTGCACGGTTATCTACAATTAATAAAATATTCTCATTGAAACAGACCACATGTTTAATAAAAACACAGGCATCACTTTACTACATAAAAACGGAATAGGGATCTGACTAATTTAGAAGCATTAGAGAGAGTTAAGGAAAGCCTAAAACATCAATAGTAAAGTAATCAACCACCAAGTAAACTTAAGTCCAATACTTAGGTTGTTCTCTATTTACAAAGAGCACTCTCTTCCCAATCCACCGTCTACCCCTACCCTTACTTCTCCCGCTGGAGCTCAGCCATTTTTTTTGCAACCCACTCTGAAAGCATAATATATTTATAACATATGTTATTAATATTGTGTTCTCTGCATAAAATAATGACTTCGTAATCACTTAATTCAATAATGATTCCATCTTTATAAATACATATGAACTTATTTATTTTTTCCATGAAAACTGTTGAAAAGTTACTGCATCTTATTTTCTAATTGAAGGAATTAACTAACACGATGTTTCTTTGTACTCCAGAATCCGCTGTTTGCTGGGAATCCACAATTACAGGAAAATATCCGCTCCATGATGCCTCAGTTCTTATCGCAACTCCAGAATCCTGAAATTTCACAAATGATGACCAATCCTCAGGTATTTATTAAATTTGTTATTTTTTTTTTTTACTAAGGTGAAGTCACTTCTGAAGGCCACTAATGTGGCGAACTTCATTAATTACATGATCGTCGACGTGTTTGCCGTATCTTGATACTATAAATTTTTATCTAATTAAACTAATGTTTTATTATTTATGTATTGAACCGATAACTCGTTAATACGGAATATTTTTTATTCAAACAGTTAGATTATAGCTTTATTATCACGAAAAGTGAGTATTTATGTCGGGGGAGACAAAAAAACATTAAAAAAATACATTTAACATTTTAATTTTGTTAAAATTAATTCACTTACGCGGTAATGCCATTTTATATTTATTGTTTTTATTTAACATTTCATAGACAATCAATCAAAGCTGCCAATCATAGAAAAAATATAATTGTCAAACCCTGCTTTGCCAAACAAACCATTCAAAACCTGGGATGTATATCTAAATGATGATGACATGCAGCTTTTGCAGTTTGAACCTCAAACCATTAATATTAGAATTAATTCGAAGTAGGTGCTTTTTTGTTTTTATTTTAACGAAAATTTATTTTATAAGATTGGTACTTCCGAAAAATGTCATATTTGATTATCTATTAGTTAAAAAAAGGAATATTCCGTGTTATCCGTGCATATCCATGTATCGAACTTTGACAACACTAACGTTCCGTATTATCCGTGAGGTGGACTCTATGCATATTTACCAATGTTTTATTATCAATCAATCCCTTGTGAATAATTTTCAATTTCACTCCAAATCCTTTCCTAATGGAAGCGCAGTTTAATTATTAAATTGTAAGATATACCAATATCAATCAACTGTAACTCTAAGTGACCAGCTCAGGTATGGGGGCTCCATCGAAACCAGAGTTAAGTTAGCCTCTCAGAAACTGGGCATATTGTACAGGGCCCGCAGATACTTTAATAGTACACAACTGCTAACCCTGTACAAATCGCAAGTGCGCCTCACGGTTGAATTTGGCAGCCACCTTTGGTCTGGAGCTCCAAAATACCTAAAAAAAAAACCCTTGACTCTGTGCAGAAACGGGCGGTCCGTTTGATAGATTCTCCCATCTTAACAAATGAATTGCAATCTTTAGAGCACAGGCGTCAGGTGGGAATGCTGTCCTTGTTCTACCGGTATTACAATGGAAGATGCTCCGAGGAACTAGCGTCATTGATCCCCTCGGCACCGGTGCATAGTCGGGAAACACGCCAAAACCCGCGCACAACATTTGTACACGGTTGACATTAGTCACATGAGAACGGGTTGTTTTTACGATTCGTTTTCGTGTTTCCTCCCTCCTACAACATGGGTCTCTTCAAGACCCATTTTCACTCCTTCCTTTCCTCAAAAAGACCCTCCATACAGCATCCTCAAAGATGACATAGGCCTTGAGGGAAATTATTTTCCTCAGGGCCTCCTGTGTGGAGTTAATGTAAAAAAAAAAAAAAATGAAAAATAAAAAGATAGCCGCTGATGGATCACATACGGAATAGACAACAGAAAGGGTTAATAAAGTTCACCACGGTTATCATTGAATGTTTGGCTGTCTTCTAGTTCCACAACAGTCTTCCCAACGATGCGAGTCATTAGCACCATAGGTAATAAATTGGACTTTTATTTGATTGTGTAAACGTAATAATTATTCCCAGGCGCTGAATGCTCTACTGCAGATACAGCAGGGTGTGGAACAGCTGCGCACAGCGGTGCCAGGGCTAAGCGGGTCCATGGTGCCGGGCCTGGGGCTCATGGGCCCCACGCCTCCGCCCGCCACCACCACCAACACCACCGCCACTACCACCACCCCGCCGCCCAACAACCCCGAGATGTTCTCTCAAGTAATTACTCCTATTCTATTTCAACACCCACATTGGTTTTTGTTCCGTGACAAAACAGAATTGCAGCAAAAGTAAAGAAAAAGAACAATGAACCTATTATTTTATCATGTTTTGTTCTGTTTTATCCGGTTACCATTATTTTTATTGTCCGTAAGATTGTTACACTCTATTTTATGATCGCCCACGTAATGTACAAATTCTTCCGGCACTATTAAAAACCAGAGGGTGCTGGATTATTGGAATGTTCAGATTACTGGATTATAAAGAAAAAATCACGCTTTCCTGGTCCAGATTCCATCATCTTCACGTGGTCTACTATCTTTTGCTTTTTTTCTTTTCTTAAGGTCGTGTACAGAAGCACCCCCAACACCATATTGTTTTGTCTATTTGCACATGTTTTCTCCACTATCTAACTTCTTTAAAATGTCCATTTTATCTTTCAAATCTAATGTCTTGTGTTTCCGTTTACTTGACATTTTTAATTACTCACTATACTCACTTCAAAACAACAGGTACAATACGTTCGCACATGAGATAAGTTTTTAGGTTAGACTGCTAGACGACGACGCGGCGATGGAGCGATAGGCGTAGAGGGGCAAGGGAGGCGCCGGATTATTGGACGTGTCGGTATATTGAAGTGCCGGATTAGTGAGATTGTACTGTGGGTACAAAAATAAAAGTAGGTGTAGCAATTATCGTGCAGAATTCACGCCTTTATAAATTTAATGATTTTTTTTGAACCCTGAAATATGGGATAAACAGTCAAAAATAGGTGCATTCAACGGCTCTCTTACGCTACAAGCAGTTTATATGTCCCCATTTCAAAATTCAGAGGTTTAATTTTTTTCAATGAGTGCAGGAAATTTCCAAACCGAACGCTTAAAAATTTCACAGTGCTCGAGGCTGAAATTTATCATATAGTGAAACACTCCACTGATACAAACTTGAAATATATGCGAATAATAAGATATACCTATTATCTGGTAAATGGAAAACGATTGTAAAAAAAGTAATCATTGTTTTTATTCTGATATTTGAGCAAAACTCGTGAAGGTAATTTTTGCACAGTTCTGCAAATTCTTAGCCGACAGTCTGGGTATATTTTGAGGATTTTCTGCCCTGACGTTCAAGAGGTTAATGTGGTGGTGTTTTTGTAGTTTATGCAGCGCATGGTGTCATCAATGGGAAACCAGGCCGATTCCAATGCAACACCCGAGCAGCGCTACAGCCAGCAACTTGAGCAGCTGACAGCCATGGGATTCTTAAACAGGGATGCTAATCTACAAGGTAGTTATATTACATCAAACTTGTTAACAAATTCGATGATCTTATCCACTTGTTGCCTTTTTCTCGCTAATAAAAAAAGCAAGACAAAAGGCTGTCAGAAGTGTATACGTTCAAATATGCCAGTCCACAAAATATGTACTTAGTATGTGTTTGCCTCAACTCCAATTGCACTCTGATACCCGTAATATTATTTATTTTATGGTGATACATATATCTATTATTATTTTATGATTGTATGGCTATTCATATTGACATGATAGGCTGGTGATAAATATAATAAAAATAATAATTTATCTATACCATTTTGCTTATTCAACAAAATTATATTGCACAATTAATTTCCGTTTTAAACACCATATTAATGATCTTTATTCACAAGAATGAATGTTTATAAAAACATGGATTCAGCAAAATGAGGTTGTGCAATATTTTCATATTATTTTCACTTGACTGAAGAGCAATAAATTTTAGTTGCTTACGGGGCGTTATTTTGGCTTGAAGCAATTGATATAATCATCGTTTCACATGTAGTGGCAGACACTGCCCTGGTGAAAGACTGCCATGTTTGGTTCAGCATTTAGAAATAGCCGACCTTCTTTTCCATATCATTTACTACCTCATTCCATCCAGCCTCAAAACATACCCCAATTGGGGATGCCGTATTCCCTCTTTCTCCGAACAGTAATAATATCAATTTGGGAGGTGGGTATGGTACCGCCGCCCCGGGAACCATTTATTGGATAATCACCACCTCTGCTATAAGTCACCCCAAGTAGTTTGCTACGTTTGGTGACTTAGCAGGGGTGTCCAGTTTCATGGGGTGAGGTTTGTCTGGGTCTTGGAGGTGATGCATCTACCCACCAGCTGCATGGCAGGCCAGATCGGGAGAAAATTGAGGGAGTCCCTTTAACTTCTCCAACCGTACTCTCTTGGAACATCGCCTTGCACCGCAGTGGGAGGGAAAGATTCCTACGTCCATCACTCCTGCAACACACCCCTAATATCCTTTTTCTTCCCACAACTTCCTCTCCTTCCTTATCTGAAAAGACCCTCCACCCAGCATCCCCAAAGGTGACACAGACCCTGAAAGGAATTATTTTAGGGCCTCCTGTGGTGGAGCTATCGTAAAAAAACGTATAATAATGCAAATGCTACTTAAGATACTTATTATATTTTTTTTATCCGGATTTGATGATCGTATATCACAGGTTTGGAGATAGCATTGGAAATTAATTATGTTAACATGTACCTTGTATTGATTCCAGCTTTGACGGCAACATTTGGTGACATCAACGCAGCGGTGGAAAGGCTACTGGCCCTCGGGCAACTGTCCCTCAGCTAACACTCCCAGCCCGATCAGCCCAACTAATAATACAATCTATTTAATGGACCCGGTCTTTCTGTCAACCAACTCGACACGACTACACAACTGAATTACTTTTTAACGCATCAGTCTTCTACTTTTAGATTGCAACCAACACCGTCTCTAACTTAATTCTGTATTTGGTGTACATCACTGTTGAAGTTATTTAAAAAAAAAAATGTAAAACCTTTTTCTCAATCAATTTTTTTTTTTTTTTAAAGGTCACATCAAATCTTTTACGCTAACAAAGTTCTTTGACAAAGATCTAAATTCGCATCATGTTTGACTAAACCAATAAAACTTGCAAAAGATCTCTTGTTTGATTGTATGTATTTAGAAAAGAACTTTGGTAGTATATCGCCTTAGTTTTAAATCCTGGGTTTTTTTTTATTTATCGACAATAATCTTTTTTTCAATAATAAATACTCGCATTATTTGTAAATTATGATACGTTTTAGTCCTCTTCAATTTCATTGGTCTATGGTTTTTATTTAATATTTGTGTAAAGCACGATCTTCTGGTTGGTTTTTTTTTCTGGTTTTCGGTGTTTTGTTACCCCCTGCGGTTTCAGAATGTATAAACCTGTAGATTTATCCACTATTTATGCGATGTTTGGATATACTTGGTTGGTAACGATGGCTCGGCTAGCATTCCTTTATAATTTAGAAGTGGGGTGTATGAGAAGTACATTATATTGCAATGACGGCTTTCATTTCATTTAGTGCTACACCGAGGTGGTTATTTTGTAGAAATTATGGTGAAAGTTATATCACTTTATTGACTTGTATGTTTTTAATAATTTGAGAAGCATTATTGGCGTACGAAATAAACCTTGTATTCCAATAAATGCGCACTTGTTTGTTATTTACACATTTTTAGGAATTTTTGACATTTATGAATATTTTATAACTGGTCTCTTACATTATTATCTATCTCAACTTACATTATGAATGTAATTTATTAATTGATTCAGAATAACCATGTAACTAGTGTTAGAATAAACAATGTCTATGCAAATTAATCCATGTTCAATGTGTTAGTTTTTTAAAGACGTAATAATGACTGTCAAATAATACCGCAGGTTACATAGATCTAAATGTAAAGTACCATTCCCAGAGTGACTATGAATAAATGTGAGAATGTTTAAGAATGCCTGTATTTTATTTACTTTGCACCTTTATAATAACCTCCACTACTGACTACAGGCTACAGGCTACAAGTGTACGAATCGGACAGCAGAAAATTGATTATGTGCAATCGATGGGTACCACAGCCGCTTTTACCAAGAGAACTGAGCAAGTGCTAAGTAAAAGATATTAAAATAGTTCCTTTATCATTATTTGAACATTGCATTGGTGATCTGGTGATTCTGAGATTGTGCATTAGAGTAAAATTTCAACTTAGTGCCTTCTCAGTTTGATTGGTGTAAATGGTTTTCTATAATGTAATGAAGAGTCAGTAAATAAGGTATTTGGGTATTGGAACTGGAAGGTAATTTACAATCATAATTATATGAAAATGTAATATTTATATGAAGAATATTGTTTGCTAAATACATATTAAATAAATTACTGAAAATTCTTGTTTAAATATGGTTTTTCTTATTTGCCTTAAAAGCATTTAATTCCTGTTTTAAAATTATTTGTACAGAAATGACATGAGCGAGCTGAGGTAAAAGCTAGTGATTTATATAAATATCAAAATGTTATATAAACATATATTATGTATCAAGCCGAATAAAAGGGCAAATTTTGGGAATAAACATGCGCAAAATGGAAATAAAAAGGGAAGAGCTGGCTCTCTCTCTTATAATGTAATGGGCTTCAGGCATCGATGGAAACAAAATATAAATTTTTTTGGTAGGTAAAATTCTTTTATTATGTATCAAAAGGTGATATTCATTTTCTAAAAAATTTTTCATTGAACTTTAACCACTCGGACCCATAAGCTTGTTTTACGATAATATAAAATTACCAGACATATATGAGGCATGCTTGACTTCTTGAAAAGCATTTGACTTATTCAAAGCATTCATGAAATACTATCTTTAAAACTAAAAAAAATTGAACTGAAACAACGCTAAACCTGAAGAAGTTACTTCTGGAAGAGAACAGTTTGTACAAATTGGTAAAAAAAAAGTAGCAAAACTCTACCAATTAAGTACGGTGTCCCTCCAAGAGCACATCTTACTTGCACTCGCCTTAAATCATAGATCCCCATCGCACGTTAATTTAGAAAACACAGTTTTTTTATGGGAATACAGCCCCAAAATACTTGGATCACGAACTGCACCACTTAAACACCTGTGTTATTCTGCTACGGACACACATGCTCATTAGAGGTTTAAGAGCATGCTACTAATGAGCAATTGCTACATGTGTTTCAGTGAAATTGCAAGTATTGAGCATGCTCATTGGATTATTGGGTGGGGGGGAAGCCTCTAAGCATGTGTGAACAGGCTAGCTTATGAACATGCTCATTTCGATTCAATCTCAGTTCACGCCTGCGCATTCTTTGCTAAAATATCAAAAATGGCCCGCTGGGGAGACGAAAAAACCTAGCTTTTTGTGATTTATTATGGGAATCACCAATGTATTTGGAACACAAGGTCATTAAAATACCCACAATAAATTTCCAAATTCCCCAAAAGTTCCTTTAGGGGGCATACATTAATTACGTGAGCAGTTTTTCTTACAATCTTGACCCCCCCCTTAATGAGATAAATTTGGGCCTCTTCGTATATTCTTTTCAAGTAACAAGATTTTTCTGGACCCCCCCCCCCCCCCCCCTTTTTGAGCTCACGTAATTAATGTATGCCCCTTACATCCAAAATGAAACCACATTCTATTGAAATCAGCGTTAATTAGATTTGTTGACATCTTGGACCCAAATCAACCTTTTTATTTTCTTTCATCAGAATATTCTAAAATAATTGCATGCAACCAATAAAATTATTTTGATTTAGCGAATGGAACTGACTCCATTTGTTGACATTCGTTTGACATGAGCATGCTCGTTAAAGAGCATGTGTATTCAATTGTTGGCTTTGAGCATGCTCATTCATGGGAAGTTCAAACCAAGCTTGCTCATTTATGAGCAAATGTGTACAATTGATGAGCATGCTCATAAGCCAGCTCATTAATGAGCATGTGTGTCAGTACCATTATTTTATTGTGTACCTATGCGTAACTAACAATGGAAATGTGAAAAAAACAAACTTAAATAAATGGATTATGAAAATGTTGGGATTCTGTTTACTAAAATATTTGGCTCTTCACACTAGAAATTCTGCCGACTCCTGCACTAGGGAATGTCATACCTGTATTACGGTATACAATGGATACAAGTTTAAAACGTGTCTCCGCCATGAAGGACCTTGGAATCATGTTTGATAGTATTCACTGACATTTCATGCTCGTATTGAGGTGGCTTGTAACATTTCATTAACCCATTGGCCACAAACCCCGGCAGCCTGCCGGGTGTGCAACTCAGGTACTTGACCACAAACCCCGGCGCGCTGACGGGCTAGTGTAGGTCCGCCAAAAAACAGACAACGAGCACGACAGTAACATTTTTTAATAAAATTTTGAATGCCGAACGCTCTGTAGGTAATTAATCATTCATTTCATTGCATTGGCAGTAATATGTTTCTTATGTTTTTTCCCTGATATTTGTGTTCCAAGTTTTATATGCAGCCAGCCGCCATTTAATTTCTTCAAAATTGTGAGCGGTTCTAGACTTTTGGTAGTGATCCTGAACATCCCTGATTACTTTGAGGACTATCATACCAAATTATTTTATTAGGTATTAGTATACAAGTACATAAAAAACAAAAAATATTAACATTCGATTTATGAATATTATGTTTTTTTGTAACTTTTCGAATAAAAATGTGGAAAAAAACTTACGAAAAAAAAAGAAGGTTATATTTGTATCCTTATTAACACATATTTTTTTAATTTTAATTTTTATGTTTTTCTTCACCTTAATCCAATATGTAAACAAATTTAAAGAAATTAATTTATTTGAATGTAAGGTTCAAAAGTTACTATAAATTTAGTACACTAATGCAGGTTTCAATTTTTGGTACAAAATTAATTCAGTGGTGAAGGCTTAATGCTGTGGCCAATGGGTTAAAAAAGAGCTGTGTTTTGTTCTATACATTGCTTTAGTGATACACGGGTTCTCATAATTTTATTCGATTTATTAGTAAGAGGCCATCCACTACGTCACACCAATTTCATTTTTCGACCCCCCGTCCCTGTCACACATTGTTACATTTGTGAGACCCCCTCTCCCCTATTGTGATTTCACATATTTTTAAATTTTACATCTAAAAAAGTTTTGCGTTTTAATAATTTAGATTTTTACATGTGACGTCACAGAGCTGATGACCCCCCATACCTCTTGTCACACAATATCACACTTCTCTACTCCCCCCCCACCCCTTAAGGTGTGATGTAATTTCTGGATGGTCCCTAAGGAGAAGACTTGAAGGTGGGCCGGTAATTTGGAGCACACAGCTGGTAAAGTATTCTCTCAAGTTGAGAGTAAAGTATTCTCTCAAGCTTAGAGTGCAGAAGAAATTTCTGAGATTTTTCTATCCGAGGAGGTACAGCTACTAACAGAGTCTCTATTCTACTGACTTTCTCTTACGGGTCAGAAGGGATATGCACATTACCACACTTTCTTCAGATTGAATCGTGGATGGTTTGACAACTCTGCTGTCATGGGGAGCATTCACTTCTATGTTTCCGATTATTATCTCGTTACCGACAAACTTGCCAATAATCAGAAATGGTCATTTAGCATCGATGAAGCTGCTTTTAAACAGCAAGCTTTGTCGCTGCATGTATTGTAAATATGTATGTAGTAGGTAATTTTTCTTTACATTATCTCCACACAGGAGGAAAAAATTTCCTAATGGCCTAAGTCATCTTTGGGGATGCTGTGTGGAGAGTATTTTTAATGAAATGAAGGAGA
Source organism: Limnephilus lunatus (assembly GCA_917563855.2). Taxonomy (NCBI): domain Eukaryota; kingdom Metazoa; phylum Arthropoda; class Insecta; order Trichoptera; family Limnephilidae; genus Limnephilus; species Limnephilus lunatus. Next base: position 51,153,122 of record OU830601.1, read on the forward strand.
GGAAGTTCTGGGAAGGAAAAAGGTATGATAGGGCCCATCATGAAGTAGATGGGCAAAAGCATCAGTCGCCAACACCTAGACAATCTTCACCCCACCTGAGAACCTGAACCTGGGCACCCCTGCTAAGTCACGTGGCGAACCACTTGGGGTGACCGGTGACCCGACAACTCAGAATGAAATCAACTTAGAACCTCCATTGAAAAGTGATGAAAAAAAAAAAGAAAAATTGGTTAAATAGGTTAGGGGGCATACATTAACTACATGAGCTCAAAAGGGGGGGGGGTCCAGTAAAATCTCACGTCAACTTGAAAAAATACCCGAAGTGGCCCAAATTTATCTCACCAAGGGGGGGAGGTTCTGGATTGGAAGAAAAACTGCTTACCTAATTGTATGCCCCCTTACGTTAGGTTAGGGTTATCGGCTATTTAAAAAAAAAAAAAATTCATAGCTTTTAGTGACTTTTTAAAAAGGTGTTGAGTTGACATGATTTTGAGTTGGCATAGAACCGGGGTGACCAATGGTAGGGGTGTGTATGTACCTTTATTAATGCAATTTATTTAAAAACGCTTTATAATCAACAATTTTGAAAAGTTTTTAAAATAATGAAATAAAAAATATATTGAATCATCAGGGCAGATGTGTACATTGTGATGAAGTTTAGTGTGTATTAATAGTATGTATTTCAGTAAAATAATTAGTTAAATTAAAGTGGTTTTCTGCATTTAGTTTTGATGTAGCCATCAAGTAAGTACTGTCAAGTATCGACAAATATCAAGAATTATTGCTTAGCCCTGTCACCCATATTAATATTAATTGGATCTTTATGGATTTCAATTTCCTCTGTAACTAGGTGTGCTCAATGCATTTTGGGTATCCCCAGGAAATCAGGAATAAATAAAAACCCACATTAATTGCAGGTTTCAATTGAGTGCTTGGCAATTGCTCATTTCGATCGGCTTCGGATGAAGTTTTTTTCATTCCGATGGCCGAGTGTGAAAATCCTTTTGGAGATAATCCTTTTTATATGGGCTACACCTTGTCACATCCCGAGCAGCTTGATTTTAGCAATAAAATAAATATTGTAAACTAACATCATTAGTTGAGCCAAGTTTTTTTTGAGAAACTCAAATTACCTGTAGTGCTTTATGTAACGGATTTTTCTTCATTTTCACTGAACTGCAATTTTTTTAAGCATCTGAACCCTTCTAGCAATAATTACTCTCCGACCGTTTACAGTATTTGTAAAAGTTCAGTAAAAGGTGTTATTGATGATCCGCTTACATTTTTTTTATCATTTTGCATTTTGATATACAGAGTAAATATTGTTCAGTTTAAAAAGCATTTATGTCATAAATAATTACATAAATGTGCATTCAGGCATGGAACAATATTTTAACGATACTAATAAAATTTACATACTGTCCATATAATAAAGTGATTTATTTATTGTTCAAGCAATAAAAAAAACACCATTCAATAATGAAATCATACCCCCATCCAATGCCACTGTAACGTCGTTGCCCCTATCCCCTTTTCCCACTCGTTGAAGTAGAATATTTTACGCTTGAAGATGAAATTTTGCACATTTGATATAAATAATAGAAAATTAAGTGAAATTAATTAGAGGAATTACTGCCTTCATCAGATGTTGAAAAATGCTACATAGAGCCCGGGTATTTAGCTAATATTATGTTGAACCATCCACCCACGTTAGAACTGTCAAGATTCCTGTAAGAATATTTTGAGTAATATTTTAAAATTTTCAGTTGGTCCCGCCACTCAACAAAATAGATTTGATTGAATAACTTTTATGTTTTATAAAAAAAATATTAACAAAGCTATTTAGTAAATAAGGTAAGTATTATTGTTTTATTGCATTTATGTGGAAAGTGTATTCATTTATTATAAAGGAAGAAACTTGATCGTTTCCGTATTATTTATGTTGACAAAAATGCAATATGGCGGTGTTGTCATTTCTGGTCGCGGGAATTATGTCGGTGTTGTGATATTGTATGTGTTTGTGTGATTTATTAATTAGTGTGTAGTTATGGGGTACGTACATTATTCTTATTTTTCCTTTTAAGCATTTTCGCATGTAATTAAACAGCTAGGTTGTTATTTACAAGCAAAACACCCGATTGTCGGCTACGTACCTGTCCATAATTTTGACATTTCAATCGCACGCGACAGGTGAGTTTTATGTATTATTTACTTGGTTATCTGTGTTTACTTATAGAAAAGATACATAAGTTATTTTAAAACATAATTAAGACGAATTGAACAATTTGTTTTGTCTAAAATAAAACTTTTGATAAGTTTCCTTTTACAATCAATGAGTGACATACTTTCCGAAACTTAATATACCGTGCTACCTGACGTTTACAAAATAGTTTCAAATAGTTTAAACATTTTTCTCTGTATTTATCTATACCCATTCATAAAATAATTATTACGTACTATGTTTCCATGCACATCCTTATGGTTTTTTTTGTTTATTCTGCAACTTTTGCACAAAATGATAATCAAAGTTTTAAAACTATTTAGTAAGTATGTATATTATATTTTATGGATTTACAAAATAATATTGTTGTGCATTTAACAGTTTTCTGAGTACTTCAAGTCGACGACTTCCAAATAATTTATTATATTATGGAAATACGATTATTCCCCAATCTATATCAGAGATACATAGGTACTTAGTGTTATAGATGTACCCACTGTTACAGGCTATGAAAACTGTAATGATATACATACCATGAAAAAATACACAGTTTTCAAGAAAATGTAATACAACTACAGAAGAAATAGACAAACTTCAATTCCTTTCAGCTTCCTTCCCATTCTCCAAGGGATAAGCTTTTAAGTTTGTTGAGGGCATTCAGTGCGTTCAATACCTACATAAGTATGTTGAGTACATTCGATACGTTGAGTGCATTTAGGTGTGTTGAGTACATTAGGTGTGTTGAGTACATTAGGTGTGTTGAGTAGGTACATTTAGCGTGTTGAGTATATTCGGTGTGTTGAGTACATTCAGTGTGTTGAGTACATTAAGTGCGGTGAGTATCCACATGTGTATGCCGAGTACATTCGGTGTGCTGAGTGCTTTAGATGTTTTGTTTTGTTTTTGTTTATTAGGGAAACAAACAGTTGTACATATTATAAGGTAATTACATTACAATTACAAGGTGTGTTGAGTAGGTATATTCGGTGTGCTGAGTAGGTACATTCTTTGTGTTGAGTATATTCGGTGTGTTGAATACATTCAGTGCTGTGAGTACCCACATGTATATTATTTTATTTATTTTTTATTTGGTATAAAAGTAGGTTCATTCACATTTTAATGAAGCTTTGACTGTCCAACTAGGAAGGTCTCCCTTTCTAGGACAGTCAAATTGACAGGTTTCGTTTACATTAAGTATTTAGGTACACGATCATTCATATATGTAGTAAAGTAAAGACATTAACGTTCACAAAATTATAATATATGATTCAGTAGGATAGTAGTAGTAGACTAGGTTCTAGAATCAAGCATCGAATATACAAAAAACAGTATGTTGAGTACATTCGGTATGTTGAGTACATTAGGTGGGTTGAGTACATTGGGTGTGTTGAGTATATTCGGTGTGTTGAATACATTCAGTGCGGTGAGTACCCACGTGTATGTTGAGTACATTCGGTGTGTTGAGTGCATTGGTGTGTTTACATTAAGTGTGTTGAGTAGTACATTCGGTGTGTTGACTATATTCAGTGTGTTGAGTACATTCGGTGTGTTGAATACATTCAGTGCGGTGAGTACTTTTCCGTGCATTTGGTACATTGTGTGTATTCTTAAATTTTTCTAATACATTGTTTTGCATCCGGCATTTGATTGAAAATAACATTATTTTTGTATTTGTCCACTTTAGTATGAACTTATTTTCATATTATAATGGAAAATCCTCACATTTGTGGACTTACACAAATTGGCTATGGCTATGCAACAGAATGTAGTACAATAATCAATGCAAAATTGATCATAGTTTTCAACATATTTTCAACCTAATCCATTATTTAATGTTTACCTGCAAACCAATCCCATTTTTTACAGTTTAAATAGATTTTTAGATGTATGATTCAGAGATTCCAACAAAAAGCAGAGCTAAAGTTTTCGGTTTAAAATTAACTGTAATAATGTGCATATGATCTCTTTGCTATCTTATGAAACTGTGCTTTTAAACTTTAGTTTCACACATAAACACATAAAATTTATACACTAACAAATTTAAAAAAAGTTAGATACCTGTTTTCATTCGTTGGGGATAGAATATTAGTTTTCCTGTTTTTTCTTCTTCGGTTGTATTTGAATTAGTGTGTATGTATAACACTCGTTTATATATCTAGGCTTTCTATTCTGACTAATTTAAATGTCGACCAATGTGGCCGTATCTGAGACACTTATCTTATTATAATATTTATTATGGGTATGTACTACGCGTGGAAATCCCAACACTGTTTTTATTATAACATGGGAAAATTCCTGTTTAATTGTAAACTTATTAGATTTTCTGTAGCTTTTGATCAGGAAATACATTAACTATTCTAGATAGCCAAATAAATAAGACTTATTTATATAAATAAAAGGCAACGTGCACCCTATAGACTTAAAACTACTGGACCGATTTTGTTGAAAATTGGTTTTTATTTGTACCTTGAGTGTTTAGAGAGTAGTTTGAATGGAAGAATAAGTTGGGGATGCCCGAGAAAGACTTGCATGTTATCTCTGCACTAGAATGAGATACGGAGTCAAATTAATGTTTACAGTAGCCGAATTATAGTCTGTAGTAGTCAAATTAAAGTCTAAAGAAGTCGAGTTAAAGTCTATAGTGGTTGAATTAGCCTATAATAGTCGTATTAAAGTCTATAGTAGTCGAATTAAAGTCTGTAATAGTCGAATTATAGTCTATAATAGTCAAATTAAAGTCTATAGTAGTTGAATTAAAGTCTATAGTAGTCGAATTAAAGTATGTGGTCAAATTAAAGTCTATGCTAGTCGAATTAAAGTCTACAGCGGTTGAATTAAAATATATAGTAGTTGAATTAAAGTCTATAGTAGTCGAATTAAAATCTATAGTGGTCAAATTAAAGTCTATGGTAGTCGAATTAAAGTCTATAATGGTTGAATTAAAGTCTACAGTAGTCTATGTATAGTTTTTATCAGCATCATTGTGGCATATTTCATGATGGAAAAAGTCCGGGACGTTTGGGAAAGACATGAATTAAATATTTATTATCTGTGGTAAAAGGGGGCAAGATGAATGGAAAAAAGGGTGTTAAGGAGAATGTATGAATTGGAAGTGAATGGTAGAAGAAGTCAAGGATGCCCAAGGAAGATATGGCGCGATCAAGTTAAACAAACACTTTCAATATTTAACATTAATATTATTTCCACTGTAAAACTAAACCCAGTCACACTAGAATTCTCAACCTCAAAGTATTACTCCAAAATTTCATAACCCGATCAACGCTGGTTACATATCAGCTAGTAGTAGCTTATGGATTAAAAAGTAAATTAGAAAGTTTGTGAGCAATAATCATTAAATCTGTTATTAATTTATGCACATAATAATGTAAAATTGTATATTAGAGCAAACAATGATGTCATCTGACTAATTAATTTTAATAAATTTCTTAAAACTAGTTTGTGAAGGTTTTAAAATTTATGCATTTTATTTAATTTGTTAGAATAAAATCCAATTTCTTTTTCTCACTCGGACACATAAACTTGTTTACACGACAATGTAACATTACTAGACGTATGTACGACGTACGAGGCATACCAGACTTATTAATATTTTATAACTTTAACTTTTTATTTGTAAATTCAATGTTAAAATTTTTAAATATTTACTATTAGGACATTTCCCCACAGTGGTAGTCTGATAACATGTAATACCATACAACTCATTCTTGTTTCATTTATACGTTGTTTCTTTCATACATTGTCCAATAAATAGTCATACTCTTATGTAATACCGATTCTTTTTTCATTACTTCGGACTATCGGATTATTCAGAAAATATTACTTGTGCAATGATGGAGCTCTTAATTTAAATAGCAGAGGATTGAACTTGACGCTTTAGCCTATTAGGCTACTAATTGGTCAATTAATCACAAAATCCAATAATTTTTACATATTATATTATTTTGAACTGCGACAGAAATTGCTGTAACCAATATTCTATGGAGGCTGTCAATTATTAAACATAGCCAACTGACTCAAACAAAGGAAGCGCTCATCCTAACTAACTATCCATCACGCTGCTTCAGCGAGGATAGACCGCCACACAACTCTGTGTTGGCACACACTCCTCGCTTCATCCACATTCATATATCGTCTCGTAGGTACTGTTCTGTTATTCTGGATCTTGACATGAACCGATTCAATGTTCAAGTATTAAGAGGAACGGCAGCCCTTTTAATACAAAACTTAATTTTGGATTTGAGGCCAAAATAATTAAAATAAATGAAAAATTATTTTGTTAAGGCAAACTAGTACGGATGTGTGCTACTTTATTATTTGTGTTTTAAGGTTAAACGTCACATACATTATAACCTACGCATTCACAGATGGCGCCGATCAAATTATTTTAGGGTTTTAATACTTTTTGCACGTTACTCTTTAAAATATTAAGGTAAATTTAGTGTTTGCGCCCGTACATATTTAATATGAATATAAATAAATAGTTTTGCCCATAAACAAACCCAAATCTTTCAAGAAAGGCTAAAAATTCAATTTTTTATCGGTGACTCAATCCAATATTGTATTTTTCAGCCTTTCTTGAAAGATTTGGGTTTGTTTATGGACAAAACTATTTATTTATATTCATTTTAAATATGTACGGGCGCGAACAATTAATTTACCTTAATATTTTAAAGCGGAACGTGCAAAAAGCATTAAAAACCTAAAATAATTTGATTGGCGCCATCTGTGAATGCGTAGATTACAACTCACGTGATTTTTAACCTTAAGTTATAAAATATGTTGTAGGTAATTAAAGAAATCCCTTTTTAATGATTATAAAGGCAACTTTGGTTATTATTTGTGTGAGTTAATGATAATTATTTAAATAAATATTTTGCTTTATTTACTATAGAAATATAATATTAAAATATTAAAAATGATAAATAAAACATTTTAATGGGCGTAAATGTAAATTAAAAATGAATTATTTATCTTTTTAACACAAATTTGTCGTATCTACCTATATAAATTGAAATTTCTACCCAAATAAATGCTTTTTTATAATAAATATTTAATTTTTATTTATTTATCTGTATAAAGTATTACATTGGGTTTTTCGATGTCTGTCTCACTGGGATATACCTGTGTCGAGACAGGCGTAAGACTAGTTAAAATTATTGTTTTAATCATTATAATTAACTCACAAAAAAATCCAAAGTTGCCTCTAAAATCATGAAAAAATGATTTCTTTATTTACTATATATTTTATAAATAACAAAATAAATAAATGAGCATAATATGGAAGTACGTGTGTGCATGGATTGCGTATAAATCAAATAAGCATTGTACTAAGCTAATTAAACATCCGAACCATAATTTGACTGTGACTGGAAATGTTGAAGGATCGCTATCGGCGTGTGAGGGACCAATAGGAATGCTTCACGATTCAAGAACGCTGCATCGTTCGCTGCCCACAAGCACATATCCGTCCTAAATATTTGCAATACATTTTGGTTAAAAAATAAATCCAAAATTAAGTTTTGTATGAAGAAGGCCGTTCATCTTTACGCTCATTTTAGCATTGATAAAGGTGTAATCTTTACTCATAACATTGTTAATTAATTTATTATTGTCCATTGATAAGCTAACTTCTAACATTATTTATTGAATAGTAATAAATCATTAGCAGCATGTGATTGCTTATCATTATTTGTCAAATTTTATATTGACCCTGTCATATCTCAATAATCTTTCCCATTAATTACTCCTAGAATCAATAATAATCAACAGAAAATTAATATATTTATCAAGGTACCATTACAGGAAATAAGGCCACACATATATCATAACAAGGACAACATTACATAAAAAACTAATAATATTATTTAACAAATAATAGTAAAGATATTCAAAGTTTTTTTTTAGTATTCAGAAACCTACCTATTTTTTATACTTGTCTACTGTTTTTGAGATCAATACAGTGCTTTTTATATTTTACATTTAATTTTATTTCACCAAAATTTCCGAAAATGCAGACCTTTAAATCAACAAAATAAGTCAACAAAGCGATTTTAATTTTTAGCAGATCCGACATTTTTCTTCGGGACCGTAGATTTCCATCACGAGTTAGGGCGTTATGAAATATCCATTTAACTGAAGAAAAAACATATGACGTATTGTTTGTTCTTCACTTTTCAATATTGTTTAATGAGAAAATATTTTGGGAAAAGAATTCGGGCGATGCCAGGTGGTGTTGTAAATGGTGACCGGCCAACTTAGAATGGAACCAACTGAGAACCACCTCAGAAAGGTCATTAAGAGTGATGATAAAAAATATTAAAAATAGGTTAAGTTAGGTTAGGGTTACCGGCTATTTTAAAATTATTTTTTCGTAGCTTTTAATTACCTTTCTGAGTTGGTTTCATTCTGATTTGGCATGGAACCGTTGTAACTACTAATTTTATGATATACGTAGGTATATGTTTAATGTATTAGTATTATAGTTGGTACTTACCTTCACATGCATGACAAAATGGCTGTCTCTCATAGACATATTTATACTGTCTCTGTTATTCTAACATAATACTAACCCACACGATTTTTAAATGAAAATTTTGTACTTTTATCTCTAATCTCTACTGCATTTTTTTCTGTGAAATGTTTACAATAAATGAACATAATAAGTAGGTAGGCACTAATTTTACGGTTCCATGCCAACTCAGAATCAAGTCAACTCACCAATTCTTTGAAAAGTTATTAAAAGCTATGAAAAAAATAATTTTAAAATAGCCGTTATCCCTAACCTAGCGTAACCTATTTAACCAATTTTTTTATCAACACTCCTTATGACCTTTCTGAGTTGGTTTCATTCTGAGTTGGCCGGTCACTAATTTTACAATGAATATTTTCAAATGATTACCGTCAAAATATGTCGATTTATTTATTTTTTGTTGATGTGCGATGTATCCTTGATTCCAATCAAACAACACACCATGTTGCAAGATCTTCATACTTATCTCTGCAGTTAATGACGTCGCCACTGTGGACATTTTGGATACATCATATCAAGTTTGCTTGATATTGCTTTAGCCGTGTTTAGTGACCAGATCTGAATAACTAGGCACTTTCCTATCTTCCTCTGCCTAATCTCCTTTCCCTCCCCACTTCCTCACAACATATCCCGATTAAGGATCGGGAAATTGTGACTCTTGTGCAGTATCCACATAATAGACGAAATTCTTGCTCTGAAGAGCGATTCTGTATCTTTTGTGGACACGGAAACGATTCCATACACAATCGACTGTCAAACTTGTGTGATTTTCTATGGCTGTCAATTGCTTTTTCTATGTGTATCGTGGGCAAATGCCGGCCAGCTTCATTACTTTGCAGTGATACCTGCGTATTACCACAGTATACAATTTAAAACGTACATTAAATGAATAAATTCTCATGTATACTTACAGTATTTCGTGTTTTAAACGATCTGAACTAAAATATGAGTCAGCTTGAAATCTGACATCGGCCAAAGTCACCAATAGAAAAAGCGAATAACAGCCATAGAAAATCAAACAAATTTGACAGTCGATTACGTATGGAATCGATTCAGTATCCACAAAAGACACAGAATCGTATGGCTGTTCGAAAAACTTTTAAAGTTTTTTTTCCATAATGAGGTGTGAATATGAAACGTGTTATACATAGCAACAAAATACGTCAAACATAAGCACATAATGGCTATGACTTTATATCTAAATATCAAGAATGTTAGAATACGTAATATTACGATTCTTGGCCCTATTTTTTTTGATTTCATGTCTCTAACCAAAGGATTGCTGAACCCTAGTACCTGAGTACTTATCGGATAGCGTTACCTAAATGAGAAAGTCTCCATTAAACTAAATCCACTAAAGTCTTCATTAAACTAAATCCACCGAGATTCTCAACACCAACACTAGAGTAGTTATCGACCGGGTTTATGGTTAATAGGTCCAGGAAAAGCTCGAGAAAGGAGGCTTTTGTCGACCGGAAAATACGTTGCGAGTTACGAGCGGGAACGTGTCGGTCGCTTGTTTGTATTGACGCGCCAGTCAACACGGTTTTATACGTTTCCGGATTTTAGCTCAAAGTTACTCTCTCTTCTCAGAGTTTCCCCTTTCCTCAAAATTACCCCCTTTCCACAAATTTAACCCACTCCTCAAAGTTTTGGGAGGCGGGTACGGGCACCGCCGCCCCATTTATTCACAGGGAACCATTTATTGGATAACCAACACCTCTAAGACACCACAAGCGGTTTTCTATGTTTGGTGACTTAGCAGGGGTGCCCGGGTTCATGGGGTGAGGTTTGTCCAGGTCTTATTGGCGGATGCATCTGCCCACTGGCTAGAGACTCGATCCATCGCCTTGCACCAGTTAGAGGCATGGATTATTACGATTCCTACCCACCCCTAATACCTTTTTCCTTCCTAGAACTACCTATCCTTCCCTTCCTTAAATATTCATAGACATTCCAGAACACTGTCGAATGTTGTGGAATGTTCTTGAGCGTTGTGGACCATTCAAAGCCTTTTTTGTATTGGTGGGGCTACCCATTGGTAGGGTTATATAAAGCAAGATCCGTCGTGCATTTTACCCGAAAAAATTCACTGCGTTTTGTCGGGGCAGGAAAAATCATGACACGGTAGTTTAATGGTCATTTTCTGGTATAGTGTAGACGTAGAGCATTTTTATTCATATAGAGGTACCTACTGGTTACTAGAATAGAATAATATGTACAATACTTTGTAATATCAGCTCGATGTAAGTTTGTTTACATTTGTCATGTCGATAAACGACACCTGCTTTAAAATCAAATACGAATGATCGACCCGAATTTTCATGTTTAATGTAATTTTGGTTTTCTGTACATATATGTGTACCTATAATCAATTATTATTGTAGGTATAATGTATATTTATAAATATGATTCAACCATGTAGATATGAATTATGTATTCTGCTCCATCGATTTGGGTTACACTCAACGCATGACAAAAGGCTAACATGATGAATGGACAAACAAGTTTTTTTGTCATAATGATCAAACAATCTCAGGAAAAAATTGATGTATTTTGAAGATAAACGTATTTACCTTAAACCCTTAGATTGGGAAAAATTAGGTTGAGGTAAGAAGTTTTCGGCCTGATTCATAATGGCGCCTGCAGATCTAATTTTTTACTGACATTCTATAATACGAGGGCTGTCCGTAAAATAAGGTCTCCAAGGTGCTGCGGTCACGAGGAATAATTTTACGCACAATCCGTCAACACTGGCGTATAGCCTGGTCCCCCCACGCCAAATGCCCACCACTCTGCACTCTCTTTGACGCTTAGTCTCGGCGTGGCAGGCGTTCGCGATGGAGCTCCCGCTCGCCGCTCCTGCCATGTGAACAACGCTCTGTAAACACCAACTTAACTTTTAACTTTATAACGTTTTACTCATAAATTTAAAAATAAAAATAGACTTTCAGAAAAGTCAATAGATGGCGCGTCTTAAAATAAAATATATAAAAAATTATCCAAACACTATCTAGTTAGCATTTAGTTCGGTTTTAAATCTTGCAATCATACATAAAGATAGCAGCCAGTAAAATTTGCGATAAGAAATTAAGATAATGTTGGTAGTTCAGTTCAAGTATGATACAGTAAAAAATGACCGATTTGGATAGGGACAGCTTAGATTAGTTGGTAGTGCTGCGGCTTGGAAAGCCGAAGGTCCTGGTTCTGGTCCCAGAGTTGCCAATATCCTTTTCTGATTTTCCTGTTTCCAGATTTTCGATTGAGTTTCGCTAATATTGTCTTCATTTAATTTAATATTACACTTACAGTTTTTACTCGTAAAGTTAAAAATAAAAAAAATGTTTGTCATTTTGCTGTCTGGTGATATTTTTTTCAATTAAAAATATATTTACATATATTTCACATTCCTGCCGACGTAATAAAGCGAATTCGGTTCCTGCTGCGCAAAAAACCTGTCGCTAGGAAAACATACCTTAAATTTTATTGTTAATAACATCGTCTCCTTATTAGCGTAAATAGAAAATTTCAGTCGATTCGAACTTACAGGCCATTTTTTACACTATAAAGTGTAGTTGTTATTGATTTATAAACAATTTGATGCACGGATTTTTTTTAATTATTCATCTTTTTAATTAATTTTTTACTTACAATTTGTTTTATTCTATACCTGTCTCACTAGGAAAACCTGTGTTGAGAGCAGGCGCTTAGCATGAGTAGTTTATAATAATAACACATACAAAATACAGATAATAACACAATATTACAAGTAACAGTTAATCATCAACGTACCATTGAAAAAATAAATACTTATAAGTTAGTTTTGAAAAAATCTTTGATATTGGATCTGTTTTGGCATGTAATAATTTGTGTTTTGTCTAATTGCCAGTAGAAGTTTATTATATAGTTTTGTTGCAAACTATCTAAAATTTATTTGGCCGAAGGTTGTTTTAGCAAAAGGGATAAGTAGGAGATTATGCCCTTTGGTTCTAGTATCTTGAGCAGTTTGGACATTTTCAAATGTAGTTCTGTGTTTGAAGAGGTATGTTAATATGTTTTTGGCATAAATTTGTCTAATGTCCAAGACACAGATTCTCCTTCTCTGGTGATCTGGTGGTTTGCTCCTCCCCAGGCTATAATACCGTATTCGATTAGAGATTGACATAGAGCATAGTAAATTGTTTTGAGTTGATTCAAGTTTAAAAATTTGCGAGTATGTCTAAAGAAGTATATTGATATATACCTTATGATTTTTGAGGGGTCAAAGCCTCGCCCATATTATCTCACCGCAACATTTCCGGTGGTAGCGGGAACCTTGCTATTGTTGATAAATTATTCTTCTTTTTGCAGTTGGTGGGTGGTATCGCACTTTAAATTCATTTGTGTATTTTCTTCAAATTTATAATTGACCTATGTTTGGACATATTAGGTAGATACAGTGGCGGACTAACGGGGGCCGGAATGGGCGGCCCGCCCCGGGCCTCTGGTCCTGGGGGGCCTCCAAACGCCTCCATGTTCCCTTGATCAAATCCTAAACAAGGCTTTAAGGCACCATAGGACACTGTAAATTTTTTTTTCGTCATTTTATTAATTTCATTTTCTAACATTTTCACCAAATGTTTTAAGGAAATTCGTAAAATTGACGGAGATTCAGCATTTTACATGAAACCGTTTGAAAACTGTTTGAAAATCCAATGTCTATAGCATAACGTAGGATTTTTTTTATAAAGGGCCTCCTTCTAATATGTTTTCAACCAGGTTGAAACACGTGGTTTCGAGAAAAACGCGTTCAAACTTTTACTCAAGGATATTCAACATACAAACTGTTTTAAACGGTTTAATACAAAATGCTGTATCTCCGTCAATTTTGCGAATTTCCTTAAAACACTTGGTGAGAGCATTATTAACAAATGCATCTTTCAAAAAATTTAATAAAAAATGACAATTTTTATTACAGTGTCCTGGTGCCTTGTTTAGGATTTTATCAAGGGAACATGGAGGAGTTTGGAGGATCCCCAGGATCAGAGGCCCGTGTGAACTGAATAAAAAGCTTGTAAAATTACATCACCTTCTTAAACCAGGGGGGTGCCTCATTCAGCTTTGCCGCCCCGGGCCTCTGACAGGCTTAGTCCGCCACTAGGATTTGAACAATTTCATAAATTTTCCAGCAGTATCCACCAAATTCTGACCACTATCGCCTTTTTCATTTCCGCACCGTCTTCGTTTACGCCAACGTTATCCGCGCAATGTATTTATAGATTACCTGAGTCGCTACGCTGACTTCAATCCTTGAATTCGAAGTAAGCGGTGATTTGACATTGATTGCAACAATTTCCAATAGATTTGTGGTTAATGACGCATGCAAATCTAAAAAAAAAGAGACAACAAGTAATTTTGGCTTGCTTTAATTGCTGATTTGGCATTGATGTTATGCTTTAAGCAGGTAATTAAGTCTAATATCTAACACTATTTTGATTATTCTATAAACTATGGGAAATAGTATTGTTGAAACGTTAGATAACATAGAGTAATTTTTTGTGTACGCGTGTTTCGTAAATTGCTCTTGTACGCGCTGTTTTCACATTACCACAATGGAACCTTAGTAAACTCCTGTTCATCGACTGCTTTAAGCATGTGCCGCACGCAGCGTTAAAAGCGCGAGCACTTATTTGTTGAACCGCGAGTGCTTATGCCGTACGTTTACAAAGCTCCGTAATTAAAATGATCCCGTCTCCTATTTATGGCTGAGAGGGGGTCGTCGCATAACTTTTCGCATATCGCGTGAGCAGCGGTTACGACGTATAATGTTGAGCTTCGAGCGCATCATCTGCTTAGGTGCGGCAAGTCTGTAAGGGATTGTATGGCGAGCGATAGTGTACGTGACATGATCTTTTATAGCGGTGTTTGACGCCTAAATTATCCTTTATTTGAACATTATATTTATTTATTTACTCTTTTATACGTTCATGGGGCTTTTGCATTGGATACATAACATTTACATTTTTTTTACACAGGAGTTAGTGATAAGCAATTGGGCGCAAAAAATAATTTCTTACATTACAGTGGATTCTTCCTTACAATTGGATAAAATTCAAAAGAAAAATAATAAAAATGAACTGAAATTATCACAAATAATATGTTGACATAAAAAAAAAATCTTTAATAATTTTAAGTTTTAAACATCGAAATTTTTACATTAAAATTTTCGATATAATTTGTATGTTTGTTTGCTAAACTATTTAAGCGAGTAATTGGCGAGTTTTGCCACATAATTTATTTCTGAATGGTGACGTTGAAATATGTCCTTATGCCTAGTGAGTCGATTAGGTACTTTTAAATTGACTGCACTCAGTATTTCGCAACAATCGAGTTTCGTAACAATTTACAATTTAAAAAAAGATACTAAGGTCGCTTATCTTTCGCGGAACCTCAGTTGTATGTATTTTGAAGGTATTTAATTTTAAAAAATATGATAATTTGAGGTGCTAAGAGGAAGAGTGGTCCAACCCACATCAGCAAAAACATCATATTTTTTATAATTTTTTCTCATATCTATGAAGCCATAGTGGCCCAATTTGAGTTTTCACTATTTCAAAGGATCTTTGACAAAAATATATAAAAAATGATGTTTTCGCTGATCACGAATTTTTGTGGGTTGGGCCACTCTTCCGCTGAGCGCCTCATTTGTTCTAAGGAGATATTTAACTTGAAATTAATAAATCTTAGAAAATTTAGTTAGAATTCTTACATTCTTAGAACGATATACCTTATCATCGTTTTTGAGGTTATCGATAAATTGTTGGCTGGACTAAATTAACATTTCTCGGTATCTCTTTGACCAATGTAAAAACTAAATTTTTCATCCTTGTGTATTCGAACACCTTTTTTTACATCGTTGATTGAGTTCATTTCAGATCATATGGTTCATAACATATTCAAAACACTATATGTATATATTTTTTTTCAGTTACCGCCTAATCGTAAATACACAGTACGTTTATTATTACGACGAAAACTCCCTGTTTTCAACAACAACAAGGAAAAAAAAATTATGTCAGTACCGATTTTTTCTACGTTTAATTAAAATTTGTGATTTTTACTTGATTATTTAGGAAATGGGTACGCCATATTTGACAGCTCTGACGTCCATCAGGAATAATAACTGGGGGTTATTATCTTTTTTACCTTTTAACTGAATTTTATATCGTTGGCTGTTTTTTTCTGTGCAACTGAGCTGAGGTTTGAATTTTTGTTGTTTTAGACAATAGTAATACATTTTTTAATAATAATTGACTAATTTTATAGCGCCCATACTGGAGCACAGTATTCAGCTGCTGAGAAAACCAGGGCAATGGATGCCGTTCTGAGCGTGTTGGCGTCGCATCCCCAGCTAGTACCATCTAGCTTACTGGCTAAGTTTAGTCTTGTCCTGGTTTTTTTGCCCACTGTTTCCATGTGTTTCCGGTAATTAAGGCTCCTGTCCAAAGTTACTCCAAGATAGCGGGGATGGAGGTCATGGTAAATATTTTTTCCATCAAACTGAACACAGAGTTTGGCGTTTGCCTGTGAATTACTGAGATGAAAGGCTGTCACAACTGTTTTCGACCCATTTGGCTTTAGTCGCCAATTGAGGAAAAATCTTTCCATAATAACCTTGAGGTCAGAATTAAGGATCTCTTCTGCTGCATTAAGGGTTTTGGCTTGGGCTGTGATGGCGAAGTCATCTGCGTAAGCACATTTTCTGCCTTCAGTTAATATAAATTATAAAACAATTAAGAAAATCCTAAGATTTAGTGCGGAGAAAACAGATTCCGAACCCTACATAAATAATAGAGTGTTAACTGTCTCAATTAGTGTATCAGCAAATTGGTTTAACCGGCAATAAATCAATTTAGACACCTTCGAAATTGACGTTTAAAATCGTAATGTAAATAAGTCACCTTAAAGTGGTTTAACCGGAATGGCCTTGTAAGCTGAAACAGCTGTTACAAAAATAAATACTAAAATACTTGCAGAATTTGATAATAACATTCAATTTTATTTAAATTAAGAATTAAACGCAAAAACAATTAATACAAAAATATGTAGCCATACGATAACACAGGCGGTTAATTAAATAAAAACTCTTTATTTTTAAACCATAATTAATATTCGTAATAATTGTCCCGACTGTAATTCCATTTTTCATACTGAAGGCTAAAATGGCTGCGCTGATTTTAATCCATTTTGTCATGACATCAGCGAACAATTTATCACCTGTCCCTACCCAGCCTTTCAGTCGAGAGAGGGCGCGCTCACTGACTGTACCTGTCTATCAAATAGACCTAATTTAAACCATTGCTAAATTAATCACGAAGACGTTGAAGATAACAGTTTACATTGTAATTATTGATTCTTACCACACGACGAAGAGTGGGTAGTTTCATCTATAGTAAATTATTATTTTTTTACATTAGCTCCACACAGGAGGCCCTGTGAAAAATAATTCATATTAGAGAGTATTATTTATTATCCCTATTAGGATAGCCTAAAAGTTTATTAGACTTAAGTTTATTCCTACTCGGGATAGCCTAACTTTTCTAAATTCTTCGAATCTCTTAGTAGTATTTATACATAAAACATAAAAACACTTTACTTTTACTCTTTACTGTTCGCTGGTTCGCCCTCACCTTGAATATGCTAGTGTAATTTGGTCTCCTTTCTATGCTGTCCACATTTGTCACATCGAATCCGTACAACATCGCTTCCTAAGAGGAATTGCTTAGAGGTTACGTCTTGAAAGAGGCGAGTACTCATATGATGAAATTGAACTAATTTTAAACATTTCTTCTTTAGAAAAACGTAGAAAGGACTCTGATCTAATTTGTATATTTAAAATTATCAACAGTATTACTGATACACCTGCTTTGTTACAACTCATCTAGTTCAACACCCCTTACCGTAGACTCCGAAATAATGAATTGCTGTTCCTCAATCAATATTATACTAATTATGGATAGGTACCGTTCTCCTTTATCAAGAATGTCGATACTTGTCAACGCAAGTCAAAGCATTGAATTTTTTGGTGTAAAACTAAATGACTGTCGGCAGTCGATAAGTAATATTTGAATGCTTTGACTTGCAGCGTCTTCTATATTATGTACTTTTTACATTTTATATTGTCATTGCTATTCATTTATGTGTGCTCTCCCTTCACTGTCATCTCTGCTTTTTTATTCGTGTTATTATTATGTTTTAAATGGACTATTGTCCGTAAATTAATAAATAAATATATACCTCCCAATACTTCTCTTTCAGAAAGCCTTAATTATCGTTTGGTTTTCACTTGACCCGAACTTTCTTTTTTTCTATTTTTACGTATTGTTGCACGCCTTTATTGGACGTTTGGTATTTATTCTTTGTTATTTTTCAGTTATTTTTGTTGTGTGCGAAATAAAAAAAAATATAAAAATATATCCTCGTCTTTTTTTGAGTCATCGACAAACCATTTTTTTTTATAGGCGAGTGCTACCAATTTTAATGTCGTTATTAAACCGCCAGGTCTCGAACGTAAGCTGTCAGAAGGTCGAAAATTTCAGCTTTTCAATAAAATGCAAATAGATGGAATATTTCACGTTTTATAAAAAGTAATTAATACAAAATTATCGATATCCACTCGTATATATATAGGTATATATAAAAATCAAAATTTGCTTGCTTGGGGATATTTTTTTATTTTTTTTTATTTAGTAAAAGGTACATAAATTAATAAATTTTATACATTAATTAATTACATAATATACATATTTGATTTACCACCATAAATAAGCAGGGTTTCTATGTATGCGGGGTACATACGTATATGGGTTATGAGTTGTCTATGTATTGCTAAATTAATCACATTACAAGGTAAAACGTGGAAAGATACAACCAGTAAAGCCAATAAATGCATTACAACAGTCAAAGATTGGCTAGATAGAAATCTTCTCAGCCTAAATTATGATAAAACTATTTTTATTCCCTTTTATAATTCCCAAAAGTCATCCCCTAAAAATAACCTTAATTTGAAGTTCCATAATGTTAATTGTAACTTTGTGACATGCTCAAACTGCGAAGATGTAAAATTAGGAAAATATATCAAGTACTTAGGTGTAACTATAGACAGCCAACTCAAATGGACTTACCATATAGAAAAAAACTGTAAATAAACTGAGATACTTAATTTACACATTCAAACGTATGGGCAATATCGTCAATACAAGAACCATGAAACTTGTTTATGACGCATTGGTGCTTTCGTACGTTTCCTATGGAATAATCGCCTGGGGTGGAACATACAATAACCATGTAAATCCATTAGAAATTGCTCAGAAGTCCATCATTAAGGTAATGTACCAGAAGCCCAAGACATATCCCACCAATCAGTTATTTCAAGAAACCGAAATTATGGAACTAAGGCGGATCTACTGTATCCAATGTCTCAAATATATTTTTACTCGTCCAAACAATTTCACTAAAACACAAATCGCTCTAGCCAAACACGTGCGTGTTCACAGTGCCTCGCTGCAAAACCAGGCTGTCCCAAAGACACATTAATTATATTGCCCCAAAATTGTTCAATACCCTACCCCTCTTCACCAACATGTTTCAAAATGTGAACGAATATAAAAAAAATGTTAAAATCTGGGTAAAAAATAATTTGGAACTGAGTAATTTTTTTCTGTAATTCAAACTAACAGTTTCCAAATTACTAAAATATTCCATGTCTTTCTGAATATTTAGAATAAAAAAAGGAAATTTAAATGTATATTTGTAAATGTACTTTTGGTAAATGTGTATATATTTATATATTCAATTAAAAAAAAAAATTAAACTCCAGTAAAATCAATCATGTTATATTTTTAAAATTTTATTTTAACTACCACTGTTATCCACATAATATAATACCCACACACAGGCTTCGCCTTCGTGGGATTTTTATTGTTACTTATATATATTTTTTTTTGTTATTATGTATTTATAACCTGTTAAATGTACCAAAAAACTTTGCTAATAAAAAAATTAAGCTTACGAAATGTTTGAAACTTTCAAAATACCTTATTTAAACCCCCTCGAAGGTTTCTGGATTATTACAACCACATGACGGTACATCTCAAAAGTTTTTTTTAATTATTACAAAACGTTGACGGGACGATGGAGGGGGAGAGGGGAGAGGGAAGGCGGGGAAGGTGGAAGGGGAACGGGGACGCAAGGGAAAATACATGCAGGGAGAAACAATTTATTTCTTTGAATATGGCATTGCAACGCACGCTGGGAACCAGCTAGTTTTATATATTTTTCTCCAATTTCTATTGGAATATTTGGTTTCATAGAGGTGCACATTTAAATTATATTTCTCACCATGAAAAATAAATTGTCGATTTATATGAGACCTGTGTGAGCTGGAATAAATTTGGTCTTCAGTGATTACATGGGTTAAATATAATACGTTTTCAAAATAAAATGAATTAGAAGATTATAAATTAGATATTGTAAATCTCAAGAATTTTTGAAAAATAAGAAAATTCCGTCTTCTGCTTTTTAATTGCCCCGTACGGCATCTCTGCTTAATCCAATGTGTATTTTCAATCACCTTTATTTGCCGATCTTTTGACTATATTCGGAGGATGCGCTTGTAAATACGACATAAGTAATTGGCTTATTTACCGAGCTTATTTGCATCTGGTCTCAGTTAGCGATATTTAAAATGAGGCCACCTTAGGTGAAAAATTGTAAATAATTTCGCACGTCATGTGTCGAATTTTGTAGGTCAATACACCGAGGAAGATTTGCGATATTTTAATGCCGAGATCTATTTCTGGTCGGTTTGAGACACATGATTCATGTATCTACTTCATAATGCTCCTATTTTATGATCAATTTTAGTCGCTATTATTAGAATTTCAAAGAGCGTAGGTACCTCTTACTAGCCATGTAAAGGTTGCTTTTGACGAAATATACACCGAAATGTACACCGGTTGTCCAAGAATTCAATTTCGGCGACGAGTACATTATTTCTCAAAAGATGGCAGTACAACTCTGTAGCTCAGACTTTCCCCTCAAAAACGAGCGGAGATACGGCTCGGTAGCTGCTTCAGTGCAACCTTTGCGTCTTTTTTTTTTTTTTTTTTTTACTTTAACTCCACACAGGAGGCCCTGAGGAAAATAATTTTCCTCAGGGCCTATGTCATCTTTGAGGATGCTGTGTGGAGGGTGCTATTTCGGATGAACGCTCCGCTGTCGAATCCGCCACATGCGAGGTGTGTTAAATTATTCGCTTTCTCAACCAGGTGATGATGACCAGCTGAATGTCAATAAGTGGTGTACCTAGTTTCCGAGTAGAAGGGTGGGAGAAGGAGGAGATCGTCAAGTTCGTAAAGATCGTGTCTGGACTGTCCGCAAGTTCGCAATTATGATCCCAGACGTCAGTAAGTCTATCATACTAACGATTTTGATGGGAAAATTGGCGTTTGCAAAGGTGTACTTGTCGGGTGTCGAAAATGCTGACGGAAACCCACAAGAAAGAGAATATACGGCCGTACGACCAAAGTATTACCTATACTTATATCTGCAGGCGTCTTGAGTGAAAATTCGCTATACAAATATTTTTTACTAACAACAATTCAGACTCCTCGAAGGAGCATATGATGAGGCCATACGGCCGAATAACAAAATACGGCATACTTATATTTGCAGTCAGTTTGTTAGGTTAACTAAAGGTTACTACTTACATATAATATAATTTTTTTTCTGAATATCACACAAGAGTCCCAACTGCTTCCAAACGTCTGGAGGCAGTGAGACTATGGCATCCCCAATTTTGGTATGTTGTGAGGGTGAATGTAGTGGGGAGGGGAGGGAGATGTGGAAAATGTATCTGGTTATTCAGATTTAGTCACCAAACACGGCTAAAGCCATTTCAAGTAACGTTTCAATTCTGAATGATTGTGTTACTTTAGGGTAAGTAGTAGGTATTAGAGAATAGTGTTCACTTTTTAATGTAATTTCAGAAGGGGCCATCCATAAATTACGTCACACATTAAGGTGAGGGAGGGGAGTAGAGAAGTGTGACATTGTGGGACAGGGGGGTCATCAGCTCTGTGACGTTAAATGTAAAAATCTAAATGATCAAAATGCAAAACTTTATTAGATGTAAAATTGCAAAATATGTGACGTCACACTAGGGGGAAGGGGTCTCACAAATGTGACGATGTGTGACAGGGGGGGGGGCAAAATCATGAAATTCGTGGTACGTAATTTATGGATGGCCCCGAATATGACGCGCCTAAAAAACAGGTTTCTGTAAATTTTTAATTTTGCACCAAAGGTATCCGGAAACCAACTGAATTACTCCCATGGCTGATTGTGGGTACCTACAGTTTATTTAGTATAGTACTCGTGTATATACAGGTACAAGTCAGTCGGTTATATCCATGGGTGGGCTTTCAGCGCGGTAGGGTGCGGTTTAATTAAGCCTTTATTTCCCTGCTCCCTTTGCACGGATTTATTTCCAGATGGGTGCGTGACTATTTCAATTAGTGAAAATTTACCGTGAAATATTCCGTTTGCATCGGACGCCCTTCCCTCTCTTCCAGTCTCATTTAATATTTTTAATACCGGCCATTGACTTAAAATGTGCGAGACCGCGCCGACCGCGACCCAAAAGGCACCTGGAAAATTTGAAATGCCGACCGCACACGTCCGATACGACTATCGGATCGGTAATAGAATAGGTCACGCCCTTCCGCGTCGGCCGTCCGATCCGACTGGACGGCCGACGCGGAAGGGGTGGCTTATTTTTAAATCGATCCGATAGTCGGATCGGACGTATACGGCTTTCTCAACAAATGTATGGCGCGGAGGCCTACGCGCTCTATGTGTAACATAACAAAATATATAATATATTTCTATAACATTAGTGTCACAACCAGCGTTAAAAGCCCCAGGGTAATGTGACTTAGCCTATTTCTGCATATCGCTTATATCATAGAGCGGTATGCTGAAATAGGCAACGCCAAATAACGCTGGCGCTTTTAACGGTAGGTGTGACACCAGCATTATGCTCTATCTTATTACGGAGTATAGAATAGACTGTAGATCAACATTTCAAAATCTTCGATTAAGTAACACCAACACATTTTATTCGTCCAAAAAATACCTTTCCCATGTCCATATTGAAGGGAGGTGCGGGCGAGTGCGATGTGGCGAGCCTCGATGACATTGGGCGACTTTACAAGCTACTATCTGGGAAATTCACTATCTATTAGTAAACTCGCTCAGTGTAATCGTATTACTTGCTAACTAGCAGATTGTTGACAATCTACGAGAAAGTAGAAAGGTCGTCAACTTTTGTTGCTACTCGCTTACTCGTGATTGGTTTATTTATGCGTTCAAAATGGCTGCCGATTTCGACTGTCAAACATCTGACAGAATTAGTTCACGCAGGCGTCGTTATTCTCTCTGCTGGGTAGCTGTGGCGCTAGCAGCGACCTACGAGCTCAGTTTCCTACGCTACTGAGCGAGTGGACAGTTTTGTGTGTCATCATGACAATCTCACTCGCCGATTCACCGCGTTTGAACCAAGTAGACAGTAGCTTGTAAACTCGCCCAATGTCATCAAGGCTTAATAAACCGCGCCCGTGGCAAGAGACGTGCGTCAGCGCACTTTTTACGTGCAGTCTGGTTTAAATACTTACCAAACTATTGTATGAAAAGTCCATTTCATACATCAACAGTCAGTTAATTTCGAGTCGAGGTGAAGTTTCTTTTGCTTGGACAGCGGAGGGTAAACATCCATAACAATTTCTGCCTAATGCTGTCCGGTGGTTCGTGATTGATGAAGTTTGCTTTGGAAATGCCGCAATTTTTTACGGCCGCAATAATGACATGGGCAATAATTCCCTTTTCATGGATTCAACAACTTACGCTTTGTGGAATCGTCACGAATCTTTCTGTCCACCGAAGAGATAAACCCACAGAAGTCACTTTTGATTTTTCGTGAATACCTTCACATTTGCTTACATTTTCTTCTACTATTTTTTTGAATAATTTTTCTTTCTTTTATATTGTTCATCTTTTTTATCTCTTTTGTATAAAGGTAATAACTTTTAAAGATGTCATATATAACTTACCAACGAAATACTCAGCCCGTGGTAAGAACAAACATGTACAGTGGACCCGCGGTAGTCCGCCCCCTGGCTAATCCGGCACCCCCTGTAATCCGACACATTAGGATCAGAATATTATTTAGTTTGTCAAGCAAGATTACAAGAAAACCTACTTCTGAGAGCCGTATCTGAGGACCAGCCTATAGAAAAAACGTTAAAAGAACTCAACCTGAAAGATTTGGTTTTTGCTCTTTGTCAATCTTCGAAAGTAATCGAGCAAGTTGCTGCAGAAACACAGATTACTTCGGGAGATTTGGAGATCTGGTTTATATGTAGTGTGATTCGTAGTTCAAATACATAGATTGATTAATCTCATTAAAAAAAATCCGGACTATAGAGGATTTTAGGCAGTACTCTATAATCCGAGATCGCCCTGCAAAAAGTTTGTCGGATTACCGCGGGTCCACTGTATTTGTAAAATTCATTTCTGCAACTACCTTTTTCTACTACAGTTTTCTGAAGGTTTCGCTTCTGACGCGTGTTAATTGCGTGCTCTTATTTTTATATAGGTCGCACTTCTAGGGAATATCTTTGCAGTGTTTGTTTCCGTGTTCCTGCCGTTGCGGGAAATTTACATCATCGTTCTGACAGGTGACAGGTGACAGATATGGGCGGGTCACCGGGCTGACCTAAAACACCTTCCTGTAGGTCGGGGTGACTCCGAATTCGAAAAGTGGACATAAGCCCTTTAGTACAAAGAAGAAATATTATCGAGTTTGAATTTTTACGAACCGATTGACAGCGGTACGCTTTCATTGTCAATGATAAATTAAATCCACAGTTACGCAATGGCTGCTGGTCTTATTGTTAGAATAATTTCAATGTTTTTTTTTGAATTTTTATTTTAAATTGTATTTTTCGGTAAAAAAAGCATAATATCATTAATTAGGTTTATTGACAATGGGCTGGAAAATAACCAATGGGGTATTTCCACAAACGAGGGATTCTGTTAAAAATGTACGGAATATTTAAAGATCATTTTTCTGATTTTGATCATCCTACTAAAAATGTTTGTTTTTATGTTTTCATTCAATATTATTGATTTTAAAAACGATCTAAAAGTGACAAAATCAAAACGGCCCGTGGTTGGCAAATCGGATTGTGACGTCACAAGCGTAGCTCAGCTGGGCCAACATAAATAAACACTGTCAGTGAGCGTCCACGCTCATGACGTCACACGATTGCCCCGCCCCAAAATATCGTTTTAGCGGTAATTCAAAAATGGGAAACTTTGATTCGCTGTAGAAAATTTATTCGTCAACATAAAAATAAAATAAAAATGCTATAATCATTGTAATTTTTTTCTTAATTTTTTTAAACGCATTAAGAGCAATTTTTAGTTCGTAACAGCAGAGCCTGTTCATAAACTAAACAATTATTTTAGTGTGTGAAGGAGAATATACAGTGAAATTGTGGTTTGAAAATGTTGTGTTTAACACGAACCTTGCTAACTTCATAAAATTCGTAAAAAGTAATATTCAACGGAAAACTTAATGTTTCATTAATTCCTTATCTTTCTTTTTCATTTTAATTTTCATTACATTTTCTTTTTTGATTTCAGCAGTTTGCATTAAATAATCTCTACAAAAATGTTACAGTATATATTACCCTTGAAAATACATTTTTTGTAGATTTAAGTGAGTAGATGCACTTTTTCAGAACTGTTTATATTACATACGTATAATGTTTTGTTTGTTTTTCTTTTTATTATGGTCTCAATTTTTTATGTCGTTATTTTATTGGTCAATGATATGATTATCTCTAACACTGTTATATACGAACTTGTAATGACTGTTTATAACGCTAACAAATAAAATAAATATATATATATATTTTTTAAATGCATTTGTCTAAATCAGTGATTCCCAAAGTGGTCCAGGTGGACCCCCAGCAGTCTACGGGAGGCTCGACGGGGGTTACGTTGGCGTGAAAAAAAATGGGGGTCCACGAGTTGTAATTGGGGGTCCACGAAAAACAAAAGTAAAGAACAAAAATTTTGGCTTGGCTTTATCTATTAGTGTAGGCCAGTGGTTCCCAAAGTGGTCCGTACGGACCCCCAGGGGTCCCCAGTATCATTCAAGTCCGTGGAAAATAAAAAATTGATTTGAGGATCCCTGAATGACGTCAGGGGGTCCGCGACAAGGTTTTGACACATATTTTTATTCATATGGAAGTTTCATCGGGGGAGGGGCGTAATGGGAGAGGGTGGAACGGCGAATTTCCATAAAGGAGGTGGCGAAATGGGATATAGTGAATAAAGTGGAACGGGGTCCAACCTACTCCGTTCCACCCCATATCCCATTCCGCCCCCTACGTTGTGTTATCCGCCCCGGGGTCCGTTGGTCATAACAGTTTGGGGAATGGGGTCCCTGGGCCAAGAGAGTTTGGGAACCACTGGTCTAAATGAACCTTTAATTTGTTTTCCTTGTGTGAAAGCGCGATACTAAAATAATTAAAATTTTAAATCAATATCGTAATAAGTGCTCTTATTTTTGTAATCTTATTTCTGCACATTTCCTGTCAAAGCGGGAAATTCCGTCACTCGCGGTTTTTCCAAGCACGGAGTTTTTCTAACATATTTATTATTTATCCCTATAGTCCAGTAACTTTGTCGCCTCGAAAAAACCGCGAAGAAATCGTTATTTTTTCAAATTTTGGCGATTATAACCCTAAAGGACTAGTTTTTTAAAAAACTTTTTTATCACGTTTTAAAGTAAACTAAATTTGCTACAAATGATACTATAACTGTCTCTGTAGACCCAATAGTTTTTGAGATTAAGCCTTTCAAAGTTTGTGACCTCGAGCGCAAACCGCGAAAAAAACGTTATTTTTTTCAAATTTTGGTGATTATAACCCTAAAGGGCTAGTTTTAAAAAAAACTTTTCTGAAATGTTTTTAAAGAAGACTAAATTTGCTACAATATGATACTAGAATTGTCTCTGTAGACCCAATAGTTTCCGAGATTAAGCCTTTCAAAATTTATAATTTTTTTCGAACTTCGCAATTTTTTGCAATTCTGTCTTTCTGAATGAATTTTGACCCTGATTATTCTATCGAAGCCCTGTACTTTTATGATGTGATGATGATGTATAAGCTAAACTACGAATAATGAAGTAAAAAAGATAAAAAACAAAGTATTTCCTTTTTATTTTTTTATTTATTTAAAAAAAGATAAGTACAACAAAAGTAAGTTTATTTGTTAGGAAACTGAGTAATATTCAAAATCAAAAAATTAAATTAATTTAGCCCTCTTGGAAGGTCTCGGTTGAGGTTCGTCCGTATCTGGATCGACGTATTGGGATGGCATATCCCCATCAGAATCAGGAGATGGTGATGAATCGTCGACGTCTTGTGCCCACAAGTCATTTGAAAGGCTTAATCTCAAAAACTATTGGGTTTACAGAGACAATTATAGTATCAATTTGTAGCAAATTTAGTTTACTTTAAAACCCTTTATAGGTCATAAGCTAAAAACGGATAGTTTTGAGACCTGCAATAATAAGGTGTATATTTCTTTATGTTTACAAGTTATAATCACTCTTATGGGTTGTAATCACTCTAAGATAATGGACAGAGGT
Source organism: Limnephilus lunatus (assembly GCA_917563855.2). Classification (NCBI taxonomy): domain Eukaryota; kingdom Metazoa; phylum Arthropoda; class Insecta; order Trichoptera; family Limnephilidae; genus Limnephilus; species Limnephilus lunatus. Next base: position 51,180,656 of record OU830601.1, read on the forward strand.
CTTGAATCGAACCAACCGCCCCGAAATTCGCATATGTTGAGTAAATTTATGAAAATCGCGTCCTGGTCAGTTTCAAGACCTGCGTCCATTTAGCAACACGACGGCTGTCAGTTTTACAAGAACACTTATTTTTATGTTATTGTTTCTCGAACATTGAGAGTTATTTATGAAAAAAAAGTAACCACATTTGTAATATACACAATACTTTATAGTTTTTTGTATTTTGATTTAAAAAATGTATGTGGAATAATCAAGTTAAGTCAAATTATTTAGCGTCATGTCTAAAATCTAAGCTCAAAAGCTAAAATGTGGGCCCTTTTTGATTACTATATTTCAGATACTGCAAATAATTTCTTAACCACATAACATTTAATTTTGTATGATAATATTGTGTTCTTTTACAACTAATAATTATTTTTTGTGGATATTTTCCCGCCATCGAGTTTTTTGATGATATGTGTCATCCTTCATAAAACGATTTTCGTAAAAATTTCCGATCAAAATTATTGTTTTTGTTTTCATTCAAACTGTAATAATTATTTGAAATAGATATATCAAACTGAAGTAGAATGGTTATGGAATGTTATATAAGTAAAAAAAATATATTGCAGCACAAAAGAAAGTATTTAGTTGAATTTAGGATGGAAAATAAGAGTGGCGGAGGTTTTAGTGTGAAAGACCTAGAAGACGGATGCATTCCTATAACTAATTGAGGGAATAAAGGAGGACCAAACAGAGAATTCGGAGGATGGAAGAGACTCCAATCCCGAAGATGAGATTTCCCAGGTTTTATAAAGTCCTCGGGATTCAGTTCCTAGGAGCGCTGCTAAGAATAATTTCGATTCTAATCCTGTCAATGCGGTTTCGGACCCTACTTATATTGAAAGGATTATGGAAGCTGATTGTTTTTCAGATGAAGAATCACCAGAAGTTACTCCTTCTCCCAGTGCGACCTTTTTTTATATGAATACCGCACAAGAGTCCCAACTGCTCCCGTCTGGAGCCAATGAGACTATGGCATCCCCAATTGGGGTATGTTGTGAGGCTGAAAGTAGTGGGGTTGGGAAGGAGATAGGAAAAAGGAAGGTGGGGAAGTACCTGGCTATTCAGATCTGATCACCAAACATGGCTAAAGCCATTTCAAGCAACGAATTACTATAAATGGCGGAAACGAAGGCATCATCATGGGAAACATTGAAGACGTTGGATAAAGAAAAAAAAACCTATTACACATCTTCACTTCCGAAAACAATTGGCTGATCAGCTGATAGGATCTTTTACTTCAAGAAAAAACATTGGTCGTCCTGAAAAGTAGTACGAAGCTCGGTAGCATGCAACATTTGCAAAGTAGCTCTTTACATATCGTGTTTTATGCCGACCCATTTATCTGATCAAAAGAAGAAGTTTTTGAGGCCTTAGAACTGTATATTATATTTGAAAATCTTCTATAAAATTATCAAAGCACTTATTATCCTGTAAGGCAAATAATTAAAAGTATGTTTTTCCTTACCAACCTGTCTTTTTGTAATGAAAAACAAAATTTTAATACCAATTTTTTTTACCTAAATGGACACCGGTCAGAAAAAAGAATACCATTGCATACTTTACTTTGTCTATGGGCTCTTCGGGTCACTTGGTCTCGTTGCCGGGTTATGCCGAGATAGATTTACGAGGTCTTTAGGTTTTCAGAAGCTCTTCATATTAAAACTAGCCTGATAGGACTTTCGTCCTCAGAAATATTAATACAATTAAAAAATACAATAAAAACTCACTGGGTTACTTTTGAACGTTAGTCTTTCAATCAAGCATCCTATACTTTATAACGAGCATAAAAAAAAAATAATAAGCACTGGAGAATGCAGGACCCAGTACTTGCCATATGAAGATATTAGCTGGAAAATCGAAAATTTCAAAAAGACTAAGTATAAAAAAATAAAAATAAAGTTTTTTCTGTTCATCAAAAAGGATATAGAATATATAAATAAAACCATTAAGGGCGTATCGTTAAAAAAAAAGTTGTCCTATAAAGGGTTAAAAACGTGATAAAAAAGTTTTTTAAAAAACTAGTCCTTTAGGGTTATAATCGCCAAAATTTGAAAAAATAACGATTTTTTCGCGGTTTTTTCGATTTTTGACAAAGTTGCGTTCGGCAGTCGAGGTCAAAAACTTGGATTATTCATTAGGCCAACATTATAAACAAGCCTGCAAAAAATCAGAACTACCGGATTTAACGCATATTGTGATGTATAAAGTTACTGGACTACTATTAAATATTTGTTTTTTCATTACTGAACGAAGCACAATACTTGTTTATTTAATGTGTATTATTATATAACTGATGTACCCGCCGTTGCCCGGGTTTTATTATGCTTTAAGAGGTGGGAAAAGGGGGGAGGTGGTTTTTAGAAATCTCATGTAGACGGTGACCTTATTTATGAAAAGCAAGTGTGCAATTTCATCAATCTCGGAATAAAGCTGTAGATACAAATCTAATCCACGCCGCCTGCCTGACACGGTTGTAAACATTCTTCTTAAATAAATAGATTGACTAAAGGTAAATTCTTAAATTTTAAAATTAATAAGTTTAAAAAAAACATCATATGCTTTTATTTCTGAACTTTTACTTCGCTCCAGTTCTTGACAAAAAGCAATCGTTGCACTATTTCGTGTTCCAGCTCAGGAATCCGCTCAAACCCCTAAAATAAATGTCTGTATGGGGTGAAAAGATGCATGGTTGTGTATAAATCAAATAAACATCAACACTGTATTTACAAGTTTATTATAAAAATTACATACGTACCATAATTTATATTTACAAAATATTCGTATAGCAACAGAATGGTTCTTCTTATTTCACTTGGCCACCGGCTGTCGGTGACTAGGTGAAAATATTGTGAGATCGCTATTGGCGTGCGATGAGCCAATAGGAATGATTCTGCGAGTCAAAATAGCTGCGACGTTCGCTGCCACATATGCAATTAACTAGTTTACATTTATCATTGAAGTAGATAACAATAATAATCTAAATGAAAATATGAAAGAGAACAAGACACAGAAAAATAGAAAAAGAAAATGGTTGCAACTGAGACTCGAACCCAGACCTCGGACTTATTGTTATCTTCTTCTTCAATGATATATTACATTGATGGGAATTACCTTCAAAAGTTATAAAAAGAGAGTTTTTCTTATAAAAAAATAGTTTTCATTTAATTATAAATATTATTATTAAATAAATCGACATCCAACATGTAAAAAATATGTTTTAGTAAGGTCGGCAGCCATATTTGCTGTCGTAATCTAGGCCAATAATGTAATGGTTAATACAGAGACGGTGATGATTTTATGGGAATATGTTTAAAGAGCAGTTTTCTGGTCACAATAAAATTAGAAAATTTTGTCGTTCTAGTTAAGGACCGGCTTCCTGCGAGTCTACCGATTTAATATATATTTTCCTTAAATATCTTAAATTTTAAAGCTCTTAAAAATATATTTTATTAATTATTATAAGCAATAATTATCAGCCTGAAACACTCATCTACATTGAAAAAATCTTCCGAGAAAAGATACTGCCAGTATCTTTTGTCCCGTTGGCGGCCAGAAAAGAAAGTTTTTCTTATAAAGAGAGTTTTTCTTATAAAAAAATAGTTTTCATTTAATTATAAATATTATTATTAAATAAATCGACATCCAACATGTAAAAAATATGTTTTAGTAAGGTCGGCAGCCATATTTGCTGTCGTAATCTAGGCCAATAATGTAATGGTTAATACAAAGACGGTGATGATTTTATGGGAATATGTTTAAAGAGCAGTTTTCTGGTCACAATAAAATTAGAAAATTTTGTCGTTCTAGTTAAGGACCGGCTTCCTGCGAGTCTACCGATTTAATATATATTTTCCTTAAATATCTTAAATTTTAAAGCTCTTAAAAATATTTGCTTATAATAATTGTTATCTACCTTTGTGCTATGCATAAAAATCTTGTCTTAAACGTTAGTTTATCAATTCAAAATAATAATAAATATATTATTCTTGAAGATAATATCTACACATTCCCCATTCCAAAACAGCAATTAAATGAAATTCCCTTGATAGAAAAAAACGCAAAGTATGCTCTGAAAATTATTACAAACACGTTTTTTCAGTTATTTTACAAGTTATGTGTAGGAAACACATTACTTGTAAAAGTTTCAAAGTTAGATAATCCCCATGAGATTTTTGCTCTATTTTAAACGAGTCGTGTTTTATTAAAAAATTTCACAATTTTCGCGATTATCTTTTTTAATATTAGCGTCATCTCTCTACCGTTCGTATTTACATATCTCTCCATCTTCTTCTTTTTAAGCCGGTATACCGCGCCTTAATGTTATATGGCTAAGGAATACGTTTTTATTATATTTTTGTAATAATTTGTATGTGTTCACGAACCCTGGTAAAAGCACCGCTGTATTGGATGATGGCATTGGTGTATCTACCCAAATTGCTTATTATTTCATGTTACCGCCTTGACGCGGAATAATTAAAATCAGCAAACGTGATTAATAGTGCTCTTCTTCAAATTACCCTTGATTGGTTTACGACTTCATATCTGTAATTAAAAATGCTCCATTATCGCTGAAAAATAGTGCTATCGTGTCACGCCCCGTTCAAAGCTTGCGAATAAATCAAGTCTAACGTAACATCTGCTGTAAGTTCTATTTATTAGTAATTTCGTTAATACACATTACATGTCTTTTTTTGTAATTATGACACGATTACCCGAGTTTAAATAAATATTGAAATGCGGTCTTCCATAAACATATAAACGTAGAAAAAAATAGGATTGCTAAATAGCAACACCAAGATGGCTCAAAAGTAATAGTGTATAAAAATAAATAAAGTTTTGGTTATTCTCTGAAAATTATTATTATTTTTTGTTTAAATATACGGGATATTCAGTAAAGTGAGAGTTTTATTGTGGAATTCCTAAGTATAAAAATGTGTTTTCTAGATTTCGTATTTTCTATTTCTGCGTTTAAAGAAAAAACATTTCTTTTGGTTTTTTTTTAACTCTTTTCATGTTTGATATTAAAATATTATAAATAGTAAAGAATATTTCAAATACAAAAATCTAAAAGGCATTTTTATCTGGTTTTTAAAATTGTATTTGTTTTTACGACATCTTCAAAAAGAAAACTTATACAGGGTGTCTGGGGGGGGGGTAAAGTGCATTAACTTCGGGAGTTCATTCTACATGACGGTGGGAGTAAAAAAGCATACCTACAACTTTTTCCGAAATTCTAACTTTTTTTTCATACAAATAGACGTACCTACTAAAAAAAATTAGTGTGAGGTACAAACTTACCTGCTAAATTTGCCATTGATTGATATCTATATTATATTTAAAACATATTTGCACTGGTATCAAAATCCAGAGAGGAAATAGGGGAATACGTTTGTATGGTCAAAACGCCGCCTGCGTTTCCTCTTAACCTTCCCATGGCTTAACCTTATCAAGGTGTGGACCACGTGTGAAACACGCTATCTGCCATTATCAAGCCCAAATGACAAATATTTCTGACTATGTGACTGATCCACCAATCTCCGGCAGATTCGGCTGGCAAACATGATACGTGGAATTCAATTTAGAAATAAGCTATTAAACTACTCTACAGCAATCTCCATATATTAATTTACGGGTTGCGGTTAAGATAGCAGGAAATGAAAAACCTCGTATAAAACCTTGAATAAACGATTTTTCCAATTTAGTGTTTTTGTGGTGGAACATTATTTTATTTTCTTTATTTTAGGGAAAGTTGACAGCAAACCTGAGATTAAACAATAATACGGTTATAAGATAGTTAATTGTGCCAATTATGAACTTTCCACTGATGATAGTGAATGATAAAGTGTGACATTCTAAGGGTGTTTTCTTAATTAATTTATTTATTTTTTAGTTACAATATATGAAGGGGAGGGCGGGGAGGAGGAACATGGTATTAGGATTAAGAGGCAAAGGACGGGATTATATTATAGGGGTTTGAATTTTCTAGTTTGAGTCGTGCTGTTTAGTGAGTTTTCGTTTTATGTCATGTAAAGTCGAGTTAAAAATGTCAATGTCATAATAATGTAAGTTAAATGAGTGTGTGCATCTGTAGATAAATGAGTTTTGTTTTTTGCAAAGAGGGAGATTAAAGGTAAGCGACTGTCTGCTGTTGCATTTGGGAACATGGAATGATAGGCGTTGAAGAATATCAGGACTATCGATGTAGTTTTAAATAACATTACCGAATCTGCTATATTTCTTCGGCAAGTTAACGTCTATACATTGAATTTAATGTTTCTGTTATTTAATGAAACGCTGTAATTTTGTGTAAGTTTCTATTTTCAATCATAACAAAGGGTACGATTGTACCGAAACCGGTTGGCATGTTCGTGTGATGTACGCGATCACTCTAGCCTCTTTCTGTAAATTATACTACAGTGCGTCATTTTCGGTAATACGGTTTTTAATCGTTTTATTTTTGTTTTTAGATTAATTCTCCTAAAACACCTCAACAAATTAGATAAAATGTAATTGATAAAACTGCCGTTTTACTTACCGTCAAGACTTTTATAAAGGAAACGATAATTTTTATCTACAGGTTTACAGATTTTTTCTTGAACCTCAAAAAAAAAGATATAAAGACACGGATATCCAAAGAATTGCATAATATTGCAAAAATATATTTATAGAATTTGGTTAGGTACTATAAAATAAAATATTCTAAAATATGCGTACTAAGAATGAGTAACAATTTTTAATGCAGATACAGAAATCGTCGCAATATGAGAGTTGGTTCGAAATGCGGCGTGCCACGCCTTCTATATTTTAGGCATCTTTCGCTTACGGTCATTTAAAGTAAGTAAAGTGACTGAGAATAGATCATATCACGTTAAGTCGGCATTTAAGTTTGGCCCCCACTAAACTCATGCTTATAAAATATTGATTTTGGACTTTGCATGAAGTTCAAAGTAGTTTTGTTTGAGTGATGAAATGATGTCATTGTAATTTAATGATTGACCTTTGATAGTATCCTACGCAATTGTAATGTAACCTCCACTAACAACATTGTTCTTTCAATACCTATATTATTTATTGGTATTTTATCACTTTATAAAATTATTATCTTCAACACAGGCTTGTCCTCTTAAGATTAAAAGTTGAATTGTAAATGAGTCTAGTTTTTGGACTGTGAATTCGTGGTGGAATTCCAACGTATAAGAATTGAAATAAAAAACTTTTTCACTTTGTTCCACTTATTTATTTTCACCAGGACCGATTTCATCCTACTACGGACATTTTCAGACTGGTCTGTTTTTTAGAAAGTAGAGAAAAGAGGAAGTAGAAAGTTTTTTAATTTCAATTCTAATTGAATTGTAAACAAACAAAAAAATAACGAGTGTGCTTAAACCACACGACTGAAGTAAAACTTCACTAACTTATGCCGGGTACCCGCTGTATATAATGTTTTATAGTGCAGGCGCTTGCATTATAATGTAGTTTCCCGGGACTTGAGATGGAACAATTACAGTTTAGTTGACCCCGACGTTATAGTGGCCTTGCAACGCATGCCGGGTACCCGCTGTACATAATTTATTTATTTATTTACGGATAAATAGTCCATTAACAATATAACAATAGCACGAATAAAATAAATGTCCGACCGTTCGCCTCACCCGATCACCGTTCGCATCGATCACCGTTTTCGTAACAATCAACACTTTTCGTAACGCATTCACCAGTTTCCCCCAAGTGTCGAGCGTGCGTAAAAAAGTTTTACTTCAAAAATACCTTCAATGTAAAGAAACAATAAATACAATTTAAAAAATGCAGTCATACGAATTTTTCTTTGTCTCCGAGGACAGTCGTATGTGCATAATTTAGTATAATGATATCCATATCGACCCTTTGTGCAGTTGCCTCCTGGAACTTAACTCCCTTTTATTATGGCGTAGGGTTTTTGTGGATCGATACGATTGTTGCATACCATTGGCATTGAAGAAGTCTTTAAATTATTTATATTTTAAATGTTGTTAGTTGATATTCTCTCATGTATATGTATGTAGAACTGGTTTAACCCTACCTAACTAGTTATTTCAGTAAAAATCACAGGTACCATACGATACACAGAGAAAACAATACTAGCAAAATATCTGGATTTGAAAAATTGTTATCTTTCTTTAATTATTTAGTACCATGCATAACTAGTTCCACGTAACCCTCGTATAAAATGCGATCAACAAGGTTATTTCATCGAGCGTGTAGAGCAGTGATTGGCTAAAAAATCGTGACGTAGCTTGAAGTCCATGATCCACTGGGAGATTTGAATTAACTGCAATACAAGTGGCAGTATTATACTAAAAGCTACGTCACGCGTTCAAAAATTCAAAAGCGGTCCAACGGTTTTTTTCCGAAAAAAGCCCCTATGAACAAACCTTTTTAAACGCATTTCTACAAACCTTGCACGTAAACTGAACGCACATTTAAAATTTAGAATAAAAATAATATTCTGATGAAATGTATTATAGGTATGTACTTTATTTCTTGTCTGGATCAGAAAAGGTTATTTTTGAAGTAAAACTTCTTTACGCACGCTCGACTTGGGGGGGTAAGCTGGTGAAAGCGTTACGAATAGTGTGATGCGTTACGAAAAGTGTGATGCGTTACGAAAAGTATGATGCGAACGGTAATCGATGAGAACGGTGATCGATGCGAACGGTTATCGAGCGAGGCGAATTTTCGGGCCTTTACGCACGCTTGACCTGGGGAGTAAGCTGGATCAGGATGAGGATAAGGATAAGGAAGGTAAGGATAAGAGGGAGATATAAGTCAGTGAAGTTTTACTTCAGTCGTGTTCTAAAGCACACTCGCTTTTTTTATTATTTGACTAGCGCAGACCAGTGAAAAGTCAATGGAAAATAATAAAAAATATGTGTTTTATTAAATATAAGAAGAAATAAAAATATTAAGTATAAAAAGTTTTGAAAAAATGCATAGTCCGGGAATCGAACCACGATCAACTGCTTGGAAGTCAACTTTGCTAACCTCATCACCAACTATTGTAAGAACGGCGGCTTACATTAATTACATGAATTAAAAATTATAAGAATGGTGTATTTTTAATTAGTTATTAAAGGTTGTACAACATTTTTGAAATGTTCTAAAAGATCTTTTTTTATAATAAAAATTCCAAATTATAGGGCTACAAAAACAGGAGAAATGATTTTTTATAAAAATAAAAAAAACTTGCTTTTCACTCACCTGAACAATTTATTTTAATTTTATTTTTTACCTACCTAACAAATAAAATAATTCATTCCAGAAGGTTGTACGATTTCGGGCAACTTTTTCTTTGGAAGTTTAAGACAACGCGTGACATCATAACAATAATCCGGATGTTGACTTCCGTAATAAATCTGATGACATAAATAGAGCCTTGAAAGTTTAGTACCTACAGTTTGTCAAATAAGAGTAGAAAACATAGGAGGGCGCCACTGTTGATCAAATGGCAATACTAAACACAAACTCATGGTGTTAAAGTAAAGCTGTGTAACCATCGATCATATCATACGTCAATGTGTGTAACCTACATTTTTAAACAAAATTAAAAAGGCATAAAAGTGGAAAAAATATTTTTTCATTGCAGTATAGATACCCACTGATCTCAAAATTAGAATTGCATATAGGTATATTATTATTATACCTTTGCAATTTGGTGTTAACATAATGAAGAATAACGATAGGTAATATAATAAAATATAAAGCCCAGTTTAGAAATTTTATACTAGCTTAAGTACCTAGCGTTGCCTGGGCTTTAGATCACGTCTCTAATTTTAGATCTCAATATATTGAACTCTTTCAGATCTAAAAGTAGTGTAACTAAACTCACCATTAGTGATTCTTCCTTTTTATCTATCGTTAAATTCAAATTTATGTTAAATTAAATTAAAGCAAATCGCTTTATAAAACACCTTTCTATCAAATTTATATCATGAAGAAAAAATATGTTTTAAAATGTAGTTTACTGTGTTCTATACATTCAGTGATATTGCACTTTAAAATAATATTTGACAGTTAAATTGGTGTTGCCAGCCTACAAATTTTTTTAGTTCCATTTATTATATTTTCTACTCTTATTTGACAGACACACATACGCTTCTGTGCTCCTAGTTTATTGGGGGTGATTTCCAATGCTTTAACTGTCGGCGGTAGGTACCTATGTATATATTATAAAAGTTAAGGAAAGCTCGCGGGAAAATCGACATGTGATAATGCCTGGTACGTGTGGAACGTCCTTCACCTCCCATCTGTGCATCGCGAAGGTCGGGATGAATTATTGAGTAGGACATTATAACTAGGGGTTTTACTCCCCACCGACAATAAGTGTGGCAACACTAGACTGACATTATCATTACGAAAAATATTTAAAAAAAATTAATTGGCACTTGGAAATCTCTGTTTTTTCAATTTCCAAGTGCCAATTAAAATATTTTGTTGGGTTTGCGTTCATGGCATTTTCAATTCTAAGTAAACAAATTGTGTTCCTCAGTCGCTTTTTCATATAAATATGCAGATAATTGTGTTAAACTTGTTATCTGCATATTCATATGAAATAGAGACCGAGGAGTGTTTGTGCGGGGGTGGATTTGATTTTTGTACAAATCTACAGTTATATTCCGAGAAAGTGATGTTTTCAAATCAAGGGTCACTGTCTATATCCAATTTCGAAAACTGCTTTGTAAAGCCAGGGCGACGCCGGAGATATCAGATTGTTATAATGATATATATTACTACCCTGTTTTTTCGAAGCTCTACTCCGATGTTGTTGAGTTTTTCGATTCATCGGCAATTGTTGCACATGACAATAGGTAATTAATGTGTCACAAAAACATAGTCGGACGCAGAACCGTTCCCTGTGGAATGCCAGCATTTATTGTTTGTGAAGTTAAGAAGTAATCTAGTCAATTTTAACAGGTCAAGGAAGTTATTATTAGTTTTGTCACAGTTGTATCATTTAACTTTTTGCATAAATTCACAATCATCCTTTGCGAATTTGTATCCATCCGGTGTTGAATATAAAATTGAAACTCTTCAAAACAAAATGAACGGAAATCCCCCCTTTGCTTCAGTAGAGTTTTTTAAATTATATTTTATATTTATATTGATGCCCTCCCGAAGTCCTTGTATTCTTTATTGAAACTCACATTCGAAGGATTGGAAAATTCATTATAATTTCTGTAATACCTCATGTATACGAAACCATTCATTTACTTGTTGATCATATTCATTTGTTATATACTAAATCTATTTGTACTTTTTTATTATATGTATAAGAATTGAAATAATTTATTTAATTGATATTTTAGCATCAAAATCAAATATATATATATATATATATATATACAATGTTTGAAAATGTACCAACGTTGTCATTATGTACCTGCTGACAAACTACATAAGTAGTTTAGCGGGTTTAAATGTTAAATAAAAAAAAAAAAAAAAAAAAAACAATTTTTACAATCTCCTTATAAATTTTATCATTCAACTAAAAAAATTCCCCTGGTGCTCCTGTCGCACCGGGACAGGAGTGCTCTTGTTTATTTATTATAGTTTATTATGTATCTGCGTGACACCCGTTTTGCCCTTTTATATTTAATTCCTCACGTAATAATACTTAATTAATAAAAATGGTGCCACAAAATAAATTTGCTGTATTTGAATAAATACTTAATTAATTTTCGTAATGACAAAACTTAAAATTACGTTTTATTAAATATGAAAAATAATGTGGAGTTCTACAAATTAAGCACACGGGCAATAAATAATCAATAATTCTTCCATTCTTTATTCATCGTTGTTTCGTTTGATAAAGTTTATAACGTCCACCCTCCAATTGAAGAAAGTTTTTGTTCAAGGTACTTCTATACATCTGACGTCAAACGTTTAAATAAGACACGATAAATGCAATAGAAAAGACACCTGTCATGTCCTAGATTTATATCTTATTGATAATACACATTTTCCACTCATACTTCTATGCGGGGTTTTTTTTAGCACACGATCTTGTATTTTTAAGGTTCATCATTAATCCATCGTTGTTGTGTTCGATAGTTGATTGAGCATTGGTCTTATAAGGTCTTCGTTTTAGTCACTAATGAGTACACCTACAACATCATTGGTAAATCGAAGGTTGTTCTAGTTTCTACCATTTATGTACTTTTTCCTTCCCATTTGCTCAAGTTTGCCTATAGGTGGGTCTTGTATTTTTGAGGTTCAGTATTAATCCATTGCTGTTTGTGTTAGTTAGTTTATTGAACCCTGACTTCAGGTCTTCGTTTTAATGAGTACACCTACAAAATAATCGGTATACTGAAGGTTGCTCTGCTTTCTCCCATTTATATACTTTTTCCTTGCCATTCACCCAAATTTGCCTATGTGCAGGTTTTGTAGCACACCATCTTGTATTTTTGAGCTTCATCATTCATCCATTCTTGTTGTGTTAGTTAGTGATTGAACATTGACTTCAGGTCTTCGTTTTAGTCACTAATGAGTACACCTACAACATCATCGGTACATCGAAGGTTATTCTAGTTTCTCCCATTTATGTATTTTTTCCTTGCCATTCGCTCAAGTTTGCCTATAGGTGGGTTTTATGATCTTATATTTTTGAGGTCCAGCATTAATCCATTACTGTTTGTGTTAGTTACTTTATTGAACATTGACTTCAGGTCTTTGTTTTAGTCACGGATGAATACACTTACAAAATCATTGGTATATCGGGATTTGCTCGGCTATTCCCATTTATGTACTTTTTCCTTTGGCTCAATTTTGCCCACGCGGCCTTTTTCCATTTTCCCGAATGCCGCAGCGTAATGAATAATTCGGCCGAAACCTGCAAATTACCAAATTTCGCCAAGTATAAAATTTTCCATTTCCCAGGGTCGCAGAAGCGAGCGCCCTTTGCAAATGCCATGGCATTCTGGGTCCTCCAGGTGAGTTCGGCATTCTGCCTGACATTTGCCCATTCAGCCATCGGTTCCGCGTCCCTGGCCACGCCGGGCCTACTACCAAACTAAAAATTATTATCATATTACTTCATTGTCTTCCGAAATGTTATGCGAGTCAAGTCTTGCGTAATAGATTTTACAATCAATATAACTTTCAAGATCTCTTATCGGGAATGTTAAAGTTCCTTTTAAGTTTTTCTATTCGTTATCTTTACCTTTTAGATATATAATGTTTTTTTAATAGTAATATTGATTGTTTTATTACTACATTACACATTTTAAATTTAAATTTAATGTCTATAAGAAATTACGTTATAAAAAAGATATTTACAAATATATTAAATTTACAGGCAGTGGTAAGGTTGTGTCAATGAGGAGGGACCAGGAGAGACTGTTTCAAGAATCAATATGATTTCCCTTTTCAATTTCTTCTCGCTGTCGCTAAATATACCGATATTGGAAGAGATTAGGTTCAGATATTCCTCCCCATCGGGAGAACTATTTGCAGGTTGGTCCTACAGAAGAAAAAGGAAGATTTTACGATGACGCTTTGATAAATGTTTAATCGATGAGTTTATATGCTCAATTAAAAAATGGCGCAATACGTCTGTTTAAACCAGTTTCGGGCCTTCTTAAATCTATTAATCTATTTGGTGCGTTTTTCTTCCGTAGTCGTCCATTTTTTTTTATCTTATCAATTGGTTTGCGTCTTAGTAGAAACAAACGTAGCCAGTAGCCAGGTTATCGCGGTTTTGTTTCCGATTAGTAAATTAAAGAAGAAAGATTCGCCGAGTTACGTTATATAGACGCCACTAAAATGGTTTCAGCAGGGTAACCATTTGTTTTTGTTGTTATTGTAATTTATATTTAGCACAATACTCATACCTCTAATACCATCACTATTTATAGATATTATTCGGACTTTCAGCTCGGGTTAGTTTTTCAGTTTTCCAAAATGAAAAATATCTGTCTTATAAATGTTTCTTAAAACCTTACGAATTTTGCTCTTTCAACCTGCTTCAGCAATCTCGATCATATCCTCATTCTTAAAGCTGTTCGATGAACATAATTTTGCCATCAGTCATTTACATTTTTAGTTTCTTCTTACTTAATGAGTTTTCGGTTTCACGATGAATTTTAAAGTGAAAACTTCTTTAGCATTTAGCCTGCGAGAATGAGATAGTATAATAGCTCTCTTCTTTCTGCGATGTTTCGTAATTTAACGGTCTCCTCTTTGTGCAGTGCTTCGTAGCCTCTCCACTCTTATCTACTTTAGTTTTCTGGAGGTTTCACTTCTACCGCGTGTGAACTACACACTTGTATTTTTGAAGTAAAAACTTTTTTAGCACCGTTGTGATTTGAAACTCAATGAAACGAAAAATAGCAACACTAAAAGGAGACAAACACATACGTCTGTAGGATTTAGCCTGCGAGAGAATGAGATAGTATAACCAGTCTCCTCTTTGTGCGGTGCTTCGTAGCCTCCCCACTCCTGTCTACTTTAGTTTTCTGAAGGTTTCATTTCTACCACGTGTGAACTGCACACTTGGATTTTTTCCATTACCATTACCATTCAAATGTCAAACATTCAAAATGATCCTCAATTTGTAACGATGTTGATGTAACTATTATTTTTCATTTTAAGACAGTTTTATTTTGGATCCATTCGCTACACCCTACAGTTTTATGACCTCCAATTCTGGTCCCACCCAGTTCGCTGTCATTCTCGCGATAATTCCTGATAAATGTGAACCATCAGTGATAATAATACGGAAATAGCCCTCATTGGGAAACAAATGGAAAGCCCTGATAACGAAAGGTCTGACTAAATGAAAGTTAATTTCCTCGAATTTTTACGTCGTACCTGCTTATCGGAAAGTGCTGTCTTTGGATAGGTGAAAATAGCGCACAAACTCTTTGCTCTTATGATAAAAAAGTTTTTAGAAAATATATAAGTAGATAGCTATTACTCTTATTACGAATTAAAATAAATGCGTAGCTTATGGTTAACGTTGTGCTTCTTAGCAGATTTGAACTGAAACTAATGTTAAATTAAAATTGAAGTGTAATTTGTGCCAGCTTTCTTATTTTATTTAGTCGCTTAATAAAAAAAATAATAGTAATATGTACGCTGGTTCCCAACGAAACATACGTTATAATCGACGCATTCACAGAGGGCGCCAGTTTAATTATTTTAGGTTAACCCGTTTAATTACAGGATACCCAAATTGTTCCAAAACATCATACGCCGTTAACTGGAGACCCAAATTGTCCCAAAGCGACCGTGCATTATTAAAAGTAAGATATCTCTTTTCCTGTAATGCGAACATTTGTGGTTCATTTGTTAGAAAGCGAAAGAAATAATGCTTCTCATTGCCTTAGGAATATACGAGCTATGTTGTTCAGATATTTTACAAACCCGATCATCTTACAATAAGGTACATCTTTTTATATAAAGGTACATTTACAGTATATGGGAAGAATCGTAAATTTCGCGCGCCATCCTTGACTGGCAAATGTTAATGGATATTATTTTCTAATTATTGGAAGGGTTAAAAAACTTTTTGCAAGTTATGGTTGCTGAGAAATACAATATTGGATTGAGTCACCGATACAAAATCGAAAGATTTGGGTTTGTTTATGGACAAAACTATTTCTTATTTTTCATATTGAATACGTACGGGCGCAAACAATTAATTCACCTCAATATTTTAAAGCATAACTTGTAAAAAGTTTTTTAACCTTAAGTAATTAAATTGGTGCCATTTGGGAATGCGCAGATTATAACGTACCTACGTTCCATTTAACCTCAAAGCCGCTAGACGGCGAAAGAAATGCTTTGAAAATGACAACTCAATTCTCGGATTTTCTGGGAGGCGTCTACTAATATCTACAAGAATTCCAAAAAATGAACAAATCGGACTAATATCTATGAGCATCCATGTTCTGACTTATATCTATACGAGGTATGTTGGTACAATATCTATGGGAACCAAATTGAGGACGAATATCTACAGCTCAAACTGCTGACTAATTATCTATGGAACAAGTGGTGATGTCGACGAGTCTACAGCACTGGCAGAGGTTGGGTTAGGTTAGATTAGGTTAGGTGCTCAGCTGCCCTCAGATATTAGTCCCTTCTACGCTCCATAGATATTCGTCACCACTGGGACCGTCATATTCTCCTCATCTCTGTAGATATTAGTCTTCACTCTGAAGTTCATTCATAGATATTTGTCCAACATATGAGCTGTAGATATTCGTCTGACATACAGGCTGTAGATATTAGTATCTCGAGTCATTTTCTGTGTAGCAATTTGTCAAGGAAATTTTTATTAAAACCTCAAAGTGGATTAACCACAGTTTGAAAATGGCCTTGTAAGCTAAAACAGCTGGAACCATTGACGTAAAAAAACACTAAAATACTTACAGAACTTGATAATAACATTATAAAATTTAATTTTAAAAATTAAATGGAGGTCTACGAAAAACAAACAATCAATGAACGTCCTATACCCGAGGATCTTATAATGATGAAACTACTTTACATAATAATAGAATTTTATTCAAGTGCCATTTTCTTGCGCGTAATGCATATTACGTGTTGTTCCGTAGTAATGAAATACTACAAAGCATTGTCAGATATTTTAGTACATAATATTTAACATTATTTTCACCATTTAAGTTCATAAATTTCCAGTTCCTGGTTTAAAGTGAAAGTTTTCCAATATCCGTAAAATAATACCTCGGCTGTGGAAGCCCGATTAGCTAAAAGCACTCAAACAAATCATTTAGGTTAAGCGAATGTTGTGACATCGGGAATATACTTACCTACACTTACCTGTATGACAATTACAGTCGGCTACACTATCGTTTCGGCTGTTAGTGACAAACATGTTGTGATTAATGATCGGCAATAACAATTACTTGCGCTTTATCCTTCTCAGTGCGTAACGCAATATATCGTTTTTATATTAACTTTTCGTTTTTCTTTTACATATTCAGTAATATTATTATTTAATTTATAAAAAAAATATTTTATTGAAGGGAAAAACTTCTTTAGCACCATTGTAATTTGAAACTCGATGAAACGAAAAATAGCGACACTAAAAAGACATATCTATAGGATTTAGCCTGCAAGAAAATGAGATAGCAATAAATTATTTATTTCACGGGTACGTACCCGGTTCCAATGTAATACGATACATCCATGGTCCCGCGCAAGTCTCCTTTGATAAAGCGCCTGACGAACCTTAGTGGCCAGACATTCAGCGGACCAAGGATCGAATCCTACGAAATCAAAAACAATATAATTATTACGGTGCTCCAGATTTTATGTCCGGGTTGAATCTTTCCCAAATGAAAGACTAAACCCTTCCACACACTTTTCCACAAATGAATATCTAGTAAATTCACGCAATGTAAGTGCACTATATAAGTATAATAAATACAAATCAATACAAGAACAATGCGTCAATCCACCAGAAACATAATGGGAAAATATTTCACCGACTCCAGATATTTTCATATCAGAGGGTTCGGCTCTGATGAAATCCTAACTGGTCCGATAAATCCTACTGATCCCTCAATATAAATATTTAAAAAATCTTTCGTAATCCTACATGTATTTAAAATTAAATATGCATAAAAAAATTAAATATTAATAATTAAATATAAATTTAATATAAATATAAATTTGATATTCATAATGCATATTACAAGTTATATGCATTATTATTGACCTATTTTTATTTTTGTCAAATCGTTATTATATTTATGATGATATGGAATTTTTGATTGATTTTTGAAGGGATCCATGTATTATATTGGAGTTGGAATAATCTTATAATGGTCACTATATTATAAACAAAATACTCGTACATATTTTACATTTGAACAAATGATTAAAATTACAATAGGGGGCATACATTAATTACGTGAGCAGTTTTTCTTCCAATCTAGACCCCCCCCCCGCCCTTGGTGAGATAAATTTGGGCCACTTCGTATATTCTTTTCAAGTAACGTGAGATTTTGCTGGACCTCCCCCCCCCCCTTTTTTGAGCTCACGTAATTAATGTATGCCCCCAAAGATATAGAAGCGGAGATTTAGCAAATGATTCGAATTTCTTATTCATCACAAAATTAGGGTCTATTTTTTTTAGTTGGGCGGGTAATTACTGATAAAACTACCATTACTTACTAACTTACATTAAATATTGTTTAAAACCTGTATATCTATTTGCGAGGCCCAATATAATGTCGCCCGGGAACCATTTATTGGATAATCAACATCTCTGCCACAGGTCACCCCAAGTGGTTCGCTAAGTTTGGTGACTTAGCATGGGTGCTTGGGTTTATGTGGTGAGGTTTTTCGGGGCCTTGGGGGCCGATGCATCTGAAAGTACTACTGAGGGAAGTCTTTTGACCTCTCCAGTGGGACTCTCGACAGTTGGAAGAATGGATTCAAACGTCCTCTACTCCTGGATCGTTACACTGATCCCCAGATTCCTGCCCACCCTTCATCCTTTTTTTCCTTCCCAGAACTTCCTCTCTTTTCTTTCCTTAAAATAACCCTCCACACAGCATCCCCTCTAAGATGACAATAATGGAAATTGTTTTCCTCAGGGCCTCCTGTGTGGAACTACGGTATTAAAAACATTATGCGTATAAAAGAAAAAATTCAAATTAAAATTCCGCAAATTAAACTTGATTACAACAAAAAGTTATTAGAATATGCTAAATAAGCGACGATGCTACTAAAGCAGTAAAAACATAAATTTGAATACACACGCATATGTAATATAGTTGTGTTCATTCATTAAAAGAGTATTTATTCAAACAAATCAAATATGTAATTCATTGAATGTACTTGATGGTCGTCAAAACTACATAAAAAGGGTTATTATTTATTATCCACTTGCACAAAAATGTAGAAAATCTTAATAAAATTAATCATAAATATATCACAACAAGTCACACCAGAAAGGATCTCGTGGTCCCAGGGAGCAATACGGCAAAGTATCAAAAGACATATACACATATCTGGGACCGAAATTATATAATAAAATCCCTCCAGAATTAAATATTAAAACATGCAAAATGTACATCGGTTCAATAATAACTAAATGGTTGATTGGCTTGAGTAGGGTGGAGTCTGAAAAACTATTAGGGCGCCGTAACCGGCTTCAAAAAGAAGAAGATGGAGAGAAATGAAATTACGAATGTTAGAGGAGCGCGCTAACATTAACAGCGATAAAATCGATGCGAAAATTGTGAAAATCTTTAATAAAACACGACTTATTTAAAATAGAGCAAAAATCTCACGAGGGTTGTCTTAAACAGCCTTAAAAGAAACACTGTGATTTAAAAAAATTCATACAACTTGTAAAATAACTGAAAAAACGTGTTAATAATAATTTTTGGAGCATATTCTGCGATTTTTTTCTATCGTGGGAATTTTATATAATTAGCGTTTCCGTGCGACGAATGTCTAGATATTATCTTCAATAATAACATATATTTTTTGAAGAGCTTTAAAACTTAAAGTGTTTAAGGGAGATAAATCGGTAGAAATTCGGGTTGCGGAGGCTTAAATAATGTCACTTAAAAATAATTTATATGGCTACCTATTAATGGCATATTTAGTAAAAACTTAGTAGGTATAGGTACATTTCATTAAAAAAAAATTACAGATTTTTTTTTCATTTTCACCAGCATATGGTTCCTTAGGGACAATCTGCCTATCTAGGATATCAACCTACAAGACATAATAACACTTCTACACATTTTTAATATTTACAGTTATTTTGCAACACTTTTACTTATGTTATTTTTGCTATATAAGTGTATGTAATGTAATAAATAAAAAAATAAAAAATTAAAGTTACAAAGTGAGACTAAGGAAGTCATTTGAAGAAGGAAAAATCTCTTTAAATTTGGGCATGAAATGGGATTGTCAAACTCCATATGTATAGAAGAAGTAGACATAATTTGAAAATTAAAAAGTTATATAGTGTATTGTATTACATTATAAAGTAAGAAGTATGAGTATTGATTTCGGATTAGCCATTTAGGATCAGTGAATATTTATTCATTCGGAGTATATCTTTTAGTAAATAGTTGCCTGGCTAATTTGTACGGTTTTATACGGTTTTATAAAATAAAACAGCGATAAAATTTTGTACGGATTCATTGGAGGGAATTGCAATTCAATTATTTGAATTTGAGGCTTGCGACGTCCGCATATTTAGTTGTGCATACGTTTGCGCAAACTGTCTTAGCATTAAGTTGCATTGAGCGCGAATAATGCAATTTTACTCTAATTATTTATTATTCGCTGTCAATGCAACTTTACTACTTTATATTTTACCAGCAGACCCGGCAACACGTTGCTCTGGCTAACGAAACACAACGCCACGCCATTACCCAACCTTTATAACCAACGCCATCTGTTAAATCAAATCCACAGCGCCCGCATGCCAGCACGCTCCCTTTATTTATATATTTTAACCAATTTTCGCAAAACCTTGACAAATTATTTATATACCTAAAAACCTTCCTCATGAATTACTCTATCTATTGGTGAAAACCGCATGAAAATCGTAATTTCAAATATCTAAGCGCACAGACAGCGGGAACGAATTTATTTTATACTATGTTAACATGGTAATTGGACGACCCGGAAGGCATCATCAATGACCGGAGGGTCATTTCGGGGTCTTTATATATTTCATTTTTGGGAATTTTCGGGAGGATTATTTTTTAAATTTAAGTAGCGGGTATGGGTACCACCTCCCCGGGAACCATTTATTAGATAACCAACACCTCTGCCATAGGTTAGCCCAAGTGGTTCGCTACGTTTGGTGACTTAGCAGGTGTTCCCGGTTCATTGGGTGAGGTTTGTCCAGGTCTTGGCGGCCGATGCGTATGCCCACCTGCCGTGTGGTAGGCAGGATCGAGAGAGACTGCATCGACATCGCCTCGCACTGTAGTTGAAGGAATGGATCCATACGTCCGTCATTCCAGGACCCACTGACCCCCAGATTCCTAGCCACCCCTCATACCTATTTCCTTCCCAGAACTTCCTCTCCTTCCTTTCCATAAAAATACCCTCCGCATAGCATCCCCTAAGGTGACATAGGCCCTGAAGGAAATCATTTACCTCAGGGCGTCCTGCGTGGAGCTAATGTAAAAAAGGAAAAGAAAAAACCTAATTCCAACTTAAGAGTGAATAACCAGCACATGACAACTTCGATTCCGACACTAGCGCTAACACATCAGGGCTCGCGAGCGGGCGTTTTCAGAACTAAATTTCGTTCCGCGGCAATCCGAGTTTTGAGGGTTTTGTTCACTCGAGCTAGGGCTACCCGCTACTATTGCTACTTTATATTACTATTCTCGCTTCCAGAATTTTAATTAGTAGTAGTTATTTGTATATTGAAGTGCATAAACATAAATAGATACAAGTGAAATGCGTAAACACAGTAGGTATTAAGTAGATAGCTACATGAATAAACAATTTGTTATATTCTTTTTAATATTTTGGTTTTTTGTTTTTCAATTGTATTTTACGGCCATTAGAGTGGAAGATACTCTCAGTATCGCCCTGGTGTAAGACCACCATTAAGAATTGAAACGTTGCTTGAAATGGCTTTAGCCGTGTTTAGTGGTCAGATCTGAATAGCCAGGTACTTCCCCACCTTCCTCTTCCCTATATCCTTCCCCTCCCCACTACCTTCAGTCTTACAACATACTCCAAATTGGGGATGCAATAGTCCCACTGGCTCCAGACTTGTGCGGTATTCATGAAAAAAAACGAGTAATATTAAGTTGGATTGTAAAAAATGTCGCATTTTGAAATATTTATTCGTGTGCATAATTACTAATAAGCACTTCAACAAACAGAATTAAAGCGCACAAACCCTTTCTTTCTTTGAGTGGCCTTGCAACGCATGCCGGGTACCCGCTGTATATAATGTTATATAGTGCAGGCGCTTGCATTATAATTCCCGGGACTTGTGATGGAACCATAACAGTTTAGTTGACCGCGAGGTTACAGTGCCCATGAAACGCATGCCGGGTACCCGCTGTATATAATTTATTTATTTATTTACGGACAAATAGTCCATTAACAATATAACAATAACACGAAAAACAAGCGTGCGTAAAGGCCCGACCCGCCGAGCAATCGATCACCGTTCGCATTGATTACCGTTCGCATGTCATTTTTCGTAACTATCACCACTTTTCGTAACCCATTCACCAGTTTACCCCCAAGTGTCGAGCGTGCGTAAAAAAGATTTACCCCAAAAAAATATTTTGGAGCAGTTGGGACTCTTGTGCGGTATTCACACAAGAAAAATTTAAAATAAAAAAAATATTCGAAATTATAAAAATTTTTGCAAAAAAGTATTCAATGAACATGAAAAATTGCATTCGGGCAACCCTGTAGATTTAACAAACATGAATCAAGGAATTCGTGTTTATTTCAAATTTCGTTTTCAAATTTCATTTCCAAATATTATTATTCAAAGCGTCGCGAAGACGTGCTCTCCTGGCCGCGTTTGGGCCCGTAATGAAATCTGAAATTTGTGTTTACGGGCTGCGATAAAAATGGTAAAATGCGATGTTCAAAATTATTTAAAATTAAATACTTCCTGAAATTATTTTACGATCAAATTATTTATGATTTGTCAATAACGTCTTAGCAAAATAAGTATGTAAAAAAATCCGAAATATATTTGTTTGTAAGTGCACAAATAAATGCACAAACCGACCAATTTTCGTCAAGAAACACATGTCCGTATATATTTTTTAATAATTTTATTTAAACTAAAATTAAAATTCTGAAACATACGTTTACCAGATAATGTATTGATTTATTTTACTGCATGATTATATGATTTGAAATGGGTGTTGTATAAGAAATGTACTTTTTTGAAAATTGAACAAATCTGCGAACGACCTATGGTATAACCTTATTATTCTAAAAATATTTTTTTTTTCTCAAAATCTAAAACATAAGTTTACTAGATAAAAGAACAATCTTTTGAAATCCATTTATAGTTTTTTGTGGAAAAGAGTCAATACGTCTAACCACTGATTTAAAAATGACATATTTCTGGTTTCTCTGCTTATACACTCTTAACTTACAATCTGTCGTTAAAAATTGGAAATCTCAGACGGATTAGATATCTGTTTTTCACAGATGTGAGAGTTTTTTCGGGTGCGTAGGGGCTCTAAGTTCTAGACCTGAGAATGTACACCATCCACCATTAAAATGAAAATACACGAACATCTCGACTATATGCATGGCGGATTCAGACATCGAATCGACTACTCGCCGTGCAGTCAGCGTTTGAAACTGTCGGCAGCTTCAAGTAGCTCATAATATTCCCAACCTTACAAAACGTTTCCGACTTCTCGAACTTTATTTTTTTATAATTTCTGCTATCTTTTTTTGTTACAAGTGGTTAAACGTGCAAAGAAAAGACATCCTAGATGAAATGTGTCTATTTTACGAGTTGTTTTTCCGGTTACGACGTAAGACGGCAAAACTATTAGTCATTACGTCGGAACGAGTAGTTCCAGTACCTGTATTGTATGTGTTCTCATTAACCTGGCTATCGCAACGGGCGCGCTCGGTCACAGGTAATCACGCAATAGGTACTCGTAATCATTATATGCATTTCAGTAGTTCATTGAGCCTGTTGTGGAAGTGAGACTTTAAACTGATAAGGAGGCAGTAGCTAGAAATAATACAAATACTCACATATCATCCACACTTTATATACTACGTTTTTTAATATTTTATTTGGAACTAGTGAGTTCCCGGCATCAAATCCTCATAGTTTCATCGCTATCGAATGAATGGTATAGCAATGTATAGACATCTCATATACTTGAATACACTCAAGCACGCGTATATATTTTTTATATATATATAGATAACATATAAATATTTATTGCATTTGTTTTGTGGACTGCCCGCATCGGCCGCAATAAGCTAGTGGAAAATCAGATACTGCCGTCGGATACTGATTTCACACGTGAATGTGCGATGCTAAGAGGAAACCAGGCTGCGTTTTGTCCATACAAACGTATTCCTCAATTTCCTCTCTGGTTTTTTTACTACTGCAATTTTTTTTAATATTCATAATATAGATATCTCCCACTAGCGTGTCGATACGTTTTGCTTTTTGTGATAAGTTACTTCTTAGTAGTGGAGTTAGGACGCTCCAAAAATTGTTAATATTCCCGGGTTTGAATGCCACCAACAGACGTTCAATAGACAAACTAGCCAATGTATTTTTAAAAAAAGCAAAACGGAGAAAAAGCAAAACCTATCCAGCTTTGGATGAGAAAAATGGGGAATACAAAATCTCGATTTTGATGTTTTTTTTTTGGTTTTATCAGCCTGAGGTGCAGTTAACCCTTTCGCTCAGTATTCGAGGGAGTAAGAGTGACAGTGACAACAACCGTTTGGTAAAATATCCATTGTTCAAATTACTCAGCGATAGGGACAATGACATTATTTTTCCTTGCTTTTGGAAATTATAATTTAAATTTCTTATCGGTGGCGGTGGTTAAATTTCAATAAGGATGAAAATTTAAATTATCCGATGTATGTTGCTATCGTTCGCTGTTTTTTTTTATCTACATTTTTGATAAGTAGTTAAATTATTTTTCTGGTTGACATCACTTTAAAAATGATGTTCATTTTTATACTTAGTTGTTTTGATTTTATCGGCTATTATTTTAATATCGTTTGATGCAGATATCAATAACTTTGCTATTCTCTTTACTTTGACCTCCGTTAACAAACTAATAAAATATGTATGTACTTCTTCTTTGTTTAAAAATATTTAATGTCAGAGTTTCGTTATCATTAAATTATGTATCAGGGTTTCCAGAGGTAAGAAGTACTAAGTTCGGGAGGCGATTCTACATGATGGTAGTAGTTAGTAGTAAAAAAAACAACTTTTTCAAAATTCAATTGTTTTTTCGCTACGAATTTTTTTTTCAATTGATGTAGATTTATTTTTGCAATAAAAACAATTCAACTTTTTACATGAAAACTTTCCAAAAAAAAATCTTAATTTCAAAATTATCTATCTATATATTATCTTTTTGTGTGTAGCTTCCGAAGTTAGTACATTTTATCGCCGGACACGTTGTAGTTTGACATCGGAATTTTGAAACTATAAATTTTTGTGTTTAATATATACTCATGTGAATTTTATTAATGTTTGTATTAAAGTAGAGGTAAATCAGAATATAGAGATTTTTGCTTACGTGGTGGTGCGTATCTGTGTTAGAACTACTGCGGGTAAGAGGGAACTGCGGATGGGTTTTCCTAGTTTGAACCACTTATCGGTGTGCACGAATACAATCAAAACGGCGCTTTTTAAAATGATTTTTCTATTAGTACTTGTTTATTAACGTATACTTTTACCAATTTTGAGGTACATGTTTCACAAATACATCCGCAGTCGGTTTATGAATAACTGAACCTAATTTTTTATAGATTTACCTACTTCGTAATATTCTACTGAATAAAGGCATGTCATTGATGATTCTTCTATTCTTTTGAGTTGTTTTTTTTACTATATATTTAGTTCGTAAGTTATTTTGAATACGACTCCGAGTTTCAATACCTACTCCTTTTAAATACGCCTATTTACATTTTTGATTTTGTTTTCTTGAATTCAAATATTAAAAGTGAAAATTAACCCACTTCCCGACATTCGATCGAGCAGAAACTGGGCGGATGGACTCGTCGTCGATGACAGTTCATTCTATCAAATTTTGGTGGCAATCACTCACTCACACGCATTTCTATGAAATTGGCTACTAATTAGCCTAATGGCCCCAAAATTTAAAATAGATGTATTATAGTTAAAAAAAATAAATTATAACGGGTTGATTCTATTTCTCACTGAATAGTTGAAAAATATATAATTATAATTTATGTTAACTGATATGTATAATAAAGTTCTGAAAATTCTATTTCTGAATTTTTTTTTTCTTATTGCTTTTTCGCATTAATAATATAGAGAATTTAAAGTTACCATTATATTATATTCATTGGATGTAGATGTACCCGCTCACTTTATCACTTAATTTAAAAAAAAATATATATATATATTTCCCTATTCCACTTTTTTCTCACCATTAAAATGCTTATTCTGAATTATTTTCAAAATTTACATATCACAATGTTGATAGGTTTGTTAAATACATGTATGTTGTTGCTACGCTAATGCGTTTATGATTATTTAATTTGTTGTTGTAAATAATAATCTGTGGAACTAATCTCCTGCTGACAAGCTACTTGCAGTAGCTTAGCGGGTAACAAATTCCAATTGTATGCAATAAAAAAAAAAATAATAATTGAAAATAATTACAGCATTCAAATATTCAAACACAATTATAATGGCACAAAAATAAAATTGTGCGTTACCGGTTTTCAAAAACCATAGATAATTTTGATCAATTTTTGAATTGCGAACGCCACTGACGTCGCATTACTTACCAACAACCTACACCCACCCACGTAATAAGTAAACCTTGCAAACAGATCATATAGGTTCGTTTTACGAACACGTGCCACCCTAAAAGACACCATTAAATCGCTGTTTACCCCTGTGCTTAGTCTCCATAAACATTTTCTTGGCCTTCATTTTTAACGTCGGTCAATTTAATTAATCTAGGAATTCTCTCTCCTGTGCTTTTCTAACACATTTTTTTTTATTTTTTTTAGAAGATAGATTGAATACAACAAAAATACATCGAAATGGCGGAGACCCGTGAAAATCAAGGGGTATCATAATTGTAGGATTAGTGAAGCTGAAAGCATTTATAAAAAAAAAATCTCAGTGTCATTGCCTTTCAAAAGAAATTTGACTAACGAATGTTAGTAAACTTGAAAAATTACAACCGTATTGTCCGCCAATCTCGGAAAGTAATCGATGGATTGACTCAAATTTTTTAAAGAACATTGCATTTTAGCAGAAGAGTGTTTCTATATATAAGGTAAGCTCTGGCGTTATGAAATTTGTAAAAAAAAATATATTACAGGTGGTGCGAGAGTGGTTTGAAAATGTGTGTTGAAATTTCATATATTGAAGGGTAACGATGGAGGCGGGTTCGCGGCTTCGACCAAGTACAACACTTGGTCGATGGTTCGCGGGAAGGGTGACGAAGGAGGAAGAAGGCAGGGAAGGTGGAAGGGGGAGGGGAAGCGGGAGGGGAACGGGGACACGTCGGAATGGACATGCACGGAGAAACAATTTATTTCTTTGAATGGCATAGCAACGCTTGCAGGATTAGTGATATTATAACAATACAAGCTATATTCATACTAATCAAACTAAAATTATCTCTTGATGAGAATGGTTTTGAGAGCTCCAAATACTCGTAGTTACGTTGACTTAATCCCATATAAATAAACTTTGACAAATTTCACGACGCCAGAGCGGATCGTTCTGGAGTTTTGCTGGGACAAATAACCTTTTCATGTAAATAAATATCTAAAAAAACACGTTGTTTAAAAAATCACTGTTTATTGATAAACTAGATAAGTTTCGGGAACCGATGGAAAAAAACTTATTTTCTATGATTGTGTGTAGTTGTGTTCTAGTTTGCACGAACTAGTGGTTTCTTTTCTGCCGCACCGAATCTCTGCGTTCGGGAATTATCGTGCGTCGTTTGGTTGACTTCGGGTGAGTTCGTGGATCGTGTGTCACCCGCCATCATAAGCTGAGTTCGCCAGCGTGATTGTGTTAAAATTAAAATACTCAATAAATGAGGTACTTCCTTTATAATGGAAGTGTTGATTATTGACAAATTTTTGTTCCAATCAGAAGTTTTTATATTTTGTGTTTGTTTTATAGCAGTACAAAGAAAATGTTTTTTTTTCACATACTTCAATTACCTATGGTTTTTTTTATTTAATCTCACGTTTAAACTATCGTTTAATTGAAAAAAATTAGCTAAATTTCAATAACAGGTCTCAGGTTTCAGGTCAGAAACTAATAAATAAATCATTTTAATTTAAAATAAAACAATAACTTTGTAAACACCACTTTTATTTTTATACTTTATGCCGACCGGGTTTCGCTACAACCGTAGCTTCTTCAGGGCAGTACAATCTCTACTAAAATTAATTTACATGTGTGTTTATAACTAATACATGATTAAACCAAATGGGCCGGACTCCTCAAGTAACGGAGGAAGTAGGTAGGGTAAGGTTGCGATCATTGGACCGGCTCTTTCTTTGGACCGCTTTGATTTCTCGGAACCGAAGAATTTTAAAAATCAACCGTTTGCCCGAAACGCTAGCTGTTTGAACTTGTAACAACCCCCGGTTCCGCCAGTCTCGCCGTGAACTCCGTTAGGGAACCCTACCTACTTCCTCCGTTACTTGAGGAGTCCGGCCCATTTGGTTTAATCATGTATTAGTTATAAACACACATGTAAATTAATTTTAGTAGAGATTGTACTGCCCTGAAGAAGCTACGGTTGTAGCGAAACCCGGTCGGCATAAAGTATAAAAATAAAAGTGGTGTTTACAAAGTTATTGTTTTATTTTAAATTATAATGTCACATCACAAAGTAACTGCTTCATATGAACAAATCATTTTAACTTCAAATTTGTACAAAAGGTACGCCATTTCTCTTAATTTATCCCACTTGTCTTGTCGCACGAGTTCGTTTTGAAAGCAGGTGGCTATTCCCACAACCGAATATGAATAAATAATATTATTACAAATCGTCAACAGAAAAATGATGTGGTATATTTTCAAATGTTAAAAAAAATACGTGGTCTTGTGGGGTATACATATATATATTTTTTTTAGTTGAGATTTTTCCAAGAAATTGGTATTAATTGGGTTTTTCTTTTTCTTTATTCGTTGCATTGTTAATGACATAATTGGAGAATTTTTCTACCACCATGCTAGGCACATACATGCCCGTGTTGTCGTTGTCGATTTTTTTTTTATTTCTT
This sequence comes from Limnephilus lunatus, assembly GCA_917563855.2. NCBI lineage: Eukaryota > Metazoa > Arthropoda > Insecta > Trichoptera > Limnephilidae > Limnephilus > Limnephilus lunatus. Next base: position 51,209,693 of record OU830601.1, read on the forward strand.
AGTGAAAAATTAACTTGTTCGTACGAACCATGATCTACCACCCGGCCTCGCTCGAAAGTTTCACTGTTTTTTGTGGCTCATTGCTTGAAAATCAAATCTATCTCAAAATTTAAAGAAAAAACGTTGGTTTGACTCAATTTCGAACAGCAAAACTATGATATTTTCATAACGCTATATATTTATTAATGATGAAAATATCATAACCATGATATTTTCATTATTAATAAATTGTTTATTATTGTTTACTCATAATTATATTATATTATATTATTTGTTTAATTTATTAATATCTACATATTTACTTAATATATTATATTTAATGAATATAAATTTATTACATAATTGTTTATTATTATTTATTTTTTGTTAATAATTTAATGCTACTGTGGTATGATCACCCTATTATTGCATCTGGTAAGCCACAACAGGTACCTTGTATTTACATATTTTAATATTTGGTTTACAGTATAATGTTATTTTTGCCAACAATGAGCATACTGCCCAGCTGTTATAATCATTAATTAGTAATGTTTGAATAACTGTACTCAGTGCTTCTTTTGTAGGTTTATTATTATATTTCTTTTAAGTTTAGGTATATGTATGTTTCTTTTTTTTTTAAATTATATTATTGTAAAACTGCATATCTCGATACAGGAATGCCCTAGTGAGATGTGCAGCTTATGTTTTCATGCATTTCTTATTTTTTTCAATATATAAATAAACGCCAGAGATCGCCGTTTAATATTTTTTCCGCTTTATTATTAGTTGATATTTAAATGCCCCTCAGGCCTCGGGCATATTTAGTCAGAAGGTAAAAATATTTCCCCTTTGCAATTAAAAAAAATAAAAATAAAATGGAATATTTCTGAACTTATCCTAAAACTAAAAACGCTTTTTGAACCCATCTTAATTGCGAACCACACGCAGCGCCACCCTAAATAACACTCGTATCTATCACGAAAAAATCCCAAGTAACTATTTACTATATTATGTTGGTACAGTAAATTTAGTGTTTATTTCATGAAATGGTAGGGAGATTTCTTTTTTAAATACCCGTGTTGTAATTAAATGTATTTCAATTTTTTTTGTACGTTTTCTCTTAATAACTTGTTGAATATTTTATTAGCTTCAAGGTTCCTTCCCGATAACTGATTCCTCATTCTTCCACTAATTTATGCAAATTAACAGCGTTTTTCCTGTATGGAAATGTGTTTGGATGTATTTTTTTTTTGTAAAACATTATGTCTTAATGACAGGCTATAATTTTTAGTTTCCAATTAATAAAAAAATATATCAAATGTTGTGGCCATCATGTTTATACATATACAGTTTTTAAAACATAATCCCTTTCGCATGTTTTCCCTTTGCAGGACGATTCTGATTCCTGAAATGTTTTTTCTTCAAAAGCAAAATCATAATTGTTTTACTTTTTTATGTGAATACCTCACAAGAGTCTCAGCTGCTCCCGTCTGAAGCCAGGAAGACTACGGCATCCCCGATTAGGGTATGTTGTGAGGCTAAAGGTATTGGGGAGGGGAAGGATATGGGGAAGAGGAAGGTGGGGAAGTACCCGGCTATTCAGATCTGGTCACCAAACGCGGCGAAAGCCATTTAAAGCAACGTGTCAATTCTGAATGGTCGACTTACACCAGGGCGATACGTTATACAGAATTATTGTTTTTACACAGGAGGCCCTGAGGAAAATAATTTCCCTCAGAGCCTATGTCATCTTTAGGGATGCTGTATAGAAGGTTTTTTGAAGGAAAAGAAGGAGAGTTCTGGGAAGGAAAAGGGTTAAAGGGTCTAGGAATGGGGTGGGGTTCAGTGTGTCCTGGTCATCAACCTCCAAGACCTAGACAAACCTCACCCCCATGAACCCGGGCTAAATCACCAAACGTAGCGAACCTCTTGCGATGATCTATTGCAGAGGTGTTGGTTAACCAATAAAGGTTCCCAGAGCGGCGGCACCCATTCCCGCCTCCAAAATAACCCAAATTAATCAAATAGAATTTATTTGTCCACGTCGGGATTCGATCCCGCGACCGTCGGATAGCGAGTCAAGAGCCGTACACCCAGACCACGCCGGTCGTCACTTGGTCGTGCCATATCTTCCTTAAACGTTATCGACACATTATCGTTATCAAGATAAATAAGAAGAAAAAAACACTCCTATGGATTTTTTGTTCGGTGCTTATGACAGTTGCAAGGTACCTATTTTTCATTTCCGGCATACATGAGATAAATCGGAAAACAGGAAAAATAATCGAGATAATAAAAAAATGGCGCAGTGCGCATGACGAAATTATTATTGTACCAAGTATTCTTTCGCAGATAACAAGACGGAGCAGCAAGAGTCCAATATGCCTTCAGCCAAGGATGTTTAAGGTGATGCACCACGTCGTGTAAAACTCTGGATAAACCGCTAACATTAACACCAGGCGGCTGTTTTGATTTATTCACGAAAAATACATCGCCAAAAGCGTGTTTTATTTTATTTTGTTAAGCTCAGGCACAACTATTTAAAAGTTTTACGATCATTTTCCAAAGAATAAAATTTTCCACATCATACAATGAAACCATAATCGAAAAGGTGTTCGTAAATAGGAAATTTTGAACTTTAAAGCGATTTTTTTTTTGATGAAAAAATTATACCCAAACCGTTCCTTCCATAGAAGAAATAACACCACTCGTTCGTTAGTTCGTCTTTTGGACACAAGCACAGAAATTTTGTAAATCGTGCTCGTAGCAAGAAGTTAACTTTGTATTCTGGACAGACAAGGGTAAATATTTTAGTAATTTCTCACCTCAAAATATCCAAAACTCAAAATTTCTCAACTGATCATTCGGGGAAAGATTGATGGAAGACACAATAAAGGAAGACGCCCCTTGTAGCTTAAAAACTTCAAGATTAGTACAAGTTCAGGTCCGGATTGAGCTTGCATGATGAACTACTGATAGCCAACATAGGATATGGCATTATAAGAAGAATAATAAATCTTTACATAGTATAAAAAGAAGTCGCTTCTGCTGTCTGTTCGCTTAGATCTTTTAAACTACGCAACGGATTTTCATACGGTTTTCACCAATAGATAGAGTGATTCATGAGGAAGGTTTTTAGGTATATTATATGTCAAGGTTTTGTGTAAATTGTGCAAGCGGGCAGCGAGCGGCGGGCTGACAAGCGGACGTTGAAGATTTGATTTAACAGATGGCGTTGGTTATAAAGGTTGGGTAATGGCGTGACGTTGTGTTTCGTTAGCCACATCAACGTATGGCCGGGTCTGCTAGGAATACATACTATGCTCCTCCAACTAGATCTGGCGAGTCAAAAAAGCTTAATTGTAAATAAACCATTTTTCATTCTAAAACAATTATGACGAAGGTATTGTTAAAATAAGTTTTCTTATTATCAATTAATTTAGCAAGCGGGATAATATTTACATTTATAAGATACTAGCTTGTTCCCGGCATGCGTTGCAATTCCGTTTTCAAATAAATAAATTGTTTTTCCCTGCATGTCCTTCCCCTTCCCCTCCCGCATGCCCTACCCCCCTGCGTTCCCTTTCCGCATTCCCCGCCCACCCTCTCCCGCTCCACCGTCCCGCAAACCCCGCCCTTGCGTTCCATATATTCAGTCCCAGTATATTCAATTTTCAAACAGCTCGAGTGCCACCTATTACAATTTTTCAGTTTTCGTATATTACAAATATTCATTTCCGTATACTATAAGAACAATCAATCAAATTTGGTACCAAACATAATTACCTATTTAAAATATCTATATTTTTTAACATCCATAGACAATTCTTTACATACAAAAAAAAACAGCTACCGGCTAAATTCAATTTCATCAAACGCGCAAACTGTCAAACGTGAGAAGTTTTTTTTTTCAATTATTTATTTGGCTTTCACCCATTAAGGGTGATCTTGGCCATTTCTTAAAGTTAGTTACATTTTTTTTAAATTATTTACATTTCCAGTTTTCTTAAAATTAGTTAGTTACATTATCAATGTTTTTAAAATTATTTACATTTTCAGATTTTTTTTAAAAATAAGTTACATTACCAGTTTTTAAAATTAGTTACATTTACAGTTATTTAAATGGAATAGATAAATCATATTAGTAAATATAGACAATGGGCCAAGACAAATATTCATATGATTATACAAGTTGTACTAACATACAGAGTTGGTATTAATGGTAATTACAAAACTGAAGAGTAGGAAGATGTACAGGTTCCCAAAAATAGGAACCTGCACAACATACATACAGAGTAACATACAGAGATGGTATTAATAGTAATTACAAATTGTAAAGAAGGAAGATGTACAGGTTCCCACAAATAGGAACCTGCACAACATACATACAGAGATGGTATTAATAGTAATTACAAATTGTAGAGAAGGAAGATGTACAGGTTCCCAAAGATAGGAACCTGTACAACTTCCATACAGAGTAACATACAGAGATGGTATTTAGTAATTACAAAATTGTAGTGTATGAAGATGTGCAGATCCCCAAAAATAGGAACCTGTACATAATAACAATGCAAGAACAAATGCATATATATGGAAGAGAAAGAAATGTGTTAGATGCTTAAATTTTAAGGCCATTTTTATAAATAAATTTTGCTAACAAATAGTGAATTTCAGGAGGGTTGAGACTAAGAAGTCAGGGTACACTGGTAGGGAATTCAATTTTTAGTTTTACCAATTCAAGTATGAAATTTGGAAATTGATCATTGATAGGACACTCAAATAAATTATGGTCTAAAGTATCTTCTGAACCACAATCACAATAAGACGAATTGACTATGTGGAATCTAGAGAGATGGCTAAGACAACAAGTATGACCTAGACGCATTCGAGTTATGGAAGAGATGTATTTTTTAGGCATGGAAGTGTATTTGTGAAACCAGGGCTTGACAGGAATAGAAGGTTGAATTAATGAGTACTGATGACCTTTTATTAGAGAGGATGATTTCAATTCAGAGGACCATCGACATTGTAACTTATTTTTAAAAATAGGGAAATAATCTCTAACAGGAATAGGAATACTGCTTAATGGACCGTGGACAATGGATAAGTTAAAATAGTCGTTAAGTTTTCTGAAGTTATTCAATTTTTTTTTTCTTTACGTAAGAACCTTCTACAAAGTACCTATTAGAAAACTTTTTAAAAAATATGAGTGAAACAGGTAAAAAGTAGTTCTGAAGTTACGGTGTGACCAAGGGAAACTGGGATTAATTTATATATATATATAATAGTAATAAATTTATTGTATATATATATATATACAAAGACTATAAACCTTCAAAATAAATTCATTAATTCTCTCTCATTCACGAGACTGAGTTCTTTAAATTCAAATGCAATAAAATTCCAAGGCGTGTACGCCCGGCTTTATAATGCGAGTCCACTCGAAACGTGTTCTCCATCTCCATACACTCCCTCCCACAAAACAAGCAATACGGCACCTCACCAAAATCAGTGATTTTAAAGCATGACCTCTACTCTACAGTATTGTCGAGACAACTGTTAATAGTCGATACCCGGACCTTTCCACGAGCTGTAGTGAATTTAATAGACGATTTTTCAGCTACTTGTAAGCGGGGATCGGTTTCAGTGCACGCGTACCGAGACACAGTGATGTTATTATGTGTGTCAGCGAGTACGCGTGCACCGTGAAGCTAGGGCTGGTGCGTAAGTAATTTCGCTTTCATACATATGTCGACAAGGTGTATCAGTTGCTCTTTATCTCGATTTTGCCCTTTCGAATCCTAACTAATATTATAAATGCGAAAGTGTGTTTGTGTGTCCGTGTTTGGAATGATCGATCGACGTGATTTTTTTACATAGAGATCTCGGAACATTTCATTCCCGTGGGGTTTTTTTTAAACAGTAGTAATATTTTCCTAATGCTGCGTGTTTGTTTGCGAAAGGTGCTAAATAAGTTTTCTCAATAATGTAAAGTGCACGCAATAGTAATAAAATTCCTCTTACATTTATCTATGTGTTATTAAGTACCTTTGTACCTTTTTTAAATAAATATTATTTTAATAACTATGTTAAGCAAATAATAATTAGGTACTATGTTTTAAACTTTTTTATTTTCTTGTGTATTCTTTCTGTTCTTTTATTTCCTCAATTTTCCTTCTTTTTTTGTACAAATCATGTTCCATAATATGTTCATACCCATCCTAATTTGACTTTCCTAAAACGGGAATCCTCCTAGTTGGGCAGTCAAAACATTTCATAAATTATGTATATAAATGTATAATCTTGTACTAAATAAATAAAATACGTCTATAATAATTAAAGGAAAAAAACAAGGATGTAATATAAAGAAAAATTATGCATTTATCATATTACAAGAGTAATAAGCAACGAGTGAAGTGTTTAACAAATATCAAAGACTGTAAAAAATGGCATACCTACAATTTTGAAAACATTATTTTCATAAGTTGGTCGGCTTTTGATAGGTGTCAGTCGATATATAGTAATTATTTCCTGATTTATCCAGTCGATTCATGACAGAATTTAATTCTGATATTATAGCGTACATATATAATAATCGAGTCATTTGGTCTCTTATCCCACTGCTACGCTGACGATCAGCAAGTTTATTTTTTCTGCACTCCAAATGAAGTCGACAGTCTCAAAATCCGTGTAGCTGAATGCCTAGAAGCAATAACTCTTTGGATGTCTTCAAACAAGCTAAAACTGAACCCATCTAAGACTGAGTTTCTCTGGGCGGCCACAAACAAACGCCAACATTTCATAGACAATTCACCTATTTCCGTTTCCGGAAGCGATATTATTTCAAAGACAACAGTCAAACTTCTTGGCGTTAATCTGGATTCAAACTTTTCGCTTAAAAAGCAAATAAATAGGTCTGTAAGCAACGGTTTTTTTCACCTAAGACAACTCAAGTCAGTCCGAAGAAATCTTCCTACAGAAGCAACAAAACTACTACTAAACTAAACTCCTCCTAACTAAACTCCTACGTAGTCTCACGGCTCGACTACTGTAACGGTATCTACGCTGGCCTTCCAAAATATCAAACTGATAAACTTCAATCCGTGTTTAATGCAGCGGCTCGACTCATAACCGGAGTCTCTAAATATTAACACATTTCAGAACATCTTCGTAATCTTCACTGGCTCAAGTGCCCTCAAAGAATCCACTACAAATTGTGCTGGATGGTGTTTAAATCAATTAATGAAATGGCCCCATCTTACATCCCTGAACTATGTGTCCCAGAAAATACTGGTCCGAGGCAGTCAACCCTTAGATCAGCAACATCATCAATCATAAGCTATAGGCAGACTAATGGAACCTAAACGCAAGCCAAATACGAAATTTGGAGATCGCGCTTTCGGAGTGTGTGGACCTAAGGCTTGGAATAAACTCCCCCCGGAACTTAGATGCATAACAAGTCCAACAGAATTTAGGTCCAAATTAAAAACGTGCCTTTTTGGGCTGTCATACCCTTAAATAAAAATACCTATCGGAGAGTATCATAAAATTTTGCTTTTGTTTTCAAAATACGCTCATTACAGAACATATTTTATATGTTCCCAATTATGTCCTCTGCGTGCGATCTGTGTCTTAATTTCTCTAAATAAACAATAACAGTGTTAATCTCTAGTAACCCTCCAGGTAAGTATGGTATTGTATAATATATTTTCTGCCTGTACAGTGCATTTTTACAGCAGCATCGCGTTCATTGGTCAAATCATTGCACATATAGTTTCGTATCGGTGATCGATGAACCGGTGGATGCAATTTTTAGCCATAAGTTGTTGTTGTCTATCGTTGAAATAAGATTGTATAAACGTATTATAAATTTGTACAGCGCCCTTGAGGTGATTTTTCACAAAAACGGCGCTATACAAGTCATCCAAATATTATTATTATTATTGATAAGGGAAGTACTTCACTTATTTTAACCAGTGCTTCCTGGCATTGTTCGGCGTAAAACGTGTCAATGAAATTTTGGTCACTGGTGACTTGTTTTGGTGTTTTTTTTTCATTTTTTTTTCTTCGAAACTAAACAAACAAATCTTCCACATAACATCACTGGACACTCAGCCGAATAACCGCCCAACCCCTCACCCTAACCCTACTTGTCCAATACCTTCTGATTTTGTTGTTTTACGATGAAAAAAAAACATCAAAAATTTCATTTTCATTTTTTACCCCAAAAACTTCATGTCAGGAATCACTTGTTAAATAAAGTAAGTCGTATTTGTGTGAGACCTATATGAGTTGCTCCAAAAACCGAACAAATAGACCTGACTGGTTAAGGAATATTGTAAAAACATCAGTTTTAATCATAGACATACAAATAACTAGACGAGAACTTACAGATGAGGGGTAAAAACCAACTATGGCGGGGCGAAGAGAGGAAAGAGACTTGTGATTCGCCAAGCCTTCTTCATTGTCTAAGTATGTGTTTCATAGACATACAGCGTCGGCGCGTAAAATGTACGACGAGAGCACGACATTGGTCCGGACACGCCCAGCCGGTTCCGAAAAATGGTTCCAATGGGAGGGGGAAATAACACGTTTTTTAACACGTAAGGGCATGTCCATATATTTTGTACGTCCGTGGTTTTAATAGGTTTTGGTAGGTACCTTCCTACTATTTTTTATCGTACGAATTATTCAACTATTTTATTTTTCATTTACATTTTTCACCTTAAAAAATAATCCCAATTAAGGTGAAAACACTGAGAACATAATAAAATCCTGACTAATTCTAAATAAAAGTGCTAGTAAGTACTGGTCCACTAAAATGAGAATGACGCCAGGAGTGTGTGCCGAGACAGAGATTTGTGGCAATCTGTTTCCTCTGTCTGCCCCAGCGGGAAACGGTGTGATGGTTAGTTAGTTAGACTACAGCACCCGGATAACGCGTGCCGTCTCGATAATCGGTTTCATTCTGTACATCACGAGATGACTGTTTGTTGATGAATCACTGATATATTATTGCATAAAAGTTTTCCCATTATCCTCGTTTCCCAATCGGCCACATGTTCCCTTTCCCCCGGAATGACCACATCTCCTCTACTTTCTCTACCGCAAACACACTTCCTCTAGGCAACAGTGGCGTGCTGTAACCCAAAGTTCCTAAAAAATGTATTTAACAAGGTTAGCCCGCCCATACGGCTACTTTTCATACATTCAGAGTCACTCGAAGCCACTTGTATTGCAGTAAATTCAAATCTCCCAGTGGAAAATGGACTTCAAGCTACGTCACGACTTTCTAGACAATCACCGCGCTACCCCCTCGTTGAGCTAATCTTGTTGAATTCACGTTCTACGAACTTTGACCGAAACCTTCATTTCGACGCACGTAATTTTCCACACATAAAAGTTACCTTTTTTTTTGATTCCACGGTAACTCGGAAACATACAACTTCACAATATCCTTTAGAAATGAAAAAAGTTATGAAAAAATATATAAATCGCATAACCTAACCCAACGATACTCAACGTTTTTTCTCCTCGGGCCACATACATGTATTTGTAAAGTTACGCGGGCCGCAACACTATACTGGTATGACGAAAAAAAATCGTGAACCCCCCCCCCCCCTTGCATTTTGAAGACACTCCCGCTATTATACGTATTTAAATTATAACAGAACAATACTTTATACGACAGCAAGGAATGCCGTGAAAATTTGCAAGTAGGTACCTGACTAACAAGTGACATTAACCAGTTTTTATGTATTATAAATGATGCGGAGGTTTCTAGAAGTGGCACTTTTTTATTTATAAATTATTTGCGCGCGTACTTGTGTTGCAAAAATTTGTATTTTGGGAATAAATCTAGCGTTTGCCTTAGCAACATTCTTAAACATTTACCCTGATGATGGACACTGCAAATTGCAACGCTGTCGAAAACTGAAACGTTGGCTAAAAAAGGAGGTAGCGCAACACAGCATAACATAACACCCCAAAAACAAATAACGAAAATACTTTTGGCCATGAAAATCTAAAAAACGTACCTCACTCTTATTCCAGATTATGTAGATTATGTAGACCATAATGACAATCCTTTTCGGGTATCACTATCTGTTAAAATCGAAACGAATTTCAATATATACGAAATTTAGAATGATAGATTTTTTTTAAATCAAGACCTAACAATAATAATTCCTGGCAATAAAGTGTTTAGGGCCGCACACAAAAGCTTGCCGGGCCGCAGGTTGAGTATGGTTGACCTAACCTAACGCAATCTATTTAACCAATTATAAAAAAATCGTAATTTTTAATGACTTTTCAAAGTAGGTGTTGAAGCTGTATGTTTTCCGGTCACCAATTTTTTTATATCCTGAGAGTTTTTTCTTCGTTTCTGTAAAAACTATGGAGCTATAAAAATTACTCGTCGAAACGTGTTCCACTATTAGAACGCGATAATCGGTGCGCGTAGACCAGATTTTGTAGTTTCTGGTCGTTCGACGGCGTTAGAGCGTTGGAGGCCCAAGTGTTTTACTCTCAAAATCAAGATTTTAAGTAAAAAAAATAGAGATAAATTAGTGCAAAATACAGTTTAAAATAAAACTGGGTTTTAATGTTGTTGTGTGACTATATCGACATCGCATATTGCCCGTCTTACACTAACCTTTTCCAACAGGTTTATGTGGAATCGGCATAGGCAATAAAGAAAGCAAAGAAACGTGTTATACATTATTACTACTGCCATCTGCAGGAGATCGGGATCTGAAAGTTTTTTTTATTTATTTATAATATTTATGCCTTTCGGCTTTTACATAATGTAACATAGTGTTGGAAGTGTTTATTAGTTGATGTATGAATGGAGGGAGAGTGTTTGATGAGGAGATCCTCTCCGCGCCAGGCAGGATTGCCTTCATACTTTACCGATATTGAGGTTAAAATGCTCCTTGAGATCACGGCACTTCCAAGCCGTGATCTTGTGTTCAGGCTTATAATAATGATGATGTTTAATTGAAAACACTTAGTTATCCACGATATTAAGTTTTATTTGAAATATTATTTACAACGAATATACATTCGCGTACAAACTGGTAGTCAGGTAAAATTGCCGTGCAACCGGATGGATCGAGTACTAGAAGCGGAATAATAATATGATCCTATCTCGGGGCAATCGGTGACATTTAGTGTTGGTCTTCTGGGATACCATACGCGTGAAAATAAGTAATGTGAATAAGTACTGCCATATACCTCCCCACCAGCGTTGCACGCGAATAACAAAATATGGCATACGAAAAGAAAATAATTATATACACCTAAATAGGGTTTAGTATGTGTCTGAGATATACATATCTATATACAATGTTTTTCATACTTGAAAATATAATTTTTACATAAGTAGTTTTGTGAACAATTCTAAATTTACATCATTAACTTAGAACATAACATGCCTATAAAAAGAAAAAATAACAAAAGTTACAAAATGTTTTAAAATTATAATGTTATTTATTTACAAGTCCTAATTATCATTAGTAATAGGAGTAAGTACCTATTTCTCAGTCGGTATTGACCGATTAAAATTATTATTACTTGTTCCTTCTTACGGCTAGACATATAGTGTTGAGGTAGGTAGGTACTGCTAGAATGCGTAACGGTGATTATTTACAAAGGCGAGTAGCTGCTGGCTGACTCGGTACATACTTATTATGCGTTTATACAATTTCAACGAAAGTAAACATAACTAACTATGCGTAATTGAATACAAGTGTTATTTTAAGGTGTATTAAAATATAAATAAAATACATGAACCATATTATTCAAAATTAACTTTATAAATCTTAGACTAAGGAGTGAATTCATTTTTAATCGAGGGAAAATAATAATTCGAATTCCAAGTGCTGTCTTTGTTTATTACCTGACTTTAGGTACGTAAGTACCTCCGCAGTGGTATTGGAATGTCTAATTATTATTTATTATATTGTTATTGTTAAACAAATACAGTTTGGTTAGCATTTATGACGGTCCGATCTAATATGTGGCTTCTTTTTAATAAGATAACACTACGTAAAATTAATAGATATCGGAAATTAACAGAAATTATATACAGGTTGGATAACTTATTTGCTAAATTTGATATAACTTACTATTATTATTAATTAGTTATTTACAAATAAAATGTAGTCTGTATACTGTTCAGAATTCGGGATACGAAAATGAATTTATATAATATTATTATTTGTTAGAAATACTGACTACGTAATAATACAATAATTTATATGGCGGTGTTTCGCTAGCTAAATACCTAAATAAACTTAGTTTTATTTCACAGTAGTTATTTAGAATTTTAATTAATTATGAGGTACCGTGATACAAATCGTATAATAAATTTTGGATACATCAATATAAGTTTTCTAATTAATTTGTTTAAACGATAGCTTTTTTAATTGAAGTATTGCCAAGTATTACTTTTACGACTGGTACCTTTCAGGAAAATGTACGTGTCTTCCACAGCGTGTTTTTCTTGTTGTTATTGTGGGCAGTGTGCTTGCCGTTTTTTGCGGTATTTCCTCCGAATTTTGGAAAAATGCAGGTTTGAGTCGTTCACAGTTGGAAACATTAATTTAACATAGGACGAGGGCGGAGTCATCTTTTGCCTTAATATAATCGTCAGGTTGACTCTGCGCTTTCCCTTCAATCCTTGGTTGCTTGTAGTAGGACAGTTAGTCTCTTCAGATTGAGATATTGTGTCAGCTACTGTATATATACATTATTGGAGATGTTGAAGTTGAGAAGATGGTGGTAAAACGATTTGTTTCTTTAAAAAAATTCGAGATCGTAGCTATTCAGTAGATATTCATGAGTCCATTAGTATTCCTGTTGTTCCCAGTTGCTCGTTGCCCGTTTACTGGATCTTGTCCAGTCGCATGTTTCTTGTTATCTGGTGATTTGTTGTTCCCAGTTGCTCGTTGCCCGTTTACTGGATCTCGTCCAGTCGCATGTTTCTTGTTATCTGGTGATATATGTTGACAGTTCCCAGTTGCTCGTTGCCCGTTTACTGGATCTGGTGGACAATAACCAATGAACTATGTTGGACAATAATGTTCTTTACTGATTTATCTTCATATGATTCTAATGTACATACTGGACCTACTGAATTTAAGTTTAAAAAATTGAAATGTTACTCACAAGATTGGGGTGTCCAGGATTCCGCATTCCAGTACTCAATCCTCCGTATTGGCAGTGTTCATCATTATCATTAGAAATTCTCGGGGTCACCAATGTTGGAAGTGTTTATTAGTTGATGTATGAATGGAGGGAGAGTGTTTGATGAGGAGATCCTCTCCGCGCCAGGCAGGATTGCCTTCATACTTTACCGATATTGAGGTTAAAATGCTCCTTGAGATCACGGCACTTCCAAGCCGTGATCTTGTGTTCAGGCTTATAATAATGATGATGTTTAATTGAAAACACTTAGTTATCCACGATATTAAGTTTTATTTGAAATATTATTTACAACGAATATACATTCGCGTACAAACTGGTAGTCAGGTAAAATTGCCGTGCAACCGGATGGATCGAGTACTAGAAGCGGAATAATAATATGATCCTATCTCGGGGCAATCGGTGACATTTAGTGTTGGTCATCTGGGATACCATACGCGTGAAAATAAGTAATGTGAATAAGTACTGCCATAATAGTATCAGGTATAACCAAAACATGAAAAAGACAGCTCTAGTGAGCTTGTAAAACAGAAAGAAATAGAAAACAGAAGTTGAGAAAGACATGTAACACGACATGAATTTCCCATCTTGAAAAACCTTTTCGCTCTTCCGCCAAATGTCACTGGTTCAAAGATGTCCTTCATCTAAAGAATTTACTGATCATTTCGAATTTAATTTCTGATATTTACATCGACAATAAAGAATCTGAAATTAACTAACAATTTTGATATTAACCACTCAGATACGTAAGCGGATATACACGATAATATAAGGATAGTAGTCAAGTACAATAAGCGTGTTTTCACGTCAACGCGTGTGTTTCCACAGAAATCGTTATTCAAGTTGTCCATAGAAATACATAAAATGACCTATTCTGTCAGATACACGGTAGGTACAGATTTTACCCGCCAAATCGCCTACGCGCTGCTAAACATTGTTATTTTTTTATTAAATATTCTTGTATGAAATTATAAAAAAGCGAGGTGATTAAATTGTTTATACGATAGAATAAGTATTGTTTTTTTGCATAATCCGTTATTTTAGTACCGTTTTCGCATAAAAACATCACGTGAGTAATTTTTACATTTTTTTTAATGTTTGCATTCTAAATTTTAATATTTACAAATGTTAATATATATTTGTAATATAATAAATTGAAAGTTTATTTTGTAACCTTTCAAAAACAGTTTTTAGTATTGGGCTACGTTCAGAAATGTTTCATTTATAGAGTTTTAATTGTGATGCGGAAATAACACAAGTTTTTGTAAATCTGACATTTCGTTTAAGACGCAAAAGTCGCATATTCGCGATAGGTCGGAGCGGTTAATTACTCTGAGAATTTAAATATAAGCGCCATTGTAACCCCGCGGCTGTTTCGCCAACTACTTTTATGATTATGTTCCTCGATCCTAGTTTGGAGTCTTCGGTCTGCTCGATGTATTCACGTCACATATCGAACAAATACCTATATCAAATAACGTTTTGGCCATCGGCAAATATATTTCTCATCGTTAATAACGTGTTTATTTTGTATTCGTTATCTTGTGTCAATACAGCTTTGACGCTTGCTCGGCTATAATCGGCAGGTAAATATGACCGTGTGAGATATGAAACACATTCAATGTTTTTGTCGTGACGATGAACGTCATTGCATTTTTGTGATTTTTGCCATTTTCTATAGGGTGTTTGTAAATATACCTACGCATATTTGGGCATACCTACGGGTGTTTGTAAATATACCCACGCATAAAAAATTGAATTGTACATAGAAAACATGTAAACAAACAATAAATAAATAAATAAATATTAAACCGTTTAGTTGAGGCCTACGCTATAAACGTAGCCTACACCTTTCCAACAGTCAAATAAACCGTGAAACCATTCGTCACTTCATCTGGATAGGGTTCTAACTAGCATTTTTTTCAAAAATGACCTTTGAATGCCAAAGCATTTCTTTTTTCATTTCTATATCTACCCAAAATAATTTTCAGTATCATCTGTATTGTATTTTCGTTGATATATGTTTGAAAAAGTACTAACAGCAAGCATTTTAAATAATCATTCATTTTACAAGGTTCTAACATCACTTACACTCTATTTGGTTTGCATCTGACAGTTGATGGTTATTACGAGGCATATTACGGTTCGCCACTTTGATTAGAGAGGGTTGTAACTTCGCCTTACCATGTTTTAAGGTTTTAAAATTTGCAAAGACGAATTATGGTAATCTGTTTAACAATTTAGTCAAAGTATTTTAGTTTATCATATTTTAATTGAAAATATTTTAATAGGGCCATATCTTGGAATTCCATTAGGGATATGTAATTAGAACCTTGTGCAATTAATTAAATTATTATGCCCTAGCAGGCTGCATATGGTTCTATTTGCAAGTGCAGGTATGTTCTAAAATCGTCCTATTTAAATATTTTCCTTTAAAAAATGTTCAATTAAAATACTTTACACAAGTTTCAACCTCAAAATCGGAAATTTATAAATACATCATGAGAAATCGTCTTTGCAAACTTTGACACCTCATATCTCAGAACAAGGTAAAATGATGTTAGAACTCTATCCAAATGAAATTATGCATTGTAAATTTCTGAAGCTCCCAAAGTCTGCAATGTCGTGTGGAAAGAATGTCAAATGGCAGGACGCTAAAATCAAGACCAAGTGCGTGCTCCAATGATAACGACCGGCCGCGGCAGTCCGAAGAATATGTGGACTGACTGCTTGGAAGATTGGCGCATTGAATAGCTAGGGACAATAATTAATCTGAATTCTAAATAGCCTGGCCCGCCCCACAACATTCACCAATATTTAAACAACACCATTTCCATAATATATAATTTTTTAAAAATATAACAAAGACAATATGTACGACATATAGTTTAAAAAAATTCAATTCGAAAAGGGGTTTTGCAAAAACCGTTCTTGGAATACGAACGATTTACTAAATAGTATTATTAATTTAGACTCAGGCCGTTTATTTAATATTATTTATTCAGTGTATTTAATAATTTAGTCGATTAGAAATCTACCAGCCAAAGTAAAAAATGAATCAAATTGGCGTATTCAAGGCTTCTTCTTATGGCCTTCTTTACTAGCGACTAAATTCGAGTAAAAGTATTGCGAAATTAACGTTTAGTCGAAGATTTGATCTATAAATAGTACGCAACATACTCTTTTTATCGATTTATGTGTTCCACTTTCTAATATTAGTTTAAAAATGTTTTTTATTGGATATCTTTGCTGACTGAATTAAGCAAGTAAAATGATGTTTATTATTAGTCACAGGGTGTATTCTAATAGAAAATACAAAACAAAACATAGAAATCGATAGAAAAAATGTATATTTAATAGGGTAGCGGAGTTGCATTTTAAATATTTTTGACATTAACTCCTAAATTTTCAATTGAATTTTAGATTTCGCAATACTTTTACACGAATCTGATCGCTAGTGCGGAAGTTCTTTAACTTCTGTGTGTGTATTTGTTTTGGTATCCGAATAAAATGTGTAATTCGTGAGAGGAAGTTTAAAGGAAACATACATTAAAACAAAGTATTTATGGAAGCGGCTCATTGAATCTCACGCGGATCTTTGTTAAATTTACTGGGCAACTTGCTGGTCTTCTGTACCTACCACATCTATTATGTGATTATACAGTTAACTCGAATTTGCATGAAGAATTTTCTTCTCGAGCATTGACTGTGGAGTAGGTATTTTAGAGACAATTTTCGATTTACTTTGGACTTCTTTTTGTTTTCTATGCCCTTAAAATCTGTATTCAAATTTAAAATCTTTAAATATATAATGTTATTTTTTTCTCAGTTATCAGCACTGATTCTTGAACTGAACTGGTGTCAAGCAGTAATTTTTTTTTTCAAAACAATAACCAGATGGCAAACTAAGCGTACCTACCTACTAATGGGAGCAAAAAAAACATTGTACTTTCAATTGCTTACGTATGGAAGAACTTATATAGGTCTCATAGAAATCGTTGTCTCTGTCTCCTATCTATCATAATGGGAAATATGATCAAAACTGTGTTAGAAAGAAAAAACACCACGCTTAATATTATAATCTGAAAGTTAACCACAAAAGAATAAAAATATTATTATTATTATTATATACACCTTTATAAAACAAAAGTTTCCGACCGCTATTTGAAAAAAAATTATGAAAAAACTACGAGTATGTAATTTTTTTAATTCATTATTTTTACGTGAAACGACAAGAAAGTGGTACTTAGTTAATTTTATAATACATTTATCTAATGAAATATATGGGTTTTTTTCGATATCAGTAATTTAGTTAAGTTGTGCTATTTTTATAATTTTTTTATGTTAGCATCCATAATTTTTACATTGAAAAATTACATGTATACTTTTAATAATAACAATTGAAAGTGTATTTCGCCACCTTTTGAGAGACAGTTTTTAGTTTTCGCATATGATCAGAAATTTTCAATTTACTTGATTTTAATTGCAAAATGGAAATATTTTGACTTTCTGGTAGAATATGCCTGACTGAGGAGTTCAGACTTCACTTTGAGATGAACTACGATACTTGATGATTCTCAGAAACTACAAATAATTCTTGTTCATGAACACATTTACTTGAAATATAATTCTTAGAAATGCTGAACCGGTAAACATACGTGCTTAAGGCGACATCACTCCTTTTTTTTAAATATAGGTGTATGTATTCAATTTCGCTTAAACATCTGAAAACAACCATGTACCTTTCAAATACACAAGTGGTTAAAGCAAAAACTATTGAGGTGTCCCCAAAGATTTTCGTGACAAGTAGTGTTATGTTATTCGACTTTTAGGGAATTGATGGTGTTTCTCTACCTCAACGTTTCTAACTGCATCGCCATCAGGGCGTGTTTGTATTGTTGTTTCATGTGGAAGTGATGATACAGGATCGCATTAATTCTATGATGTAGTATGTATGTGTGATTTTCGCGAAACAAGGGAGAAGTGCCCTGAACTAATATTAGTGTAAAGGGTCTAGGACGTTTCTACGCCGCCGGTTCTTCGCCGCCAGTTCATCGCCGCCGTTTCTACGCCGAGACGGTTCTACACCGGCCGTTTCTACACCGGCCGTTTCTACGCCAGCCGATTCTACGCCGCATTCAAATTAAATTAACAATTACAATTAAACTTTATTGTTTTAACACATACATACAGTCATAGAAAATAAAATAGAAAATACAAAAACTATCGAATCATTTAAAAAGTAGCATTAACATTTATTTTAAATTAAAAGAATAAATAGGAAAAATAAGATTATTGCGTCATTTGGTAATTGTGTGCTAGGCCACGTAAATAATCACCTAACCTAACCTAACCTAACCTAACCTAACCTAACCTAACCTAACCTAACCTGGCTGGCGTAGAAACGGCCGGTGTAGAAACGGCCGGTGTAGAACCGTCCCGGCGTAGAAACGGCGGCGATGAACTGGCGGCGAAGAACCGGCGGCGTAGAAACGTCCCATTCCCTAGTGTAAACTAGGCACACAGAAGTGTCGTCATCATTGTTCACCCTACTGCAATGGCGTAGGGTGGGTGTCAGCCGCCGGGGGCTGAGGAAAATTACGCCGCCCCTTATTTAGGTACCTCAATTTAAAAGACTAAAATATATATTAATTCTAAAGAACTTTTCGGCAAGAACAATCATCATTTTGTGTATTGTAAGGTTACAAAATAAAAAAAGTCATTTATATAGGTGTATGTTTTAGAATGTAATACATAGCGCCCTTGGGGTGATTTTTCACAAAAACGGCGCTCTACAAATTGTCCAATTATTATTATTATTATTGATATGAGTATAACAGGTAGGTATATAAGACTTGACGATTGACAAGATAAAGTTATTAGCTAATTGAATATAAAACACAAATCGACCTCCAATTAGAACTAGAACGATACTATTACTATTAATATGTTGGTTGAAAAAAATATAATTGTTGGAATTAAAAAACAAAACTTCTGTCATTATTTTGATTTTAACATTATATAAAAATAAGTCGGGTATGCGGTATGCCCATAGACATGTGAATATTACTAGACCAGAACAGAAAGGTGAGGGGTAGAAACTAACTACAACGGGACGAAGAGCGGGAATGCGGGAATTTGGCGATATGTGATTCGTCAAAACTCAATCTGACAGTATATAGACACCTCGCATTATAATATCACCATTTAGTTCTTAAAAGTAAACTCTGCTTTTAAATGTACAATACCTAACATGTTTCATATAAAAATGTAAAATATAATAAATGTATTGTTACTAAATAAAAAATAAAAAAATAAATAAAAAAAATGAATAGACCTTTTTACATGGGAGTGCGAATTGCTCGCCGTGTAACGTACAAATTTGCGAAGTCCAAACACACCAAAGTAAGGTCGCCTATTTTCGATTGAGACCAATATTTTGCTTGCCGTATTTAGTTTTAACATTTTTACAAATGTTTCATAATTTACTTACCCCAGTAAACAGCGCGGGCATACGCCATGTATCTCGAGTGATAGTACCTATATGTTTCAAAAACGATCATATTGTGTGATCTGAATTAATTTTAATAAAGTAAAATAATGCTTGCCTATGGAATGTAATACGACAATTGGGTTTATTCTCTTTTTCACTTCTATTTTTCCACGTTTTTAAAAACACAAGCCACTTTTTTACCGTGTTATTTCGTAAAATGCACCGATGAGTGCTCGATGCTGGCTCGCAGAAGAATGATGACGTCAAATTTTTTAGATTAACGCGAAGCCATACTCGATCCCAGCCGGTTCCAATGGAGTGGTTCCAATACGCTTTTATCACTTAGGGCAGATCTAGTAATATTCATATGTCTATGGGTATGCCTAATACATCGTACGTATCTCTAGCAATGTAATTTTGCCGTGATAACAAGCTTATGGGTCCGAGTGGTAAAATGTTAGAAAGATGTTATGAAATTAAAAACTACCAATGAGATGATTCAAATTGGTTGAGATGGTTAAAATTTTTACAAGATAATATTATTTTTTGTGAAATTTTGCCGCCCCTTAAAAGTGCCGCCCGGGGCTGGCCGCTGCCCTGCTGCAAATCGCATCTACCCACGGCATCGCCGCTTGATAGTCTGAGAAGTGTGGCCGTATATACGAGTATAAGTTTATAGATATGATGTTGTATTGTGTGTATTTATTGTTTGATCTTTGACATATTAGTCTCAAAACCGCAGCACATAAGTGATTATGAAGCCATGCTCATCAAATCCCCAATTCTCATCACACCCTGGTTTCTAGGCTCCACGCACTTTTGCTAAGCATTTAATTCCGCCTGAACTATTCGCCTGCTCGCCGACTTGATCATTGATAGAGAATTATGATTCACGTTTTGGGCGTTCCGCACGCGATCTTACGAGTACAACAATGAAAAGGTTTCAGATCAAGGATGAAAGTTTCTTTCAATCACATGAAAAATTTGGTTTTATCCGATTCAATGTTGAGAGATAAATTTCTTGAATATTCAGCTTTTTCAAAAAATTAGTTTTTTTTAAGTGAAACTTCTTTAGCACCGTTATGGTTTGAAACTCGATGCATCGGAAACAAGTAACACTAAAAAGAGACAAACGCATAGGATTTATTTTATTATTGCTATCTTATTCTCGCGCAGATAGCAATAAAATATTTATTTATTTCACGGGTACTCTGTTACAGTATAATACCATAAATTCACGGTCCCAGTCTCCTTTGGTCTAGTGGTATGAAGCGTTTGACGACCGTTTGACGAAGCGTTTGACGACCTCGGCGGCCAGACATTCAGCGGACCAAGGATCCTATCCTATGAAATCCAAAAAAAGTATGTTTTTTCGTATAATCAATCTTCAATTCTCTCCAAAAATGAACAGGCAAAAGAAAACACAAAAATGGGACACCTAGCGACTCCCAAGAAGAAAACACAAATACTAATAAAATGACCAAATGTCTAGGAAAGGGTGCACTGGAATTCGACGATAAAAATATGGAGAAAAAAATCATCCTTCACATTGATAGAAAAGTGCTTCGTAGTCTTCCAACTCTTGTCTACTTTAGTTTTCTGAAGGTTTCATTTCTATCGCGTGTAAATTCAAACTCAGATTTTTTACTTAATTTTTTCTCGTGAAGTACTAATTTTTTTTCACTCCAGAAGACTCCATAAATATTTAGCAATAAAATCATTTCATTATCTTGTTCCCTACATCAAAGAGAAAACGCAGCACTAAAATTGTTAGGTGGATAAAAGGAAATGTTTTACAGAAAAGATGTTCATATTTAAATAAAATACATCAACCTACATTACATTACTCAATCTGACTTGCACAATACACAACCTACATAGATAGTCTGTCTATCAATGTTTCCTCCTAACCTAATCTAATCTTATCACAAACCTACAGAGTAGATGTTTGAGCAAGCGTAGAAACACCCAGTGAAAGTCGCCACATTATTTCTATTATAGCATAAAATTGCATTGGTTCTGTAATTTAATTAATTTAAGGCGTTTTTCACAAAAATGGCGCTGTACAAATCATCAAAATATTATTATTTATCATATACAAAGTGGGTCCTTAGTTCTCGTTTATACTAGCGCAAATCCGTGAAAATCACGGGATAGGAAATAGGATTATAGGATTGTGAAGCCGAAAGTATTTGGCTCAGATTCATTGCCTTTCAAAAACAGACGTTATCAAATTATAAGACGATCAGAATTCACCTTTCGAATACTGTTAGTAAACTTGAAAAAATTACGACGTCTGTCGAACATTTAAACAAATGAAATACACATTTCAAATACAGGATTAGTAATTAATAGTTTTGCACATACTTTATCGCTTGTCTGAATCGTTCCCACTGTTTATTCCAATTTTAAAAAAATATAGCAAATCTAAGTTCTAGAGGTCATTAAATCGGAGTTACGCAGAGACGCACCACCGAAATTATTATTTTTAATTAAACTTTTCTCACGGTCGGAATCGTTAGGTACGACTGACTTACCACTCATTTTTGTCGACGTTTTACTAATTATTTCTCAAATTTCGTTACTATTCTCGGGGCCTTATCATAGTTTGTCTGCATCCTAAAAAGGCTAATACAAAGGTTTTTTTTAACTTCGTCTGTTTTTTTATTAATCTGCATCAAATATCACGATATCTAAATAAAATTAAATGCACCTGTTATAAACCCCTCAGACTAATTTGTCTGCTTTTGAGATAGAAATAGTTGTCTCCATTACTGTCATGTTGAGAAATATGGTCTAAACCTAAACGATGGTAAAAAGAGAAAACACTACGTTTTATATAAAAAAAACCTTAAAATGTAGAAAAGTCATAATGTATCTACATCTTTGTGAAACCAAAGTTTCCGACCGCAATTTGAAAGTAAATTGTTAAAGTTTGTAAATTTTCTATAAATTATTTTTACTTCAGACGACAATTGGAATGAAAGTGATGATAACATTTGTCTCATATAATATGAATGTGTTTTTTTTCGTTATTGGTAATTTTAGTTAGAAAAAAGGTTAGATGAATCATTTTAAAAAAAATGCATTAATAATTATTTTTATTTAATCACATCTACAAATAAAATTTCTAATAATTAATTATGTGATTATTTCATCACCGTTCAAAAACAGTTTTTAGTTTTCGGAAACGTTCAGAAATATTAAATTTATTTGGATTTTATTGTAAAGCGGAAATAATCTGACTTAATTACAAGTGTTCAGTTTACACGCGTTAAAAATTAAAACTTTAGAAAACTAAAGTAGAAGCACCGCACAAAAAGGAGACATATTATTCTATCTCATTTATCGCAGGCTAAATTCTATAGATGTATCCGTTTGTCTCTCTTTAATGTCGCTATTTTTCATTTCATCGAGTTTACATAACAACGGTGCTAAAGAAGTTTTCACTTCAAAGAAAATATTTACATACCTTTAAAAAATATAACGCATTCTCTATTTTTCGCTGTTATATGTAGCGGCGAGTGTGTCTAGTACGGCGAGCAGCGGTAGCGAGCAGGCACAACACTAGCCGCGCCGTAGCCTCGAGCTTTGAGTGCCCGAGGCCCGAGTCCTCACTCCTCAACTCAATCCTGCTCCAGTCAGTCCGAGTCAAGTCCAGTAACAGTCACAGTAGTCACACGCCGCGCGCCGTCGCTGCCGCCCGCCCGACGCCGCCCGCGCCGCTTCGACGCCGACCGACACAGTACACATAGGAAAGTTTTCCACGACGCACCCGGCTCCGGCTCTCCGCTTGTTTGTTGTTGACTTTCGCGCGTTTTCCTCGATACAACGTTAACGTGAAGTGAAATTATTGTTTTTTTTACGAGTTACTTTTTACTACCCGATTTGATGGATTTTATGCATTGTGAGAATTATTTTGAATATTTTGAACGACCTAAATTTTATTTTATTCGAAAGTTTTATATACATTTAGCTGCTGAGTGTAAGGTTAGGCTAGGTTAGTAGTGTTTTGTGAACCTGCAACGAGTTTTTCAAGACACTGTGTGAATTATTGGAATTATCTGTTTGTAAGAGAAAAATGCCCTATGAGAATTATTTTCAATATTTTGACCGACTTAAATTTTACGTTATTTCAAAATTTTATACGCATTTGCTGCCGAGTGTAATATTGGGCTAGGTTAGGTGTGTTTAGTGCACCTGCAAAAGTTTTTCAAGAAATTATGTTAATTATAATTATTAAAATAATGATTAGAATGATATTATGTGGAGGAAAATACACTGAGAATTATTTTTCATGTTTTGAACGACATAAATTTTACGTTATTCGAAAATTTTATACATATTTTGCTGCTGAGTGTAATGCTGGTTAGGTTAGGTTAGATGTGTTTCGTGAACTCCTTAACTAGGAGAACCTGCAACGATTTTTTTAAGTAACTACCTACGTGAATTATTAGAATGCTCGGTTTATGAGAGGAATATGCACTGTGGAAATTATTTTTAATGTTTTTTTGACAATTTTACGTTATTTGAGAATTTTATATATATTTTGCTGCTGAGTGTAATGTTATGTTAGGTTAGGTGTGTTTCGTGAACTCATTAATTAGAAGAACCTGCATCGGGTTTTTCAATTAACTTTGTGAGTTATAAGAATTATCTGTGGAGGAAAATGCAGCGTGAGAATTATTTTTAATATATTGAACGACTGCAACGAGTTTTTAAAGTAACTATGTGAATTATTAGAATGATAAAATTCTGAATTGTGAGCTGTTCGTCATTAGAATTGTTATATTTGGAATGATGCCTGAAATACTTAATTAAAATTTGTATATCGGTGAATGTTTATTAATTGATCAGAGATTTTTTTTTAATTACTTTGTGAAAGGTATCTAACAATGTTTTCTTTTTTAAATCTATTAACTGGATGAATTTATTATATTTGATTTGATCATTTTAATTATTTTTTATCACTAAGCGATTCGCGCGTTCATTTATATTTCAATTGCATACGGCATGCAATATTTTATAGCATATGGTTTTATATGAGTTTTATTGTCTAATAATAATCGTTTTTTACTACTTTATGCAAAAATGCTGCAATTTTTACGTAATGTGACCTTTTAAAAAAAGTAGGTAGTTTTTTCATTGATTTATTATTGCGGAAACAATATTTTATCATTATCGTTATGAAAACATTTTATTCATCTTTATTTAAAATCAACGTAATTACAATAACCTAATTTAAACTTTAATAACAGTAGTAGTGTTTAGTGTTATTGACAGCGGGTTCTTTTATAAATTCAGATTATAAAAATAGCGGAATATTATAATGCTTTCATTATTTTTAATAATGTTTTCATTTTGTTAAATATAGTGGTGTGCTAGTCATTTCGGGTTCGTTTTTTCTGACGTTTTTAAAAAAAAAATTTAAACGTCAAAACGAGTATTAATTAATACCTTATCCACTTTTACCCATCGAAGAATAAATTTTGCCATTCATAATTTATTTTTATGCAAAGATTATTTCAAATTAAGTACGCTAAGATATTGTCTCTGACACTGACTTCTGAAGTAATTTTTTTAAAATATATTTATATTGGGTCTAATGGAATATATAACATCTATATAGGAAATTTAATTATCTGTACAGGACGATAAATCCAAAAATTTGTCATTCAAACTTCTTTAGCACCACTGTGATTTCAAACTCGATGAAATGAAAAATAGCGACACTAAAAAGAGACAAACAGGTACATCTGTGGGGTTTAGACTGCGAGAGAATGAGACAATATAATCGGTGTCCTCTTTGTGCGGTGCTTCGTAGCCTCTCCACTCTTGTCTAATTTAGTTTTCTGAAGGTTTCACTTCTACTGTATGTTAATTGCACTTTTTTTTCAAATATTTCTAGAAAAATAAGTGCGTCTTTTACGACGTGCATTTTAACAGGACTTTATGTAAAAATAAAAAAAAAAACAACTACTTATTAAGTATTCTATAGATCTATTCAACTTATTCTATAATAAAAATTCATAATTATAGCTATACAAAAACAAGATGTACGATTTTTGAAAAATTAAGAAACTTTCTTTTCGCTCTCCCGATCAATTAACATTTTGTCCTTTACAGCATTTCAAATTTCCGTGATCGACGTGTAGCTATTTTACGATTGTGATACGTTCTACTTAATCATTTTAATCAAATTTGTTATCTACTGTATATAAATATCAACGCTAGTAAAATTACATATTGTAATTCTTACAGCCTGTTGGTATAGATATAGATCATTATTTATTTAAAGAATATTTTCCGTGCTTTGAAATGAGATGTTTTTTTTTTAAAGAAAATAGTTTCAGCAATTTTTTTTCATCCAACGCTATATTGTCGCGATAAAAATATATGACTTTTGTAATTAGAAAAAATCATTAATTTTCAACAAAGTTAATGTGCCATTAAAAATATTCTGCTATAAAGGTTATCAGATTATTTTATACTGGTCTGATAGCTCAATAAATAGATTATAAGTTTCACATAAAAAAACATGGCAATTTATTTCCTAATCCACAGAGATAAGCATATTACACAATTTTGCATTCCAATTATTTCAATCAGGCAATGGCGATATTGATATTCCTATAAAATTATATTTGACTATCAATGGTTATCTTCCAAAATCTGTGATAACTGGTTTTCAATAAATAAAATATTATTTTTTATTTATTAATTTTTATTTTAGTAATTTGTGCATTTAAGTTTACAAAATTTCTAATTAATTAGAATATTTAATATTGCAAACTAAATTTTATGTAGCTCCTACAATACATCTTGAACATTCCAACTGGTGTGGTCTATAAAGTTTCTGGTAGCGTGTTATATAATCCCTTTTTACAGTAAACTATTCTGCGTATTGGCCTTGTCGTCCTTTTTTTGACGCCTGATTTCCTTGCACGTCCTTGTGTTACGTCTGTGAATGTCGTTGTTGAATATAATTTTATTTGAGAAGTGTTTGGGTAAAATGTTGTTTATTATTTTATGTATAAATATCATCGTGTTCAAGGTCAGCATCTGTTTCACGGCTAGCCAATTCAGTTCCTTTAACATTTTGTTTACTTTTGGAAATCTATTTCGCTGAAGTATTATTCTCATTGCCCTGTTTTGGAGAATTTGGAACTTATTTTGTTCTCTTTCGTTGCATAGGAAAAGGATAGTTGAGCAATAGTTAAAATGTGGAACAATAATTGATTTGTAGATAGTGATTGCAGTTTTACTAGATAGTTTTTGCAAAATTCTTCCCAATCTTCTGATATATTTTCAAAATTTGTGCAGCTAACGTTACATTATACAACTTCATAATTATGTGGTAAAACATGCAATAAAAAATATTATTATGGTTGGCATTAGTTATTCTCTCGGGATTTTGTTTAAAAAATATGCAACGTGAAAAGATTGTCAGGTGAGTGTATTTGATGGTCAAGTGAATGAAATAACAAGTCTAGGACGCCCAAGTAAGATGTGTCACAATGAAATAGTGTTTAAATGATTTATAATAAAAACTTTTTGACTAAGTTTAAGAGGGAATAACCAGAAACAACCGGTAATGTCATTTTTAAATCAAATTCTAAACGATTCGACTCTTTTTCACAAAAAAATGTGATTTCAATAGATTGTTAGTTTTATTATAATAAGGTTGTGTCTTTGGTCGTTGGCGGATTTGTTAAATTTTCAAGTGAAATGTTGTATCATACAACACACGTTTCAAATCATATAATCATGCAGTTAAATAAATCAATAAATTATTTAGGAAAGCTACTTTTCAAATTTTAATTTTAGTTTAAGGCGACGCATCCGCGCTAAAAAAAAGTTGAAGAGATATGTAAATACGAATGCAAGAGGAGCACGCTAATATTTACCGCGATAAAATCGATGCGAAAATTGTGAAAATGTTAATAAAACACGACCCGTTTAAAATAGACCAGAAATCTCCTGGAAGGCGTCTTAAATATCATTTGAAGAAACATTGTGATTTTTTTCACAACTATAACTTGTAAAATAACTGAAACATACGTGTTTTTAATAATTTTCTGAGCATACTTGGCGATTTTTTTCTATCGAGGGAATTTCATATATCTAATTTGAATTTCGGCGTGGAACGCGTCTAGATATTATCTTCATAAATAACATATATTATTTTGAGAGCTTAAAAACTTCAAATGTAAGGGAGATATGTAAGAAATCGGTAGAAATTCGGGTAGCGGCGGCTTAAATAAAAGCATTATAAAATCCACACACATGTTTTGTGACGATTGTCTATAGTTACGATCTTACAAACTAATATATTTCAGTTTTTTTTACACGCTTACTTCGCTTGGACATAATTGAAAAATTATAAATTCTTTTAATCCAAAAATAATTACAAGAAGTAGGTACATAATTTAAATAATTTTATTATCACGCGTTTGAGCATTTTTATTGCTAACTTGAATGTGGATTACGTAGGTATTAAAGCAAAATTAAATTAAATTTGTTAAAAATGCCGGTTCGGAGAATAATTAATCTTTCTCATCGGAAACGCCCTGTACAGTTGCAAGATTATGATCACGTAAATCAAGACCATCTTTCGACAAAATTTGAATTCTCGGCCGCTTGTTAATGGGGGGACTTAACTTGTTTTGAAAATGGAGTAAATCGGTTGCCCACTGAGTATATGAGTATCGACCTTGGCCCGCGCCAATCAAGAGATCTGGAATTCCGTAAACAAGAAAGTAGTAGTATGTGAATTTAGCTAGGAATGTATACCAACACAGAGTTGTGTGGCATGCTCCCTAACCAACCCTGCAGGAAAATGTCTGATGATTAATCAGTTAAAACATATTCCAGAATATTTAAAAAAAAATTGGCGCTATGGAAACCCACTGGATGTCATCACCATAATATGATAAGGAAATACCAATAACGAACCCAAATAAATTATGCTTTTTGATGATAAGGAAATACCAACAGCGAACACAAATGGTTTTTGCAATAGGTGTCACGATCTGATTTCCGTTATCAAGTAACGGTGACACGAAGAAAGTTAAATGCATTATGGTCGTACACACGAGGCGCTATGTATCGCACACAAATCCGGTATGACACTTTATATGAACGAAAACCACCATCATGTATCGTGTATCGGTTATTGAGAATAATGGGACAGGCGAATTCTCAACACGACTCATTGAGGCTTGAATATCATGCAATCCTTTTTTTAATGTGCGTTATGCATTTTTTTCACTGTGAAGCATCAGTCAAAAGCATTTCAAATCAAGGTTTTAGCTGCTGGATCCATGTCTTTGTATTCCCGCAAACTGTTGAAATAAAACGAATCGACATTTGGATAATAAATATGTTGTTTTTATTTTTAACTTTATTAGTAAAACCTCAAACTATAATATTTAATTAAATGAATACAGTATAAGCTAAACTTAATCGAAAATCTGGAAACAGAAAAAAAATTTCTGATCTTTCTGTTTCCAGATTTTTGATTGAGTTTCAATGAAGTGTCTTCATTTAATTGAATAAATATGTAGCTATTTCGTTCTAGTTAAAAAATAATTGGGCCTGATCGTAGATTCCCAACTCTCGTGGGATCTCCACATAAATCATGTAAAGGAGAAAATTACCCCCATAACTGGTGTACTATATAGACTCCAAGGATTATTACCCATTCCTTTACTAACATCAGTGTACTACGCCATGGTACATTCACACCTTTCTTATCTCTGCTGTATCTGGGGATTTGCCTCAAAGAAATTGATAGCTGATCTGCAGGTGGTTCAAAACCGAGCTCTCAGAAATGTTTTTGGACTTCCATGGGACACCCATGTCAAAGACATCTATTCAGTTTCCGGTATTCTTCCAATCACAGTCCTTCCTAAACATGAAATCACAAGCACCATCCTACAAATTACTCAACAATCAACTCACACTAACATCAAGCCACTTTACAATTAAGACATTCACACTCACAATACCCGAAATAGCAATAAAATCCGCATACCTCAAACACACACTACAAAATATGGGATAAAATCTCTGAACTATGTTGCCTATACACTATATAATTCGCTTCCAGATATGTACAAGGGAAACCAGCAAAATAAAAAAGTTCAGAATAATGCTTTAAAAGAATATTTTTTAAATACGTTTAAGGATGAAACTATGTAAATTTTCTTATCATGTCTCATTTGTCTTGTTTCCTTTTCTCTTCTTTTCTTTTCCATTTATTTGTAATCATAATCATCCACATTTGTATAACCTTGTTCTTTGTTTCTTTAATTATTTTCTATTGTTGTTTGCTCACTCAACCTGTTTTTTTTTTAAATTTATTTTTTGTCTATGTTGTATGTGCAACTTATATTTTTAATATCCATTTTCCAAGTAAAACTGTAACTATTTCCTCACACCCATGAATTTTCCTCCTGTCCTAAAATGAGTTCTGTAACTCATCGGGATTGCTCCAGCAAGTAATAAATACAATAAATAAAAAATAATAAAAAAATATTTTAGTTATTTAGTATGGCGGCCGTCTGTCGTGTTTATAGGAACCATAAAGGTGGAAACACATTATTAAAACCCGACGCGACCCGACGAAACGCGATGCGTGTTGAGTCGAATCAAATGCATTGTTTTCTATGGACCAGAATCACACTATGAACACCCGACGCGACGCCATGCGCGCACACGCCACCCGATCCAGACGTGCCAGGTCGGTGTGTTGCCCATGGTGGGGGTAAACACGCCATCCGACGCGGCCTGCGCGGTATGTTTCTAGACAACACCCGACGCCACGCGTCAGTCGTTCGAGAACTGTCACAGAGCATATACGGACTTTATGCCAATTAAATATAATTTTTTGCATTTATTTAGCGAAATGACCGACGAATAATTAATTGAGTTGGTAAAACGATATCCTGTTCTATATGACATGAGTTTAGCTATATACAGAGATCATAATTATATGTAATTTTCTTACTGTACAATATTTTGTAATATTTTGCAGTATTTTTGAAAATATTATTTTTCAATTTTTGTAACTTTAAATATTATTATCTAATTATATATAATTACATCGACTAGATCCCCAGTTAGACCCGAGAATATTTCTCTACTAATTGGGTAACCAAAAAAAGTGATGAATTAGTCATGAGTCAGATATGAAATGTAATATTCATTTATTGTGAATATTTACCTTTTTCTAAATATAAAAAAAATAATGTGAGAAATAATGCATGGGAAGAAATTGCCGAGCAAATTTCGTGTCTTTCTTGCCTATGTCACTTTGAATAAATTCGTGTATTTCTTTAAATTGTGTTTTAGTAATCCGAAAATACATATGAAATCTTTCAGTATCTTGAAGTAAGTCTGGATACAGAGTATGATATTCACCACACATACTTCTCTTTTAATTTATTTCATGTACCCAGTAACGCCTAGTTATTCGCTTTTTCTTGAGTCGTTTAAGTATCATGTATGTATGTACCCAAAATTTGCATCAAATCTTCTTCAAAGTCTTCATTTGACTCGTTATTTATTAAATCCATAGTACATAACCATACACTTCCACTGCTGTTAGATAACTGCATTCATAAATTGCTAGTGTGTCGTGGCGTCGCGTGTTGGTAATGTGCACGGTGCATATCGGGTGTCGACACGTGGCGTCGCGTCGCGTTTTAATAATGTGTTTCCACCTTAACCCACGTCGATTATTAAACTATTTCCTTTTTAATAACCCAAACTAAATATTATGTTTTAAGGTTCTTGATTTGGATTTCTTAAAAAGTAACATTGTTTTTGGTAATTATGTGTATTAAGAGTGGTAGAGTTTTTAATATTTAGCATTATTAAGTCTTATCATGGACTCCTCTGTCTATTTTACCAACATTGAAATCTGTTTTCATTTGAAATCAATTTTTACCTTGTACGAGTAGATAGATACATGATTCACATGAAAAGTTATTAAACAGTTTTTTTGCCCATTGACACTATTAACCTACCAATAGAAGATTAAATTATTATGTTTTAAAACATACGTATATTTTATTCAAGGTGTCCAAGGGTAAAGTTCGGTAACATCAGGATGTGATTCTACATGATAGTACCTACAGACGTTATCAATAACTTTGTTCGAAATTCCAATAACCCTATTTTGCTTCTATCTAATTTAATGTATATATTCTTTTGTCCCCAGGTGTAAAAAAATGTGACAGTGTTGAGTTTCCAAACAATGTGATTGTGTGTTAGTTTATTGACATTGAGTTACTTCAAGTGCCTCGGAACAGTGAAGAGTAAATACCGGGAGTGTTCCGTCACCGCCAATGTTCCGCTTCAGCCGTTGGCAGGCTGCCGTGATGCTGGAATTTTGGGATTGAATCAATCGGACGCAAGACGTAAGTAATAACAAATACTAATGTTGCGGTTAGATTAAAATCATCAATCTTTGTTATTTTTGCTGTACTGGAATTTGAACGTTAAGAGATTTAAGTCAATTCTGTCTATTGGTCTTTTCATGTATTTTATTTTTTTTGACATCGGTGAATTTTAGGCATTTTTATGGATTATTCAATAAATATATTGAATTGTAGCGGCGTTAATTAAAGAAAATCCAAAATTACTTTACGGTTAACACAATTAGTCTCTTTTTGGAGTAGGTACAATCAATTTGCAAGTATGACACAGTTCAATAATAGTAAAATAGTACAAAATTATAACAGTAACTTCGTGGGTACAAAATCTTGATTAAAAACCCATATTTCTGCAAAATGTTTAGATATTTCTTCGCTTTATTGTTTCGCTTCAAATATTCATTTACTTTTTTTATAATGCACATAAACCCAAAGAAACATTATTAAATAACTCAACGCCCATTAACCGCAAAGATAAGCTTCCAACATGATGAATAATTTGAACGCATATTAATTATTTAACAAGTCTATGGTTATAATAACATTCTCACTTTGGATTTATGTGCGATATTATGTCATCCAGTTTTTTGGGGAACCTACTCGTACATGCTAAAATAATGTTATGTGCGCTTTTATAATTACCGTGACGTTTCACGGTTACGGTGCCGTGACGGCAAAAAATGCAATAAACATACGTTACTTATCGCTATAATGCTGCATCTCTTAAACATTAAATAATGGTGAGACACTCAAAATGTGTGCGACTGTTTCCTCCAAAGTACTACTTTTTTGCGAAGGGAATTGCGTTTCATTTTCTTTATACGTGGAGAGGGAGTTGCATGATAATGATTGTGTGTTAGCTTTGGGGGGGTGCAGACATACGTTTACCGTTTGTCTCATTTCGACTGTTGTTATTTAGTGTGTGAAAAAGAGTGGCAGCGTTATCTGTTTAAGAACAAAAGCAAAACCATCAGCGCAGTGACATTTGTAGTTTTTGAATTTTTGGAATTCACTCACACTTCAATATTATCCTTGTAAGTATATAGGTACCATACTTTCAAAATTTTCGTGTGTGGGAGAGATCAGGAAAATTATGACTTTTTTCCTTTGAAGGAAACAGACCTACGTACATTGTGCATCTCATCTTTTGTTAGAGCTGCAGCTTTAAAACGATAGGGTTACTGTTTAGGTATGTTTATTGCCTTTTTTGCCGTCACGGTACCGTAACCGTGAATCGTCACGGTAATCATATAAGCGCACAACACTATTTTTTTTCTTCTTTACAATAAATATCTCTTTTAAAATGAATCGAATACACATTTTTAAGGAACCAACGGAATGTGATGTCAGTGATGTGTAAATACTCAGGTACTTAATACCTGCCTACGATTTATTTTTTTGTGATATCCGCACTGGGACTTGCAATTTATGCACTAGAATTATAATCATCGCGTAATGCATTTAAATCCAGCAGGATGTCACCGGCCAAAATGAACGCACACTAATGTGGAATTACTAAAATTACATTATGCATGCATAAGGTGTTATGTTATTTTCAATACGCCGCAAGACACTTTCAAAACGTATGTGATTTGTTGTTGAAATTACTTCTTATGAGTCAACAGTACAGTTTGTTAAGTGTTGGAAAGTAGCTGTTATCCCAATCTCTGATTTTCGGGGGCTTAATAGAGATGTTTTTTTTATTACGTCATTAAGTTTAAAAATAAAATTTTACTGTGATGTCACCGAGATTTCTCGTAATTCTCTCCAACAATGGCACAGTTAAGAGATGACGTCTGACAGTGGTTTAGGTACAATGTGTACTGTTTTTGTACTTTTTGAGAAGTTATCCTAGTAAGTAATATTTGCACAGCGCTCTTGGGGAAATTTTTCACTAAAATGGGTGTATATAAATTATCATGAAATTATAAAATCAATATTTGTATAATAGTATATTCTAATTCAGGATGGCCACGGTCCTGAGAAACCGGAAATTATCACGTCGTAGTGAAATGTCGCGGCCGGGCCTCCAAAAAACCTAAGTCATATATATTCGAAGTAAATTTATTAAAAAAATGATTTATTTCCGTGTAAATCGAAATTTCGCGGCCGATTGCCTTTGCGGCAGGGCCTTCAGTTTCAGATATTCAAAGTAAATTCGTAATCTTACGATACGTTTCCGTGTAAATCGAAATTTTGCGGATAATAACCGTCGCGTCCGGGCGTCTAAACAGATATTCTAAATAAATTGATTAAAAAATACGATATATTTCTTTGCATCGAAATTTTGCGGCCGAATGCCATTGTGACAGGGCCTTCAATTACAGATATTTAAAGTAAATTCGTAAAATAAGACTCATTTCCGCGTAAATCGAAATTTCGCTGCCTAATTTCGAAATTAGGACGATTTATAACCGCGTAACGGATATTTTACGGCATTTTACCTGCGTTCGTAAAACGCCGCGGTCAGATTTACGGAATAATATTATGATACATCTTCGCATAATTTTATTTTTAAAATTTTTTTCCATAAATTTTTTTGGCAAAAATTTAGATTAACGCGTTTTTACGAGTTATTATAAATTAATCAAATATTCGGTGTGGATTAAACTTCAACATTCGTATCACGTATATTTTTGCAGTTTTTTAAATAAAAATTTCAAAGTTGTGCCCCTGAATCAAATAATAAATATCAGGGAAAAATGAAAAAAATTCTCTAAAAAACCCTAGAATTATCAATAGAGAATTTTAAAATGAGTTTTCTATGATCACCTGTACTTATTGATCAATTTTCTTCATTAGACGATATTGACGATTTCATCGATACGAATACTAAAAGCAGTATATTCCACCACTTGCTTTGCAGACCAATTGCAATTAGATTTTTTACTAATAAACACTCGATTATTTTTTTAAAATATTTATACGATTAATTAACCACATCCACTTGATTGAGTTTACATTACAATACATTTAGAATCTTACTCACTTAATAATTATGGAATTTTTTGTGAGTCAACCTAACAAAGACATTTAGGAATGTCTAGTAGCTATGGAAATGAATGGAAAAACCTGACATATTTAATTGCAATTCACTATCCTTTCTCATAAAAATACGACCTGAAAATTTCGTTCTGGAAAATCATAAAGCTCGTTTTAAAGATTACCTATATTTGATAAACATAGATTTCAATGAATGAATTTCTAGGTCCATCTGACTTAACCCTTAAATTCTATTTGTTCGGTTTTCGGAACAACTCGTAGGTCTCACAGAAATCGTTGTATCTCCCTTACTATCATAGTGAGAAATATGATATAAACTGTGTTCGAAAGAGAAAATACCGCTTTATATTCAAATCTAAAAAATGACCACAAAATAATTTAAATATAAATATACACCTTTATGAATCCAAAGTTTTCCATCGTAATTTGAAAAAAAATATTAAACTTTGGGAAATTTTTATTCCTAATTTATACATGAACCAACAAAAAAGTGAGTCTACGATAACGTTCATAATGCATTTTAAAATATATAGGTCTTTTTAATTTTTTGTTGTTGTCAGTAATTTAAGTTACGTAATGCGAGCCTTTATGTTTGCACGCAAATTTTTATATTTGGAAAATTATATGTTTATTTCGAATTATAAAATTTGAAAGCGTACCCCATCACCTTTTAAAGCGGTTTTTAATTTTCTGATAAATTCAGAAATATTCCATTTATTTGTATTTCATTGCAAAATAGACGGGGGCCTAGTCTCTATCTTTTATTAACCTCAGTTAGCGCGTTAATTACGTCACAAACGCGTATTTTGACAGCTACGCTAATTAGAGTAACTGTCAAAATACGTGTTTGTGACGTAATTAACGCGCTAACTGAGGTTAATAAAAGATAGAGACTAGGCCCCCTGACTGGTTAAGAAGGTTCGTTTTATGAAATAAATAGCTCGTAGAATACATCAGGTGAGAATCGCGCTAGAATCTCTAAATCTGCGAATGTTTATAATAACTTAGTTTCATCAATCACCGGCATTTTTTCAAGGAATTCTTCAACTCGTTACTTCCTACATCTTCTGAGTCACGTCTTCACCTTGACTCCGCGTCTGATCTCTCAGGTCATTGATATTACGATTCTAACACTCGTACCATAATGACCTCCATTTCCTTTTGTTAAAACAATAATTTACCATTTTAGAACGCTACAGAGATTGCTGCATTCAGTTGAGAGGTAGATATGTGTCTTTTGTTCGCGTTCAATGGCAGTAGTTTAAATTAGTTTAAATGGGAATAAATCCTAACTCTAATGCGATGCATCGCATCTCATCTCGTCAAAAAAAAACAGTTAAGTTTCGGGGAATGATCTTTATTGACTTTTGTATAATTAAATTTTTCATGGATTCAAGTTAAGTATCTACTCAAACTTGAAATAATGTGGCAAAGCTTCCATGTATGAGTTTATTTATATTTTCAAATTAATAAATTTCTTAATATAATTATATAGTTAACATAGTTGTAATATAGTAGTGAATGATGAATACTTGGAGCAGGTGGATGAGTTTGTCTATCTGGGTAGTATGTTTACGAAATATGGGAAGTCTGATAGAGATATTGAAAGAAGGGTGAATGCCGGTAACTCCATTAATGGAGGACTGAATGCCGTTGGCGGTAATAAAAAACTGTCCAAAGACGCGAAACCAGCCGTCCATAATGGAGTGCTGGTACCTACCCTGATGTATGGCAGTGAGGCATGGAACTAGCAGAGGAAGGATGAAAGTAGACTGAATGCTGTAGAAATGAGATCCCTGAGGCGAATGTGTGGTAAAACCATGTTCGATCGTGAGAGAAACGTGAATATCCTCAAAGAATGCAAGGCTGATGTAAGCGTGATATGTAAGATTAAGAAAGGGACTCTCCGATGGTTTGGGCATGTAGAGCGAATGAACGAGGAAAGGAGTGTAAGGAGAATATATGATGCAAATGTGAATGGTAGAAGTCGGGGACGTCCGAGGAAGACATGGCACGACCAAGTGAATCAGATACTTGAGTCGGGCCATGTGAAGAGTCGGAATAATAGAATAGCATGTATGAGACGATGTATGAATGTGAACGAGGCAAAGAGTGTGTGCCAAGTTCGAGTTGTGTGGCGGTCCGTCCTCTCTGCCTACCCCTGCGGGGAAATGGCGTGATGGTTAGTTAGTTAGTAAATTTCTTAATTTTAACCACGTTTATTGTTTATAAAAAACCGACATGTTTCGTGAACGATGCTCACTTACTTCCTCAGGATTTACCACTCCCACCTTTCCATTGACACCGTTAATCTATTGTTGTAATTAGTTTTAAGTAAATCCTAAGGAAGAGAGCATCGCTCACGATACATGTCGGGTTTTTATAAACAATAAACGGGGTGAAAAGTATGTAATTTATTATTTTTTAAGTTAAATGGTGATACAAAATAACTTTGTGTGTTTGAAGACTGGAATCCAGATTTTCTTATACAAACCTTTCGCCGGAGACCAAAATTTTTCTACTCCAAATACTGACAGGAATCACAGCGAAATGAATGCGTATCGACAGGAAGTTACAGTCTTTCAATTAAGAGTAGAAAATATTAAAAGTGGTGTAGCCAGCCTACAATATTTGTAGGCTGGCTACAACAATTTCACTGTGAAATATTCTTTCAAAGCGCAATGACACTGAATATATGGAACACTGTAAATCACATTTTATTGTTCTTAAAGAAAAATAATTAAAATCGAAGAAGCACTGTCGTTAAAGTACCTACTTAATGACATACATTTGATTAAATGGTGGTTTATAAAGTGATTTGCTTTCATTTAATTTGACTTTACTTAATTTGAATAACAGTGGGTAGAAAGGAAGAATCACTAATGGTGAGTTTAGTTACAATACTTTTGGATCTGAATGAATTTAATATATTCAGATCTTAAATTACAGGCATGATCTAAAACTCGGGCAACGCTAGGTACTGAAGCTAGTATTAAAAAAAAATGTAAGCAATTTCTAGACTGTACTTTAAGTTTTATAACAAAATCGTTTGTTTTTCTTCATTATGATGTTATTCTTTATTTTGCTATGACAAAATTGCAAAGGTTTAATATACCTACAAACATGCAATTCTAATTTTGACGTCAATGGGTATCTATATTGCAATGAAGAATATTTTCTTCACTTCTATGACTTTATAATATTTTTTACAAAAATGTAGGTTACACAGCTTTACATTTTCACCATGGGTTACTATTGCCATTTGAACAACAGTGGCGCCATCCTATGTTTTCTACTCTTATTTGACAAACTTCAATAATTCATTTTGTTCATCTTAATTTATGTTCTCGTAAAAAATCCCTTTGAATTAAAATGAATGCGGAATGTTCTCCCATTTTAGATTTCTAATCAAAATATCGCCATGCTTGAATATAAAAGATTCTTGTGATGAACATTTTAATTCATCTGGATTCCGGGAGTCTTAATATTTATTCCTATCACTCTCAACCTTGTGATATTATTTTCTAGATATACGCACTAGGAAACATTTTTTTTCCATTATTTTTACTCGCTGCGTATTACCACGTTGCCTTGACTGTGGCGCGCGGTGAAGTTTTGCATAATGTTTAATAACATAAAACATTCATAACATCGACCGGTTGAATAGAATTGTCGGGAGAAAATTGCTTGAGTCATCCAACGATGTCGAGTAAAGGCGGTTTCAGTAAAAATAACGTATTCATTAGTCAGTCCTATGGCCTAAGTCACTCCGGTTACCACGTAAGACATTTCTCATCTCGGCATCCCCTAAAAGATTACAAATTTCCGCTTTATTTCTTTTATTCTTAAACCTAATTAAGTGTCACCCAACTTGGCAGATAATCAAAAATACTAATTTCGGTTGTCGACGCGTGAAATGAAATATTCTTGCGTGAAATTAATCACGTTTAATTAACTCAAATTTGCTTTGAATTATTCAAAATCGGAACTGATTGTGTGATTTCTGACAAACGATAAAGTAGGTAAAAAATATTTTATTTTTATTAATTCATTCGAAAGGCAAATTTTTATTTGTCGATAATAGTATAATATTAATTAAAAGTTACTTAAAATGTTAATTGCAAGTTTGGAATAAAAATTAAAGGTAATACGAGAGAGCAATATAATTTCACATTTATTATTTATGGATGATTCAAAATTATTTTCGAATTCTGAACCAAATTTATAGAAAATGATTAAAGTAGTTAAAATTTTTTCAGGTGATATTAAAATGACTTTTGGTTTTGATAAATGTAGAACGATCCATATAGAGAAAGGTAAAATTGTAGATGGAGACGTGGGTTTATTTAGAAACTTCAAAATTGAAAGTATGAAAGGGGATGAGGTTTATAAATATTTAGGATATCCGCAATCAAATAGATTAGATCATACTAGTATTAAAAATGATATTAGGATTAAATTTAAAACTAGGATCAGAAAATTTTTAAAATGCAATCTATCTGCTAAAAATTTAGTAAAGGCAATAAATACTTGGGCAATACCTCTATTAACTTACTCATTTGGCATAATTAAATGGTCCAATACAGATTTAGATAGCTTAGAACGATTAATTAGAACTACATTAAGTAAATTTCATTGCCATCATCCAAATTCAGCTATAGAACGTATTAATTTACCCAGAAATTTAGGAGGTAGAGGTATAGTCAAAATAACATCTTTAAAACATAATCAGGTAGAAATGCTAAGAAATTTTTTCCATAGGAAAGCTGATAGTTCAGAAATGCACAAAATAATATGCAAGGCAGATAGAAATATTTCACCATTAAATTTATACGACGAGAATGCCAGCATTCTTATAAATACCAACCAGGAATTATTAGATTCCTGGTCAAATAAAATTCTTCACGCAAAACACTTCAATTATCTCAACCAAACATATGTTGACAAATTTTCGTCAAACAAATGGTTGAGTATTGGAGAGTTGAGCGCAGAAATAGAAGGCTTTATGCTTGCCATACAAGATAGAGTCATTAATACTAAAAATTATAGGAAGCATATCATCAAAGATGCAAATCAAATTGATGATTTATGTAGAAAATGTTTGGCTTTTCCGGAAACTATAGAACATATTATATCGGGATGTTCTGTATTAGCGCCGTCCGAGTATACATTTAGGCACAATCAAGTTTTAAAAATAATTCACCAAAGTTTGGTAATTAAACAAAACTTGATTGACTGCCGTAATGTACCATAATATTATGAATATGAACCAAATTCATTTTTACAAATAAATTTTATAAAATTTATTATGATCAAACTATTCTAACAGACAGAACAATTAGTCATAATAGACCCGATATAGTTCTACACGACAAAATTTAAAAAAAATAACTTATATCATTGATGTCGCTATTCCAAATTCTTGTTATATTCAGAAAACTGTTTCGGAAAAAATAAGAAAATATACAGATTTAGGAAATGAGATTAAAAGAATTTGGCATTCTCAGACTATAAAAATATTACCATTTGTTATTTCGGCTACTGGCATTATACCTAGCTCTCTCATTCAAAATGTATTAGATTTGTCAAAGAATTTATATATAAAAATGCAAAAGGCAGTCATTTTAAATACGTGTAGGATTAAGAAAGATTTTTTTAAATATTTTGAGGGGATCAGTAGGATTTATCGGACCAGTTAGGATTTCATCAGAGCCGAACCCTCTGATATGAAAATATCTGGAGTCGGTGAAATATTTTCCCATTATGTTTCTGGTGGATTGACGTATTGTTATTGTATTGTTTTGTATTTATTATACTTATATAGTGCACTTACATTGCGTGAATTTGCTAGATAATCATTTGTGGAAAAGTATGTGGAAGGGTTTATAGTCTTTCATTTGGGAAAGATTTAACCTGGACATAAAATCTAGAGCACCGTAAAGAAAATTAATAATATTTGTTTTTGCAAAGAAATGATTTTGAGGCAAATGCTATTTTATAAATGCTTTCAGCTTCACAAATCGTACAATTATACTATCCCATGATTTTTCACGGGTCTCATCTAACGGATAGGACCAAAGTATGTCATATATCTATAAATCAATTTTATAAGAAAACTGATTGTTGTCAGTTTAAATGTGACCTTTCGACTGCTAGGTCCCAGACAGG
This sequence comes from Limnephilus lunatus, assembly GCA_917563855.2. Taxonomy (NCBI): domain Eukaryota; kingdom Metazoa; phylum Arthropoda; class Insecta; order Trichoptera; family Limnephilidae; genus Limnephilus; species Limnephilus lunatus. The sequence goes on from OU830601.1 coordinate 51,250,982, forward strand.
CCGTTGAAATGGTTCCACGACTTTTAATACCACGACATAATATCCCCCAACAAAATATATATTATAACCTAACCTAACCCAACAAAAAAAGGACAAAAATAATACAGACATCCTGTAAAGACAATAAATTATTGTTATCTGTATTATTTTGTTGAACAATCATTTACTAATTATCTTTACAGGAAGTCTATATTATTATTGTCCCATTTTTTTGTTAGGTTAGGTTAGGTTACGTTAAGTTTTAGTAGATATTTTGTTGGGGGATGTTTCGTTCGTAGGATATTTTGTCGGGGATATTTTGTCGCGGGATGAAAACGCGCATTATTGTTGAAATTGGTAATCTGTTCGGGTAAAAAATTCGACATTTGAAAATATTTTATCAATTTTATCACAAGTAAGGAAAAATTGAGCTTACTTCGGACACGTACTTAATATAATATGTACTATTGGTTTTTATGTCTTCAGTGATCCTTATGTTTGTACTATGATCTGATGATGGGTATGGACTATGAATGTAGTTCTGGCCGAGGCCGCCGGCCGGTCTGCGTTCTAGCTTGATTTGGGATTATAATTTGGCGACAGGTCGGCCCACAGCCGGCGTATGTCGATAGCTTTTTAATGTTTCCCTCAACAATATGCCCAAGTTATTTCTAGCCACGACACCTCGCCACTCACTGTTGACTACATATTCGGTGTTTGCCGAAATGGATAATGTTGCCAGAATTAATAATCACCGGATTGAAAGTCAATGTCAAGAGTTTAATGACGACAATCGTTTTGTGGTTTTTGTAGAACAGTGGTTCTCAACCTTGTTGGAGGTGCTAAACCCCACCAGTTTCATGTGCGCATTCACCGAACCCTTCATAATTGGAAAAATAAATTATGATTTTTTTAAATTCAAAACATATGTATAGGTTATAGTTACATATATGTATTTTTTCTTTGTTTTACATTTTTTTTAGAGAAAAATGTGTCCTTACTGGGGTACCCCGTTCTAAGGTCACATTATACATGTTTCAGTGTTGGAAATATAAGGAAATACCTTTGTTAAAATATTACAAGAGGAACAAGTTATATCTAAAAGAGAGCACAATACGAGCATTAATCTTTGTTAGGTTTGGAAAAATTGAATCTTTGTTGTTCCATGATGGAACGTTCCATACCTTTCCAAAAATTCATATCTTAATGCTTCTTTTGAAGTCGGTTATTTTTTTTCAATGGTTTTCATTGCAAAAGGGAGTGTATTAAATAATTTTAGAGAGAAGTATTGCATACTTCTTTGTCCAAAAGTCGCTTTAGTTGTAAGTTGGTGCGGAATGTATGTTGTAGTGCACAAAATGAACAAAACCATTAAAACATGATGTTCACACAAAAACAAAATAATTAATATTTACTGCAAATCAGTGTAACTTCGGGGTATGTCTTGACCTCCGCCGAACCCGCGAGACTGACTCACCGAACCCCTGGGATTCGATCAAACCCAGCTCAATAGTAGCATGCTCTCTTGCTACTAATGAGCAAATTATACCTAGTGGAATGCATGTTATAAGCATGCTTAGTATCATTGGCTTGATGTAAGTTAAACCATAATATCCCGGTTCTCCCAACATTCCACTAGTCTTTCTCCTGCCCAGTCTCAATGAGGTTATAACTTCTTCGACATTGGGTATCGTTTTCATCCAGGCCGTTTCTCTGTAGTATTTTGCTGAAGCATTGAGTCATCCAGTGGTTCTTTGGTGTTCCACTGGATGACTGTCGATGAAGCTCCATAGACATTGCCTGCTTCACTGTGTGATCTGGTGGTTTCCGTCTTATGTGCCCATACCATCTCAACTGTCGTTCCTCCAGCATACTGTTTATGTCCGTGACACCCAGGCCCATTCCACACCTATTATATGGTCGGCACCTATTCTATGCTTACGACCTATAAACGAATTATGTATTAATCTCTTCATAACAACCAAGCGAGGATAAATAGCAACTAATATTCTGGTCCTAAATAGGTAGGTTCCTTTTTTCAAAATTTGTCTACCATGTAAGCACACAACGATTCAGGCAATCTGTGCTACTCTTGTATCTACTCATGAAGTTTGTTCAATGGAGGTCAGTTTTTAATGAAAAATAAACGAATTTGCCCTGTAAACGGTGAAGTGGAGTTACAATCGTAAACTCCACGAAACATGCTATGCTACGAGTATATTTTTATTCTTTTCATACTGTGTACTGACTGGAGAACACTTAATTCACTTTGTATTAAATTCATTGTTGATTCATCCGCTGGTGCAAGTTTGTCCACAAGCCTTGACAAACGCAAAGAAACTCGACCCGTTTGGGTCAATAATACGAAGTTTCTCTGAAATGACTCAGTTTCCAGAACTTGCCAACCGTAGATAATAGAAACAAAGTGAGATGAGTGTTGGATAAGTTGTTGTGCCGACTGTCGCCGACCTTGTTTATACATTAACTCCACACAGGAGGCCCTGGAGACAAGAAATTCCCTTAGGGCATATCTCATCTTTGGGGATACAGTGTGCAGGGTATTTTAGGGAAATGAAGAAAAATATATAAGTGGTGGGTAGGAATCCGGGGGTCATTGTGTCCAGAATTGACGTATGTAAGAATCCATCTCTCCCACTGCGGTACAAGGCGATAGGTCGAGATAGTCCGGCTGGAGGGGTCTAGGTTAGGTCTCCCCCAACCAGTCTCCCTATCCGGCCCGCCACGCAATGAATCCGGGCACTTCTGCTAAGTCACAACTTGGGGTGTCATGCCAGGGATGCTGATTATCTAATAAATGATTCCCGGGGCTGCGGTACACACCCGCATTGAGCTATCCCAAACGAATATATTATAAAGAAATTATTTACGCTATGCTCATACCCTAATTGAGCTTCGACCGAAGTACAAGGATTAATTTTTTTTTATTTAAATAAATTAATTTCATAATGTTATTATCAATTCTGCAAGTATTTTAGCATTTATTTTTGTTACAGCGGTTTCGGCTTACAATGCCATTTTCAAATTATGGTTAAAGCACTTTCAGACGACTAATTTAAAACAAGTAATATAGTACACGGAAATCAAAAAAGGGGTCGACCCACGGACGTACAAATAGATGGACCTGCCCTAAGTGATAAAAGGCGTATTATTTCCCCCTCCCATTGGAACCATTCCATCGGAACCGGCTGGGCTTGCGAGAGCCTCGCGTGAATCTAAAAAAAATGACGTCATCATTCTTGTCCGGACCAGTGTCGAGCTCTTATCGTACATTTTACGAAATAAAACGGCAAAAATTGTGGCTCTTGCTATTAAAACGTGTAAAAATAGAAGTGAAAAAGAGAATAAACCCAATTGTCGTATTACATTCCATAGGTAAGCATTATTTTACTTTATTTTAAGTTTATTCATATCACATAATATGATAACACATACTGTGACATTGAGATGCATGGCGACGCGAAACACAAAGCCGCTGTTTACTGGGGTAAGTAAATTATGAAACATTTAAAGTACACAAATCTCTACTAAGAGTCATCCTTAAAAAACCATTAAGGTACCCCAGTGATGCATTATTCACGGAATTAAAAGTTCTTGATGTTAGACAATTGTATATTAGAAAGATTGTATTGCATGCTCAAAAACAACGTCAGCACTTCCCTTCCATTGACCACCTTCACGACACCCGATATTCAAGGAACAATCCAATACTCCCAATAAAAACCACGACGTCCCTTGGACAACGGCAATTTTTGTACTTAGGACCTAAAGTATTTAATATCATTCCTAATGCTTGGAAAACGAAAAGTACAAATGTTTTACTCAAATTGATCAACGACTGGCTTCTTGATTTAGGAAGGGTCAAAAGCGAAGATATGTTGACCAAAAGATAGTCGAGGATAATTTTTTTTTTTTAAACACACTCATACATGATTTGTTAAAGTCCATACAATACAAAAACACATACCTATCACTTCAGAACATAATTGTCTATTCTTTATTAATCTATGCGATCGATTATTTTCTAATCCCTCATCTAGATTATAAACTTATATCACTACGCTTCCCATTTTCCAAAACATTCTCATTTAACATAAGCATTCGTAATTTTTTCTCTTCACTTAGGTATTATTTTTCTCATAAGTACAAAATTGTGTATTTATCTAAAGCTTATATGAGGAATTCAATTGTAACACTTTTTTTCCTTCTTTAAATAATATGTTATATACTTAAACAATGTAAGATAAAATTATGATATGAACTAAATTTGTCAATTTGACTGGCCTAAAACAGGATCCATTCCTGGTTGGCTAGTCAAAGTTTCCGCATATCTGTAATTGTATAATTTTTATGTGAAATAAATTATTATTATTATTTTTAAAAGTGTCTACAGCAACAAAATATTCAACTATGAAAATACGCGAACCTTACTTTGCCGTTGGACTTCTCACATTTGTTCATAACGTGGCATGCAATTCGCGCTCCCATATAAAAAGGTCTATTCTTTCAAAAGCAGATTTTACTTTTAAGATGATATTAAATGGTGATATTATAGTGCGAGGTGCCTATACATATACTGTAGATTGATTTGTTGGCGAATCACAGTCTCTTTCGTCTCTTCGTCCCGCCATAGTTGGGTTTTACCCTTCATCTGTAAGTTCTCGTCTATCTATTTGTATGTCTATGGGCCGACCCAATATAACTTATGCGTTTGGTATGTTGCAATAAAGGCGGAGCGCTACTGTACGCCGACGCTTGGCATTAGTATATTGGCGACACTTGTGCACGTGGTTTCATACAAATAGAGGTTCATGTCCCATCTCCATTGTTTCTAGTGACTGTTGTTATCTGTTTTGTCAACACTATTGATACTTTTCACAGAAACGCTGATAAAACATTATAAAACACTTCACAGAAAATACTTCTAGACCTACCTATTGAACAAACGCGTTACTTATTTATTATAAACGACATTGTTAAGTTTTGTTTACTCGTTTGATATAATTATTACGAGTTGATTAATATTTTTACATTCCTGGGAATCCATTTTATTGATTTAATCTTTTTATTTTTCACTCATTTTGTATCTAGAAAAAATGAAATTTCAGAACCATATTAGTTAACTAATTTGGGAGGCGGGAATAGGTACCACCGCCCGGGGAACCTTTATTGGATAACCAACACCTCTGCCATAGGTCACCCCAAGTTGTTCGCTACGTTTGGTGATTTAGCAGGGGTCTCCGGGTTCATGGGGTGAGGTTTGTCTAGGTCTTGGAGGTGGATGACTGGGACACACTGAACCCCAGATTCCTACCCACCCCTTAAACCCTTTTCCTTCCCAGAACTGTAATTTCAAATGGAATATACAAATAAAAAAAATTTGCTGAGGGCGATAGTGGGTAGGCTGTACAAACTGAAATTTTTCGTTCCGGTGAATAATTTAAAAATTATTTACTTATCACTCGCAGAATCAACTTTACGATATGGATTAACTACTTGGTGACACTCTTGCAAAACTAATTTAAACCACCTACAATCAGTAAAAAATTCTATGATTAAGTTATTAGTTCAAAAAAATATTTTTTCACAAAGACGAAACATTTCATTGTTTTATCGGAATTTAACAATATTACGGTGCAGGCCTTATTATGGTATAAAATATTGATTCAGCATGTATCTGAATCAGATTATAAGAAGAAAGTGGTACCAATTAATATAAAAAATTGCGACTCTACAAATAGATTAAGATATATGCTGAAACAATGGTTACTGAATAGAGATGGTTTATATTAATTAATGTGTGTTAATTGTGAAAATTGTATAGTTATAGTAATAATAATATGTATGTATGTTTAAATTGTAATTGAAAATTAACATCCTGTTGACAAACTGTTTTATTGCGGTTTAACGGGATTGTATCCTGAAAACAATAAAAAAATTTAAAAAAACTCTCCTCTCCTTCCTTTCCTTAAAAAAAACCCTCCACACATCATACCCAAAGATAGCATAGGCCCTGAGGGAAATTTATTTTCCTCAGGGTATCCTGTGTGAAGCTCACGTTAATTTAAAACTTATTCCTAGTTCATAAATTGCAAAAGTGTAGTATCTTTTTCTAGCAATGGCAGCTTCTCAAGTGATCGTCATGATCGCCGGTACTTTTTAAACTCTTATTGTAATGCGATTTATACGAATTTTCTGAATATTTTGTCAGGTAATATAATATTATTTAGGTTAAACGGAAAATTTTATTTTTTAAATATATTTATTCAATTAGGTAGGTTGACACCTACTCTTGTAAGGTATTAAAGATTTATTTTGCAAATTACTAGAGCAAAACTATGGAAATCTCATCCATTTTAATACTAAGCAAGTAGAGTAAACAACAAATTTAATTATAATCAAATTTTAAGTCTTTTGAATTGCACAAGAACTAGGCAAGGCAAGGCGATTGATAGAAACATTGAAATGGTTGTGTTTTCCACTTAGGAATGTTAGCGTTTCTGGACAGGTTGTAGAAAATTGCGTGACCTGTCGTCTCCCTAACTGACTTTAGATTAAAGAGTTTTAATTTTTAATGTACATTTGTTACTTAAATTTTAAATTTTCTGCGACCGGTTTCGACACATCCGTGTCATTCACGAGCGAACTTAAAACTAACTTAAAAATTCTATACAAGTACAAAAATTAATTAGGTGGGGGTAGTGGGAGGGGAGATTTCGGAGGAGTGGGAGAGAGGTCAACTAAGGTTAAAACTCTTCAAAACAAAATTGTTACATAATTAATGCCCAAAAAATACAAAAAAGACTTTAGATTGATCTAACATTATATCATATTATGTAATATTAAATGAATCTGATACTCTCTCACGGCCACAACATTCCAGAATGTTCTGAAATGTTGTGGAATGCTTTCGAATGTTTTGGACTGTTCTAGAATTTTCTAAAGTGTCTTCTAGCCTTTATATCTTCAAAAGCACGCCCTTTAGGTAAAACGGGAACCTTCTTCATGGACGGGGGACCCCTTGGTCTTAGCCCCTTAGTTTTAGCGGGACGCACACAATTGTACACCTTCTTTTATAATATAAATAGATCATTTTTTTTGCAGACTATTAATAATAATACAGTACAGATCATGTTATACGATCTAAAACATGGTAAAATTGAAAGAAAAGAATGATAGGCCACCCAAGTCCAGCTATTAGCTACACCTGAATTTTATTTAAGATGACAATATACCCTAAAATATATTCAGAATCTTAACGTCGTAAGTAAAGAAGCCGTGTATACAAATAGAGTCTCGCGACCCGTGTATTGCACGGACCTACTGTCGAATTTGCGTTATCAAAGAAAAGAAGAAGAAGACAAATAATGTGGGAATCTTAACGACGTAAGTGAAGAAAGCGTGTAAACAAATATGCGCCCGCCGCACGGCGTACTGGATAAACGTACGGCGGAATTCACCCTAGCAGGCATGGAGATTAGACCTTTTCACCGCGTTCAATTTAATTAATTCTGAAGAACGTGTTACAAATATTGAAAATGTGGGATGATGTCGCACTGCCGAAGTTATTAATTTATCGTCTAGAAAAATAAAATCTTGTGCTTACCGCTAACTATAGTTGTACAACGTATTACAATTTTTCAAAGGCGTTGTACGTGAAATATATTAACGGTAAGGTATTGTTTTTATTTTTCTTAAATACGAAGAACTTATATCCCCAGGACAACATCTGAATAAAAAAGTTAATATAGTTACGAATTCGCCGGAAATTATTAAAACGTGAGTTTTGAGCAAACAAAAATTATTAGGATTGTGTACCGCCTTAATGACAAATTGCTCAAAAACTTTACATCACTAATCTGATTTCTGAAAATGGTTTTGATCAAAAATGCAATATCATTTCGAGTTTCAGTGTATTATTATTTCAAATAAAGAATTTTTCCAAAGAAGCGTCACTATCTCAATAATAATTCATAATATTGAATATGTCAGTCAAAGATAGCCGGTTAAAGTAAGGCTTGCTTGAATAATAAAGTGGATGCAGCAGATTGTCGAAATCGCGAATGGAACGTATAAACAATTTTACAGACAAATGAAATGCCAAACGCTCGGTTTTTTATTTTTATTTTGTTAATTTAATTTTAATTTTTAGTTTAAATTTATCTTTATTTTATCCACCGTCACCAACATTATTATATTTTTTTTCACACTGTATTATGTATAAATTCTTATATTGTTTACCCGGTGTTATATAAGTTCAAAATAGTTTGTTAAATAATTGTGATCTAAATGTAATTTAAATTTTATAATGTATGATTTAAGAAATATTTACATAACATTACTACAGGCCAACATTACTGGATTGTGCTATGAAATGTTGTATCAACAATAAAAAAAAACATGACTGAACGTAACGTAGTCCAATATATTTTTGTCCACCTGCAGTCAGCATAATAATATAAATAATGGGTCATTTATTTTTTGGGGCAATCGTGCAATAACAGCATATGAGCTTAGTAACTACAATAAACTTGTTTTTATTATTTACTTAAATTTTCATTCTGATCTACTTAACCTCGTTTGGTAGTTTGTACTAGAAAATACTAATCGAATTATAATAAAATTCTCATGAATATAAACAACATATTAATTAACCTTGCTATGATTACTTTTACATAAATTTATGTATTTTTATTCAGGATTCGATTTCTTGGCGCTTCGAATTATTGTTTAAAATTCCTTTTTTCAATCATTTGGATTTTTTATAGCAAAAATTAAGAGGAAACCTGGTCGCCAAAAATTTGTTCAAAAGGTATTTTACCAAATTGTTGCTGTCACTGTCTCTCTTACTCCTACTCCTGTGCCTCAGGCTGATAATATCTAAATATCTAAGAAAATGCTCTCTCTGTAAGTTTTGCTTCTTTAAAAAAATACGTCTGACGGCTGGCGTAGCGCAGCGGTAAGACGCTAGATTCGCACACCGAAGGTCGCGGGATCGAATCCCGGCGTGGCAAATAAATTTTATTTGATTAATTTGTGTTATTTTCACAATTTATTCATTTAAAATAATATATAGTATATTTGCGGCACGTTCCAGAGTGGAAGATACTCTCAGTATGGTGTACTCTCTCCCTGGTGTAAGACCACCATTCAGAATTGAAACGTTGCTTGAAATGGCATTAGCCGTGTTTGGTGACCAGATCTGAATAGCCAGGTACTTCCCCACCTTCCTCTTCCCTATCTCCTTCCCCTCCCCACTACCCTCAGCCTCACAACATACCCCAATTGGGGATGTCATAGTCTCACTGGCTTCAGACGGGAGTAGTTGGGACTCTTGTGCGGTATACATATAAAAAAAAAAAAAAAACTACATCTAGTTTGTATACTGAACGACTGTTGACGGCGTTCAAACCAGGCAATTTGAACAATTTTGGATCCTAACTTCTATAAGAAGTAACTTATCAAAAAAAGCATAACGTACCGACACGCTCGTGGTTGATATTTGATATCTATATTAGGTTGAAAAATATTCGCATTAGTGTCAAAATTCAGAGAGGAAATTGAGAACTACGTTTGGACGGACAAAACGCCGCCCAGTTTCCTCTCAATCGTTTTTGCATTCTTCAGATTATACCACGACAGTAATAATTATCTGCGGTTATACAATTATTTGCTAATAAGCGGCGTTTTATTTTGCCTTCTCATCGGACTGAGCCATGAGCAAGCTTAGCTTGTATTTTATGGCAGCAATTGTAGCATTTTAAAAACATGTCATTATGTACACTGTGCTTATGTTTCGCAAACTAATTAATTTGCCAGTTCTGCAACAAATTACCGGTGTGTCTCACTTCCATAGATAATTACCATTTTGTACAGCGTGGCAATTATTTAACTTGGTGCTTATTAGTGGGTCACGGTGATGCTTCTTTCTTTGCCAGGCACATGTCCGTTTTGGATTAAATACTTATTTTGCTTATGATACAGCGATCTTTCAGAAAAAAATGTACTCATATCCACATTTCGGTGTCACGAATGTTCCTTTAAGAGCGTTTAACCAGCCAGCGGCCGAAAATCCATATTTCGTCGAAAGATGTTCTTACGATCGTACAGGGCGGTTCCAAAGAGAAAGATTAATTACTCTCCGTACCAGTTTTTTAAAATTATAACTCAATATCGATTTTATTTCATTAGAAATTTGCTTTAATTTATACCTACAACCAAAAATGCTGAAATGCGTGTTGATAAAACTATTAAAATTATGTACTTTTTGTAATTATTTTTTGAACATAGGTATTCATCATTTTTTAATAATGTCTGAGCAAAATAAGTGTGTAAAAAATCTAAAATATATTAGTCTGTAAGTGCACAAATAAATACACAAACTGACCAATTTTCGTCAAGAAACACATGCACGTATATATTTTTTAATGATTTTATTTTAACTAAAATTAAAATGCTGTAACATGCGTTTACCAGATAATGTATTCATTTATTTCACTGCATGATTATATGATTTGAAATGGGTGTTGTATAATACAAAATCTATTTTGAAAATTTAACAAATCTGCCAACGACCTATGGTATAACCTTATTATACTAAAAAAACATACATTTACTAGATAAAAGAACAATCTTTCGAAATCAATATATATTTTTTTGTGGAAATGAGTCAATACGTCTAAACACTGATTTAAAAATGACATATTTCTGGTTTTCTCTGGTTATACGCTCTTTTCTCTTATTAGAGGCTTTTGAAATGTGGCTTCACCGGAGAATGCTCAAGGTCCCATGGACCGACATGATCACCAACACAGAAATTCTCAGGCGGGCTAGAGCAGACAGAGAACTGCTTACATTAATAAAAACCAGGAAAATTTCATATCTGGGTCATGTACTTCGAGGGGAGAAATATCACTTGCTCCATTTAATATTGAAAGGCAATATAGAGGGTCGCCGAGGGCCTGGTAGGAGACAAATGTCTTGGCTGCGAAATATACGAGAGTGGACCGGCATTAGAAGTGTGGAGGAGCTATTCCGGGCAGCGCAAGACAGAGAGACATTTTCAAGAGTGATCGCCAACGTCGGGGGGACCTGATAGGGCACACAAAGAATAAGAAGATACGCTCTTAATATTTGAGCATCGTTTTAACTCATCGGTAGGCATTGTAACTGAGCTATCATTGATGTGAAAAACTGGCGTTGAACTAAAAAACTGACACGCGAGGAACGGCTGAGCGGGCCGTTTCGGCCCGTTTCAAAAAAATCTTAATTTTGGTTTTGAAGCCCAAATACCCGTACAAACTGAATAATATATATTTTTAATAATATTTTCTTCGTTTGTCCCGTGTGCTTTCCTGTACCATACCATTCATTCGATTGCAAAGAAACTTTGGTGATTTTTTGTGCGCACACCCGCGAAAGTTTCTATAAACTTATTAAATTTATATAAAAATTAACAATGAGTAGCGCGCGAGTTGTTTGAAAAATGTGTGTATTTCATGAAGTTTAGCGGCTGGGAGGGAAGGTGGAATGGAGATGGGAATCCGGGAGGGGGGCGGGGAAAGTGGCAGGAGAACGTGAGATAGCGAGGGGAATTAAGGAGGGGAAGGGGACGGCTGCGGGAACGGGGATGCATAGGAAAGGACACGCAGGAATGGAAGGGGTGGATGGCGAGGGAGGTGCAGAACGAGGGATTGTAAAGGAGACATAGTAGCAATAAGGGAAAGAAGGAAGGTAAATTGAGAAAATTCATGCTTCTCACACGGACAGCTGTATGTAGCCTTAAAACCTTCTGATTTATTCGTGTACGCACCGCAAAAAGTTGTGAATCTACTCGTAAAAGCACTTCAATAAACTTCATTAGTATGAAAACACTTTATTTCTTTATATGGTATTGCAACGCGTGTCGGGTACTCGCTAGTTTTAATATAAAATGAAATTAAAAGAAAAATTAAATTCTGAAACAAAACATGAAAAAGAAAAAAAAAAAGAAAAGTAAATTATGATATTTAATGTCCATTTTTTATGAAATTTATAGTTTAGAGGTACCTACCTTATAAATCCGACAGTAGTTAGTTAATTAGAATAAATGTGCCCCCCATCATTGTAATATAATGTTCCTACGTAATTAATAATTTATCGGTTTCGTGTATTGAAAAGCCTGGTAATCATTAGTCGGTTTTATCGTTGGTAGGTACCCAATATTTCAAATACATTAGGGATTGTTTTGAGAAGTTTCCACGATGAGTTATCGATTATTATTATTATTTTATTGGAAACAATCATTATTACAATAAGAGGTCTTTAACTTTGACAAAAGTCGAACCTATACTTATGGTGTTTCACAAACTTCGGCATCTTTTTTCTAGAAGTCGTTAATAATTATATTTTTTTTATTTTTTATTATTAAAAACATACAACGAAGTTGCACTCCCATGAGTTATCAAAACTCATTATTTTAAAACTTAATTCACAACGAGTCCCATAATTAAAAGAAAATAGTTTTCGGAAATTTTATGTTTTATGGAATGAATTTGTGTTTCAATTTTTATTAGAATAACTCTCTTATTTATAACTTTTGAAGGTAATTCCAATCAATGTAATATATCATTGAAGAAGAAGATAACACTAAATGAAAATATAAAAGATAAGAAGACACAGAAAAAAATTGTCGAAGATCAAATGAAGACAATATAAGCGACACTCAATCGGAAATCTGGAAATAGAAAAATCAGAAAAAGATTTTGGCGCATCTGGGACCGAACCCCGGACGTTCGGCTTTCCGGGCCGCAACTCTATCAACTGAGCTAATGTGCTCTTATCCAATTCGGTCATTTTTAATGGTATCATACTTAGACTAAGAATTACCAACATTATCTTCATTTTCTTAACGCATAGATAATTGACTGATATCTTTATGTATGATTGCTAGATTCAAACCCAAAGTAAATGCTATCTAGATAATGTCTGGCATAAATTTTTATGCATTTTTATTTTTAATGTGCGACATCTATTGACTTTTCTGCAAGACCAGGATGAATATCTAATGTCGCTAATTTTGTCTTCATTTAATCAAATATATCAAATTAAAATTAAGTTAAAAACAAAAATAAATAAAATGAAGATAATGTTGAATTCTGAAATTTGAAACATCAGCTTGATAAATATAATGTTTAAATAATAAGTGGCAGTAGCCTAATTGGCAAGGCGTTGTTCACGGTATGGCAAGAGGTTCTGGGTTCGTATCCCAGTTGCGACCGTTATCTTTACAAATTTTTCCTGTGTCTTGTTCTCTTTCTTATTTTCGTTTAAATTATTGGTGTTATCTTCTTCTTCAATGATAAATTCATTTTCGACAGGGTGGGGAAAATCACACTTGTCCACCTGGCATCAATCACTCAATTTAAAACAAAAAAATGTTGTGTTACAGCGCAGTCGGGCGTAAAAAAAATACGAACATTTGAAACTAGTGAGCTACTAAGCTGTTAATAAACGCGTATCTTTTTATTTTATCCTACAAAAACTGGTTCTACATAAAATGTATTTTCAGAACACTTCACTCATTACTTTAGTACTATAATTTATTATCGTGAAGACTTTCATACTTTCAACCCAGTAAAAAAACAGTGTTGGTAGCCTACTGATTTGAAACATTTTGAAATACGCAAAATTACAATAATTTGCTTGTAATGCTATATAACCTGTTTTTACCATAATAAATCCATCTATTAGTATTGTACTATTATTTTATTAAATGTATAGTAAGTATATTATAATCCTATTTTTTTTATTTAATTTTAATGTAATTTTTCTTTACCGTCATATACGAGGGCTGTCCGTAAAATAAGGTCTCCAAGGTGCTGCGGTCGCCAGGAATGACTTTACGCACAATTCTGCAACACTGGCGTGTAGCCTGGTTTCCTCTTGTCAAATCCCCCAACACGTTGCATCCTCTGCACTGATGTGATGTCTAGGGAAATTTCCCTAGATCTAGGGGAGAAAAATATTTTTTAGGGAAATGGGAAATCAGCACAAAAGCTAGGGAACTTTCGAACTCTGGCAAGAAAAAAAATTACATATGACAAAATTACTGGTATTGCTAGTCGAATTTTTTTTTTGGAATTCCCATGAATCTTAAATATTGTTGATGTACTTACATTCAAGCAATGTTGTTTAATAATAATAATAATAATAAAGGTCTTTATTCCAGGATGTGGGGAGGAGAGTGCAATCCCACACATCCCATACAGAGTATAAGTACAGCATATAATAAAATCATAGGTATTTATAAATAAATAAGAGTTCAGATGAAAAAGAGTCAAGGCTAAAAAATAATAAAATAGATTAAAAATAAAAATCGAAAGCAAAGAAAAATAGGAAAGTGACAATAATATAGTAAGATTGAATTTAGAAAGATAAAAATAAAATAAAAGAAGTAATATCATTAGATAATATTAAGGCTTCAAAGATATATGATAAAATCTTTTACTGAGCTCTTATTGGTCTATCGGATTTTATATTGTGGGAGCCAGTGTCTTTCTCCAGTGTTCTTCGATGCTCGAACCTGAAGACAGACGGGATTCTATGATGAGAATATTTCTGGAGTAGTTTATCCTTTCGCTCAGTCCTACAATCCTGGTCCTTAATAGAGCTTTAAATCCTGGAACTCGCCCTTCTGTAAACATTGAGGAGGCACTGCAGTGCCTGGGGAGTCCGAACATCAGACGCTAAGCATTATTATATTGTACACGAAGCCTTTCCATGGTTCTTTTTTTGAATTTTTCCCAAAGCTCGCATGTGTACAGGGTGGTGCAGAAGGCTAAGAAGAGCGTCCTTTTCACCCGTGGACTGCAGAGTCGAAATCTTCTACTGAGCATGTTGCATTTTATGCTCAGTACACGCCTCTGCCTGTCAATATCTTCAATATGTTTAAAAACACTGACAACTCAAAATGATATTATTTACCTAAAAAGATAAATGGGGACTTTTAAAAAAAATTATTTAATTTAGGTTTTAAGTTACGTTTTTATCTATGTTTATTACAAGAAATTTTCTTCAGTTTCAGTGATTGCGTTTGATTTTTATTTTGCAAAGGAATTCTTATTAGGAATTCCGTTTCTAATTCAGTGGTAAAGTACATACTTTCAAATTATGGTAAATTTTCGATCGAACTGGCCATATATGAATATTTACTATATTTTTATTAATTTGAATATTTTTTAGAAAAAAAAAATTTCAGATTCGCCTTAATGACTATAAAAGGCAACTTTTTGCATTCGGGGCGATGGGAAACAACGCAATTAAAATTTCAATTCAGAAAGTGAATTTTACTTCGTATACTGATTTCGCGGGCATTTATGGTTGCTGTCATTTCGTTCTGCAGGGTGGGATGGAGCTTCCACTCGCCGCACCCGCCAGGTGGTATTCGTTACGCTCTGTAATTCGTTTTTAAACTTTGCTTCGGCAAATCTGAATGATGGCACTGGGATTGTTCCTTTGTCTCTGGGGTCTTGTAGTGTATCCGGGTCTCGTCCCCATACTCTGTTTTCCGTACACTTCAAGTAGCTGTGAATGAATTTCTACCGGGGTTTTGTTCTTCGCACAAGAAAACTAATTGTAGAGCATAATTCACACCTGGCGGGCGATAGGAAGCTTCATCGCGAAAAGCTGCCACGCCGAG
Organism: Limnephilus lunatus; assembly: GCA_917563855.2. Classification (NCBI taxonomy): domain Eukaryota; kingdom Metazoa; phylum Arthropoda; class Insecta; order Trichoptera; family Limnephilidae; genus Limnephilus; species Limnephilus lunatus. The sequence continues at coordinate 51,266,658 of OU830601.1, forward strand.
ACTAATTGTCGCAGGGAGTGCCGCGTTGTGGGGATTTGGCGTAGGGAAACCAGGCTACACGCCAGTTTTCCCAGATCTCGCGTAAAATTGTTCCTCGCGACCGCAGCACCTTGGAGACCTTATTTTACGGACAGCCCTCGTATATATTTTTAAAACAGTATACTGAAAAAACAGAACATATGCGTTTGTTTCTCCGTTGAATAGATTTTAGATTGAGAGAACCCAGTGACAGCTGCTCGCTTAGAGATGTTGGTATTTTAGTTCATTTTCAACAAGGATCCGGTTCGTTCTAGCTTAAAGATAAATATATAATTGATTTGTTTGTAAACGATTAACTCAAAATTTGCATAAAATTACTCACCATCGACAGTCGTTGTCTTTTTGTGTCTGACGAAGATAGTATTTATTTTATTGGTAATTATTATTTTTATTGGTAAACTAATGTTTAAGACAAGATTTTTATGTATAGCACAAAGGGTAATAATTATTATAAGCAATAATTATTAGCCTGAAACACTCATCAACATTGAAATGCTTCTTCATCAATATTTAAATGCTTCTTCATGCTTTGACTTGTAGTGTCTTCTATATGTACTTTTAACATTTTAAATTGTCATTGCTATTCATTTATATGTGCTCTACCTTCACTGTCACCTCTGCTTCTTTATTCGTGTTATTATTATGTGTTAAATGGACTATTGTCCGTAAATTAATAAATAAATAAACATTGAAAAATCTATTAAGCCGACGTAGCTCAGTTGGTAGAGCAGTTGAAAGGATATCAGAAGCATGCGGGTTCAAGTCCAGTCGGCGGCATTTATCTTTTCTCGGGAGATTTTTTCAATGTTGATGAGTGTTTCAGGCTAATAATTATTGCTGATAATAATTATTGGTAATGTTTATATGGCACAATTTTTTGTGGAAAACATACTCAAGTTCGCTTTGAATTTATCGTATTTAAAAAAAAATCAAAGTTTTTTTTATTCATTTCTTTGCGTATAATAATTTATATAATTTACTTGTAATGTAATTGTAATAATTAATATATATGTTTTATTTTATTACATAATAACAATTTATAAGGAAAAAGATAATTTATAATTTTGTCTTATTCCTCCTTACTAGGGGTTCCTGTGTTAAGCAGTGGTGGCTCGTACTTTTCACGTTTTCGACTACATCACCAATAATTTCATATTTTTAATATTAATACACCCAGGCAGACTGTATGTTGCTGAATGGGTGCTGATCTTTATTTCCTCATCTTCTAGTTTCTTGATTTTCACAAAATAAACAATAAATAACATAAAAGTATTTATTTGTTGTCTGCAGGTTGCATTGGGATTACTTCATAATTTTAAAGATTTCCTCATATTCCTGTTTACTTAACCATAATTTGATGTCTTTTTTAAACTTTTGTATCTCCATGGTGTTCTTAATTTCAATTGGAAGGGCATTATATAATTTGTAGCATGGAAATTATGGTTTTTCTGGCCAAAAGATGTATTTAGTTGCGGGATGTTCAGTAGTTTTGAGGATTTCGACCTTGCAGTGTAGGTGTGTTGGTCAGCAGGGTATTCATATTTTTCTTTAAATTTGAGTAGTGCATTTTTTGAGTATAATTTAATAATGCTGAACACATTAAAGTTTTAAAAATTTTCTTTTGATGAAGTTTTTATGGGTACTTTTAAGATTATTTGTATTATTGCCTTTTGAGTTTTAGCTAGCTGCTTCATGTGAATGTTTGAGGCAGTTCCCCTTCCTATAATCGCATATTCTATGCGTGATTGGCAAATAACATAGTAGACTTTATATATATCATTTTTATTAAGTATATTGCGTATGTTTCTAAAGTAGTATATGAGCTTTGTAAGTTTCTTTGTGATGCTCTTTATGTGGGAATTACAGAGCTAGATGCAATGACATATGTAGTTCCTATGTCCAAAGGCAGTTTTAAATTTGGATGTATTCATAATGTGATTGGTGTTAATCTTTATTATATTATGTACTGAATTAATACCCAATGCATTTCTATCTTCCACGTGGTCTGCTATCGTCCTCATCCAAATTTCCTTCCACCTATCACCATTCACGGATCGGGGGTGCCATAAAACCGTAAGTTGATACAACCCATTAATGTTGACTACCATGTGATATGACGAAATTATAAGCATATAAAAGTTTTCCCATCTGCCCAGTCCTTGTGTCCTCGTGCCTATTGTTTTTATAACTAATTTCTTAGGTAATAATAGTATCATTCTGATTTAATGTTATTTACCTGCGATTTGCTTTATTGTCATAATAAACAGTTAGTGTTATTAGTTTATTGTGTTCTTCCCACCTTTTATTGTTTTATCCATTTTATCAGTTTATAAGGTACTGCAATAACAATACAGGTTTACCTGTTGGTTGCCTTTATTGGTTTTAGTATCCAGGAAAATGGAATTATCTCTGATGACATCAGTTTGAATAAATATTGTTATCGAGGATTATCGTTTTATTAACAAGGCTTTGATTTGTATACATTTTGTGTGGAATTGAGACGAATGACAGACCGGGTCGACCCAGCTCTCGGGTTGACTAAAAGGTCTTGTAATATAATCAATATATATTATAAAAGAAGTGTAAAAAAATGTCGTCCCGCTAAAACTCAGAAACGAGTCCAGGTGCGATCAAGGGGGGTAGTGTGGTAGCCCTCTATTCCCCATCCATGAAAAAGGTTCCCGTTTTTACCTGAAGGGCATGATTTTGAAGATATGAGGGCTGGAAGTTTCGCCCTCTAGAATTTTTTATAACAGAACAACCGAGAGCATTCCACAACATTCCAGAATATCCCGGAATGTTGTGGAATGTTCGGGATTAGGAAATCGGGAACATCATTTAGGAACATTTCAGAACACTCGAATGTTGTCTGATGTTCTGGAGCATCGTGGACCAATCGAAGTCTCTTTTGTATGGATGGGAATAGAGAATCGTAAACATCACTGTGGAACATTCCAGAATACTCTCGAATGTTGTAAAATGTTCTGGAACATTGTAGACCATTCGAAGCTTTTTTTTGTATGGGTGGGTACCCATTGGTAGGGGTATGATAAATCAGGATCCGTCAATCTCAATCTCACATCAACTCCCTGAGCAAAGCCGGGTACCCCTGCTGGTATGCAATAAAGGGATATTACCGAAGAATTGTTTTTGTGTTGCTTTTTTTAACGGTGTTGTTATCGAAACCATTTTAACGGTGTTGTTATTTTTGTTTAACCAAAGAAAAAAACTTCAAACTTCATAGTAGAAAGTTCCTCATACTGGTAACAAGATGATGCTATTGTAATAAATACTATGATAGCTGCTCGCAATGTACGCTAATTTAAATAAGTTTTTTTCTTTGTTTTCCAGATCTCGTGCGTCATAGGTGAATCAGTTGCATTATCAAAGCCGTTAATTTTTTAATTTATTTTACGAATCGTCATGTTTTACACAAATATTTATTACGTTTACTTAATTTGAAAATTTTTATAATGACACACGTATATAATTTTTTTGCCTGTTAAATTCAATTTCTCTTCAAAGCTAGAAAGTTAATTCTACCAAACTATGCCGTCTCAAGTCAGATAAACAAAAGATAGAATTTTTTCATAATTTATTATTGTAATGTCGTTTTTGGCTCAACAGCTCGGCTGTAGAATGATTTGCCAGCTACTGTGCTTTATCTCTGTTAAAACACGGGCATCGGTTCATTCCTTCCTTTCCTCAAAAGTACCCTCCACCCAGTATCTCCAAATATGATATGAGGCCTGAAGGAAATTATTTTCTTTTTGGATATTTTTCCTATTTGGAGTTAATGTAAAAAATAAGCAAAAGAAATAGAGACCTTTTGAATCAGTAAAAAAAATAGTTTTCTTTTATCCAAAGTTTTAATAACTTTGTCATTTTCATATTCTAATCGTATTTATAATCATATTTGTGAAAATATTGATTCAGCATTTGTCTGACTCTGAATATATGAAGAAAGTGGGACATGAACACAATACTAGGCTCACAAAGGATGAAGATATTTAAAAAAAAATAAAAATTTATGTGAATACTTCACAAGAGTCCCAGCTGCTCCCGTCTGGAGCCAGTGAGACTCTGGCATCCCCGGTTAGGGTATGTTGTGAGGCTGAAGGTAGTGGGGAGGGGAAAGAAATGGGGAAGAGAAAGGTGGGGACGTACCTGGCTATTCAGATCTGATCACCAAACACGGCTAACGCCATTTCAAGCAACGTTTCAATTGTTTTAGATATGCTTGTACCAAAATATAACAATTAACACTGACAGCAAAGCCAGGAATATAACGTGCCCAAAATATTCACTATATTACCAATTAATTTAAAAAATTACGATTTACCAAGTAGATATTTGCAGAAAACATGGCTCCAAGTAGTGATACTTTATACTAGATAATGATAACAATCAATAGTTGGTATTCATTAGCATGTAGATTTACTGATATTTTACATAGATTATGTTTGTCGATAATGATAATCTTTATATTTATAATTAGTAATAATATTATGAATACAATATATGTTTACATTGTAACTGAACATGATCATCCCGTTAACGAATTGCTTAAGAGGAAATAACCAGACACGACCGGAAATATGTAATTTTTAGATCAAATTCTAGACTTATCGACACTATTCAAATAAATCAATAAACTATCTATGTTTCAGAAGTTTAATTTTAGTACAAATAAAGACTTTTATAAATTCCGCACTTGATTTGGAGCGAAAATACTTCAGTTTGTCTATTTATTTACCGTCTTAAAAACTAATTATTTCCAAAAAATTTACACACATTTTGCGTAATCATTATTGAAAAATTATAAATAAATTATCAAATAATAATTACAAGAAGTACATAATTAAAATAATATCATCATCACGCGTTTGAATATTTTTATTGCTAATTTCAATGTAGGTATACATTATAGCAAATTTTAAATGAAATAAAATCGATATTGAGTTATTAGTTAAAAATACTGGTTCGGAGAATAATTAATACTTCTCATCGGAACCGCCCCGTACAGTTGCAAGGGTACGAACGCACGACCGTCTTTCGACGAAGTCTGAATTTTCGGCCGCTGTTTAGTGCATCTAAAATTATGTTTTACAAAAATTCTACACGAAACCAGTTCTTTCTTGTGGATTTTATTCGTTTGTTTTATAAAGACGATTTTGTAAAGTAGGTACAGGATAACAAGAATTTTCTAAATAAAGTTGCCCGCGAGAGGTTTTAAGAAGTATAATTGACAGGTGGGTTTTTAAACGATTTTTTTTTTCTTCGAATTTACTTTGTGTGTCCTACATAAACTGTTGTGATTCATGTAACAGATCAAATATTTACCTGCCATCAAGTAAAGCCGTTAATATTTAAAGAGTACGCTCGTCGCTCGTTTACTGAAGCTGACTAGGTTTAGGCGGATGACGCCATTTTCCACGAAGTAGGTATTAATTTGTTGATTTGTGGGTATTGGGTATCGACTCTGATTAATTAATTAAGCCACGAGGAATATCGCCGGATCCACCGAACCATATCGATCAGCAAACGTAGGCGTGTCAATATTATGCATTTAATACATAATCGAATCAGATCAGAGACTTTCTCGGGCATTATCTCTTATCCCTTCAGAAATTTGGCGTATTTTGCAGTTGGTTAAAATATATCCACTTTACAATAAAATGCAAATAAATGGAACATTTCTAACCATTATCAAAAAGCAAAAACAGTTATTGAAAGGCCATGAAATACCCTTCTAAATATAAATTTTAGAAATAACCATGTAATTTTTTTAAATATAAGTGTTTTGAAAGCAAACCTTCCTTTTCTGTCGTTCCATGTGAAAATAATTAATAAAAATTTCCCTAAGTTTCAAATTGTTATTTAAAACTTTGGTTTCATAAAGCTGTACATTTTACTTTTTTGTGGTTATTTTTTACATTTGAATATATATATATATATATATTTTTTTTTTTATTCAGAGATAGATACATAAATTACAATAAATTGAATATAATAATTAATTACATAATATGTGTACATATTTGATTTATCCCCATAAAAAGCAGGGCTTGTGTGTATGGGGGTGTTATTATATTGGTTTAATTGTTTTATTTTTTATATTCAGTTCAAATTTTCGGTATAATTTTTAAGGTGAGTTTTAAATTTTTTGATATTAATGTTCATGTTTCTGATTTTTTCAGGAAGTGAATTAAAAATTTTTACTCCGAGATATTTATGACTTAACTGTCCTAGTGTTTTTTACATTTTGGAGTAGGAAGTATTGATGTTTGTCTAAGATTTCTGTTGTTTTTAAATGGTGCAACTTTATTTTGAATATTAACTTTATAATTTTGTAATGTTGCATGATAAAAATATATTGCACTTAATTTTCTGACTTTAAATTGTTGGAATAAAAGTTCTGACGAATATGAGTATCTAGGTTTTTTTTTTAATTGTTTTTATTATATGTTTTTGTGATATGTAAATTGTTTGTGTTTGATTTGTGTATGTACCGCCCCATCCTATAATGCCGTATTGTATAATTGACTGACAGAAAGCGAAGTATGTGGTTCTAAGTAATTTTTCGTTTAAAATATCTCTTAAACATCTAAATATATATGTTAGTTTCCTTATTCTGTTGTTCAGAATATTTATGTGTGGGGACCATTTTAAACGCTGGTCTATTGTTATGCCCAGGTACTTAATATCGGTCTTGCTTTCTATGTTTGTACATAATATATTGCATTTGTGGTTTTCTGTATTTGTCACAGAGTGGATTATTATGTTTATTTCTTTAGGTGTTTCTTGTATATAAATATTTTTTTTTCCTTTCTAACAACGTTCAGAACATATTTCTCACTGTGATAGTAAGGGTGTTCGGCGATTTATGTGAGATCTATTTGAGCTGGAACAAATTTGGTCTCCTGTGATTAAACGGGCTTTAGAACCGGATTGTCCAAACTGCTTACAGACTACAAGAAACGCCTAGGATATATCAAATTAGAAATATTCATTTATCGTCCCGACAAAAATTATATCAAATATCTTTGCAAAATTATAAATAACGATAGAATTTTCCCTTTTTGGCCACAATTAAAATCAATACAAATCATCGTCTACCAAGAAATCTCGAAACTTTTCATATGCCATTCATTCCATTCCATTCCATTTCCATTTAATATCTGAATTTTTTTGTAAGAAGTTAGTGTATTATATTTTGTTTAAAAGTTCTTGTTTTGTCCTGTGCTACAATAACACTGTTATTGTATATTATTATTTTCCTCTGTGCTATAAAGCACTGTTTTGTTAATCTTTGTTCTCTTGTCATTGTTTTGTAAATACTGTATATTCTTTATTTCATAGGTATTATTTTATAAATATTTTGTAATGCTCTCGTGGAACACTGTAGGATTATTTTTTAATTTATTATAGTTTAGCGCACTTGAAGTGAAATGACACAAAAGTGCGCTATACAAATATTACGTTATTATTATTATTATGCCTTTCCAAAGAACCAACTTAACCTTCTCCCAATCAGGGAGAATCTCCTAGACTTTTGACTTTATTCTATTACTAGCCGGCGTTTAGTCCCCGGCGTTTCTCGGGTTTTACGTAGAGTTTTTAGAAATCAGACAAACACAGTAATTTTCCTCTTATTTTGAAGGTCAAGTGTGTGAAATTTCATCAACCTCAGAATATAACTGTAGATTTGTGTAAAAAACAAGGTCAAACAGCCACCCCTTTCACAGACACTCCAATTTATATAGTAAATGTACAGATATTGGTTTTCTGTTCCCTCGTTTGTGTTCGCAATGTTTTCTGAAAAGAAGTAACACAAGGACCTGGCTACGAATAGTTTCACGAACAAAACAATAAAAAAGAGCTACACGCTTTTTGTTACGCTTTTCCTTATTCTCTATGTAGTTTTACATGTGCAGAAATAAATATTCTTAAAAGTGTTATTCGTAAAAATACAACTTTGATGATTTAATCATAAAAATTAAATAATAAAAGCAATTAGAACTTTGTCCATTAGAACGGATATATCGAGCCCAATCTAACCTGACTTAAACGTTTTAATATGATTACGGATAATATGCAATCATTTGTATACTTAGTAGCACTTTTTTATTTGTTTTATCTCTGTAGTAATTAATTCGTTTCTAGGTTCTCCAATTTTTTATAATTCCTGCTGGTAGAGACACTAAACGCAGGATCCTATGTATTTTGAAGTGTGGTAGGTAACCATAGATGTGGTAACCCCATCCACGCCAACCCGATAACGATCGTTTTGTTACAAGGCATAAGGCTGCTGCTGTGGGTAGCGAAAACCGAGTAGATATGGGTGTTTCCACTGTTTAATCCTAGGCGGATTTTCCCTTTGCTGTGGGTAGGGAAACGTGGTTTATTTTCGCCTGTCTAGTCAGTCATGTTCTTGCCGTCCTCGTGGGTGACCAGTGAAAAAAGCATCTTATTATTAAAATGGATAACGCTTGTTTCGCAAAACAAGCGAAAAGATACCACCTACCCTGTCGGTATGGCGGAATTTGTGGGGTTCTAGTTTCGCACTAGCTGCGAAATCTCATATATATACCCACATTTTTCAACATCCACGGCGCAACGAATATCGCTTATATCTGAATAGGTCTTTAGCTTGAATGTTATCTATTTTGAATTTTATTTATGCGAGGATGTGAATAAAAGATAAAACGTCTTTAATACTTGCATTATAAGCTTGCACAAATACGCACCGTGTTTACTAATACACATCGACTTCAAATAGATGATACTCTTCAAGCCTCAATTTCTAGGAATTTCCGTTTTATAATTTGATTTCATTGTATTTTAGTCTTCTAGGAACAGCTTGGTTATGTACAGTGGCATACAATATTTTTTTAAAGTTACTTTGTTATTTCTAATTTCGATGTTACAAATGGGTTTTTAAAAGTCAGTATATTAGTGAAAATCTGTCAATAAAAAAATATCAGCGATATCTGATATTTTGCGCCCGAACACTTTTTAATTAATTAAATTTGATGGGACTGCCATGGACGGAGGCCGAACAATCAGCACAAGACAGGGACGTATGGAGGAGACTTGTCGATGCAGTGGGTCCCCGACCCAAATATATAGGATAAGGGGAAGAAGATGACGATGATGATGTAATCTCTGTGCTCGCTACTGTGGATTGTTAAATGTCAATCTGTTTAACAATTATTATAAGTAATATTTATTAGCCTGAAACAATCTACATTGAAAAAATCTCCCGAGAAAAGATACATGCCGCCGACGGGACTCGAACCCGCGTCCTTCTGATTTACGGTCAACTGCTCTTATCCACTGAATTACGTCGGCTTATCTCCTGCCCGCCAAATATTTCTATATATACTAGTGTTTCATTCAACAATTACTGTTTATTACATTTTTCCACCTGCAAACAACCATCTTTATTTTATACTAGCTGGTTCCCGGCATGCGTTGCACGGCCATATTCAAGTAAATACATTTTTCTCCCGGAATCATCTTTCCCGTGCCTCCCCGTTCCCCTCTTGCGTCCCCTTCCTAGCTAACTTTATAAATTATATAGCCTATATCACCCGGGGATAGTGTAGCTTCCCAACAGTGAAAAAAATTTCAAATCGGTTCAGTAGTTTCGGAGCCTATTCAATGCAAACAAACAATCAAATCTTTCCTTTTATATAGTTTAATAGATGAGAAAGGCATTGTAAGTGCTAAATCTCGTGGCGGCGAGACAAATAATGTCTACATTTTTTGGTGAAATACTTTAAATCGTCAAATATTAATTATTATTTTTAATTGAGAAACTAATGTTTAAGACCAGCACAGCACAAAGGGTAACAATTATTATAAGTAATAATTTTGCCTGAAAAACTCATCTACATTCAAATAGAGTTGGTTGTTTGCAGGTAGAAAATGTAATAAGCAGTGATTGTTGAATGAAACACTAGTATATATATTGAATTATTTGGCGGGCAGAAGATAAGCCGACGTAGCTCAGTGGATAAGAGCAGTTTGCCGGAAATCCGACGGACGCGGGTTCGAGTCCCGTCGGCGGCATGTATCTTTTCTCGGGAGATTTTTTCAATGTAGATGAGTTTTTCTTACTAATAATTATTATTTATAATAATTGTTACTCTTTGTGCTATGCATAAAAATCTTGTCTTAAACATTAGTTTATCAGTTAAAAATAATAGTCAATCTGTTTATTCATTCGCTTTTCGACTACTTACTTTATTTATATTTAGTGGTTAAAAATGCGATTAAAAGAGTCAACTTATAATAATTATACACATAATGATTTATCTTACGTCATTACATAATAGCAGTCGATGTATAATATAATGTGATGATTCCGGAATACTAAAATTAGCCGGAAAAGCGTCTTGGAAGGGGGTCATATAAACAACGCGTGTTGTCGCTACTCGCATGTCGGATGCGGTGTCAACTGAGCGTACTTGACGTATGTCGCCTTGTAATTTTTTATTGTGATACATTCCCAGTAAAGATTTTTGTGTTTCTTTACTTTCTAGGGTGCATCTAGGGCCATAGTGTATATCCACCAGTGATACAGTTGTCGAAAACTTCCTGATATGAGTGTTCTGTTAGTTACTTCAGTCATTTTAAGCATGGTAGAATTTTTTTATTTTTTATTGTGCTTTACGGTTTCGAAAATCTGATCGGACCCACTTTGTTCAAGCAAACCTTATTTTGACTAGATGGGCTAACTTTGGCCAGGTGACTGATTTTGACAGCTTTTCCTTATTACGGTACCTACTTACCTAATTAAGACATTTCCAATGAGATTTTGCACTATTTTAAACGAGTCTTGTTTTATTAAACATTTTCACTATTTTCGCTTAAATATTATCGTTTTTAATATTAGCGTGCACCCCCTAACATTAGTATTTACAAGTATATATCCCCCCTTCTTCTTTTTGAGCGCTTCCTACCGGGCCTAAACATTCCCATTCCTTTACATATCTCCCTTCGAAATCATCTTCTTTTTTTTTTTGAACGCTTACGACGGAGCCTTAAGGCGCCTTATCCCCGCTCAAAAAGAAGAAGATGGAGAGATATGTAATAACGAATGTTGGAGTGCGCTAGTATTTAAAACGGTAACATTGAAACGAAAATTGTGAAAATGTTTAATAAGTCACGACTCGTTTAAAATACCGTAAAAATCTCTCGGGGGCTGTCTAAAACAGCATTTGAAGAAACACTGTGAATTTTTTCATACATGTAACTTGTAAAATAATTTAATCAAACGTGAAAATAATAATTTTCGGAGCATACTTTTCGATTTTTTTTCTATCGAGGGAATTTCATATAATTTGCGTTTCGGCGTGGGGAATGTATAGATATTTTCTTAAAAAATAACATATGTTTTTTTAAGAGCTTAAAAACTTCAAATGTTTAAGGGGGATCCGGGATATGTAAGACATCGGTAGATATATGGGTAGCGGCGGCTTCAGTACATACTTTCAAATGTTGGCTGGTTGGGTGCAAGCGGACTGGTTGCACTAAGCCATGCTGATAGAGCTATTATTAATCTATAGCCACGGAAATGCGTTGATAGTAGTTGTTGATAGTTTACAGTTTCTTCTGTGATGAAAGCCAAATTACGTCAGACTATTTAGTTTTATGAACGATTAACTTTGCTGGCGTGTAAAAGAGTTTTTCACCTTTTTAACACTTTTTTGGAGTATTAGAATAATAATTATATTATATCAATTACGATGGTAATATTTACATTCTATCTTAGCCCTTCTAACGTGGAGAGTGTAGGTAGCCTGTTTTTAGAAGACTTCCTAAAAAAGTATTATGTTCTTGTTAATTATTATTAATACGTTATTAATTGTTATTATTAGTACGTTTACAGTCAAAATAATTATACGCTAATTCAATAAAGACTGAATATGGTGAAAGAATCTTACGCCATGAGAGTGTACACATAAGTACACGCAGTTGGAAAAAGAAGCAGTAATGCACGGAATATAGTTACCTACAAACAAGCTGTAATAACATATCTCAATAAAATGTTAACATATTCTTTTTCATGGGTTCTACATAATTTGATTAGCATATTATATCTCAAAATTAGTGTTGATGTAAAACTGTATATATAAAAATGAATCCTCGTTTCCCTTGGTCACGCCATAACTTCAGAACGACTTTACCTATTTCATTCATATTTTTTTAAAGTTTTCTAATACTTTGTTGAAGGTTCTTACGGAAAGACAAATTAAGAAAATTGCGCAGAAAATTGAATAATTTCAGAAAACTTAACGCCTAGGTACTTAAATTTCGCATGTTTGACAGTTCGCGCGTTTGTTGAAATTGAATTTAACAGTCAGCTTTTTTTTGTATTAAAGGAATTGTCTATGGATTTTTTAAATTATAGATATTTTAAATAGGTACCAAATTTGATTGATTGTTCTTATAATATATAAAAATGAATGTTTGTAATATACGAAAAATGAAAATTTGAATGAAAAAATTGTAATAGGTGGCACCCGGGCTGTTTGAAAACGGAATGTACTGGGACTGAATATATGGAACGCGGTAGGGGGGGTTTGCGGGACGGGGCAGCGAGAGATGGGAGAGGGTGGGCGGGGAAGGTGTAAGGGGAACGCGGGAGGGTAGGGAATGCGGGAGGGTAGGGAATGTGGGAGGGTAGGGAATACGGGAGGGAAACGGGGACGTACGGAAAAGGACATTCAGGGAGAAACGATTTATTTCTTTGATTATGGCTTTGCAACGCATGCCGGTAACCATCTAGTTATTATATAAATCACAATATGTTTTTTTTTAGATGCCGCCCATATAGGCTTGTATTAATATAAATTAATAATTCAATGTCCTTCCCAAAACACAAAACACAATATGTTTAATTTTAAGATTAGTCAGAAAATGCATTTATATAAGAATAATATGTTACATAGGTAGGAAACAATAATATTTAAGAAATTTAGTTTGTACCTAGGCCAAGAAAATTAATACAATGTATCGCAAAGAATTCATTACTTTTTATAATGTTATTCATATTTACCAATCAAGGTTATTGTTGTTAATAATTCCAGTAGATAATCCATTATAAAGGTAACTCGGGCATAGCGGTCAGCGCAAGAGCAATAATCGTGTTTATGAACACCTGTGTTCTTTAACAACATTCATAAAGGCCCGTTCGGAAGAGGCTAATGGTTTAATCGAGTAGCGTGTAATTTAGTAACTAAACGTGTCCGAATACCATAAAATTAGGAAGTTTAGTCAGTCATATTTTAAAAGAGTTTAATAGAGTCATATTTTGTTCTATTTTTCGGACGAGTAGCTCCCCCAATCATATGTACACTGCTCACTGGTGCAACCACTAAACAAGTTGAATCTATTGTTTTAGTAGAGTTCATTAGTAGCTGTAGAAATCTTGGAGCGAAGATGCTACTCTATACTACTATATGAAAAAATTATTGAAGTGAAAACTCTTTAGCCCCGTTTTTATTTGACACTAGATGGAACGGAAACGAGCGACACTAAAAAGAGACAAACACATACATCTTTAGGATTTAGCCTACGAGAGAATGAGATAGACTAATCGGTGTCCTCTTTGTGCGGTGCTTTGTGGCCTGTCGGCCTCTTTTTTGTACGGCTGAATGAAATTTGTGCTTCGTAGAATAAAATGTAAAATATATTTTAAACTTGGTTGGTATTATAATAAATAAACCCTATAATTATCCTTCTCCTGATAATCTTCATTCGTCTCATTCTCTCGAAGTTTCGTTATCTGAGGATTGCACTTCTACCGCGTGTGAAGTGCACACTCTGTTTATTTTTCTGCTATTAATCTATTTTCGTATCCATACTTTCTTTACTTTCATCTTCCTAATTCCTACTTCCACCTCTTCTAAAATATGCATTAAAAACAATTAGACTTTTTACTTTATTGCGTTTCAGCCTGATCATCTTCCAATGGACCATTCACTAATGTACCCTACTCCACCCTAATGTGAACGCTTTTTGTGCGAGTTACTCGCCACTCGACTAAACTAGTAGGCTAGTCCGAACATGCCTTAAGGCTAAAGCTGTTACTGGTTAGGCAGTGGCGTGTAGACCATAAAGTCTAAAAATGCCTACTGCCTACCCCAAAAAAGTGAACCGTAATATAAATAAAAGGGTACTTTTCTTAAAGTAAAAACTTCTTTAGCACCGTTGTGATTTGAAACTCGATGAAACGAAAAATAGCGACACTAAATATCACATATCTATAGGATTCAGCCTGCAAGAGAATGAGATGGACTAATAGGTGGGGTCTTCGTGCGGTGCTTCCTAGCCTATCGGCCTTCTCTTTGTGCGGTGCTTCGTAGAATAAAATGTTAAATAGTTTTTAAACTTGGTAACAATATTATAATCAATAAATCCTACAATTATCCTACTCTTGATACTCTGCATTTGCTCATTCTCTCGAAGGTTTCTGTAGGTTTAATTTCTACCGCGTGTGAACATAACTGCACTCATGTATTTTTTTTAAATTAATCGGGTAGAGAATGCAAAGGGTTTTATTTATTTGATTTAACTTGACTTTATTTTTTTTATCAAAGTGATCGGTAAGTTTCTTGTGTGTCGACATTTTAATTTTTCCTTACTAAGTATTATCTAGAATCTAGATCCATAAATGTACGTGGGCGTGAAAACGTTCGCAGCTCAGTGAATAATCAATATACTAATTTGACATTTTCTTTATTTGTTTCTACGTCCACGTCCTGTCATTTATGCAGTCATCTGTTATTTATTTCGTGGTTTCGCCGAGTTTTACGTTAGTTAAACATTAAACATACATTAACATTATTTATCAATTATATTATTTTCGCTCCTACGCGCGATAAACTGGTTTATTCTGTATTACGTTTTACATTTTACAAAAGATTTGCCGATAGCAACTGAATTCAACCGTTCAATTTCATGGAATCAAACATCATTTTCCTGTTATCATTATCATCACTCTTGGCTCTACAACCCCTGGTGGGTCTTGGCCTCCTCGAGAGTCTTCCTCCACTCATATCAGTTTTGTGCCAGCTCTCTCCAGTTTAGAATCTCCAATGTAGATATGTCTTTGAGGACGTTGTCACTCCATCTTAAACTTGGTCCTCCGAGGCTCCGTCTCCCTGTCGGTCTTAAGTTCAGCAGGGACTTTGGTGCTTGATGCTCGGTCATTCTCTTTACATGACCCAACCACCGAAGTCTTCCCAGTTATATAAATTTTAGATCCTTAAACAGAGTATACATAAAGCTCAATGTTGTAAAGTCTGCGCCAAAATACATTTCCAGAAACCGGTCCTAAGATACGCCTCAAAATTTTCCTTTCAAAAACAAACAGAGCTCGCTCATTCCTCTTAGTTAGTATCCAAGTCTCAGCTGCGTATGTGAGTGCTGGTCTGATAAATGTTTTGTACACTAATATCTTGGTGTTATTATAGGTTTTTTTTTTTTGCGGAAACTTCACTGGTTAATGCACCCATGTAATATATAATTACCTTATATTATGTACAACTGTTTGTTTCCCTAATAAACAAAAAGAAAACAAAGGTACTTAATAAATATTGTTATTTTTCGTAAAATAAACAAATAACAAAATAAAAAAAAAACAGTTACAGGTGCTGTTGGGTACTTATATCTCGTCGAAACGTGTTCCAACGAAGCGATCGGATTCTGTAGTTTCCGGTTGTAGAGGCCAACTAGAACTAACTGAACGTACGAACGTGGAACCTATTTTTTGTCTCATCTAAATATCATATCAAATTTTATAGTTAATACTTCAGTTTTATATTTTATATGAACGTAGGGAATTTACCTATTTGGCTTTATACCTATTTGGCTTTATACCTATTTGGCTTTATCAATAAATACAGTTTAATCTAATACGAGTACTTGTTGACACGCTGATAAAATAACAATTATTAATTATTACTTATTTTTCTTTTTCCCAGATTTCCAGCTAGCTGCGTGTGAGTATTTCTTAAGATTTTTCCACTACAAAAGTAAGATTTATTTTACAGCCAAGTTAATTTTGTTGTTCAAATTTCAGTTTTTCGTTTGGAATATAATTTTTTCCCGCCCAAATCATTTACACTTTTCTTCGTAGTGCGAGCATCACGCCTGTGATCTATTTATTTTTATTTATTATCAGAACCAGGGCGATACTGAGAGTACCTATCTTCGAATATACACACAATAATAAAATGTAGTGTTGGCAGGTTACTAAAATTTTCTATTCACACATTCGATTCAGTATAAGCTATACTAAAAATATAAAACAAATAGTTGAACTAGATAAATGCTAGATTTGGAAGAAATCAAGTTTGGAGTTCCTCAGGGTATGGTCCTGGGTCCCCTTCTATTTTTCATGTACATAAATGGACTTACTGATATTAAAATTGCATGTGTCGACTATTAAAGTAATCAGTTACGAAGACAATACGGTAATTCATTGGGCAACCAAAAACCTACACCCTTATATTAAATTGGGCAGACAAAAACCTACACCCTTATATTAAATTGGGCAAACAAAACCCACAAACCACAACTGCGATTTTTTTTGACATATTTATGATAATATTAAGTATCTAGGCTTAACAGTGGACTACAAATTAAAATGGGACTTCTCATTAACTTACTCTAAAGAAAATCCGTAAACTGTCGTTAATTTTTAAAACGATAAGAAATGTTATATCATTTAATCACCATTTAACTCATGTTATTTCAGCCAGGGGGGGGAGCCGCAGACGCATACAAGTCGCTTCACAAGCCGTAAGTCGCTTAACACAACTCACAAATCATTAATTAAGATCATGTTCAAAACACCTTATCTACATCCAACCTCCTAATTATAAATAGCATACTAGATATCAGGAAACTATTTATCAAAAAGACCATTCGAATTAATTGCATAAACTCTTTATCATACCATATTTTAACTCACTAGCAAATCACATGAAAAAAATCAAACAACCAATTCAAGTATCAAAAATTAAATCAACTTTTCCCAAGAAGCGGATCGTACTTGGATCCTCTCATTTTTAATATCTTCCTAAAAGAAACTACATTATTACATTACTAAAAAAACCTAAAGTGGTTATAAAAATATTTCAATAAATGTACTACATAAAAAGGACATGCATCGCAAAGTTGCTGGCAATCTCTTCTTAATCGCTAATTCTCATAAAATCTAAACATATTTTTATCGTCTCTTGATTGATTGATACTTTCTAGAGAGATTGATACTTTCTTTTTAATACTGTTTATGTGTATTAAGTTACTAATATACACTCGGGTTGCTGGTAATTTAAATTAAATTAAATATTGTTTGATCACTTCTGTCCGCAATCTAAAAATATTAGTGCACCAGCACGAGGACGTACTCGCTTTACACGCCTGTGATGTAATTGGTTTAAAAATATCCGAATGACCCCATAATTTAAATTAGGCACCCATTGTTCATATAGTTCGCTCACTTGCGAACTTAACCCAATACTTGGGCCATTTCTTTTGAAAGAAACTTAATTCGACCTAAAAACTGAAACACTTTATTTAAACTTTTTTTCTGTCATTTCGTACTTGCATGATTAGAGGCGCTATTGCATTAGTATCTCGTCTAAACGTGTTCCATTAGCGATAATCGGTGGTCACTGCGTGTAGACCGCATTTTGTAGTTTCCGATCGTTCGGCGTTAGAGCGTTGGGAGCTTTTGAGGCCAAACCGGACTTACAAAAATGGAATCTATTGTTTCGCTTCATGTCTCATCTAGTTGCATGAATCATAACCACTTTGCTCTAGTCACAATAAACTCAATCTTGTCTTCTTACTTCTACATATCCAAATTAACAATAATTAACTTAAACCTTACTTCTCTCAATCTAACCCGGCCTGACTTTAACTTCTAAACCGGCCTGACATTGTTGGGTTACGAATAATCTGACAATATGTTACTGTACCTTCATTATGAGCGGGAAATATTTCTTGTGCAATGATGAAGGTCTTAGCTAGCAGAAAAATAGAACCCGATGCATAGGTATATCCACTCAGGTAATATTTGGTGCATTCTAGTCAGATGCTCATTATAAGGTACCTATTTAACAAATATAAATTAGATATTGATCAAAACGTGGAAACGATAGGAAATTTATTTATTTTAATGTAGTAGCCCCTCCGAAAAATCCCTTCATACAGCATCACCAAGAATTACATAGGCCCTAAAGGATTTTTTCTCTCAGGGCGTCCTGTATGGAGGTAATGTAAAAAAAAGCATTACATTACCGATTTTTTGCGGCCTTTTAAGAGAATTTGCTCACTGGTATGGTTGCATATTTTGAAAGCATTCAGTGTTAGATGTGCGTGCTAATCTCGTTTACATTCAAATCTTGTTTAATTGCAACTGGTTCCATTACAACTCAACAAAGTGGCATTTCAACACCCCTTTGAAAAGCCAGGTCATGAAAATTAAATGGGCCCTAACCTAATCTAATCAAATGTAACCTATTTAACAAGTTTAAAAAATAATCACTTATAATACAAAGGAGTTATGAAGTTGCATATTGTTGAGTTGTCCGTTCACCACCTGAATAGTTTGCTCAAATATGTAGTATGCGTTTATAGGTACCTACTTTTTAAAGAATTTATTTATTTATACTTCTGAAACCACACATCGCTAGTGGTGGTCACTGTGGGTGCGTTTTGGCCTTGTACAAAGTGGCGCAAAAGTTATCACATCACCTTATCGGAAGATGCCATATATTTTGCAAATGGCGGCAAATGTCAGTTCTGCCTTCACATTTGTGAAGTAAAGCGGTACAAAATATACGTCAACAAGTCATGAATCGCTATACTCCTCAACAGTGAGGAAAACATTTGAAAAAACGCATTTCCTGGTTGCCTAATCTCTCGTTTTGGTGATTTGCACTGGCCGGCAAGATCGTCCGATTTAACCGTTCCAGACATCTTTTGTGGGGTTTCTTGAAGTCACCAGTCTATATAAACAAGCCTCAGACTCTTGAAGCCCTCAAAGAGAATATCCGTAAAGAATGCGAAAACCTATCGCCGGAGGTTCTGGAAAGAGTGATGGAAAATGCCATAAATCGGGCCCGTGGTCATTAATTCTGGCGGCGGCCACTTGGCCGATGTCCTAGAAAAAAAAGCGAGTGTGCTTTGGACCACACGACTGAAGTAAAACTTCACTAACTTATGCCGTTCATTAACAATATAACAATAACAGGAATAAAAATATCCCATCCCTTCAACATCCCCATCAACTCAACTCAACTCTCAACTCTCAGCTCTCAACTCAACTCAATTCAACTCAACTCAACTCAACTCAACTCATTGATTAGCGTTTCACATTGATAACGTTTCATATTGATTAGCCTGTCACATTTTTTCGTAACGTTTCATATTTTTTCGTAACGTTTCATATTTTTTCGTAATGTTTCTAATTTTTTCGTAACGTTTCATAACTTATTCATCATTTTACCCCCAAGTGTCGAGCGTGCGTAAAGAAGTTTTACTTCAAAAATTAAGACATCAAATAAACACAATCCAACAGCAGATTCAAAATTTTTCATTCATAAAAAAAATTACAGCCAAAGAACGTATATTTACGAAATGCGCGGTATGGCGATCTGAATACGCTTATATATTATTTATTCCAAACTTGATGTTTCATTCTTCTGCCTTCTTCCCTTTTCCGTAGGTATTCAATTCCTTCAGTAATTCCTGGAACTGAGCACAAAGAATGCCGACACTGTCCAGATGCCGACTGCAGACTGCCGATTTTCCGCGCAGTATTATTCCTGAATATTTCGGTACTTTATAGCGTATAAATTACACCTCCCAAGTATTGTGTGATTAAGTACGTTTGTGCTTTATAAGCCACGTTAAAAATAGGCGAGCTTTATTATTACGCGTGAAATTATCGGGGTGATTTGTGCTTCCGCGGCGGCCGTACATAATATTTGGCTTCTCATAGTTTCCAAGATCAAGCGTTAGTTCAAAGCTCACTAAACTTGAACTTAACTTATTTTTAATATATTCATTTTGTGCACAAGAAAAACTTTTATAATATGCTCAGTTAAGATACCTACTATTTTCTTACAACGAAATATTTTGTCGGTTACTAAGGCCCTCCGGTCAGGGAGAAACTGAAAAAAAAAACAGTTGGCTACTCAATCGCTATCCGCAGGAAAGGAACTTACGAATTTCATTGGCGGTCCACACACGCAACATGAAAACAGTTGTCAAGGGCCACGTGGCGACTAAGGCGAAGGTGAAGGTCCTGGATTCGAGTTCTAGATGTGACCGTCCCATTTTCTATTTTTTTTTTGTTTTCAGATTTTCGATTGAGTTTCGCTAATATTGTCTTCATCTAATAAAATACGACAATTTGAGGTTTTGCTCATTAAATTTAAAATAAAAATTAAATATTTATTGAGTTGTTAGCAGGTTCAAAAACATTTTTTTCATGATGGTAATCAATAAACATCAAAAGGCAGCTTCATCATCATCACTCTGGCTCTACAACCCCTGGTGGGTCTTGGCCTCCTCAAGAGTCTTCCTCCACTCCCCTCAGTTTTGTGCCAGCTCTCTCCAGTTTAGAAGCTCCAAGGTAGATAGATACACAAGGCAGGGACTTAGGTGCTTGATGCTCGGTCATTCTCTCTCAAAAGGCAGCTTATATGTATATAATTTAAGTACTTATGAATAGGGTTTAAATTAAGAATTTGTTTAGGAAGGGACAGAAAACATGAAGGTTTAAAAGCAAATAATTATGATAAACTTCTTAGGTAACCTTGAATTTTTCTAAATCAGTTAGTGTTATGCATTGAATTCTAACTGTTTTCTAACATCCATCACCTGCAACTATGAAGTTACGAAATATTTATTAATGCAAACGCAAAAATGAAGCAAGGCGCCGTATTGTTTTTATTCATGTAAAATCGGTTTTTAATATGCGACATCTGTAAAACTTCAAATTGTAACAGTTAATTAAATGAAGACAATATTACCGAAACTCAATCCAAAATCTTAAAACAGAAAAATCAGAAAATGGCACGGTACATCTGGGACACGAACCCAGGACCTTGGCCTTGCCGGGGCGCAGCTCTACCAACTGCGCTAATCTGTCCCTATCCGATTCGGTCATATTTAACTGTATCATTATTCAACCCGGCAAGGCGAAGATCATGGGTTCGAGTCCTATGTGACCGTATTCTGATAATCTGTTTTCAGATCTTCGATTGAGTTTCGCTAATATTGTCTTCATTTAACTTAATAAAAATTCTATTTTGTAAATACTTTGCACTCCTGCTCCAAGAAACACTTTACTTGTTTTGCTACATTTAAATCAATCAATGAGAGTTTCATAATATTTACACTGAATATCAAGTGAGTTTTGCCTTTAAAATACGATTCAATTATGTTTACCAAATTAGACGTCGAATTAGGCGAACAAGTGCCCCCATGTGTAGCTTAATTCTAGAATGTACTAGCTTTTTTGTCAGTGGGTGGTTACCTATAATTGTTTTTCCATCAGGCGCCATTCGTCTAAATTCACTGTTAATTGATGAACATTTCCACGGCCTTTCACGCACGCTTTAAATCTTTAGTAAGAAGGTGCTGCTAAATGTATATAGGCTATATGTAATGAATGACTAATTCAAATTTACTTTTGCATTTACCAGAGCTTGGAAAACATCTAATCCCAGTTTCATCTTAACCAAATGTAAAGAAGAAAATCTGTTTATGTGATATTATCTGATGTAGCAAAACCTCTCCAATTATTAGTTCTCGCCTGATGAACTTTGCATAGCTTTTTCCCTGGATTTTCTATGTAAGCGCTACGTTATTTTTATAAATAATTATTTCCATAATAAAGCTTCGATGTTTCGAAAAATAATCAAGACGCATATTGCTTGTTTTTATTTTTTATTCAATAAGAAACATACTTTGAAACTCAGGCTTTTCTTGGGCTATTAGTAATTATTATTATTAGTAACTATTGTTAAATATAAAATCATGTTTATCGGCAGCACAGTCAAGTAGTAGCTATTTTCTAATTCGTAAGTTCCTTTTTCGATTACGAATTGAAATAAACGTGAAAATTTAAACATAAGCGTTAAAATTACAGATTACTATCTTTTTTGTGCAGGTGGAAAGGTGGAACGATTTTTTTGTCACAACTTCCACAATGTCATGTTAATTCATGTATTTCCCCACCCGTGTATGCCACAAACAAAATTAAATGTTTGTGGCATACAACATGTTCGCCCATGTATGCCACAA
Source organism: Limnephilus lunatus (assembly GCA_917563855.2). NCBI lineage: Eukaryota > Metazoa > Arthropoda > Insecta > Trichoptera > Limnephilidae > Limnephilus > Limnephilus lunatus. Next base: position 51,289,038 of record OU830601.1, read on the forward strand.
ACAAAATTAAATGTTTGTGGCATACAACATGTTCGCCCATGTATGCCACAAGCACAATACTATTTTTTTGTTTTTGTTTTGGGAATAGGCAATTCACCCTAAAATAAGTGAATAATATAATGTTGAAGCATACTTGGGACTTTGACGAAGAAATAATTATGTTATATAGATATATGAAAATCAAAATATACTTGCTTTGGGATATATATATGAGTTACGAGTTGTCTATGTATTGCTATATTAAGCATAGAAAATGTTTGAAACTTTCAAAATACCTTCTTTCCATACTCGCGAAGGTTTGTGGATTATAACAACCACATGACAATACACCTAAAAAGTTTTTTTAATCATTACAAAAAAAAAACTGTCATAAATGTCACAATTTGAATTTATTTTTTCTAATCACAATTTGAGAATGACATTTTGCAGTTTCGAAACTCTTTAAATTAATTAATTTATTTGAAGTACTTGCCTATGGTCCTAAACAAAATCGAATGCTTTGAATCTAATCAAGAATTACAGGTATTTTAAATAGGTTCATACCTATGTTAGATAACAACATTGATTGATTGTTCTTATAATATACAAAAATGAATGTTTGTAATAGAAAATTTGTGCAATGAAAAAAGTGCAATAGGTGGCACGCTAGCTGTTTGAAAATCTGAATGTACCGGGACTGAATATATTGAACGCGAGAGAGGGGAGGGAATCGCGGGAGGGGGGTTCGTGGGAGAGGGTAGAGAAACAGCGGAGAAGGCGGAGTAGGAACGCGTGAAGCGAAGGGAACGCAAGAGAGAAAGGGGAGACGGAAGGGGAACGGGACAAATGAGAAATGACACGCAGGAAGAAACAATGTCTTTATTAGTGGCATTGCAACGCGTGCTGGGAACTCGCAAGTAGGAAATAAAATTTTCTTAATTCCTGTTAATGTTCAATTTTTTATATTTAGAACAGCTAATGAAGCCGTTTGACTTCTGACTTTGACCAAATTCATACAGTCGTAGATCTTCATTAGGTACAACTTAATTTTATCTACATATAGTTGCCAATTACGTACCTAGGCAACTTTAAAACATGTCGGTAGGCGCCTGTTTCTTAGTTAGTTCCGACAATGGCGTATATTTACCGTTTCATTTACCACCTCGCCTTCACCTTAGCTTAGTTTAATGGCTTCGAAAAAAATACTTTTTTTCTGTTTACACATTCTAATGGAATATTCGTGAAATTCTTGGCGTGGTTCGCGTAAACCTGTCACGGTTTTTTTTTGCGTGTTTCTCCATTAAAACTCGCCCGCTTTATACAAGCAATTTACTTTGTTCTAAATGGTGTTTGTTGATCCGACGTTTAGCAGTCAACTCCATGGATTTTATTTGAAAATAGTGCTTTGTTTTTAATTAATATTGGAAAGTTGTAATGTACGATGTTTTAAGGTTAGATTTATTTTTTCTAACCATAAACAAGTTTCTTCTAGTGATAAGCTAACTAAGGTAACATTAATTTAATAAGAAAGAGTGGAGAGGCAATATTTTTTTATACATTTTGACATTATAATGTAGTAGGTATGTGGTTTTATACAAATGCTATATTTATGGTTTTATAGAGTTGCATAGTTAAAGCGATTATTGTGTGTTCAAAACATACTTATAGGTTTAATTCTGATTTAGCAAATTCTATTCTTCAAAAATGTACCCTTCGAATTTGATCGAAAAAAATTTAAAATTTTGGACTCAAGATTCACGCGCGTCCGACGCAACTTTATCGTTACCACGATGACAGTAAATGGCCGGCGTAGTCGAGGGGTAAGACTCTTGACTTGCAATCCTAAGGTCGCGGGATCGAATCCGGGCGGGGGTAAATACATTTTATTTGATGAATTTGTGTTATTTCACAATTAATTCATTTTAAATAATGTATAGTAAATTTTGTGGCTTGTTCCAGAGTGGAAGATACTCTCACTATCGACCTGGTGTAAGACCACCATTCAGAATTGAAACGTTGCTTGAACAGATCTGAATAGCCAGGTACTTCCCCACTTTCCTCTCCCCATCTCCTTCCTGTCACACTACCTTCAGCCTCACAGCATACCCCAATTGGAGATCCCATAGTCTCACTGGCTCCAGACGGGAACAGTTGGGGATTCTTGTACGGTATTCATATTAAAAATGTGGCCGATCCCGAATTTCAGTTCATTTCATTCAGTACTTGGACTTAAAAACTTGTGTTTTTATTTCAGATTTTTATGTTTTAAATTATACACTTTTAGTAAGTATCCTACTACTTGCCAGATTAATTTCTCAAATAAAAGCAACTGTGGGTCAATTATTTATGTGTGTTTTTCAATCACACTGGTAGCAATTGGCCGATTAGTTTATTGCGCTGAAATGATTATTTCGTCCGTGATCTATTATTAAGATCATTGTTTTCAATTGATGACGTGGCGTCACCCGATTACTTTTGCCATGATTGCATGACGGATGCAAATATATTTTGTGAGTACTTCAAATTGCCGCGTGCCGTGCATTCGGCATATTTCTGTCTTCTTATAGCTAGCGTACCTATTTTTGAAATATAATATATATATTTTTTAAATATTGTTAGAGGCGCTAGTGCTAGGCTCCGGGGTGCGCTAGGGCTCCATCAAGGTAGTCCTGGCTCTGTAAAAACCCAAAGGGTCCCCGAATTACCACAAAGGCAATCAGGGGGCTAACTCAGCATTGGGAAACTCAATATTTATCTCAGGTGGGTCGGTCGCGACCTTACTCTATCTCCATTCTCCTCTATCGTCATCAGCCGAGCGATTCTATATCTTTTATGGGATCGTTATGAGATAACGGAAGATCTCCTGTCAGATTTGTGTGACTTTTACATATTTACTATCACATATTTCGTTTAGATCGTTTTAAACACGAATTCCTGCAAGTATGCATGATTATTTATTCAGGTAATGTACGTTGTACATATAAAAAGCAAATAAATCACACAGATCTGATAGGAAATCACGTTATCTCAAAACGATCTCACAAAAGGTAAAGAATCGCTCTTCAGGTTATTATTATCGGCGTGTAGGGGTTTTAATTTCTATCAGGGGATTTTATCGGAAAATAGAACGTTAGTTCTTATATCATAACATAAATCAAGGTAGATTTTCATGTAAAATAATTAGGTAGGTCCATACTTTTCGTTTTTGATAAAATAAAAAAAGTTGTTTTTTACAGTGACCGGACAACTCAACAACATACAACTGCAACATCTTTGAAAAGTGATTAAAAGTAATGACAACAAAAAATGGTTAAAAAGGTTTCGTTAGGTTAGGTTATGGGCTATTTAAAAAAAAAATCATAACTTTTAATGACTTTTCAAAGGGGTTTTGAAGTTGAGTTGTCGTGGAACCGTTTTTAACGTAGGCATTAAAAAAATTCTTTAGAAAATACTACAAACTAAGAAACACCAATTCCATTTCTCCGTAAAGGTACGTAGATGAGACGGAACTCTAAATTAAAGTCATCTGGCAGCTTGGAACACATTTTGATGTACCTACCTACATATTACATTTCATTTTGTTTTTCCAAGATTGCTAAATTCCAAAAAATATCAGGTTTTAGCGTTTCTTTCTTAATCTTGTTAATTACGCGTTGTTTCACAGAATTTGAACAATGTATCCCACTTCAATGTAAATTTTCTAGTTCTGTGAAAGTCCTTTTCAAGCACATAATGATCGAACGATAGAGATTTTCGGTGTTCCCAATGCAGCCGCGCTTATTGCAAAATTCGTACCTCCAAATTTAATAAGAAAACACATGAACTGCTTACTGCGGTTTAAAGCTAACGATTCCATCTGAATTTTGCCGTTTATTCGATACTTTTAGGTTTAATAAAGAAATATTTAAAAATAGTTAAATTTATAATTAATTTTATTTCATCAAAAATCATCTACCCAATTTTGGGTAGGTATCGCTCCAGTGGAGCTTTTCAATGGGCACATTTACAATCCTGATGTTCTAGAACTTATTAATTACACTTTATGTTCCCGATAACTTCACCAGAGCTAGGCAGCACAGGTTTTTAATTTTCAAGAGGTTGGACCATCCTATCATGGTCACATGCCTTTGGGGAAAATGACAACACCCTTAAACCACCCTTCTTCTGAAGTAAATATTCTTTAGTTAAACTTCAGATTGCAAAAAAAAAAAATTAACGCAAAACTGTGTCTTAAATGAAAATTAATAGTTGTAAATTTCGCGAAATGTAATTGTTTGCACTGTTTTTACCGTAAGCAAATAAAGAAAATAAATATCAAAATCATTTAACAGCGGTCACATTGTGTTGGCTCAGAGGGCGTCGTTGCCTCCTTGGCACGTCGGAATTATTGCTATCAATTATCGGTACTTGTCGTTCCATTTAGATTATAATTTGCATACTACTTATTTCATGAAAATGCATCGCAGAGTATCGTGCATTAATTTTGCCTGTGTAAGTACCTAAGCGAGTCTCAATTATATTCAAGTCGATTTACCTACGACAGTACAAAAAAGTCGACTACTTACAAGAGTTTTCGTGCTGATACCTAAGAACTTAAAGTCAAGATTATTTACTTTACTTTTCCACTACGTAAGTACATATCTCGATCGTTTAGTCCACAATTGTTTAGCACCTAAAAGCCTGTTTCCTTACAATAACACATTAATCCCAATTTTATAGCCCTTTTAGCTGTGTAAATAATACCTAATTATTCACAGCATATCTATCCGAATCCGAAAGGCGCTGTGTCCCGATAGACAAGAGATCCTGAGTTGCGACCGGTACCTTTTAATTTGTTTGTATATTTTTTTTTATATATCCGAATCCGAAAGGCGCTGTGTCCCGATAGACAAGAGATCCTGAGTTGCGACCGGTACCTTTTAATTTGTTTGTATATTGTTTTTTTTCAATCGCTTAGAATTATTAGTATTGTCTTCTTTAAAAAAATACTATTCTTATCACATTTGAATTGTAGGTATATTTAATTCGCTTCGTGTCTACTTTATTTCTATTGATCTCAAATTGTAAAAAATCAAATAAAAATAGACCTTCATACTTCATATCTACCTATGTTTATGGTTCACTCTTATAATACTTCTTTCAATCTCTTAGCGTAGCCCTACTAACAAGGTAAGTTGTCCTAATTGCCTCTTGGTCAAGTGTCATGTTTAAATGTGGAAGGTCACTACTTCGACTTCCGTATGGGACACTATTCCTTTTAAAATCTTTTGTTTGGCTACTTTTAGACCTATCAATGTTGAAATTTGATTATAAAACTATCACCAAAAGTGTTTTCAATTTCTTTTTAATGTTTACACTTACTGTTTCAACAAAAGTAAAACAGAGCTAAAAAACAACGATTGTGCTTTAGACCACACGACTGAAGTAACACTTCACTAACTTATAAAATAACATATGACTTTGGGGTGACATTGACATTTACATTCCAGACAATATGGTTTGTTGCATTTCGCACAGTAGTACACACACATGCGTCTTTTTTGCGCCGGGCAAAAGTTGTACATGCTCCGTTTCCTTTTTTAATAACATTGATCTCCGTTCACATCTATTACCGTTCGCATCGATTACCGTTCGTATGTCATTTTTCGTAACAATCACCACTTTTCGTAACGCATTCACCAGTTAACCCCCAAGTGTCGAGCGTGCGTAAAGAAGTTTTACTTAAAAAATTAGATAACTTAGAAGCACTTGAAATTAGAAAATCAATAAATAATAAATCTAGTCTTTTAAACAACCAAATCAATTTATCTTTTAGTCCTATTCTAGACATATTTCCAATAAAACCGCTCTGTTCTTTCCGGAATCCCCTTCTCCTTTGTTCATCTACCACTCAAAACTTAAAATTTTTGTATATGTAGGTAGATATGTCAATATTCTATATCGTAGGTTAGTTCTAATATTCTCCTGACGAAGGAAGGGTGCTTCCGAAGCCAATAGAGTGTGAGTAAAATAAAATTAAAGTGGTGTATAACAAATTTATATGTTTTTATTATATAGGTATTTTATTTATATTTGCGAATAGGAATTTGTAATTTGGCGACAACAGTTTTCTTTTAAATCGTCATACGTTACACTTTTTAATATTTTCTGTTCAGTGATAATGTAGAAATTATGTAACATTAGAAAAGGAATTCACTGAATTATTCGATTTAGAATTTAAATGGGCTTTGATCACGAAGTTCCTAATAAAGGTACATAGCATGTGAATAAAAAAAATAATATTGTTTCATTATGTTACTTTTTTTGGCTTACTGTGGTGGTAGTAGGAGATTTTCAAGTATTGTCGGGTTATTCGTAACCCGAGAATGTTCGTCTGTCTTCTCCTCGGTCTCCTCTTTGTGCGGTGCTTCGTAGCCTCCCTACTCTTGTCTCCTTTGGTTTTCCTATGGTTTCACTTCTACCGCGTGTGAACTGAACACTTGTATTTTTTTTTTAATTAGCTCCACAAAAAAGGCCCTGAGAAAAATCAATCTCCTAAGGGCTTGTGTCATCTTTGGGGATGCTGTGCGTAGGATCTTTTTCGAAAACAAATGATGCGAAGTTCTCAGAAAAATAAAGCTATGAGGGATGGGAGGAATCTGGCGGTCAGTGTGTCCTGGATTTAAGGACACACTGACCACAGGCGATGTTCCGAAAGAGTCCTGCTGGAGAGATAAAAAGGTCTCCCTCAACCAGTCTCTCCCGATCCGGCCTACCACGAAGTTGGCGGACAGTCGCATCCGCCGCTAAGACCCGGACAAACCTTACTCCATGACGACGCTGTGATATTATTAATGTACTTTTTTTTCAAATAAAAACACAACATTGAAATTATCACGGAATTAAATTAATTAGGTTAATTTAAGCATGTTTTTAATGCAAAATAATATTTTGAACCTAGTCGATCGTAGTTTGCAACATTTATCATAATCCTCGTAGATAAACATCCTATAAAAAGGTAATCGTTTTAATATAACAAGCAATGACCATTTATTACCATTGCATTATCAGTTTTATCACTTTAGACTGGATTAGTTTGATAAGAAACTTGTTATTTATTTTTGTCATCGTACAGTCTTTAAATAGTATCTACGCAAACAAAATTTAAGTCAATAGTTAGACGAGGTATGATACCGCAGAGCTGCATATTTGAGTTTTGCAATACCTTTTCTTGCTTAAAATGCTGTTTACGTCGCCTTACTATCAACACGAGAGTGTCCTTCAATAGTTTTAAACCCCCGACGCTAGAAGAGGTGTTATAAGTTTGACGTGTCTGTGTATCTGTCTGTGGCATCGTAGCTCCTTAACAGTTTTTTTGTTGTTTGAAAGCTGATGTGATCGTTCTTAGGGGTCGTCCATTAATCACCAACTTTTTGACCCCCTCCCCCCCCCCCTTGGTGATATGTGGTGAGGTTTTAAGCTAACCCCCCCCCAAATCACGTGTATTTTATTTAGTACAAAGTATAGGACGTTCACCTTTAGAAATCGTGCGTTCAATGAAAAAGAAATACACGTGATATCTCATTTTACCCCCCCCCCCTCGTGATGTTTCGTGATTTTTTTCCGACCCCCCCCCCCCCCCTTTCGAGCCTCACGTGATTAATGGACGACCCCTTAGCTACAATAATTCATGAAAATCTGTTCAGTCGTTTCAAGGTCATCAGCTCTTTTTTGTGTTTTTGGGGTTACTTAATGGTTTGAAAATTTTACTTATTACCAGCTATACTATAAACGTCCCAGATAATTTTGTTCTAACTCGATAGAGTTAAACTCACCTAACCTAACCCTAACAAGGAGGGGCCGGGCGTACAGAGGCTGAAAAGCTGTGCCTATCCCAAGTAAATAAAAATCAGAGTGTGCAATTCACACGCTGTAGAATCGAAATCTCCAGAAAACTAAAGTAGACAAGAGTGGGGAGACAACGAGGCACTTTTTTTATCAAAGTGAAGGATGAGTTTTTCCATATTTTGGTCGTCGAATTCCGTGCTCTTTTTCTTCTTTGGTCATCTTGTTAGTATTTGTGTTTTCTTGTTCAGATGTCGTTTTTGTGTGTTTTCTTTTCCTGCTCATTTTGGAGTGATTTGAAGACTGGATATTGATTTTACAAAAATATATATATATTTTTTTTTTTCGTAATTTAAAGATTTCTTTGTTTTAACCAATTTAATGCCTATACAACCGACATGTTTCGAGAGCGATGGTCTTTTCCTCAGCGTTTATTAAAATATTTACTAAACCCTGACGAAGAGACCATCGCTCTCGAAACATGTCGATTTTATAGACATTATTGTATAGCTCCATATTTTTTACAGAAAGATTTCAAAACGAAGAAAAATCTTAAAAAAACACAGAGTGCAATTCACACGCGGTACAAGTTAAACTTCAGAAAACTAAAGTTGGCAAGAGTGGGGAGGCTACGAAGCACCTCACAAAGAGGAGACCGATTATACTATCTCATTCTCTCGCAAATTAAATCCTACAGATGTATTGTCTCGTTTTAGTGTCGCTGGCTCCGTTTCATCTAGTTTCAAATCACAACCGTTGTGATTTGAAACGCTAAAGAAGTTTTCACTCCAAAAAAAAGAAGATTAGTTCACGTTATTTAACTAAAATTTTGAGGGAGTTATACGTCCAAAGCTGGACGCCAGAAGACTCGTAAAGAAGAATGATTTTTTTTATCTATGCATTCAAAAGGTTTTACGGTTACACGACGCCCAGTTCACTCCATTTGTATCTGATTCGCTAATAGACTAGTATGTCACTAGATGCGAACAAATGGGTGTGTCTATGACACCATTCTCCAGAAATAAACATGCCGATAATGGCCTGTCAAAAAGCATTATCGTTATTGTTCTGAATAAAAATCATTTCGGGCGAATGTTGAGGGAAAATACCCGCGGAAATTCGCCGTTTGACAATATTAGCGGAACGCCTGTCAATCAGTCCCTTATTCATATATTTTTATTCTGGTATTTTTGGCTATTTGATTTTTTTATTATTTTTCTAAACATTTTGATTTTGCATTAACCCTTCAAATTTCTGGCGTATTTTGTCAATAGGTAAAAATATTTCCGTTTTGCAATAAAATCCAAATAAATGGAATATTTATGATGGTATCCGAAAACTTACAACTGTTTTTTTTTTGGAAAGGTGATGAAATATGCTTTAAAATTTTATTATTTGAAATAACCGTGTAATTTTTTAAACATTAAAAAAATTTAAAAGTGGCTCGCCTTGCGTTTTTTCTAACTAAAATTACTGATAACGAAAAAATGAAAACCCTTACATATTTTTTAGACAAATGATTTTTTTTTACATGAGCTCCACACAGGAGGCCCTGAGGAAAATAATTTCCCTCAGGGTCTAGGTCATCTTTGGGGATGCTGTGTGGAGGGTTTTTTTAAGGAAAGGAAGAAGAGTTGAAGGAAAGGGGTTTAAGGGGTGGGTAGGGTAGGGGTGGTAGGTCCTGGTCATCCGCCTCCAAGATCTAGACAAACCTCACCCCATGAACCCGGGTACCCCTGCTAAATCACCAAACGTAGAAAACCACTTTGGGTGATCTATGGCAGAGGTGTTGGTTATCCAATAAAGGTTCCCGGGGCGGTGGTACCCATTCCCGCCTCCCAAATTTTAAGTTAATTAAATGTTATTGTTACCTCGCTTTTTTGTCGTTTATGTAAAAAAAATTCACAAAGTTTCTTAATTTTTTTTCATATTTCGGTCGGAAACTTTGGTTTCTTAAAAGTGTACATTTAAATTATTTTGCGGTTAACTTTTAGATTTTAATATGAAGCGTGTTGTTTTCTCTTTCTAATACTGTTTAGATTACACTTTTTACTATGACAGTAAGGGAGACAACGATTTCTATGAGACATGTGTAAGCTAGGACAAATATGGTCTACTGTGTTTAAACGGTTTAATTGTCCTTTTCGCTTTAAAATTCAGTGAGTATTATATGTACCCCTAGTTAAAATCAGGTATTGGATCGTCAATACTTTGTACATTGTTTTAGAAAGTAGGTTATACCCTTCTGATTTCTTATGGTTTATTATTTCATATGGTTTATTATTTCAGATATACTACCTACAACTTACAGAGTGTTGACGCATTTCTATGACTGCATCAAAATAATAAAAAATATACATGAAAAAAAACAGTGAACTAAATTAAAAGTGTCTAATTATCCTAAACTGGATATCGCGCGCCAAACCAGCGTATTTTCATCACTAGAAGTGGATTTTTTAGTGCATAAAACTCAACATAACACCTCCACAACTGTCACTTGTAAACTAAACTAAATCATCAATTAAATCAAAACTAAACTATATCAAAAGTGCCTAATTATCCTAAACTGGATATCGCGCGCCAAACCAGCATATTTTCATCACTAGAAGTGGATTTTTTAGTGCATAAAACTCATTATAACACCTCCACAACTGTCACTTGCAAACTAAACTAAATCTTCAACTAAATCAAAACTAAACCATATCAAAAGTGCCTAATTATCCTAAACTGGATATTGCGCGCCAAACCAGCGTATTTTCATCTCTCTAAGAGGATTTTTTAATGCATAAAGTTCATCATAATACTTTCACAACTGTCACTTGCTCTAAAACCTATCGGCTATCATAAAGTGAAACTTATACAGCGGTGATCTTCATCAATAACTCAAACAAATATCTACCATAAGTTGTTTCCCTCTTATTAAAGCCTGAAGCAAAAAAACTTCTACCATGTTTACAAAATGCTTTACCTGTGGAAAAAACATCGAAAACCCATCGGACTGCATTTCATGCTGCATCTGCGAAGGCAACTTCCATCTCGCCTGTGCAGAAATCTCTGATACTTCTCGTCGCAGCCCTAGAACTACACAGTGGAAGTGCAGGATCTGTTTAACAAACAATATAAAAAATCCAAAATCTTCAAATAAATCAATAAAAAACGATGATCTGACATCTATGGTCAAACAACCAAAACAGCTAACCCAACCACAGATACTAGAAAGTGCCCTGCCCAATAACACAGAAAATATCATAACCACAAACACAGATGGCGGTAATAACCAAAACAAAAACTGCACCATATTAACTTCTGAAATTTTCACCTCTGAATTACAAACATTCAAAACAGATGTACTGAAATTTGTTGAGCAAAAATTCGATTCGTACCTAAATAAATATGAAGCAATCGTCCTACAGAACAATGAAATCATCAAATCCATACAATTTGTTTCTGACCAACAACAAGAAATGAAAAAACGACTAGATATCATCGAAAAATCAAATGACCGAGTCAACTCTGAAGTAATTGAACTAAAAAATCAGTATGCTGTTTTACAAAATATAATCTCCAAACAAGACGAAAAAATTGATCGGCTGGAGTACCAAAGCCTTCTGTGCAACATCGACATTAGAGGAGTTCCCGAAACGACTGCTGAAAACAACCTGGAATTAATGAAGAAAATATCCAATATTATCAACTACAATAATACCTCCTCTCCTCTGCAAACCGAAATCACAAAAATCTACAGGCTGGGACAAAAAACATCCGATAAAACAACGAGATCCATTATAGCTACATTCAAAAACACTCAAGCTCGAGACGCCTGGTTAGACAAAATCAAAACATACGTGAAATCGACTAATAGCAATTCGAACAAGCTTAACACAGCAGATCTAGGATACTCGCAGGAAAAAAATCGAATCTACATTTCGGAACACCTTACCCCAAAAGGCAAATATCTACTGGCCCAGACAAAAAAATTTGCTAGAGACCATCACTTCAAATATACATGGGTGAAATCAGGTTGTATTCTACTCAGGCAGACCGATGACTCGAATATAATAACAATTCGCAATGACGCAGATATTGTACGAGTAAAACGCCAAGTAATATGACTAACGATACAAAGTATGCCTAACTCTAATGTCCAGCTACTCCACTATAGTATAATGAAAATTATAAATCTCAGTATCATATCTTCTCATTACCCACTCTACTTTTTTAATACACATTATAGTAAAATGGATATAATTTGTACTACTTATAATTTTGCAGGTTTAATTATTTTGATATATTCTAATGAGATGTCAAATTTTTCCTCTACATATGGGAATTCTCTCTTAATAAATACACTTGTATTATGTTTCCCTACTACACAACCGCACTCACTCCCAAGTACTGATATACTATATCTTATTATCCACCCAAATCATATCTTAATTAATAATATTATTCCTATATTGCTTATCATGAACTCCATTACTATAATAATCATGATACGCATTTGTAACTTTTTAAATCCAACGTACCCTGAATTATTTTTTCCTAGCTTTGCCAACACTGTAAACTTCTTTAATTATACCTTTTTCATTATATACAAATTCACAAAAACTGCATATATTACCCACAATACTTATGTATTTTCAAAATATCTCATAATGAAAAGATTTTTCCACTACAAAATACCTTGCCTAAACTTCTCTTATAATCGTGAAATAACAAAATATAAACCATTTTCTATTGCTTTTGACTTTCAGTATCAGCAAATTATCACTTATATCAATATAAATGTCATTGAACTCTGGAATTATGTCATAACTATAAACAGAAATTATAAACAGTTCTCACTACCACTACCACTTTTAAAAACCTATGGTACCACTTACCCAAATAATTTCTATCATTTGAACATTCTAATTCATAAATACAAAATTAGTATAATTCTAACCACAAGTGAAACTAACCTTTTACGTGTCATTGCTTATAACTATAACAATTTATATGCATATCTTATTCCTTCAACACCAACGCTGCAGGATTGTATCCTTACTTGTCAAATTCCGCTTATACAGGTAATCCATTCCATTTTTATAATAAAATTAATAACCTGCTATGATTCCTATTCTTGTTTTATCTATGAAGTTATAATCATACTTACTAATCTCACACTTTCAATGCACTTAATAACCTTTATGTTTGTAGATCTTCCATGTATATTTACTTGTATAACTAATGTTATTCTTTCAAACACAGAAGACACTAAGCACCTGCATAGACACATTTCGAATAATAATTGTCTTAGTTTTCCAATATACTTATACATAAACCTTTCTTACCCAGTCGTTGATGAACTCAAACCCCCACCACACACAGTTGCCCATAATGGACCCCATTAACCCTATTGATAACATTCTTAATATCACGGCACATACTACAAACAACATAAATGCATTAAAAAGAATTACCTCCAAACCAGATGCTCTAAGAGTATTTGCCATGAATATCCGTAGTCTCAACAAAAACTTTGATAACCTACTTGTTCTACTTACTGACTTAGGAAATGAATTTGACATCATTGTTCTCTCAGAGTGCTGGATTAACATTAATTATATACCGAAATTAATAAACAACTACTCTGTTTACAATACGTCTCAGCACAGGTCCCAATCCGACGGGGTCATAGCTTATGTCAAGTCTAACCTTAAACATGCAGTATCTGAAATTACAGTCGACCATGCAAATTGCCTTAATATCTCAATCGATAACTTAAATATCCTCGCAATATACCGCTCCCCTAAGTCCAACAATGTCACCCCTTTTCTCTATTCTCTCGAAAAAAATATCGATGAAAAAAATAAGGATCTCATCATAATCGGTGACATCAACATAGACATCCTAAATGAATCCAGCCCCCACGCTACAAATTACCTGAACCTAATGGCGCTACATGGCCTTATACCACACATCAACATACCTACCCGAGTCACCCTCACTACTAAGACATGCATAGATCACATTATGGTTAGATCAAGGCGAACTGCTAAAACAGTTGTATTCGAATCCACTGTAACTGACCATTACTCAACCATTCTCGAACTACACAACTATAAATCTTCTCCCTCTAAGGCCAGTAATCCTTCCCATAAAACTGTTGATATGGATCAATTGTTAAAGTCTGTAAAAGAAGAAAAATGGGAATCTACCCTGCTTTCTGAAAATGTCAATGACGCTGTTGAAAAATTTTCTGCATCACTAACAGCCCACATTAACCACGCCACCTTCCCCATCTTAATGGCTTCAAACAAAAAAAAGAAACTAAAACCATGGATTACAAATGGCCTGATCTTCTGTATACGTAAAAGAGACAGACTCCATAAACAAGCCCTTAACAACCCAGACCTCCAACTCTTGCGCTTCTATAAAAAGTATCGTAACATTTGCAATAATCTCATAACAATAACTAAACAAAACTATTACAAAAAAAAAATTGAAGAGTCAGGATATGACAGTAAAATAATCTGGAACGTAGTCAATGATATCTCAGAAAACAAAAAAACCTCTCTCAAAATGCAATCACTCGCTATTAATGGGAAAAATATCCAAGTCCATGATGACCCAAAAACCTTAGCCGATCACGCCAACCATTTTTTCAGTAATATTGGCACGAACTTAGCCAACAAAATTCTAAAAGCAACAAACAAAACACAAAATCTCTTAACCTCACGGGTAAGACAACAGCGCTCTTTGCACCCTGAACTAATCCTAGCCCCTACCTCCAATAAAGAAATAGTTGACACAATACTCACCATTAAAACAAACAGTGCTGCTGGTAATGACAATATTTCTCCTTATATAATAAAACACATAGTTCACTTTATAACAACGCCGTTAAAGCATATCGTTAATCTAAGCTTTAAAAGCGGTTCCTTCCCACACTTGCTAAAACATGCAACGGTTATCCCAATCTATAAAGGCGGCGATAAAACAAATATTGAAAACTATAGACCCATTTCTTTGCTAAGTGTCCTGTCAAAAATCATTGAAAAAATTGTTAAAAGTAGGCTTGTCTCACATCTTGAAACCCATAAGATCCTCTCGCCTAATCAGTTTGGCTTTCAAAACAATTTAAATACAGAATCTGCAATCTTAGACTTGACGGATAAGATCACTAACAGCCTGGATGAAGGTGATTCCTGCTTAGCCATATTCCTAGACTTGGCCAAAGCATTTGACACGGTTTCCCACCCCATACTTCTAGAAAGACTATCTCAAATAGGCATCCGAGGTAGAACTCTTAACTGGTTCTCATCATACCTAACAGACAGATCGCAAACTGTGAAAATTAACAACACAGCTGTAAGTAACCCCTTACCAATCCATTTCGGAGTCCCACAAGGAAGTGTTCTAGGCCCTATTCTGTTCCTCATCTACATCAACAATCTCTGTAATCTTCCCATAACCGGGAAACTAATATCTTTTGCAGATGACACTGTACTAATAACTAGACACAAAAACTGGAAAGGAGCATTCGACATAGCTCAAAACGACATAGGCCAAATAAAGAAATGGTTAGATGATAATCTCCTAACCCTTAACGCCGGAAAAACAAAATTCTTAACCTTCAGTCTTTCTGCTGCAACCCAACCTACCAACAATCAGAAGATAATAATTCACTCCTGTCTAAGAACTTGCCCTTCCTGTAATTGCCCAAACTTGGAACAAGCCACCCACATAAAATATCTGGGGGTCATCATTGATCAACACCTTCGTTGGGATCAGCACTTGGCCAGTCTAACCCCACGCATCCGCAAACTCTCTTATGTCTTTCGATCCCTAAGAACTATCCTTACTACCTCAACTCTTAAAACTGTTTACTACGCTCTCTGCCAATCCCTACTAGCATATGGCATTATAACTTGGGGTGGCTGTGCTCAATCAATTGTCGAACCTCTACTAAAAGCCCAAAAAATGGTAATACGTGTCATTAACAAGCTACCGACTAGATACCCCTCCAAACGACTCCTCATCGAGTATAACGTCTTAAACGTACGGCAACTCCATCTAAAATTTATGCTAATACATTTCCTGTTCAAATACAAAAACAAAACTCTCTTACAACACAACTACACCACCAGAACAATAACCAGCGGACACTACAATGTACCTAAACTACACACCACGACAGCTCAAAGACAATTTTTCTTCCTAGCTCCTAAAACCTTTAACCTTATCCCTGAAAACTTAAAAACGTTGAGCCAACCCCATTCCTTTAAAAAACAAATAACGAAATGGATCCTTACACATGGAATACATTACAATTTTAATACCCATTCACTTTACACTCTATCAATTTAATCACCTTTCAGACATAACATAATATATCTCCATTTTCTAAATTAGCGGCATTGCATGTACAAGATTATTTAATAACTTAACGTAATTAATAAATAAATAAGTGTGATATATATCTAACAACTCCTCAAATTTTTCATTTTCTAAGAATTCTCTAACTTCCTCATCTTCTTGTAACTGTAAACTTCACCCGCCATAACACAGGGTCTTCCCTAGCATGGAGGGTGAAATATCATAAAAAAAAACTATATGTACTTTATATTTTTCATGTATTAAATAAATAAATAAATAAATAAATAAATAAATAAATAAATAAATATATTTTTAGCATCGAAATTGTGTGAAATTTGTGAATGTTTTGTAATTTTTTCAACGATTTTGTATTATTTTTTCGAATTCAGTAAACTCTGGCATCCCAATTTGGGGTTTTACAGAGAGGCTGACAGCAGCAGAAAACGGAACTAGGTGGTGAAAAGTTGGTTGGAAAGTACCTGGCGATTCAGATCTGACCACTAAAATATTTCAAGCAACGTTTCGATTATGAATGGCGGTCTTCACCAGGGCGACAAATACTTCAAATGATCAAGGATACCGTAGCCCGCATGCTTGGCCGAACGATTCAGCCTACGTAATAAAAATAATAATTATCACCTTTCATTATTCCTGAAGTGACATCACTCAGTCAAAATATGTTTAGAGTCAATGTGTAAAAATCACAAATATTTGTGTAGGCATATATCTTCATTAATTACTTGCTAAAAAGCAGCAGTACCTGCCTGTATAGCAGCGTTGTATATCAGTGCTGGTAAAATGAATTAATGCTAAACAAACTGTTATTACGATGAGTCGTTCTTGTAAATTTGATGGATAGAGTCAATTATTGAATATTGTGTAGCCTCTTCGTTGTGTGAAAACTTCTGAACGAGTTGTAAAGAAACTTTTTCATACAATATGTTGTATATTTTCCAACACGATGCGACGTCTACTATATTAGATTCAATTAACTATATTCAACATAACCTAACGCCATGTCCACTCAACCCTACTTAAATTTACCCAGAAGACTGACAAGGGAAAGCAAATGTGGAATAATTGTTGTATATTTATTTAAAATAATCATCTATATTCATAAACATGACAAATGACGTTTTGTGAATTAATGAAAACTGAAAGCTACCCGGAAAACATGAACATGTGACGGTTAACCTTCAAAATAAGTTGTATGCTAATATATCACGTGATGCTACTACGACTGTATCTGGTATTCTTGTTTTAGCTTTCGCATTCGCATTAACATTAGGTTCTATTTCAGATGCCATACCATCATCATATATCACATTTCCTTAGATATAGACTACACTAGATAAGTCTGCTCGGAAGGAGGTTTCCTTTCCCAAGCTGTTTGTTTCAATTAGTTTTGTTTTCTTCTCCGAGAGAATTCAAAAATTCATTTTCACAAACGGGGAAATAACTAATATCACTTTAATGTAACAGTAACCTTGCCGATCATATCATCATTTTTGCTGACGATACGGTCTTAATATTTGAGGGAAAAAAACTGGTACGAAGCGCATAGAAAAGCCGAAATTGGAATAAACAATGTCAAACAATGGCTAGACAATAATCTCCTTACTCTTAACACGGATAAGACCAAATTTATACGTTTTAGTGCAACACAAGCGGGACAACCCAAGGTAATTATTAATATTACTATTCACATTTGCAATGAACCGAACACTTGTACTTGCAATAAACTAGAATGCGTTGATAGTTTAAAATATTTAGGAATCATCATAGATAAATATCTGAGATGGGAAGAACACATTAACTCAACTGCCTCAAAAGTCAGAAAACTTACTCACCTTTTTATTACCATCAGAAATATTCTCTCTGTAAAAGACATGAAATCAATATACTATGCCATGTGTAATTCTTTACTTGAATATGCATCCCTAGGATGGGGTGGATGTGCCAAAACAATATTGGACTCCCTGGCTAAAGCACAGAAATCTTTACTAAGAGTCATCCTTAAAAAACCATTCAGGTACCCCAGTGATGCATTATTCACGGAATTTAAAGTTCTCGATGTTAGACAATTATATATTAGAAAGATTGTATTACATGCTCAAAAACGACGCCAGCACTACCCTTCCATTGACCACCTTCACGACACCCGACATTCAAGGAACAATCCAATAGTCCCAATAAAAACCACGACGTCCCTTGGACAACGTCAATTTTCGTACTTAGGACCTAAATTATTTAATATCATTCCTAATGCTTGGAAAACGAAAAGTACTAATGTTTTGCGCAAATTAATCAACGACTGGCTCCTTGATTTAGGGAGGGTCAAAAGCGAAGATATGTTGACCAAGAGATAGGCTTCTTATTATTACCATCTGGCTTGTATTTGCTTTATTTACTTCGGTTTTATTTACTTTACCGATTTTGTTTACTTTACCGGTTTTATCTTTTATCTTTTATCTTTTATCTTTTATCTTTTATCTTTTATTTGTTTTTGTTTTTGTTTTTAAGCGCTCTAGGGGAAAATATCTGAATTTGATTTTAAGATATCATTATTTGTCTTCTTTTTCTTATGAGTACAAAATTATATACTGTTAGGAATACATAATTAACACCTTTTCCTGCTATAAATAACATGTTATGTTAGTAAACAATGTAATATGAAATTAAATTTGTCAATTTGACTGGCCTAAAACAGGATCCATTCCTAGTTGGCTAGTCAAAGTTTCCACATATGTTTTATTGTTCAATTTTATGTGAAATAAAGTTATTATTATTATTATTAATGTAGTGTTCGCATTAGAAATCAATGACAAACCTGCCATTGGGCAAATGGTGAACATTGGTAAACAATAGTTTGTTGGAATTTTTTTTTTATAGTGGAAAACAGATTTTAATGGTAATTTGTATAAAAAATATATATATGCTGTCTTTGCGACTAGCCAGGTTGTGTCATTGTCTTTTAGATCAATGTGCAATTGAATATAAACGAAGCTAGCGTAACGCATTCTCTGGACCCGATAATAAAGCGTTACGTCTGCTCAGACATTACAAATGATGTAACAAAGTTTAGTTAGATTATTTTTTTTTTAAAGAAAGACAAACATTCCCGGGTTACGAATAACCCGACAATATTTGAAAATCTCCTACTACCACCACAGAAAGCCGAAAATGTTGCTTGAGTCGTGATGGAGGACTTAGCCAGCCGAGGAATCGATCACGGAACGCCTGGGTGGGACCCAAACGCCATGTCCACTCAACCACTGACCGGTCAAAATATCTATTATCTACTTTCTTTTGATTTCTTTCTTTAATGGTTTTCATTTTTAATGTGTAGGTTAGGTACTAAACTAAAACAAAGGATTTAGTTTTAACAGGTTAATTATTGGCGGGAAAACACAATTTAATGAGGGCAATGGGGTTTGATTAAAGTGTAGACATTCTTCGTTTCCATTCTTAGATGAATTAAAAAGTGAAGATTGGTTACTAGACAAGGCGCATGATTTCACTGAAGTCCAGTGCACATACTCCAGATTTACTGCGGTTAGAATCGCACGTAAGTTCGTTCATCAGATAAGCTGTCACAAACTTGGTATGGGCTCGGTGTGGGCTCTTTTTGTAATAAAATGCCTTACTGGGCTTTTGAGAGGTGCAAAATTCATTCACGAGCTAAACAAAATCTGATGGAGTTTCCTTCCATTCATGTACTCAAAAATCACTTATTATTTCAATAAATACAATTATTCATAGATGCCCACAAAGATAAATATCGAAATGAAATCAAGTGAGATAACGAACATAGCAAACACACACGTGTAAGAAGGACAACCTATTGTCGGTACGGTTCCATGACAACTTTAAAGTGGCATTTTACCACATCTTTGAAAGGTCATCAAAAATTATGAAAAAAAAAATTAACGCATAACCCAACCTAAGGTATTAATTGTTTTTGTGTTTAATTCGTATAATTACATTTTTTTAAATTATATGTATCTACTTAAATATTTTTTTTTAAATGTTATTAATGAGTTCTCCAAGTATTTTAGTTTTTTTATGAGTGACAGCTGTTAAATAAAATAAAAATTGAAATCGGGCGGGGGTAAAGAATCGTATAGATAAGTCTACTGAAAGTAGCCTAACCACAGTTTGAAAATATTTTCCGAGCTTAGATTAACTTTAAACGCGTTGAGTTGTCTTGTCAAAACACCTAGCTAAATAAGTCCCTGAAGGCCAATCTGTTGTATTTTATTTCGATGTCCCACCCCTTCAAAGCCCTTTAAACTAAAACCATTTATTTGGTCGTAATTCAAATCAGGGCTGAACTAGTCACTAAGCACAATAGGCCTAGCATATACGAGTACTATTATATGCTTAGGGCATGGAAGGGGGGCATCACATAGTGATGAAGGATCTACCTGACTTGCTATAACGTCTCCGGTGATTATTTTTTGTTCACATAAAATCTTTTTTATTTACTTATTTTATTTAAAAAAATTTCTCGAACATACATTTTACAGATTATTACAATGGTTTACATGGAAAATAAGTTTCAGTATGCCATTTTGAATTTGCCTACTAGTGACCCAGACAACATCAACATTAGGTTTAATACACTACAAGTTTTTCTGCATTATAAGTGTTTTTAGTTGCAATAGCAATTGTTATTAATTTTTTATCTAAAATAAAATAAAAAAAAAATTTAAAAGTTTCTTTTATGAGTACCTATATCGTTATATACATAAAAATCAAAATATGCTTATACATCACTATGTATATGAGATGTTTATGCGTTGCTAAACCATTCATCCGATTGCGATGAAACTTTGGGGATCTGATGTGCGCATGCCCGCGATGGTTTCTATATATTACAATATGGTTCCCCCTCACGCACACTTCGACCGAGTCCGCTTTATATAGGTTTACAGCGCAGTTTACCGTGAGACTTTTCTGCGCGGCGGCCTGATGTGGCGCGGGACTCGGTCGCTCCGAAGTGTGCGTGTGGGGGGCACTGTAGTGAGTTAGTATAATAGGCATCATGAAATTATGCGTTGCTGACCAGTCATCCGATTGCGATGAAACCTTGGAGATTTGATGTGCGCATGCCCGCTGTGGTTTCTATATATACTGGAGAGCTCGGGCATTATGAAATTTGTATAAAAAATTTGCAATAGATGACGCGCGAACTATTTGAAAACTGAATGTACCGGGACTGAATGTATGGAATGCGGGAAGGGGGGAGGGGAGTTCGCGGGAGAGAGGAATGGGGAGAAGGAAGGCGGAGTGGAAACGCGTGAGGGGAAGGGGACGCGGGAGAGGAAAAGGAGACGGAAGGGGAACGAGACGAATGGAAAAGACAAGCAGGGAGAAACAATTTCTTTATTAAGTGGCAAAGCAACGCATGCCGGGAACTCGCTAGTCTGATATAAATATATATATTAAAATTTTATTTTAAAAACTACTTATTTTAATTTTCCGTGATTTTTAGCGCGTCTGCGCTAGTAAATAAATAAACAATGGCTTAAGTTTGTTTAATTTTTAATTGTAAAATTTATTTTTCAAAGTCTTGGCCCCTTCGACCCTGCCGCGGCCCTGCGCCCAGGGGTTATACTGAGACCTGAGAGTATTATATTGTTACCTTAAGACTGAGACGTAGTATTGTAGAAAAGTGCTATTTTGGTATTTTATTTCAACCCCTCCCTCCCCCTGCACCCTGCCCCCTGTTTCACACCCAACTATAGTAGGTAGTAATCAACACAGTTTGAAATGGCAAAGGTTAGGTATAGGTATTCGCGTGTCTGCCGCTTTGTTACCCCAGGGTTCAATACTCTGGCTTTGCTGTCGCTTTATGTAAGGAATGGACGAATTATTTCTTTTTTAGTTAAATTATAATTTGAACGCTCATGTTTGGACGTATTTTTTTTTATTAAAAAAAATATTTTGGTTGAATACTTTATAGTAGATAGAAAGGTACTAAAACCCCGTTCCACGACAAATCAGAATCAACTCAACACCTATTTGAAGTCTTTAATAAGATAGAAAGGTACTAAAACCCCGTTCCACGACAAATCAGAATCAACTCAACACCTATTTGAAGTCATTAATAGTTATGGAAAAAATTTGAAAAATAGCCCATTACCTAACCTAACGAACGTAACCAATACCGTATTTAACCAATTTTTCATATATATCACTTTTAATGACTTTTAAAAAGAGGCGTTGAGTTCAATTCATTGAAGAAGTTGTCCGGTCACCCTCTCTTCAGGCCTCGGCCGTATTATTTCAGAGGGTCAAAATATTTCCGCTTTACAATAAAATCTAAATGAATGGAATAATTCTTAAAGTATCCGAAAACTAAAAACTGTTTTATAAAGGTGATAAATTAAGCTTTCAAATTTTATAAATCGAAATAAACATATAAGTTTTGCAGCCTCACCAAGGGTTGAATTCGATTTTATGTTTCAAGTTGCCGCCCTTTGTTGTATAAAAGAAAATCTTATTTTTCCCTGTGTAGATTTCTAGTTAAAATTTAACTTAACCATTTGTAATCTGGTTTATAATGTTCATTAAAAATCTGGCAAAATTTTAAAGATACGCACATTAATAATTATAAGTTAGGAATTCCTATTGAAAAAACATCAGTTTACTTAATATTAGGCTGGCCACATACATCAGGTTTTTCCATCCGATTGTCTGATCAGATAACCGGAAGGTCTTCGCGCCATACATTTCTTATGAAAGCCCTCACACATCCGATTCGAAAACCGAAGCGGTAATAAAAATAAGCCACGCCCTTCCGCGCCGGCCGTCTAATCCGGCCTGAAAAAGGGCGTGGCCCCGGCTCTATTACCTATCCGGTTTTTAAATCGGATGTGTGCAGTGTTTATCCGATCCGATTGTCTGATCAGACAACCGAAAAGCAAAACCTGATGTAAGCGCCCAGCCATACAAGTAAGGAGACTTACATTAAAAGAAAGACAAATATGTTCGGACTTACTTTTTCTTTACAAAATTCATCATTTTTTTTACATGAACTCCACACAGGAGGCCCTGAGGAAAATATTTTCCCTCAGGGCCTATGTCATCTTTGGGGATGCTGTGTGGAGGGTTTTTTAGGAAAGGAAGGAGAGTAGAGTTCTGGGAAGGAAAAGGGTTTAAGGGGTGGGTTTGAATCTGGGGTTCAGTGTGTTCTGGTCATCCGCCTCCAAGACCTAGACAAACCTCACCCCATGAACCCGGGCACCCCTGCTAAATCACCAAACGTAGCGAACCACTTGGGGTGACCTATGGCAGAGGTGTTGGTTATCCAATAAAGGTTCCCGGGGCGGCGGTACCCATTCCCGCCTTTCAAATTGTTCACGACATGTTGGCCCCCTTGATCTTGTTTGGTTGATTGACTTCCATGTACCAAGCAGAATGTAAGAAGGTACTTTACCATTATAACTGTTTAGGGACTAACACAATAATTAAATTCCGTCATGAAAAGACTGCATAGTCCAGGAAATAAGTTCATAGTTAAGGTGAATTCAGACGTTTCACTCGGAAACGAAATGTTCCGTTCTCGTTTCACCGCGTGTTCAGACGGTTCCTTCGAAATACCGCATGTTCAGAGGGTTCCTTCGGTTCACTCGACATTCTCACTACAAAGTCGTCGAGCGCTGTCGCACGCGTCGGTCGGCGCTGACCTCTTATTCGGGAATATTTACGATTTCAAATTGACATTTCTGATTGACGAGAAATTGGCGATTCTTGTAAACAGTAAATAAATATCAACACCATAAAATGGTCATACGGTTAAATAATAACCTGAAAACAGATATCTACCAGTATTTTTGCACCATTTTATTCCAAAATAGGCCTCGGCTTGTAATAAAATCCATATAAATTGAATATTTATTAACGTATCCAAAAACTAAAAACCGTTTTCGAAAGGTGATGAAATATGCTTCCAAAATTTATTATTAGAAATAACAATGTAATTTTTGAAATAGAATAATTTTTAATGTAAACTTTTAAAAGTTTTAAAAATGACTCTCCTTGCGTTTAGTCTAACTAAAATTGCAGGTAACAAAAAAAATAAAGGCACACACTTATTTTGTTAGACAAATGAATTATACACGTTTTTATCACCTCACTTTTTTGTCGTTTCATATAAAAATAATTCATAAAAAAAATCACAAAGTTTCATAATTATTTTTTCAAATTTCGATCGTAAACTTTGGTTCCATAAAAGTGTACATTCGTATTATTTTGTTGTTAATTGTTAGATTGAATATTTTTTCTTTTCAATACCGTTTAGATCATATTTTTCGCTAAGATAGTAAGGGAGAAACAACGATTTCTATGAGACGTGTAGGAATTATTTTGAAAAGCGAACAAAACGGAGTATTTTGACGTTCATGCCACTCCGGCCATCCCAGAAAATTCTCGGCCGACTAATTCGCGAGTGAAAGACTGTTCATTTGAGTGTTCACACACATCATTCGCGTCACGTGATGAGTTCCGGTTGCGAGTGAAAAGTGCGCGAATGAAGCGATCCAACATTGTTGGATCGCTTCATTCGGCACTGTTTCTTTTCACTTTCGTTTCATTGCGTGTTCTGACGGGTCATTTCGAGGGAAAGAGGCGGAATGAAATGAGGAAATGAACTATAAATGAATCGTCTGAATTCAGCTTTACTATTGGTAATATACAAATGAAGGGTATTGAAAATCTATCAACTTATATCTAACATCTAAAAATAATGTTTTTAAAATTGTTTGCCATTCCTAACACTCAGTCCTTGATATTTTATATTATATCCTTATTTTTATCATAAGTGTAACGTACCTAATAAAATATAAAAGCCCAAATGGAGCATGAATATTAAATAAATAAACCTCCAACTAATGTAGGTATAACAATATTGTACTTCGTGATCAGAATATGAGCGCTCCATGATTTGGTCAACTGTACAAACAAAAATTAATATCAATACATCAACCTTGTGCGTTGAAGTGTATTTAGTTTTCTAACATTGTAGCCACAAAACCCGTCAATATTTTGACAATAATTTCCCAAGGATATAATTTTATGTTAGCGCTTTAAAAATATAAGCAGTTCTTACAAGAGATCATTGATTTTTTCATTAGTCAGCGGTCGTTCAGACAAACATATTTCGGCATTTGTTTGACTACCATCGTCGGCAGTATTGATTTATTTCCGAATATTGACTCTCATGGAGAGAATTGATTTTTCACTTTTCCTTCGGCCTGGGCAATGGACTCGTATGAAATGTATTTTTTTTTATTTGTTTTTTATTTAAGGTTCAGTTCCCGGCCCCAAAAAGAAGAAGACGGAGATATTAAATTACGAATGTTAGAAGAGCGCGCTAACATTTACAACGATAAAATCGATGCAAACATCATGAAAATCTTTAATAAAACACGACTCGTTTAAAATAGAGCAAAAATCTCGCGATAATTGTCTTAATCAGCATTTAAAGAAACGCTGTGATTTTTTTCATACATATAACTTGTAAAATAACTGAAATAAACGTGTTTATAATAATTTTTGGAGCATACTTTGCGATTTTTTTCTATCGAGTGAATTTTATATAATTTGCGTTTGGGCGCGTCTAATGTCTAGATATTATCTTCAAGAATAACATATATTTTTTTAAGAGCTTAAAAACTTCAAATGTTTAAGGGAGGTTTGCAAGAAATCTGTAGAAATTCGAATACTGGCCTCTTAAGTAAGATAGGCAAGTTTGGGGTGTCGTGCATTTTCCGGTGAGCTTGTAGAGACGCGTAATTAACCAGGCGACAACCCCGTCAGCACTTTTCAGTTTTGCCTGGAGAACCACCCACATCACATTGCGCATTGTTTTTAGAACCAATGGCAGCTACGGTCACAAATTGAATGACAATGTTCTGACGCATCGTATATTATGTCTCGCCGATTATCATCAATTGTCAACCCACTAACTCTTACCACTTAGCCACCCATCGATTTATAAATCATGCCATTTCGCCACAGGATTGGACAGAAAGGTCGGAACTCCGCATGTTTTTGTCATGGCACATTCCTTGCCTTTACCATGACTATTTTCAAGAATTCAATTCACTTGATTATGTCATGTCCTTTCCAATGGCGGTCGGTGACTTTTTGTATAAGGATGGTGGACAGTAAGTCAATACGTATATATCTACTCTCAATCCAACAAATCTATAGACGAACCCACGAAGATTTAATAACTAATCAAAACAGTATATATGCCAAATTAGCTCTAGAAGACCTTTTTGCTCCACAACTTCAGATCCAACATTAAATTAATTAAATCGGCGCTTTTAATATTCCCACGCTTACAGTGGCAATAAACATACGTTCCTTATCACAATAATGCTGCAGCTCTCTCTTGCACATTAAAAAATGGTGAGACAAAAGACGAGACACACAATATACATTTGTTTGTTTCCTCCAAAGGAAAAAATGTTGTAGGTATTTTGGAGGAAGCAGACATACGTAATTATGTGTCTCATCTTTTGTCTCACCATTATTTAATGTGTCAGAAAGAGTTGCAGCATTATTGTGATAAGAAAAGTATGTTTATTGCCTTTTTTGCACCTTCACCGTTCCGTAAACGTGAGAATATTAAAAGCGCCTGTTAGGTAATCAAGGATATTCAATATTCGCCTTCAGTTAGTAAAGTGTTAAAAATACGTCTCGCAAACAAATTCACAATCGTACTAAAAAAAATCGAAAATAAAATTGATGTATGTATATTTAAAAACAACGCAAAGGTGTATTGAAATGTTGACTACATCATCGACTTGTTACTGGCAACAAAATTAAAGATTTTTCGAATCTTGAAAAAATCTACGTGTATTGAACCTCTTAAATAATATTGGGCGTTTAATAAATGAACTTGTTCAAAAGGTTATCTGAATTAAATTAAACACATACATTTAAAAATAATTTTAAAGCACGTGAAAATTCATGTCACATGGGTTGTTCGTGAATAGGGTTGCGTGAGAGTCACATGTTGCTAGCTACCGGGGTAGGTATTAGTTACCAGGGTAGGTCTCAGAACTACTCTTTTCACAATGCCTGCCTTCACTCATACCACACCATGTGTCTACTTGTGACTGAAAGATTTTATTCACTAAATAATGCTGACCCAGTTTACACGAATATCAATAATATGTACGTTGCTATTAGTCCTGATATCAAGTCCTAAGCGGATTGTATTTTTAATGTTTCAAATTTCTGTGAATTTGAAGTTCGTTGTTTCTATATGATTTGCTACCGGAATAAATACACGGATTTACGAACAATTAAAGTTTTTTGGCCTTTATTGATTATGATCATTAAGTTTCTGTTAAATTTGTGGAAAAGAGGGAGAGATGACAACGAAACTTTCTGCGACCACGCCTATTGATTTATTATTTCCATATTTATGAAACTGAGCCTTATCTACAGTCACTGCCATTGCCTAAAAGGAGGAAAACAAGCATAGCTGTTCATTTAGGAAAGTCATACTTGTGAAATTGTATCGCCTTACATTACCTCTCTGGTAGAAAAGGAGGTGAATTACGTCTATTCTTTCATTTCGAAACGTCATACTCGTAAACTGCTGTAAATCTACAGCCACGAAAAAGAAGTAAACAATGATTAGAGTTTCATTTCGAAATATCATATTTGTGAAACTGGACCACACACGCTAGAATTGTTATTACCCCAGTCTGTAAACATTTCTCATTCCGAGATGATGTAGAAAGTTTAAAGGGCGGGTAAACAACTGGGAAAACTGTTTTCGTGGTTGCGTGGTCAATGTTTGAAAACTGTTACCATTTTATAACTGTAGACGAAGTTTTTCACCAATTAACTGAGCGATGCTTCGTTTAAAATTTGTCTACATCAACCGATGTGCCACCGGAAAGTAATAAAGCCGACATTCCCCAACAATCAATGCAGACCACAATAAATGGACTTTTTTTCTGTGGGAAGTATTTCACTGGGTTCGCCACGAATTTTCAAGGGATTGCTCTTACTAAAGTATACCTTCTTGTACAAGAAAAAAATAGTACTAAAATGGAAACAGATTCTGCCCAAAATAAAATGGCGGAACACCCCTCTACTGAGAGGTAGAGATTTTTTGAAAAATACATGTTTGCCATAGACATATGAATATTAGTAGTCCTGCCCTAAGCGATAAAAGCGTATTATTTCCCCCTCCCATTGGAACCATTCCATTGGAACCGGCTGGGAACGTGTATGCTTCGCGTTAATCTAAAAAATGTGACGTCATCATTCTTCTGCAAGCCAGCGTCGAGCACTCATCGATGCATTTTACGAAATAAAACGGTAAACATAGTGGTTTGTGTTTTAAAAACGTGTAAAAATAGAAGTGAAAAAGAGAATAAACAAAATTGTCGTATTACATTCCATAGGCAAGCATTATTTTACACTATTTTAAACCAATTCAGATCACATAATATGATCATTTTTGTAATATACACTGTCACTCGAGATACATGGCGTGTGCCCGTCCCTGTTTACTGGGGTAAGTAAATTATGAAACATTTATAAAAGTGTCTTCACTTAACACAGCAACAAAATATTGAACTCGACCTTATAGGCGACCTTACTTTGCATATTTGGACTTCGCAAATGTGTTCATTACGCGGCGAACAATTCGCGCTCCCATGTAAAAAGGTATATTCATAAAAAAGCAGAGTTTACTTTTAAGAACGAAAGTGTGATATTATAATGCGAGATGCCTATATACTGTCAGATTGAGTTTTGACGAATCACGTATCACCAAAGCCGTCTTCCTGCCCTTCGTCCCGCTGTAGTTGGTTTCTACCCCTCACCTTTCTGTTCTGGTCTATTAATATTCATATGTCTATGATGTTTGCAAACTGGTCGAGTTATAACGCTTTCTTTAGGGCTGAATCGAATGACACTATATTTTATGTCATTTTTATAAGACACGTTTTTTATTGTACAGACATGGAATGTGGAATGATAGTACTGTAATTTTCATAATGTATTATCTCGATTAACGGGTAATCAAAAAGAGACATTGGACAACCGTTCACACTCTTATAGACTCCTTTCTTCTAGATAAGATAACTTTTTTTTTTTTTTTTTTTTTTTATTTAGTAACAATACATTTATTATATTTTACATTTTTATAGGAAACATGTTAGGTATAAAAAATAAGAAAATATATTCGTAGTCCTCCTCACTAGGAGATCCTGTGCTGAGGGGGACTATGCTTTGGATAAGTTTTCAGCGACTTCTATAGATTAACTTAAATAATAAATAAATAAATAGTTTGGATAAGGTTTTCCAGAAACTTCTATGACGATGTTTTAAGTATACATGTAAGTTCATTTTCCGATAGTTCCTTCAGCCAACATTTAATGTCCTTAATGTAGCTATTTTTTGTTTTAATTTGTTTGGTACTAAGTGGGAGTTTGTTATATAACTTTACTGCTAAAAATTCAGAACTTCTTTGTCCAAATGAAGAGTTACACTTTGGTATATTAAGTATGTCTGTTTGTTTGGCTCTGGTTTTATGAGCATGTGAGGTGTCTGCCTCTGAATAATTTTTGTGGTGATGTACTAGAATGTTTTTGGCATAGATTTTCTGTATGCTTGGAACATTAAACTGTTTAAAAATTTCTGTTGTTGACGTCCTTGTGGGGACCTTCAGTATGGTCTTTATGATGCAATTCTGAGTTACCTTAAGTTGTTTTATGTGATTAGATGATGCTGCGCCCCATCCTATTACTCCATATTCTAGTCGAGAGTGGCATAAGGCATAATATACTCTCTTTAAATCCCTCATTGACAAGATGTTACGTAATTTTTTGAAGAAGTAGATGAGTTTTGTTAGCTTTTTTGAGGTAAGATCAATGTGTGAATTCCACTGTAGTTTTTCATCAATTTCAATCCCAAGATATTTAATGCTTTTTGTTTGGGTTAAAGACGGGCAGGAACATTGTGGAAAAGTATTTTGACATTCATGTAATTTGAGGTTATGCTCATTCATCGGTTGTCCTCGTTTGTTTTTGGAGAAAGTTAGATATTTAGTTTTACTAATATTTAATGTAAGGGAGTTTACTTTTAGCCAGTTTTGAAGTACAGCCAGGCCATGTTCCGCCTCCTTGTAGGTTCTTGTCCAATCTTGTTCGTGGAATATAATAACAGTATCATCTGCAAAGCTCATTATGTTTCCATTGATGGGAAGATTCATAAGGTCATTTATATAAATCAGAAATAGTATAGGTCCTAATACGCTTCCCTGGGGGACCCCGAATTTAATTGGTAGAGATTTGCTCTTTCTTTTACCAATTTGTACAATTTGTTCTCTTCCAGTTAAGTAACTTCTAAGTAGATTTAGGGTTGATTCGGTTATTCCATTTTTTTTTAGTTTTAAGTACAGTATTTCATGGTCAATTGTATCGAAAGCTTTTTGAAGATCAATGAAAACCGCTAAGCATTTTTTGCCTTCATCCAGATTTCTAATAATTGTATTTGTTACATTGGCTATAGCGTCACCCGTACCAAGGTTTTTCCTAAAACCATACTGCGTAGGTGATAATATTTTATTAGTATCCAAAAATGTAAGTACTTGTTTTTTTATTACTTTTTCCAATATTTTCGATAGAGGAGTTAAAATGCTAATTGGTCGATAATTTGATATATCATTTTTGGGACCGTTTTTATATAATGGTATGATCGTAGCAATTTTAAGACAAGCGGGAAAAACACCTTTTGATAATGATAGATTTACAAGGTACGTCAGTGGTTGGATTAACTCATTTTGTAGGTATTTAATTGATTTGCTTGATATCAGTTCATTTCCCGATGAGGTATTTGTTTTTAAGGAGGCTATAATATTTCTTATTTCATCACTTGTTATCTTGACTATATTGAGTCTGTTTTCATGGTTTACATTATCAATCCTCATTGTTTTTTCGACAGTAGTAGAATTTTGTTTAATTTTATTTGCAAGGTTAGAGCCTATATTGCAAAAGTAGTTGTTTATAAAGTCAAGAAGTTTGTCTGGGTGTTTAGTAAAAGATGTGGGAATCTCATCAATGTTTAATTCTTTAATGGTTTTGTCGTTATATGAGGATTTAGTATTTGTAATTTCATTTATGATCTGCCAGAGTTTACGGGAATCATTATTGCATTCATCAATTTTGTTTTTATAGAATGTTTCTTTTGCGTAACGAATTACATTTTTACATGTATTACGATATCTTTTGTAGAATCGTAGAGTATGGACATCATAAGGGTTGATTTTTACTTTTCTGTGCAGTTCATCTCTTTTTCTGATTGAGTTTATAATATTCTGACTGATCCATGGTTTAATGTGAATATTTTTGTGAGATACCTTTTTTACAGTGGTTTTGGTGTTTGATAGAATACTGTGCTGTATAATTTCTATAAAATAACTCCAAGCAGTATCAGTATCATCTTTTTCCAGAAGGCCGGTCCAGTCGTTCATTGTTAACTCTCTTTTTACGTTTTCCCAATTTGTTTCAGACTTTTTTAGGAGCGATTTTGTGTTTTGGTTTACACAAGAATTTTTTTTTGTTATAGATAGAATTATTGTGTAATGGTCTGTCAGCGTGGTAGTATAAATAATGGCTTGAGTTTTTTTATTAGTTTTACTAAAAATATGATCAATGCAAGTTTTGCTATTATTAAATACACGTGTAGGTTCCTCAATTAGGCTTTTATATCCATGGTATGCAAGTGTCTGCATGTAATCATATTTTTTTGGGTGTCCATTTTCAAGTATATCAATATTTATATCACCGATAACAAATACATCATTAGTGTTTTTTAGTAAATTCAGTTCAAAGGATAAGGAGTTTAGAAATGGCTCCAGATTTTTTGTAGATGGAGATCTATAAATTGCGAGTATTGTTGTATCATTACCGATCGATATCCTTAGACAGTTCGCATTATTAATACTGATCTCTCTGACATCAGCTTCGATATTTTCTTTAATATATACGATGACACCATCATTTTTGGTATTATTCATAATTGTAGAGTAAGGGACATATTTATCGATTTGTAGGGGATAGTACTTATCAGTTAACCAACATTCAGTAAGAATAATTATATCCCAGTTTAAATTTAAACTTTTTATCAATATTTGTAGTTCGTCAAAGTTTTTATTGATACTTCTAATGTTTTGATGCATTATGTTAAAATTATTTCTTATGGATGATAAGTTTGGTAAGTTAGTTGTTATTGTGTTATCCATTTTTACAATCTAAATTAATTAAGTTTTTATATTGCTTACTAAATTATTTTCACCATATCATCAAGATGCTTAATGTAGATAATTTTGTCTTCATGTTTTTTACGTATCATAACTTTACCATGTTTGTACCATACATATTGGTATTTTTTTTCTAAGGCTAATTGTTTTACTGCTTAATAAATTAATAAACTGAATTCGGGACTTATTTCATTGCAGAAATTTTGGAATGAACTACCATATACATATATATTATATATTACTCATTGCCCAGAATACTATGGAGGGAAATAATGTATTTTCATTCAATGTACTGTTAAACAAATACTTTTGTTGCTGAGGCAATTCATAGATATGTATAATAATACTCTATAGTTTTTACTTTTCATACGTAAAAATAAAAAATGCCTTTAATAAAAGAATAAGTTTTCTGTTTTTCAAACTTTACCTCTTTGTGTAAGCTCGGGGTAAGATTCGGCCTAGAATCTAGATTCTAGTCGTAATATCTAGAATCTAGAATGTGTGTCGGTTGAATTCTGAGTATAACAAACATTGTTTTCATTAGCTGGAATAGTCGCGGTTTAATGATTATTTGTATTTGAAACTTCGGGAGCTTTACGACTAAAGAACGTGCGGGAGAATAATAACAGTGCAAGTACGCAGACACGGAATACTATTTTTAACTAATGGCATATAGGTCATGATATTTTTTAAGTGATTTTTGTCTTAACTTTTATTCTTTGTGTTGTTTTTTTTACATTATGTTCACAAATGGTTTTGGTTGGTATTTTTAAGGTTTTTCATATTTTTACATTTTTTTTACAATAGCTTCTAGCTAACTGGCAGATTGTGAACAATCTACGAAAAAAATTAAAAGGGTGGCTATTTGAAAACTAACCTTGTGTCATCACAGTTGCTAGTAAGCTAGCTGCGAGTATCTCGATTTTCTACAAAATGTTGACAGAATTCTCGGCGCGGGAGTCGTTATTTTAGCTCAATCAAATCGCTAGCTAGTTCGTTATTGAGCGAGTGGAAAGTTTTGTGTATTTCGCCGATTCGCCGGCTTTTAAACTTGCCGGCTTTTAAGCTTGCCGGCTAGTAGCTAAATTCGCTCAAGGAAAATAATTTCTGTCAGAGCCTATGTCATCTTTTGAAGGAGAGAACGTAGAGGAAGTTCTGGGAAGGATAAGGTATGAGGGGTGTATAGGAATCTGGGGGTCAGTGGGTCCAGGACTGATGGACGAATGAATCCATCCCTCAATGCTGAGCAACAGTGGTTAGAAATCGTCCGCGTCTGATGAGGCGTGTAATGTGATGTAAAAAAAATATTATGAAAATTTGATGATTCTTGAAAATTACCACAAATTGGTTAAAAAAAAGGTTTACGACACCCTACTACTGTGTCTTGATAAGCACGTGGTAAACTTTTCATAAAACCCAGTTTAAATTATATAATATGTAATACAGTGCAACTTTTCTGTAATTTTCTATGGACTGTAGGACGCTTTCGTAATAATTTCTCAGCTTAACGAGCTGCAGTTAGTTAGGGGGAATTGTTGCAGAGAAAGTATACAGAGATATCTCACTACTAAAGTACTAACTATAAACTGGTAACTAGTCTTCAGTGTTGCAATACTGCAGTAATCTAGTAAGTGGGTCTATCACCTGAAAAAGCTTCTTCCTGAACCTAGTGATTTTTAATAAGATTTTTGTTTCTTTGTTTCTTCCCATTATTTCTGCATATAGATATTTCAAAAATAACTTTTTATTTAATTTCAAAATACAATTAGATGCATTGGCGGCGAATGAGTTTGCCCACCTATTGCGTGGAGGGCCACGATCGGGAGAGACCGGTTGAGTGAGACCTAACCTAGTCCTCTCCAGCCGGAAACTCTTGACCCATCGCCTTGCACCGCAGTGGGAGGGATGGATTTACATGTGCATCACTCCTGGACACATTGACCCCCAGATTCCTACCCACCCCTCATACCTTTTTCCTTCCCAAAACTTCCTCTCCTTCCTTTCCCTAAAAATACTCTAATAAGAAGCGTAATAAATAATTACACGGCATTCGTCAGATTCGAAGGTAGATACCTACATTCTACGAGATCCAGGAAATTACTTTTGCACCTGATAGTTTCCACTCTGCTAAGTGTCGCCTAGCGGCCAACAATGACAGGGTTCTAACTATTGCGCATTAGAACTTAAATATTTTTAGCGGGTGAATCTTAAACTAGTGCGTCAACTTATAAAATGGCTTACAGAAATACATACAATGTAAGATGCAAAAGTCATAAGACGGAATAAAAGTCTTCCTCCTGGTGATTTTTTTTTGTCAACATAACTATCGCTTCGTATTAAAATCCCAGAAGAGACACGAACAAGCAGTAAGAGACGAGAAAAGCCACGAAGAGCCAACAAGAGCCGAGAAGAGACGAGAAGGTCCAAGAAGAGGCAAGAAGAGAAAAGAACAAGCGAGAAGAGACGGGAAGATTCAAGAAGCGGCAAGAAGAGACAAAGCGAACCAAACGGAGGCGAAAAGATCCAAGAAGAGACGGTAGGATCATAAAGAAAATAAATAAAAAAAGCCATAAGGCTCGTTCCTTTATTCCTGCCCTTCCTAAATTCCAATATTGGCTTATTATCCATTATTGCCCGTGTATACCGGTTGATTAAACTCCAACCTCTTTTCCATCCTTAGATCACGTGTTCCAAGTCCTATCCAATCCGTGCCCCTCGGTGTACATGTCTCATCGGGACAGGAGCGCTCCGGCTGGGAGGTACAATCGTATCATATCGTATCAAAATAACTTTCGCTTCGTTTGGACTGGTGAAAACGGCCGTTAGATCTAGCTTGATGCGGTTAGAGCCCTGTGATTGTAGGTTCACCATTTAGTTGCGTAAGTGTGTCAAGGTGCGCGAGATTCTCCTTGCAGTTAAATGCAGCTTTCAGAAAAGTACTCCTAGATATTATTCCACGTACTCGCCCAATTAATTAAATTCTGCATTTTAATCATCTTCATTAACTAGTTCCGTACAATCTATTCACCGAAAGGAAATTATTACCATAACCAACGAATCAATAAAACTGTATGTCTATGCAACATCAACGGAATCTACGCCTAATTCACGCATATTAAAATTAAAATTATTCGATTTTAGTTTACATTCCTTTGGTCACTTACGTGCTACTGGAAAATGTGTGTTTTACGATATATATATATATATATATATTTTTTTTTTTTATTATTAAATAAAACATTCAACGACGTTGTACTCCCATGAGTTATCAAAACTCATTAAGGGATCGCCAATTGGTAATTTTGAGAAGTTAAACCCAACTCAACCCTATATGTAGACACAATATATGAATACAAAATTTACAATATTGCTCATCGAAGAAATATATTTGTGTATTATTTAATTAAATGAAGACATTATTAGCGAAACTCAATCGAAAATCTGGAGACAGAAAAATCAGAAAAAGATATTACATTGATTATACTCGTAATAAAACATAGTCAAAACATGACAATGTTAGGCAAAATTGCCCGATATTACAGAAAACTTGACGGCAATACATTGCCATAAAAACTTGCTCGCTCATTTGCGGGCACCTTTTTACTTTTGACGAAATTTATTCTTAGTGATTTTAAATGGATTCGTTTTATTTTACTGCTTCCTTGTATACCTACATAACTAGTAATTAGTAAGTATGTTCAGAATAATGATACGAGTATCATAAATTTCATTTGATTATCTGCGTTGCTTGGATTAAAGCAATTTAAAAAAATGTTAATTATTACGTAGTTACTCTTATTCGCTGAAATGCAACAATTATTATATCAATTATAATTGAATTTCCTACAGTAATGTGATTTCCGTACTTTAAACATTGCAACGTTACAACATTATTTGATACAATAGGAAGAACATATTATGATAATATTTAAAATAATAATAATAAAATTTTTTTATTCCAGGATGAGGGGAGGATAGTGCAATCCCACACGTCCCATATAATTATACATATTTACACAACAAATTTTTTAAATAAAGATTTTTTAACATAGAATAGGAAAAAACAAATTAACAAAAAAAAGTAATAAAAATAAAATAAATTAAATAAGTAAATAATAATCAATTGTAAGTAAAAGATTATGCAATTAAAAGATTGATAATTAAGTTAATCTTTAAAAAATCATCAGCGGTTTCTACTGAAACCCATTTTACAATATTTAATGTACCTGTAATTTTACAAAATATTAAATTATAATTTTTTCAAGAAAAACAATTGAATAGCTCACATTTTTTCTAATGTTACACAATATTTCCAGACTATTCCCGAACATTTCACAACATTCCAGAATGTTCCAGGATGTTCTGGAATGTTGCAGAATACTATCAAATACTCTTGAATGTTCTGGACTGTTCTACAAATTTCTGGAGGGCGAAACTTCCATCCCTTATATCTTCAAAAGCATGCCCTTTAGGTAAAAACGGGAACCTTTTTCATGGATGGGGGATAGAGGGCTACCATACCATATAACTCCCTTGATCGTACCAAGACTCGTTTCTGAGTTTTAGTGGGACGCACATTTTTGTACAATTTCTTTTATAATATATATTGATTATACTGTGAACATGTAATAATTATTCTATAAGTATTCTAGGCAGGTATTGTAAAAAATACTATGTTATGTTAAATAAAAAATATGTAATTTTAACAATGGCCTTCCAAAGATAGCCGATAGCCTTATGCACGCACATTTATAATTTTGAACAAAATAACCATATATGGCAAACATTGCATTGTCTCGTGATAGAATGTGAAAAATTATTGTATTTTTTTATATTATGGATGCATAAAGCCTATTTCACACGGGTATAAATATTCTACACACATTATGTTGAGAGTCGCGACGCAAAACATTGAGGACATAAATTGGTAGTATTTTGTCGGTACCGGTAGTATATTTGGGAGGCGGATATGGGTACCGCCGACCCGGGAACCATTTATTAGTTAGCCAACACCTCTGCCATAGGTTTCCCCAAGTGTTTCGCTACGTTTGGTGACTTAGCAGGGGTGCCCGGGTTCATGGGGTCAGGTGTGTCCGGATCTTGGCGGCGGATGCTTCTGCCCACCAATACTGCGTGTCAGGCCCGATCGAAAGAGACTGGTTGAGGGAGATCTTAGGTCCTCTCCAGCAGGACTCTCATCAGCAGGATTTGGACCGTAGTGGGGAAGGGATGAATTCATTCGTCCGTCACTTCTGGATACACTGACCCCTAGATTCCTACCCACCTCTCATACCTTTTCCCTTCCCAGAACTTCCTCTCCTTTCTTTCCCTAGGAAGAGCCTTCACACTACATAATAATATAAAAAAGCTCAATTATTCCTTACTTCTGATGAAATTTATAGAATATTTTAAAATATCTAAATACATGAAAAGATTATCAATTTCATGAACCTGTCTTGGGCCCGGGAGTCAAATGATCTTTTGGAAATTGACAGTTTTCTTTTAAATCGACATATTCTGGAGAATTTCTTGTTAGCGCCAATAAGCTCATAAAATCGAATAAAACAAAATCAACTCTACGTTTTCATTAATTTGAAAGGTTTTTTTTGTCTTTGGCAATTCACCCTAAAGAGAAGTGCTATGTTTGAAAGGTGTTAAAAGTCGAGTTAATGGTCATCGAATGTGGTTTGAGGTTGAAAAACCCCACTTAAATATAGATAAACAAATAGTAACGTAAAATTACAAAATATTTCGGATTTTCCATTAATTTTTAATCAGTAGCCTGTTAA
Organism: Limnephilus lunatus; assembly: GCA_917563855.2. NCBI lineage: Eukaryota > Metazoa > Arthropoda > Insecta > Trichoptera > Limnephilidae > Limnephilus > Limnephilus lunatus. Next base: position 51,327,294 of record OU830601.1, read on the forward strand.
CTATATAATGAAATGTATTTTTACACATAAATGGGCGCTGGCGGCCTGAACTTTGTAATTTTTATTGTACACTGTATGTTTGATGAACCTTACAAAAACATTCCAACCTTCATCTTCTCCACCTTCTTCCCACCCCCAAAACCCTTAGCCTTAAAACACACTTCACTTGGGAAAGGCATAGTACCACCGTCTCCAGACGGTTAGGAGCAGTTGGGAATCTTGTGCGGTGCTTCTGAGTCTGGAAACGAAAAGGCCTTGGTCTAGGGGTGAGGCTCTTGACTCACAATCCGAGATGGAATCGAATCCCGGCGTGCATTAATTTTATTAGATTAATTTCACAATTAATTCATTTAAAAATAATATATAGTGTATTTGCGGCATGTTCCAGAGTAGAAGATACTATCAGTAATCGCCCTGGTGTAAGACCACCATTCAGAATTGATACGTTGCTTGAAATGGCTTTAGCCGTGTTTGGTGACCAGGTCTGAATAGCCAGGTATTACCCCACCTTTCCTCTTCCCCATCAGCCTCACAGCATACCCCACTTGGAGATGCCATAGTCTCAAAGGCTCCAGACGGGAGCAGCAGGCACTCCCGTGAGGTACACATAAAAATAAAAATAAACTTTCAGATTTTTTTTTTAAAATTTGTTAGTTTTTTATTTTATTTAGGCGTAGTTTTATTTTGTTCCTTAAATAACGAATGAATAATATTATTTATTTCCATTACTGAAATAGTGAAAAACATGACATGTGTGACTGTGACACCCGCAGTCAGCACGCTCTGTGGTCAATATCTCTGTAACATTCCGCATAATTTCTACCTTTCCCCACCGTACACACACGACAGATTTTTTTCTAGCTGTAGTGCATATGATTTACAAAAAGTATCTGTATTTTTTCTTGTTTTTTTATTTATTTTTCTTTTTGTATGAAATTGTTATTATTTATTTGTCATGATCGGGATAATGGACTTTTTGTAATCCAAACACTCGAAGTTTTATGTAGCCATTTATTCACATCTTTACAACTGTTAGTTTAATTAACACTGGGTAACATTATAAAACATAGTCCGAACCCCACAAACGATGTATAGTCAACCCTTTATAATGAATAATGACAATACGAAGAAAGAAGAGAGATTTTTTAAGCATTGACCTTTTATACCAAAACAACCAACAATCAGCAGGAAGCTGCCCTATTGGTCATAAAAATATAAGTTAAGTCGATAAAAGCAAAATCTGTAACTCTAGCGGCGGTAACCAAATGCCAGTCAAAAACAACTTGCAACCTTAATGTCTCTCTGGAAACTTTTATCACGATGCTTAGTTTTCCAAAATGTAATCAGATTATATCTGTAATTAAAGATAATATTCTAAAAATTTCAATATACTTTAAAAATACAAGTGATTTGGGGTAGGGGGTGGGGGGGGGGTATTCTAAAATCTCACCACATATCACCAGGGGGGGGGGGGTTTAAAAAGTTGCTAAAAACATCACGTGATTATTGGATGATCCTTTATTTTCTAGCTTTGTTGCGCAGTAGAGGTGATATTTTTTTTAAAGAAAGAAACATTCCCGGGTTACGAATAACCCGACAGTATTTGAAAATCTCCTACTACCACCACAGTAAGCCGAAAATGTTGCTTAAGTCGTGATGGAGGACTTAGCTAGCCGAGGAATCGAACACGGAACGCCTGGGTGGGACCCAAACGCGATGCTCACTCAACCACTGACCGGTTTACAAATATTACACCTATAACTTACCCTTATATATATTATTAGACCTTTAGCACAAAAGTTTGTGACCAGCCACATCGCCAACCGCCAAAATTTTCAATAACATGGTGTAGAGCCACTGTGGTGACGGTCTCCGTGGTGGATGGGTAAGGCTCTATCGCCCTGGTGTAAGACCACCATTCAGAATTGAAACATTGCCTGATATGGCATTTAGCTGTGTTTGGTCACCAGATCTGAATAGCCAGGCACTTCCCCACCTTCCTCTACCCATTCCATATCTTTCCCCTCCGCTCTACCTTCAGCACAACATACCCCAATTGGGGATGCCATAGTCTCCCCGGGTCCAGGCTGTTGGGTGCAGTTGTCACTCTTCGCACAAAAAGAGCTCCAAATCCAGTAAATATTTGTACACACCTTGTATTTTACTGTTTAAATAAATGGTACTTTATTTGGTTTATTACTTAGGCCACATCTGGCAAGAATAAAGTCACCAATCGCCACTGACCCAACTAGTTCTGTTGCTAATTTTAGGGCGTGGTCTTAATCGCTAGGTAGATCTATTACGTGAATTATCACTTATCACGCGATATCACTGTGTACACACACGACGTAATACTTGGGAATGTGACATTACTGTTACTGTACATGGTACACTTTCGTTAACTTTTCTATACCACACCCTAGTAGGCTACTTTAATACATCGCTTTGATAAGACTCCACCTTGCGTTCCCATCCCTCTTGAGTAATGAATAACCTGACGATATTTGAATATCTCCCTCTTTCTTCATTATAAGAGCAAAAAGTTGCTCGCCAGCTCCCAGTGATGGAAGACTAGCAGAGGATTGAACCCGCGATGCTTGGGTGGGAACTCGACGCATTTGTCTACTCGGTTACTAACCAAATGGTTTATATGCATTAAAAAAACTCATCTGGTACACGGTTTTCTAAAATGTAAATGAAAAAATAACGTTTTTGAAAAAATTGAAATAATGAAATACATTTTTCTCTTCAACCTTATTCATATTAATATTTAATGATTTTTTTAAACCCTTTTCCCGTTCAACCTTTATATAACATCTGGCAGGAAGCTAATTTGCATAATACCTATGTGTTTTTAAGAAAGTTCTAACGTAACATGACTTTTTTAATTGAAAAACTTTATAACTTTTCCCACTGGAAAAGTTGGATCCAGTGGAAAAAGGTATAAAGATTTTCTATGAAAAAATTGTGATAAATTGAAATTCCACCATGAATTAAATATTTCAAAATTGGAAATATTAGCTAATCCAAGCTTCGTAGATTATATTATTATACATTATGAAGTGAATTTTAGATTCAACAACTGTCATTTATCAGTTTTATTTATTTATTGTTATCAAGTTTAATTTGTAGAACTCCATTTTAATTTTTATTTATTTTATATATTCAATAATTTTATTATTAAATAAATAAAAACAGTTTATTTATAAACAAGTTCTAAATAAACTGTTTTTATTAATTTAATAATAAAATTATTGAATATATAAAATAAAAAAAGTCATTTATCAGTTTAATTTTTAACGTTATACTATAATTTTTTATTGGTCTTCGAAAACTAACGTTAAATTCAATTATCTTGGACTCCAACTTTTCGTCTGCTCGAAAATCCACACTAATGACGTAAAAGCATAATGTGTAGAGTGTAAATGTCAGAATGACAGCGGACAACTGACATCGCGCTTATAGTGTTAAAATATAATGACATCGGGTTAAAATGTCTCAAATGGTGCAGAACATTTTTACTTCCTTGCGAATGGGCTTTATTCCTAATTGCTAGATTTACATAATTTCTGCAGTTTTTTGTTTATATTGAATGTGAGACTTCTTATCATATTTTTACATATGTACTTTTTATTTTATTATGTGGTTTTGTTTTTTATATTGTATTACGTATTTTCTTTTCTCATTGTATTATATTTTCTTCATTGTTTTTATACTCAACTTATAAACTTTAATGTAAAAGCCCATCAGGGCGTGTAATAAATAAATAAATAAATAAATAAATAAATAAATAATGAAACATCTATTGAAACTATCACATAAATCGACGACTATGTTGGTAGATTATCTCTTGTCGCCCTGGTGAGTATCACAGCACAGTTGACAATCAAAAGGTTGCTTTAAATTACCTTAGTCATGTTTTATGACCAGATCTGATTAATGAATATCAATGAAAAACGTACTTCCTAACGAGAAACGTACTTCTCAACCTTTTTTCCCTATATTTCTCTTCTCCCCGCTTCGTACAGCCACATCAATCACCAATTGGGAATGATTACATAAATCATGTTACCCCTTTTTTTAGAGTAATGCTCATGTTAAAAATGCGGAGAAACTTGTGTAAATAACAATTTAACATATTTTTTAGAAAAAGTAAGGAGCGTGAAGATTTTTTTTTATAAATATAACAAATAATAGACATGAAAGAGAACGAAAAAAGGGGGAGATAAAAGAAGAAGAGAGAAAAATAAGAAAAAGGATATCTAATAATATAATTGAGAGATGTTATATTGTATTATTGAGTATATTTATTGTAATAAGCTATTGATATAATGTTTTTATTGAACTTCCTAATGAATAATATAGTTTCTATTGAATAACGTCGTTCCTAATGAATGATACACCTACTTCATAATGAATAATGTACCTACTTTCTAATCCATAATTTACTTCCTATAGATAAATTATTTCCCAACCTTTCTTTTCTCCATATTTTTCCTCTCCCCGCTTCATACAGCAACAACAACCACCATAGTCCGCCAACAACCACCATAGTCCGCCAACAACCACCATAGGATTCCATAGTCCCATAGGCTCCAACCAGTCAGGATACCTGTTCAGCACACATATATTAATAATCAAAAAAAATGAATTGTTAGAAGGTATTTTGCGGAATCCGTTTTCCGAGGTATTCCTTTATGGGTATGTTAATAAGTTAAAAAATAACATTACAATTAATTATTATTTTTTAATACCCATATCATTGGTCACCCTACATTTGTATTATTTATTCCATTACCACTTAAATCGTGTCCACTAATTGTATACCAATTTCGCCAAAATGGCGTTTGATAAAAAGTAGGTTTCTGCTTCTGAATATACCTTTCGCATTTTACTATAATAATTACAGATGTAATTGTGGATAATCAAAAATGTCGTTATTATTATTTTAATTAACTAAACTAAACCCAACCTTTCCTAACATAACCTAACCTCTTCGAACCGGCTTGCAGTGACTAATTTTTAGACTTTAACCTTTAAATTATATTCAAACTTTTGTGTAGGAAAGGGTAAAAAGTCTATATCATCCTTTTTTCTTTTTTATTGTACGCAAAAATGTGATTAAAATAATAATTGAAAAAAATCGACATTTTGATAAACTCGACATTATACCCTAAAATATATTCAGAATCTTAACGACGTAAAAGTAAAGAAGCCGTGTACACAAATTGCGACTCGTGACCCGTGTATTGGACGGACCTACTGTCGAATTTTCCCTACCAAACACTCTAAAATAATGTGAGAACCTTAACGACGGAAGTGAAGATAGTGTGTAAACAAATAAACGCCCGCGGCATGGCGTATTGGATAGACGTACGGTAGAATTCGCCTTAGCAGGCCTGAAGATTCGACCTTTCCGCCGCATTCATTTTAATTAATTCTGAAGAACGTGTTACAAATATTTAAGATGTTTTTAAACGTTTCCCCCCCGAAGTTACTAATTCATCGTCAAAAAAATTATTATAGGGACGGAAATTATTAAATTGTGAGTTTTGAGCAAACACAAAAAATTATTAGGGTATTGTATTCTACCGCGTTAAGGAAAAATAAATCTTATTATCCGATACTTTATAGGCAGATGACTATTCTCAAGTAGATTTTTAATTCATTTTATTGTTCGTACCATGTATGATGTCTTCCAACTTTATTATTATTACCTTTTATCAATTTCGAGTTTTGAATACTCGTGAACTTGCCTTTTTACGAGCCATAAGTAGGATTGCCTATTCGTGTAGAAAAATAATTATAATCCGCATATTACAAATTTCCCGACCCCTAGCATTGACCTCGGGGCTGGGCCTACCTACCTCCCATTAACTGGAAGTGTTTTCACGACCCCTTGAGTCACTCACTTGGCTTTCTACCTACACAGTAATACTATGATAGTTTTGACATTTACACTTAATACCCACTCGAAAGTTTAACCGCTGTCAGTTTACTGAAAAGCTTAAATTAATTTTGGTTGTAGGGAAGACCTACTCATATTACGCATTTTATTCTACTAACTAAATACGTGTCTTCGACGAGTGTATGTATACGCCTCACAACTCCTTTCTTCGCAAACAGTTTTTTTTTTATTATTTTTTATTTAGATACAACACTTTACATTTCATAGTACAATCCAATAATATTGGCCTCACTGGGTGACTTACCCGTGCTGAGGTCCCTAAACAATCCTTGCTTCATTTTTATTTAAACATCGTCCCGTCTCTGCATTCTCTTCTGTCATGACAAGAAGAGATAATAAGAGCCAAGAAGAAACAAGAAGATCCAAGAAATGTCAAAATCGAGAAAAAGATAAAAAAAAAGCAGAGAAGAGGCAAGAAGGAGGAAGAAGTAAAAAAATAAGAATAAAAACATCACTCAATCAGATGCTCAATGCTCTTTCTAGATTCCAATATTAGTTCGTTCAGTTGCCATGTGCCGGTCTTTTCAACTCCCATTTGTACAATATTCTTACAAAGTTTTTAGTGCATGTATTCCGCTTTCTCAGGTTTTTATATATTTTTTCACGTTTTCAATTCAATTCAGTTTATTATTTAAAAACATTACCAAATTATTCACTTTAATTCTTTTTTAAATACACCCAAAAAAACAGTGGGTAGGTATCAAGTATAAATACTAGTAGTAAAAGAGCCTGCCTTTTAAAGGCAGCTTCATCAATATGTCGATATCCCCACAATGTGCAACATAGTTGTGAATGATGAACACTTGCAGCAGGTGGATGAGTTTGTGTATTTGAGAAGTATGTTTAAGAGAGATGGGAAATCTGATAGAGATTTTGAAAGGAGGGTAAATGTAGGTAACTCCATTCATGGAGGACTGAACGCCGTGTCACGCCGTGAAAAAAAACTGTCCAAAGAAGCGAAGCTAGCCGTCCATAATGCTGGTACGTACCCTGATGTATGGCAGTGAGGCAGGAACTGGCAGACGAAGGATGTAAGTAAACTGAATGCTGTAGAAATGAGATCCCTGAGGGGTATGTGTGGTAAAACCAAATATGATCGTGTGAGAAACATGGATATTCGCAAAAAATCCAAGGCTCAGATGGTTTAGGCATGTAGAGCGAATGAACAAGGAAAAGAGTGTAAAGAGAATATATGACGCAAATGTGAATGGTTAAAGAAGTCGGGGACACTCTAGGAAGACATGGCACGACCAAGTGAATCAGATACTTGAGCCGGGCCATGTCAAGAGTCAGAATAATAGAAGAGCATGTATGAGACGATGTATAAATGTGAACGAGGCAAGGAGTGTGTGCCAAGGTCGAGTTGTTTGGCAGTCTGTCCTCTCTTCCTCGGCGTGATGGATAGTTTCCATCCTCGGCTTACCAGTAGGTATGTCTTTTTCCATTCCTTCACTGACCTATTAAAATAATGATAACAGATAGTTTCGTTCCATAACTTTAGCACGTGATCTATACGGTGTCTTGCAAACGTCCTTCATCAATAGGATGCCCGTTTATAAAAGACATATTTTATGAACAAGCTGTTACTATGGGTAAACAGAAGGCCGACATATTCGCCTTTGATATTATTAGTTGCTAAATAATGCAAGTTGCTTTCCGATGCACAGGTGCTGACATGAAATATTTTCAGGACTGACCTACTGAACTACCTGGTATCTAATACATATTGCCTATACTTACTACTTCCTTTACGTAGACAACCTTCAGGATATAAAACTATTACTAAATTGGTGATTTATTTCTTAAAACAAAGTTTCCAACGTACTTCTTTATAGTGTTAAATTACAGATACTTGCTAATCTATACATATTATAAAAGAAAGTGTACTACAATGTGCGTGCCTCTAAAACTCTGAAACGAGTCCCGGTACGATCAAGATATGGTGTGGTAGCCCTGTATCCCCCATCCATGAAGAAGGTTCCCGTATTTACCTAAAGGGCGTGCTTTTGAAGATATAAGGTATAAGGGATGGAAGTTTCGCCCTCAAGAAATTTCTTGAACAGTCCAGAACATTAGAGAGTATTCAAGAGCATTACACATCATTCCAGAACATCTCGGAACATTCTGGAATGTTCGGGAATAGTCTGGAACGTTCGGGGACATCCCGGATCATCCCAGATCATTGGGGAACGTTCCAGAACGCTCACGATTCTTGTGGAATGTCCTGGAACATTGTGGACCATTCGAAGCCTGTTTTGTAAGGGTGGGACTACCCATTAGTAGGAGTATATAAAGCTAGATCCGTCGTGGGTTCGAAAGTTCTAACCCCAGTTTAATCTCATGTCAACTCCCTGAGCGATGCGAGTACCCCAGCTCTAAAATGATATCTTTGTTTTCAAGGATTTCCAGATTGATCAGTATCTACCATATTTGTTAAACTGAAATACACCAACTTAAATTTTTGTCGAAATTTTCTTGTAAGCTCAGAACTTTAAATAATAATTAAATTAATTTTTACTTACAGCAAGCGACTTCCACATGCTTGCCGTAGTAAAAATGAGAAAATTACATTAGACCTCTTCAATATTCCGTCTTGTTTTTCTTTTACTGTATTTTGTAATTTATTATGTCACTCATTCTGGAGCTGTCCACTGTCTACATAATTCTGAATGTTCCGGGTTCCTAGACAAGTCTAAATATATTATATTTACTCAAGATTAATGACACGTGTTACAACGCATGCACTGGTGCATTAAGTCACTAAATAGTTATGCAAATACTACTTACAAATTACAAACTGTGGTGATAGCGCGCGCATTGGGTGGCTTACTCGTACTTAGAAATATTACGTTGGCATGATTTTATTAATATACTAGCAGACCCGGCCACACGTTGCTGTGGCTAACGAAACACAAAGCTATCTACTGACAAAGCCATCTACTAACAACGCCATTACCCAACCTCTACAACCAACGCCATCTCTTATTTTGCATACATATCAAATCCACACCGCCCGCCTGCAGCTCGCTCCCTATTTACACAAAACCTTGACAAATTATATAACTAAACCTTCCTCATGAATCACCTATCTATTGGTGAAAACCGCATGAAAATCTGTTGGGTACTAAAAGATCTAAGCGTATAGATAGCGGGAGCGACTTTGCTTTATACTATGTAAAGATTAGGTATAGTCAACCTTTTACTATCTGGGGAATTTTAATTGTATTATTTTAGGTGAATACCGCACAAGTGTCCCAACTGTACATAATAGCCACTCTGGCGTTCCCCATTGGGTTTCGTCTCCTGTTGAAAAACCACCATTCAGAATCGAAACATTCCCTGATATGACTTTAGCCGTATTCTGTGACCTGACTTTATGACTTAGTCGTATTCTGTGACCAGATCTGAACAGCCAGGTATTTCCTTTGGGAGACTTCCGTTATTCATCCCCCTCGGCCTCTCAACATATCCTAATTGAAGATCTCCTTTTTTATGTAAATACTCGTCTGGTACCTTTGAGACTTTGGCGTCCCCAATTTTGGTATGTTATGAGGCTGACGGTAAGGCGAGGAAAAGGAGATGGGGAAGAGTGTGGGGAAATACCTGGCTATTTGGATCTAGTCACCAAATACGGCTAAAGCGATCTCAAACAACGTTGCAATTCTGAATGGGTAGTCTTACATCAGGGTGATACTGAGAGTATCTTCCACTCTGGAACGTGCCGCAAAAATACATATATAATTGTTTTAATGTGTCAACTGTGAAAACACAAATCGCACCGGGTTTTGAACGATAAATATTTAAGAAAAAAGTTGCTACACCGAAACACACAAGAATAGAATATTTCTAATGTAGAAACTTTTTGTAGAATTCCATTATAACAATCTTCTCGACGCTTTTATTAAAAAAACCCTTTTCGCTTGTATGAAAGTGGAAAAAAAAATTAAACCTTTTTATTAGAAAAGTCATATTACACCAGAATATATTTTTGTTGTCATATTATATCAAAGGCGCCATTATCTAAGCTTCTTCAGGCGCCATTTGGTTCAAGGCCGGGTTGTTTTCCACCTCCATTGATGAAAATACAAAGAAAGAAAGAAAGCATAACAAAAATATTCAAATTTTAGTAAACACTTTAATTATTTTATAATGGATTACTGAATTGTTTAAAAAAATCCCATCAACTCAGTTAGCCTAGCATGATAGACCATTTCTTTGTGCTGCGGTTAGCTTCTCATTCATAAATATTAATTTATGTAAGTTTGTTCTCATTTGTCGACAGAATGTTATTAAATATTTAATTGGTCGCTTGTACCTTGTCATCATCCGTGTATATTGAAGAAACACGTGAATTTGTACTCATGTTAGATTATTTACAAAGAACTTGAGTCGATTTACGACTGGCAAGTTTTTTGGTTTCGATCTAGTTAGCTTTTCTTCTCTCTTATTTGTGTTGGAAAGCCTATTCACATTCTGGATCTGGCTGTGAAGTTTTTCGATCTACGTTCCTTCATTTCGTCGTTTTGCGGAAATGTCCCAAACACCAGGACCTAATTTAAGTTTGTCTAGGTCTTGGAGGCGGATGACCAGGACACACTGAACCCCAGATTCCTACCCACCCCTTTTCCTTCCCAGAACTCTCCTTTCCTTCACCGACATAGGCCCTGAGGGAAATTATTTTCCTCAGGGCCTCCTGTGTGGAGCTCATGTAAAAAAAGAAGTTAATATACGAAGTAAATGTCGGTCTTATCCACTCACCACTTGGCTCAATTGGTAGCATTGTTGACTCCGATCCCTGACCTATGACTTTAATCCTCGGAAAAACCATTTTTTTAAGTTTTAAAAGTCTTTTGAAAAAAGATGTATTTTATTAAAATAACAACAATTTTATAACTTCGTTAAAGAAGAGTATTATACTAACAAACCTAAACAAAATATGAAAAAGAACAAGACACAGAAAAATAAAAAGCTAACGGTCGTAACTGAGACTCGAACGTTAAGTTATTTTTGTCAATCTCATTTTTAAATTTCAGAATTAACAATATGTCTTCGACTATTTTATCCCGTATTATTTATTGGCAGCTACCCTTTAAAAAGGAAACAAATGTTCGAAGAACTGGTTTGTAACGTAGATAGTGTCTCGGATAAACAAGAGAGTAAGACGAGATATCCTGAGTTCGAGTCCCAGTTGCGACTGTGAGATTTTTATTTTTATGTCTCGTTCTTTTTCATATTTCGTTTGGATGTGTTCATATTATTTTCTTCTTCAATGATACATTATATTGTCGGGAATAACCTTCAAAATTGGTTATAAAAAAATTATTCTAATAAAAAATGTAATATTATAACTTCCTTCATTCAAAACAAACGGTTTGACCCAACCTCCGTCATATTGCGAACGAATAAATTTAATTTACCTATATAATAAGTATAATTTTGCACGACAGAGACGCCGGTCGTGTACTTGTGGATTGCCATCTCGCATTATTTTTTGCACTGTCTACGCGCACGATGCACGTATCAAAATTCTAAGGACACGCGAGCAGCGTTACAATGTTTGCACGAGTTGTGATAGGGTACCTATTCATTAATCTCATCAATCTCAACGGATATCCGGGAGTCTTTTATTCCGGGGATTTTCATACAAATCTTAATTTTGGATTTGAGATCAAAATACTAAAACAAACTGACAAATTATTTTTGTAATCAAAAGATATATCAAATATCTAGTACGGATATGACCTACTTTATTTATTTTTGCTTTAAATTATAAGATATAGGCCATTAAAGATTTTAATGTTTTATGGTTTTAGATTGGGCAATATATAGTACGTCCCGTATGAGAATATTGTAGGTTATCTATAATATGCATGCTTGTAAGCGCCATTCTTTTACATTATTATTTACACCTCTGCCATAGGTCACCCCAAGTGGTTCGCTACGTTTGGTGACTTAGCAGGGGTGCTCGGGTTCATGGGGTAAGGTTTGTTAAGGTCTTGGGGCCGGTGTGTCTGTCTATCTGCTTCGTGGCGGGCCGGATCGAGAGAGACGGATGAGGAGATCTTTTGACCTCTCCAGCCAGAATCCCTCGACCCATCGCCTTGCACCGCAGTTGAATGGATGGATTCATACGTCCATCACTCCTGGACACACTGACCTCCAGATTCCTATCCACCCCTTATACTTATTTCCTTCCCAGAACTTCCTCTTTTTCTTTTCCTAAGATGACATAGGCCATGAGGGAAATTATTTTCCTTTGTGGAGCTAATGTAAAAAAATATATATATTAGAAAAAAATGCTTTATCGTTTCGTAACAATGTTATTTTCTTTTAAAATGTTGCATTGCATTTTAACTTACTTGTTGTCTGGGTAAAAATGTTGCAATCGTATCAATTGGTTCTCACCACAGATCCAATATCTTTGGTTCTCACGAAAGAGAGAGAAAGAGCGTTCTAACTCCATAATATTATTTCACGGTATAAGCCTATATCAGTCAGTAATATCTTACGCCACTCGAGCTTGCGATATTTAAAAACATTTTTTTAGTCGTTTGACCTTGAGATCAGTGCATTTTGGGTACAGTTGGTATGAATGGACAAGAAAAACAACAATACTGTGTCCGTAAGCCCACTCCAATGCGAAACCAATGTCGCCAAAGCCTAGCAAAAAACCTCATAATACGTAATAGTTATGTCGTAGAATCTAATTCCTGATTCCACAATTTTTCTGTGGTTTTATATTCAAAAGTTGCTTAGCCTAAAACAATACTCAATTCTTTATAACAACAACTTTCTTTTTATAACTTTTGAAGGTTATTCTCATCAATGTAATATATCATTGATAACACTATAATAATTTATCAAATTCAAAAGCAAAATATTCTCAGACAGTATTTCTTTATAGATAAATGTAATGCATCACAACACACCACTTAACATCCATATTTATATTTATTTATTATATTATGTTATTTATTATATTATTAATCAGATTCCTTTTCCTAATTTGCATAAATCACATATTCCCTAATTACATACGTATCATCCATATACTCCTATAAGATCATAAGCTTACCCTTTATTGTGTTTTTCTATATCTTATCATGCCTATTTAAGTATTTAGCTTCTCCTAACTATTTTTTTTTCTTAGTTTTTCTTTATGTTGTTACGATACGCCCCTGAAGCGAGTAGATACCTAGAGCACAGAACGCAGCAAGTCCACACAACAAATCCTCTCTCCCCCCTGTTTCCTGTTTCCCGCTTCTCTCCCCGCTTGCCCTGCCACTCGCGCAGTCCGCTGCACTCGACAGAGAAGATTTGAGCGCCCTTGCGAACGGACGTACGCGGCCCGCTTTCGGGCGAGCGGTCCCAAATTCAATGTGGCCGCGATGTATTATTGAAATACCTACGAGTAGAGTCGGCCTTTAGCCGCGCTAATAGTTCGGTCTATTTAGACTACGAAAGTGCCTGATGGAACTACCACATGAGACGAGAATCCTGCTAATCCACATGTAAGCTGTATCTTGATTTCCTCTTTTAAATGTGTCCGTAATCAGTGAAATGTAGGGCCCCGCGAAAATCACCACTCGGAGAGTTTCGTTTTGAGAGAGAGACAGTGAGAGATTAAACACTTTAGCTAGGTTTGTGTAATTTGCATTTCTTGTATTGAATTGTACTGTAGAAACCTATGTACTGTGTTTGAGTTTACAATACATGTCTTAATGATTTAACTTTGTTATTATTCTGCTACGGCAGGAGGATTGTTGACCAGTGTGTATCCCGTGGGACGCCGGAAGGTAGAGAGAAATTCCATAGCTTTGAGCGGCTCACCCCCTGAATAGAGAGTACCATTGTCCCGCTGAGAGCTAGCCTGGGACGTGTTGGGCCTGGTGTTGGTTTGGTAGCCGACATCGGGGCACCCTAACAATGTTTTAATTTAGCTTCTCTTAACTATTTTTTTCTTAGTTTTTCTTATCAGCGAAAAAAAAAATTATCAGCGAAATCATGTTTTTAGGCTTACTGTTTTATTTTAGCACTTTTTATTTTTATATATCTTTGTTGAAATACAAATTATTATTATATCATTCAAGAAGAAGATAACACTAATAATCTCAACGAAAATATGAAAGAGAACAAGACACAGAAAAATAGAAAAATATAATGGTCGCAACTGGGACTCGAACCCAGAACCTCTCGTCTAACCGGGACGTGCGCTTTTGTCAATCTCATATTTTAAAATTTTAGAATTTACAATACATATTATCTCCGACTAATTTTTCCATTTCATAGGCAACTACCTTTTTCATTGGAAACAATCGTTCTAAGAGCTGGTTTGTAACCTAGATAGCTTCTCGGATAAATATATCGGATTTTATTTATTTGGAACATATATTGTCTTTTTTATAAAATTCTAAAAGAATATTCAATTTTTTATAAGAACAACACTCTTTCTTGGTTCTGGGTTCGAGTCCCAGTTGCAACCATTATCTTTTTCTATTTTTCTGTGTCTTGTTCCCTTTCATATTTCATAGATTATTAGTGTTATCTTTTACTTCAATGATATAAAACAATACTTTCTGAGAATATTTTTATTTTGAATTTGACAGTTATTTAAAAATTGATCCCCAAATTGATTAATATTCAACAAACGTTGCTGAAGCAGCGTAAAAACATATTTTCGCTACATAGCCTAATTAACTGCACATTTAGATGTATGCTTTACATAGCTCTTATTATCTTATGTATTTATTAAATAGATATACTCGTAGTTAATGGGTACAAATATTACTTGCTACCATTTGTGCGTTTTTATAATTATCGTGAAGATTCACGGTTACGGTACCGTGACGGCAAAAAAGGCAATAAACATACGTTCATTATCGCTAAAATGTTGCAGCTCTTTCAAAAAATGAGACACACAATGAACGTAGGTCTGTTTCTTTCAAAGGAAAAAAGCCATAATTTTCTTGTTATCTCTCTCATACACGTGACGTCTCCATAGACTCCTACAATATCATTTACCGTGACGATAATTTTGAACGTTTATTAGAAGAATAATTAAAAGTTTGAATGAATGTCAATGTGCTGATGGTTTTGCTTTTGTTCTTAAACATATACTGCTGAAGCTCTTTCTTACATACTAAATAGCAACAGTCGAAAATGAGACAAATGGTGAACGTATGTCTGCACCCCTCAAAGGAAACATTCAATCATTATCATACATCTCCCTCACTCGTTTAAAAAAAATTAAACGCAATTCCCGTCGCAAAAAAGTAGTACTTTGGAGGAAACAATCACACATATTTTGTGTGTCTCACTATTATTTAATGTATAAGAAAGAGCTGCAGCATTATAGCGATAAGGAACTTATGTTTAATGCCTTTTTTGCCGTCACGTTACCATAACCGTAAACCGTCACGGTAATTATAAAAGCGCGTTTTATAGATATTATTTTCTGAAGTTATGAGTAATGTAGCATTAAAAAATAAAAGGTAATCACAGTTTATATATACGAGTGTGTAAAAGTATCGACCTCGATAAAGGATTTAATGATGTGAATCGGCTCCCGATCCAATGTTTTTTTTCGCACAATACACAAAGACTAGTTTCCCGCAACGGAACGAACCCAAACACAATAATAAAAGTCACGGCCAACTGGTTTACCGGCTTTCTGAACTTACTGGTTTACTCTAGGTATAGGTTAGGTTTCTTGCAGACGATGAGCGAAATCTCCTACTTGAGACGATATACATAGAGTGACGAAGTCAGCAATCTAGACAGGAGTAGATATTAATAAATCTGACCATGAATCTTCCCGTTACATCACAGTGAATTACATCTGGTCATATCTGATGTTCTTATTATGATTAACACATTTTTTATGATGTCGGTTATAAATATGTTCGATGGAATTTAAACATACCAGAAAAATCGTCATATTTAGGTACAATGAAAGTGTGAGGCTTCTAAAACGAATAAGTTTATAAGATATTTTGTTATTTATAATTCATGCGCTTGGTAGCTGCTAGACGAGTTGTGATCTAACCTCCTACATAGTAAAGAAATCCACTCGTAAAATCCTATTAAAAAATATAGTCTACTAATGTTAGTCAAAAATATTTTTACTGTAGCATATTGCTTAATTTCGTTTATTAGTAAAAAAATCTCTTTATTTTGAATTTTGAACAAGGGTCAAGGTCTAGAATTCCAATCGTCCGTGCGATTGGTAGGTACCTGCAAGATGAATTGTAATCTAGCCTCTTTTATACAGCGTTCTTAGGGAGAATTTTCGCGAAAACAGCGCTAAATAAGTTCAAATTATTATTATGTACATACTTTTTTTCGGTGACCCGGTTTGGGGAAAAAAACAAATTGTAACGGTAGGTATACATGTTAATTTCAAATCATATAATCATGCAGTATTAAAAATCCATAAATTATCTATGAAAATTACTTTTCAGAATTTTAATTTTTGTAGGAATCTTCCGACGGTAGACATTTTTACTGTTTTCCCGGGGAGAAAATTTATTATTGATTACATTTTCCATGTCGATTCGTTCAAATGAATGAATTAATCCACCCGAGTGGTATAGAAAATCTGCAAATCATCGAATACATTTACCATGTGCACTTGTCGATTCATACGAAAGAATGAATAAATCCACTTGAGACGTATCGAAAATCTAAATATCATTTTCCCTGAGAGACAACACTCCACTTTCGATGTGCACCGCTTGAAAATCTCACTGAAAGGGAGTCTCCTCTTTCCTACCATTCCAATGATTAGGTTCTTTTTAAATCTCTAAGTGAATTCATTTATTTAGAATCGATTCATATTTTAGTATCGAACCTCATACCTCTACTTGCTACACTCACTAATAGTTCTGTTTCATCCACCCTGAATAGCACATTATAAGAAGTCGTTAGAATGACATAGAAAATAGAAAGTAGTAATCGGTTTGACATTTAATTACATACTTATTTCAGGGCTACCGTAATAATGTCTGTTTATTAGAGTGATTTAGTTTGGCCATGGTATTTCGCCAATCCTATAAACATAAACAAAAGACACTAACATTTTAAGAGGTACACTAATGAAATCACATTTTCATGTAATCCTTCACTTTTATTAGGTATGTGTATTTTTTTATGTAATTCATTTGACATGCTTGGCCTTAAATGGCTCCGTGTGAGCGTTGTACTGTCGACACACCTCTGAAATATTATATGAACGTGTCCATTACGAAGTACTGTAATAAAATAAATAAAACCAGAATAGGCGTGCCGTTTGTTTACTATGTCCGCTTATTTTATCATGCCTGCCCATGGTTTTTGCAAACCATGTTGAAAAATTTTAAAAATTGTCATAATAATTATATTTTCTATGTTTTTCGCTTGTTTTTTGTTCTATAACGTTATCACAGCGCCACCCAAGGTATATTCACGTCCTTCGCAAATGTTTTTCCCTGGCCACGGTTCTTAGTTCCTTGTCATTCACTTCCTGATTCACGCAGTTCACCTCTTCCTCGTTCTGTCTATTTTTGTTTCCAATGGTGCACCCATTTGGTTGTGATTTGAAGTGTCCTGTTATCCAGATGGTAGTTTTATTTCTTCTATCTTGATTTATTTGTAATAGCTTTCTTCCGTCAATGGGTTCTTATCTGAGGGGGTATTATTAGGGCTATCTTCAGCAGATTGCAGTGCTATGAAGTGCGCGGCGTCTTTTTCCATACTATCAATTGACTTTTTGACGTATCCGCCAAGACTCTCAGATTGCACCGCAATGGGAGGGATAGATTCATTAGTCCATCACTCCTGGACACACTGACCCCCAGATTCCTTCCTATCCCTCATACTATTTACTTCCCAGAACTTACTCTCTTTCCTTTCTTAAAAATACCCTCCGCAACTTGACGTACCTATGCCCCGAGGGGAATTATTTTCATGAGGGCCTCCTGTGTGGAGCTATGTAAAAATACTAACCTCTAGGGCCAAGGGTACTATGTAGATGTCGAATACTCGACTATCATGGAGAGCATGTTCCCGATGGTTACCTCCATCACCGACAACATGCACTGTTTTTTCTCCCGGCTTGCAGAACTAACTTGCCAATATGGTCATGCCAGTCGGGAGAGCTCTCTTGTTGTTAAATAGAATAACTTAGAATATCGATATGTTTAAACACCAATGAAGCACAATTTAGACGGCAAGCTTTGTTGCTGTTAGTTTAAATCTGCTTATCTTAAATATTTTCTCTCTTGTAAAAATGCTTTGAAATGTTAATTTTATTTTGTTTTTAAAATTAATAAATTGAATTGGGTTGAATTGAACAGAAACGTATGAACCTCTTTTAAAAATCGACTAAGACGTGAGAGAAATAGGTAATATTTTCAAAACAATCGTTGACTTAAATTTGAAGTAATGAACAAATTTTGATGAAATCGGTTTTTCAGGTGAATGTATTAAAGGTTACGCTGTTAATATCACTAAATATATCTGTGTAATTATTGTATTGTTTTATCATTTGTACGAAGGGATAGGTATATTATTCATCTTGTTTTTTTTACCAATATCCACTGTTTTCATTTAGACACCAAAGTCATGTTTTCATTAAGGCATAGAGGTCAGACAAAAACCAATATAAAAATTCCTAAAAAATGAGTTCGTGTCTTGACCTTTGTCCCTCTCTGTTAGTTTAGCGAAAACAAAGCGACCAGTATACATTCCTAAGGTCGTACCACTGATTCCGTTGTAACTTCTCCCTCTTTTCCGCAAAGAACGCGTGTGACAGAAAGAGCAGTTGCGAGGGACGGCGGAGCCATGAGTGGAGCCTCGGAACGAAACATCTGTTTTGTTATCAATCAATATGATGGGTATTATAAAATATTCAGTAAGGGAACAGGAGCGGGTCGCGGTCAGGGGCAAGTCACGAGCCACGAACCATCTGTACACTATATAGTATATGTACGTATACTAAAAAAAAACCTGAAAAATCAAACAAAGAGATTAACCACATTAATGATTGTATTACACTTCAAACTAACTTGATATATCTTTTTGAACGGTGCTTTATCAACAAACTAGCAAAATGTCAGTTCATTCATTTTTCCAAAATATATAATCCTATATTTTTTCAGTATTCATAAAATAATGAAAATTTAAATTGTGTTAATGAAATTATGGATCTAGGCATTATGTTCGACACTAAACTCAACTTTGTATGTCATATTAATAATATTATCAACAAATCCCTTCTTGGCTTTGTTTTAAGAGTTGCAAAAGATTTTAATGATTTAGGCACATTTATTATGTTATATAAAACCCTTGTCAGGTGCCAACTTGAATATAACTATACGTTATGGTCTCCCTTTTTCAATATTCATTCAGACAACATTGAAAAGATATAACGGAAGTTTCTAAAGTTCATATACTATAAATTGCGGATTCCTATGCTAAACATTGATTACAACTACTTCCTGGATAAATGTCCTTTGAAACTTTCAGAAAGAAGAATAAGCACAGATTTAATACTATTACATTAAATACTGCATTACAAAATTGACTGTCCGGAATTACTTCAATTTATCAATATCCATGTTCCCAAAAAATCATGTCGCCATTTATTACCCTTTTACTTCAGTAACACCAGGACACTAGCTTATCAAAATTCTCCGTTTTCGAGACTTCACAGTCTTAAAACTAATCAGTATAAATGTTGTATATTCTATTACTTTTATTCTTATAGTCACAAATAGATTTACATAATTTCTGCAATTTTTGTTAATATTGAATGTGAGACTTCTTATCATTTTTACATATGTAATTTATATTTTATTATATGCTTTTGTTGTTACATTGTATTACATATTTTATTTGCTCATTGTATTATATTTTCTTCATTGTTTGATACTCTACTTATAAAGTACTAGCTGTTTCCCGGCATGCGTTGCAATTCCATATTCAAATAAATAATATGTTACTTTCCCGTGCGTTCCCCTCCAGCGTTCCACTTCCACCTTCCCCGCCACCGCTCTCCCGCTCCCCCGTCCCGCTAACCCCCCTTGCACTTCATTTCTTGACTCCTCTCCCGCCCGGCCCGTAGCCGAAACTTTTTTCTAATACTAACATTTTTAAACTCGTGATATCTTTCTAATAAAACATCCGAATTGAAAAATTCAAAAATTTAAATAAAGGTATTGAAGCTGTCTTGAAAATGAAGTAATTTATTTTGATAAGGATTAAAACCAAGATACAATAAAGAGACTTTTCAAGCGGCGACGTTTTAATTAAATTCTTAAAATAAAAGAATACTTATTGTGGCATAACCATAATAGTTAGACACATGCTGTTGCGACCTTTTTTGTAAATAATGATGTGTTCTACAAAGTCGTAGTACGTTATTTTATTCTATCATCAATAGTTTTCGCAGCGCACTCGATGTAAACAATATTTTAGGTAATTTTTTACACCTTGGGTTACATTATTGAAGTTTTAGTAAGGATACCTATTTTAAAAAATATATAATATAGCCTATGTTCTATGTTACCCAGGGATAGTGTAGCTTCCCAACAGCGAAAGAATTTTTCAAATCGGTTCAGTAGTTTCGGAGCCTATTCAATGCAAACAAACAAACAAACAAATCTTACCTCTTTATATAGTGTAGTAGAAGTAGATAGTAGATAATGTAAAAGCCCATCAAGGCGTGTAATAAATAAATAAATATATTATGTTGCATTCAAATGCCGTACATATTTTCAATTTTATTGAAGTGAGACTTCTTTAGCACCGTTGTGATTTGAAACTCGATGGAACGGAAACGACACAAAGAGACAAACACATACATCTATAGGATTTAGCCTGCGAGAGCATTAGATAGACTAATCGGTGTTCTCTTTGTGCAATGCTTCGTATCATGTCGACCTCCTCTTTGTGCGGTTCTTCATAGAATAAAATGTAAAATATTTTTTAACTTGGTAGCAATATTATAATAAATTAACCCTAAATTTTATCCTACGCCTGATTTATTTATTTATTTACGGACAAATAGTCCATTAACAATATAATATTATAACACGAATAAAAAAAGAGAGATGACAATGAAAGGAGAGTACATAGATATGAAGAGCATTGACAAAATACACATAATATAAAAGCACATATATACGATAGTATAATATAAATACATATAATATAAAAGTACATATAGAAGATAGTATAATATAAATACATATAATATAAAAGTACATAAGTAGCTTGAAGATGGATTTAAAAAGACTAAAATATCACATTGCTTATCGACTGCCGAAAGTCATTTAGACTTACACCAAAAAATTCAGTGCTTTGATTTGCATTGACAAGTCTTGACATTCTGGATAAAGGAGAATGATATCCATAATTAGTAGAATGTTGATTGAGGAACAGCAATTCATTGTTTCGGAGTCTACGGGAAGGGATGTTGAACTGGATGAATTGTAACAAAGCAGGTGTGTCAGTAATACTGTTGATAATTTTGAAAATGCATATTAGATCAGAGTCCTTTCTACGTTTTTCTAAAGAAGAAATGTTTAAAGTTTGTTCAATTTCATCATACGAGTACTCGCCTCTTTCAAGTCCTAACCTCCAAGCAATTCCTCGTAGGAAACGATGTTGTACTGATTCGATGTGACAAATGTGGACAGCATAGAAAGGAAACCAAATGACACTAGCATATTCAAGGTGAGGGCGAACCGGCGAACGGTAAAGAGTTTTAAGTGTATTTATATGTTTGAAGTCTGATACTCTGCATTCGTTTCATTCTCTCGAAGTTTAGTTTTCTGAAGGTTTTCACTTTGATTTTTTTTACTTTGACCCCACACAGGAGGCCCATTAAGGAAAATAATTTTCCTCAGGTCCTATGTCAAATTTGGGGATGTTGTGTGAAGGGTCTGGAATACTCTGGAAGATCTGAACACACCTCATCGAACCTGGGCACCCCTGCTAAGTCACCAAACGTATCGAACTTGGGGTGACCTATGACAGAAGTTTTGGTTATTCAATAAATGGTTGCCGGTGCGGCGGCACCCATTTTCGCCGTCCAAAACGTTTTAAATTTATTTTGGTTGAGTGGTAAGATCATTAGCTACGGGCTCAGAAGTCGCACGTTCAAAACTTGGTGGAGTGCAAATTTACATAATATTAAATAGTGCACAGACACGTAGAGAAAGTAAAACCTAGTAGACCTGTGCACACAGCACAGGTCTTGATGGCGAATGAGTCAGCCCACCTTTTGCGTGGTGGGTTGGATCGAGAGAGACTGGTTGAGGGAAGCCTTTTGACCAGTCCAGACTCTCTCGATCCATCGCCTTCCACCGCAGCTGAAAGGATGGATTCATACGTCCGTCACTCCTGGATACACTGAACCCCAGATTCCTACCTTTTTCTTTCCCAAAACTTTCTCTCCTTTCTTTCCCTAAAAGTACCCTCCACATAGCATTCCCTAAGATCCAATTCAATTTATTTATTCATTTTAAAAATATTACAAAATTACCATCTCACAGCAAGAGATAAAATAGAAATGATAAGATAAGCAGATTTATACTAACAGCAACAAAGCTTTCCGTTTAAATTGTGCTTCATTGATGTTAAATATATCGATATTCGAAGTGATTCTATTTAACAATAAGACAGCTCTCCCGACTGGCATGACCATTGGCAAGTTAGTTCTGCAAGATGACATAGGGAACCTTGGGGAAATTATTTTCCTCGGGTCTTCTGTATGGAGCTACTTTTAAAAAAATGAATTCGGCTAGCTGTGAGCTTTACGCGATATATCTGTGTGCTATATTATGTATAAC
Source organism: Limnephilus lunatus (assembly GCA_917563855.2). Classification (NCBI taxonomy): domain Eukaryota; kingdom Metazoa; phylum Arthropoda; class Insecta; order Trichoptera; family Limnephilidae; genus Limnephilus; species Limnephilus lunatus. Next base: position 51,350,094 of record OU830601.1, read on the forward strand.
ATACTTATAAACAATGCATCATGTTTATAGATCATCGTCGTTCACGACCGTATAATTCAACACGTATTGAATATGTATATCATTCTCAGAATCGCCTGTTTATGCGCAGACACGGAGACGTCGTGGTTAGAAAAAATCCCTAAATATTTATGATCTTGGAATAAAAGATTCGACCTTCCGGCCCTCTCTGCAAACTCACTTTGTCCTTTTGTAAACTTGACCTGGAACTGAATAAATTGTTGCCCCCCTAACTTGCCACCGTCGATAACATCCTGTACTAATTACGAATTATAGTTTTTACTTCGATATTAAAATTTACAATTGACGTAGAAAACTGTTTGAAATATGGATAAAAATAATTAGTTGATAATAATGTAATTCTAAAATTTGAAAATATAAGATTGACAAATATTACGGCTTTGACAGAAGGTGGCAATGGCGAAATTGGTTAACGCGCTCGTCCCGGTTAGACGGAGAGGTCTGGGTTCGTGTCCCAGTTGCGACCATTGTCTTTTTTCTGTTTTTCTGTGTCTTGTTCTCTTTCATATTTTCGTTTAGATTATTATTGTTAACTTATTCAAATATGATATATTTCACTGATGGGAATAACCTTCAAAAAAGTATAAAAAAGAAAGTTTTTCTTATAAAAATTGAATTTCATATTAAGTATTTCATTTGTATCTTCCAAAAATGTTAAAAATATAATACATATACAGCCTTACTAAAAAACTCTGTGAAAATTTTATTCAATTGATTAACGAGCGTGAATGTGAAAACATTACTAATTAAAAATTTGTTCATGGAAAGAAATATACATTAGTTACCCAGCCTGAGGGGGTAGTTTATCTGTTATATACGACTGTTGTATTTATAATTTCTGAACGAATTTTGGAATTTTTCCAACGTATTTTAAATGACTTGTGTATTTTTTTATTTATGAAGATGTCTTAAAAAAATATACCTTCATAGAAACTAATAGTATCTATCTAATTAAATTAAAAAATAAAAATTTAAAATATAGAGCGCGTGCTAAATGGGCTAGAACTAAAAGGTACCAAATCATTGGTCGTATTGTTTTCCGTCCAAATCGACATGAAAGACATTTTGAGTGTGTATTATCTATTCATTTCTCGGGGCCCGTGTCATCTTTGGGGATGCTACTTGGGATGCCTATTACAAAAAGGAGTAAAACATGCTAAAGATAAATACTTTACATGGCTTTTTATTTTTTTATACTTTAGTTAGATTTTTTATAGAAAGACCAAAAATGAAGCAGAGGGAGTTGACTTGTGTGAAAGGTTTACGAGTATTTAATTAATTAATTTGTGTAAAGTATAAAATGACCAATCATTTTCATATTAATGTTATTTATGTGTAGATGAAAAACATAGATTAACCACGCAGAACCACGCTACATATAATACAATGGTAGTAAGTTGATACATCCGTGGTAATTTTTTATTAGGTGCTTCAGATTTTATGTCCAGGTTAAATCTTCCTCACAGGAAAGACTAAACCCTTCCACGCACTTTTCCACAAATGTTTATCTAGCCAATCCACGCTATGTAAGTGCACTATATGAGTATAATAAATACAAGAACAATACGTCAATCAACCAGGGACCAAATGGGAAAATAATTCACCGACTCCAGATATTTTTATATCAGAGGGTTCGACTCGGTAGAACTCCTAACTAGACCGATAAATCCTACAGACCCCTCAATATAAATATTTATAGTTCGTTTAATATGCAAATAATGAAGAACTGTGGACTATGAGCGCAGTTTTGAACGTTTCCTGGACTGGAATATTTGTATTAATTATTATGTTCCTCTATTTCTCCTGCCTTCCAATTTGCCAGCTTTTCGGTTTTGTGCTTCCAAAAATATATTATAATCGATAATGCGCGTTTTCATCCCGCGACAAAATGATTCCATGCCATTTTAGAATTAAACCAACTCAGAACCTCATTAAAAGCTATGAATAAATAATTTTAAAATAGCCGGTAACCCTAACCTAACTTAACCTATTTAACCAATTTTTTATCATCACTCTTAATGACCTTTCTGAAATGTTTCTGAGTTGGTTTCATTCTGAGTTGGCCGGTCACCGACAAAATATCCCCGACAAAATATGCTCCGACAAAATATCCTACGACAAAACATCCCCCAACAAAATATCTACTAAAACTTAATCTAACCTAACAAAAAAATGGGACACAAATAATTCAGAAATCCTGTAGACAATAATTTATTGTTCAAAAATATTAAAATTGGACAAAAATAATACAGATAATAATAATTAATTCTCTTTACAAGATGTCTGTATTACTTTTGTCGCATTCTTTTGTTAGGTTAGGTTTTAGTAGATATTTTGTTGAGGTATATTTTGTCCATAGGATATTTTGTCGGAGGATATTTTGTCGCGGGATGAAAAGTCGCGGAACTATTATAATCAGCTGGTAGGTACTTCAGAAGTCAATGAAATAATAAATGTTTTAAGGGTAATACTATATTGACCAGGTTTATCTACACTTATACAATGCTACTCGTACAGCCTGACAGTAAAATCTATAATCGATCATCAAATAATTTGACAGACATTGCTTGCCTACTTGTCAGACACAAAATCAATGGCAACACGAAAAGAGACCTTCATGGTCTATTGGTCGGTAATAAATAATATGACCATAATGTAACCAGTTGCGTAGCGACAAATTCCCTGCCCCCGGGCAAACCCCACAATCAAAACTCGCCCCCTGCATTCCTACACTTCGAATGTAAATACGAGTAATGGATGAAGATGATAAATTATCTTTTTGCGTCAATATAATTTTGTACGATTTTATGACATCACCACAATTTGTCTTTCAGAATAAACGAATAATTCTAAATACATCCACATATTAGTGAAATAATAATTAATTTTCGTACCTATTGTAATTTTTTGACACGTACTTTGAAACCAATGTAATGAAATGATATTAATTTAGAGTGTAGTTGAAATAATTAGAAAGTAAATATGATATGTAACAGATTATTGTAAAGCAAGAGCTTGAAATAAAAATTACAATCTACTATTTGAATGAAAGTCAAATTAATAAATATAGGGTATATTGATTCTAAAGTTGTACAAGGTTTGACAAAATAAAATTGATTAACTATGACTCTTATTATATTATTAATTATCTCAGGGCAGTTTGGTAGCACGGAGTCAACTTCCAGCACTTAATTTAATGTCACATGTAAAACAAATATTCTTATGTGGATAAATTATTATTACTAAGTATTCACGAACGCCTTTTAATCATAACGTACGAAGTATGAGAATAAGTTAAAAGTTAAATCAAAAGAAATTTAATAATTAAAGAAGAGGATTTAACGTTACGAGATACTCTGACAACCGACCAGTCTGAGGATGTCAGTTGCTGAATCGTTATTTATCAATCCTTTTTTCAATTTTCATTCAAATGTGGAAACGGGGCAGGTAGATGTATTTACCAGAGTAAACAGCTACAAATTTTTCAATAAAGCGCAATTGGAACCCAAAATTTTAGTTCTTAATAAACCTACACAAAAATAACTTACGTAGATAGTTCTCCAATCAAATGCAGTTAAAATGAGATTTGTTATATTATATCGCAAAACGGGTGGTCAGGATGTACGCGACTTTAAAAAGCGGTTGCTGACTTTATTTTGAGTAAAACATGTAGACATCATTTTGCTATCAGTTGACTTTTTTTCAATTAAAAACAAAATTACCGTGTGTCGCCACTGGATACAACTAAAATGTCATCTACGTAAAATGACATCTATAGGTTTTGCTCCAAATAGCTTCATGGAACCACTCGATGGATTGGTGTTCAGTTTTTGATTTTACAATTCGATTTAATTAATATCATTCCTCAAAATATTAATACGGAAACTTGTAAACTGCTTACTGCGGTTTAAAGCTAATGAATCCATCTAGATTTCACCGTTTATGTCATATTTGTAGGTTCGTTAAATAATGTGGTCCAATTTAAGACCGATATCAATCGCTGAAAAATACAAGCGGTCCAAATTTGGACCTAAATCGCTCCATTAGTCGGGTACGTCCTGATCCATCCTGTTTAAGACAAATACATGCATAATGAAATAATCGTTGAAATCTGCGATATCCATTTTTTCAATGTGTTTATGAAGTTTCATAGAATATTAAAGCATGTTAATAAATTTGTCGTATATTAATTTAATGTGTTTTTGTGTTGTTCCAGGGAGGCATCGGGCACCGGGCAGCGGCGCTCGCGAGAGCTTCGCCCTTCCTCATGGGGCCCCAGCGCGCCCCGCCCCCACTCCCCCGCGCCCCGCAGACCAGGCGCCACACCCGCCCAACCCGCCACACCCGCCCAACCCGCCCAACCCGGCACGACCAAACCAACCTGACCTACCAAACCCACTCGCCAAACACGCCTATACATTCCCACAGATGCTAAATATATCGTATTTTATATATAAGATATTTACAAATTCCCCACCTTTTTAAAGGATGAAAAAAAATATTTTAAATATTTCCTACACAAATGAAAGACGTTATTTTTCTACGAACTTTTTAATAAGGTGTTAAAATCTAGTTTTAAACCAGTGATGCCGTGATTGCCTTCGTTTAATCGAGTCTCGATAAAGTGTCTTAATATATAAGTTAATAATATTAAGAGCTCAGTCGCGCTTACAGGATTTGAGCATAGTGTCTAGTGACTATAAGTGGCCTTATTTAGTAATTAACCTAATCAAAGTGCATTTAATCGTGTAAATAAACGAGCAATTAAAAATAATATTTCAATCAAAGCACAATCGGATTGCACAATCACAATTTATAATTATTGTTAAAACAAGTGCCCTATTTTTGTTTTTTAATATATTGATATTTTTGTATTGAAGCCAAGTGCTGGATTGTTGATTTGTGAGTTGTATTCAACGTTGTAATTATAAATTTAATATAAAGTGTAGTGCTTTTTAGTGTGTCGGACAGTCAGCGACATGGGAAAGTCATCCAACAAAACACACGGCCAGGGTGAGTTACATTTGTTATTTATGTGTATGGCTTCATGGCGAACCTAGAAACTATCCACCCTGAGAAATATGGGAAAAACCTTGTGCCCTGTGTCTGACCTCCAGCGGTACTGACCTTCTCCCATGACATAGGACTTTGGCGGGTATAATCGAGGTGGACTATGAAAATCAACAAAATTGGATTAGATTTACCTGGATTTTTGATAATTTAATAAATTTCCCCCCGTTTTGGTAACAACTGCAAAACATTGTTTTTTTATGAGATGGTATTTAAAAAATTTAAACCAGTTATTCTTATTTCTATTTTTGATACTGAAAATTCGTGGTGGGATTTCGTTATAAGAGAAATTTGAACAATAGATAAATTACCAAACTGTTGCTATCACTGGCGCTCTTATTCCCCCGAATACTGAGCGTAAGGGACAACTGCTCTTTAGGCTGATAATACCTTAATAAAATCATCTCAGTTGAGGTTTTGAACAATTTGTTTTTTACTATTTTTTAGAAGAAAATACTTTATATCTGTACGTTTTGCTTTTGGAAAAATTCATTGTCTAGTTTAAGGGCCCTGAGGAAAACAATTTCCCTCAAGGCCCACATCATATTAGGGGATGCTGTGTAGAGGGTTTTTTAAGGAAAGAAAGGAGAGGAAGTCCTGGGAAGGAAATAGGTATGAGGGGTGGTTAGGAATCTGGGAATTAGTGTACCCAAGAGTGACGGAGGTACGAATCCCATTCCTGCAACCGCGGTGCAAGGCGATAGGTCGACAGATTTCAGCTGGAGAGGATAAAAGACCTCCCACAACTAGTCTCTCTCGATCCTGCCTGCCACATGTCAGATGGGCAGACGCATCGGCTATTTAAAATGATTTTTTCATAGCTTTTAATGACCTTTCTGAGGTGGTTCTGACTTGCTTTCATTCTGAGTTGGCATGGAACCGTTAGGTCGTACTGTGAAACTATTTTTAATAGAATTGGTAAGCCTTCTTTTTGATACTTCGCAGGAAAAAAGATCTTATCACAAATGATTCGTCGATACGTACAAGCTTCTTGTTAATTTAACCACTCGGACCCATCACTTTAATATCACATTACCAGACATATGCATGCCGTATGGCGTACCTGACTTATTAAATAGCGTAGGTTTGTTATTATCAACTAGCTTTTACCCACGGCTTCGCTCGCATAGTATTAGTGGGAAATTACTGGCATAATTGTTATTATTCTTGCTATTTTGTCTAATAGAAAATAATTATTGTTTAATAGAAAATTTCAAAATTTGAGAATGACATTTCGCAAATAAAAATTCTATTTTAGAAAATATTTAAATTATAGAAATAGAATTTTATTTTATGTACCTACTCCCTTTATTAGTATTTTATTCATATTTGAATCCAGAGTAACCTAAAAAAATAAGAAAATGACAGTCCACTTCAAACGCTATGCTTTATAGCAACGTTATGCTTTTTGTTCGGAGAATAAACATTTTTAGAGCTATGTAGATATTAACTACGACGCCAAAAAAGTACTCTTTTTAATCACAACAAAGCACTCTTTTTAAGCCTAAAATAAAAACATTGTTTCCAAGGTAACAATTTGTTTGACGTTTGCAATAACTCGATTTTGTTAGGGACAGAAAACGTATCTTACTAAATTTCATAACGCCACAGCTCATTCATAACGCCAGAGCTTACCAATATATAAAGCCGTTATTACTCGCAAATAATGTAGCTTTCGATTAGTGAAAGAATTTTTAAATTCCATTCGATATTTATTGCGTGAAAGAGTAAGGACCATCCAACCATCCAACCAACCATCCGTACAAACTTTCGCATTTATAATATTAGTAAGATTAATAGGGAGGTCAAGAACTGGGATTTGATTGAACACGCAATACGAAGAGAAGAAACATTTTGTCCCATTTTAATTAGATACTAGCTGTTTCCCGGCATGCGGTGCAATGCCATATTCAAATAAATAAAATGTTACTCCTTGCATGTCCTTTCCCGTGCGTTCCCCTCCAGCGTTCCACTTCCACCTTCCCCGCCACCGCTCTCCCGCTCCCCCGTCCCGCCAATCCCCCTTGCACTTCATTTCTTGATTCCTCTCCCGCCCGGCCCGTAGCCGAAACTTTTTTCTAATACTTACATTTTTAAACTCGTGATATCTTTCTTATTAAATATCCGAATTAAAAAATTCAAAAAGTTAAATAAAGGTATTGAAGCTGTCTTGAATATGAAGTAATTTATTTGGATAAGGATTAAAACCAAGATACAAATAAAGAGCCTTTTCAAGCGGCGACATTTTAATTAATTTTTTAAAATAAAAGAATACTTATTGTGGCATAACCATAATAGTTGGACATATCCTGTCGCGACCTTTTTTGTAAATAATGATGTGTTCTACAAAGTCGTCTATCATCAATAGTTTTCGCAGCGCACGCGATGTAAAGAATATTTTAGGTAACTTTTTTACACCTTGGGTTACATTATTGAAGTTTTAGTAAGGATGCCTATTTTTTTTGAAAATATAATATAGCCTATGTTACCCAGGGATAGTGTAGCTTCCAAACAGCGAAAGAATTTTTCAAATTGGTTCAGTAGTTTCGGAGCCTATTCAATGCAAACAAACAAACAAATCTTACCTCTTTATATAGTGTATGTAAATGTATATGTATATATATATATTTGTACAGCGCCCTGGAGGTGATTTTTCACGAAAACTGCGCTATATAAATTAGCCAAATATTATTATTATTATTATATAAATATATAGTAGACATGATATGTCTAAAAATATTTCGTTATTGTTGTTAAGTACATAAAGGGGTAAGGGGCTTTCTTTTTGATAATATAAAGGAAATATGAGTTTTAAAATAAACATCACTTTTTTGTTGTGATTTTGATATATAGTTTTGATAAACGATAATTTTCGTTTACAGATATTATGCATAACGCATTTTTGAAGTGAAAACTTCTTTAGCACCGTTGTGATTTGAAACTCGATGAAACAGAATCGAGCGACACTAAAAAGAGACAAACACATTACGTCTTTAGGATTTAGCTTGCGAGAGAATGAGATAGCAATAAAATATTTATTTATTTCACGGGTACTCGGTTCCAATATAATACGATAAATCCACAGTCCCTAGCAAGTCTCCTTTGGTGAACCTAGTGGTATAAAAAGGTCGAATCCCACGAAATAAAAAAATATATATTTTTATAAAATCAATGTGCAATCTTAAAACCAAAAGAAAACACAAAATAAAGCGACATCTAGCGACTCCGAAGAAGAAAACACAAATACTAATAAGATGACCAAATGTATAGGAAAAGATGCACTGGAATTCGAGTCCGGTGCTTCGTATACTATCGGTCTCCTTTTTGTGCGGTGCTTCGTAGCATCCCCACTCTTGTCTACTCTAGTTTTCTGAAGGTTTCACTTCTACCGATTGTGAATTGCACACTCTGATTTTTTTTATTAAAGGTACTGACGGACTACGCTATAAAGTAGCGTTTCTGGGCTTGGCCTATTTCAGTATATCGCTCGCCATACATTCCCAATGGGAATGTATGTGTACAATGGGAAAAATGTTATGCTAAAATAGGGCAAGCCACGAAAATATAGCGTGGTTAGCACGGGCATAAGTATGTAAGCATCTCCTTTCATTCAAATCTTTTCCTTTTTTTTGTATATTAATAGGCCGAATTTCTCCCCCTCCAAGGGCGACATAATATATGAAGGGTATATTACTTGGTGACCCCATTTAGCACCGATCCGAGTAGGTACCCCTGCCCTCCCCCCACACTTACCGGGGTGGGGAAGGGCAGGGGTACCTACTCGGAGAGTGGGGGCAATCAAAACGGCAATTTGTCCTATATTCCCTTCAAAGGCTTCAGGGAAATTGTACTGTTCCTTTCAGACTGTTCTAGTCGATGTTCACTTGTAGATATACAATCAAGTGTATACAAATAATATACAAATGTAGCGGCTGTCCCAGTTATCTATATCGGTCTGTTTATGTTCGACCACCGTAGGTATACATTGAAATAAAATAATTACGTGATACTGCACAAGATAAACTGTATGAAATGGATCTCCGAGTGGTAGATACTCTCACCATGGTTAAAAACCACCATGTGGCTTGAAGTGGCTTTAGCCGTGTTTGGTTTTAAGATCTGAATAGCCAGATACATCCCAAACTTTCTCTTCTAGTTTTCTTCCCTTCCCCATTCCCTTCAGCCTCACAATTCACCCCAATGGGGTGCCATAGTCCCACTGCCTTGTCCCATTGGGGGGCTGTTGAGACTTTTGCATTTGCAGCATTCACCTTTTTTTAAATAGGGAAATCGCCTGACATTTAGTTTAGCCAATAAATAAACAATTACATAACTAACTAACCATATATGACACATTCATACACCGTCTTATTTATGACTTACCGCCGAATAACAAAAAATTTTAAACATATTTTCTTATCTACATACTGTACAACTGTACGGTTCCAGCCTTTAAGTACAAAAAAATAGACATAGTAAATAAATTCGTTTGATATCCATACGAACTTATTTCTACTATTACAAGGTATTTTTCAATTCGATTTTAGGTTTGAAATTATTAAATAACTAGCAGACCCGGCCACACGTTGCTGTGGCTAACGAAACATAACGCCATTACCCAACCTTTATAAAATCACACCACTGCCTGCTGCCCGCTGCCTGAATTGAATATTTGAATTTCTCGGCTTTTATCTACTATAATGAGCATGTATTACCTATACATATAAACCTTCTCTTAAATCACTATATCTATTGATGAAGTCACGGACGTACAAAATGTCTATGGATGAAGTACATTTTGAGCGATTTCATTTTATTCTATGTAATCATGCTCAAAATATTATAATTTTATAATAGTTATAATTTCGGGTTATCAACTGGGGGCTCAATTTGGGCACATCGATAGTAACTACAAGGAAACATGGTAGTATCAAAAGTTTCAAAAACATTTTTGAACTATTATATTATATATGTATATAGTTTGAAAGACTGGTACACCTCTACAACTCTACATATGCAAGGGTATCTGTAGAATTATTTACCTGTACTTTTATATTATCTGACTCTTGGCTCTTGGCATGGTCGGCTAGTCTCTGATTCACTTGATCGTGCAAGTAAGTAAACTTAATAACTTGTTTTATTTTTATTCATATGCATATCGGTAGATATATTCTAATAGATTAGATATATTCTGTTGTTTTATTACTTATTACCGAGTATTACCATTTATTGACCATTGGTGATGATATCCCACATGTTAGCGTAGTGCCGTATTGAGTACGTTACATTCAACGTTTATGTAAAATGCATCGTTTTAGTGACTTTGCACTTTGGCCTAACGAATTCTTCAGAGAAAACTTGTATTGATCCATATTTATTTCTTTATGTTTTATAAAATTTAAAGAATAAAAAATAAAAAATAAAAAAGGAAATAAGTATTACAAAAAAATTATTATTTAAAAGAATAAATAAAACCATACCTATACGTAACAAATAAACATCGTTATATATGTATATACAATCGTACCTCATGCTCTTAATATTTGCCGATTTTTTAAATCTTTTTTATTACCGCCTTTGTGTATTTTATTTTATTTTATGTTACTTACGGCCGCTGTTCCCAATTCTACTTAGCCAAAACTAAGGTTCAAAACTGCTTAAGCATCACTTAATCATCACTTAGTCTAGATTAAGTGATGCATAAGCAGTTTTGAACCTTAGTTTTGGCTTAGTAGAATTGGGAACAGCGGCTGTAAGTTTTATTTTTCTTTTTAACAAAGGATTAATTTTTATTTATTTTTACTAAAAATGACATCAACATAAGAGTCCCAATGGCCGAATTGGTTAAGGCGCTTGTCCCTGTAAGACGAGAGATCCTGGGTTCGAGTCCCAGTGGCGACCATTTTCCGTATCTTGTTCTTTTTCGTATTTTCGTTCAGATTTTGAAGTTTCATCTTCCTCTTCAATGTAATACTATCCATTACTAAACGAAAAAAAATTGACCTCCTTCAGCATTTTTTTCTATATTTAAAAATAATAAGATTTGGTCTGTCATCGTGAACTAGCTTTCTTTGTAGTCATTGTTGAAAGGTAAGTTATTTTTTATTACAATGGTCTACTCATATTTATAATATTTGTTTTACAAGTAGGGAAGTGGGTATGCCAAATACATTTGACGATCCTCGAGGTAAGCTCACGACTCAGGACCCACCCACTGCTACATGGTTGGAGGAAACACGGTCGCCGATAAATTTGAATAATAGGTATTTTACCAAACTGTTGCTGTCACTGTCGTTGTTACCTCCCTCACCCCTCCTCCCCGAATACTGAGCGAAAGGGACAATTGCACCTCGGGCTGATAATCTATATTATATAAAAATCAAAATATGTATCTATTTATATGAGTATGTATATGAGTTGTCTATGCGTTACTAAACCGATGCTATGCGAACGTTTCTATGTACAATAGTGAGTTCTGGCATCATGAAAATATGCGTTGATAACCATTCGATGAAACTTTGGGGATTTGATGTGTACACGCCCGCGATGGTTTCTGTATATGCTGGTGAACTCTGGCATTATGAAATTTGTATAAAAAAATTGAAATAGATGGCACGCGAGCTGTTTGAAAACTGAATGTACCGGGACTGAATGTATAGAATTTGGGAGGGGAGGGGAACTCGGGAGGGGATTCGCGGGATGGGAGAAGCGGGAGAGTGGAGTTAGGGGCGGAGAAGGTGTGGTGGGAACGCGTGAGGGGAAGGGGACGCGGAAGAGGAAGGTGAGGCGGAAGGGGAACGGGATGAATAAAGGGGAAAGGGAGAAATAATGTATTTATTAAGTGGCATAGAAACGCATGCCGCGAACTCGCTAGTACCTAAATAAAATCGTCCAAATGGAGGTTTTGTACTACCCATTATGGTCGATCGATATTCACATATAAGAAATATTTGAAATATTAAGAAATATTTGCTATAGTGTCAAAATTCAGAGAGGAAATTTGGGAATACGTTTCTATGGACAAAACGCCGCCCGGTTTCTTCTTAATGTTTCAAAAATGTCTTTATCCATCTTCATACAAATTAATGCAACTTATCTGAAGATATCCAAACAAAATATATTATTCTTTGATTATAGTTCATACGAATAAGACAAGGACGTAGATATTTAGGACACAAAGAAATCAACAATCTTTTCAGATACGATACACAATAATAATCATAGTTGCACCTGCAATAGTTGCACAACAAAGGTAGATTAAAAACATATCAAACAAGAAAGAGATAATATAATAATAGTTGGTGCTTCTATATTAGTTTATTATAATAAGGAAATTTAAAATCGATTTCACAGAACCAAGTGACGTTGAATCTAGGAACGCCCATTCGCCACCGTAATGGGGCGTGAACTGATATAATTGCACAATGCACATAGTCCTTATGCCGGACCGCATAAGGTAATAATTCTAAATTCGTCGAACGCCTCCCATTTGTGAAATTGGAATGTTTTGTTTTATTTAGCGAAATTCTGACACAAATAATAAAATGCTTTCCAATCATTTTCTAAAGATCTTGATTTGCCACATTATACAAAAAAACTTTATCCAAAAAGGGGTTCATTAGTAGGGAATTTTGCACTTGAAATTGAAAGTATTTTTATAGGTCTGTTGTTTTATTTTTTTCCAGACTTACAAAAGGCTTATTAAAAAAAAACTCAAGTTTTTTCAAGGCCAAGTTGTGTTCTACTCGCAATATTTAATTGAAGCATCAATAAAATTTCTAAGCGGTCAAATGTTCAAACCTAAAACACAAGATTTTTTATGATTTTACAATTTTTCGCATGGCTTTCATCTAACAGCTGATTTTAAATTTCCTGTGACAGTGGTCGGTAACGAAGTTTCCTGCAGTGCCGGGAAGCGCGCTAGTCCTGTCAGTTTCCGCTAGGCGGCGTCGCGGCGCCGATTTCCCCCGTCACCGACGCCATCTGTACGAGTTTTCAGAAAAGCGTCCAGGCGCCTAATGTCCGATATACTCGCGCCGCACTCTGTTCCGAATTCCGTTGTCAGATTCGTCCAATTACTCGATATAAAGTTAGTATTTGAATGATTTAAGTTTAGCCGTAACCCACCGTGTCGCGTTCAACCTGGACATTAGACATGTTGAGTTTCGGGTAATCGCCTGACAGTTTACGTGCGCTAGAGTTCTCGACCTCTGTTTGTAACCATCATGTGAAAACATTCAAGTTTGCCTAAGTTTCGTGTTTCGTTCGACGCCATGGTTTGCTGGACAATATCCGCGACAGTATCAGCATTAGCGCAATTTCCTGATTCCTCCAGAGCTGCTGATGCACCCCTAACAGCTGCTATGCCTGCTGACAAGTACAGAGTTGGTGTTTAAGATTCGCTCGGCCGGTATCGATTATTAGTTTAATGGAGTGACAATTGTAAATTACAAGAGAATTTACGGTTTGTAAAGCGATTCGTGTACAAAAGACGAATACTCGCGATTCTCCTTCACTTTCACGGTCACTTTTGAATATTTTTAATTAAATTTTGTTGATGGATAATGTACTTGTGTTTGACATCTTGGTTGTTATCTGACATTTCGCAGTAAGGTTTTTAATCAGTGATAATTAACGTTAAGTGATTTTTATCTCACATTCTGACGAATGTTTATTTAGCGTGCCGTTGTCTAAATTTGTTTTCAAAATAAATAGAATTTGAATTCGTCCAAAAATAATTCGATCTTAAATTTAATTGTGAAAGTGGTAGTGACTTCTGTTATTTTTAGAGGAGGAGTCATCGCCGGTGATCACCGACTACATCGCTGAACGCGTCACCGTAGGAAACATATTTAAATAGATCGGTAAAGAAGCGTAGACATAGTAACGCTTAGGGCCGGTGATTCAACCCTATCGATCTCCTTGCTCCTCGCTGAGAGCGCAGGAGTATGCCCGAGCCTACTCTGGGTCTGTCGTCCCTCGAGTGCCGTCACTAGGGATCTGGAAAATGGGATGTTATTTGGCTGAAAAGTCCTACGAGATTCCTTTAGAGACACTCACGTCCGTCGTTTCCATCAAGTATATTCCGCAAAGGGAGAGATCCTGGGGCCTGAGAGCCCTGGAGATCCAGCACACGGTGGTGCTTGACCAGCAGGCAGTGGGGGGCAGCGGGGCCGGGGCAGCCTCTCGGGGGCACGCCAGGGGGCCGGCGCTAGCGTAGGCGGGCCCCGGGAGGCCCCATGCGCCCCCCGGCACCATGGCCTCCCTGGAGCTGGAGATCCTGGACCTGAGCAGCGAGGACGGCGCGTGCGGCCGCCGCCGCAAGAGCCAGCGACATCGCCGCCGCAAGAAGCGAACGCGCCGCCACTCGGACGGCTCCGACTCAGCGGACATCAACATCAGCGTGAACCACGAGGAGGACGATGAAGAGCTGGAGGTGGAGGCGGGTGGAGGGGGCGAGCCCCGCGGCCGGCCTTCGCTGCGGGACTCGCTGCTGTCCGTGCTGGGCAAGCTGGTGGTGTGGCGGCGCTGCGAGCCGAGGCCCCACCCCCACCCTCACCCCCACCCTCGATCACACCCTCGGCCCAGCACCAGCACGGACTACTTCAAGTCCTTCTACGACTGCGGTTCGTCTTCCGTTCTCTAAACTTCAAACTGCCGTCCGACTAATTCAATACAATGACAATTGGTACCCCATTATGTACCCCACTCTGCATTGTTGATTGTTTACCCTTACATAGACGTGTTTCTGACCATTTGCGTCGCTTTCATACCACAATTCTTATGGCTAGAAAATAATTAAAATTAAAATATATGTAAAACTACAGTTAAATCTTACTGGCTGTACCACGTTCTTTCTTGGGGTGACACAACATTATCCGCACCGGGTGCCACCCATGCTAGCTACGCCACTGATCAGAATACTATGTTTTGTACAAATTCAACTCCTTCCTAGTCCACGGATCAATTTATTTATTTATTTGACGCCCAGATGACAGATAATTTTGAAACAAGAATAATAAAAATAAAATTACATTAGCTATAAAAATTCACACAAGTCATAAAAATACAAGAAACAAAAACAGAGATTTGATAGGTTTACAAAAATACAAGATGTGTTTGGGAATAGTGCTGGATTAGTGTTAGAATAAATATTTTATATGATCCACAAAACTCGCCAATTTCATATTAATATGTCAACATCATCTAAGTACTGATTTCCCATAGTGTGAAATCGTTGTATCGAAGAGTGGGCAATGTAGTTAAGCTTGTGAATGCTTCAGTAGAATAGTGTATTTTGTCGTGTTGTTACTGTGGGTATTCGTAAGTTTATGAGTTGCAGAATTTCGCAACACTCGAATTTAGAGTTTAGTATTTTTAATAAAAAGGTTAAATTATTTGTTTTACTTCTTTTTTCTAATGTATGTACTTTTAGAATATTTAATAAGAAATTATATTCTATTCTAGTGGGATATTTAATTTAAAATTTATAAAACGCAGATTTTTTTGTTTGTATTCCATCAATGATATTAATGTGATTTTTGTAAGACGAAGACCAAACTACTGATTTATATTCAATTAGGCTTCTAACTAGAGATACGTATAATAGTTTAATGGCTTGTAAGGAATTATAGTTTTTTGTTACGAAACCTAATGTTTTGTTCATAATGTGGTGGATATGGTTGGTGAAACTTAGTTTTTCATCCAAAATAATCCCATCAATTGATTTTGCTCCATCAATTCATTTTCTTCCTTCGCACCACCCTCCTCACGCTAATACGATAGCAACGGACTCGTAACTCGATACTCCAGTTCAGTCGGAGGGAAAACCGACTGGACAAGTTGGCAGACGCTTTCATGGCCAGTTAAGTGGTCAACCACCCTCCATTGCGACGTTGTTTTCTCTATCTAAAATCCTATATATGCGGTTGTTACCACTTCACACCCTGTATCAGGAGGCTCAAACTGCAAAATTGCAGTTACGAGTTACCATTTATAATACCTACCTTTGCTGATCTGCTGATTCGATTATTCCTAATTGTTACGATTAGTTTAAATATGCAACTATTGTAGAACAGTCTCTCCAAAGTAATACGTTTAACAATAACATACATCCAAAGCTGCCACATGACGGCTTGTCTGCAGGTTCTACCATTTTTCTTAATTTAAAAAAAATCAGAGTGTGCAATTCACACGCGCTAGAAGTGACACCTTCAGAAAACTAAAGTAGACAAGAGTGGGGTCAATACGAAGCTCTTTTTTTATCAATGTGAAGGATGATTTTTGTCATTATTTTTGTCGTCGAATTCCATTGCACCTTTTCCTATACATTTGGTAATCTTATTAGTATTATTTGTGTTTTCTTGTTCGGAGTCGCTAGACGTCGCTTTCTTTTGTGTTTTCTTTGCCTGTTCATTTTGGAGTGGTTTGACGATTGGATATTCATTTTACTAAAATATTTTATTTTTTTTGGATTTCGTAGAATTCGATCCTTGGTCTGCTGAATGTCTGGCCGCTTTATACCATTAGGCCAAAGGAGACTTGCATGGATTTATCGTATTATATTGGAACCAAGTACCCGTGAAATTAATAAATATTTTATTGCTATCTCATTCTTTTGCTGGCTAAATCCTTTAGACTTAGATGTAGGTATGTGTTTGTGTCTTTTCAGTGTCGCTCGCTTCCGTTTCATCGAGTTTCAAATCACAACGTTGCTAAAGAAGTTTTCACTTCAAATACGACAACAACAAACCTAATTTTTTTTAAATCAAGTAAGGTCCATTTTTCGACCGAAATCGCTCCAGTGGATGAATTTAGTTTACATTTTGTACCGTACTATTAAACCTTTTGTTCTGCTGATTGACTAATATCGAAAGAATTCTGTAGAAGTGCACAAGTTTCGAAGCCATTGATGTGCAAGCTTCCTTTATCATGTTTCCACCTGTTCCATGATAGTTGATTCCCGATAGTTGCCCCCCCCCCCCCCCCCCCCCCCCGGCATACTTATATACAATACGCATTCGGTTTAGGGAAAATAGTGTATACCTACTTACACAAAATATAACTAAGTGTCCCCGAGTGGACGTATCGCCGAATAACTAAAGTATAAAACATGTTTTCTTTCAAATGCATCAAGGAAAAATTGCTGTATGTACCAGCGTAAAGGGGGCATCCATAAATTACGTCACACCTTAAGGGGGGGGGGGGGGAGAGAAGTGTGACATTGTGCGACAAGGGGTATGGGGGGGGGGGTAATCAGCTCTGTTACGTCACATGTAAAAATCCAAATTAAAACGCAAAAAAAAATTTGATGTAAAATTGCAAAATATGTGACGTCACACTAGGGGGGAGGGGGTCTCAAAAATGTGAGGGGGGTCAAAAAATCATGAAATTCGTGTGACATAATTTATGGATGACCCCAAAGTAGCAAAAATCGACACTTTAAATCAATTATTTTGTTATCCATATCAACTTATTATTATTAGGTATTTTCGAAGTAGATTTTAGGTTCGATATTGGTAAATAATGCACTGAGTTTTTTTTAATATTAATAATAATTTCGGGTAGCTAACTGTCGGGTCACCGTTTCCACTATTCCTCCCTTGCATTATCAGTTGGATAAATTTCGTATTAAGGTTTAAAAATATATAATTACATTTTCTTCACTCGAGAATCTGCTTCCAATTTCTGATGGATAATCCTGCATTCGTCTTCTTTTATTTCTCCCGAAATTGTTTTTCCCTTTTTCATATTTAATTGCAAGTAACTAATATGACATCAACGATTTTTTTGACAATTAAGTTCTTGCGATGATTGCGTAAGTAATCGTCCGCCTGAATAATATTTGCATACCAAAAATAGTTTCTGAGCACAAATTCATAGCGACCTGAAAATTTCGCGTTGTTGCTCGTCGAAATTCGAGTTATTTTTTGGGAAAAGAGTTGCTGTTTTCAGCAAAATTGAAGTTATTTAATATCTTAATAGTAGGTAATTAACTTAACTTTTTGGTGTTTAGCTGCAAAAATGTGGTGTTTTTGGACGTACACCTTCTTTACGCATGCTCGACTTGGGGGGTAAGCTGGTGAATGCGTTACGAAAAGTGTGATGCGTTACGAAAAGTGTGTATGCGAACGGTAATCGATGCGAACGGTGATCGAAGCGAACGGTGATCGGGCGAGGCGAACGGTCGGCCCTTTACGCACGCTGGATAAGGATAAGGATGAGGATGAGGATGAGGATGAGGATGAGGATGAGGATGAGGATGAGGATGAGGATGAGGATGAGGATGAGGATGAGGATGAGGATGAGGATGAGGATGAGGATGAGGATGAGGATGAGGATGAGGGTGAGGGTGAGGATGAGGACGAGGATGAGGATGAGAATGAGGATAAGGAGGTAAAGATAAGAGGGAGATATACGTTAGTGAAGTTTTACTTCAGTCGTGTCTTTATCAGTACGCGGCGTTTTCGACGTGAAATTAGCTGCGTTCCATTTTATGGTTATTCAAGCTTGTCGAAACCACAAACAATGTTTAGAATGTACAATATTAGGTACTTTCTTATTTTAAAATACCAGGAAATGGCGGGAGAAAACGAAAATTTGGGTTATTTACCCGAAAATTCGCAATTTGTTATCTTCTTTGATTTTCTCATTATGTCAATATGTTAGTTTAGGTATTATTACTACTTTTACAATAAATATAATAAAACGTGTTTTTTAATACGTCTCTTTGAATTTCTATTTTGTTTTCTTTAAATGAATGAGTGAAAGCAAATCTTGGAAGTGAAAATGAACCCACTTCCCGACATCCATCAAGATGAAACTCGGCAGATAGACTCGTTATCGATGACAATATATTCTATCAGCTTTTGGTGGCACTAACACCAACACGCACCTTCCTGAAATTGACTTCTAGCCGGCCCAAAAGATGGACCGAACTTGAAAATGGATGTTTTATAGTAAAAAAAAACTTTGTTCTTATTGCGGGTTGTTTTTTATTGTTATTGTATAATATATAGATCATATATTATTTTGTTGTACGAATATTGTTTTTGGTAACAACATTAGTTGATATAACGTAATATCCAGACTTAAGATCGTATAACCAGCCAGCGGCCGAAAATCCACATTTCGTCGAAAAAGGTTCTTACGACCGTACAGGGCGGTTCCAATGAGAAAGATTAATTATTCTCCGTACCAGCTTTTTAAAATTATAACTCCAAATCGATTTTATTTCATTCCAAATTTGCTTTAATTTATACCTACATCCAAAAATGCTGAAAGACGTGTTGATAAAACTATTAAAATGATGTACTTTTTGTAATTATTTTTTGATCATAAGTATTTATCATTTTTCAATAATGTCTCAGCAAAATAAGAATGTAAATTTTTTTTAATTGCATATATTAGTCTGTAAGTGCGCAAATAAATACACAAACGGACCAATTTTCGTCAAGAAACACATGCACTTATATATTTTTTGATGATTTTATTTAAACTAAAATTAAAATTCTGTTACATACGTTTACCAGATAATGTATTGATTTATTTTACTGCATGATTATATGACCCGCCAACGACGTATGGTATAACTTTATTACACTAAAAATGATCATTTTATGAAAATTTAAAACATACGTTTACTAGATAAAAGAACAATCTTTCAAAACCAATTTATAATTTTTTGTGGAAAAGAGTCAATACGTCTAAACACCGATTTCAAAATGACATATTTTTGGTGTTCTCTGGTTATACGCTCTTAAAAAGTTTTTTTTTATATACATACGTGCCTACCTAGAGTCTGTCAAATAAAAGTAGAAAATAAATAAAATGGAACTAAGAAATTTTTAGGCTGGCAACACCAATTTATCTGTCAAATATTCTTAAAAGTGCAATGACACTGAAAATTCAAAACGCTGTATACGCATTTAAAAACATTTTTTTGTTCTTAAAAAAAATTAAATCGAATAAGCACTATTGTGAAGGTACCTACTAAATACACATACATTTGATTAAATTGTATTTTACAAAGTGATTGGCTTTCATTTAATTTAACATAGATTTGAATTTAACAGTAGGTGGAAAGGAAGAATCATTAATGGTGAGTTTAGTCACACTACTTTTAGATCTGAATGAGTTAAATATATTCAGATATAAAATTAGAGGCATGATCAACGCTAGGTACTTAAGCTAGTATTAAATAAATGCGAGCAATTTCTAAAGTGTGCTTTATATTTTATTATAATATCGTTATTCTTCATTATGTTAACACAAAATTGCAAATGTATAATAATAATATACCTAAATGCAATTCTAATTTTGAGATCAGCGGGTATCTATTATAGCAGTGAAAAAATATTTTTTTCACTTTAATGCCTTTTTAATTTTTAATAAAAATGTAGGTTACACAGCTTTAGATTAACACTATTGATATATTTTTAGTATTGCCATTTGGGCAACGGTGGCGCCCTCATTTATTTTCTACTCTTATTTGACAAACTTATTTCAAAATATATCGGTCATGGAAA
This sequence comes from Limnephilus lunatus, assembly GCA_917563855.2. Taxonomy (NCBI): domain Eukaryota; kingdom Metazoa; phylum Arthropoda; class Insecta; order Trichoptera; family Limnephilidae; genus Limnephilus; species Limnephilus lunatus. Next base: position 51,370,730 of record OU830601.1, read on the forward strand.
TTTGAAATGCTGTAAAGGACAATAAATCCAAAAATGAGTTAAATGTGTCATCTTTCTCCTTTTTTTCTCTTTCGATCTGCGTCTTCGAAATATTTCTAGAAAAATAAGTTCGTCTTTTACGACGTGCAAGTATTTTGAAAGACCTATTCTATGTTATTTTATAATTAAAAAAATCATAATTGTACCTATAGTTATTGAATTGTAGGTCTACAAAATAATATAGGATATACGAATTTAAGAAAAATAAATAAACCTTCTCGTTCTCCCGGTCCGGCCCGCCACGCAATAGGTGGGCAAGTGCATTCGCCGCCAAGACCTAGACAAACCTCACCCCATGAACGCGCCACCCGTGCTAACTCACCAATCGTAGCGAACCACTTAGGTTGGCCTACGGCAGGGGTGTTGGTTGTCCAATAAATGTTTCCCGGGGCGGCGGTACCCGCCTCAAAAATTGATATGATGCTCTAGTAAGTTAGTACTACATATCAAAAATGGTGTTATACAGGGTGAAGAGATGTATCTGACTAAATTATTTTTTTAAAGTAAAAAATATAAACTAAATTTTGGACTTTTTTTATTGTTTATTATTTTCATAACAACAACAGCAACAAAAAATCACATGTTATCATGGTCCACTGAGTCGAGTAACCGCCCAATGCCCCACCCCAACCCTTACTGTTGAAGACGTACTGATTTTTAAAAATATTTTAGTTTAAAAAAATTCACCGGAGAGCAAAATTTTAGCTTCATGTTTCACTCCATATAAACTTTGGAATCACTGGTTGAAATAAGTCAGGTACGTCTCTTAACACCTGTATTATTTATTTTCACACTCACCTTTTGGCTTTTACTTGTATTTTTTAATGCTGTATCAGAAAGGCGGTTCATCATGTTCATCTGCCAAATGCTAACTACTGTACTTAAATACAAATATATTATTTTTAGATTTTCGCATTTTTTAGAAAAGAGAGCATAATAATTTTGTCTCCTGTAATAATCAGTTTTTCTTTTTTTTTACAGAAACAGAAAGAAGAATACGAGCTAATAACAGAGAATTCAACTCACAATTTCATTACGCTGTATGTATATTATTTTTTTATTAAATATTGTATTTATCTGGTTGTGTATATTTTTTGTTTTGTTTTCAGATGCTCATGATGGAAGCCTTTTTTGTGTACATTTTTATATACAAAAAATTGTAGTTATCTTATGGTTATCTTGACGATCCTTACGTATACATATAATCTCCTATCTGTTTGAGTTTTTAACGTCCTATCCTACATATTCTATTCTTTTCTTGGTCTCCTGGATATATATAACTGACAACCATAACAACAGTGTTTTTATAGCTGTATTTTTTTTACATCCCGATCTTCTAATCATTTCGGTGCATCTTCAACAAACCAAAGACATCTTAGATCGTCCGTTTTCATTGCAATCCCTGTTTCTTCTTCCTGGTCTAGACCTATGTATAATATTAGGCACTTTCTTGACAACCCCTTCAAACTGTCTCTGTCTCCTTTCTTTCCTACGTGGTCAAGCCCATAGCAAAATATCTTTTTCTTACTCCAGATCTCCTGGACATGTTAGTACATCTTCAACAAACCCTAAAAACCTTAAATCATCGGTTTTCATCGATATACGTCTTTCATATTTCTGATCTGAACCTATATAACCTGCAAACATGACAAACCCTTAAATTGTCTGTGTCTCCTTTCTTTCCTCTGTTGTCATTTTTTTTTTTTTTACATTAACTCCACACAGGAGGCCCTGAGGAAAATAATTTCCCTCAGGGCCTATGTCATATTTGGAGATGTTGTGTGGAGGGTCTTTTTGAGGAAAGGAAGGAGTGAACATGGGTCTTGAAGAGACCTATGTGGTAGGAGGGAGGAAACACAGAGGCCGGTAAATCGTTCCGCAGCCGAGCTGTTGAACTCAAGAATGAGTCGTAGAAACGACCCGTTCTCATGTGACTAATGTCAACCGTGTACAAATGTTGGACGCGTGTTTGGCGTGTTTCCGGACTATGGACCGGTGCCGAGGGGATCAATGACGCTAGTTCCTCGTTGTAGCATGTTGCATTGTAATATCGGTAGAACAAGGACAGCATTCCCACCTGATGCCTGTGTTCTAAAGATTGCAATCCGTCTGTCAAGATGGGAGAATCTATCAAACGGACCGCTCATTTCTGCACAGAGTCAAGGTTTTTTTTTTAGGTATTTTGGAGCTCCAGACCAGAGGTGGCTGCCAAATTCAACCGTGGGGCGCACTTGCGATTTGTAAAGGGTTAGCAGTTGTGTACTGTTAATTATTATTACGGCCCTGTACAGTACACCCAGTTTCTGAGAGGCTAACTTAACTCTGGTTTCGATGGAGCCCCCATACCTGAGCTGGTCACTTAGAGTTACACCAAGCATATCAATGGAGGTCCTGTTCGGAAGATTGCTTCCGTTGAAGGAGACTAGATTATCATTTCGATCCGTTTTAGAGGTTATCAGACATAATTGAGTCTTTGAAACATTAAATTCGACGAGGTTATTCTTACCCCAAGAGAAAACACTCTCGAGGTAACCGTCCATTAAAAAGCTATCATGGACTGTACTGTCATCCGTGCAATGAATCGGTCGGAGACAGAATCGATCCCTGTGGGACGCCAGCATTTATCGAATGCGAGGTCATGCTAATGGCACGAGATCTCTTTCTTACTCGAGATCTCCTGGATGTGTTAGTACATCTTCAACAAACCCTAAACACTTTAATCATCTGTTTTCATCACAATACCTCTTTCTTACTCCTGATTTGAATCTGTGCAACCTACAATCCCTCTCCAAGATCTCCTGGGCATGTTAGTATATTTTCAACAAACCCTAAACACCTTGAATCATCTGTGTTTTCATCGCAATACCTCTTTCTTATTCCTGATCCAGACATATATAACCTACAACCATGACAACCCCTTAAACTGACCGTGTGTCTCTTTTATTTCCTCTGTGGTCACGCTCATAGCAAAATATCTCTTTCTAACTCCAAATCTCCTGGACATGTCGTATGTATCTTCAACAAACCCTAAACACCTTTAAACATCTTTGTTTTCATCGCAATACCTCTTTCTTATTCCTGATCCGGACGTATATAATCTACAACCATGACAACCCCTTAAACTGACCGTGTGTCTCTTTTATTTCCTCTGTGGTCACGCTCATAGCAAAATATCTCTTTCTAACTCCAAATCTCCTGCACATGTCGTATGTATCTTCAACAAACCCTAAACACCTTTAAACATCTTTGTTTTCATCGCAATACCTCTTTTTTATTCCTTATCTGGACCTATATAAATTATAACCTACGACCATACCGTATCTCTTTTATTTCCTCCATGGTCATGCTCATAAGTAAAATATATCTTTCTTACTCCAGATCTCCTGGACATATTATTACGTCTTCAAGAAACCCTAAACATCTTTAATAATCTGTTATCATCGATATACCTCTTATTCCTGATCTAAACCTATTTAGCCTACAAACATGACAATTCATTAAACTTTCAGTATCTCCTTTCTTTCCTCCGTGGTCATGCTCACGGCACAAGATATCTTTCTTACTGTAGATCTCCTGAATGTGTTAGTTACATCTTCAACAAACCCTAAACATCTTAGATCGTTTGTCTTCATCGCAATACCTCTTTCTGGATCCATGTAACCTACAGCCATGACAACCCCTTAAGCTGTGTGTGTCTCCTTTCTTTCCGCTGTGGTCATGCTCACAGCAAAATATCTCTTTCTCCCAAATCTCCTGGATATGTTCGTATATCTTCAGCAAACCCCAACGCAATACCTTAATTTCATGACAACTCCTTAAAGTTTAAGGCCTCAATGTTTTAAGGCTTAAACTGTTGGGGTCTCTTTTATTTCCTCTGTGGTCATGCTCATTGCAAAATATCAATTTTGGAGGCGGGAATGGGTACCGCTGCCCCGGGAACCAAACGTAGCCATTCGCTACGTTTGGTGATTTAGCAGGGGTGCCCGGGTTCATGGGGTGAGGTTTGTCTAGGTTTTGGAGGCGGATGACCAGGACACACTGAACCCCAGATTCCTATAGGCCCTGAGGGAAATTATTTTCGTCAGGGCCTCCTGTGTGGAGCTCATGTAAAAAAAATAAATCTTTTTCTTACTCCAGATCTCCTGGAGATGTTAGCATATTTTTAAAGAACCCTAAACATCTTAAATCATTTGTTTTCATCGCAATACCTCTTTCTTACTCCCGATCTGAACCTGTGTAACCTACAACCATTTCAACCTCTTAAACTGTCTGTGTTTCCTTTCTTTCGTCCGTGGTCATGCTCATAGCATAATATCTCATTCTCCAGATCTCTTGTTATTGGTACATATTGACCAAACCCTAAACACCTCAAATTGTCTGTGTTTTTGAAATATATTTTTCTTGATATTCCTACAGCTGAAAGCGTTGGTTATTCGTGTGTTGTTTTCAGAGCAACTACATCAAGACATCCAAGTATTCCCTCATCACATTCCTGCCGCTCAATCTGCTGGAGCAGTTCCAGCGACTGGCCAACTTCTACTTCCTGTGTCTGCTGGTGCTGCAGCTGATCCCGGCTATCTCCAGTCTGACGCCCATCACCACCGCCATCCCTCTCATTGGTGTGTTGGCTCTCACTGCCGTTAAAGACGCTTACGATGACTTTGTAAGTATTTCTATTGGATTCCATCACTATACATTTTTCCTTTTTTGATATTATGTATCTCGTAATTTTTTGTCTTTGCTGAAATTTTGCAAATGTTTTTTTGGAAATGTGTTTATTCTTTTATTAGCAGTACTGTCTAGCTTCGCCTGACTTTCCACCTTTCTTTTCTGTAATATTCCTAATACGAACATACAACTTATGATACAGCTTTTTTATATATTTTTTTATTTATTAAATAACAAAAGACATTTTGTACAAAAATTTGAGTAGACCCACAAAGCTGTCATATGGCAGCTTGTCTGCAGGTTCTAACAATTTAAACATTCTTATTATAATATCTAAGAAAATATTTGTAAATACATTTATAGTTTTAAGGAAACATTAGAATAGATCACATAGTAATATTAGATAATTTAACTTACATCTATAAATATATAAGATATTTCAATATACCTGCCTAATAACAAGATATGTAGGCAGCTATATTAAGATATTTAAAGATACATGGAGTTTTCGTTCATTAACCATAGTTTTATCATTTTAGGACATGGTCTCTCATTTTTTAAAAATTTTATGTTTTTATTGATTTTATTGAAAATCACTGGTATTAGATATTCAAGAGTACGGCTTCCATATTTATTTAATATTCGAGGAGTTTTTAGGCCCTTTCCTTCTCTAAATCTTGTGGTATGTTTTTGTACAAGTAGGTGTTTGTAAGGGCTTTCCCCCATATTACCCATAATAGTAGTGAACCAGTGGAGACCTTTTATTGTAAGTAGGCTCTCTGAGCCATATAGTAGTTTTAAGTTATGTCTCTGTTTGTAAATATTTGTTGTGACAATTTTTTTTATTATGGCAGTTTGTAAATTTTGAATATATTTAATGTAAGTAGTGCTTGCATGTCCCCAAGTTCGAATACCATATCTAAGGATGGATTCGACCATAGAAAAATATGAGTTTAAGAGTACAATGAGGCAAAATAAATTTTAATTTGTAAAAGTTACTAGCTAAGGATCGGAGCTGGTTACAAATTTTTGCCACTTGTTAATCCCACTTAAAATTGTTATCAACAATTATTCCCAGATAAGTATATTCATTTGTAAAATCTATTTTTTCACAGTCACAAACATTATCAATTCCTCTATGTATACAGTCAAAGCTATGAGCGGTTATTTTAGGAACATTCCACATTTTCAAACTTGGAGATTTTATGTACATGCATTTGGTTTTTTTAACATTAATAATTAATCCTACATCATGAGCCCATTTGAGAAGCTCGTTAAAGTCTCTTTGTAATTCTTGTATAGCTATTTTAGGATTTTCATTTGATACAACAAGAGCAGTATCATCAGCAAAAATGAATCAACGAGCTTTTTTGAAAATCTTACACATAGCAATTACATATATAATATATAATTTTGGACCTAGAATTGACCCTTGCGGTACTCCCGATTTGATGTATCTTGATTTACTAATTATATTTAAAATCTTCACACTCATTTTTCTATTTGACAAATAGTTTTTAAAGAATAAGAGGAGTTTACCCCATAGTTTTTTAGTTTTTTATTTTCTTATATTTTGACAATTGCACGAATGACATAACGAATTTAAATATTACCCCTAAAAATTCCACAGGGAACGATCTTTGAAAAATTTATGACACCGAAGGTTCACCATTCGAGAGTTTTTGCTGATTCATGCAAACAGGTTTTTGCTTCGTAGTTAAGGTTCTGTTGGTGGCATTAATAATTTATTTGTACTATTTATTTACACGCCTAAAAAGCTTCAACATAAATGGTACATGAAATCATAAGAATACAGTGTACATAGGAGACAAATATATATCTAAATATCACGCCTGTGCTTTACAATTACAGACTAACGATCACCTTTGGCATTCAAGGAATGTAAATTCAGGGTGTTTTTTATAAAGTTATATTCTTAAACCTAAAAATATACTATTAATATAAAATTTTCGTCGTAGAAATAACATGCTCGTTATAATTTGAGTCATCTCTGATTAGATTATATTTTTTCATTCTTTCCATCTCTCGGGTGATGTTTTTAAGTGTGAAAACAGAAAGATCCCTATTGCATAGTTTTGAAAATTATCTTTCTATAAATAACTGTTATCTTACATAAGTTTGTTTCTTTGGATAAGTATTTACTGATCATAAAACTTTATTTCGTAAATTGAAATATTTTATGAATCATTTATGCATGCTAAACTCGAAAATAGCAAATATATAAAATAAATAAACGTGGGTAGTTTCATTATCAATGTACTTTGCGTCAACCATTTTGTGAAGTTTATCAATAAAAGTTTGTTTCTATAATCTAAAAATTTTAAGGTTTTCCCAAATAAGAAGTTTTTCAAAGTGTGTTGAAAAATCTTATAAGAGAGTTTCACTGAATTGAGATGGTCGATAGCCCGGTCAAGTTTTTAATTAAAAATTAATCAATACTTTGATTTTAAATCACTTTTATTGTTTAAAAAACCTACATGTTTGTTGAACTGTGCTCTTTTCTTCAGGACTTACTTAATGTTTTAATTAAAATTGGGCCACTAAATAAGTTTGCTATGTTTGAAGAATTCACTTTCAAGTTCTGTAAAGTTTCTATTTAAGTTTTGTTATTATATCATCATTGGCCAGTTGTTTCAAATAACTGATATCATAACACAACTTGAATAGAACTTTCACAGAACTCGAAAATTAACTTCGAAATTTGATTAATTTTTCTAATTCTGTAAAAACAACTGGCCCTTACTATTTTGTGCTTCTATAATAAATCTAAATTCTAAAAGAGTTTGTACCAGTCATGGGATAAAGTTATATTGACTAAGATCGATGACCACCGCGATCGAGCAGTTAGGACCACTACTAGTAACCTAGGGGTCACAGTCCACGAGGTTCTCTGTGAACCTTATGAATCCCAGAGTACACAAATAATTTTTGTTTAATTATTGTGTTATTTCACATATTAATATAAAAGTATATACATATTGTGCATTTTGCTGTATGTTCCATAGTGGGAGATACTCTCATTATCGCCCCGGTTGAACCTTCCATTCAGAATCGAAACATTACTTGAAATGGCTTTAGTTGTGTTTGGTGACCCAATCTGAATAGCCAGGTTCTTTCATCACCATTTCATTACCATTAGCCTCACAACGCCCCTTTTGGGGATGCTGTACTTCCACGTTGAACAGTTAGGAGCTATTCGGTTGGATATTGTAAAGTATCTCTGAATTTGTCTCCAGAGAAATTCTATTTTATTAGTTTTGGGCCAGTATCTTCAGAACTATTATGTGTAGATTAAAAGTCTTAAAGGTTCTTGAGATTACAGTGACTATTTATTGTTGTTTCATACTTTACAAATATAGTTAAGGAGGACTCTCGTCCTTACTACTGGGAAGCTATCTTAATGACGGAGCAGAACCGCCTTCGAGTTCCTTCGGCGCATCTCTTAAAATGATACCATGTGACCCGAATGACCTATAGACAAATAAACTGACCATTGACTACTTATGATACATAACGCATATAAAAAAGGAAAAAAAAAAACAAAGTTATAACATGTGTTTTGTATGTTAATTCTAGCAACGACACCAGAGCGATTCGCAGGTCAACAACAGGCGCTCCAAGGCGCTCCGCAATGGCAAGCTGGTGGACGAGAAGTGGGCCACGGTGCAGGTGGGGGACGTCATCCGGATGGAAAACGACCAGTTCGTGGCGGCGGACATCTTGCTGCTGTCCACCAGCGAGCCCAACGGGCTGTGTTACATAGAGACGGCAGAGTTAGATGGGTGAGTAAAACTGTTCATTGACTTGGATCACTATCTAGTCTCTATTGCAGGGGTAGATGGGCGAGTCCATGAGTTAGATAGATGAGTCACATTGTTCATTGTCCGACGAATACTGTAGAGTTAGATGGGTGAATGCTTGTGGTGAATGCTTGGTGGTGCTTTGTTCATTTTCCTTCATAGAGACGGCTGAGTTAGATGAGCGAGTCGCATTGTTCATTTTCCTACATAGAGACAACAGTGTTACATGGGTGAGTCACGCTGTTCATGAAGACAGTTGAATTAGATTTTCATTGTCCATCATATAGGTATTGTAGAGTTAGATAGATGAATTGCATTGTTCATTTTCCTTCATTGAGACGGCAGAGTTAGACGGGCAAGTCGCATCGTTCCTTTTTACTTCATGTAGACTGTGGAGTTAGAAGGGTGAGTCGCATTGTTCATTGTCCATCATTCATATATAGCAGAGTAAATGGATGAGTTAAATTATTGTTCATTGTCCTACATAGAGACTGCAGAGTAAGATGGGTGGGTCGCATTGTTCATTTTCGTGCATACAGACGACAGAGTTAGATGGGTATTGTCCTTTACATTGCCTTATTTATTATTTATTATCTATTTACACCTTGTTTATTATCCTATTTATAAATGCCTGAGTTAGATGGGTAATTTGCGTTTTTTGTTATTCGCTATTTAATAGGCAGTCTACCTACTTGACAGATTTGATTGAGGAGCCTGTATAAAAGAACTTGAATTTAGTCAGAAATTGTCAACTCATCGAAAAGAACTCTATTAAAAAACTATTATGTTTTCCTTACAAACGATATCCTCCACTCCACTGTCACTTTTAATAATTTTTTTTGTATATTTTTGTTCAACAGGGAAACAAATCTAAAATGCAGACAATGCCTGGTGGAGACAGCGGAGATGGGGCAGGACGAATCTCTCATCGGCAGATTCGATGGTGAAATTGTGTGCGAAGTTCCAAACAATTTACTAAATAAATTTGATGGTGAGTTCCCTTCTAATTTTTTAAATTGATTACTTATTAATTTAAAATTGAATATTTACATTACATTTCTTAACAGAATGTTTGCGGATGGTTTTTTAACAATCCCCTCCACACGTAGGCAATTTTTTCAGATTTGCGTGTGAAATTACATTTCACGTAGAATAGCTATAATTTCTGAACTATTTGTATCTATGAAATCCTGTATTATGTCTTTGCAAAACTTTTTATATCCCTTTATGTACGTACTATGAAAACAATATTTAACAAATAATTTTGCAAACACAACAAATAATGATCAATTACGAAGATACGAGCATCGTACAATGGTAGCTATTTTGTACAGTATTAGGAATATTTTTTAAATAAAAATAATTCATAACAGCGAAATGGAAACAGAAATGAAAATGGAGAACATCTTAAACCAAAGAATATCGCTACAACACTGAAGCATTATAAAAATAAAAACGGAATGTGGCTGCTATGTTATTGCATTTCAAGTGCAGGTTTTATGAGCACAGTCTGCCACCCGTCAATAGTTGTTAATTGTAGGAATTGCCGGGTACCTAATATGTTTCATTGAAAGCTGGTGCCTAACTTTTACTTCACAGAATAATAACACGTTTTGGCACTTCCTACCGTCTACCAATAGTACTTATATACAATTAAAAAAATATATACAATACAAAATTTAAAAAAAACGCTTTAAGGCGTTTCGTGTTTTAATGTGTTAACATTACGCTTTTATCTATTCTTTTTTTTTTTATTTCTGTATTGTGTCAGGGAAAACTTTCTACTTTCTTATTCTTGAGTCTTTACTTCTTTGCCGAGGATCGCGACCCCACTCCTATTACTCCAGGCTCCTTCACGGTGGTGCACTGCATGGATAGCCACATACACTGATGGTCCAGATGCCTGTAATACATGATAATTCCAACCCATCGGTGACCTTCCTCTGCTTCTTCTGCCGCCCACTCTGTCAGTGACCGTATCCATCCACTTTATTTACGGAATCTCTCTAATTAATTCTAGGTGCCTTATCATGGCAGGGGAAGAGATTTCCCCTGGACAATGACAAGATATTGCTGCGAGGCTGCGTGCTGCGGAACACCTCCTGGTGTTACGGGGTGGTCATCTTCGCAGGGAAGGATACCAAGCTTATGCAGAACAGCGGGAAGACCAAGTTCAAGAGGACCAGCATTGATCGACTGTTGAACTTCCTCATTATTGGAGTAAGAAATGTTTACTTGCTTATTTATTTTTCTCTACATCTTCTTTTTTACTGTTTTTTTTTACACACAGGAGGTCCTGAGGAAAATAATTTCCTTCAGGGCCTTTGTCATTTTAGGGGATGCTGTGTGGAGGGTCTTTGTAAGGAAGGGAATGATAGGAAGTTCTGGGAAGGAAAAGATATGAGGGAAGGGTAGTAATACAGGGGTCAATGTATCCAGGAGTGACGGATGTATCAATCCATCCCTCTAGCTGCGGTGCAAGACGATGGGTCGACAGTCCGGCTGGAAAGGTCAAAAGGCCTCCCTCAACCAGTTTTCCCTGTTTAAGTAACAGCGTGTACGCACTAATCATTTTGACATTCATAGATTTTTTTAGTAGATTAAATGTATGTTGTATGACCTTTTGCAAAGTTGCGGAGATAAAAAAGAATGAGTCTGAACATCATCATCGCAAGAGGCCCCGAGGAAAATAATTCTCCTCAGGGCCTTTTTCATCTTTGGGAATGCTGTGTGGAGAGTCTTTTTAGGAAAGGAATCAGAGGAAGTTCTGGAAAGGAAAATGGTATGAGAGGTGCATAGGAATCTGGGGGTCAGTGTGTCCAAAACATATATTCACTTTCGCATTTGTTTTGTTCCTTTACCATATATTGCTGAAAGTCGTTGTACAGATAATTTCATTGAACAATTCACAAACGGCTCTCAGCTTTTTTTAATATTTTTTCAAATTTATTGCCTTCAGATGGCGTTTTTATTGCTGATTGTTGTATATAAAACGTTAGAACAAAGTAGTTAATGTTAAATGAATATAGCATTTAAATAATCTCTTTGTGGGCAATAATATTTATAATCTTTCTGGAAGCATTCATTTATACGTTTATACTATTGTGTCGCAAGTACTTTAATAACTTTACAACTTTATAGGTACATTTATGACAAATTTTTGACTTTTATAGGACATGTTTAAGTTCAAATAAATTTTCATTAAATAAAATGATTTTGCTGTTAACTAATGACAAAATAACTATTGAATGTTGTATTACTAAAAATAATGATAGGCCAAAGATAATTGTTTTTCTAAAGCAATGTAATATATTTTTTTTACATTAGCTCTACACTCCTGTAAAAAATTATAATTATAAAAATAATTTCCCTCAGGGCCTGTGTCATCTTTAGGGATGATGTGTGTAGGGTTTTTTAAGGAAAGGAGGGAGAGGAAGATCTAGGAAGGGAAAGGGTATGATGGGTGGTTAGGAATGTCAATGGTGAGTGTGTCCAGGAGTGAGGGATACATGAATCTATAAAAAGGTCTCTCTCAACATGTCTCTCTAAATCTGGCCCGCCACACAGTAGGTGGGCAGACGCATCCACCGCCAAGACTCAGACTATCCTCACCCCATGAATCCTGGCACACCTGCTGAGTCACCAAACGTGGCGAACTCAGGTCACTCAGGTGACCTATGACAGAATTGTTGGTTATTTAGTAAATGGTTCCCTAAACGGCGGAACCCATATCCATCTCCCAAATTGAATATAAATAAATTAACATCCTCTACAGTTTTGTAATGTAAAGTTCATACTTACTATTATTCAAATAAAATTATCTGTAATGGTGAGATGAAAATATTTATTTAGGAGATCCAAGATTAGAAGAATTTGCTGAGTCATAAGCTTTTAGCATACTATTTTAATATCAAGCTGTATTTCAACTCTGAATTATAATGATTTAACTCTACTTCATATTTATAATAATTATTACAAAACTTACGTTTCTAAAAATACACATCTATGGATTTCAATCTTTAGAAAAATAGATGTTGGGTGGGAAAGCTGTGTTTGCTCTGACGAATTCTCAATGGAAGGAGGTCTGAAGATATAGCCCTATTGATGCCTTTGACACCAATACATACAAGGTTTAGACACTCTTCAAAACATAAGCTCATCAATTCCCTTATCCACTGGAGCGCTTTTTGCCATAATGTGGCACCATTAAAATACCTCAGATTGCTTTGCTGCCAGTTTTAGGCAAATTTTTCCTAGATGCGTAAAAAATATATTTTTTAATTTTTCCATATTAAAATTCAGAGGTATGAATTTTTTAATGTCGGTGGAAAATATTCAAAATGGTCACCAAAAAATCACAAGCAATCAGAGGAAAAAGTAAAAGATCGCGCTGTAGCTTGAGTGGATAAGACAATGGCAAAGATATTCAAATACAAAAGAGATATGCTATGATGTCCGCGCGACTATCGCCGAACTACGGCCAAGTGCGCATAGTTTGCATACAAAAAGAATTTGTTCATTTTCTTGATTTTTTTAAGGTGTGCATTGTTATTGGTTAACAATATAGTTTGAATACGGAAATAGTGTGTTCATTTAGTTTAGCGTTCGACACCCGGAAGCGCAGTCTCACCTAGTAAAAACGGCGGATAGCACATCTCCTTATATTTCAATATCTTTGGACAATGGTTATGTATTAACGTACAAAGTGGTCTGTTAGTAGTTGAGTTGACAAATGAATCGTGGGTTCGATTCCTCTGCTAGCTAAATCCTTCATCAATGCACAATGATGTTTCCGTCTGTAATAATGATAGTAGGAGCATTTCAAACATTGTCTGGTTGTTCGTAATTCAGGAATGTTGGTCTTTAAAAAATATATATTATGCATATGTATTTTATTCCTAATGTACAATTAATTTGTTATTCACAGATAGTGTTTTTCCTGCTGTCAATATGTTTCTTCTGCATGGTGGCTTGCGGCATCTGGGAGTGGCTGTTTGGCCAACGCTTCCAGGTGTACCTACCCTGGGACACCTTGGTGCCCTCGGAGCCCGTGGAGGGGTCGGTGGTCATCGCTTTCCTCGTGTTCTTCTCCTACGCCATCGTCATGAACACGGTGGTGCCTATATCGCTTTACGTCTCAGTTGAGGTGAGTCATACTAAATTAGTTTTCCCGCTGGCTATGGCAGGCACATGTCATGGTGGCATGGGCTGTGGTCCCTCGCTAATAGGAGCACAGTCAAGTGAGATCATTTTTCTGGTTTGAATTTACAGAAATGTTTTGTGGAAATGATATAACTACTGATAAACAATCCAAATTCAATCAATAACACTTTGAAGTTCAAAATAATATTTAATTATCATTGTAAGAAACGTGTTTAATGCATTGGTGTACTGCTGGGTAGGTACTGTAGGTTTTTATTCGCACATTTAATTAATGGAACCATAGATATATATTAAAATAAGCATCTCAACCTACACAATCCAAATGGCTCATTGAAAAAATTGAGCAGTAAACTCCTAGGCTCATTTTTGCGAGATAAGGCTCTGTTGATTTTTCCAAATTAAATACTGAGCAACTGGAGTGGCTTCATAGCAAAACTCCACAGTGAACTAAGCCATAAGCTCCCTGGGCCGTATTAAGAGTAAGTTTTAATGCCATTTCAATAATCATTATAAGAAACATCTGCTCAAACCAAAAATTGGTGATTGATTCAGCCCTTTGAATTCTCATCTTTTCATGGCCGGCTTAATAAACCAGAGACTGTCAACTCTCTCGAGGAAACAGGGTTTCAGTTGGCAAACCAGTTGCTGTATTTAGTCAATGTTAAAGAGTTTGTCTTTTTTTATTCTAGGTTATTAGATTTGCCCAAAGTTTCCTTATAAACTGGGACGAAAAGATGTATTATGAAAAAACAGGCACAGCAGCAAAAGCAAGAACGACAACACTAAATGAAGAATTAGGTGAGATTTTACTTTTTTCATCCACTTAATGTTATTTTTATTTAATCCAACGGATCAAGCATCAAATAATTCGATTACAGCAGTGGTAACATTTGTGTGAGTCCATGCAGCGTGACATCACGCAAATTTGCCCACTTGATCCCCGCAGCCTACCGCCCCCCTTTTCAGCGAGATATTAGTATGTAATATTACCTCTTTGCCCATCTCGAGATTTTTCACGGGTCTACACTATTATAATATAAAATAGGAGTCAGTTTATGTTCAGAAATAAGAATTAAAGCTACATGCACAAATATTCGTGTTCGGCGATTTGCTTGATCGAACATGTTGACTTTGAACTATGCTCGTCGTTGCTTCCACAAGACATAAGATGCCATAGATACACCACCAAAATGCTCAGTCAAATTATAAATTTTTGTTGAACGTCGAGCGAGAATTACAGTCCTTTTCGCATTGAGTCAGGCTCTATATCGAACAAAAGATTCGCATTTCGAACAAGACGAACATCGAGCGAGACGGTATTCATGTTGAGGCATGTTCGAATGAGTGCAAAACCATCGAGCATGAACGAGCATGGGTACGAGCCATTAGTTTAAGTCTTTATAGTTTTCCGTTATTTTTTAATAGTTTTATGTAACCATTTATTTATTTTGTATATGATTGAAATTATACACCTGCTAACAAAATTTATGTGTTCGAAATTAGTGTTTGTTATGATCTATATGAATATGGGAAAACGTGGACAGATATTTTAATTTGCTAAATCACCCGTTACAGCATGTGGCAGAACATGATGATATTTCGATTCGTCTATCAAATTACAATGATATATTACGATCAAATTTGCAACAAAACATATTGCAGAACATAATGACATTTCGTAATATATCAAATTACAATGATATTTTTAGGTCAAATTCAATACATCTTCTCGGACAAGACGGGTACATTGACGCAGAACATAATGACATTTAACAAATGTTCAATAGGAGGTCGGTGTTATGGTGATGTTATTGACGAGAACACAGGTGAAATTGTGGATGTCATCTCTGAGGTATGTATCTTCTCAACTTGTAAATACATACCACCAATTTAATGTATCATTTAAACCCCTATTTAATAATGTTTAAACATATATTTTTAAAGATTCCCAAATGTAAGTTTTGCTCCATTTCTAAATTCAGCATCTTAGTAATGCAAGTAGGCATTTAGATCACTGATTGAAAACATCTTTTAAATCATTTGAACACAATAATTCTCTTGCTACTATTTGAAGCGTTTGAGAGGAATGTATTTATCTTTGTATAATATTTTATTTTTATTCATTCATTTATATTCGCATGTGTTTTACTAGTAAATCAGTCATCACCAATGCACTCAATTTGTTTTTTAGACTGTACATGCACCTATATATGAGATTGTACTGTTTTTATTAATTCTGTTGATGAATTTTAGAGATTTTCTATCTCACAATTTGTTTATAATAATATGCAATGTTGCCTTTATGGGGCAAGTTGACTGTGTGGATTAGTTATATTGTTTATAATATTGTGTTTTATTTGCCTGTATGGGGCATGTTGACTGTGAATTAGTTACATTCTTTATACATAATGATGTGTGATGTTGCCTGAATGGGGCATGTTGACTGTGTGGATTAGTTACATTGTTTATAATGATGTGCAATGTTGCCTGTATGGGGCATGTTGACTGTGTGAATTAGTTACATTGTTTACAATGATGTGCAATATTACCCAGGGGGGCATGTTGACTGTATGAATTATGTAGTTACGTTATTTACAGTTGTTAGCAGTTTTCACCATTTTCTTTCTGGACGTCAAAAACACACATTTTTATTTATTATATGTACATATATTTAATCTACACACATCAATTAGATAGATTTTATTTCTTTCTTGAGCTAATGCAAAGTTAGTATATATATAGGTATATAAAACATGGCTGTTAAGTTAGCATCAAAGATGCTGATTTTAAGTTTTATTGCTTGTGTTTTGTATAATATTATTTTTACTTTTTAATGGTTCTACACATACTCATTTTAAACTTTATTACATATTAAAAAATCTAGAAAGTCAAAGTGAATGTACATGATTTTGTTAGATAGCATGGTTTGAAAAATTGGATGTTAACATCATTTTGAAATGTGTACATGAATTCCAGTTTCACGGCTTGAAGAATAGTTAATTTGCAATACCAATAATGTGGTTATCGGAATTTGTAACATCTTGAAAAGAACTCAAATCTTGATTGGAAATTATTAACAACTTGCTAGGTGAACAATGGTCGCCCTCTTTAGCCGTGGCATGAAATTGTTTACTAGTTTCCAAATATGATGTAATAAATTTGCATCATATTCTGGCTATCAAAAAGATGATAACGAATGACTATCTGTGGCCTAACGCTAAAAGTACCAGTCGAAATAGGAAAAAAGCCTTATCAATTTCAATATTTTCTATTTTAACTAATAATACGACATCACAAATCTAGACATTGGCTTATATGATCGGGTAATCTTTTAGTAAAGAAAATTCGTTCTTCTTTATGACTTTGACAGTCTAAATAAACTTAATACAGTAGAATCCGATTAATCCGAAACTTCAGAGGTCCCGCACCTCCAGGAATCCAGCACCATCTGAGTTGGATTCAAACTTTTTAGTCAGGGTTAGAGCGTGAGAAAGTTGTAATTATTGTCGACGAGAGGTTATTTTGACGTACGAAAAGGAAAACATTATGTTTTATGTGCTTACATCTAAAATTTGTTTGATTTTTACAAATTCACATGTAGGAAATACGTATTTCATAGGAAATACAGCACTATATACATAAAAGCACAAATACTTTCATGTCTTTTTTATTTTCCAGTTTTCCATACATTCCAGTAACCCGGCACCATCGGGTTTAATGTGGGTTAGTGAGATTCTGCAGATTGGGTTTTTGAAGCACTAGGTCACAGATATTATTGGTGTTGCAAATTGTCTCGTCTCGAGTTACGCATCCCGTGGTACATGTACACGGTAGCAGTGGCAGCCCGCACGGTCTCATCCCGTCACTTTTCCCTTTTCTTTTTTTCATTTCTGTCACGTACCCGGCAATGGCAATGGCAACAGCAAGAACGCGCGTCCGATAGGGGCAAGCTGCGCCTGGGCGTCCGCTACAGCGAGGGGGGTCGGGGGGGCGGGGGCTCCGCCAACTGCCACACGAGCCTGGCCGCCCTGCTCGAGACAGAGGCGGACCAGGGCCGCAGCACCCCGGGCCCGCACTCTCGCTCACAAACTGCTAATGCACCCAACAATACCACACCCACCACCGGCAATGTATGCAATTCATCTTTTCTTTTATCAAAGGACTCAAAGTCTAACAACAACACTTCCTCGCTTCTTTACATTTTTACGGACATATGAAACTCTCTTGTAAGGTTTTTTAAGGGACCTTATAAGGGGGTTTTAAGGTATAAGCCTTCATTTTAACATCTCTTTTTGATTCCTTTAAAAGTCATTAAGACTCAACAATACCTCACCCAATGGCAATACATATATGTAATTATTTTTATATTAGAATCATTATTTAACACCTTTTGTTAACAAATTTAATATGGCGATATTCATTTTTATGTCCCATTTTGTTTCCACTAATATTTTTAACAGTATCGTCATTTACTTTTCCTTTTTATTTTTATTTCAAAGTTGTTTGTTAAAACATCGTTGCTTTTACATAATGCAAAAGTTTTATTATCCGTAATCTCTTTTGAAAATAAAGAATTCCTTGCATATTCAACTTTGCTATGGGGCTTAATTTTCCTACGTTGGACAAGTTCTTAGACATTGACTTGTATCGTTACTCTTAAATCTTTTCTGCTCTAACTTTCTTTTGCTAAAATTTGTGTTGTGCCAAATAATCAGTAAATAATGTTGTACCTGGCAAAGTAAGCTTGTATCCGAACATATTATTACTGGCTTATTTGTTTCCTTGTGTCAATATGGCTTAGTTTACAGAAAAATAATATTTGTCTATATTCTAGATTATGGTCTTTTCTTTGCGCTTCATTGTGAATCAAATCATTGAACTCTGACAATGAAAATTCTTATTAAAACAAAACTTAGATATTTCCTATTTTTTGTTATTCATTTCGAACAAATAGATTTTTCACACATTCATGTTGGTGTATAGCAATGAGCAACAAGCATGTTTTAAAAATATTTTTTCTTTTGTATTTAAAAAAAAATCGTGTCCCTAACTGAACATTCCTTAGTACTGTACATATTTACTATGTATTTGTTTAGTGTTTGCATGTTTTTGTATTTTCCTAAAATGTCTGATCTTTTGTTGCATGTTAGTTATCTGATATAATAGTGTGTAAAAAGAAAAAAAATCACTGCTGTGTTATTTTAGACATTTTTTTATTTGAATTAATTTGCACTTACAAAAAAATAATTATATTTTTAACTCCCTCTTTGAACATTGTTATTCCTCATACTATGTAAACAATTTCTGTTTTTGAAATATGTAAATCAATGTAAAGATTAAAATTTTAGATAACCACTCCCTTGCCCCACATTTTAACAAAAACAGTCAGGATTGCCCCGGAACAAACGGGGGGTTTGGCAAGTGTGCAAAGATAATAAAAGTATGGAAAAGAATATTTGACACATATAATGTTAATATAAAAAATGTTGAAATATATTCATTTTTGTATTGACAAATTCTCAGAAACACAAAAATAACCATAAAACGTCAGCAAATTTTGACACAAACAACTTAATAATTAACAGAGTTATCAATCTAAAATCTTTAGTAAAAGAAAGTCTATTTCAGTGATTACACAATTATTTCCCTAGCTGTAATACATCAAATGCTAAAAAGTGACTCAGGATGGATTTTATGTGTGATCCTAAATTCACTTCTTTGAACTATGTTGCTTTAAGGTATTTACGCAGAAGGCCAGTGTTGTGGTCCCGGGCAAGCGAGTGGATATAACGTAATAATAAATATAGCTCCTCTTTAAAAGACAATAATTTTTTTTTTAAGCATTAAGTTACATGAAGACAATATTAGCGAAACTGAATCGAAAATCTGGAGACAGAAAAAGATATTGGTGGTCCCAGTGGAACCTATATCTTTTTCTGTCTCCAGATTTTCGATTGAGTTTCGCTTATATTGTCTTCTTTTAATTAAATATTATAATTTGAAATTTTACTCATAAAAGTTAAAAATAAAAATAAAAACATTAAGTTACAGTTAATTTTTAAAAAAATACTTTGAAATTAATTTGTCGCTATTTTAAAATGCTTAATACGCTTGAAATTTGTGTCCTCAATGTCTCAATTACACAAAATATTGAATTTACATGCAAATCATTGTCAAGTCTACTAAAGGTATATTCAGATGCAAATGGGCATTTTTCACCAAAGTTTTTGCATTGTGTTTTTGTCAAGTTCTTCGATTTTGATAGATTTTTTCACAGTTATGTATTATAAAATATTGGAAAGTTGTACTTGTATTTTTAACAGGCAGATTTCATGGCGAAAAAAATCACGTTTATTTCTGATATAGAATCCATTACATTATATATTGGTGGAAATTTATAAGTGGTATGTAAAAGTAACGGAATGGAATGCATGAAAACATGTACAAACTTTGGCGAAATTGTTCAAATATGTAACGAGTGAACATGTCGCTATTAAATACACCATAGCAAGTAATTTTATCTGTTTTTCAGGCCACGGAACCGCTGGACTTCTCGTTCAATGCCCAATACGAGCCGGACTTTAAGTTCTACGATAAGACTCTGTTAGACTCAGTGAAGCGGGGGGACCCCGAGTCTCATATATTTTTTAGACTGTTAGCTTTATGTCACACTGTTATGCCGGACGAGAAGAGCGGCAGACTAGAGTATCAGGTAAAAAACTATTTTTATTACTTTTATATCTTCCATCCATGTCTATCATTAGGGCTGTTGTTTAGATTATCGAAAGATTGAGTCTGAAGGTTGCCGGTTCGATTCCTGCCGCATTGCAAAGATACATATATTGAAACGGTTAAGTCTTTGTTAATGAAACCCTTTAGATGCGGTATGCTGATATAATGTCAGATAGACACTTCATGCCTCTTGAGTACGGAGTTCCGATTGATAGGCCGGGCCATAGAAAACGTCTCGCAAACTTAAAAGCTGTAATAAATAATCAAATGTAATATAAATAATAAATTGTTTTACTTTATTTTTCCACGGATTATTGAAACTGACTTCTTTTGAAACTTTCTCTTTCGTTTTCAGGCCCAATCACCTGATGAATCAGCTCTCGTGTCTGCAGCTAGGAATTTCGGTTTTGTATTTAAGGAAAGATCTCCTAATAGTATTACTATTGAAGTTATGGGTGAAACGGAGGTGAGTCCATTAAAAAAAAATATTTTGGGCATTGTTCTAATTATAATAATAAAAAAATAATAAATATCTAATATTGTTTTTGTCCCCGTTCCAGGTTTACGAACTGTTATGTATTTTGGATTTTAATAATGTAAGAAAAAGAATGTCTGTAATCTTGAGGAAGGACGGACAACTTAGGTTATACTCAAAAGGTGCTGATAATGTAATATATGAAAGGCTGAAACCCAACCAAGACGAAATAAAGGCTAAAACATTAGAACATTTAAATGTAAGTCAAATCAATTTTTACTCTATCTACAAGAAATTTTAAGAAAATGCTAAAATTTTATAATAACGATAACCTTAATTTCAATCTGTAACCAGAATCCGTTGTGTTGTAGAAATTTGCCGGCGAAGGTCTGCGGACCCTAGTGCTGGCGTGGAGACCCCTGGATGAGGCCTACTTCTCCGACTGGAAGCACCGGCATCAGCAGGCTGCTCTTGCCATACAAGCTCGGGATGACCAGCTCGATGCCATTTACGAGGAGATAGAGAAGGATCTCATACTCATTGGTAAGTTCAAAATTTCTCTCAAAACTATTGAACGATGCCGTCTATGAAGAGATTCACGAACTCTCAAGTAGGTTTGAAATTTTCCTCAATGGTATTGAATTTATAAATTTGAAAAATTGTTCTAATGCATACATTTGTTTTTTAACACAGGAGTAACGGCCATTGAAGATAAATTACAGGATGGTGTACCCCAGACGATAGCCAATCTAGGAATGGCTGGTATAAAGATCTGGGTTCTAACTGGAGACAAACAAGGTGAAAAATAAATAATATAAATACGTATTTATGTACTAGCTGAACCACCCGACGTTGCACGGTCTTTATTCTGCTTTAAAGGGGTGGGAAAAGTGGATTGGGTGCTTTTTGGAAATCTCACATATAAAGACAGTGACCTTCTTGTTGTTTCGATGGCCGAGTGTGTCCAGGAGTGACATGTATCCATCCATCCCATTGCAATGCGATGGGTCGAGAGAGTCCAGCTAAAGAGATCAAAGGATCTCCCTCAATCGATCTCTCCTGGTCCGGCCCATCTGGTGGAAGGACACGTCCACCGCCAAGACCTGAACAAACCTCACCCCATGAACTCTGAAACCCCCGTTAAATCACCAAATGTAGTAAACTACTTGGGATGACCTATAGCAGAGGTTTTGGTTATCCAATGGTTCCTGGGGCGGCAGTACCCATACCCGCCTCCCGAATTGAGATGAAATGAGCAAGTGGACCATGAAGAAGTTGGGGATGCCTTAGGAAGTCATAGTACTATTAAGCGAATCAAGTATTTGAATCGAGTCTTGTCGACATGGATGAATGTGAAAGTTGAGTCACCCTATCAACATGTACGTCAGTTAGTTTTTGTGCTACAGTACAATATGTTACTATGTATGTTTGACCAAATAATGGCTTGTCCATTTTTTTAGCATAAAGGTGTGAATACCGATGGAATGTGAATCTCTTAATTGCCCCCGAGATGGTCAATATCAATTTATTGACAAAAATATTGTTAAGGCGCGACGAAAGAGCTAGACAAGTAATGCAAAACACCTACATGTTTTGTAATAAAATTGTTGAAAAGTACCTTTTTTAACAAAGTTATTGTATGTCCGACATCTTCAATTTCTTCACGAGCCCATTGGAGAATCAGAGAAGCCTATTAAGCGGAATATTCTTTCCATTAGGGCATGTCCGGATCTTAATCTATCTTTTAGATTTACATTTCTGATCTTTTCAGATTAACTTCAGTGAACCATGGCATTTGAAACGGTTCCTTTTGGAGCTTTCTATATCGTATTCCTTTATTGGTAGACAATGTTGTCTCAAAATGATTATTTCACAAATTATTGTTTGCTTTATATGTTAGAATTCTTCTTGAGGACAGTATCATTGTAAACAGTTTATAATAATAATACCTGAACTGAATAAACAATTAATATAATAATAGTGGACTTTATCACAAATGATTTTGTACACTTTATTTTGGCCTAACTTAATTCATTCTAGTCGGGAATGTGTGTTGTGCGATGTTTGGATGGTCTGGACGAAGTATTGACAATAATTGACTGTCTCCGGGACGCTTTAGTCAGTTCACTTAAAATATGTATCTGGAAAATGTTTGTGAAAACGCTTATGTAAAAAGAGCTATTTAAATGTTTTTTGTAATATTTCAGAGACGGCCATCAACATAGGATATTCTTGCCAGCTGCTGACAGACGACATGGTGGAGGTGTTTATAGTGGACGGAATAACTCACCAGGAAGTGGAACAACAATTAGAAAAATTCAGAGATTCTGTTAGGGTAGTTAACACCTATCAACCCCAAGGTAATATTCTCATATGAGTTCATTGTGCTATCCGGTTTCATGACAGCTGATCTGCCGATTTTTAATATTTTTCCTAAACCTGCAATTATTAAAAGAGAAACAGAATGTTTCTGATATTGCCTGCAGCCGATATGCTTTTGCTTTTAAAATACTTGTAAAAATGTGCCAATGCATTGTATTGACGGTAACTACTGGGTGTCTCAAAAGAAAGTTTATATTTGTTTTGCTTACTGGATGAACGCAACTTTTCCGAGGGGCGCGGAGGGTATGTCAATCAGTAGCCTGGCTCTGGGGAATTCAGTCACTATGGAGCGTTTCTCAGGAGCGACAGCGCGTTGTGCGTGCGTGAGTTTTACATAAATGGTGATTCAGCGACTGTAGCGCTTAGAAGATTCTGCAATATTCGAGGTTTTCGTCACTTAAATGATGCGCCAAGCATTCCTCCCAGTCGAAAATTGGTCAAAAAGTTTGAAGAGATCGGTACAACGCTGGCAATACCAAAATCCGGGCGACTAACGAGCGGAGAATGGTAGAAAACGTAGGTAGTGTTTATCAGTCTTTTCGTGACGACCCAAACCTGCTGATTCGGAAGTGCGCAAGTGCTTTAAATGTGAATACATAGTTCATCATTATACAGAATTTTGCACACAGACCTAAAGCTGTACCCCTAAAATTTTTACTGGCTAAAACCAAAGAACATGGTTCCAGCAAGACTGAGCAACATCTCTACCACGAGTTTGTGAAATTTTCCCTGGCAAATTGATCTCCAGGAGAGGTGACATAAATTGGCCACCTTGTAGTCCTGATTTAACTCTTATGGATATTTTCCTGTGTGGTTATCTCAAATCTAAAGTGTTAGCCGACAATCCGACTTCTCTGGCACAATTAAAAGAAAATATCCGTCACGAAATAGCAGCCATCACGGAGTCTAACTTTGAAATTCCCAAATTGGGTATTTTAATATTTAATAAACCTTTTTTCGATGGAACCCTTACTTTGTTTTAAATCGATCCACTAAATATGAACTTTCTTATGAGACACCTTTTATTAATTGATTCTTTGTAAGTTAGTGTATACAACTGATAGTTATTTCTTTGTAGGTCCAGCCCCATCGAGCACCGCCACAAATAACCATATGGATGGCGGTATTGAAAACGGCAACGGCATATCCTCGCACAGTTCCAACCTGCACCCGGCCAACAACACGGCGGGCAACTCGCGCATGGGCACCCCTTTGGGGGACGGCATCCTCATGGCGGACCACCCCTCCTCCCCCACCGAGCCCTCCACGGGGCCCCACACCGGGGACTCCTTTACCCGGGACGCCACTGTCAAAGTCAATACCGCCCCCGCCATTTCAATTGTCACATTTAGGTGGGAAAATAATATAGACCAACCCGTCTCACAGTCTACAAGGTAGAGAGATAAAGAGCTCATTTTATCCCGTTTTTTTTTTATTTTGTTCCTTATTACTGTTTATTTTTTAAATCCTTTCTATGTAGGCTTTTTATCTTACATATTATCATTATATTTTCCCGTCATTATTTATCATCTTGCAAGCATATTATTATTATATATCTTGTCAGTTTTTTGCAATTTTTAATCTTATCAAGGATCATGGACATTCAGTCTGTAAGGACTGTAAAACTGTATGCCCTAAGAAAAAAAATTACAATAAATTCCCATAAAATCATGTTTTTCCTTGTTATTTTTCTTAAGAGGAATGACCGCGCCCCCTTTTTCATACAAAACTTAAA
The DNA here is from genome assembly GCA_917563855.2 of Limnephilus lunatus. Lineage (NCBI taxonomy): Eukaryota > Metazoa > Arthropoda > Insecta > Trichoptera > Limnephilidae > Limnephilus > Limnephilus lunatus. The sequence goes on from OU830601.1 coordinate 51,395,745, forward strand.
TTTAAAGAAATACCCAACCAAACTGAATAATTATTTTTTTAATCAAAAAGTATAGCAAACATGCTATTTTATTTATTTATGTTTTAAATTATGATAGATACCCCATAAAAGAATAAAATTTCGTTTGATTTTTGAGGCAACTTTGACTTTTTTTTTGGGGGGTTAATTATAATTTTAAAAAAAAAATCTCGCTTTTAATTACCGTGGTTAAAAAATTTTACTTCATAGAAAAGGCATTTGGTTGAGTAGAAATTTTAATTTACGTATGACAAATTTGTGTTTGAACCTAAATCAGTCATTTGTAATTTGAATTTACACCCATAAGTTTTTTTTTTAATATATTTTTTATTTATATTTCATCATATTTATATAGTAAGTGGGGCAAAATTATTTTTTTTATAATTATCACTAACTCACAAAACTATACATTAATTACGTGAGTAGTTTTTCTTCCAATCTACCAATCTAGACCCCCCCCCCTTGGTGAGATAAATTTGAGCCACTTATATTATTTTCAAGCAACATGAGATTTTGTTGGACCCCCCCCCCCCCCTTTTGAGCTCACGTAATTAATGTATGCCCCCCAAATAATTGCCAAAGTTGCCTCTAAAATCTTGAAAAGTTGAAGTCTTTAATGACCTATATATATTATAATTTAAAATACAAATAAATAAAATAACATCTTTACTAGATGTTTGCTATACCTTTTGATTTAAAAAAAATTATTATCCATTTAGTTGGGTATTTTGGCTTCAAATACAAATATAAGTTTTGTATGAAAAGGGTCGCGGGGCCCATTTCCCCTTAAGACTTGCGCAGCTTTACATCCTCAGTGGACTGAACGCCCCTGAAAGGAATATAATTATTTTTGAGGTTAGGATTTTATACACTTTAAGAAAATTATTAAAAGCACTGATAAAATATTTGGTAGGCACACAATTTTAATGCTAAGTATTTGCCAAATTTAAAAAATAATGTATTGCACTGGAGAGAATTCTTTTAAGTAATTTTTTTATCAACAGACATGAAGTTTTAAAGTGTATATTATAATTAATATACATTTGTATTACTTACCTAATTATATTACTTATATGTATCTTTAAAATCGTTGTATCCCTATGTCATTTCTTCTTCATTTCATATAAATGTTTGTTGTTAATCATCTACTCACATCAAAATCATGTTTTATAAACTATTTAAGTTTTGTTTTCTCTGCTTTATACCTCTCTTCCTTAGTATATGCTCTTTCTCTCTCTAACCTGCCAATCAATATGTTAGATACCTTTTGTGTCTTGTGATTTTTATTTTTGATAATTATAATTTTTTACAAAATTATAATGGACTGAAAGAAAAGAATGAAAGAAAGAAAAACAAAAAAATTATCTTTTTTGGAAGGAAAGGATTTGAAATTTGGAATTCTCATTTTCCTCAAGATTAACCAGAACAAATGTTTAATTGCTGAAAATATTTCGTAGAACACAGCCTAATAAAAAATAAAAAATATTATGGCTACACGTAAAGTTTATACAGTTGAACCGCGGTAATCTGGCCACTGTCTAATTTAGGCACCTTCTATAATCCAACATGCCTATGTGAGTATGTACATAAAAAGCATATTTATTATGGCAAATCTTCGTCAATGCATGTTTTTTTTTTAAATGAATACCGCACCAGAGTCCCAACTGCTCTCGTCTGGAGCCAGTGAGAATATGGCATCCCCAATTGGGTTATGTTGTGAGGCTGAAGGTAGTGGGCAGGGGAAGGAGACAGGGAAGAGGAAGGTGGGGAAGTACCTGGCTATTTAGATCTGGTCACCAAACACGGCCAAAGCCATTTCATGCAATGTTTCAATTCTGAATGGTGGTCTTACACCAGGGCGATACTGAGAGTATCTTCCACTCTAATAATTAATAAACGTGCCGCAAATATACTACATAGTGCTGGACTACACCGGCCGTCAACGAGCTTAAACATGTTGTGACTTGTTCGCAGCACTGACTTTTGCTCAACGGTATTGTCTCAGAATGTGATTCATATATTGCTGTCGGATGGTAAAATACATATATCTACACATGTCACAATGCTTTTGGTCGGTGGCAGTACTCTATAATCCAACAAATCACAAGAAAAATTGATCACCTGACACTTTCCTACCTTGCAAAACCTTTGTCGGATTACCGCAGGTCAACTGTAATTTAGAAACCACATTATTAGATTTGCGAGTCAAACTTTAAAAAGTAGTGTGAACATTTTAATAGTATGCTTCATATTACACAGGTATTTAAATTTTAATTTGTAATGACTTTGTGAATACCATTGTTAATTTATTTTTTCAGTTAGTGTGCTTTCATATGCATATACTGATTTTATTTTGCTCAATAAGAATATTACTTTTCAAAATATTGTGAAATATTACGTTTGTGTTGCATTGGAACCTATGTTACTGTAGAGATTTGCATATTTTGATACATCTCTTCAATTTGACCCGATGTTTTTGCAAATGAATCAATGGTACATCCCGGCTGTGCATCTTGCTTGGCACTTAGCCAAAATGAACAGGGTGTGGGTTGACGTGCTGTTCGATGTGTGGATAATATTCTTCAGAAAAATTAAAAATTTTGGGTTCACGATTCAAGAGATAGATCGTATTGGTGGGTTAATAAAAATGGTATAGCGATCAATGAACAGTAATATTCAACGTTCATTTTAACACTTTGTGGGTGTTCAACGAAAATTGGAACACTGAGATTTGTCTGTGGTTTTAGGGGTTACGGAAATAGACATTTGGAAGGAATAATAGTAATGCATATTTTGGGCAAATCAGAGCAAATAGAGTTATCTAAAACCAATTAATTACTACGTAGGTACCAAGTCACCCAATCAGATTCCAAGAAAATAGAATTTTTTGATTGTGAGTACTTTAAAATGTGTACCTAAATAACATATTACATAAAACTGGTAGTGTCATAAAATTTTTAATGAAAAATGTATCAATATTACAAAAAGCATTTATTATCTACGGAAAATGAATTATCAGAAATTGTGGCTACTGGTTATGTTTTACAATTTTTAAATTATTGTTGCCTCAACTTTTTATTAACAGATTTAAATTGAAAAAAAATTGCTGTTTACCAACAACTGCCGTATTATTTGTTCAATATTGTCGGGCCTATTTTATCGGAAGGTTAAGAATTTCCACTTTGCAATAAAATCCAAATAAATGGAATATTTCTGAAAGCATCTGAAAACTAAAAACTGTTTTTTAAAGGCGATGAAATAAACTTACAAATTTTATAATTTGAAATAAACATATAATTTTTTAGATATAAAGATTTTGAAAGCAAACATAAAAAAGTTTTAAAAATACCTTACATTTTTTCTAAAAAAGAAAAACTCATTAAATATATTATAAACGTTATCGTCAACTCACTTTTTTGTCTTTTCATGTAAAAACAATTAATTAAAAATTACAATTTTTTTCAAATTGCAGTTGGAAACTTTGGTTTTAAAAAGACATAGATTTAAATTATTTTGCAGTTTAATTTTAGATTTGAAGATAAAGCATTCTGTTTTACCTTTCTAACACCGTTTAGATCATATTTCTAACCATGATAGTAAAGGAGACACAACGATTTCTATAAGACCTTATGGGTTGTTCTGAAAAGCAAATTAGCCTGAGGGGTTAAACTATTTTTGCCAATCAACATGTCTTTTTTGATAATATTTCAATAAATTTCCAAAATCCCATATTAATTTGAGGGGCATATTTATTGTCAGTGCTTACCGATATGCACAAACACCGTGTATGCAAAAACGATATTAATTTTGGATGATTGCCTGCATCATAAAGTTAGTATTTTCAATCATTTATCACATTTAAAGGTTGTACTATCAATATAATAACATATATTAACAATCACATATCACGTGTAAAGCTGGTATTATAAACCATATATCACAAGTTGGTATTATCAATTATATATCACATATAAAGTTGGTATTATAAATCATGTATGACATATAAAGTTGGTATTATCAATCATATATCACATATAAAGTTGGTACATATTATCAATCATATATCACATATAAAGTTGGTATTATCAATCATACATATAAAGTTGGTACTATCAATCATATATCACATATAAAGTTGGTATTATCAATTGTATCACATGTAAACTTGGTATAATCACTCACATACCATATATGAAGTTGGTATTATCAATCATATATCTTATATGGTTGGTATTATCAAAGTACCTGTAAAGTCGGTACTATCAATCATTATATCAAATATAAAGTTTGTATTATCAATAATATATCAAATTATTGGTGTCCAAAATTTTCAAATATGATGCAATGACTGACCATCTGTAATTACATAACTCACCAAAATTATTTAAAAAATGGTTGTATCTATTTAAAATTCAAAGGGCGTGGTCAAAACCTGCCCTCGAATTTATTGCTACTCCACTTATTATTTTAAAAACTTGACTGTGGTTTTAAAGGCCAAATGAAAGATAATGTGGTATATGAATGTATGTATGGGGATAATCAGGAATTTGTCTTAAAAATATTTAACCTTTTTATAGCAGAGTCATGACAATTAACATAGTTTTTTATGCTTGTATTTAATAATATATTGGAAATGTTTTGTGCAAGCAGTACAGAGTATAATTACTCTGGAGCGAATGCGGAGAATGCTGATGTTGGTGCAGATGAAGGGAATGGCTTCGCCATCGTAGTGAACGGACATTCTCTGGTGCACTGTTTACATCCTCAGCTCGAACAAAGGTAAGAAACTATAGTAAACATACATTGTCGTAATGCAATACATGATAGCGATTCACAAATCTGTACCTTAAAGCATAAACCACTCATAGCCATAGACTTAGTTAAGGACTTACATGGTTTATCTTTTAAGGTACAGAAATATTCTCTTGTCCAGAGAGGGAGACACTTTCAGTACAAGATACTAGTGTAAAAAACTAACTAACTAACCATCACGCTGTTGCCGCAGGCAGAGAGGACAGACCGCCAAAAAACTCGATCCTGGAACACACTCCTTGCCTCGTTCACATTCATACATTGTCTCATACATGCTCTTCTATTATTCCGACTCTTCACATGGCCCGACTCAAGTATCTAATTCACTTGGTTGTACCATGTCTTCCTTGGGCGTCCCCGACTTCTACCATTCATACTACTGTAGTTCGACCAAAAACAAAAGACCATTCTCTAGCATCGTCCGGAATAAAAGGAGAGGCGAATGCGGTGTGGCAAGCCATCAGCGATTGCTAGTGAACTACTAATACATCACATCCTTTCTACGTAATCCAAGAGATGTGCACCTTCATTTGCAATCTAGCTATAGTGTTTGCTTTCCACTCCCAACAACTACTGCTGCATGTTGAGTGTGTTGTTTTATGTTCTAGCTAGCTTACTTAGTGAATTTCTATCAATGTAAACTTAATTTGCACTAGAGATTGTCATTGTTACAAATGTTCCAGATTTCTTGATCTCACAATGGCTTGCCGCTCTGTCATATGTTGCCGCGTGACCCCCTTGCAGAAGGCCATGGTAGTAGAAATGATAAAGAAGAATAAGAAAGCTGTCACCCTGGCCATCGGGGATGGTGCCAATGATGTTTCTATGATCAAAGGTAGTAATGACTTTGTATTATCTTCAAATGTTACATGATTCTGTTATATGTCAGTTGCAAGTATACTAGGCGTGTGACCAAAGAAATAATTAATTTTGGCAGATTTATAAAAGCATCCCGAATCACTATGAGCTGTCTGTTTCAACAGTTGCTGGAGTAAAATTAATTGTAAAAAAAATGCTGCAGTTAAATATAACAATCATTTTAACTGCCTGCTTTACGTCACTTTTAACTTTTGCTTGTACTTTCTTACTCTACCATTCATATTTTTTTGGAGGTAAGGTACGAAATTGCACGCTTCAACATTGATTATTAATAATGATTAATATTATCTATAAAAGATGATAGTGACGTTGAATTCCTCATCCAATATGGCTTGCAGCAAAAACCTAAAACTATTGGTGAATATGGTTAGTCGAAAGATCTCATAAAATTTGTGATGCATTAAATTTAAGGAGATATTACAACTGGAAAGTAATTTATGTTTTTTTACATGAATATCGTATTATATGTTTTAGTAGGTCATCATTTATTTTTAAATACTCTTATAATATTTTTATAGGACAAAGCTGTGAAACAAAGTACAACATGATATTTTGACAGTTGTTCTGGTTTTCAAATTTAATTTATGGTGTGGCCGCCCCAAAAAATAATGCATTGCGTTTTTTTACATAATTTCAAGGAATATTCTGCTTTTTAGACTGGCCTCTAACATTTATTATTTTGGCAAAAGTACACTTAAAACAGTGCTTGGTCCTATTTAACATCCTTGTTACTTTAACTAACAGTTAAAATTTAAATTTAGTTAACGATTTAGCTTTCTGTTGTAACAGACGGCCCTAAGAAAAGTAAGTAAGTAAAGAAAGTAAAGCCAGGAACAACAGAATAATGTCTCCATATAAATTTGTGTTAAATTAATGGAAACTGACAAACAGTCCCTGTATGGACCTGACTCGAGACAAATTCTTCTTCAGGCTCAAATGTCCAGTGATACAGGCATCTTCGACACACCAGAGATTGATAAACTTGCCTAAATCAATCTATAATATAATATATTCATATATCTGTTCTAGCTGCCCACATAGGTGTGGGGATCTCAGGCCAGGAGGGTCTGCAGGCAGTGCTGGCCAGCGATTACTCCATAGCCCAGTTTCGCTTCCTGGAGAGACTTCTCCTGGTGCACGGCCGCTGGTCTTATTACCGCATGTGCAAGTTCCTCAGCTACTTCTTCTACAAGAACTTTGCATTTACATTGTGCCATTTTTGGTTTGCATTTTTTTGCGGCTTCAGTGCACAGGTAAGTCACACCAATCTTTACTATCCTTATATAATTCATACTTTGTATGATGCAGAAATTAATAATTTCAGGCTGTCAATATTAAAAAGACAAAAACAGAGGGCTCTGCGATTAAATGACAACACTTTGATGGTTGAAACTATTTGAAAGGAAAAATGATGAAACTTTAAAAAAGCGCTCTGTTTCAAATAAATATTTTTCGCTTATTACAGATGGTTAAACAGTGTTCACAAATAAGTGGTACATACTTCCTGAAAGGAGATGATCTGCATCATATTCTAAGGAAATATATCATTCTAACTTGTTGGTATTTCTTAATACTTTCAATTTTTAATTTATTTTAATACATGGATAAGCTTTTCTGTACTCTTGAAAAGTAGTACACATAAAAAAAACTATGTCGACAGGGCCGTAATATCCATAAGGCAGTGTAGGCAACTGCCTAGGGGCTCCGCATCGGCTAAAGGGTAAAGGGCCCCCGAGACGTGCATTACCTAGGAGCCTCGACATGTTTAATCCGGTCCTGTATGTGGGAAAAATGCGCACTTTTAACGAATTAAAAATGTTAAGAAAAATTGTATTACTTTTGCCATTTTTCCTATCCAATCCGAGTCAACCATAATCTCACATTTAAATCTACTGTTTGTTCTAAAATCGGTGTTGCCACAGTAACAAATTTTTTAAATTCCATTTTTAAATTTCTACACTTTCTTGATGGACTGTAACTTGTCAGCCAAAGTGGAATTAAACAAGGCAATGCTTACGCAGTGTTCACATGAAAACAATAAAGAATTTACCACATTTAACGTTTATTCCAGACTGTGTTTGACCCCATGTTCATCTCGGTGTACAACCTCTTCTACACGTCTCTGCCCGTGCTGGCTCTGGGCGTGTTTGAGCAGGATGTGTCAGACAAGAACTCGTTGCTATACCCCAAGCTGTACACGCCCGGCCTCACCAGTTCTCTGTTCAACAAGACTGAATTCATGAAAAGTGCGCTGCACGGATGCTATACGTCTCTGGTGCTTTTCTTACTGCCATACGGTGAGTAAACACAATATATAATAATGAGGTCTAACCAAACCGGCAGTTCAGAAGTCTGTTCCGTTTGTTTTTATTTTTTTTAATGTAAAACTGCACAAGAGCGCCCCTGCCTGTACAGTGTAAACACAGGGGAACTATGTCGCCACTTGCCGTTGTGTGGCGGGTTAAGGTAGGGACCGTACAAATGGATTCATTAATGCGGGTTTTGAAGAGGCCCGGATTATATGAAGGAGGAAAAACAGATGTCGGTAGCTCATTCCACATATGAACCGATTTACACAGAAACGAGTCGAAGAAGCGACCCATTTTCATGAAGCCAACATCAACTGTGAACTAGCGATGTGTAGGTTCAGCTGGAGTGGGCTCTTAAACTCGGGTTCTTCGTTCCTACTCCTACTACCTTTTCAAATCGACTACTCCCAAAGAACCCGATCCAGTACTTGTCCCGGAACTTGGCGGTCCGAGCCGGTGCGGAGGCGTGGCAGTCGCAGCGCACGGCAATCCGAGCCACTCACACTCGTCAAACCCGTGCGTCTCGGTCCGAGCCACCCGCGAGTCGGGGGTAGGATGCACGATCGAGTTCTTTTGCGGGCTCAGGCTCCGAGAACTCGTGCATCTCGGTCCGAGCCATTCGCGAGTCGGGAGTGGCTCCCGGGACCTGCAACAAAAACCCAATTACTTTTAAAAGGAAGAACATGGAACACGGCAAAATGCAGAACTTACCCATCTCTACTATGAACGAGTGTTCCGCTCGTGTCCGTTGAGTTTCTCGCATGTGTACCGAAGATCAATGCTGCTGGCTCTTAGAGCAGGCTCCAGATATAGGATGCCTACATTGCATCTGTGTATTAGAGATGGCAATCGTTAACAATGTTAATCTGTTAACAGTGGATCGTCAATCGCCCTCCTCAGAATCAGAATCAAGTAGAATCTACAAAGTGGCTGGTTGTAGAAGTTTCATACTAGTAAAATGAATGGTTCACGGTAATATTATAGTTTTTGTTCTTTTGTTCCAGGTACCTACAAGGACGGTTTAGCCCCCGATGGCCGGATATTATCAGATCACATGTTGCTGGGGAGTGTTGTAGCCACCATTCTAGTTTTAGACAATACTACCCAGGTAAAGATATGTTATGTCCACATCATTGTATTCTTAGAAGGACCAGTTACCTATTTATTTTTATCAAGTTTAATTTGTAGATAAAATATGTAACACTACAACAGTTAACATCAGACTCTCATTCTTTCCGGACCTCCACATTGTAATACGGTCACATGGTTGTACCACACAAACGACTCAAAGATCTCATTCTACAGCATTCAGTATATGTACTTTCATTCTTCCTCTGCCATTTCCATGCCGCACTACTGTATATTGGGGTTGATATTAGCGCCCCATTATGGACTGCCATCCTTGCTTCTTTTAACAACTGCATTCAGTCCTCCATTAATAGAGTTCCCAACACCCTTCTTTCTCTAATTCTTCTAACTTGCACAAAAAAAATCGTTGCTTTTTTAAATGCAATTTTGCCCTTGTTTATAAAGAAACTGTATGAAAGACAAGCTCAGAATCTCTTGCGCCAATATAATTCTGGGACCTGTGTTCTATTTGATTATTGTAGTTACTCTGAATGATTTAAAAAGAATTTTCTTAAAAATTTGCGGGTGACCTTTGGCAGCTGTCAATGGCAGAAATATCGATGTTTTACGTTTTAAAATTAGTGTAAAGGTTATTATTTCTTTGAAAACTCCTTTGAATTGTGTTTATTCATGTTGGGTGTGTGGTCGGGTATGTGTAGAAATAACAAAATCAGTTAACATTAGTGTGAATATGTATATATTTTTGAAAATTGCTTCCAAAATGGGAGATTTTTAAAATTTATTTTTAATTAGTTAGCTATTCAGGAAAAACTTCTTACAACATTATCATGTAATGTACATGAATAATAAGATATACTGTCTGGTAAACAGAAAACAATTGCAAAAAGACAAATGCTTGGTTTTTATATCGATATTTGGCCAGAACTCAAAGGTAATTTTTGCTCGATTTTCGAAATATCATCCCACGTTCAACAGGTTAATGGGAATTGTTCTACATAAATGTTTCGTAAATGTATTGTAGATATTGACTGATTATTTTGTTGTTTTTTTTCTTCTTTTAGATTGCATTAGATACAACCTACTGGACTGTGTTCAACCACGTAACAATCTGGGGATCTCTACTGTCCTACTTTGTACTGGATTATTTTTACAATTACGTGATTGGAGGACCATACGTTGGTTCCCTGACTGTCGCTATGGGTCAGGCTACCTTTTGGTTCACCAGTGTATTAACAGTAAGTCCCCTTTCTTATTTTATATATTTAATCTGCTTTAATTATTATTAGCCGTCTGGGGTCCAGCTTTGGGCACAGGCCTCCCTTAAACCACTCCACTATCGCAAACCAATGTTTACCACACATTCACTTCTAACCCACGATGGAGCACAATATGCAGCTACCAAGTATGTAAGCCAAGGAATCACTGCTGTTCGTAGAGTTTTATGATACAAGGTGGGGCAAAAGTAATCATCCGATGTTCTTTTGCAAATTTTTTTTTTTAATGAAAAACGGTTCTGCTTGTGAAATTTGTTTATTTAATCCATTAGAATTTACTCCATCAAGTCGAGAAAATGATATCCTACGCTCAAGCCATCCTGAATCTCAACGAAGAGGTGGACGATTTTTCATTGAAAATTATCATGAGCGATGAAGCTCATTTCCATCTTAGCGGTTATGTAAATAAACAAAATAATAGTTTATGGGGCACTGAAAATCCGTGTATCACCAACGAAGAGCCATTACACCTGCTCAAAGTTACTGCGAGGTGTGCTGTTTACGCTGGAGCAGTCATCGGGCCATTTTTTTGAGAACGCCGCGGGCCAAACGACGACTGTGGAAGGCGCGCGCTATAGAGCCGTGATTACGGATTTTTTTCTTTCTCAATTGGAAGAATCGGGACTGAAGAACATGTGGTTCCAACAGGACGGTTCAAGGGCACACACTGCTTGAGCCACGACCGATATTCTGAAGGAAGCATTTCCGGGACGCTTAATCTCTCATTTTGGTGATTTGCACTGGCCAGCCAGATCACCCGATTTAACCGTTCCAGACTTCTTTTTATGGGGTTTTTTGAAGTTGCGGGTTTACGTCAACAAGCCTCAGACTCTTGAAGCCCTTAAGGAGAATATTCGCCAGGAATGCGAGAACCTGTCGCCCGAAGTTCTGGCAAGAGTGATGGAAAATGCCATAAAATGGATCTGTTTGGTCATCAACTCTGGCGGCGGCCAGTTGGCCGATATCATTTTCTCGACTTGATGGAATAAATTCTAATGGATTAAATTAACAAATTTCACAAGCAGAACCAAAGTTTTTCATAAAAAAAAAAAATTACAGCAAAAGAACATCGGATGATTACTTTTGACCCACCCTGTATATACACCAGTCTATAGCTATAAATCAGACTTCTGTCCAGCGTTACTCCGAGATACCCAAGTCTCTCATGTACTCTCTCCCAATCAGTACTTCTTCCAAACTGTGCATTGCGTAGCACTTGCACGTGAGTTGCTTTGGCTGCAAATGTTGCCTTTGTTTTGAATTTCCAGTCGATATTTTTCCATGACAATTATGTCAGCATTTAGGTCATTTTCAGTGACATCAAAGAATTTATACTGAACTGTTATCTGTAGTATTGGTTTCTGGAAGGTCTGCTATTATGTGTTTGTTACGTTTATCTCTAGATTGGTACAAGTCATGAATTTATAATAATTGCAGGTAATATTTCTAATGGTTCCCGTGCTGGCGTGGCGCCTGTACGTGGTGGATGTGAGCCCCGGACTAGCGGCGAGGTTGCGGGTGCGGCAGAGGGCGGCGCGGGTGCGCTCTCGCCAGTCTACGGACCCCCTGCGGGCTCCCTCGGCCCGCCGAGCCCGTCGCTCTCTTCGCTCGGGATACGCCTTCGCCCACCAAGAGGGCTTTGGCCGCCTCATCACCTCCGGCAAGATCATGCGCAAACTGCCCAACGCCGACTTCAGCTTCCCCTCGCTCGGGGGCAAGTTCACCAGCACGGGGAACAAGGACCGAGACAAGAACGACAAACCGGCTCCGGCCCCGGCCACCACCTCCGAATCTCCGCGCGCCCCGTGCCAAGATTCCGACACAATCAACTTATAAATATTCTTTATTCGTGGATTGCCTGTCATCTATCTTTGTACAGTCGGCGTGACTATTAGAATTGGAAGAAGACCACACGTTTTACGATCGCAAGTGTGACACGCTACCATTCTTGTAATGCGTATGACAGTTGGTTATTGGGTAATTGTTAATATTATTTGAGATTTGATTAGATTGCGACATGCGCAGCGCATCAAAGTTGTGTTTATTTTTTTAACATGCAATGATAAAAACATAACATTTGTGAAAGTTTTATAAATCAATAGTGATAAAGTAATGTGAGATATTTTTTATTTTTTCTGCGAATGTTACGACGAACTATAATTAATGTAGGTATATTAGAAATTTAATTTTTAACCTTAAAGCCTTCTCGTTGTTTAAAAAATATTATATTAAATTTGATTTACATGTTGTAACGATGCGTGCATGTTTTCTTCATAATTTTTGCTAGCACATTAAGTGGAAACTACGTCCGTCTTATTTCTTTATCTACTCGAAACTATGCCGTTAATGGTAATTAAAGTTTTTCAGTTCAAACACACGCAACCAAAGATACTAAGTTTTAGCACGTCAGCAAGTAGCCTCCAATCCTAGAAATACATATTAGTTTATATTTTCAACATCTTTTGTTACTGTGTACGTTTATTCTTGAATCTGTTAAGATTGTCTAATTTATTATCGTCCAAACCCGAGATCTGAATAAAAGAACATGTTATTAGAATCTTGGAGTTTGGAAGACTTAGTTTATAATATTAGTTTTCAGGTCCCTAGAGGATAAGTGCAACTTTACTATTGTTTCCATACTGAACAAACCCGCCAGAGTTAGTTTGCAAATGTTTTTTAGGTTAAGTAGGTATTAAATATCTTTCAATGGACCGCCTGTACTTATTAAGACAGTAAGATTATTTAGAATACATATATTTTATTCCTTTCTTACACAAAGAGAGCTGATGTGCTTCAAATCCCTGAAGTTTGCTTTTAAGTTGCTTAAGTTAAATCTTAAATGAAAAGACAGTGTTAAAGCGATGGTGTCACACAACTAATTCCTGCAACCTTTCTTACAAATACCAAACACATCAAATTTAATCGTTCTTACTGAAAAGTGATCTGTTTATAAAGCCATTAAAGTTGACAAAGTAGGATTAAGCAATGTAACAACAGCAAACTGTTTGATTTATCCACACCACTGGGGTAAAAACATAACCATGTATGTAGTGATGTTTGGAAAAATCCTGAGTATTTATGAAGAGGGTTTCCCATGATTTAGTTATGTATCAAAGTCGGAGATTGAAATATTAAGAAAGGTAACGTTTAGGGCTCGAGTCCTGCATAAGGTATTGATGCAAATGTTAAGAATTGACTTGTGTCTGAGATACTGATGGAAATGTTAGGGATTGAGTGCGTATAAAGTATTGAATTGTGTATGAGATAAGAGAGTGAGAATTTTGGAAATTTAGTGAGGTATCGCTGGGAATATCTGGGATTGAGTGTGTACGAGGTATTGATGGAAATTTTGGGGATTGTGTGTGTACAAGGTATTAGTGGGAATGTTGGAGATCGTAAGTGTATGAGGTATCGATAGGAATGCTGGGGATTGGGTGTGAGATATCAATGGGAATGGGTGTGCAAGAGGTATCGATGGGAATGTTGAGGGTTGAGTGTGAACAAGGTATCAATGGATGGAGATTGTGCATGTACAAGGTATCAATAGGAATATTGGAGATTGTATGTGTACAAGGTATCGATGGAAATGTTGGGATTGTGTGTCTATGAGGTATCGATGGGAATATTGGAGATTGTATGTGTACGAGGTATCGATGGGAATGTTGGGGATTGTGTGTGTACAAGTTATCAATGGGAATGTTGAGGATTACCTGCATGAGGTATCGACAGAAATATCAGGGATTGAGTTTGTACGATGTATCGATGGAAAAGGGATTGAGTGTGTACGCAGTATTGATTGCTTGGCACATTTCTAGAGTATTACATGTAATGTTGAAATAATACCATATTTTGATATGGTTTTGCAAACACCTAACTCAAATTGTGATATTAAGTATTTATAATACCTAAAGTAAGATAAGGTGTAAATAAAGTAACAGGAAGTGTCTAACCAAAAAGGTTTACGGATTGGCTTTGAAGAGTACTATTATTATTTTATTGTATGTATGTAGTATTTTATTATTATTAAAAAGATATGTATGCCAAGCATTAAAATTATCAACAAAATACTTATTTTTTGCAAAGCATGGATCACTGAAACAGAGAATAAGAATAGGAAGTTTATATTAACACTATGTACTCCTTTTTTTTGTTTCCAACTATTAGTATTTGGTAATGCAACATAGTGTAGTCTCAGTTAATCATTCCCAATGCGATTTATGTTCCCGCTTGACTTTTAAGCGGTCAATAATTTTAAACACCATCGAGTCTTCACTTTATTATTATTTCTACTTGAGTAATTATAAATAAATTTTTGAACGCAGGAATTTATTTTTAAAATCTTTTATTACCCTCAATTTTTCACTGTTGTTAATGATTTTCCTGTTTCACCTCATCAGGAAAAATAGTTGTTTTCTTGCAAAACATTTTCAATATATTATATTTTGTACCTTCTGTTATTATTACAGAATCCGATCCTTTCAGTTATTATGGAATATTTTATTTTTCTACCAATTAATGCAAACAATCCAGACATTTTTATGACAATCACAAAACCATCTGAATACAGCCGTCTTTAATTGATAGAATCCTTTATTCTAAGATAAAAACTGAAAACTGTAACTTTTGTTTGCATATTATTGTTCATAAATTAACTAAAATAAAATACAGAATCTCATTACAAAGTATCTGCGATGTACATATTCAGTACATACATCCAAATATATAAAGTTTACCAACAAGTATTTCTCATCCCTGGCATTTCAGTTGGATTTATTTGAATTATTATTTTGGGAGAAGACTTTAGAGACACCGAGTATGAAACTTGTTTACTATCGTAATAAATAATATTATGAAGGTTAGAAGTTTGCAAATGATATTTTATTAGAATTAATTGGTTTCAACTAAAACTAACTATCTCTATTGTTGAGTTTCAATAATTCAAATAATTAAAGCTCTTTTTTGTTAACAATATCGAATGAAATTTAATCCAATTCCACTGTATGAGAAAGGCCATGGGTATTTACAGTGCGTTGCATCTTGTATTGTATGATACGGTTATAGGAACCCGCTCTTCATCTTTTACGATATGATACTGTTATTGTAGATTCCTAATTTTGTTACTATAACAATTATGTACAGTGAAATTCTCTTAAGAAGTTTTTCGAGGAGCTGGAAAAGAAAAAAACCTTATGTATGGGATAAATTAGCAAATTTTTCAAATTCAGTCTTCAGGGAACGAAAAAAAAAAACTTTTTAACCTCTTAAATGATAGCACGTCCTTATGGGGATATGTACGTTTTTTAAAAAACATTACTCTGAATATAAGTAGAAATCTGGTGAAATTAACGATGCTAGACTGTATACTATTTTTATAAATATATAAACACACTATCTGGTAAGGTACAATTTACAAAAGCATCATTTTGCAAAGAACAGCAAAGTTATGACGAAAATAGAATGGCGCACGGCGAAAAATTTGCAGCGGCACAGCAAGAGTTAAGCATGAAAACTTTAGTGGGAACTTCTTAACCGAGTTTCACTGCACATATTGATTGATATTGAGTAATACAGTAAAGGAACCCTGTAAAGAAGTTTCACGCTTAAGAAGTTTGGTGTTTTCAGTCTCTTACAGACTGAGTGGCCCGATTTATCCCATAAAAGGTTTTCCCACTTAAAGAGTGTTTTTTTCCAGTCCCTTGGAAAACTTCTTAAAAGAGTTTCACTGTAGTTGAACAATTATCCACTTTATTTTGTTAGTAATTTATATGTTGATGACTGGCTGTGATAAGACACATTATGTTGGGTTAATCAGGCGTTTAAAGTAATTTATTGGTTAAAATAACAATAATCTACACATAAGTTACAAAGTTGGTGCGATTTCGCAGCCACAACCCATTAAAATGTATTATTTTTTTGAAAAATTGACTTTATTTTGATTATTTAGTTTTCAAATGAGTGATTAAATTATTAAATTTGTTTTTGTTTTTAATACGATTAACAAGATAAAAAAAGCATTTCAGTATTATTTGAAGTTTAAAAACTATTTAATTTACAGTATTACTTTCACATTCTAATGTTTGAGGTTCCATTTTATAATACATAACATTTAAATACTGAAGAAATGTGTTGAAATTGGTGCCTGAAATTATTACAAAATGTATTTTGCTTTGTTAATACATATTGATGTTGTAAACTTTTCTATTATTTTTGCAAAATGATTGCGCTACGACGTATGTGTATGAAAGAAGAATAGTTATTGCAGATATTTCTACTTTATCAAATCTTAAATGTGTCAACGCAATAATATACTATTATTAAACTTTTCATTTACAGGCCTATTTAAGTAAAATATTACATTTACTATTCACCAACATGTCCTTTCTTTAAGTCCACATTAAAATAGGATTTTTTAAAATATTGTTACCACCATTAGGTCGTGTCAGGATTTGGTTAAAATATAACTATTTTTGTATTATAGATGTAAATATAAACACGGACAAGTTAAAGGTGGATTTGCTAAATGATAATTCATAGAGAACTTGCTTGCCCTAACTAGAAGTACATTTTGTATTGAGAAAGTATAAGAGACCTAATCTAATTCTCGAGAGTAACAAATCCTAGATTAACTTGGCCGTGATTTGTAAACAAATTTTATTGCATAAATGTTATAACTAGATTTTTTATTTAATAAGTGTTGTTCATTTTGTAAAATTCAAATATGTATAAAGAACTATATTAGAATATTTAAAAATTATCAGGATATATTTGTATGATAATATTTTGCCTTAAAACAATATTTATGTTTGAATACTACACTCTTTTAGATACTTGTAATCAAGTCGGTCCAAATATTGAGACGCTAGAATGGCCTTCTCCTCTCAGCAAGTCCGAGGCTTCTTCAACTAAAAATAAATCATCTTTTATTTATATGTATCTTATATTGATATTATTATTGTAATGAGTCCATAGAGGCCCTTTGTATCGTCTCCCCGTGTAGTTTTAATAAATTCACCAGGCGTTTGGCTATACCTTGGAATTAGTGCACACCTCACTATTAGGTATCAGGCCATTTGCTTTAGTCAATTGATATACCAATGAGTTTATTGACTTTGTATGTTCAGTATATTCGACATATTGTTTTATACGCGCTTCTTGATTAAGATGTTTGATTCATCATTCCATCAATAAGACCCTTATTCCACAAAAATACCCAAGTATCTGATGACTCACATCACCAACCACCTCTCAAGTCAAAACTGCTTTCATAACCAAAACTCATAACTGAGTGAGTGTTTTGGTTCCCAGCATTGATCATTGATCTAAAACATGTGCATTGTTACAAAATGTCTGACATAAGTGATGAAGAAACTGTCATTTTTGCTAGACCATCATGTTTATTTATAGTTCCGCCATGTTTAAAGTCTCACCACTGAATGGTAACCTTTTTGACTAGCCGGTCACGGGAGACTGACGAGTTTAGAAAATTTCAGTAACGTGTGCCTGTGCGTAGATGTATGAAGGTAGTCGCCAAGATATTTGAATGGCTGAGTATTGGATATCTGCATACCCTTGTGGAAAAAGGGCCTAAATTACATTTTTTATGCCTTAATTATTTAACAAAAACCACACTACAAATACTTAAATTATTTATCCAACGCAGCTGAGGGGACAGAGATAAAATTAAGAACCAAAAAGGGTGATAATTGTTTAAAGTGAGGTTAACTTTAGCCAGTTTACTTCTCAGAAAATATATGTGCATTCAATCCAAAGATAATATCTTTTTGTCCGTATTATTAATAACATTCCGTTAAATAATAATATTAGTTACAATTTAACACACAAACATTTCTGTACAGTAAACCGGGCCTTGAATTGCGCTTCGAAAACATAGTTAAACTGGCGGTTAAAATTAACCTTTAATTGAGCAACGAGGAATAGAAGTCTCTACCAACATGAACAATGTGCTTAAAAATAAAAAAATATTGAATGCTTAGATAAATTAAAATAATATTACATTAGCACTATTTCAGGCTGATAAGAGTGTAGTACGGACGTGATAATTGTTCATTTCATGTAAAATGGTAAAATTTAATAATTTTCAATGATTAAAATTGAACGTCACAGTTGACCATGTGATATTTTTTATTAAATGCTGTTTTATTTACAAAAACTCATTAACATAAATAACATTTTCTTCTAGGAATACTTAAAATTGTAATCTTTTGGCTAACGAAGCTCCTTCTACGTTATCTAATAACTTTCTCTTGAGGGACGGCTTCTGTAAATCCAATTCTCTGATGGTGCATGGAAGAGGCAGCTTGACTCCGATTGTTGGCGGTGGTTTGTTACTGCAATAAGAGAAGAACCCAATGATTGCACGTAAAACAGGGCAGATGTTTCTTTTTTATTTCATCTTCTCCACATAAACAGTGTGATGTATGATGATCAAGTAGCAACTTTTACAGGTATCAAAATAACATTTAGGAAAAGTATGGAAGTAAGTACCTGAAGTATGGCATTTGTAAAGCCTGGGAACAATCACATCTTCTGGGAGGATACAAGCAAAGAAGACTAGAAATTAAATCCAACAAATCATCTGCAGCTGCTGTGAATATGTGCTTGAACGGGGTAGGGGGGAATACTTTGAATTGTATGTAATCTGGCAAACCGACTAGACCCTAAAAACACAAAAAAACATCATAATTAATGTCGATAGTTAATAACACATCTTGTAATTTCAGTGTTTAATGGAGAGCGTTTCCTGCTTAGGTTAATCAAGCCTAGCTAGAGTAGTAATAATAATTACACAGCAGAACTTGTTTATAAATAAACTGTTGAATTGAATATATAAAATAAAAAAACTAAAATGGAGATTTACAAATTAAACTTGATCTTCTTCAGATATTTTATAAGCTTCGCCACTCAGTACTCTAGTGTCAGACTGGAGCTTGTAATCATAAAAGCGTAGGCATTCCGATCACATTTGGATTTTGTTTCCTTCTTGTGTTTATTGACCACTCAGGTATTTTGCAATTGTGCAAGTTTTTTGTCTTAAACGAACTGTCAGATTTATAAAAACTTTATGTTATTTCCGCTTCGCAATTAAAGCTCTATAAATGAAACATTTCTGAATGTAGACGAATACTAAAAACTGTTTTTGAAAGGTTTGAAATAAGCTTTCAAATTGTTATATTAACATTAGTAAATATTTATTTGTAATATAACGACGCTTACGGGTCGGAGTGGTTAACACTTGGTGTGCTGAAGCAAAAATCTGATTCTCTTTTAGTCGTAATTTCCTTGTATGTTTGCAAAATGATGTTTGTGCAAATTGTACCGTCTTACCAGATATTGTGTTCATATATTTATAAAAATAGTATAATCTACCATGTGTAGTTTCCCCAGAATAGCTAGTTATGTTCAGAGAAAAGATATTTTTAATACATATATCCTTAAGAGCGCGCAGGAGCGCCGAGAAATTTTAACGATAGGTATTTGTAAAAATTATTTCTATTTCGTTCATCTCAGCGGGGACAGCAAAAGCGCTATCGGTGTATTGGTGAACCCCAATGCGTGTGTGTGCGTGGCTGCAGGTGTTGGAAGCACGAATCGCCGCGCCGCGCCCGCCAGCGACTTCGCGTTCTTATTATTTCATTTACTGTTATTCATTTATTCCAAAAATTAAGTAGGTGCCTAGGTACATATTCGTAATAAAATAGCGAGGTCTACATTATTTAATATTGTATTGTACTTAACTTTATTATTATTATTACTTACTACAAATACATGTGACTGCCTGCTCCGAGCTCATCTTCTGCACACGCACAAGTCAATGAGACTTGTGGGTGCGTGTATACAGGTTGCTGCCTGCTGCAACAGATAAGTCAATACGCGTCGCGACTTGAGCGTGCGTATTCCTATATAATAGATATCTTCTGCGCTCATAGTTCATTCATCTTGTTACTATTAGTAAAGTAAGATGCACGCTGTTTTGGTTTAGTAATATCGGGAGATTCATACCATCTTTTTTTATAAAACGGCAGCATAGGCGCAGTAGGTACATCACGTACTTTGTGATTGTATAGTGTTTTTATTTTTCGCTGGCTGCATCACTCTACTGTTTTTGACTAGCCTTTTTACTGGAAACTATTCTACGTCAAATACAGACCTTCGAATTTTGACCCTGAAACCCCCTTGAATATTGAAATCTGTTTGGTCATTTCTCACGATTTACACATATAGGACATATGGTGAGTAGATACCTACTAAACTATTCATAAATTATTCATAAACTATTATTATAAACATAAACTATTCATTCATAAAAACTCAATATTACAACACAATTTCCTTTTTTAATTAAACATATAAATATCGCTAAAAATGTTGTTGTTTTTTGGCTCTCCCTGAATAACGTAAATTCATCAGTTTTGACTGTATGCATAAAG
The DNA here is from genome assembly GCA_917563855.2 of Limnephilus lunatus. Lineage (NCBI taxonomy): Eukaryota > Metazoa > Arthropoda > Insecta > Trichoptera > Limnephilidae > Limnephilus > Limnephilus lunatus. The sequence goes on from OU830601.1 coordinate 51,416,574, forward strand.
TGCATTAGTGCAAGTCGGTACATTTGTTAACATATCTAGTAACCTATAATAAATATTATTCTACGTCTTAGGCTGCGTATACACACGCCAGCCGAACAACGGATTATGGGAAAGGAACGAAGCAAAAGCAAACTGCCTGAAACGCTGCGCCGCTTGCGGTTGCTTCGTACCTTTACCATAATTCGTGGTTCGGCTCGCGTCTCTGTCCGCAAAGAGTGGCGTGCACTGATTTTTCAGTGGGCTAGAATCCTAAGATTGAAAATACGACATTAATGATGTTGTCGAAGCTGAAAATTATTTTTTTTCCGAAATTTCAATTTTCAAATTCTGTGCACGCCACTATTCGCAAATATATACGTAGCATAAGATATGTGTATTTAGAAATTGAGTTACATAAAATCGACTACTATATTACCTACCTTCAACTCAAAAAATTTTTTCTTACAGATAAATAATGGGTAAAAGAAATGGAAACAAAGCGCGTTTGTTTTTATCTACTAGACGAAAAAAACCGATTATTAGTATCAAACGACAGATTCATGTTGCACCACGTTCGACATCTAGGTAAGTCGAAATATCGCTTTCCTGTCACTCTTACTACTGAACCTTCCTAAGGTTACCTTTACGTACGTAAAGTTTTTTTTCCCGTAAGTTGCTCACATAAGAGAGTTATGGCAAAATTACCAATGGGTATCGTTTACATTGATAATTTTGCCATAACTCTCTTACGTGAGCGACTTACGAGAAAAACCTAAAGATTTATGCTATGAGAGCCGTGTATTATGTAGCATGTATAACGGGAAAATGGGATGGACAAATTTAAATAAATAAATCATTTGCATTTACAGGGATATGGATGTCATCGATACTACTTTTGGAAACTTAACTACATCTTCACTAATGCATGAAACTTCCATGGATGAATCATTTGCTCCAAATATAGACGAAAACGCAAGTTCATCATCATCAACAACGCTTGATGATTTGGTGATAGAACCAGACCATATTGATGAAACCGATAATTTCGAAGGTCGCAGAATTGTGGATATAAAATATTTGTTTTCGGAGATATCAAATATAAAGCACGAACACACCAACTGCACATTTTCCGATTTAAAATTTATGAAGGAACGACGAAATGGTCTTCTAAGCCAGTATGTTTTCGAGTGCAAAATGTGCAAGAAAATAGAATACATTCACTCCGAAGACCCGAAACGGAAAATGTCTATAAATACTGCTGTCGTCGAAGGAGTGATGTGTACAGGAAATGGGTATTCACAATGGAATGAAATTTGTGGGGTTTTAAATATGCCAAATATGGATTGTAAGACTTACACGAACATAGAACAATGTTTAGCGCCAACAATTGAAGAATGTGCCTTAGAAGAAATGATCGCAGCTGGTGAAGAAGAAAAAAGGCTAGCCATTTTAAACGGTGACGTAGACGAGGGTGGCTATCCTTTGGTAACGGTGGTTGCAGATGGCTCCTGGGCAAAGAGGTCGTACAAAAGTGGATTTAGCTCCTCATCTGGCGCAGGGTGCATAGTTGGACTACGAACTAAAAAGGTTTTATTTCTGGGAGTGCGAAACTCATACTGCTGCATATGTGCTAGAGCTACTAAACTACACATAGTTGCTTCTGAGCACAGGTGCTTCATAAACTGGCGTGACAGTGCTAATGCCATGGAAGCCCACATTATAGCAGAAGGGTTCTCGAGAAGCATGGAAATGCATGGATTGAAATTTAACAAACTAGTTGGTGATGGCGACTCCAGCATCATGAAAAAAATAATGCAACAAATGCCATATGGTCCTAACCTTATAGTACAAAAAATAGAGTGCAAAAATCACTTACTCCGCAATTTTTGCAACAAAATGAAAGCACTTGGAAAAAAAACCAACAACGCTAAAGGCTTTGTACCAGTTCATATAAGGAAAAAGGTTGAAGCAAACGTTTTACGCATGAGAAGAGCTGTAGTTGGAGCAATAAATTACAGGAAAGAGCAAGAAAACACAGTACAAAGTGATAAAATAAAAAATTTGAAAATGGACATAAAAAATACCGCAAATCATGTGTTTGGTGATCATAAAAATTGTGCATCGTACTATTGCAAGCCGGAGAAGTATACTGATGATCCAAATTTAGTAAGCGATCTTCGAGATTGTGGAATATGGACTGATATCCAACAATTCTTATTGTCTCTAATAGCAAATGCAGAAAGTCTTATTATTGACGTGACAAATAACACTGTGGAGCAATTCAACAACGTTATCGCCAAATTTATAGGTGGAAAAAGGGTAAATTTTACTACAAGAGGATCTTACCAAGCAAGATGTTTTGGAGCAGTAACTTCGTGGAATAGTGAATTGGCAACCCATTCAAGAATACAAAAGAAAATCCAAGGCCACAGTCCCGGCAAATACACGAAGCACTTTATAGAGAGAAAACGACGTTCGAAGGAGAATAAACAAATGTGTCGAAAAAAAAAACTAAAGTATAATGAAAATACGACAGAAAAAAGAAAAAAAGTTACAGGGCCCGATGAAAATTATGGTCAATTGGAATTAGAACCAGATATGCCACCTGAAATATTTGAAACGAAAAAAGAGGAATTTCTCAAAGAATTATCTTCAACCAATAAGGAAGAGCTCGAACGGAATACGGTAGGCCAAAGCAATAACAATCTGTGGGCAATTGAAAGACGTAAGCGGATAACAGCGTCTAACTTTGGAAAAATATATAAGCTTCGGCAAAAAACTTCAGTTACGGGAGTACTAAACTCTTTACTGTACTCACAATTCAAAGGAACTATGGCCACAAATTATGGAAAAGAAAATGAAAGCCTAGCAATAGAGCAATTTTCAAAAAAAACAAGTTTTCAGGTATCCGCTTGTGGGCTATTTATCGATAAAACCAAAAACTTTTTAGCGGCAAGTCCGGATGGCCTTATCGGTGAGGATTCTATAATTGAAATTAAATGCCCTTATAGTATAGCAAATATGTCACCAGAAGAGGGAATTGCACAAAAGATAATTGATTACTGTAAATTGGAAGACCATTCTTTAACATTAAAACGGAATCATAATTACTTCTACCAAGTACAAGGCCAGTTACATATTACTCGTCGTAATTATTGTTATTTTGTTGTGTGGAGTCCAAAAGGTTTGCTGTATGAAAAAATTGAGAGGGACGATGAAATCTGGCAAAAAATCGTTCCACTGTTAGAAAATTTCTACCACCAATGCCTTTTACCAGAAATAATTGACGGTCGCATACCAAGAAATTTACCGGCGAGGGAAAGGTCTGGACCATAAATTGTTTTAATTTCATTGTGTAGATGTTAAACAGTAATTTTTTTTACAATAAAGCGTTTAAAAACAAAAAAAATTAGATCATTGAAGAAGATTGAAAATGTCAAGTGATGTAGGAGGTATTCCCAAAAGTGCATTTTTCTGTAATAATATAACGTATTAAAAAAGTTAAATAAAAACTAAACTAGTTATGTGTATGTACCTAATATGTAGCACAATAAACAATATGGTGCCTCTTATACATAGATTTCAATATTCATTTGTATAATATGATATTATAATAACATAATCGATTCAACAACATGTGGTAGATGCATGTACCACTGAACATACGCTGTACCAGCATTCCATCAAACGATCAGTGGTCTATGTACTTACCATCACACATTTTCTTGTAAAATATAATTTTTTTGAAAAAAAAATCTAGAACAATATATTTAGTCAAATATAAAAGTTTTTTTTTGGTTCGGTAGTTGTATCTTAAAAAAAGTGTCCTATAAAGGGATAATATTATGTTGAGTACAACCTTCAAAAGTTATCAAAAAATATTTTAATTAATTTTTGTGTTCCATATCCAACTCGGCAATACGGAACGGAATCATCTCGGGGTCTGTCTGTAACAGGTGTTTTTTTTTCAATTTTTTTCCATTAATTTATTTGACGTAAACAAATTAAATTTGTCACAATAACTTTAGTAAATAAGCTCGGTAAGTATTGGCACACTCAAAATAAGTCACCAAACAGAAAAATAATTTTAAAAAAACATCGATAACTCGGGACATGACAACACTAGTGGACTAGTGTATCGATATAATTATTGAGAATGTCACATCACTTCGTTGACTGTATACGTATTCAACAAAACCCTCTCCGCCCCCCCTCACCCCCGAATACTGAGAGAAAGGGACACATGCACCTCAGCCTGATAATACCCAAATAAAATTGTCAAAATCGAGGTTTTGTAGTCCTCATTTTTCTACTCCAAAACTGAACCAATTTCCAAGATTTTTTTTACCAAATGTATTGGAAGAAAACATTCTATGTCTGTACCTTTTGCTTTTTTTAAAAATACATCGTCTAATTTGTATACTGAACGTTTGTTGATGGCGTTAAAAAAAGGCAATTTTAACAATTTTTGAAGGGTTATAACTCCTATAAAAAGTAACTTATCAAAAAAATCAAAACGTACCGACACGCTTGCGGTCAATATTCATATTATGTAAAAAAAATATTTTCTCTAGTGTCAAAATTCAGAGAGGGAAATGAGGAATACGTTTGTATGGAAAAAACACCACCCGGTTTCCTCTTAAGGATATGTTGGCGTTCAGGAGGTTAACCCACATAAACAGTGAAACTCTCTGAAGAAGTTTTCCAAGGGACAGGAAAACAAAACTTTGTAAGCGGGAAAACCTTTTTATGTGGGATGAATTGGCCCATTCAGTGTTCAAGGGATGAAAACAATCAACATAAAACTTAACATGAAACTTCTTACCCTAGCGAGACAGGCATTGAATAATATAATGTAAACATCCCTTATAATAGATCAGTAAATAAAAAAAACTATAATTACTTTTATTAATTTTTGTATATCAAAAACATTAAACATCAACCATCTAAGAAATGATGACAAAATTTTACCCCAGTCCCATTTGCTCCCAACTGTCCAGAGCCAGTGCAACTATGGCATCTCCTATGTTGGGGAAGAAGTTGAGATAATGATAATTAGATGTTCAGCAAAGTTGGGAGAAGCGCAGGAGGCTGTGCGAGGAGAGGTTGGGCTTACTGTAGTGACCCGAATAGGACAAGGGGAAGAAGATGAGATGAGAAGATATATCTTACCGGCCAGTTGTCTTCAGTTGGTGTGCCCATAACCTGAAATATCCTGGTGAGCTGATCAAGGTCCGATTCACCGGGGAGGAAGGGAATTCGGAGTAACAATTCTGCCATGATGCAACCCACCGCCCACATGTCCACTCCTGTGTTGTACTGCCTCGCTCCGAATAACAGCTCTGGAGATCTGAAAATGAATTTATATTTTACATAAATGAGGAATTACAGTATAATTTTATACTTAAAGAAAAAAAAAACAAACAAAAAATAAGCTATTACTAAAACGGAAGTCCACAGCAAGCCGTGCAAAATTTTTGCTTCTCATAATGAGAATGGCGCATGTAACACAAAAACAACCATTAGCTGTATACAATAAGGGCCTTCTTACACAGAGATACTTGCAAGCTATGTGACTGTGATGCAACGATAAGATAAATACTGACATGCTATTCTTTAAAACTGGTTTCCGTACACGGCACTACCCAAATTATACTGAACTTTATCATTTTTTCAAGTGCAGTTGTGGAATTAATATGAGTATTCCATGTACGAATGGCCTAAGAGTGTCTCACCTGTACCATCTGGTTACCACCTGGTGAGTATTAATTCTAGATGGTGAACCAAAGAACTTGGCCAAACCGAAATCACCTATTTTCAGCACTCCTGCGCTATTTACTAAGAGATTGTTGGGCTTCAAATCTCGGTGGAGGATCCAGGCATTATGGAGATATTCTAGACCTGTGAAAATACATGTTACTATAGTGTCCACTGAGATTGACTCAACATAGATGCATGAATTATTGGTAGCAATCTTTAGTACTTACCTTGCAGTGTTTGAATCATATATGCCTTCACATTTGCTGGGGTTAAAACTATTGTGGTATCTTTGATTATAACTTCTAGATCTGTGTCCATGAAATCAAATACCAACGAAACATTTGATTTGTGACCAAAAACATCTGTTGAAAAAAATTACATTAGATTAGTGAGAAATACATAAACATGAAAAAAGATAGATAAACTTTCAAAATTACTGGACACACTTAATATGAACATTTAAAAAAAACAACAGGTAAACTTTCAAAATCACTGAAAACACTTTGTATGAATATTAAAAAAAAAAAACTTTTGGATTTACCTTTTACTACCACTTACTACAAAAGACAACTTTTTGCATTTGGTGCGATAGAAAATAATGTCAATCGTATGAGACTGTGGCAGTTCTCGCACGAATAACTCATACGATTGATATTTTATGTACTTAATTGAAATTATGAATGCAGTGTATTCCATCGCCCCAAATGCAAAAAGTTGTCTTTTATAGTAATTAAAACGAATCAGAATCAAAGGCTTTGTCTTAAAAATATTCTCATTTTTTACAGTTTTAAGGTTTACCAAAACATAATGGGGATGTAGACAGGAACAGTAATTTTATCCCGAATTCTACAAGTGAAATTATTGAGTTTACCTAATAAACCAATAAGATTGTCGTGGCTAAGTTCTTGCAACAATTTAATTTCTCGTAGAGCTGTTCGATTGATGCCATCTTTGACTTCAAGTCGACTGCCCAATTTAATTTTCTTGACAGCTACAATGATATCAGTCCTTATGTCTCTCGCCTTGTACACAGTAGCAAACTGGAAAAAAGAAAACAAAACATGACATTCAAAATACCACCCGAATTAGGAAACACTATATTGTAAGTTTTCCATCTGTAAAAACTCTTGAAGAATGTAATGGTAATTTTAACAGGATGCATGTTTATTGCAGCTTTTTTAGTACAAAATAACTATAATGCATGCGGTATTAGTTCATTTATGATGCATGCATTATATTCGAAAAGAAAATAAACTAACCTGGCCTTCGCCTAAAAAGTCAATTTTCTCGTAATTAAGTACACGATCTTCCATTTTGATAGCGCTCTGTATAAAACTATTCTTAATTATAATTCTCCCTTCAGTCTTTCACGGTAAATTAATACACGTTTAAAATAACCGACGAACAAACGTGTTTTCCGCGTTTTCAAAAACTGCATCTGTCAAACTGTTTGTTCATGTTTGTTGTTCAGTAGAGATGGCCGAAATTTCTAGATGACTGCTGTCACTGGATCGGCCGATATAATTTTTCTAAGGAACCGGTTCTTTTCGAACCGGATTGGTCGACCTCAAAGATTCGTAGAAAATGAATATAACATTACCCCTACATTAGGAAAAAAATTCCTCAAGGCCTCTGGCATCTTTGGGGGTGCTGTGTGAAGTGTCTTTTTGAGAAGATGATGTTGGTGTGAACATGGGTCTTGGGTTTTTCTGATTTCTTCATTTTGTTTCTAAACATGGGCGTAAAAAAATAATATAATATTGTTAACCGAATAATATTTTAAAAAATTATATAACACGGATACGAAAATTTTGAGAACCACTGAATTTGTCCAACTTATTATAAGACCTTACGTATACTTCTGTTTATATTTTCAGTATTCTTTTTTTATTTCTTTTTTATAAATAAAAAAAAATAATTTTTGAAAAAACTATTTGTAAAATGTTGAGAGCCACTGGATTAGTCTACTTTTTTATTTTTAGTATTATCCTTTTATTATTGTACATTATGTTTACATAAATAAAAAAATTTGAAAACTTTTTATTCGTAAATTGTTGAGAGCCACTGAATTTGTTCAACTTATTATAAGACCTTACTCATACTTTTGTTTTTATTTTAGTATCATCTTTTTATTAAAGGACATTTATTTTTATAAATAAAAAAATATATTTTTGAAATCACCATTTGTAAAATTTTGAGAGCCACTGGATTAGTCCACTTTTTTAATTTAAGTATTATCCCTTTATTATTGGACATTTCTTTTTATATAAATAAAAATTGATATTTTTTATTTGTAAAATGTTGAGAGCCACTGAATTAGTAATTTATATTTATGTAGTGTACATATAGATATGCAACAATTTTTGTAAGAATACGTAAAAATGTTTGACAAATATATTTGTACTATCTATAAATCATAATTTAATCGAAATTACAAACATGACATAGAAAAAACTGAATAAAGCCGTACGGCCGCCAGTGGCGTAGCGTGGGGGGGGGGGCGGGGGGGGGGGCGTCCCGCCCCGGGCGGCACTTTTGGGGGGGCGGCAAAATTTCGCAATCAATAATCATCTTGTAAAAATTTGGATTGGGGAAGTCGCGGGTTCGATTCTCGCGTCAGGACTTAAAAGTTTTTTCTAGTTTATAGTTTCTTAACATCTTTCTAAAATTTTATATACTATTAAAATCAAAATATTAATGACAGACATTTTGTTTTTATTTCAAACACATACATTATTTTTAAATAAAAATGTAAATAGCAACAGTATCATTTTAGCTCTAATTGATAGTCGATTTGTGTTTTATATTCGCGAAGCTTTGTGCGCCCTGCTAAAAGCACACAAAAAATTACACTTATACGGTTTTCTTCCACGTATATATCACGGTGTATATATTTTAAATTTATTATCACAGAAAAGTTAAATAGCTGACAGTTTTGTGCATAGGTACTTATTGCAAGTGCAGTTATAAAATTCTAGATGCAAACTATCTATGTGCTGCCAGAATGAAAGAAAAACCATTTTTATGTTCTGAGTGTAGTTTTAATTCACCGCATACATATTTAATTAAAAGCAGTTTTGTGTTCAAAATGTAAAAATTCCAGTTGTGGATTCATCTGACGACACATTTCGAAGGAAAACATTATATAATTTGAAGTGCTTTATAAAATTCTTGCAGAAAATGTATGTGCCGCCAGAATAAAAGAAAAACCTTTTTCATGTTCTGAGTGTAGTTTTAATTCACCGCATACAGATTTAATTAAAAGTAGTTTTGTGGTCAGAATGTAAAATTCCAGTTTTGGATTCATCTAACCTAACGACACATTTCGAAGGAAAACATATGATTTGAAGTGCTCTATAAAATTCTTGCAGACAATTTATGTGCCGACAGAATCAAAGAAAAATTATTTTCATGTTCCGAGTGTAGTTTTAATTCACCGCTTACAGATTTAATTAAAACCACTTTTGTGTTCAGAATGTAAAATTCCAGTTGTGAATTCATCCGACGACACATTTCGAAGGAAAAACTTATTTGAAGTGCTTAATAAAATTCTTGCAGACAAGTTATGTGCCGCCAGAGTCAAATAAAAACCTTTTTCATGTTCTGAGTGTAGTTTTAATTCACCGCATACAGATAAAATTTAAGCCAGTTTATTGTTCAGAATGTAAAATTCCAATTGTGTATTCATCTGCTAACATATTTCGAAGGAAAACATAACTTTTTTCGAAGTGCAAATATAAAATTCTAGCTGCAGACAATTTATGTGCTGCCAGAACCAAAGAAAAACCGTTTTCATGTTCTGAGTGTAGTTTTAATTCACCGCATACAGATTTAATTAATAAAAATCGGCAAATAAATATTTAAAAAAAAAAGGATCACTACCACCTTCCCCCCCCTGAAGAAGTACCTATATAGGGGGGGGTGGCAAAATTTTCCTCCGCCCCGGGCGGCTGATACCCACGCTACGCCACTGACGGCCGCACGTATATGGCAATACTCTATTTGGAGCTGCCGCATACATGCGGCGATACTCCTCTAAGGGTTAATGTTAAGTTAGTTCTGCATCTTGGAACAACAAAAGTTCTGTGTCTGCGTGCTCTTGTAAAGTTGTCGGGACAATAAAACTCAAATTTTTGTAATATATCGGGAATACAGATATCATCGTTTAGAAGATTGTATACTGTTGTCAGCAAAGCAGTTGTTATGTTAGCTCCACACAAAAATCTCTCAGGGCCTATGTCATGTTTGGGGACGCTGTGTGGAGGGTCTTTTTAAGGAAAGGAAGCAGAGAAAATTCTAAGAAGGAGAAAGGTATTGAGGGGTGGGTAGGAATCTGGGGATCAATGTGTACAGGAATGAGGTACATATGAATCCATTCTTCTCACCGAGATGCAAGGCGATGGGTCGAGAGAGTCCGGCTGGAGAGTTTAAAAGATCTCCCTCAATCAGTCTCTCCCGATCCGCCATGAACCACTTAGGGTGGCCTATGGCAGTGGCGTTGGCATCCAATAAATGGTTCCAGGGACGGCGGTACCCATACTCTCAAATTGAGTATCTGGCAATACGCTCATTGCTCATACGTTGAGCTCAAGCATCTCATTCAATTAAGCAGTCGTTCAATTGAGTCGACACTTTGAGTCGTATGAAAATATTGAGCTGGTGCCCGACTCGCACTCTTAATAAAATGAGTCACGACCCATAGCTAGTGTGGTGGCACCCAAGTTTTGACGCCAATAAATTCTCGGCATTCAAAAGGTTAATGTCCGCTTTAAGTGATGTTTAGGAAAGGTTGCTACCAACCACAATCTCATTTCAAAGTCCAACAGGTATCGAACCCACAACCTTGTGTTTGGTATCAGGGAGCTGACCTCTATTCCGTGGAGGTCAATTTAAACAAAATGATTTTTTTTAAATATTTTATTGCTTCTTTTAAAGTATAGGTAAATCAGGTGTAAAATATAAGGTGTAAATTGTCAGGTGATATAAATTGTCAGGTGATATGAATTGTCAGGTGAAACTTGGAAATTAGCTTTGAAATTTGATGAGTTGTTCAAATTCTGTGAAATCCTAATTTTCGTCATGGAATTTGTTTGAAAATTCATCACATTTAAAAGTGAATTTTCTAGTTTTGTGAAAGTTCTGTTATTAATTCAGTTGTGTGAAATAACTGGCCAATGATGATACAATAACAGAACTTGAATAGAACCTTATTAACTTTGAAATTTGATGACGGTTTAAATTCTCTGAAACAACCAGTTATTTCACGGAATTTGAACAATTTATCAAGTTTGAAAGTAATTTTTCTAGTTTGGTTAAAGTCCTGTTATTATTTCAGTTACGTGAAATAACTGGCCAATAATGATATAATAACAGAACTTCCTGAAATTTCCTGGAGACCGCATTACAAATGAGGAGGTTCTCCAACGAATCGAAGGAGGAAGGCACCTGCTCAGGACCTTGTCCGAAAGGCGTGCAAGATGGATCGGCCATGTTATACGACAAGAAGGCCTCTTGCATGCCATAATGGAGGGTATGACCGAGGGGATAAACTCCAGGGGACGCCCACGCCGAGAGTACCTGGAGGACCTGCTGGTGGACGTGCGCTGCTCATCATATGCAGAATTCAAAAGAGCCGCACAAGACAGGGAAGAATGGAAAAGAAGATTAGAGGAAATTGCTGCAAACCAATCCCAGGATTGATACCAGAGAGAGAGAGAACAGAACTAGGATAGAACCTTTACAGAACTTGAAAATTAGCTTTGAAATTTGATGAATTGTTCAAGTTCTATGTATATGTAACAATCTTTAACAATTGATCCTGGTGCAAATTTTGCACGGTGGCTTTATAATCTGTAACCCACTGTAGTGCCAAGAGCAGAATCGATTTCTTGTAACATTGTGCATAGTTCTTAAACTATACAGAATAACAGCCCTTTTCAACAGTTAAAACACTACACATTGTGTACATGGTGTCCGGAAACTAATAGTACAAACGGGAATCCGGTGAATCTACATCACATAATATCTAAACACATTGAATTATATTATGTGGTATAACTTTTTTGATTACAGCATTCGTTTTCCAATAAATAGAGTCCATATTTTAAGTTAATTTGAAGAAATCGGTTGTCGAAACAAAAATTAAAAACAAAAATTATTATCAAAACGATCAGATCGAAAAATTTTGTTTTTTTTTGTGTTTTCTGTGTGGTTTCACTAGTTTCCTGTTTGTATTATTATTTTCGGATTCTAAATTTCTTAAAAATTTCTTACAAATATTTTGTAACGCTTGCTTACTATCTTCGTCTAAAAGGAAAAAAAACATTTATTTTGGTAGCGTTTTTTTTGGGGAGGAGCAACAAAGTTAGCTATCAATCATTTGGAATTCCAGATATCTGGAAAGTTTAAAATATCTTCCCGGTTTTAAAACTGGGGAAAAATCCAGCTGAAGTCTCATCCTATCGTCCTATTGCTCTTTCGTCGTGTTTCATGAAGGTGGCGGAGTATTTGATAAAGAACAGATAAGAAAGGTTTGTTGAAAATCACAGTATTATCTCCAAATCAATATGGCTTCCCGAAAAAGAAATCTACTATGGATAATTTAAGTGTGTTTACAACAGACATCCGTATTTCTTAATCAATTAATTCTTGCACATTTCTTGATCTTTCGTCAGCTTACGATGATTTGTTTCGAAAGAAAAATTAAAATCCTCATAAAATTAATTCAATATACATATTATCAACTTTCCAATAGACAGATCCATTATTATCCACTATTGTATTGATTTCTTCAAAAATGTTGAAACGCAAACTATGGAAAGGGTTACCTCAGGGGTCTGTAATCAGTCCATCGTTATTTAGTATTTATATAAGTGATTTAGACATAGTAATCCCTTCAACTATCAAGCGACTCTATTTTGCGGACGATTTTTTTATATATTTATCGCACAAAAATTTATCACATGCTGCGAAGGAATTAAATTTGGCTTTGCATAATATTAAAGTTTGGTTTTTGTCAAATGGAATGAGTTTAGCTTCTTCTATAACTAAGGTAGAGGCTTTTACTTGCAAAAGAAAGTTGCCTCCCTTTTCTGTCTCTAAATAAAATAATTAAATAAATATTTGGATAAAAACTTGAAAGAATTCAATCCAAAGCGCTCAGATTGATTATTGGAGCGATGAAATATTCTCCAATTAATTCCCTCCAGGTAGAATGTGTAGATCCACATATATTTTTGAGAAAAGAATTCCTTGCTGATGAATATATTTTCAAATCTTTATCTTTATCTTGTCATCCTTTACAACAAAGTCTCGATCATTTGTATAAGTAATAATTTAAATGAGAATAAAAGATTAACAGATAAAAATCGATTCCCTCTCCTACTAAAAAGTTTTCTTTCATACAGATCTCTGTCTTCTTCCCTGAATATTCAATCCTACCCATTTTCAGTATCCCGTTTGATACTATCAATTTTATCCCCAATGTAATAACTTCTGACTTTCGGACGAACATTTTAACCTCACCGAATAACTTTCAAAATTTTGAGGAACATTTAAAATATATTATATCTTCAAAGTTTCCTGGATTTTCCCTCATTTATACAGATGGATCCAAATACGATATCAAAGATTGTGGCGCTCGGTATATATTCCTGAATTCAATTTAAATCTGTTTTATAAATTGCTTAAAGAAATTTCTACGTTTACTGCAGAATGCTTCGCTATTGAAAAGGCTTTAATTCAAATCCAGCTTCTCAATATTCGTCGAGCCTTACTGTACACTGACTCTCTAAGTGCAGTATTAAAAATATCCTCAAATATCGTTCAATGTCCAGAACACTAACAAATATTATAATCAATAATTATCAGCCTGAAACACTCATCTACATTGAAAAAATCTTCCGAGAAAAGATACTGGCCGCCAACGGGAATTGAACCCGTGACCATCTGACACGGGTTCAATTCCCGTTGGCGGCCAGTATCTTTTTTCGGAAGATTTTTTCAATGTAGATGAGTGTTTCAGGCTGATAATTATTGATTATAATATTTGTTATCTACCCTTTGTGCTATGCATAAAAATCTTGTTTAAACGTTAGTTTATCAATTAAAAATAATAATCCAGAACACTACCTTATTTGTAACATTAAAACATCCTTAATTCTCTAAACGAATCAAAGTTTGAGACAATATTGGTTTGGGTCCCTGGTAACGAGATCATCTAGGAATTGAAGGTAACGAGAGCCGATTATCTCGCTAAATTTGGAACATTTTCTGGTTCCATTCCTTTAGATTTAAAAATTCCTGTCTCTGACGTCTTCTCTATTCTTAAATCCAACATGTCTCGTTCCTGGGAAGAAAATTGGTCAGATACGAAAACCCGAACCCGGATCTTTTTATGCTGGAATTCAAAATCATATTCCAAGTAAACCTTGGTTCCACAGCAAAAATAAATCCAAAAGATTTATTTCCTGCATTTCGAGAATGAGAATTGGTCACTGCTCTATTGCAGCGCATTTGTTTAAAATTCGAGTCCTTGATAGTCCACTCTGCCAGTGTGGTGTGGAGGAGGTGACTCTTGACCATGTCTTTTTTAATTTTAAAAATCATTCTTCCTTCAAAAGCATATATGGTTTGCTCATTAAAATCACCCACCATTCTCCCCTCAGTATTCCGTATTTGCTGTCTCTAAACAATTCTAGCGTTTTTTCAGTTTTATTTAAGTTCATAGACTTGAATGACTTCAATATTTGATTTGTCCTATTCTCTTATAGATTATCCTCAAAATTATATCGATCTTTCTTAACTTTTTCGGCACAAAGCACTCTTTTTAGGGTGAATTGCCTAATTTAAAAAAAAACACTCATGCACATTACATTCCTTATGAAGTAAATGAGTTGGATATCAAATTTTTTTCTTGAACATAACTTTAAAAATCAGTTTTTGGGCAATATTAATTGGTTCTATATTAAAAGCATAGACTGGATTATTGCAAAATAAACCGTTTTCAACTTTTATTTGTCTAGTATATGTCTGAGTTCTTAAAGATATAGGCAAGTCTCCTTGTATTATTTACCAACATATCGACATTCCATCTCAAAAAATTATCTATTTTTACACCAATGACTACATTTTCTAAGGGATTGCAAGCAATTGGCTATGATCAAATAATGAGCAGGGCCGCTGACAGCCAATCTGGGCCCCAAGTCTAGTAGACTATACCGAGCCCCCTCCCTCCAACTTACTGGGGGGGGGGGGGGGGGAGAGAAAACAATTAAGTCATGCTCAGTGGCGGCTCTTTACAGGGGGACAATGGGGACAGTCCCCACCAGTTACACTCAAAACTTACTAAAGGACATAACAGTCGATGCCGCCAAAATGAATGAATTCTTTAAACATAAAAGTAATTAACATTAGCAGAAATAAAATAAAAACAATTATTCCGGATGATTTTAATAAGACGTGCGTACAGCGAACAATGTACGGCGCAAAAAAAAGCAGGTCTATTTCTCAGTGCGCAGAATTACTGCGCACTTGGGGGACAATCCGAACTATCCCCATACTTTCCTTGCGTTGTTTCGCGATCGTATGCAACTGCGCATGCGCAGTAGTATGTGAGTACAAGCATCTGCGGGGACAATCCTTTGGATCCCCATAGAACCATTTGTTTGCGAAGTTACGGGCGGGAATCGCTCGCGTTCAAATTAGTTTGATAATAATCTCGCAAGGTAAAGCTTTATTTTTATTATATTTCATTGTAAATTGGCATATCTCTATAGACATTTTATATTATTTTGTGTTAAATATATCCGACTAGCATGATTAGACCATCAAAAAAATTTTTTGAGAAATTTTATAATGAAAAAGTTTTACCTTACAATAAAACTTATATTATGTACTTAGCTTTATTTAAAACCTATAAAGTGAGATAAACATTACCATTTTGCAGCCAAATCGACGTTTCTTACCAATATTCGTGTGAAATTCTCAGTTTAAATCTGCCGCCAATGTCACCTGGCAGTTCCAATTGCATCCGTCAGGCGGCGTTGCCAGCACAGCGTGGTGACGCCAATGATTATACGTCATTAGATCTCATCAGGCAGCCCTTGCCTAGGTTTTAAATAAAGCTAAGTACATAATATAAGTTTTATTGTAAGGTAAAACTTTTTCATTATGTAGCATAGGCTTTATTTAAAACCTATAAAGTGAGATATTGTTTGTTATCGCCTGGTGACATTATGCTAATGTGAATGAATTACATTATTTAGATGATAGAAATAGGGGCAAGATTTCTAGAAATCAGCTAACCAGTTACAGAGGTTGAAAAAGATCAGCAACAGATGGGTCATTGTTGGTTCGGCCAGCCGATTCTGCAATTTCCCTTCTATAGAATCTAGCAAAGGTATTGGGAGTTCTCCAGTTGCCACGCGACAGTATATCATCTAGCTTATACTTCTGCAACCAGTTCAGGGATGCCACCGCTGAACGGATGCTGCCAGGTGGATCTTCTACGCCGGCATCTCTGAGAACTGTCCTAATCCAACCTGCAATTACTGCCCTGGAGGCCGCCTTTGCCGTCCCACAAGTTGTAATAAATAGATTAGGTAATATCGCCTGCACTCTCCGTTCCCTTGACAGTTCTATGACCTTCTCAGTCCAATAGACAGGGTCTATGTTCCTTGTCTCAGAGCGAGCCAGTTTCCACCCTGATTGCTGCCAGTCTGCCGAATCCGTCTTGGCACCAAACACTGGCCAAATGGAGATGCCTTCACTGTCCACTGACAGTCTTTCAGCTGTGCAGTGGAGCAAGGTGAGATCATGGACTCGGCGCCCTGATGCCAAAAGCAGGATTGTGGCTGCTCTCCTTGATGCTTCAAAGAGAGTTATGTGTTGAGGCAAATTCTTCTCCAGCCATGATGAAACAATCCTCGGGTCCCAAATGGGGGGCTTCGAAGGCTTTATTCTAGCTAAAGATATCCCTTTTAATATCTTCTTCACTATTGGACTGGAGTTCAGCTTTCTGTTATCCTCCGGAGAGCCTAAGGTACACACCACTGACTTATGCACTAAAATGGTACTTAGCGATAGCTTTTCTCTGATGTGTAGGTCGGCTAGGAACCTGGCCAGGTCCTCAGCTTTGGGACGTATGGCATCAAGCTGATTCTCTGATGCCCAGTGCTGCCACCTCCGCCATGCCGGAGCATAAGTGCGAAGGGTAGAACTTCTCCACCCAGATCTAAGAAGTTCCTTCTGCTGAGTTGACCATTTCCTTAGGTTTTTGTCCCACCCCCACAAAGCCAAATCTCCAGAATGAAGGATTCTACTTGAGGAGGAGGGTTGTTGGTCCTGGTGTCTATCAGTGCTTCTTCTAGATTGCGAATCGTGAGAGGTGGACCTAAGGCCCGACACTTCAGATCCGCTCTCCAAAATGCCCTCTCCCAACGAGGAGCCACTACCAGGTACAATCCCCTTGCTCTGTTTAGGTGGCAAAGAACCCTCGGCAAGAGGCAAGGGGGAGGGAAGATCCAAGCCAGCTGATAGTCCCAGTCCCTGCTCCAAGCGTTGTGGTAGTCTGCTTTGTCGTCCTGAAAATCAAGAGAAACATACCTTTGAACCACGTGTGCTGTCTTGAGCCAAAGAGGTCTATCTCGGGTCGTCCCCATTTTCTGAATGCTACCTCTGTAAAAGAGGGTAGCAAGTGCCATTCGGGTACAGCACGATGACGAGATAGACAGTCCGCTACTTCATTGAAACGACCTGGTAAGTATTGTGCTGTCATGGAGATACAGTGTTTGTCCAACACATCTAGCACTAGTCGAGTACAGCTCAGGAGTTGAGTTGACTTGGTACCACCCTCCTTGCGGAGGTAAGATACGACAGACTTGTTATCCGACTGGATCAGAAGACCCGAGCCGGACAGCTCGAGCGCGTGAGGAGACAAGGCAGCCAACACGGCGAGCATCTCCTTCAGATTGGAGTGAAGATTCAGCTGATCTTCAGTCCACACACCACTGAGAAGTCTCTCGTCTAGCTGGGCACCCCAACCCTGATCCGAGGCATCGGTTGTCAGGTAATGCTCAAACAGCGGCAGATGTATAGGTGACGTCAGGGTGAGCGATCGAACCCACCATCTCAATACCCGAGCGGCAGCTGCAGGAATCGGTGATGACTTCCAAGGGTGGTAGTGCCGTAGTCCTAGGCACCCTTTCTGTATATACCGGCTGTTGAGTCTGCCTCTTGGAACTGCAAAACTAGCAAAGTTCAAAGAACCCAAGAGGCTGCGCCCCTTATTTAGTGACCACCTTCCCGTCTGAATCAAACCCTTTAATAGATAAGATAGGGCTAAAACCTTGTTCTGAGGGAGAGACTTTTCATTAGTTACAGTATTCCAGCTGATACCAAGAAATTGGACTTGTTGCGATGGTTCTAGTATTGACTTATCAAATTGTTTAAATACTTTAAGTTAAAGACCGGTCTCTTTGAACCATCTGATTTGGGGACGAGAAACATGTTAGAAATAAATGAAGGAGTGGCAGGTGCCGACTCTAAAACTTTAAGGGCCTTGAGTTTTTCAATTTGTTCCGTCATAGCCACGGAAGTCTTAGTAGCGAACGGGGAATTAAATAAATCAATATTATTACACAGTGGAGGTTTTGAAGAAAATGGAATCCGGTAGCCCTCTAACATCTTAAGGATGATAGTAGGGGCGCCAAGGTTCCTCCACTTACCTGCGAATGAGCGCAACTGACCCCCCTGAAAAGAGGGGCCTAGGTTAAAACCTCTTACGATCCGACTTCCCCACCCTTTCCTTGGGTCTAAACCTATCTCGGCGAGTGAAAGGTTTAGCCGTTCTACGGGCCGGTTCCTGACCTCGGCTCTCTGGCTGCTGCCTTCTCGCGGTGGTCCTCCCCTGCTGCAGTCTGGGACGAAAGGGCTGCAGGTTCTGCGCTGGATCTAACAGGCTGGGTTTAACGGGCGGAGTAGGACGCGACGTGCTAGGCTGAGGAGCGAAGCACTTCTTCACTCCTCCCAACCTATCCAGCTGCGCCGACAGGATGCTTGGGTCGAAGAGATACTCTGATGTGGGTGGTATCTTTCGCATGGCATCTCTAATGTAGCCGTCACTGATGCCCCGTAATACCCCCTCTCTTCGGAACTCGATGTGGGCTGCCCGCTTTCCGCAGACCATCTGCATAATGTCCTTTGACACCTTCTGGGACTCAGACCCCGTGGCGAAGAGAGACTGTACCTTCTCATACAGAGTGGCAGTGCTCAGCTTCGTGCCCGGTTCCGCGCTCCAATTGACGAGCTCCTGGAGGGAGGCCTTCAGGAGATCGGCATGCAGCGAAAGGGCATTAGTCAAGGACCCGCAAAAGGAGTCTGTTGACGTACCGGCCGATTCCTCCTGGGCTATGCGCTTCAATTCCGGGTTCAATGCTAACATTGAGAAGAGAGGGGTTGCGGCGTACGACTTCTGGATCTCGAGGTAGCGAACATTGTTCCAATCAGCCGTCCCCAGGTGCTGAAGGAGCTCAACTCTTTTCACCCTCCCTGGGTCGGCCGACGGTATCTTCGGCTGTTTAAGTTCTGTCGTCCACTCCCCGAGATCCAAGGCACGAGACGGCAGAGGACAGGTGAGACCCATCCCTTCATCTCTGTCGGCTTCCCTCGCCAACTCTTCCCGGAGCGACGCGGGGGTGTCCAGGGAGATGCCGGCGACCGGTCAGTGGTTGAGTGGGCATAGCGCTTGGGTCTCACCCGGGCGTCGCATGTTCGATTCCTCGGCTGGCTAAGTCCTCCATCACAACACAAGCAACATTTTCGGCTTTCTGTGGTGGTAGTAGGAGATTTTCAAACATTTTTGGGTTATTCGTAACCCGGGAATGTTTGTCTTTCTTTTAAAAAAAAAAAAAAAAAAAAAAAAATGCTATCCTCGTCGTCCGAGGCGTCACGGTTAGGAGCATCCGACCGCTTCTCCAACAAAAGATGCAACATCTCCTGCATCTTGGACATCTGCTTCGTAAGCACGTCAATTCGCGGGTCGCCGAGTGTCGGCTCACATATCTTCTGCCTTTTGGCATCACCACAGACCCTCGAACGTTTGCCCCGCGTGTCCGTATGAATTATCTTCATAACTTCCGCCCTCGAAATCTCGGCTTCCCCGCTATCCGAACTTCCCGAATTCGACATCCCAAAATCACAAAACAACAAAAAACACACGAAACTGGAATATAATTTCGGAATTCGAACAGTATAACTGTTAAAAATGTCTTCGAAATTATAAATTTTGCG
Organism: Limnephilus lunatus; assembly: GCA_917563855.2. Lineage (NCBI taxonomy): Eukaryota > Metazoa > Arthropoda > Insecta > Trichoptera > Limnephilidae > Limnephilus > Limnephilus lunatus. The sequence goes on from OU830601.1 coordinate 51,436,602, forward strand.
CAAAATACTGTAGAATGACAATTTTACGGTATTTTGATGTTTCAAAACATAAACAAACGTGTTTGACCTTCGCAAAAATAAATGCTAATGACGTATAATCAAATAATCATTGGCGTCACCACGCTGTGCTGGCAACGCCGCCTGACGGATGCAATTGGAACTGCCAGGTGACATTGGCGGCAGATTTAAACTGAGAATTTCACACGAATATTGGTAAGAAACGTCGATTTGGCTGCAAAATGGTAATGTTTATCTCACTTTATAGGTTTTAAATAAAGCCTATGCTACATAATATATAATAATAATATTCTACGGGTGATGAGATTCCGGTACGTAAAAAAGTCGATCCCCACCACTAAAGAAGTGCTCGAGCCGCCACTGGTCATGCTAACATGCTACTGCTAGGAATACTATTTCATTACCTTTTCTTATTTTCTAGTATCTTATACCATTATACCAATCATTCGAATTTAGCATAATTATTCAATGGAAACGTTTAAAAAGTTATGGTGAATACTCAAAATAAAATACTTGTGTTTATTGTTTTAGGCTACCTTGTGTGTGTATTTACATATTCTTCGTTGTTCATTATATCTTAAGGCTAAATTAAATTATTATAATACTAGCTTTTGCCCCCGGCTTCGCTCGCATATTCGCCCCCCTCCCCCCCCCACTCACCCCCCACTACCCTAACCTCCCCCCGCACTACCACCACCTCCCCCCTCCCCTTCCCCCAATCAATCAACAATCAAATACGCGCCGTTTCGCATTCATAATATTAGTATAGCTGTTGGCTTTGGTCAAAATGTAGATTAGTACCTATTTTATATTTTTACACTAAATATTCATACTAGAGTACTCACATTTGAATTTTTGCTATCAAAGAAATCTCCATAGTAACCAAAATAAAATAACAAAATGACAGCCCACGTCAAACATTTACTTAGCAACAAGCTTTGCCAATAAACGTATAATAAATAATTTCATAACGCCACGGCTTATTCATAACGCCAGAGCTTACCAATATATATAGCCTATATTACTCGCAAATAATGTACCTTTCGATTAGTGAAAGAATTTTTAAATTCTATTCAGTATTTATTGCGTGAAAGAGTAACAAACATCCATCCATCCATACAAACTTTGCCTTTATAAGATCAACACAAATACGTTAGTAATGGAATACTAAATTTGAATATTTTTAAAATTATAGTAAAAAGTCCACAAACTATAAAATAATAATAAAGGCAAATAAAAATTGTTATCTACAATATTGCTTTTCTACTTTCTTGTTTGCAAAGCTATTTATAATATCATTAAAGTCCAAGTTTCTGGCCAGACCATTTTCTAGGGATAACATTCCCAGACTTGTTAAACGTTCTTGATCCATTGTGGAACGCAAAAAGTTTTTCACTCTAGACAACAAACTAAAAGGTCTTTCTGCTTCCGCAACTGTTACAGGCAGAGTACAGAAAATTCGAATGGCAATTACTACATTAGGGAAGAGATTTGACAGTTTTTGGTTTGAAAGAGTATTTAGTAACTGCAGTGGATTTAAATGTTTTGAAAAGTTTCTTGATTGAATAGTTTTTAAGTGTTCAATTTCCAAAAGCGTTTATTCTTCAGATACATCAGTTTTATAGAGATCACACCAGTTTTTCACCTTTTCCTTTAGTTCTTCTTGAGTCATACTTGGGTATTGCCAAAGAAACTTAAACAATTCATTAATATTGTTGAGAGCTTTGTATCTTCGGGTCAAGTTTCCAATGACACTGTCAAACCACACATAAAAAAATCAAAAATCTGGGGCCCCAAGTTTCAGACTTGGCAAACGTACCCTCTCGGCGGCCGTGATTATGAGAGGCAAAAGGCTGACTTTTGCATGAAATGTTAAAAGTGATATATTTGGTTTTTTGTGTGTTCAAAGTTAAAATACTATCATTCAACCAATTATTTACCACACAAAACTTATACATACTACATTTGTCAAAAGTTGAGTGTCAAATACTGCCCATCTGCAAAATTAATAATGTTACCAGTATTCAAACGGCATAAATCATTTATATAAATTAGAAACAATATTGGGCCAAGCACACTACCTTACGGGACTCCAAAGGAGATTGATTTACCTTTGCTTAACATTTTATTAATCTCAACTTACTCTGTTCTATGACTAAGACATGATCTGAACCAATCCATTGCTGGATTATTAATGCCTAAAGATGATAATTTTTTAAGGAGTAATTCGTGGGAAACAGTATCAAATGCTTTTGATAAGTTTAAAAACACAGCTATAGCTTTGTTGCCATAGTCCAGAGCATTTATAACTCTGGCCAGTACCTTCAATACAGCATCACTCTTACCTTTATTCTCTCTGAAACCTTTTATAATTTGAACAAGTTAGTAACTTTTATAATTAGTATCATTCATAAACAATTAGTGCATTTTATAAAGAGTATAAAATTTTTAGGTTAGGTTAGGTTAGGTTATTAAAATATATAAAAAAACAACTTTTTTAACTTTTTAATTTCCAAGCATTTTCAATCAATCAATGATTAACATTTTTTTAAATATAACAATTGTAAGTTTATTTCTCAAGCATTTTATTTTAGCCAAATTTTGTGATTTACTCTTCATCCAGTTGAGAATCTGAAAAAAAGTTTTATTAACGTATATTATTCAGTATTCTAATATTTTTAATTAATTAGTGTTCTAATTGAATTACTTTACTCTTTATTTACTCATATAATTCAGAAGAAAAACTGGCAATCAAGGGACAACCACAATATGGTGCATTTTTATAATATTGTTATAAACAAAATATGTATATATACAGTGCGACTAAACTAAAATCCTTGACTCCTAACATAGAGATCGTGGGTTTGGATCCCTGATGACTTTGAAAGCTATGTTTGGTGACTAGATCCGAACTAACCAGATACTTCTCAATGCTTATCTTCCCCAAATCCTTCTCCTTACTCCATCAGCCTCAAAACATTCCTCAAAATGGGTGTGTCAGACTGGCTCTGGGAAGTTGGGTTTCTTTCTTGTATGGTATTACAAATAAAAACATTAAAAACAACACACTTACTGCGGTATATTCCAATACATACATAACCAATTTTAGACTGATTTTATTTTCAAATCAGATAATTTTTTTTAATAACGGACTATCATCATACAGCCTCGGATCTACGACTTTGTCAAACTGGGGCAGAAATTTTATGGTGGCGCCCCCTCTCGCCAGCGTTTGAGGAAGGGGGGGGGGGAGGGGGGGGGGGGGGGGGGGTTGAAAGAGTGGGGGGGGGGGGTACCTCCTTCCTTCTTGTATTCATGGTATAGTGTCAACTCTTAATAATAATAATACACGAAAGATGATAATATTCTATAATAAAAAAATTCATATTGTCCAATTTAATTTTTATTTTGAATGTAATGGAATTTTTTTTTTTTTTAGAAATTTAATTAAATTTAAATTTGATATGTTAATATGTAATGGAATCCTTCAGTTAATTTTTCATCCACTTCCCTAACTACCGAAATATATAAATTTTTGCACACGTAATAAAAATTATTACAGTACATATAATAACCAAATTAACCAATATATTAAAGTTTACTTTGCTTTATTAGTATGTGATTAGCGTGTTTTTTTTTATTTTTTGACCATATTTCTTTTACCTGCCCACGGCCTCACTGTGCCTTCTAAATGCCCTCTTATTTTCTCTGGGTCTACTACTGCCCCTCCAAAAGTCTCAAACGCTCACAAGGGGATGTTATTTCCCACGTTGAGAATCTATGACGTACATTAGGCACGCATTCTAAATCGACTAAGGATAGGTTCATAAATCAAGTTAGGATTTATAAACCAACTGGGCGTTTTAAAATCAAATGAATAATAATCGCAATAACAACGTGTGCTGGATTCCAGGCACTTTGAATCAGTTTTTTTTTTTCAATCAAACATATAAATTACGATTTAGGCGCCCCCTAAAACTGCCGCCCGGGGCAGGCGCCCCGGTTGCCCCCCCCCCCCCCTAGATCCGGCCCTGCTATCATATATGGTATCAGTCACCTGTACACAGTCCAAATTAATTGGCTAAAAAATAATTAAACCATTTTAGAGATAATAGCATTTGCCTGGAAACTATGATATTTTATAAAAGCTTTTAAGTTACTTTCAAACAATTCTCATAAACATTGTAAAAGTTATATCATCATATACTATAGGTCAACTTACCATCTTTCATAGATCTGAATTGTGCCGACCATCCTCCGTTATTATTTATTGATGAATGTTGAACCAGTCTCAAGTAATTTGTACCCCGATGGATGGCGGGCTTATCCTATAAAAATTAAATAAAAAATATTTTTTGTCTATTCTTGTTAATTTTCATTGTACGTTTATCCTGATGAATAAACCATTGGTTTGGAAACATGACTATTATTTTGATTAAATAGCGGTACCTATTATAAAAGTATTTTATTTGCCATAAAATTAACATAAAAAACCACATTTACAAAAATATTTATTATAATATATATGTAGATAGTGATATTTATTTCATTTTTAAAAACATTAATTTTAATCGATTTTGTTTTCTTGAATACCAATCTTGAAAGTGGAAATTAATCTACTTAATCAAGCTGAAACTCGGCCGATAGACTCATTCTATCAATTACACGAATTTGAAATTGGCTACCACCCGGCCAACAGATGCGCTACTAGGTTGTGCCGTTTGATGCGTAGGACCATGGTGGAAAGCACAAACTGTTTCACTACGTAATAAAATATACATGCATTATAGTAAAAAAAAGTTTTTACTGGTTGATTTTTTAAATTATCTGATTATCAGCCTTTACATAATCTACAAAAGTGAAAGTAAAAATTGTTGAGAATATAGAATTTGACTTACTGCACCGCAGTATTTGGTGATAACAGTATTTTGGTTATCTAGCAATTCAACGTAGTCTGTGGCACAGAAAGCGGCGGATCCCATATTGAACACTGTAAAAAAACAACATTTTTGTCAGAATAAACTTATAAATAAATAGGCATAACTTCAATCTAATCTTTTCTTAAATTATATTTTTACTCGTTCAGTTTGCATAGAACGGTTCTGTTTAGATTTGCAAATTTGGTAATAAGTAGTAGGCGGCTGGCAGAGCCAAAATGTATAGGCCAAAACCAAATGATCTTTTATAGCTAAGTTTGACCGGTTATAAAACTATAATTTAATTGTTCTGCCTTCAACAATGAGCGGCTCTGGAATCTTCGTTTTGCCCCCGCCAGCCGCCTACTGGTAATAATTCACCCTTAAGAAATTAATTTGGTACCGCCGCCCCGGGAACCATTTATTGAATACCCGACACCTCTGTCATAGGTCACTCCAAGTGGTTCACTATATTTGGTGACTTAGTAGGGGTGCCCGGGTTCATCGGGTGAGGTGTGTTCAGGTCTTGGCGGCAGATGTGAAAGGAATAGATTTGTACGTCCGTGATCAATTAATCCGTCACACTGATCCCTAGATTCCTACCCACCCTTCATATCTTTTTCCTTCCCAGAACTTCCTCTCCTTAAAAAGACCCTCCACACAGCATCCCTAAAGATGACACAGGTCCTGAGGGAAATTATTCTCCTCGGGGCCTCCTACGTACGGTTAATTAAAAAAAAAAACATTATACTTAGCAAAAATATCTGTGTTCCTTAACTTTAAAAATTAATTCTTATTGGCTTGATTATTTCACATATGTTTATAAAGTTAATACGCACCATCGAAAGCTAGTTCCATTTTGGTTCCGTATGGTGTCCTGATAATCCATTCACAGATACCATTGACTCTGTATGGTTCAGGATACATGGGACTGAATACACGTCCAATCTGATCAAACAGTGTTCCTCCGCACCCCCTTCCTGAAAACAGAAGAACATTTTTATATAAAATTATTTTATTATAAAATAACACAAATATGTAATTGCAAATTCAATTTCACCCGAGAAAAATTTAAAATCACAACGGTGTTAAGAAGTTTTCACTTCAAAAGGTTTAAAAATAACATCAAAATATTTTTAAATAAACATGAAGAAAAGGAAATCATTAAAATTATGAAGTAAAAACTAAATAAACGTGAAGATTTTTGAAGTGAAAATTTCTTTAGCACCGTCGTGATCTGAAACTCGATGAAACAGAAACGAGCTACACTAAAAAGAGACAAACACATACACCTATAGGATTTATCCTGCGAGACAATGAGATACACTAATCGGTGTGCGATACTTCATAGCCTATTGTCCTCCTCTTTTTGCGATCCTCCGTAAAATAAAATGTAAAATAATTTTTAAACTTGGTAATAATATTATAATAAATAAACCCAAAAAAATTCAGTTTTCGAATAAACTCTTTAGGGAGCATCCATTAATTACGTATTAATTACACCTACGGTACTAACTACTAACTAAAATCGAGTACTTTGAATCTAATCCAAAATTATTTTTTTTTTTAATAGGTACCTACGTTAGGTACCAAATTTGATTGATTGTTCTTATAATACAAAAATGAATGTTTGTAATACTTATATGAAAAATGAAAATTTGTAAGAAAAAATTGCAATAGGTGGCACGCGAGCTGTTTGAAAATCTGAATGTACCGGGACTGAATATATTAAATGCGGGAAAGGGGAGAGGAACACGGGAGGAGAGTTCGTGGGAGAGGGTAGAGAGAAGGTGGGGAAGGTGGAGGGGAAGGGGACGAAGAAACAATTTCTTTAATAGTGGCGTTGCAACGCATGCCGGGAACTCGCTAGTAGTAAATATATGTTCATTTTAAATTGAGAAAAAAAATCATCAGACTGCAAAATGAAGTCTACATTTTTCACTCGAAATATGCCAAGTAATTGTTGGTTAAAGTATTTCAGATATGTGCTGATAGTTTAACAGTATAGTTTATATAGCTGTCAAGGGCGGATCCAGGGGGGGGGGGGGGGGTCATGACCTAGGTGGACCACTAATTAAAATTGTTAAACATAATGTTTTTTTATATTTTTTTTGTCACAATGTAGATTTTATTTAAGTACTTTCAATATTTAATTAATTTAATACATATATCTATTATTATCAAAATTAAATTGTAACTTCTTGTGACTTAACCACGACTATGTAACCCCCCCTGGTGCCAAAGTTGGATCCGCCCTATATAGCTGTACAGGTTGACAGTGATATATTTATAGCTTTAAAGGTACTTATATAATGCAAAAACTTGTACTCAAGAATTTACAAACCTTTATCCGTTGTTGTATAAAACATATCAGAAGCTAAGTATACAAAGGAACTTTCACGAGTGGTGAGTATCCTTAGAGCATTGCTGGTTGAAAATACAGGCATTGGGTTTTCTACTCCACAAATTTTTCTGATGATTGGTGAATTTTCAGAAATACCATCCCTGATCTGTAAAATAAAACAAGACAATGATTTTAGACAAAACTAACAAAAAAACAAAATGCAACATATTTTATAATTACATACAAACCTCTATATAATCCTTCTCACAGTCGGAGGTAGTAACAACAGCATTGTGCATGTATAAAGAGATTGTTTTATTTATTGGAGCTTGAATTGTAACTAAGCATGATAAAGCCTCCATATTGAAATTTACAACTCTTCCATATGGCTCGGTGTAATTACGAGAACAGCCTGAAAGATTATAATATTATTAGCTTTAACTTCTAATAAACATAATATATTTACACATATGCACGGACGTATATAAGGGGGGGGTCTTGGGGGTCCGGACCCCCCCCATTGCACCGCGCCGATTGTAGAAATAAAGGCTGATTGATTAAGACTGACTATTTTTTTCACGAAAACATGACCTTATATATTTTTTTTAATTTGCGGACCCCCCCCTTATCAAAGCTATATTTACGTCCGTGCACATATGTACATAAATTTAGGCACATTATGAATTAATTTTACAGGGAAAAACTATCTGTAAGTTATGGATCAGTACCATATCCAAGATGGTGACCGGACATAAATTTAGGCTAATTATGCATTAATTTTGTACGGAAGTGCATGGAAAACAATCTGAAAATTATGGATTAGTATCATGTTAACGATAACGGTACTATAATGGGTTGTTGCAGTTGTTACCTGGTGCGGAATATTGTAGCTTGAATCCTTTATGGTTTTGTGCAGTCAAACTAGTTGTAAGAGTTACGGCGATTTTATCCGAGAAAGAGTAAATGTTGAAAGTAGACGTGTTTCCACAAAACACATATTCAAAGTCTCTAGGATAGCTCTGTAAACATACATTTTTTTAACATTTATTTACTGAATTAAAATAAAGTAATATGTACAAAATATCTAAATTAAATGTTATGAAAGATGTTTGTCTAACCAAAACTCTAAGCTTGCTGACAGACTAGTTCCGGGTGGCAACCAGCAGGTGACTGTAATGAGGTGATACACTGCACCATCTGCTGGGCAGTTTTCACCATAGATATCATACTTTACGAGTCGGTTTTGTGACTTACTGTGAGGCGTACCTGACTTATTAAAGATGGTTCAGTTTGGATTATTGTAAACGGAAGTGGCGCCCTCTGTTCTATTCAAAAACAACCGTTGAAGTCAGTGGCGGCTCGAGCACTTCTTTGGTGGTGGGGATTGACATTTTTTACATACTGTACCGTAATCTCACCACCCGTAGAATATAATATAAAATTTCTCAAAAAAAAAATTTTGATGGTCTAATCATGCTAATCTGATATCTAAACACTGATTTTTTTAAAGCAATACTTCTTCTGGCCACAAGCCAGGCCTAGAGTTGACTTTGCTTCAGGTTTCCATATAGCAACGGTTTATGTGTAATTGTGCCACCTGGCGTATATTGCTATTCAATTCAGCACCGGCTGAAGAGAAACCAGCCACTAAAACCAGCGAGTCTGCCAGCACGCTAAGTAATAATTTGGCAAAGGAAGTAGAACTTACGCTAGCAATGAAACGATTGGTTGCCGTTGACTGGCCCGCTATTATCAACTCGCTTGTCGAATCGCTTACAAAGTTGTACTGTAAAATAAGAAAATAACATAAAAAATAAGTTAGTTTTAACCATGTTAAGTGCACACTTCGGATCATCATGTGCTATGTACTAAAATATATGGTTATGAAGGGATTAGTTAAAGGCTGAAGAGAAGATGCAGGGCACAGCAGGTAATTCCATAGTGGTAGGTACTGTCAGTAACAATATACGAGGGTAGACTGAAAAGTAATGCACACATGCTTGTACAGCGCGAACAAAATGACCTTTAGAAGCGCACCAGATGGAATATGGTAGTGATATTCCTCCTCTACACGTACGCGCATGTTTGAGGTCGTTGAATTCATTCAGTGTATTTTGAGAAGCGGATGTATGGAGACGTGAAAAAGTGACTCCTACTGAGATACATCGTCATTTAAGGGATGTTTATGGAGACGATGCTGTTGATTGGTCTACTGTAAATCGATTAGTAATAAAATTTCATGACTGTGAGCCTGGAAAAACAATAATTGTTGATGAAACACGCAGCGGACGTCCTATCATTGATACAGACGATAAAAAATCCAAAATAGTCCAGGATATGATTCAAAATAACAGGCGAGTCACTCAAAAGCGTATCACCAACCATTTTGGAATATCCAAGGAACGTGTCCGCTTCATTGTTGAACAATTAGGATACCGTAAAATCTGTGGACGATGGGTACCACGCCGTTTTACAGACGAGAATAAACAGCGTCGGATAGAGCATGTACAAAACCTAAAGTTTGAACTGATCCACACCCTTCTCACTCCCCCGATCTTTCGCCATGCATTTTTTATTTTTTTCCTGTATTCAAGAGACACCTCAAGGGTAATCATTATATCTCGGATGATGAGGTGAAGGCAGCTATCAAGTCTTGAATTCAAGAAATGTCGGAAGAATTTTTCAGTTACGTAATGAAAAAACTTGTTACACGTTGGGAGAAACGCGTTAGCCTTAACGGTGACTATGTTGAAAAATAAATATATGATTTTGAAGCTTAAGAATCGTACTTTAATTTACTTTTTGCCCGATCTTGCTATTTGTTTTTGTTTGTGTTTTACAAGCATGTGTGCATTACTTTTCAGCCTACCCTAGTAATTATAATACACACCTTCATGTCTGATATTTGTAATTTTTCCAACAAGCACTGCCGTGTTGGAACTGAAGGATCTTCCAGTTCTGCAGTCAATAATTTTAGATGAATTCCTTCTCCTTGGGTCTTTGCATTTATGACCCATTTACATCTGATTCCTTTAGTGACTATACCATGGTCGTATCCAGGTGAAACCAATTCCTTAATTTCTTTTTCAGATTCCAAACTAGTCTGACCGCAGGGAGCTAAACCACAAAAAAGGTTGAATAAACAAGGTACATTGGTTATTATGTATGCATGTAGTTATTATTTTAACATATGGCAGCCATTTAGCTATGTATTGTCAAACAAGCCTATTTGAATACCTTCAGCGAAACAGCAGTTTTCAATTAAAATGGTGCCACAAAATAAATTTGCTGTATTTGAAGAAATATGATTAAATGAAAATAAATATATTAAAAAAGGAACCTGATGACCTGTAAGATACTGTATTGTTTTTTTGAAGCCTGGAAAGATTAAAAATACTACACGCATACATAACACAAAATGGTCTTACAAGGCATTGAAACATAAGTGGATGTGACTCCAGTGTTGGATAGTGTTCCATCAGACTTGAACCAAATCCACATGACATTGCTGGTGGAGACTATATCACTAGGGACAGCATCCCCGCAGTAGCGTCCAATCAAAGGGGAGTGGAACCCAGGACCATCATGGATCTGCCAAATAAATAAGTATTGTTTTGCATTATTCTGATCATTCACAATACCATATTTTACTTCAATAGTAAAATTATTATACATGGTAAGCCATTATTTATGGTTATTCCAATGCTTATGAATATGGAGGATATGTCAATTAAAAGTTTCAATTTCATACACCTACATGGTGTTAGGAGATGTACTTGACTTACTTTAACCGATGACCCCTTTTGGAGTAAAAAATGTAAATTTAAATTTTGATTTAAATTTTGGTTTCTGTTTCTGACTTTTTTCTTTTCATTATTCCATTTCTTTTTCTTTAAAAAATAACAACAACAAAAAATTCCACATTCCATCCACTGGTCACTCAGCCGAGTAACCACCCAACCCCTCACCCCGACCCAAACTGTTCAATACCTAATGATTATTTTATGTTTTGAGATATTTTTTTTTAAATGTGAAAGTCACCGGAGTCCGAAATTTCATTACCATTTTTTACTCCAAATAATGTCAGGAGTCACTGGTTAGTTAAAGTAAGTCAAGTACCTCCTTTAACACCCTGTACAATATCAACATCAACTAAAATGACTTATATCGTGGGCAGTGGCGTAGCTAGCATGGGTGGCACCCGGGGCTAGAGAATTGTGATCTTGAGGGGTGAGGTTTATGCATCGGCAGTTTGTGTTGATACAAAAATATAATATCATGATCTATGTTCATTTAAGAATCTCTTTACCATTAGTTTGTGTCTGTTTGAATTTTAATTACAAATAGTTGGTTTTTAAGATTATTTCCAAACTGGTAGCAATTAGTTTATTTGGCCAGAAGTTTTTGTTCAAAAACTACCTGGCACAACTAGTTACTAAGTGCATTTTCCAAGTCCTAAATTCCTAAGTCCATCAGCTACCTGTTTCGAATGTATTGCTTCATTTTCTTTTCAATGTATGACACATTTATATTACATCTGCTATAAAAATAATAATATTCTACTCGAACTGTCAAACAAATTAAAAAAACATACAATAAATGTTGTGATGTTTACAGAAGTATAGACATGCAAAACGCCTACGGCCAAAAACAATTTTGTGTAGTTATACTTATCTGCCAGAAATGACAATGACAGGCCCTGAGGGAAATTATTTCCATAAGGCCTATTTCATCTTTGGGGAAAAGGAAGGAGAGGAAGTTTGGGAAAGGAAAAGGTAAGTAGGAATCTGGGGGTCAGTGTGTCCAGGAGGACATATGATTCCAACTCTTTCACTGTGGTGCAAGGCAATGTTCCGAGAGAGTTCTGCTGGAGAGATCAAAAGGTCTCCCTCAACCAGTCTCTCCCGATCCGGCCTGCCATGCAGTTGGTAGGCAGATGCATCTGCCGCCAAGACTCACCCATGAAACCACATCCTATGAACCAGACCACCTCTTCTAAGTCATCAAACATAGCGAACCACTCGGGGTGAACTGTGACCGAGGTGTTGGTTATCCAATAAATGGTTCCCGGCGGTACCCATACCCGTCTCCCAAATTGACTTAGTATATTCTGCCAGTTTATAGAGCACAAATAGCCCTCTTGAGGGGATTTTTCACAAAAACGGTGCTCTCTAAATTATCCAATTATTATTAGTATTTTTATTAAATACTGCATTATTAAATTGAATTGTTAAATTTCCACATCAACTTTTTTTGCCAGTATACCCATGATATGCTCTTATACAATAACAATCTGAATAATAACGAACCTCCAAGAAATCACAGGAACAGTCAACTCTTTTAACTGTTTTTTGGTACAGTTCAGAGCAATGCGAGATATTAAATTGGGAAAACTTCAGCCTTATTAAGTTATCAACTGGTGCCTTGATGGTCCAATGGCAGTCAAGGAAGGGTTCATACGAGGGTTGTGGGAATATTTTTAATTCTGTATCCTCATTGGTGGCTAATTTATTCCCACCACATCCCTGCTTTTCACCTAAAAAATATAAACCAAAAAATAGAATTAATATTTTGGTCATAATACATATACAGTCGAACCCTGTTAAGAAGTTCTTCAAGGGACCGGTCAATAAAAACTTCTTAAGCGGGAAAACATCTTAAGAGGGTTTTCAATTTTGTATTAAATTTGACTGTCAAGTTAACATCCAATCAACGGTTTTATAAATATTGTAGTTGTACGATAGGTAGGTTAAATAAAAATATGTATTGTCAGCTTGCTACAAAAAGTTCACTTTAAAAGTTTTGAAAGTTCCTTTTACTTAAAATTATAAGTCAAGAATTAATTTATTCATAACAAAAAAATATGTTTTTGAAAAAAAAAAATAATAACATACTGGGTTTGGGGTATCGACCTTACTAAAAACATAGCAACCATGAAACGTTATCCGAAACTAACATTTTGTTTTTATTTTCATGGTAAGGAAGGCTAGCCAAGATACAAATCAAAAGGGCGGGAAAAGTTCACAAAAGTCAAATGTTTCGTCCAAATGCTAGGTTTCATTTAATGTAGTGGCAGGATAAGCCATTTTCCCAAAGTGTTCAAAATTTACACCAGTCAAAAATACAATCACAAAATTAGATTAATATTTCAACCTCTTAGAGATTCATCCGACAAAGCAAAGTTTATGGGATAATGGGCTCTAAGGGAAGATAATTTAGAGTTTATTATTTGAAACACTCTGAATTCGTAAAATTTCCTTTTACCTGTTAGGTATCATGCACCTAACCCAAAAGTTGAATAGGTGAAGATGATTTGTTTACTCAGTATTGACTGGCAGGTCGGATAGTAAAATTCCGTAAATGTTCTGATAAAATTTACGTACATGTTTGAAAAAGGTATCCACCAACGAGTTCATTTCAAATTTTGGCAAAAGCAATGATTTGACCCTCTGCTGAGTTCACGGTTAACTTGGCAGAGCTCTTTATTTCAAACACTCTGAATTTGGAAATTCCAAAGGCATTTATTTTGCCAACATGTAGGTGATAACAAAAATGTAAACACATGCGGGTTATCGGTACTTTTATGGGCACATTATTTTAAATGCCGATTTACAAAGGAATACTAGGTTTTCCCGCCTAAATTTTCGGACGACTGTTGACTTCCAAGAAAATCAAATTAAAGTACTGTTAAAATTTACGTATTTGAAAAGGTATTCACCAACTAGCTCATTTCAAATTTCGGTGAAGGCAATTATTTGACTCTCTGTCGACTTCACAACCTGCTACCTTACACTACTTGTCAGCTGGGCACAGATACCATCTGTTGTTATGATTTACTAAAAGTAAAAAGCGTTTCTCCAAAATATTAATATTGCATTAAAAAATGTTAAAAAAATTTAAAACCTTAAAAACGATTTTTTTTAATGTGAAAACCTCACAAGAGCCCCCAGCTGCTCCCGTCTGGAGCAAGTGAGACTATGGCATCATGATATGACATATGGCCAATTGGGGTATGATGATGTGAGGCTGAAGGTAGTGGGGAAGGGAAGGAAAAAAATCGCCGAAAATTAAATTTCTTGGCGGCAAATTCAAATTCGGGTATGTTCTTCGGAATAAATTCGTAATAATACGACTTATTCCCTGGGTAAATCTAGTTAACGCAGTCGTGTAGCGCCGCGGACTGCGCCCTATTCGAAGTATAATTACAGAAAAATACGATATTTTCTGAGTAAATCAAATTTTCGGGGCCGATTACCGTTACGGCCATCCCTTTAAACTCAAAAAAAAAGTGATATAAGTATTACCGCGTAAATCGAAATTTCGCAGCCTATTTCCGATGCAGCTGGCCCTTTGAATTCAGGTACTCGAAGTAAATTCGTAAAAATACGATAAATTTCGCTAAAATCGAAATTTCACGACCGAATACCGTCGCGGCCGGCCATAATGCAGATACGTATTCGGAATAAATTCATGAAAATACGATGTATTTCGCGTAAATTGAGTTTTCGTGACTGATACCTACCCATCGCGGCCGGCTGTAATTCAGATACGTATTCGGAAAAAATCATAAAAAATCGGTATATTTCGCGTATATCGAAATTTCACCACTGAATCCCGTCGCTGCCGGCCATAATGCAGATACCTATTTGGAATAAATTAAGAAAAATACTATATATTTCGCGCAAATCGAATTTTCGCGGCCGAATTCCATCGCGGCCGGCACTTTTTCAGATACCTATTCGGAAAAAATCGTAAAAATTCGATATATTTCGCGTAAATTGAGTTTTCGTGGCCGATACCCATCGCGGCCGGCTGTAATTCAGATACATATTCGGAATAAGTTCATAAAAATACGATATATTTCACCTAAATTGAATTTTCGCGGCTGAATCCCGTTGCGGCCGGCCATAATACAGATACCTATTGGGAATAAACTCATAAAAATACGATATATTTCGCGTAAATTGAATTTTCGCGGTTGAATTCGGTTGCGGCCGGTCATAATGCCGATACCTATTCGGAATAAATTCATAATAAAACGATATATTTCGCGTAAATTGAGTTTTCGCGGCCCAATCCTGTCGCCGCCGGCCATAATGCAGATACCTATTCGAAATAAATTTATAAAAATACGATATATTTCGTGTAAATTGAATTATCGCGGCCGAATCCCGTCGCGGCCGGCCATAATGCAGATACCTATTCGGAATAAATTCATCCAATTAAGAAATATTTCGCGTAAATTGAATTTTCGCGGCTGAATTCGGTTGCGGCCGGTCATAATGCCGATACCTATTCGGAATAAATTCATAATAAAACGATAAATTTCGCGTAAATTGAGTTTTCGCGGCCCAATCCTGTCGCCGCCGGCCATAATGCAGATACCTATTCGAAATAAATTTAGAAAAATACGATATATTTCGCGTAAATTGAATTATCGCGGCCGAATCCCGTCGCGGCCGGCCATAATGCAGATACCTATTCGGAATAAATTCATCAAATTAAGAAATATTTCGCGTAAATTGAATTTTCGCGGCTGAATTCGGTTGCGGCCGGTCATAATGCCGATACCTATTCAGAATAAATTCATAATAAAACGATATATTTCGCGTAAATTGAGTTTTCGCGGCCCAATCCTGTCGCGGTCGGCTATAATGCAGATACCTATTCGAAATAAATTTATAAAAATACGATATATTTCGCGTAAATTGAATTATCGCGGCCGAATCCCGTCGCGGCCGGCCATAATGCAGATACCTATTCGGAATAAATTCATCAAATTAAGAAATATTTCGCGTAAATCGAATTTTCGCGGCCGAATTCCATCGCGGCCGGCCCTTGTTCAAATACCTATTCGTAAAAAATCATAAAAATTGGTGAAATCGAAAAAAATGGTAAAAGACGGGCTTGTCAGATGCAGATTTGCCAGATTTTGTTTGAGATAAGATGACTTATTTCCGCGGAATTGAAATTTCGCGACCCCCAACATTATTAAAATAAATAATTTTATTTTTGATTTGTGTAGATGCCACCTTTTTCTATAAGCCACATCGATCCCAGCTGTCAGAAAGCTTTGGCTTCTATCTCTATCACATCCATTGTGATTTATGTGAAAGTGGAGAGAGGCAAGAGGATTAAAATTTTCGAATGAAAAGGGTTCCATTTGACACAACGACGTTATGCGATAATGGTCTTTAGAGTAGTAAATTTTAGAGCTCATTATCTCATGTTTATGTCTCGGGTTATTCCAGTGCATTGATAATGATCATTTTTCAAATAGGTGAAATGGGTTTTATTTGTTTATTGGACCTTTTAGAGGCAGAACCGGGCAGAACAAAGGACAAAGCCGGCGCGCCGGCACGACTAATATAACACGAAATGGGTTGTTTTATTGGGCAAGTTAAATGCTTTCAATTATATTTTGTGCTGTAAAAACTTTTTAAGAGGGTAATTATTTTGTTGGGGGATTATATTTTTGAACTTCTTAGGCGGGAAATCGTTTCTTGCGGGAAACATATTAAACGGGAACAAAATGCGTGTTTTGTATGGGAATTTTTCGGGGTTGAAAAAACTGCACTTTTTAGGCGGGAAAACATATTAAACGGGAACTTCTTAAGCGGGTTTGACTGTATGTATGTACACATCCAAAGAGAAGAACAGGGAAAATGCTGGCAGCTGATTAAACATTAAAAATATGATTTCATTTGTCAATAAAAAAGGTTTATAAAACTGGAACAGCTCTGCAGGACTGGACAAGAAGCAAGAATGGAAGAAAGGCTACCATAGAAAACGTTCTTATTTAATAAACCTACTAAATGTTGTGGAGGTCAACACCGTAGCCTTAAGCTTGGAACTGAAGACAGGAAGGAGTTGAGATATTTCTTGTAGGTGGATAAGACTCTCCAAGTGTTGTAGTAATGAAGATACATATGTTTACATATTTCACTCACCAATAGAAAATGTAATATCAGCTGAAAATCCACCGTACTCATTGCTACCGTCTGTTACAAATTTCAAAATCATTGAATTTCCAGTGGATTTTATAACCGGGAGGAAGTTTGTTAGGTCTCCGCAAAGGTTAACCAAACGCTTTGTTGGGTCCACTTCACTCCCGTCATATGCCGACAGGGAGTCAAAACCACAATCCATGTTGTGTTCCAAAAGAAACCTGGTGAACCTTTGAAAACATTAAAAAGTTGTGATTAAAGCGATGCATAAAAAAAATCCATGATTTACGAGTACACACTTGTAATACCTAAATATTGTATTAAAATTTAAAAAAATAATAATTAAAAAATTGTATGATTTACGAGTACTAATGAATGTATGAGTACTGTATAATTTTACCTCACAACCACAAGTTTATTTTCAGGAGCTGTTATATTCCATACGCAATTAAGATTTTGATGATATTTCAAATTACTGCCAGTCGGTGAGTGAATCTGCTGACTCGTGTTTATGGAAGCCCCGCAAACTGTAAAATCAAACAAACATAGTCAATTTCATACACAAACCGATTTGTTGAAATGAGCGCAGTTAAATTTATCAACCGAGATAGAAAAATCGGACTCGTACCTTTAGTAGTAGGATGGCATAATAATTTTACGAAAATTGTAAACATTCTTTAACATTTCATTTTTCCAGTGATTAGGAATTGGGAGAAGAAATACTTGGCTTATAACTTTCGGGGGGATTGCGACTATCATTAACAAAATTTGACACATTCCCGGATAATTCACATTAAATATAAAATATAATAAAGATAAAACACATTCTCACACTTTTATTCTTCTAGACACAAATAGATTTACATAATTTCTGCAGTTTTTGTTTATATTGAATGTGAGACTTCTTATCATTTTTACATATGTACTTTTTATTTTATTATTTATGTGGTTTTGTTGTTACATTGTATTACGTATTTTATTTTCTCATTGTATTGTATTTTCTTCATTGTTTTTATACTCAATTTATAAACTATAATGTAAAAGCCCATCAGGGCGTGTAATAAATAAATAAATAAAAACAAAACCGTAACAAATTAAGCAAAAAAAAAATTATAATTTGTATTAACACATTTCGATCTACATATTACAAAAATAAACGCCTCAATCCAGAGATAGAAGCCATTTGCCAAAATGAGATAATTTACTTACCATCAACGCTGTATTGCAGAGCAAAACCTGGCTTTTGGATCCACATGTCAGTTTGGAATTTCATTGTGATGTGATTTTTCATTCGCACGTATCCCGGAGAATTAGTGCCACAGAATATAGTTGGTTCTTCACTCATCATAAAGTAGGACTCTTCTTGCTCCAAAGTTACATTATCATATTGACATCTTTGATTGTTTCCTAGAAGACAAATATTGAAAAAAAACATTGTCAGTGCTAACATATGTTAATATAATATATAGAAAAAATTGCTGGCGTGCTCTCATCAAATCCTCAAAGTTTCATGGCAATCGGATGAACTGTTTAGGAGCTCATGAGGGACAAACAAAGAAACATTCATTTTTATATATTAAGATCATTGTGCAAAGAATGGGAAAAAAGGAATTATGTATTACCGGTCTCCAACATAAATTTTGTAAAATTAAGGTTGATGTATTGGCCTTCTGCTGCAACAAATTCGTAAACACAGCTCAAATTTCTGCCATACATGGGGCTCCCAGGACTGACCATTGTCTTTGGTGTCTCAACAACATCAAACGTTCCTCCACATAAAGGAACCCAGCGAGCCTATTAAAAAATAATCACTTAATATCACGTTGAAAAATAATAGACTAAGAACTCTGTGACAAACGATCCTCTCATTACTTGCATAATATTTTTTTTATATGAAAACAGATGATGGATCACGAAAATATTACACAAAAATTTTATGAATACCTATCAAGAAATCTATCATGCTTTTTTATAAAATGCCGAACATTCGAGTAAGGGAGTTTTTATGTTCGCACATACATTGTGGGTAATCGCCCACTATACACGCTACACGCTACACCCCTGACGGAGTTCGCCGGCTGTCCGCTGTGGCGCGAGAATCGTCCTAGAAGATATAAGCAAGAACGCGTCGCTCGCAAGCTCGGTTCGGCCCGCCTCCTCGTCAAGTCAAGACCTCCGCTGCCATTATCGCTCTGTACCGCACGCTTCCCGCTTGCGGCGGGAGAAAGTTCGAGAAACTTCCTCGCCGAAAGTTGATACAGTATTTCTACTCGCAAATTGCCACAATGAATCTCGCTATCCTCGCCGCCCACGTGCCAAGCTCATGCCCGAGCTACGTGCCGCCCAGAGCCGCTCTCGCTGTCCTCGCCGCCTACGTGCCAAGCTCATGCCCGAGCTACGAACCAGCCCTCCGCCGTCACCGCCTACGTACTAATGTCCAAGGTAGTTCCATATTATTTACCGAGCCATTAGAGTCCAGATAGCTTGTGCAAGCCTTGTGTCAGGTCACGTCAGACCTTAAAGAGAGTTATATATATTTCTGAATACTTCTTTCTTGTAATTTAGTATAATAAATGCTTGTCTTGGAGTTCTGAGTTTCATTTACATTGTATGCCAGTTTTGCGAGAGCTCGTCCCCACGGCTGTACCCTGAGAGAGTCTCTGGCTCTCCATCCTGAGAGTCTACTACAAAGGTTTGTGGGTTTGCGGTATAACAGAGTATATCGAAGAAAGTTTAAATTTTAATTTTTCTGTTTCATGAATCAATGAGTTTATTTTTTCTTCACAGATTTAATATATTGTCATTTTAATTATTTTCTTGGTATTCTCAGTACCTTTTTTACTACTAACACTTTATTTTGTTGCTTTATTGCTTTTGCAACCTAGTACTTGGCTGTGAATCTGATAATTATGTAAATGGCACTCGTGCTGTAATTATTTTAGTATTAGGTTCCTTAAATAATAGAAAATACCTACCTAACATGAACTAAATTATGTGAAATAAATACATTAAGTTAAATAATTGTAACAATTGTTACAATTATTGTAACAAATAAGCAATAATAAGCAACAATAATTGTAACAAATAAGCAATAATTATTAGCCTGAAACGCTCATCAACATTGAAAAAATCTCCCGAGAAAAGATAAATGCCGCCGACGGGACTTGAACCCGCGTCCTTCTGATATCTGGTCAACTGCTCTACCAACTGAGCTACGTCGGCTTATCTCCCACCCGCCAAATAATTCAATATATACTAGTGTTTCATTCAACAATTACTGCTTATTACATTTTTCACCTTTTCAGGTGAAATACGCATAAAAATCTTGTCTTAAACATTAGTTTACTAATTAAAAATAATAATTAAATAATTGTGTCTAGATGTTATTTTAAAATCCATAAAAATAAAACTGCTATTCATATCAAAGTAAAGTGTTTTGTATTAAAGTATCATTTGGGTATGTAGGGGGCAATACATTTACGTGAGCAGTTTTTCTTCCAATCTAGACCCCCCCCCCCTTAGTGATATAAATTTGGGCCACTTCGTATATTCTTTTCAAGTAATGTGAGATTTTGATGGAACCACCCCCCTCCCCCTTTTGAGATTACGTAATTAATGTATGCCCACTAACCATTTAATAGAGACAGTCCAAAGCTTCAACAAAGAAAAAACCAAACATTCCAATATAAATAAATATTTTAATTTGTGCGCTTTAAGACACTTTGGAAAAAATGAAAAAAAAAAATTAAATTAGTTAATAAAATAATAGCACCATGCAAATTGCCCTTATTAACAATGTTTCCATGTAATGTTGACTCCTCCCACATTTCTTCCCCTCCCCCAAAATCACCCCTCCCACTACCCCCACCTAATTAAATCTAATCATTTTTGTATTTGCATAGAATTTTTAAGTTTGCTGGTGAATGACACGGATATGTCGAAATCGGTAGATTAAAAAAAAAAATAAGTAACAAATAGAAAATAAAACTTTTCAAAATAAAAAGAGTGTTATTGTTTGCGGCCCGATTCCAACTGTTATATGACAATTTTTTTGTTTATTATTTGTAAAATTTTATGCAACTAAATAAATTTTATTTCGACACAATTTTACGTTTCTGTGTATTCATAAATATTTCTTTAGACATACATTTTCGACTGAGCTAGAAATTATGTACACATAAATTACTTGTGTTTTTATTTCTATTCCACATATTAATTAATGTATTCGTAAAATTACGTTATCTTCATCATCAATGTACCTCGGTACTTATAAATACCTACTACTTTTGTAATATAAATATATTCGATTGTAAAGGTCCCATCAATAATTATAGAAGAATGGTCACTGTCACCGTCACCCATCAATATTATAAGAAGCAAGATACAATGTAGGTTCCTTTCGAATGCTCCATGATGGCGTAGCTCTGCCTAGGAACACTTTATTTTAGAGTGTGCAGTTAGTCTTGTGACTCAGTATATTGCAAGGTAAACTGAATGTTTAAATAAAACTATTACCTGGAAGCCATCTCCATTGATACTCTCATCAGATCTAAATAGAACTTTCATCTTTTCAGAAGAAGATTCAAAACTGTCTGGAAGATTACGGCCGCACAATTTTCCCAATGATTTCCAATCTCCTGCCGTATAATCAAATATCTGTAAAAATAATAATATATTAACTAAGTCTAGTTTTTGCACTGTTAATTTGTGGTGGAATTCCATTGTAATAGAATTGAAATTAAAAAACTTTTTCACTTTGTTCCACTTATTTATTATTACCAGGACCGGTTTCATCCTACTACGGACATTTTCAGACTGGTAGTTGAAACTCTTATGCTATTGATTTTATACAAACTTAGGTAGGGGTACACAACATTGTCTAAATATAATGAATGATTCTATATTGTTAATTTAAGGTATTATAAGTTATTTTGTTAATTTAGGGTACATTAGGTAGCATGGTGGTCGATAAATCCCCAATCAATGTAATAAAAAAATAAAAATTTCAATGAATAAAGAAAATTTTAAAAAAAAAGTAGTTTTACATTTGACAAGTATTGAGCCAAAATTTCGGTTCATCAGTTGATCAGTAGGATTAGGAACAATGGACATAAGTATCACCCTATAAAGTTACTTGAAAAGGTAATAATAATAATAATAATAATATTTGGCTAATTTATATAGCGCCGTTTTCGTGAAAAATCACCTCAAGGGCGCTGTACAAATAAATACATAAAAAATAATATTACTGGCTTACAACTAAGATTAACAACTATTTAACTAGTGATTTACATCTAAGTCTTATTACTAGTGACTTATGACTAAGACATATAAAAGCTGACCTAAAACTGAGCTCAATGACATATATATTTACAATATGACTTAAAGTTAGAGATTTATAACTAACATATTTATTTACATTTAAAAATACTTGAAAACATCTTATAAATATCATACATTCGCCAGAATCAATCCACAGCGCCAGAAGAAGAAGGAAGTTTTTACATAATACATATTACTATTTAAGGACATGGATGCAAAATTTATCGGATTTACGAAAATGTATGGATATCTTAAATAAATTAATGAAATTAATCGCCGATCTTTACCGCATTATGATGACTCATCGCACAACATTAACCGGATTGAGGTGTTAGGTTACCACTGACAGACCATTGGTAGGTAGATCAATAGCATTTTGAGTTTTTCGTTAGTAGTTGTAGGGAATAGCAAATAAAATAGTATATATTCGTGGACATCAACAATTATTAGAGTATAATTAAATTACAAAGTTTAAATTTAATGACGAATTTATGGAAATGAGTATTTGAAAAAATGAGTTTTAAGTTTGGATCTAAATTCCGCTGGGTTGGTTATGCATCTCAATTCCATGGGAAGTTTATTCCAAGCCTCAGGACCGGATACTCCAAACTCACCAAAATTAGTGTTCGGATTTCGCTTGGGTTCTTTCAACCTTCCAATTGCAGACGATGTCGCTGATCTAAGAGATGACTGCCTTAGACCTATATTTTCCGGAATGCATAGTTCAGAGATATAGGGTGGAGCCATTTCATTGATAGCTTTAAACACCATCCAGCATAACTTATACTGGATCCTTTCAGGACACTTCAACCAGTGAAGATTTCGGAGGTGTTCCGAAATGTGCGAAAACTTGGGTACCCCTGTGATTAGTCGTGCTGCGGCGTTGAATACTGATTGTAGTTTATCAGTTTGACATTTAGGAAGACTTGCATAGATACCATTGCAGTAATCAAGACGCGATACTATATATGAATTCACAAGAAGCTTAGTTGCTTCTGTCGAAAGGTTCCTACGAACTGCCTTAAGTTGTCTTAAGTAGAAGAACCCTGTGCTAACGGTCCTATTCACCTGACTTTTCAATGAAAGGTCTGAATCCAGATAAACTCCCAGAAGTTTGACGGTTGTTTTCGCAATTACGTCATTGCCGGAAATGGCAATTGGTGAGTTGTCTATTAGATGTTGACGTCTATTTGTAGCTGCCCACAGAAATTCGTTCTTTGATGGATTAAGCTTCAGTTTGTTTGAGGACATCCAGAGACTAATTGCTTCTAGACACTCAACTGTGCGTAATGGCCGTGTTTAGTGACCAGATCTGAGTAGCCAGGTACTTCCCAATCGTTCTCTTTCTCTTTCCTTCTACTCCCCCTCCCCACCCCCTTCAGATAATAAAGTACTATGTTTTTTACTATATAATAATTTGGAATGCTGTGTGGAGGGTCTATTTAAGAAAAGGAAGGAGAGTAAATTCAGAGTAGGAAAAGGTATGAGAGATGGTTAGGAATCTACGCGTCTCTCCATAAATCTCCCGCTGCGGTGCAAAATGATGGGTCGAGAGAGACCAGTTGGAGAAGTCAAAGGATCTCCCCAAACCGGCCTCTCTCTATCCGGCCCGACACATTGGTGAGCAGAGGCATCCGCCGCCAAGGTCTAGACAATCCTCACCCCATGAACCCGGGCACCACTGCTAAGTCACCAAAATAAAAATAAAAATCTTCTGTCTGATAAAAACAACCTGCCCCCCAAATTGAATTGGGGATTGGGAATCCCTCATTACTGGGGATATACATATATACCATGCAAGTAACTCCAGATAGTTAGGACCTGCAATATCTCCATTAAAAAAATATATATACAAGAAATATACCTCTACAGAGTCCTTTGTACAATTTGGCGATGTTTCTAAAAAGAAACGATTGATGAAAGTTAGTTTAATCCTGTATCCTGTATCAGCTCGAATCTCCCAGGAACATTCTTCCTTTTCTCCGTAGCTTTGAGGGAAGTTGGGCGTCTGGAAATTACGACTCCAGTTTGTCAGCACGCGACCACAGCCTGAAACACAAATTCTCATTCAAAACCACTCAGACAAAACTGACAAAGAACAAAACTGACATAATTAAAATAATAATAAAAAAAACACAGATTGCCTTAGAATTTTTTTTTTAAATGTGGTTCGTGGCCTATTTGACTTGAATTTTGACACTAAGATTAAATCTGTCAGAAGAACATGAATAAATATAATCCGCCTTACTCATAATCGCAGAATAAGATAATACCATGGTAATACGAACGGGTTAGATGAAATTTGTACGAAATTTCACCTTACCCATTCGTATTACTGTGGTATTATCTTATTCTGCGATTATGAGTAAGACGGAATATGTTCATAAATGAGTTAGTACTGTTAGTGTATCGCCTCACTTTTCACATACTTTCTTACATGCTTACATACTTTCACCAAAACTGGATGATAAACGAGAGCATTCTGGGCTCAAAGCTCAAGTAGCAAGAATACATTACAAAATGGAATCGAAAAAAGAAGCTCGATGAAACAAGATTGCCTTAAAATCGAACCACTGTTACTCTTCATAGAAAAGCTGAAAATAAGTTTGCTTGGCTACGTCCTAAGAACGCCCCAAGCACTGAAAATATTGAGTGCGAATCCAGAGGGAAGTCGTCCAGTGGACCACTCCAAGCACAGTTGGGAGAAGCAACTCCAGAGGCTATGTGAGAAGCGGTTATGCGGTTAGCTGTTATTAATGGAGGCCCGGAAGTACCACAGGACAGGAATGCCCAGAGGCGACTTATCGAGGCGATGGGCCTCGGACTCGAATAAGACAAGGCAAAAAATTTAAAAATATAAATTACTACATTATGTAGTACATGGGTGATGTACGTGTGCCTGTATCGCTAGTAAATCCTGTGTTGGGAGGCACAGTTTACAACATAATCAGTCTCCATCCAAAATAAAAAATAAATCAAAATGTCAACACAACGGCAGTTCAAGATGAGATAAAAATATGTACCCAGTGCATCTGAAGTAATCTTTAAGCCAATGGTTGTAGTAGCAGAATAGTTATCTGCGTGGTATTCCACCCACACATATCGGCCAGACGAGACCAGTGTATCGGGGGGGAGCCGGTTGTAGCACATCCTGGTCATGAGAGGACTGGCCGGGGAACGCCCGCCCTTGATCTTCAGATATTCTTCATCACAGGATTGTGAGGTGAACACAGTACGATCGGACGATACCTAGAAGATTTAAAAAATAGAAATTATTGATTAATTAAATGGATACTATAGGAAATGCGAACAGGATAAAACTCAAATTCAACTGCCACAATCAGAAGACTGAAAATCCAATGACAATCCTGTTGAAATTTATGAAAGCAACTGTGCTAGTGTCAAGGTAATAAGGTAAAATAATCTTTTCTTTGTAAAAATAACAATTATCTTGAATAATAAAATGACTTTCGAATTTGGAGGAATATGGTGTTATTTTGCGCTTTCTTCTATTTGAAGTAACTGATATACATATTGCATATTCAATAAGATATTTAATAAGGAAAGCCTTCCTTCATCTAACACCGCAAAAATATACTAAACACGTGTGCTACTTCTCCTAGAATATGCTTTCCAAATATGGATTCCAGATATGAAAGCATCACCAAATTCTGTCTGCTCACTAAATAATAATAAAAAATCCCATTTACTGTATAATACATGATTTTTCACTAGTAAATAACGAAGAGCGTGTGGAGAATTTGAATAAAACCAACCTGGATAGTTTGTCCTTCCGGGGCAACCAGTACCCAAGAGCAGTAGACTGGGCCCGTGTGGTTTTGAAGACTTTTTTGA
Organism: Limnephilus lunatus; assembly: GCA_917563855.2. NCBI lineage: Eukaryota > Metazoa > Arthropoda > Insecta > Trichoptera > Limnephilidae > Limnephilus > Limnephilus lunatus. The sequence goes on from OU830601.1 coordinate 51,463,004, forward strand.
AGATTGAAAATATCAGGATCATCCAAATTGTTGATAACCCCTCCGCAGCGGTACACTTTGTAGTCAAGTTGGAAATTCAACTTCAATAATGATTGTAAAAACTGAAAAAAATGATTCCATATCAGAATTGTTTACCCATTTGATTAAACCTTGAATAAGTTCGACTAAAGGAAAAATCTTGTTCTTTGACAGTCAAATGCATAATCAAAAGCACTATAGCTTATCTACTGGAGCGTATTTGGCCACATTTTGTAAACACCTGCGAGTAAAAATTTGGCCAAATAGAAGAGATGTTTAAAAACATGTTTTGGATTTATTTCAAAAGATCTCGCAAGATGGGATCTTGGATATTCACAAGGTTAACTTAGTAGATTCATAGTTTAGAAGAGATGTTTCGCATCTCTAGTATACTCTAGAACTCTCTATGCAGACAAACAAATGTTAGCAGTTGCATGCTCTTTTTTGTATTGTATTTCATTATTATTTTATTTATTTTGTATTTCAGACATCACACAAAGCTATCCTGCTTTATTACAAAAGTTCAAATAAATACTTTGTAAGGAAATATAATATGGGTTTAGTTGGTTATTACTTTGACAGTGGTTCTTCGGAATGGGGATGTAACGACTTCTACTTTAGTGTAATTTCCACACAAGTCTCTGAATCCTCCAACACGATCTGAAAAGTCAAATAATTCATTAGTTTTATTGCGTTGAGGTATCTTTTTTTATCGAACCATCATTTAATTGCTTACCGACTGAAACTGATATTCTAGAACTGGAGAATCTACAAATGACTGTGGTTTTGCTACCAATCACAACATTCTTGAAGAACATGGCCAATGTTTTTCCATCAAAATTATCATCAGCCGGGGGTTCGTATAAATACTCGCAATAATAAGTAGATACATTTTGCGATGGTGGTAAAATTGTTCCTTCATCACCAACCAGTGCTCCTTCACACACTGCAAACCAAAAAAAAAAAAACTATACTTTTTAGTTATATGTTTAATTTATGTAGATACCGCCGCCCCTGCCATAGGACACCCCAAGTCAGGGTTTGCCCGGGTTCATGGGGTGATGGTTGAGTGACATTTTTCCAAATGAATCGTAAATTAAAATTTAAAAAAAATTGATATTTTTACCTGATAACTCGTCAGACGTGTACCGTGCTCTAAAGCGGTTGTATCCCGGATTTGAACGTGACCAGTAATAAACTAGCATTTTATTACTTGAAGATTTGACCACACGTACCGAGTCTTGTGCCATAGGGGAGCGAATCATCGATCCGTAATAGTGGCCATCGTAGAACTAATTGGAAAAATTGTTTTTTTATTTTATTTTCTGTCTAATTGAAACAGGTAAGAAAAAAATAAATCACAATATTTATTTATGACATTTTTTTTTAAATTATTAAGCTCTAGGTTCATAAAACATGGCAAACAACATGACTACACGCAGACGATAGTGTGCATAAAGAATTCAGACAATTGGTTTTTGCACTATGGCAGGATTCAAACCTACAAAATTAACTTAAGTGGGGAATCTGGTCCAGCTGATCCAAAAATTTCACTTTTTTGCCTAAAAATCTTCCTATATTCGTATAGAATACATTCCCACAGTTATAGTATCAGATTCGACCTCGAAATACCTCCCTGCTTGGGAGCGGTGCGCGCCAAGCAGGTAGAAAGGAGAATGGAGCGACCCGGTTACAAGCAAAAACTTTAAACAGTTTCTCTCAAAACCAAATTTATGAAGTTGATTCGAATCGTAACCCATCGAGTTTTCATCCGATTCACTTCATTCAAAGTATTAAAGAAAATTAAATTTATGTAAGGAAACTCGCCTTATAAAAAATTATTGTTACACAATGACATTATATACTTTAGACGCGGGGTAGAAATCTCAAAGTGGGAAGCCAAAAGCAAGACAATAGGCCACTTGCATCACATTTTTAAAATATTTTTCATTCTGTATTTTTTTTTTAATCGTATTTTTGAAATCCTGGCGATTTTTTGAAAATTTCAATCTGAAAAATCAGACCATTTTTTATAAACCAGAAAGACGGGACATAATTTTACGGGTGCGAAAAAACGATAATTACATAGCCGAAAATCATTTTAAAAAAAGAACGTTTTCCACACGAATAGCAATAAATTGTACGGGGTTCTCTTCGTAACATCTGTAAAAACACCGCCATCTTCAAAAATCAAATCAAAGGATAAGTTCGCATAGAACAAACAATAAATCTAGTGAACGTTAAATGCAAATTCAAAAATTCGCCGGAAATCAAAGTGTTGCCATTTAAAAAAAAATTATCAGGGTGGAATTTTATAAAATTAAGGGAACATAATCGGAGACGGGACATTTTATGTAGTGACGTCACGAGCTCAAATAATGGATTTATTTATTTAAAAACAAAGAAAACTATACATTTCTAAAAAATTTTACTAACATTTTCGTAATCTTAGTAAAAAAATCTATCCACACGATTTTTTCCAAGTCGTTATGAAATCCATGCAAGTGGCCTATTGCACTAGTCTCGATTTCTAGTACTTTAGTACTAAACTGTCACTCATCGAGAAAGGTCGAGTAAGGGAAAATTGCATTTAAAAGTGCCAAAATGCCCTCCTGTGTGATGAGAAAATTTTTCCATCACATGGCAAACAGTTGTAAAAGTGAAGAAATAACATTTCATTTATATGTACACACAAATTACTTATTGTTTATCGATTATTATAAGCGATACAATTAATTTTCATGTTTCCCATCCGACAATTTTATGCGTCATTAGAGAAAAACACACATTATTTGATTGTCTTATGGTACGGCCACACTGAGGCCAACTTCAAACTTTCGGACGATTGTGTAGAAGGGTAGTTCGTGCGTTGGAAGTTCGAGTTCGAAGTATGGCTTCGGTGTGGAAGTAGCATATCTTTTTAATCCATGAATAACTTTTGAATTAAGAAATTACTGAAAACCGCTGAAAACAAAAGAGTGTTGCTTACTTGTCACATTATTTTGTGAGTATGTGAGACTACGGCGAGTCTATTTATATAACATCATTGTTGTTACAAGACAAAGTTATTGTAAAATAAAGACCGAGGTTTATCATCAATTTTCATTTTATGTCCTCCATTTTTGCAATTAACCATTTTCTTTGCAAACTGTAGTTTATACGCATTCTACATTCATACTACAAATATTTTTTTTTAATAATTTTTTTTTTTTTTAATCATTTTTATCTTATTATTATTTTAAAAAGAGAACTGTATGGTCTGCCTGACATTACTTACTCCCATTCGTTGCTTGTATGCCGTCATGTTACTAAATTCTTCTGGAACTTCCACTGTTATCCTTCTACCTTTAGGCACGGTTATTCTCCATTCACAGAAAGGACTGTATAATCCAGAATACTGAAACTTGAATCCCTCCAAATACCCACTTGGAGCATTCAATTGACCACCACAACCTAAAAAAAAAGTTCATTAATCATACACATAATATTTGTTGTCTACCATAACCACTGGAGGGTTTTTTCACATTTTGACTAATTTGCAAACACCCACGAGCTGCCCAAAAAGGGGCCAATGTAATTGCCAGCAACCCGGGCGTTTATTGAGATAAAATGATCTTTTCTGAGACGGGTACAAAGAATCAAAATATTAAGAAAAGTGAAAAAAAAGTACATAAAAATTAACACAAAATAGACATAAAAATACAAATTGTGTAACTCTTTCTAGTTCTCATTTACATAAAATGTGTATGTGGGACTATAATTTGAAATGCAAACACCAGATACCATTATGTTTTAATCATTTAATTCTAAGTATATATATATTACTGTGAATGTATGTATGTATGTATGTATATATTACTTTTATGATAATTTAAAAACTATGCTAAACAAACCACAGTTATCTTTTTTGTATTAATTGGTGAATTAATTTAATTTTTTTTTAATTCTTTCTCTTCTCTTTTTTTCGTATTTTATACAACCCATGTGTATAGGACTATGGTATGCACAGCTTTCACAAATAACCTATATATTTTAATTCTCTGTTATTAAGTACCTACCTAAGTAATTAATATTATTTTTTAAAAACTTTGCTAAAAAAAGTACAGTTACTATGTTTTAATCTTTTTTTTTAAATATTATTTACAGACCATGGTTCCATATGTTAATACTTATCCTAATTTGACTGTCCTAAAACGGGAATCTTCCTAGTTGGGCAGTCAAAACATTTCTTAAATAATGTATATAAGTGTATAATCTTTTTCTAAATAAATAAAATAAATAAAATAAATTAAATTAATTAAATTAAGAGCAAAAAGAGACTAAATTATTTAAAATATTTCCTTAAGAGATATGTATGTTGTTTTTTTTTTACTAGAAATAGTATGCAGAATTTACGCATTAATAAATTTAACAATTTTTATATAATGTTTTAAAGAATCCTAAGAATACGGGATAAATGGTCAAATATAGCTGCATTCAAAGGCTCTCTAACATTAGGAGCAATTTATATTTAATTCGGAGGTATGATTTTTTTAAAGAGGGTGGGAAATTTCAAAACCGTATGCTTAAAAATTTCCTGCAATATTATATATATATTGGAAGCAATATTGCTCTAAGCATTCAACGTTTAGCCAAGAGGTTGCAGATTCAACCTCCACGCATCGTAATCAAATTACATAAAGAATAAATAAATATATTTTTTTATATGTATGTCCTTGGACGAGATAATAAAATAATATTTTTATCTTACTCTCATGTGTAGAATTAAATGTCAACATAAACCCGTGGTAAGCTTGGTTTAGGGATCCTCTCGTAACATTCATTTTAATTATTGCTTCATTCAATGAAGTTTGATAAGTAAGGGAGTCATTCCGTCCACATATCAGATCAGTAATAGGGTTCACTAAAAAACATAACAAAACATATAAATCAGATACCATTCTATGAGCATTACCCATTAAGAATTCTATTCATTCATATATAGAGAACAATATTATTAAATTACCTGTGTTATTGAACGGTACGGAGTCAAATATTTGGAGTGATACACTGTTACAATTGGGTGAAGGCGGCAATGATATATCATTTAAGTTGATCCATAAACTGTGGTCTTTCGGGCCAATAATTCGCCACTCGCAAATTACACTATTTTGGAGGATGGATAGAGAGAGGTGGTCAGGGGATTTGATTACACCTGTCTTTCCAAACACTGTTCCTCCACATACATCTGAAAAAGAAACAAACAAAATTAAATTACAGAGCACCAACAAAAATTTCTAGTGTACTACGTTTTTTAATGCTACAGAATTAAATAACTTGTGTTTTCATAAATTAAGCCCATATGCGGATTTTGTTTTGTTTTTTTTTTTTTGGTGCGGCGAGTGGAAGTTCCACTGTGAACGGCTGCCACGCCGAGACTAAGCGTCACAGAGAGTGCAGTGTGGTAGGGACTTGGCGTGGGGGAACCAGGCTAGTAAAATCGTTCCTCGTGTCTGCAGCACCTTGGAGACCTTATTTTACAGACAGCCCTCGTATTCAAAACTTATAAATAAATTGATTGAAAAACATTGGTTGAAATATCTTATTGCATATGCATAAATTTATTTGATTTTCAATATGCACACGCTCTCAGAGCAAATCAGTCCGAATCCTTCTTCTATTTTGAAAACAAACGCACTCGAATTTTCACATTTTTCTTGACATTATTCCAAATTTAAAATACTTTACCAGCAAGGTGATGGTTAGGGAAATGTAGAATCTGGAGAAATAAAAACCCGATAGGATCTAAGCGTATTAGCATTTCAAAACCATATTGTTTTTCTGTCTTCTTTCTTTTGGGTTCAATTATAAAAAGAAAGTAGGCAATATTTACAACTTTTCCATATTTTTTTATGTAAATAGTACTCTGCGGATATACATACCAATTGATATAGTAGCTTTGAAGCCATTTCTTGGGTCTGTAACGTCTGTGGAAAACTTAATGAACATTATATTGCTGGTTGTCTTTACAGTTCCAGGCGATTCCTTGCAGAACTTGCCCAAGGAATTGGAAAATTCAGTGCCACCATCTCGTATCTCCACGTATTCACCAACACAACTGTAAAACAAGTTATACTAAATAATAACAATCAAATGAATGAATAGATATTCAAATAACCTCAAATAAATAGATTTGTTTTACAGTGAATACGGAAATACCTTTTTTTAACCCTTCTGGGTTTCTTCACAATAAACCAAACAAATCATATTAGAAATTACCTAATTTATTATGTTCTTTATTTATTTTTAAAAACTCCACACCGAATGCTTTTTTATAGGAGGCGTGTTCAGAAAGTAAGTGTAGTGATTTTTTTTTTTTAAAGCACATTAGAAAAAAAATTGCAGAACCACTTTCTGCACCTGTTTGTCGGTTGAAAATTTATTTTCATCCATATACGCCTTCAGGAAGGTGACAAGATGATAATCTTAAGATGCCAAGTCAGATGAATATGAGGGGTGGTTCAAAACATCCCAACCAAATGAGTCCAAGAGCGTATTGGTGGATAAGGCTGTGTGAAGACAGACGTTTTCGCAAAACAAGCTCACTTCTCTGGTCAGAATTCCCCTCCTTTAGTTTTGAATGCTCCTTTTGAGTTTTTTAAGGGGATCACAATATTTTTGTGTATTGGTGGTCTCAATCTTAAGCAGAAATTCGACCAAAATGATGCCTTTTCGGTCCCAAAACACTAAGGCCATGAATTTTTTGGCAGAAAGGCAATTGGTGTGATGCCACTATGACTACTGTTTTTTTTTCCAGGCGTGTAATGAGTCACCCACTATCATCTCCAGTCACAATAGAACTCAGAAATCCTCACTTTTTTTCTTGTAGGTGTTATTCCTTACGTGAGTAAAAAGCGGATCACAGCACTTGGCGGGATCTTTTCACGCAATTGGACACTACAACGTGAGTTTACGTACTACAATGTTCCTGCGATGCTCACACCAGTCAGAAGATCCCCTTCTACCACTCAGTGTAGCCAACTCTCAAAAAAATAAAAACCATCGCCCGTTATGGTCATAGTACACTTACTTTCTGAACATGCTAAGTACATATGTGTAGTCACATTAGATTGGATCTTTGAATTTTGACATATTCGTCGCCTCAGTTCTTAATTGTCCAAACGACATTTGAAAATTATTCAGGAGGAGAAGGTTTTCTTTCATTACTTCAATGAAACATTATGATAGGTGTTTAAGATAAACCTATTTCCGTAAAGGTAAAGGTCTCATTAGTATAAATATTTCTTTGTTAAGTGATAAACTAACATTTTTTATGCTTTATTTTCAGTTTTAAAATCGAGATTGAACAAAAACTAAAATGGTCGTTTAGACAATTAAGAACTGAGGCGACGATATTGTGACATTTAAAACTGATGGCGAAATTGATGATTTTAAAATGCGCACACTGGTTTTACGAAAAACCACTTTTAGTGGGTGGTTTCCGTTACATTATTTGATAGGTGGGGCAACAAAAAAGAACTCTTTCAGTTTATAAAAAATGCTTCAATTTTGATAAAACCAATACTAATGCAAATCGCGATGCTCTCAAAAATTTACTTCATTTTTTAAAAAAGGAGGTAAATATGCTGAAAATTGGGATATGATTAATAAGTCCATTTTATTTTTAAAAACTTTGTATCAGTTAGATAACAATGACATCTAAATATTTAAGTTTTCGGAATTGGAAAACAATGCTTTTTATTGTCCAGCTAAGTCGTTAAAAAAATAAAATTGATACCTTTTCTTCACAAAATAATATATAATTTTTTTAATGAAAAGACAAATAAAGTGATGTAAACAAAGTTATTTGTCTTTTCATTAAAATAAATAATGCCATCACAAAGTGAAAACCTTTCCGAAGAAGTTTTCTTCGAAAAATTAATATATATTTTTGATTTTTTGTTAGAACAACTCTCTTTTTATAACTTTTGAAGGTCATTCCCATCAACGTAATATATCATTGAAGAAGATAACACTAATAATCTAAACGAAAATATGAAAGAGAACAAGATACAGAAAAATAAAAAGATAACGGTTGCAACTGGGACACGAACCCAGAACCTCTCGTCTTACCAGGACATTTGCGACCGTTATCTTTTTATTTTTTCGTGTTTTGTTCTCTTTCACTTTTTCGTTTTGATTATTAGTGTTTTCTTCTTCTTCGATAATATACAATTTTTGACCTAATAATTGAAAAATAGTATTTTCGGGCTAGTTTTTGTATTTATTTTTTAATTAAACCCAAAATAAGAACCTGAGAACCTATTTTAGGTTGGTTCATATTTTTGATTCAATGAGAGAGGAAAAAACACCATTCATAACTTTCACATCAAATAGCTACTGATAATGCTTTATTTTGCATTTCCAGAAATTGAAATACCTATATCTCATTATTATCTAACTGATGAAAATTGTGTTTCTTTTAAATTTGCATATTAACCGTGTGAATATAGATTAGTGTTAGGATTGTATTTGAATAGAATTTCAGTTTAATTTTATTTTACATACTCTGGGTTAGTGGTGAGATCAAATCTATCAGTGAAATCAATCCGAAGCCTTTCTCCGGGGTTGGCTAATATAGTCCAGGAGCACTCGGTGTGTGGGTGCGGAATGTTGGGATAGTTGGGAGACATTATCACCGTGCTGTTGAACTCTTTCGTCAGTCGGACTCTCGAGCCGCACACTCGGGACTGCTCGGAATACTTGAGGAGAAAAGATTCCTGGAAATTACATATAAAACTATGTATTCTGATATACTCGTACGAGACCTTTCGTTAACCTATTACAATAAAAACGTACACGAGAATGTGACCATCAAAACCTTTTTGCTTATTACAAGATGACTGATTATAATTTATGTCACTGAAGAGATACACCAATAGAAGTGTGTTGTGGGCGTGTCTATGTGCCCGAAGCATTATCTCAATAAAACATTATGATAGGTGTTTATGATAAAGTTATTTCCGTATGGGTAAAGGTTCAATTAGTTTAAATAATTCTTAGTTCAGTATAACTATCCTTTTTTATACTCTATTTTTAATTTTAAAGTGAAGATTGAACAAAAACTCAAATGGTCTGTTGGACAAATACGAACTGAGGCGACGAATTCTATCTTACTTCTGGTTAAATTCATTAAACAATTTCAAATATTGCAAATCTTTATCAGACATCCTAGGTGTCGAGAGATACTACTTGCATTATTTAGTATGGAGAAATAATAAGGAATTTGATGTACTTTAAATGTGATTTTTATAATTTTTTAAGTAATACATCCCATAGTTTAGGAGATATTTAACATAAATTCATGAGCTTGATAAAAAAAATTATTTAATCACTTTTTTTTTACTTATTTCGTAAATTTCTTTATATGTATAAAAATATTAAAAATACAAATCTATGATCAATCACTATACATTTAATCCTTAACCACTCCGATCTATCGCGAATATGCACTTTTTACGTCTTTAACGAAATGACAGATTTACGAAAACTTTGTGTTATTTCCGCTTCACAATTAAAGCTCTATAAATGAAACATTTCTGAACGTAGCCGAATACAAAAAAAGGGTTTTTGAAAGGTTATGAAATAAGCTTTCAAATTGTTATATTACAAATAAATAATAACATTTTTAAATATTAAAATTTAGAATGCAAATATAAAAAAAAATGTAAAAATGACTCACGTGGTGTTTTATGTGAAAACGGTACTAAATCACAGATTATGTAAAAAGTAATACTTATTCTATCCTATAAATGTATAATAAACAATTTAGTCACTTCACTATTTTATCATTTCATAAAACAATATTTAATAAAAAAATAACAATGTCTAACGGCGGGAGGCAATTTGTCGGTCTACCATCTGACAAAATAAGTATTTTTTTTGTATTTCTATGGACAACTTGAATTGTGATGGGTAGCTTGATTTATTATGGAGCTTCTACTTCTTGTTTTAGGGATGTCACTAGAATCTTTTATGGAACACAAAAATAAGGGCAAAATAAAAAAATTCAAATTCATCTGGTTCCAAAATCGAAAATTGCTGGCAAGAAAATCTGAAGGCTCTCTAATAACTGAAATAAAAAATCACCACGACCTTGAGAGTAAAATCATATAAACCAGCCATGTAATCTTTAACTATATAGAATATAATGAACACTTATACCAGAAATGGATCCATTAACTGATATTGAATATGATAACCCTTCTCCCGAAACCATCACAACTTCAACAATTCAAGAAATTAATGATTGTATAAAAAACAATAAAGCAAAAACATTAAAAATACTTAACCAGAATATACGAAGCATCAACAAAAATTTTGTAGAGCTGACGGTGATGCTACAGCAATTTGATGAGGATATCGACATCATCATACTCACAGAGTGTCGTATAAAAAAAGAGACATATTCACCAAAACACCTAGATAAATATAAGGTATATAATTCCACACAACATAAAAATCAGAACGACAGAGTGATAATTTATATAAAAAATGAAATCCATGGAATTGTACAAGAAATTCAACTCAGAGATACTAACTGTCTACTCATAAATATTAATAATGACATCACAGTATTCGGGATATACAGATCACCTTCAACAAAAAAAAAAAAAAATGTCATTTCCAGTTAAAAAAATGTCATTTCCAGTTAACAAGAGACATCCCTCTCTTCATTCCCTGGATGATGAGCTAACCCAACTACGAGATGTTCGGAACGTGTACCTAATTGGGGACATCAATATTAACATACTAAATACTGGACAGAAACACCCGCAATGTGATGACTACCAACTACTCTTACTCCACCATGGAATGATCAGTGCAGTTAATATATCAAAAAGATTAGGATATAACGAAAATTCTCATATATCTGCCTCCTGTATTGACCACATCATGATAAAAACAAATATGTAAAGCATACGGTACCGCCGTTCGACATTTCAATATTACTGACCACTTTACACTGCTACTTACTATTCAACTTCAAAATACACACACTTATATTAAAAACACAATAGTCAAAAATAGAATTAATATTAACAGGTTAAAGGATTTATTAAAATTGGAAGATTGGGGAGAACTACTTAAAATTAATGATTTTCAAGACTGTTGGCACTCATTTACAAGCATTGTTCAAACAAATATTCATAAATGCTCAGAATCATTCACTACACAAACTCCACACAAATGTAAAATAAAAAAAAACCTTGCATTACTCAAGGACTTCTAAAAAGTATAAGATTTAGAGAGAAATTACACTTAAAAACAAAAAAAAATACACTTGATCTTTCGTTGCTAAATCTTTACAAACATTATAGAAACATGTGTTCCAAACATCTAAAATTTGCCAGAGGAAGATTAGAGAAAAATTAATTAGAGAACCCTAAACTTGTCTGGAAAATTATTAAGGAAATGACATACACTAATAACAATAAAAGCAGTGATACATATTACCGAACTTGATACACCAAATAAAAAATTAAATATGAAAGAAAATCCAAAGGAAATAGTTCAATTTGTGAATGAATATTTCTCAAACGTGGGTTCTAATTTAGCTTAAAAAATCATTAAACCTCTTTATACTGAAAATGAGATTAACAACACACTTGCTAATAATGTCACTTTTAATTAAATACAGTTATGGCAAATGACATTAAAAGCATTATATATTCAATGAAACCAACACTCACTTCAGGATCAGATGGCATCTCAATGAGAATAATTAAATCAATAGATGAAATTATTCAACCTCTCCTCTACCTTGTGAACAGATGTATCATGGAAGGTATCTTTCCTGCAATGCTTAAAATGGGTTCTGTTATACCAATCTTTAAATCTGGCAATAAAGCGGATATAAATAACTGTAGACCGATAATAATATTGAATAATCTTTCAAAAATAGTAGAGAAAGTTATAAAGAAGCAACTCACTCAACATATTGAAAGAAACCTCATACTATCTGAAAATCAATACGGATTTAGAAAAAAATATAGGAACCTCCGATGCCATCACCTCTATTGTAAAAAGTATAAAACATAGTCTCGATAACGGAAATAAGTGTATCGGAATATTTTTAGATCTAAGTAAAGCCTTCGATACAATTGATCACACATATCTTCTAGAAAAACTCAAAAAGATTGGAATCTCAGGTCGTGAATTGAACCTCATTAAAAGCTACATGTCAGAATGGTCACAGTTAGTCAGGATTCAAAATGAATCAAGTCAACCAATACAAATCCAATATGAAGTCAATTTTGAAAATTATACATAGAGTCCCCATCAGAACCTCTACAGACTATGTTTTTAAAGCTCTGAATTTAATGTCACTGAAACAATTATACACAAAAGATATTCTAATGTACGCATTTAAAAACCAGGATAACTTTACACAGACGATTCACAAGATCTACACTACAACATACCTTTTACCAACCTACAACTAAAATGACATTTGGACAAAGAAATATGCAGTACTTCTCTACAGTGGCGGCTCGAGCACTTATTTAGTGGTGGGGATCGACGTTTTTTACGTATCTACTGTACCGTAATTTAACCACCCGTAGAATATAATATAAAAGTTCTCAAAAAAAAATTTTGATGATCTAATCATGCTAGACGGATATATTTCACACAAAATAATATAAAATGTCTATAGTTATATGCCAATTTTTCAATATAATATAATAAAAATAAAGTTTTACTTTGCAAGATTATTATCAAACTAATTTGAACGCGAGCGATTCCCGCCCGTAACTTCGCAAACAAATGGTTCTATGGGGATCCAAAGGATTGTCCCGGCAGGTACTTGAATTCACATACTACTGCGCATGCGCAGTTGCATACGATCGCTAAACAACGCAAGGAAAGTATGGGGATAGTTCGGATCGTCCCCCAAGTGCGCATTAGATTCCGCGCACTGAGAAATAGACCCGCTGTTTTTTTGCGCCGTACATTGTTCGCTGTGCGCGCGTAGGGTCTTATTAAAATCATCCGGAATAATTGTTTGTATTTTATTTCTGCAAATGTTAATTACTTTTATGTTTAAATTTATTAATTTTGGCGAAGACAAATAATCGACTGTTATTTCCTTTAGTAGGTTTTGAGTGTAACTGGTGGGGACTGTCCCCATTGTCCCCCTGTGAAGAACCGCCACTGCTTCTCTATAAAATTATTTAATTTACTCCCTCTTACAATAAAAACAAATAAAAAAATAACCGACTTCAAAAGAAACATAAAAATATGGATTATGGACATGGGAAGGAAGAAGATAGATACTATGTATTTTGCAACCGAACAAATATTAATGTATTGTACTTTCTTTTAGATTCAACGTATAATTTTTGTCTGTAATATTTTAACATAGGTATATACTTATATTCAAACACAAAACTTGTACAATGTGTCCTTAGAACGGGGTACCCCAGTAAGGACACATTTTTCATTCATTAAAATAAATTTCATTGAATTGGCAAAAAAAAATAAAATTACAGAGTTATAACGATTTCTGTGGAAACATACGCGTTGACGTGAAAACACGCTTATAGTACTTGACTGCTATATTAACGTGTATATCTGCTTACGTTGCTGAGTGGTTAAGGTAGAAACATGATAAAAAGAATTCTGATAAACCGAGACATACCGGTTATACAAAAAAGGGAAGTAATGAAGTGGTAGTATATAATATTTATAAGAGAAAAGGCAGAAAGATTGAGAGGCAGACCATCATAAGTGTAACAACATTAAGAATTCATTTTTTTGAAGGTCTTATCACTTACTGCTACATTATTTTGTCAATGCTCTTCATCTATATGTACTCTCCTTTCATTGTCATCTCTCTTTTTTTTAATTTGTGTTATTGTTATATTGTTAATGGACTATTTGTCCATAAATAAAATAAATAAATTGAGACCCATTAAACAATTGCAACAATTAGAACTTACATTTTTGTTATTAAAAGGAATTTGCGTCTCGTGATAATTGATAAAAGCATGGTTTCCAGTAGTGACCAATTCATCCACAGGTATAACCGACCCACAGTATTTACCGTTTCCTAGAAGGGGTGAGTGAATGCTTTCTCCATTTTTAAGCTGCAAATAAAATGTGTTATTAAGCATCTATTAATTTCATGGGCATATAATTATCATTGTTAGAAAGTTCAGGAGAAGAGAACAGATTTGAGCTAGGTTAAAGTTGGGCAGTGCAGCACTTAAAAGTGCAAAGAACCTGAGGCATAGCGAAGTTAAGAATGTGCCTTTAAAAGCTGTGCCTTTCTATTAAAACTAAGCACATAGCTCTTAGAGGGACACCTGCTCCCCCGGATACCCTTCAGTCAGTAAAATATCATTACTAAAAATCAGCGGAAATTATTATTCCTAATGCTACTGATTATCACATAAAATTTTTTAATTCTGCATTTTCTAGAAAGGGTTAATATATATAGGGCGAATTACGCTCGATTTTGTATCTCTTTTACCGTTTTGCGATACTTAATGATTGACTTCTGTGCGAAGATAGGCGATGCCCGATTAAAATGGTATGTAGTAACTAATATCTTATTTTTCAATTATTATAAACAATAATTATTAGCCTGAATCACTCATTTAAATTGAAAAAATCTCCCGAGAAAAGATACATGCCGCCAACGGGACTTGATATATGTAATAAGCAGTGGTTGTTGAATGAAACACTAGTATATATTGAATAATTTGGCAGGTATGAGATAGTCGAGGAGGATTTTGGAATAAATAGCGGTGCGTCCCCGGAACAAACTAACTCTAGTACCAAACTCGAAAAGCTACCCTTCTCTGCCGGCCGGACCATCTCTCGTCAGATCCCTGGACCCCACTTCTTCCCCTCTGGACACGAACCCCGCGTGACTCACCGGCTGATACAGACTTACCGACGTTCCTATTTTACAGTCTGTGTAAGTGGCGGAAACGTCTCTTACATTTATATTACTTATATATTTTACATATATACATATAAATGGGACCCTTACAAAGAGATTGGTGTTCACAAATCGTATAAAAATATTTGACCGCCTTTCCAGGCATTCAAGTAGGACTGGAGTAAAAGGTAGAACTACCCTACCACTTCTTAACAAAGTGTAGAGAACCTAAATATATATTACTAGCTGGGTTACCCGGCTTCGCTCAGGACAACATTCGAAAGTGTTCTGGAATGTTCCACAATGATGTTCCTGATTCCCTGTTCCCGAACATTCCAGAATATTCCTACTTCTTGAAACTTTTAGACTCACCGACATACTCCGCCACTCCTTCCAGAACATTCTAGAGTTTTATCGAACCTTTTGGAACTTTCCGGAAGACCGTTCTTGAAATTTCTGGGCGAAACTTCCATATCTTCAAAAGCATGCCCTTTAGGTAAAAACGGGAACCGTCATCCTGGAGGGGGGGGGGGTAAAGATCTACCACACCATATAACTCCCTTGATCGTAACGGGGCTCGTTTCTGAGTTTTTGAGAGCCGCACGTTTTTGTGGACTTTCTTTTATAATATATTGCTCCTTGCATGTCCTTTCCCATGCGTTCCCGTCCAGCGTTCCACTTCCACCTTCCCCGCCACCGCTCTCCCGCTCCCCCGTCCCGCCAACCCCCCTGGCACTTCATTTCTTGACTCTTCTCCCGCCCGGCCAGTAGCCGAAACTTTTTTCAAATACTAACATTTTTAAACTCGTGATATCTTTCTAATTAAATATCCGAATTGAAAAATTCAAGAAGTTAAATAAAGGTATTGAAGCTGTCTTGAATATGAAGTAATTTATTTTGATAAGGATTAAAACCAAGATACAAATAAAGAGCTTTTTCAAGCGGCGACATTTGAATTAAATTTTTTAAATAAAAGAATACTTATTGTGGCATAACCATAATAGTTAGACATATGCTGTCTCGACCTTTTTTGTAAATAATGATGTGTTCTACAAAGTCGTAGTACATTATTTTATTATATCATCAATAGTTTTCGCAGCGCACGCGATGTGAAGAATATTTTAGGTAATTTTTTTTCACCTTGGGTTACATTATTGAAGTTTTAGTAAGGATGCCTATTTAAAAAAAATATATAATATAGCCTATGTTACCCAGGGATAGTGTAGCTTCCCAGCAGTGAAAGAATTTTTCAAATCGGTTCAGTAGTTTCGGAGCCTATTCAATGCCATCAAACAAACAAAAAAACAGTGTATTAGATTATTAGATATGAATTCTTCCCCTGTGTTATTAGTACGCAATGATAAATTAAATCTCAAAAAAAGCAAAGATAATTACCATCACATAATTGGAGCATTTGTTGTCTGCATTTGACATGTTCATGGAGATGAATTCAAATTTGATGGTTCTTCCCGGTCTTACTGTGACATTCCACTGGCAGTCTATAATGCGTCTTATGCCTCTATATAGACCAGACCTGCCTAATGTAATATACATTGGTGATAAGGTTCCAGAAGGAGCTGTCATAGCGTTTCCACATTCTGTAAAAATATATTAAATGTTTTAATGGTAATATTGGAAAACAGCTTTCCCATTCCAAGATTGCCCCCCGTTTAAGAGTTAGTATCTGACCGAAACAGGACTTTCCACCGAAACCGAAACCGAATCTTTGGTGTCTGTCTCAGCTTCGGCCGAAACCGAAACTTCGGTCGGTCACTACTGAGAGTTATGTTTTGAGGTTCTTTACAGAGAGACAATCCCAACCAGTTATTCCCGAAACCTGTTATCTACTAGTCGATGCTTTGTCCACACCAAAATGAACACATTCTACATAAAAGTAATAAAAATCTGCAGAAATATAATATAAAAATTAATTCAGATTAATAAATTAAGTTTTTTTTGGTTGAAAATGCCATTGACAAAAATGACTTTACCATTTTTTTTTTTTACAGTGATCGAGGAAAAAAATTCCCTCAGGGCCTATGTCATCATTGAGGATGCTGTGGAGAGGCTCTTTTTAGGGAAAGGAAGAAGAGGTTCCGGGAAGGAAAAGGGTTTGATGGGTGGGTAGGAATCTAGGGGTTAATGAGTCCAAGATCCCTCCCACTGTGGTGTAAGGAAATGGCTCGAGAGAGTCCAGCTGGAAAGGTCTCGCTTAGGTCTCTCTCAACTGGTCTCTCCGGATCTGCCCTGCCACGCAGTAGGTGGGCAAACGCATTCGCCACTAAGACCTAGACAAACCTCACCCTTTTTGAAGACTATCTGTGTTAGTGAATATTTACGAGATCCGCTGTCACATTAATACTGTTGGGGATAGCACTCATTAAAAAAACTTATGATTTGAAAAGAAAAGTTACCTGAGTAAATAAGGGCTTCAAATCCAGATCTGTTGTTGCTGATATCTGATTTGAAAACTATTTTCAAAAGATTTGATGATTTAATGTCTACCAAATCCGTAGCGTTTGATAAGCAAATGTCGTCACCAATTTTCTTCCAATCTTCTGACCCTTTAACTCCAGAATAAAGGGTCACCTGAAAAAGTTACATTATTACCACTAGAGGATTAATGTGCATTGAAAAACTTTCAAATATTCTTTAAACATAAAGCAAAAATTAGCATTTTAAGTTCTGGTTCAAAACTGATTTTATTTTTTGTTTTTAAAGTGGGCCTTTAGGTGATTTTTCTAAATATTATATATTACATTAGATTTATAAATTGACTCATCTTACATTTTTTCTAAATTACTGATAATGAAAAAAATAAAAACACGCACATATTTGATTAGACAAATGTAATATAAATCTTATTATGAATTAACTTTTTTTCATTTTATATAAAAATAATTCATAAAAAATTTCCAACATTTCATTTTTTATTAAAATTCCATTGGAAACTTTCGTTTAAGGTTAAACGTCACGTAAGTTATAATCTATGCATTCACAGATGGCGCCAATGAAATTATTTTAGGTTTTTAATACTTTTTGCACGTTACGCTTTAAAATATTAAGGTAAATTAATTGTTTGCGCCCATACATATTTAATTAGAATATAAATAAATAGTTTGTCCATAAACAAACCCAAATCTTTCAAGAAAGGCTGAAAAATACAATATTGGATTGAGTCATCGATACAAAATTGAATTTTTCAGCCTTTCTTGAAGGATTTGGGTTTGTTTGTGGTCAAAACTATTTATTTATAGTCTAATTAAATATGCACGAGAGCGAACAATTAATTTACCTTAATATTTTAATGCGTAACGTGCAAAAAGCATTAAAAACCTAAAATAATTTGATTGGCGCCATCTGCGAATGCGTAGATTATAATGTACGTGACGTTTAACCTTAAAGACTTATTCTATTTTAGTCTATTTTAATAACCTATGTTATGTGCACACATAAGTGCCTCAGTCTACACCCGTGTCGACAGTTCACCGGCACGCCGCTCTAGCGCTAGCATCGCCCTAGAAGATATATACAGGGACACGCGTCCGCTCCGACCAGTTCCCGCCAGCCAGTCATCATGTAAAGACCTCCGCGTCGCTCTGGGCTGGACGCTTCCCGCTTGCGACGGTAGAAGTTCGAGAAACTTCTTCGCCAAAAATTGATACAGTGTTTCTACGCGCAAATGGCCATAATGCGTCTCCTCCAAAGCTCCTTCAGGCCAGCCCACGCTGAATAGAAGCCTCGCCATGCGCTTCCTGCTGCTGTTTGCTGATTTGTGCCACCGCCGCCCTCCTGCCGAGCCACGTGTTGTCCAAAGCTCCTTCAGGCCCGTCCATGCTGAATAGAAGCCTCGCCATGCGCTTCCTGCTGCTCTTTTGCTGATTTGTGCCCCCGCCGCCCTCCTACCGAGCCACGTGCCGCCAAGTGCCCTCGCCGCCCACGTGCCGCCTAGTGCCGCTCGCCGCCCTCGTGCCGACCAGAACTCCGCTCGCCGCCCTCCCGCCCACGTGCCGCCTAGGGCTTCGATCGCTGCTCTCTCCGCCCTCGCCGTCTACGTATTATTATTCAAGGTAGTGATATATATTTTACCGAGCCAATAGAGTCCAGATAGCTGTGCAAGTCTTATGTCATGTCATGTCGAGTTATATACATTTCTGAATACCTCTTGCTTGTAACTTAGTATAATAAATGCTTATATCGAAGTTCTGAGTTTCATTTGCACCATGTGTTAGCTTTGCGAGAGCCCGTTCCCACGGCTGCATCCCTGAGTAAGAGTGTCTTGGCGCTCCATCCGAGAGAGCTACTTACACTTTACTCGCTTATTAAGTATAACACCTACTAATGGCGTTATATAAATTAACCAAATATTATTATTATTATTAACCTCTCCACGAGTATGCGAAAAAATGCCCAGAAGAGTATGGCCGAAACGTTTCGTCCGCGACTATTATTCAAATGCCGTCATATTTAATGAAAATATTTTACTTATATCTATTGACATCTGTGCGTAGTTTGTCAAAGTTTTAAAATTCTTTTTGTGTCATTTAGCGGTTGTCAGAGGAAAGAATCAGTTTTTTTTAATGAAATAATATAGACATAGAAGTTTCATTCTCTAGTTATGTGTTTTTAGCTTACCTTGTCCATAAAGCATTCACTGCTTTCTTCCAGGAACATGGCGGTGAACCTGACTTCAAGGTGGTAGGATGGATCGGTCTCATATATCCAAGCACAGTTTATATTGGGACCATATCCATTTGGATAACCAGGCGATTGCAGTTTGGCAGATGAAGACTTTGGAATAAATGTTAGACCAGTTTTTCCACAGTCTTCTGACAGGGCTGAAATTAATTTTGCAATAATTGGGTTTTCTATTAATGTTATAAACAAAATATTTCATATAATTATTCATAATAATGTAATCGTAATCCTACAGTATGTAGAAAAAACCTGAGTACCTATAAAATTTTTACTTACTTTCAGATTCATAAACTTCTTTTCCTTCAGTTGGAACTCGAATCCAGTCAATGAGGAAGGTTGTTCCCTTGTTGTAATTATCAGTGTTAAGTGTGATGTACGCCAAGTTAGAAGTTGTTTTTATTGGCTCAGGTATTTCACTTCCACAAGCCTCCAGAAGCAAAGGAGCGGTGTCATCGAATCCATCAAATACCTGAAAGTTGATTTTCTTATTTTAGCAACTATGTATATAAATATATATAGTTCATATTACCAACAAAAAAGGATACCCAACATTCATGAAGGTACTTAAAATAGTCCCAGCGAGAGCTCAATGGATGTCATCGACGTTCGTACTCTTTCTTTTCACGTGTCTTGTTTGAAAACGAAAAAGACAGAAGATACTACAACGATGATGTTACATTCAATCTTTCGCTGGGATTTGTATAGCATAAAAATTTTACTTTGCATGAAAAGTCTGGCAATGATTTATTTATTTAGAATTAATGACATAAGTGCCATTTATATATATTTTTTTAAAACCTCTTATGGAGTGACCTAGTTAAATATGTACTGCTAAAGCGTTAAATTAGTACAGCTTTCACTGTTCAGAACATTTGGATGTATTCGAGAGTAATGTTGCAACACTCCAGAACATTTCGTAACATTGACGGCCGGCGTGGTTCAGCGGTGAGGCTTTTAACTCGCAATCCGAAGGTCGCGGGGTCAAATCCCGGCGTGGGTAAATAAATTTTATTTGATTAATTTGTGTTATTTCACAATTTACTCTCAGTATCGCCCTGGTGTTAAACCACCATTCAGAATTGAAACTTTGCTTGAAATAGCTTTATCCATGTTTGGTGACCAGATCTGAATAGCCAGGTACCTCCCCACCTTCATCTTCCTAATCTCCTTCCCCTTCCCGCTACCTTTAGCCTCACAACATACCCCAATTGGGGATGCCATAGTCTCACTGTGTTCAGACGGGAGCAGTTGGGACTCTTGTGCGGTATTCAGGTAAAAAAAAAAAAAAAAAAAACTGGAATGTTCGGGAATATCCTGGAACATTCCAGATCATTCGAAGCCTTTTTGTATGGGTGGGGCTACCCATTGGTAGGGGTATATAAACAAGATCCTTCGTGGGTTCGAATATCATTTCAATCTCATATCAATTTCCCAGTACCCAAGGCCGTAGCCAGGGGGGGGATCGAGGGGGTTTGATCCCCCCCCGAAATTGACTGTAGGTACCTACGGTGCGCTGAAGATTTTTTGAAGATTTTTTAACTTTTAACTTTTTACCTTTTTTAAACAATATTAGAATAGCAGGAAAGTATTTCGCTAATGCAATTTTATATGAATTAAAATCTTTGGGTGTAGATTGCGAATATTTAATCGGACAAGAATATGATGGAGCTTCTTCGATGAAAGGAAGTTTTCAAGGTGTGCAGGAAGTAATCTGTAAGTCACATCCAGAAGCCTTATATGTTCATTGCAGCTCACATTCGTTGAATTTGGCTCTCATTCTTGCCAGGTTCAGCCTATTCGAAATTCTATTGGTACTGAAACATCGATTGGAAATTTTACCATGTCCTCTGCAAAACGAACTGTTAAGTGCTTAGAAGAAAATATTGAAAAAAAATTCCCTGAAACACAATGGAAACCCTTACGGCAATGTGCGAGACCCATTGAAAATCATAATGGGTTGATAAGATTCAAGGAAATCTATAAAGTTATTGTTGATCCACTCGAAGACTTAAACAGTGACATGGATTCTGAAACACCATCAAAGGCTTATTATTTACCCACGAACTGGCGATGCCTATGTGGGATTTTTTTTGATATCATACATATAATATGCATACTATTGTAATATATTTTTAATTTTTATTCTTTTCTGAGATATGTCATTTCAAGTAATTTTGCTGTGGGCTTATGTTGCTTAGCCACTGGAGCGAATACGCGAAATAAATAAATAAATTTGCCTTGATTGCTCGCGATTTCCCAGAATTTATTTTTTTTAATTTTTCGAACATTAAAAAAATCATACCTTCGAATTCTAACTAGGAGACATTTGTACAAACTTTTTATAGCGCTATATAGTCAATGAATTGACCTGTATTTTACCGTTTCTCTCTTATTTGTAGAATTTATAAAAAAAATATGAAAAAATCGTAAAGCTTATAATCGCGGGAATCCTGCGTGTTTTTTTTTACTTGAAACTGCCGCGAGGGATACTTATTCGAGTCAACATAGAATATTTTAGATTTCTGTATATTGTCTGTGGTGTACTTGATAAATAATGAAAGGTGCATATCTATGGAAAAAGGACTTAATTTTATCCGAATACAACTGATCAAAAATTTTACGGGAAAAATATTTAAAAAAATATATTTTTAACATCGATACACACTGACTGTACGCAAAATACTTCAATCTCCCCTATGCTATTTAGCAGCTACTTTACAGCAACATGTCGATTTATTTATAAAAACTATTGGAGATGTTCGTCAAAATACCGATTCCTGTATTTATAAAGTTAAGATAAAGTTGATAAAATAATGTACTACGACTTTGCAGAACACATCATTATTTACAAAAAGTATTCTATCATCAATAGGTTTCGCAGCGCACGCGATGTAAAGAATATTTTAGGTAATTTTTTTACACCTTGGGTTACATTATTGGAGTTTTAGTAAGGATCCCCAATTTTTTTTTTGATAATATAATATAGCGTATATCACACGGGGATAGTGTAGCTTCCTAACAGTTAAAGAATTTTTCAAATCGGTTCAGTAGTTTCGGAGCCTATTCAATGCAAACAAACAATCAAATCTTTCCTCTTTATATATAGGCAGACCGCTTTTATCACTTAGGGCAGGTATAGTAATATTCATGTCTATGGTCGAGTCGTATGTTAACGGGCGCTTGCTTGTTTTATATTCTGTCGCAGAGCCGAAGGCCCTTAGGCCGCGCGTTCGTGTACAACGCTTTTATTTATTCATTGTGTAAAGAAATTTCAGTGAAATTTTTAAGAAGCATAACTAAGCGATTTTATTTTTATCATTATAATAGGTATATATTATTTTTTGTTCATTTTAATTCTATTCCGTAATAAAAAATAAAATAAAAAACTTAAAACTGTCAGATTAGGAAAACCCCTCCACATAATTGTCAGATTATAGGTCAGGACAACAAGGACATCAAACTGAACCGTCTGTCAAGGTCACGATTTTTTTTACATTTTCATAAATCAGCCACGAGTTTAGGTTACGTCCAAATCGTCAGATTATTGAAATGTAAACTTTTCTGCATGTAATTAACTCACATTACCTTAATCTGACACGCTCGAATAAATCTATTTTTTTCAATTTTCTACCTCTTCATACGGCCACCCCCCCCCCCCCCCACTCAACTCGTCAGATTAATATCTCTCTGTTACCAGAAACACGTAGGGCGTACAAGCTTTTAATATATGACGCGCTCGAGTAAGTCATTGTGACGATTTTATTTTAAATTTTTGAAAATTTATACTCGCTCCCCCCACCACTGAAAAGGCATACATCATATAAACTTTTTTTCTTTTTAGCATCTAATCTTTGCAATCCAATAGGTCACCACAACTCTCGTTTAGCGTTAATCCCCCTCCTACTATAAACAATGCTCCAAGGCACCAGGATAATGTTAAAAAAAAGTTATTTTCTATTCATTTTCTGAAAGATGCATTTGTTAATACTGCTAACACCAGATGCTTTAAGGAAATTCGCAAAATTGACGGAGATACAGCATTTTACATGAAACCGTTTTAAACAGTTTGCGTGTTGAATTATCCTTCAAAACTTCGAACGCGGTTTTCTCGAAACTACGTTTTTCAACGTTGACAACGTATTAGAAAAACTAATATATACATCTGCTTTGCATGTACCGAGTCGTAAACTGTTCGAAAATCCAATTAGAGAGACCCATTCTATTTTTTTAAGAACGATGAAAATTTTCCATAAAAAATCGAAAATAAAATTCGCTGGTCCGCCATTTTTTTCTTTTTTTAGCCATCAAAATTCCATTACGTGGTGCCAAAGACACTGGAGTTTCGAGCAGTATAAGACCCGGTGCATGCACATCGGATATATAGCTTTGTATGTTGTCAAGCCAGGTTGAAAAACGTGTTAAAAAGTTCGTTAAAAACGCGTTCAAAGTTTTGCTGAAGGATAATTCAACATACAAACCGTTAACGGTTTCACACAAAATGCTGTATCTCTGTCAATTCTACGAATTTCCTTAAAACATCTGGTGAGAGCATCATTTAAAAGTGCATCTTTAAGTAAACGAATTAAAAAAAATGACAATTTTTTTTTTAGTGTCCTGGTGCCCTAAAGCCTTGCTTAGGACCTGATCAAGGGAACATGGAGGCATTTGGGCCCCCCCCAGGACCAGAGGCCCGGGGCGCCCCCCCCCCCCTCCGCCCTCCCCCCCGTATTTCTATAAACACTGTTCCACCAAACAAAACCCCCCCCGAAATTTTTCTCTGGCTACGGCCTTGCCAGTACCCCAGCTAGTATTATTTATAAACCAGTCCTGCTGTGTAATATTATATTCACTCCAGTTTGATAATGCCTTCGGAAGACATTATCGAACTGTGACATGCGTAATGATAATTACACAACATAAATTGTTTATCGACTTGCGCAATGGCTACCCTAATTTAGATGCTTAAGTGATTTTAAAAAATCAAAATGATTTATAAAATTAAATATCTTTAATATTTCTTTTTATAAAACTAAACCAAACTAAACCTACAGATCCAGGCGGATTTATTGCAACAAACTGCAGTAAGCAGTTCATATTTTTCTATATTAATATTTGAAGGAATTCATTAAATTGAATGGCTGAATCGAAAATCGAATCCCCTTCACCCGAGTGGTTATAAATAAACCCTTTTTTAATTTAAATATTTAAAAAACTTAAATTTAAAATGGAGTTCAACAAATTAAACTCAATGACAATAAATAAAACGGTGACTTTTCAATGTAGGTGTCGAGTTGAATTCATTCTGAGTTGTTATGGAACCGAATAAAACAGCTTACTTTTAGAGAGATGTAGCAATCGGATGAGAATTGGTCCATTTGGAATTCTTTGAATGAAAAGCTAATGTAGCCCCCAAAGGGCACGGTTATTCTCCAATTGAAGTCAGCCTCCAGCACATACGGCCGGGGATAGAGGGGTGAGGTAATCTGTCCACTGTCTTGTCCTTGAATGTCGTTATCTCGCTCTAAAACAGAAAGAAAACATTGATAGATAGTCTCTTGGATAAATTTTTGTCCATTTTTATTTCTAATATGCGGCATCTATTGACTTTTCCGCAAGTCTAGGATGAATATTTATTTTTATTTTTACCTTAATGAGGAAAACCTCAAATTGTAATATTTAATTAAATGAAGACAATATTAGTGATACTCAATAAAAAATCTGAAAATAGAAAAATCAGAAAGATACGGCCACATCTGGAACTCGAACCCAGGATAGAGATAGTACCTCATAACCAATTGCTTCAACGATGTCGAGGTATTACTCTTTGCTGATGACATCAAGCTATACAAGAAAATAACTGATATAAATCATTGCCATATATGTACTACAGTAAGTTTAAAGATTGGTGCGTTCAAAATAATTTATTCTTAAATGTAGAAAAGTGCAACACCTTGCCTTTCTTCAGAAAAAATATCTTGTTTTACTCGAATATTCCATCAATAACACAACTTTAGAAAGAGTCACGGAAATGAGAGATTTTGGAAATATTTTGGATGAAAAACTAATTTTCGCCAATCATATCCACCAAATTGTGAACAAAGGTACGAAAACACTAGGCTTATGAGGCTAATATGTATCTCTAGTTAGAAACCTAATTGAATACACTAATAAGACAAAAACACTATTCTATATTGCTCACTCTCCGATACAACGATTTTACACTATGGGAAATAAGTACTTAGGCGATGTTGACATATTTAACATAAACTTGGCGAATTTTGTGGATCTTGTAAAAAAATTATTTCAAAACTATTCCTAAACATATCTCTATTTTTGTAAACCTATCAAATCGCTGTATTTTTGTATTTTTATGACTTTTGTGCATTTTTTATCAATTTTTTTTTTTATTATTTCTTTATCTGTTTAAAAATGATCTGTCATGAATTAATTGCATAACCAAACATGTAAACGCCCTCTGGGCGTTAAATAAATAAATACATTTCTAATAAAGATCAAAAATATAAATGCAATAAGTAAAAGTAATGCATAATTACCATAGGCATAATAAGCTATAAATCCAAGACCAACTCCATCGTCGTCACTTCGGAATTTTATCCATAATTTCTTATCGATTGTAGTGTTACTTGGAATGGTTTTTCCACAGTATATTCCTATAAAATGTATTCACAACATCAGAAATAAGTCATTTAAAATGTTATAATTTATTCAATAACTTCTAAAAAAAATTATCACTTACCCAAAATAGGGCCAGACGAATTACTTTCACGGATTTCCACAAAATCTTCATCACAGTTTTCAGATTCATCCAAGTCGAATGCATTAAATGTTAAAGTCACTTGATTTCCTAAAAAAATATATACATATGTACAGTAATCAATAAAATAGTACAATAAGCAATAAAGTACATAAAACCTTGGTATAATTTTTTCATACCTGGTGAAGCTGCTACAATCCAAACGCATTCAACACTTACAGGATAAGAATCTGGGTACTGTGGAGATGAGAATAATCCCTCTTCTGAAGTCAGTTCGCCTCCGCAGGCTAAAATTAAAAAAATAAAACAGGGACACACAAAAGAAAAAATATATTAGTTAGGTACTTAATATTGTTGGTGGAGCAAAGACAGGCATTTGGGGAACACTGATGAGCCAAATAAATACTTGCGAAGTATGAGAGCATTGGAGAACATAAAACGTGCAACACGAATGTACATAAAAACCCACATTTCATATAAGTACTTGCAGAACGGTAAGGTGAACAGCTATTTGAATGTATGTTTTGTATTTTAACTTACCTCAAATATGTACATATACAGTTTTACAATAATAAATATAAAGGATTATCACAGATTATATGCATCATTCAGTTGTGCTATAACTAACATGTTCTATGTTCTGCCAGAACATGGACGATATTATTGCATTATTTCCACAAAATTTCATCAAGAGTCAAAGATAAAAATGAGCTCACCCGATGTTAAAACGGAGTAGTGAATGCCATAGGTTCCTTTCTGTTGGAAACGAGACCTTGAAACAACGGTGAGGGCACTTCCAGTGCTCACGATTGCCGGCGGTACCCGGTTGCCGCAGTACTTTCCTATTTGAGGAGCATCTTCTGAGTCACCATTCAATATCTGCAAACAAACAAAATGTAACAATTTCATTATTGGTGCAAAAAATATATCAATGCCTCTTCAACTTGGGGGGCGGGTATGGGTACCGCCGCCCCATTTATTGAATAACACCCCTGCAATAGGACACCCCAAGTGGTTCGCTACTTTTGGTGACTTAGCATACTGACATAGCTTACTTGTGCAAACGAGAGTTTGTACAAATAAGATTGAGCGTGTAGACCAGTTGTTCACAAAATGGTCAGGGGTCAAATCAATTTTTATTGTTTCTTTCCACGGACCCCCTGAATGACATCAGGGGGTTTCATCGAGGGGCGTAATGGGGCGGGATGTTGCAGTTTGGGAAAGGGGTTCGTGGGTCAAAAGTGTTTGGAAACCACTGGTGTAGATGGAGCTGCAGACAATATCAATGCCTATATCACCTCTATTACATTTAAATCCCTCATGGAAAGTATTTAATTGCCAAGATATTTTTTGACATTATAAATTGACCAGGGCAGCTGAAAAATTTGTTCCGGAATAGATTATAATGCTTTTTAGGTGGATGATTTGGGTGGTTTTAATCCCAAAAATGAGATTTAAAAAAATATAATTATATATAAATATTTTTTTACACAGGAAAATAATTTATTTTAGGGCCAATATCATATTTGCACGCCGGGTGGAGGGTCTTTTTAAGGAAAGGAAAAAGACTAATTTCTGGGAAGGAACAAGATATGAAGGGCGGGTAGGAATCTGGGATCTCTTTATCCAGGAGAGACAGACTGGGGTGCAAGGGGATGGGTCGAGAGGGTCCTATCGTCCTAAAGACTCCTTCAAATACCTCTCACCACAGAAGATAGGTGGAAGCTTGAGTGGCAATCGGCCAACGTCAAAAACGCCCATCTCGTCCAAGACCCCACTGAGAGACAGCCTGGGTTCTCATTGCCTCGCAAACTCTGGACCCCCATCAATAGGATAAGGCGCTTCCATAGCCGTTGTGCCCACATGATGGGGCCTTAAAGAGTCGGTGATGTGTGAATGTGGTGCGGTGCAGACCACCTAACATGTGGTCAACGAATGCCCGCTCCATTCATTCCCCGGCGGGATTGATGAGGTCCACAGGGCAACGCCTGAGGCTCTAGACTGGCTCGCAGACTTAGATGTCCCCCTCTGACCCCCCCACCATATGAAAGAAGAATTCATACAACTTACTTCTAAATATAGGAATCCACAATCATCTTTCACCTTGTCGTCATTATTTGAAATATCCATATGTGTTATTGTGAGTGTAACCTTTTGATCTGGAAGATGAAACAAACAGTTTTCATGAAGAAATAGTCTATTGTTATATTGTCTAATAAAGTAGGAAATAAGTCTGTTGAGTACAAAATCTATTGTCTGCATTACAAGAAGGGTCAATTTTCTATGATGTGCACAGTTATAGGTTTCACTTCAGTGCACAGTACTCATACAGATGGATTGCTTGAGTATGGAATGTTTAAAACTTGTTATTCGACTTCAGAAAAGAAAATTGTTAACAAGTTAATTTTCGATATTACCTACCTACATGTACATATATAAAATGAACTGTAATACTTCTCGAACACGTAACATAAAAAATATTTATATCAAATACCATACACACTTGTTGTCCCCTTTTCGCTAAAAACAATAAGTACGCGTAAGCAAGACGAAGGGCGGTTTATCAGTGATGTTCACATGGAAATCACTGTCAGAAGTGTATACATATTATTCACCAATAAGCACTGTACTGTCTGGACCAACTAAATGCACGACATATCATATTAATCTCTGTAAGAAGGAACAAGAGAACAGATTTGTTACAACGGGAGAGTTATTACCAGGTCGTTCGGCAACTATAATCCAAGTGCAATTATCCATGTGCTCTACAATGTTCATGCCAGTGTGGGATGAGATGGTCCCTTCTGACTTGGCTACAATCCTAGCTCCGCATGCCTGGAAAACCAAGAGTTATACATACATTTAATATGTATAGTTTAAATGGTATCATAGGTATAGGTATAAAAGATGTATTATATTGATTTACCATGCTATATACGGCTTTAAATCCCTTTGATGCTTCTCTGTTATCCGATTTGAATTCAATTAAGAGCTTGTTCCCTTTGGAGATGTAACCACTTGTGAATTGGTTGTTGCTATCACATATACTGCCTACAGATGCCTCTTTATCAGGTTTATCTCCTTCGTATATCTGGAATATATAAAATGAAGAGTAAAGAATTTATGTTGTTTTCTACAATAAAATGAAAATACATATAAGTCAACAAAAAAGCAAAAACAAAAAATTATTGAAAAAGTGTATGGATTAGGTTTCTTACATTTACAACATCAGAACAGTTGCTGTTCCATGACTTGGCAATATCCATATCGGTAAATGTTAAATTGATTATGTGTGTGGCTGGAACTTCAATAATCCATAAACATTCCATATTGTTATCGTAGTTATTTGGATAATTTGGTGATGTAATAATTCCTTTTACACTTTTCTGCAGCCCTCCACACTCTAAAAATAAAATTAGTAAACCATAAAACACTGAATGTTATTCTTAGGCGTTCATGATATCAAAATATACACTCTAATTCAGTGGTTCTTAACCTCTTTGGAGGTACTGAACCCTACCAGTTTCATATGCACATTCACTGAACCCTTCTCAATTGGAAAGCAGGGCATGATTTCAGTGGCGGCGTATTACCATAAGGGGGGCGTAATGGGACAGGAGGGGGTTGTGATCACCACCACAGGGGGGGGCACAATGGGATAGGATGGGGCGAGATGCGATAGTGACAATATTCTGAGTTTTTTTTTCGGGGTGTGTCTTGCCTTCCACCGAACCCCTGGGGTTCGATCGAACCCAGGTTAAGAACCACTGCTCTAATTGGTATACTCTCCCATGTCTTTTGGTTAATGAATTATAAAAATACATTACTTACTACTTGCTACAGAACTATACGAAGCAGAGAAACCTTTTCCGGAATATGAATTATCTGTCACAAACTTGATAAACATATAATTTCCGGTTGATGTAACAATCGTATGATCATTTTTAGTTGAATGACAAAGTTTGACAAGTTCTGGTGAGTCGACGGTTGGACCGTTGTAAGCTGTTAACGAGTCAAACTTGCAGTTTTCTAGTACTTCCATATCAATTTCAGTGATCCTCAGTTGAATTGATTTATCTGGATCAACCTGTATCACCCATTCACAGTCTGTATCGTCTGAATAGAATTTTGGATATCCTGGTGACGTGATTGTACCAAATGGATGGTAAAGATTTCCGCCACAACCTTAAAGTAATTAAAAAAATTGTTTAAAAAATTGTTCAAAACTTAAACTAATTTGATGGCAAACAATCAATAAAAATTGTTCTTACCATCAACAATCCATTCTAGGCGGAAACCAGAGAGATGATGGAAATGATCAGCGTGGAAATGAACAAAGACATTGTTGTCAGTAGAATGAAATGGTGGAGGTATGGTGTTTCCACAATATTTGTTTGTATAATTGACATCTTTGCCATCCTTCAACTAAAAATATTAAAAAGTTAAATTGTAAATAGATATGTAGTATAATACAGTGAAATTTAATGTTCTATTTTTGTCCTAATGGCAAGTAATCTGGCAAACTTAACGCAGATCGCTCCCGTGTGGTCGGCGGTCATTTGCATGATGAGCTATGTGTCATATAAAAAAAGTGATACGGTTTAAAAGATATTGTTTTAAGGATTTAAAGACGTTTTTATAAAAAAATTCATGATAAATATGGTGGTCTGAGTATCAAGGAGTTATTAAA
This sequence comes from Limnephilus lunatus, assembly GCA_917563855.2. NCBI lineage: Eukaryota > Metazoa > Arthropoda > Insecta > Trichoptera > Limnephilidae > Limnephilus > Limnephilus lunatus. Next base: position 51,494,114 of record OU830601.1, read on the forward strand.
AAATAAATTATGAAATATAAATGCAAAAGTAATACGGAAAAAGGAAGACTTAGTTTGTTTATAACCTCAACTTATTTCAGATAGTTTTCCTATTGATGTATCGTTATCAACTAATAACGTACACATACTTTCAATAGAATAAGATGAGAAATAAATTTTGCAATTTAATTTCAGATAGGCGGCTTATGACAGAATTTAACAATTTCCAGAAAATTTTCTCAGAGGCATATTGAAAAGTCAGTTTAACTCAAGTTTCGAAAGTGTGCTTATTTATATTAATTGCTAATAAAATGTCATTTTGATCACTGCATATACGATGATAGATTTTTTTTGATAGAACGTAATTTTTATTGCAAATATGAATTCTTTTGGATTATATTTATGTATTTTTAATAGTGATAATCACTAGGAATCCCATGTTCAGACATTCTCGGGGAGCATAAAGACACAACACAACATGGAAATATTTTAATTAGGTACTATTATTATTAAATTTTTGAAAAAAAACTTTCGTCATTACAAAGGAATTTTCAAAAAAATAATGGCGATTAGAATGACCGCCAGCTTAGCGAGAAAGCATTAATCATTAATTATGCAGAAACAACTAATATTATTTTTATAATATTTATACCTGAACGTAGTCATAGTTGCAGGAGGTATTTGATATGTTAGACAAATTAAATCTTCTGATAATAAGTCTGTTTCTGGTTTGGGTGGCGAAACCTTGAAGCACCGATTGAAATCCCTTTTCCAAGTCGAGGTGACTGAAAGTGATATTGATTTTATTTCCTCGGGAAACTACAATTCTCCAGGTGCAGTCTGTGAAGTCCGGGTAGGGAGCGGGGAAATTTGGACTCTCTATGACACCACTGTTTCCACTTACATTTCTGTTACAAACTGAAAATAAAAACAATTATAAATTTTCAACAGAAAGTACAAAGTAGATATGATAGGTTAAACACTTCCCTACTTTACTAAATAAACAGAAAAAAACATTCAAGATAAAGCAATAAGTAAAGATTTTTAAAATATAAAGATTACCTGTATTGTAATTAATCATAAAGCCGTGTCCCGCAGTGTAACTATCAGTGCGGAATTTAATGAACACATTGTTTGTTGTTGAAACGATGGATCCAGGATTCAACGCATGTGAACAAAACCGTCCCAGGCTTGATTTTGGAGCATTGAAGTCGCCATTGAAAATCTAGACAAAGGAAAATGCTTATAACCCTTTCAGCACTGCTCATAATGGTGCGGGTCCGTTTATAAAAATATTTCTTGAAAACGGTTTTTAATTTCTGCGGTATTTTTGCCCACAATGACTGTGCGAATTTGTCGTTTCAGATATGAACTCACACAGTCGTTGTTAGCAGAAATTTAAAACCGTTTTGTGGAAATGTTTTTTCATAAATGGACCCACACAATTGCATCAGCCTGTGCTGAAAAGGATAAGTAAAATATAGAATACAAATAAACAAAAATAAACATGAAAAATTAGTTTATTCCATCATCCTTAACTCCAATGCCTTGAATTTTAGTTTTTTAAGTGACTTATTATATATTCCTTCAATAATTGTAAATTAACTTTGTGGCATCATTTTAAATGAAATGAAAATTATGAACTATCTGAGATATTATTTACTAAGCTTTTACCCTCGGCTTCGCTCGCGTGATATTAGGCAGAAATTAATGTACAAAGAATTTAAAAATGGGAATGAAATGTTTTTCTGGGATGAAAAGTAGCCTGTGTCACTTCCCAATCCTCGCAACTACCTCTGTGCAAAAGTCACGTTGATCTGTTGCTCTGTTGCGACGTGAAAGAAGGCCAACCAAACAAACACACATTCGCATTTATATGTTAGTTAGTATTTCTAAATTGTTTTCAAAAGCTCACCTCTACATAATCAAACTGGCACTGCCCGTGTGGTTCCAAATCTAAATCTGCAAAGACTATTTCAATAACGGATCCAGCACTAGTGGATATTTTCCAGTAGCATTCCGCATTATGTCCATACGTTTGAGGATAATTTGGTGAAATGATACTACCACGAGAGCTTGTCAGGATACCCCCACATCCTGAAAAAACCAATTGATCCTTATATTTCAATGCATAAACAGTGAAAAGGGTTTTAATATGAAAAAAAAACTCATACATTTTTACATAAAAAATATGTTTTGAAAAGGAGAAAGTTGTTTTGAAAGTTGTGGGCTTGATCCTTCCGAATATTAGACGGTCTTCACGCCTACCAGACTATTGAAATTTTTCTAAAAGTTAATTATATTTTAATGCTGTTTGATTGGTAATCATTTCTTCAAGTATGTTCATCCACCGATTACCGGATATTTGTTAAAATGTTTGTTTTTTGGACAGTATGTAACGTCGTATCTGATTTGCTAGAACAATACCGCATACGTGTCGTGGTTTTTTCTCTCTCCTGAACAACTTGTTATATTGTTGCCTTAGTTCGTATTTGTCCAACAGACCATTAGAAAATTTTACAGGAGGAGAAGCTTTTCTTTCATTATATCAATGAAACATTATGATAGGTGTTTAAGATAAAGCTATTTCTGTGAGTTTAAATAATTCTTAGTTGAGTGATTAACTATCATTTTTTATACTTAAACAAAAGCCAAAATGGTCTGTTGGACAAATAAGAACTGAGGCGGCGATATGTTGCATTCGTGGTATAGCATGCCAAACCAAGGTAAATATTTATATTTGGGAGTAAGTTGATTGTTTAACCTGTTGCTGTACTGTCCCACAATATTTTAAAGCCGCTGTAAACTCGTGATATATCCGAGTGGAAACTGAGGTAAAGGGAATTTGTCATGGATGGTATTGTCGGTGGAATCTCAGTACCACAGAATTTTCCTACTAATGGAGCATTTTCGTAGCCACCATTCCTGAAAATTAAAAACATCAATGAAAATCCTTTAATGATGACATGAGAAGAGAATGGAAACTAGTAATTAAATAAAGGTCATGCAATCAACGGTATTTAAACTGAAAAATACAGGACCAGAGTTTAATGTCTAGAAAGATCTTAATACACTTACTTCATGTTAATTAAATTGAAACCTCATAACTCATAACTCTCTCGCTAACCCTCAAAACTTGCGGGTAAGTAGAGATATTATTCAGATGCACAAACCTTATTTCCAAATAGTCTCCAAAGCAGTTAGAATGGGCTTCCAATTGAAATTCAGTTATATTAAGCATAATTTGGTGTCCTTCTGGAACTTTAATAATCCATTTGCAATCTTTTTTTGATGGGTACACATTAGGCCATCCCGGGGATGTGATAACACCGTGAGATTTCATATATGTTCCTCCACATACTGCAGGACAATACTTTCATCAATATACATAATATAAGCTTAAGAAAGACAGATGTGATTTTAGATTTTCACGGCCAAAAGTATTATCGTGATTTATTTTTGAGGTATTACGCCAAATTGCGCTACCTCCTTCTTTATTCCACGTTTCGGACAGCGTTACAGTGTATGACATGTAACATCATTAGGGAATTAGATTTGCTCCGAAGTACTTGGAAGACCCAAAACTATTAGCCAGACTATTGAAATTCGCATAAATCCCATTAAAATTAATAGAGCCGATGGGGCTAAGCTCAATAGTTCTCAGTATCCGATAATTGACAGCTACGCCAAAACTAAACGCAGAAAACCATTTTAAATTATACTGTAATACCAGCTCTTAGAAGATTGGAACCAGCAACAAGGTATTGCATTATCATACGTAAGCACACTTTACAACTATAGATTATACATCTGCCTTGATGATGGACACTGTAACGCTATCCGAAACCTGGCTAAAAAGAAGGTAGCTCAACATGGCACAGTATCTCAAAAATAAATCACGATGGTAGGAAAGCCAATTTACAAAAATTTACTGATGTTAATTTAACCATCAATTTGGTTGACTCCTTAAAGGGAATAACAGATGTTTTACCTTTGCGTGATTCCATAAACATGTATGACATTGAGAATCCATTTGAAATGTGGGTGTCATCTGATCGAAACAAGACAGTTATCATATTGGTAAGGCTGGTCAGCGATGGAGGAATGGTAGTACCGCAGAACCTAATCAAGTAAAGCATTAACAATTAGAAAATGATACTGTCAAAAAGCCCATCAGCCAGAAAAAGATATAGGTGGGACGCAATGTAGAAACAATTCCTGGGCAAACTCTACAGTGTAGTAGTCAATACGAGTGGTCGATCAAATAAGATATAGAATCACTGACAAACTTATACATATGTTATTGTGTCACAAAATTAACACAAAATGTGGTAAATAACAAACTCACCTAAATTTCCAAGTAAATACTTAATTCAAACGTTCATTCATACACGACAAAGACATTAGCATATAATAATGAAATAGACACAGGACCCAGCAGCATTTAGATACTTTTTGTAGGGATAAAAAAAAATGACCGAATTTGAACTACCTATATCTATAAATAGTATTAACTCAAGGTTCGTAGAAAATGTATTTAACAAGGTTAGCTCATCGAAGGGGTAGAAAGATGTGACGTAGCTCCTAATCCATTTTCCAGTGGAAGGAAGAAGAATGTAGTAAACAAAGTAATTAAGTATTTTAGCCTCACCTTCCTAAAAGTTCCGAGTCGTGAGTAAGAGTATTGTTGTCGTATATTGCAACATAGTCTCCGTAGCAATCGTTCAGTTTCTCCAAATCAAATGTCATCCAATGCATTTGAATAACATAGCCAGGAGGAGCCGACAACACCCAGATGCATCTCATGTTGTTGCTGGAAACTGCACTCTTTCTTGTATCAGGGTACTCGATGTTACCCGATAATTCTTTTAGAATACCTCCACATTCTGAAAACCCAAATCAAACAGCTATAACAGGTTATTTATTAATTACCATTCTTTCCTCATTAACCAAAAGATCTAGAAACAATTAAATACCTACCAAAATATAAATAATATTATGTAAGGCTGTAAAGAATATTATATTTCATGTACTTAATAACAAACCTTTGTCAATTGATGAATAATTTGCCATGAAGCCGGTGCCAGAAACCGAACTATCAGTGTTAAATTCAAAATAGAGGTAATTATGAGTTGATACAAAATCTGCAGGTTTAACGTCATTTTTCCCGCAGTAGGTTCCAATTAGCGTTGAATTACTATTATCTCCATCGTACATCTGAAATTTAATGAAATATTGTATTATAACGATAGCAGGATAAACTTTGAAATTAAACATCTATCGTACGGCCAGAGTCAAATTTGAATACGAAAATCTTCTCGCCACTCGAAGGTCTCAGGCATTGCCTTACAAATCGCACCAATTCTGCCAAATAGTTGAAGTGGTCATCCGTCATTATTTTTTATGTTCGGTAAACGGTACCGAACATATAACAACGGTACCACACCAATCCAAATCTGTCAGGCTCCACCCAAATATTGTGCATCATGTGGGCGCTACAATTGTAGAGAACCTTAATTTGTTGAGGGAAGACCAAAATTCACAGGGCATTGTGAGCCCAGTTGTCTCCCTGCTGTCTCCCAGGAGTTAGAAACGTTATGATTATGAAATAATAAAAACATAGTTTATACCTTAACGTTATCATACGTGCAAGCTGGATAATTTGTTTTCTCTATGTCAAAGTCAATGAATGAGAAATATATTGCCTTTCCAATGGGAAGACTAATTAAATATGTACATTTTCTGTCATTGGGATAAATATTTGGGTATCCGGGAGATTTGATAATTCCAGTACTTTCTGTGAAAAGTCTGTGGCACACTAAAAAAAAAATTGTAGAAATTTTAAAATATTATAAATTTCCACAAATGTAATTATGTATTATTAAAATATTGCAAAGAATTGTAACTCAATTATAATAATTTTTACTGTATTTTACCAATGTCGTATTCAATTCGAAAGCCTTCTCCGGTAATTGTATAATCAGATTTGAATGCAATCATCAAATTGTTTGTAGACGATACAATTGTAGCGGGTATATCTTTTCCACAGAATTTTCCAATCAAATTAGAGTCTGTTGATTCTCCATCATAAACCTAGAAAATAATTAAAATTTATTTAAATAAATTTGCACAATAAGCGATAATAATTAGGTTAGTTTTTTTAAAACAAAAATACTTACAGCCACATAATCAAAACTACAAGTTGATGATTCTTCAAGATCGAAAGCGAGAAAAGTTAATCTGATATTGGTTCCTGCTGGTAATGTGATTTTATATTCACACGCCACATTTGGTACATATTCCCCGTTGCGTTTAGGCGGAGTGATCTCTCCTCTATCTTGCATGTAAATCACACCACAGCCAGGTATACCTTTAAAATAAAATACAATTATGTACAAACATTTCTGTAGTGTTCTGTAGTTTTAGACACACTAACAGATTCTCCAAAAACACCTTGGATGGAGATTACTTCTTTGGAATAATAGATTCTTGATGTTTATCTGATTATTTTTTTTTAAAAAGAAAGACAAATATTCCCGGGTTACGAATAACCCAACAATGTTTGAAAATCTCCTACTACCACCACAGAAAGCCGAAAATGTTGCTTATGTTGTGATGGAGGACTTAGCCAGCCGAGGAATCGAACATGCGACGCCCGGGTGGGACCCAAGCGCTATGCTCACTTAACCACTGACCGGTCGTTTATTTTATTGTATACTTCGCGTATTACAATATTGACCTCGTTAGTCGACCTAACTAGGAGCTGGCTAAATGGATTCTGATGAGAGGGTTCCAGTGAATACTCTCCCTGAGCTGCCCGACCCTCTGTTGGTCCCCACAGGTTCTTAGCTACCTGCCATCTAGCGGAATCTAAGGACAGCTCTTAACACTGCCATCTATGTCTAAAAGCCGGAAGCTTTTAGATACACTAAAATTTCTAATTCCCTCATTAATTCGCAAACAACTGAATAACAGTGATCTCTCACTAATCTGCCACCCAAAACCATATATTATTTATAAAAAAGTTCTGCTGTTTAATTATTATTTACAAATGACAGCTGCTTCGCCTTCCGAAAGCATTTTTGGAAGGCGAAACGGCTGTTGTAGCAAAAAAAGCTAAAATATTAAAACAAGTATTTCATGAAAACAAACAAACACTGCAATCTTTTTGTTATTTGTTTTTGGGGTGGTTTCAGACAGCTTTACAGTGTCCACCATCATGGCAGATGTGTGATGATGGAGGAGGTAGCGCAACACGGCATAACACCCCAAAAACAAATAACAAAAATACTTTATTTAATTAAAGATGTTGGTAGAGCACTTGCCATGTAAGCAAAGGGTCCTGGGTTCGTGTCCCAATGGAGCCAATATATTTTTCTGATTTTTCTGTCTCCAGATTTTCGATTGAGTTTCACTAATATTATCTTCATTTAATTTAATATTATAATTTGAGATTTTACTCATAAAGTCAAAAATAAAAATTAATAAAAAAAATACTTTTGGCTGTGAAAATCAAAAATCATGCGATCGATATTTTGTAATACTTCAATGTATTTGATTTTTATTTAAAGTGTCATGTTTTAAACTTATTCAAATAAAAAAACGTGGCAGCGCCAGTGGACCACAACAACATCACCAAGTCTCGGCCCGCCGCGCGTCGAGCACAGATCCACATCCCACCATGATGTGACACGTGTTATGCATCCCATCAAGACACACACAACCTACTGTCTACGCAATAAAGACACAGTAATCTATCAACATCTTTCATTGACACTATCTACCATTACCCATAACACTATTCTTATGTAAGAGAAATAATCCAGATAAATTTAGCTTTTACCACTCTGTAACAGAGCCCATCATTTTTTACGCCTGACAAAAGTGACCCTGTGACTAATATTAATAATTCATAAAAACGTGTTCTGTTTTAATACAAGTTAGTCTTACCTTCAGCAACAGCATAAGAAAGTTGAAAACCATTGTCATTGATTGTAGAATCAGAATGGAAGTACACGAGGGCATGTGGACCAGAAGTAAGCACAGGCGCAGGATTGGTTGTGTTGCAGTAGCTGCCTAAAACAACATCATCCTGAGAGGCGCCATCATAAATCTGAAATAAAACATTGTAGAATTCTTATCATATAATACTTAATCTGGAAAAAGATATTACAAGAATAAGTATGGACGGGTCAATTTCAAAACTGAGCAGTTTTGTTTGAATACCAGTATGGAACTTCATACTACCCCACAACCGAGCTGTTTAAACCACATGGTTCAACAGCACCAAATTAAATTATCCTCTCTGGGGGGGTCTTGGAGTCAAAAGGTATTATGTAATGGCGACATCAGTTTTCTTTCACATCGGTAAAGATCACACTTCTACAGATTATTTGCTCAGTGGATGCATTGTGTAGAGAAAAACAACTCCAGTTAAATATTTTTTTCCGATTATAATTTTTTTTTTTACATTAGCTCTACCCAGGAGGCCCTGAGGAAAATAATTTCCATAGAGCCTATGTCATCTTAGAGCATAGATTCTCAACTTTTTTTTGCCCACCGCCCACTTTGAGAATATTTTTATTTCTAGCGCCCCCTAACTCGAAACAGCAATTGACCATGACGAAGGGGGCATAATGGGACACCACAACAGGGTTACATTTGCCACAACGAAGGGGGCGTAACGGGATACAACGACGACGAAGGGGGCGTAATGGGATACCATGATGGGTTTACATTTGCCAAGAATCTTAACTGCTCCCGTTTGGAGCCAGTGAGACTATGGCATCACCAATTGGGGTATGCTGTGAGGCTGAAGGTAGTGGGGAGGGGAAAGAGGTGGGGAAGAGGAAGGTTGGGAAGTACCTGGCTATTCAGATCTGGTCACCAAACACGGCTAATGGGATATAATGGAGGGGGCGTAATGGGATAGGGAAAATATGTTTGTAGGTGGAAGGCCCCTAATGTGATGGGTGGGATGGGTGTCTCTGGGTCTCCTACCGCCCCCCCCTGAAAGTCTGAAACGCCCCCCAATTTTTTCTTGGTCTTCTACCGCCCCCCTGATGGTCTGAAACGCCCCCAAGTGGGCGTTACCGCCCACGTTGAGAACCTATGGTGAGATCTGGACAAACCACACCCCATGAACCCCGGGATCCCCTGACAGTCACCAAAGGTAGCAAACCACTTGGGGTAATCTATGGCAGAGGTGTTGGTTATCCAATAAATGGTTCCCGGGGCGGTACCTTTTAGAGATGGGTAAGTTCTGCATTTTGCCAGAGGCCTCCGAGACGTGTTTCCTTTTAAAAGTACTCTAGTTCTAGAAGCAGGTCCCGGGTCCGAGGGCTGAAAAAAAGAACTCGAACCCAGGACCAGCTCCCGACTCGCGAGTGGCTCGGACCGCGAACGCAAGATCGCCAGTGGAAGCATTCGGGTTCCGGCTCCGAGTCCGGCTCTGAGTTCCGGATTTGGGTCCAAGTGCTAGACCGGGTTCACTGGGAGAAGTCAATTTGAAAAAGAAGTAGGAGTAGGATCCGCTTCCCGCGAAGAACCCGAGTTCAAGAGCCCACTCCAGCTGAACCTACACATCGCTAGTACCCACACCCGCCCCCCAAATTGTATTGTATAACAACATCTTTAACTTACTTTTACATAGTCGGAGTTGCAGTCATTGTTGTTGTCTGCAATTTGCATTGTGAAGAAGTGTATTCGTATCCTTTTATTTATTGGTGCAATAATCTTCCAATAGCAATCCCTGTTGGGGGGATACTTCCCGGGGGATCCTGGGGAAGTGATGATCCCGTGCTGCGCGTCCTTGATCTCTCCTCCACAAACAGGATCTATGCTCGTCCAGTGGAGGGCGAAGCCGTCATTGCTGATGGTGTGATCCGAGCGGAACCACAAATATAAAACGTTGTGGGTGGAAGTTATGTTCCCACCATTTGGAAGAGTGTTGCCGCAATACCGGCCGATTATTTGATTTGCTGAGTTTCTACCATCATGAATCTGAAATAATAAAAAAAATAAATGAAAAATTGCTATTAGAACGTTAATTTTGAAACTACGTTTTTTTTGTTTATATGTGATAAAATATACAGTTAAAAAATGTGTTGAAATCTCAGGCAAAGCCAAATCATTTATTTATTTATTTAATATCAACAGTATAAATATACCATAAACATTGATTACATGTCACAAAATTGTAGGAAAAATATTAGAAATAATAAAATAATATACATATAACAGTTAATTGTGGCATTTCATTGAGAAGTGACACCAGAGATACAATTACAAAACAAAAATCTATAGTACAAATAAAATTAATATTGATTAAAAAAAATGGATAGCCTAGCCCCCTTGTACCTACCTTCCGTGCAGTTAAATAGATCTGCCACATCTGCATATGTATATATTAGTAACTTCATGCAACCTATGTTCAAGCGAGTGTTTCGTATACTCAGTCCTGGTATTGCATTTAAACAGGATTTTAGAACGAGTGGCTCTTGTGAGTATTATGTATATGGAATTCAATGAGGTTAATTATTCTACCATTTACAATTTTGAACATAAATATTTAGTAGGATGTAATTCTTCGATCTGAGTCAAATTTAATTCTTTCATCAAGTAATAATTATAACTTATGTTTTCAATGGGAATACCGAGTTTAAAATTAATGTGTCTTAGGAATTTGTGTTGAATTTTTTCAATTGAATCTGAATGTATTTTAAAATGGGGAGACCAGATCGAGGAGTTATATTCGACAACTATGTATTAAGGATGTATACAAAATTTTTAAAGTTGAAATATTCCTAAAAGCTCTGGAATTTCGAAAAATGAAGCCAAGCATTTTCATTCCTTTATTATTGATTATGTTTATATGGGATATAAAGTTTATTTTACAGTCGAAAGTTATGCCCAGGTCATTAATTTCTTCGACAGAGGTAAGAGTAGAGTTGTTAAGTTCAAACGGATGAATAATTGGTTGACTTATTTATAAAACTATTAATTATAAACAAACCTGTAACCAATCATAGAGACATTCAGCCCCCTGTTCCAAGTTGAACTTTGAGAAAGTAATACTAAGAACTTTATCAGGAGACGTCAGAATGACCCAAGCGCATTTTGAGTTGTGGTTGTAGGAAGATGAAAAATTTGTTTCCGGGTATACAATACTGCCTTCTTGTTTTTCTAAGATGCCACCACAACCTGTAAAATAATTCCATAGTGAAAAAAATTACTTTACGCACATGAAAAGCTTTTTTTCACAGTTTAATAAAATAATTTCAAATGAACCTACTTGATGTCTGTGCTTCGCAAGTAAGGCCAGTGTATTGATTGCTACATTCACACCTGTAACCCCCCGTAGCCATATCAGATATACAAGTTCCTGCGTTGAGGCATGGATTTGGAGAGCAAGGATTCCTGAGTTGCTCACAGTTTGTTCCTGATTGAAAAAAGATCATTTAAATTAATAATTCACTACCTATACTGCAGATACAGGTAGACTACACAAATAAATAGACTAGACATATAAATCTGCTACTGTAAAAATACTCATATACTACACATATAATTATATATTTTAATTTACTAAACATATTTACTTTTTTTTTAATGAATACCTCACAAGAGTCCCAGCTGCCCCCGTCTGGAGCCAGTGAGACTATGGCATCTCCAAGTGGGGCATGCTGTGAGGAGGGAAAGGAGATGGGAAAGAAGAAGGTGGAGAAGTACCTGGCTATTCAGATCTGGTCACCAAACACGGCTAAAGCCATTTCAAGCAATGTTTCAATTCTGAATGGTGGTCTTACACCAGGGCGATACTGAGGGTATCTTCCACTCTGGAACGTGCTGCTAATGTACTATATTATTTTAATTGATTTAATTGTGAAATAGCACATATTAATCAAATAAAATTTATTTGTTCACGCCGGGATTCGATCACGCGACCTTCGGATTGCGAGTCAAGAACCTTACCCCTCGAACACGACGGCCGTCCACTACATGCCGATCATAATATACACATATATTATTATTCTACAAAGTGTATTAACATAATTTTAAAAACTATGTTTAACCTGTTTTTTTTAGAAAGGAAAAAACAAGACCAGGAGAAGAATGTTTAGCTGTACCTGTAGTATTATAGAGCATATATGTGACCAAATAAAAACAAGAAATAATTTATTTTTTTAATTTCACATAAAATCACAAAACTGTTTCACTAGGTTTACTTTTTACAGTTATATATAGATGTTCTTGTGTGTTTTAGGTTATTTTGAGTAGTATTTATTTTTAATAATAAATATTATTGTTTCAAAAATGAAGATTCAACAAGAACTAAATGCTGTCTAGATAGTGTTTTGGATAAATTTATCCATTTTTTTATTTGACATCTATTGACCTTTCTGCAAGTCTAGGATGATTTTTTTTATTTTTAATCAAGTATAATGTAAAACCCAGAATGCGAAAAAAATTTATTTTACAGGAGAGTGAAAAAACACATTTCTAAGCAGGAACTTGAAGGGAGACTTCCATTTATTTTTATTTATTGTGTACATTAACTATTATTAATATTATTTGCACGTCCATCTTCATTTTCCCACTTCAAACTTGTTTTTTTCACTCTCCTATAAAATATAATTTTTTTTCACACACAATTTAAAGTAATATAATCCCGAAAAATTGGCATACAGCACGCTCGCCCTTCTTAACTAAAATTCTCTATTGAGACATGTTTTGCATTGACTTAGATCGGAAATTGTCCCTATTAAACGGAATAGTTTCCCAGAAAACTGAAGTAAATTACTGTTAGTTTATTTATTTGGTTTCCGTTCCTTGGGTTTTGTCCCAAATAACCGGCTGTCCCGATAAACCAGTGCACCAAAAGCGTAATCGACTGGATAGAAAAATTTGTGCCTACAGAAAAAAAAAATTTTGTTGATTAAAATGTGTTTATAAAATCAGTCCAATATCTTTCTATTGGTTATTATAATAAAAGTAATTACATAAAATAAATAAAATTATTACAAAATAATTATTTTCTTACTATAGTAAAAACTTTTATTAATTAACGATTGTAAATTTCTATATAGGTAAGATTTCTAGAAATTTTAATACTACAGTTAAGGAGCACTTTTATGAGTCATTTTAAGGATAGGAGGAGAGTAAGTTTCGGGAAGGAAAACAGTAGGATGGGTGGGTAGGTATCTGGGGGTCAGTAAGAATCCATCCCATGGTGCAAGGCAACGGGTCAAGAGAGTCCGGCTTGAGAGGTCAAAGGGTCTTCCTCAACCGGCTTCTCCTAATCTGGCCCGCGACACACTTGCGGGCAGATGCATCCGCCGCCAAAACATGGACATCCCTATGCATGTTCAGATTGGCTTACCGGTATAGCGAGGGTTGCAGATGCAGAGGTACCCCTCGGGTATGTCGTGGCAAGTGCCGTGCTGGCAAGGGTTGGGCTGGCAGTGCACGGAGAGGAAGCCTCCGGGGGGAGGCGTGGAGACTGTGGGGTCCAGCGGAGAGCACCCGTTCAGGCCGTAGCCGAGCCCCGTGTAACCGGCGCTACAGCGGCAAAGCACGTACGTCGAGCTTATCACTGCAAAATGTTCATCTTCAATTTTCACATTCCATGTGCTTAATTCATACAAGTATGTTTAAATATTATACATAGAAACAGAAATAAATCTTTTTTCTTAATATTGGAAGTATTAATTTACAAAGATCCACTTTGTAGGCTACCTTTGTCTTTACATTTGTAAGTTTTTCCCATTAGTCGCTTACGTAAGTGACTTATGGCCACAAACGAATCCAAAGGTCTAATGGCCTGTGCGCAAACTTACGGCTTTATCACAGCTTATAAAATTAGATTGATAAGTTGAGATGCTCACAATAAGAAATGGTACCAAAATGCGTCAATGGGAGATGTAAAAAATTAATAGGCAGTGGTTTTCGTAGGATTTTTTCCGATAAAAACTAATATTTTTATTATTTTTAACTAAAATCTGAGTAGGTTAAAGCAGTGTTCCGCAAAGTGTGTGCCGCGGCACACTGGTATGCCGTGGTCATTAATTGGTGTGCCTCCGAAAAAAAAATCTGAAACAGGGCAAGCGCATTATTGGCTGCATGTAAAAAATGAGTATCCACTGCTTTCACAGCCCTTTCTTTCACAACTCTCCTACCATTGGCCACGACCTACTTATACGAATTGGGGTTTTAATTAATACTAAAAACTACGATTACATTTAAAAAAATAGAACGCCTGAGGACGATCGACGAAGAGATGAGAGCAACATTATCAACAATTGCTATATATTTTGATCTCCTGTGCTCAGTTAAGGCGCCTTATACCCGCTCAAAAAGAAGAAGATAGAGAGATATGTAAATACGAATGCTAGAGAGAGCGCGCTAATATATGTAAAAAAAAACAATAAAATTTGAGCGAAAATTATGAAAATGTTTAATAAAATTCGAATTGTTTAAAATAGAGCAAACATCTTGAATATTGAAAAATCCCTCTGGGAAGTGGGCCCTAAACATAATATTTTCATATTATAATGATTTTAATAACAAATATTAAAAAAAAACATGGTTTTTCTTTGGTGTACCTCTAAAATTTCTTGATTTGGTAAGTGTACCTTGAACACAAAAAGTTTGCGGCACACTGGGTTAAAGGATAATTATTATCTCCCAAAAAAATATAAAAATAACACTAGATAAAACTCAAACAAGCACTACCCACGAAAACGAATGTAAATAGACATAAACTGTTCTGAATCCAAAAACCGAAGAGATATCATTTATTTTTCAGGTGGAAAAAAACTTTTCGAAAATGAGCATCCTTCTATTTAATTATCGGTCTAATCCTTTCTAATCTCAATGTTTCTATTTATACCATTACTTATTTAAATTCGAAGTTGGTTGCTGTATTCTGCCTGTCTTTATGATAAAATTAAAGTTCGTCCGTTGAAACAAAAGCGCTGGAGAATTGTTTCTCGAGCCAACTTCTATTCCAATACTTTATTTGGGCCCTCCGTCTATATTGACAAAATCGCGTAAATTTGACAGTAACAAATCGTTGTTTAGGAAGCAATCTTACCACTAATAAAATTACGTGTGTAGCGGTCGCCGTGAGACTTACGTAAGTTAAGCTTCTGAACAACTTCCGTGAACAATAATTACCATAATTTGGACACATATAAACACTCCTGTGAGTAACTTAAAATATTACGTAGGTCAGAAATTTTACTTATGAGTGTACAGGCAGCCTTGGAAGAGAAGAAGCGTTTACGTTGTAAGTTCAGCAATCAAAATACTTGGCACTGTGAACATTATAAATTCCAATTTGTTAGCAGTAATGCCTTACAAAGTAACAAATAACAAAACATAAGAAAATAATAAAAATTGTAATATTAAATTGTCGGTGTAAGCACAATAATGTGGAAGAACCATTTGTCAAAATGTTCAGGAGGGACAAAAAACTTGCAATTTCGTCAATAAAAAGGATAAAAAATAAATACACAGGCAGTTTATTTTGTGTTCCCATGTTAGAAAATATGTTTATACTGTTATTTGCATCTATGCAAAATTAGTTTTTCACATTATTTGAATTTTATCTGCAAAATTGGATCCAGGGATACGCACGGTTTTGCTCGCTTCTTTAGGGTGGATAATTGTCTCCAATTGCAAACTGTTTATTAGTCAATTTCAAAATTTGAATGCTCTTATCAACACGGCTCTTGCCGTTCAACCGAAAGCGAAAAAATGTATTTTAAAATGATTGGCTCATGTGCGGTATTAAACTAACATGGAGAAAAATATAATATAAATGAAAACGTACTTGAGTTTGCAACACAACTTGCTAATGGATGGCAACCTCCATTATTTATTGCGCAAACTCCCACATAGGTGCAAGTAACGCCATTGCCACTAAATCCAGGGGGACATTCTCCACAGGTACTTGAACCCTGAAAATATATAAACTTACTTAAAAGACTGCATTATGGTAAAAACCATGAAAAAAGTTACCGATTTAACCTTTTTGTCACATAACCCAAGCAATGGGAATTTCTGGGTGTTGGGTTTTCCATTCGGCCATTGGGCACTTTTATAATTCCCACGGTTACGGCACGGCGACAGCACAAAAAAGACAAAAAATGTATGCTCCTTATCACAATAATGCTGCAGCTCTTTCTTACATACTAAATAATAGTGAGACAAACGATGAGATAAACAATGCACTTTTATATCTGCTTCCTTCAAAAGAAAAAAAATTATCATTTTCTTGCTTCTGCCTCACTCGTATCAAAGAAATGAGATGCCGCGTGCCATTGCCATTGCTGTGAGAATTATAAAAGCAACATTCAATTTGATAAATATCATACCTCTAAATATTAATATGGAAATAAATTAACTGCAACATTTAATTTAAAGTTTCACTCCCAAGTGTAATGTATATGATTCAAACCATTTGGATAAAATTCTCAGTTGTTGCCTGAAAAAAATTGTTTTTCTGCATTATTTAACACTTGATTTGTGATAGATATTCATAAAATATATATTTACCATGGTATTTATGCATTGAACACGAGGAGCAACACTGCAACCACCATTGCTGTAAAGGCACTCATCAATATCCATGCAGTAATATCCATTACCGGAGTAACCTAGAAACATTTAATATACCTATTATTAAAACTATAAACTAGCATATTTATTATAATGTGGAAGTTTTGAGAATATCATAAGACATAATCAAATTAATGCTTTATAACAGATATTACTTACAGGTTGTCTCAACTCAACAATGTTTTGTCTTATTCAGTAAGTTATATTTTATAAATACCATTTGGACAGGTTCCGCAAACGAAAGATCCGGGAGTGTTGAGGCACGGCACGTAAGGATTGGCAGAGCATGGAGGATGGTTTCCAAGACACTCGTTGATGTCTTCTGTACAGGCTCCTGCCGAATTAGGTCTCCATCCCTATAATAAATGTTTTATTTTAATAATTCAGATTGGACAGGCTTACACAGTTATTGATGGGTAACAGTTATTGCAAAAAATTATTAATTATTTAAACCTCTGACCAAGCTTAACCCTTTACAGTCCTCAATTATTATTTTTTACCTACACCAGTAGTAAACTCAGGCGGGCCGCACAATGCACGTGAGCCGCTCCCGACCAGCAAATAAATAATTAAGCCATCAAAAGGGCAAAATAAAGTGTATGAAATCAATTGTAACTTTAATAGTGAATTCAGGCCTTCCCATCAACGTTCAAGAATTTATTAACTTACTTTCTAGTTGGGAACAGCTCAAGTCAAGTGCGGTACTTTAACTAGTGACATTTTTCTATAATGTTTTGTTATTTCCAACATAATACTGTTGAGTAGAAGTAGATTGTTCGGTACTAACCATATTTTCAAACTCTTCTTCTCTTATATTAATTTCTTTATCAGAATGAAGCCATTCTTCTATAGGCTTTCTTATCGAGGACCCGGACACTCACAAACATTATAAAAGTATCAAATGGACCTTGAATTTGTAGAATATCGATATGTCTGTTGTTTTTTAACATGCAATACAACACATGACTGTTGGTCTTATTACCATAATAATAATAATATGAATGCCAAATATTATAAATTTAGCTGTTGTTGTAAAGTGTGCAAATTCAGTTGTTGTGATAAATTTCCAATCTGTCGGGAAAATTGATGGGTAACGGTAATAATTGTATCCGAAAACTGTTTTTGAATTACAGCTTCAGATGCACTTGGAAATAGACTGTAAATTAATCAATAAAGGGAAACGAAATTGGTGTTTGCTGGAATCGAGTGATAATAAATATGTATATGGAAAAAATAATGGATTACAAGGAAGAAGGAAACCAATCATTTACCACTGCGAAGGCGGGCAACACAATTACAAATAGTTTATTTAGTTCCACCGTGGTACCTCGAAGTTAATTATCACCACAACACAAATAATTATGAAACGATTTTGATAAGGTCAAAAACCTTCTTTGTTCATAAATGATATTATGAACACGAGCCACCAACAAAACTTGTTTCCATGTCATCCAAAATATTCTTCTGTTTTTTCACAAACAAATGCACTTCAATTCAGTTTTGTCATTGTTCCATTTTCAAATGTTTTTCCAGCAAGGTGATGTGGTTAGCGAAGGTAGGTACTGGATAAATGATATCCCAGTAGGAACTATGCGTATTATCATTTCAAAACCAAACAGTAGAAGAATAAAGTTTGCTGAAAAAACGTTACCATTAAAATATTGAACATCTTACCTGGTCACAAATACATTTCCGCCCTTGAGTGCTGCTTTGGGGAATGCAAATTCCATGTCCGCAAAGTTCTTCGTTGGAAGCCGATAGACAATCGCTCATGGAGTTGGAAGTGCAATGTAGTCCGTACCAGCCGGGTAGGCATACGCACCGGTAGCTCCCGGGAGTATTTATGCACGTTGCTCCGTTCTGACAGCCGAGACCAGAGTGATTGAGCACAGTGCATTCATCAACATCAGTGTCACATTGAGACCCCTATAAAATAATAAATAAATTCTGCATCTTATTCACCTTCAAACAAGAGTCCCAACCATCTGGAGCCAATGGGACGATGACATCCCCAAATGGGGTGTGTTGTGAGGCTGAAGGAATGCGGGGATAGAGGTAGGCTGGGGTGGAGAAAGAGATGAGGAATAGGAGAGGAAGGTGGGGAAATACCAAGCTATTCAGAGCTAATCACCGAACATGACTAAAGACATTTCAAACAATGTTTCGATTCTGAATGGTGATTTCACAAGGGCTATACTCAGAGTATCTTCTACTCATCTTTGAGGATAGTGTGTTGAAGATCTTTAAAGAATTTGAAGGAGTTAGCCGCGATCTTAAAGAGAATCAATCATAAGGACAAGCAGGTAAATCATTCCACAGCTGTGTATTGATCACAAGAAAGAGTTGTACACATGTGAGAATTATAAAACAAACAGATATGTATGACTACGCAAATCGTCAAATCGTAAATTAGTTCTTAGAAGCATCATCTTTTGGAATAGCGGTAGAATAACACAACTTTCCCATCTGGCATTCAAGGTACGGTCACACGCAGAAAGGTACGGTCATATGCAAAAGTGCAAGCACTTATCCGTTGAACCGCGAGCGTTTACTCAGCTCCGTAACATGACCCCCTCTCCTGTTTACGGCGGAGAGGGGGTCGCATAACTTTTCGCATATCGCGTGAGTAGCGGTTACGGTGTATAACGTTGAGCTTTGAGTGCATCATCTGCTTAGGTGTAACAGTTCTGTATGGGATTGTGTGGAGAGCGATATTTTGCATGCAATGATCTTTTATGTTTGCATGTGACGCCTACATTATGTTCTAAAGAATGGTGACTTCAAACATTGTATATTCCACAACTTCTACCCATTTTATCCATATCTGTCCACGATAAATGATAAATTAAGCAAAATAGTAAAATAACTGTAGTGTATAGCTTAGACACATAGTTTCAACAACCTTCAATAGATGTCGTTATTATAGATAGTTATAAGAGGTTTTGTGGTATCTCAACAAATGTCAGTTCAGTATTATTTTAGAAGAGTACCATATATCGTAGTTTGTGTCTAATGTACAAACGGTTATGATGATAGCCGAAGGCATCTGATAGTAAGGTGGATGCCATCAATCTGGTGGCCCACAGTGTTAGAAATACTTAGAGCCTACTAGAGTTCGGACATCTAGTCCAGTTTAATATTCATTGTAATCTTTACGATAATGTAAATAAAACAACTGTTTCAGTTAAAGGTTTTATAATATCCGGCAAATCACTTCTGTCTAATTATAATGGCAACAAAATATATTTAAGTATAAAATATATTAAAAATATTATCAAAATATATTAAGGATAAATAGTCCATTCTAGAAATACAAAAATAACTCACAGAGTTGTCACCACAAGTGGCGCGAACAATCAAAATGAACCTCAAACTTATTTGGACAACACATTTTAAGTAGTATTAATTAAGGGGAAAATCGGATACTACAATAACTATTATTAACAATTCATATTTTCAAATTTTGATGTATCCTGTAGTTCAATTTTTTACTGTTTGCACATTATCAATGTATTTTATAGGTTTTTATATATGCCACTAGCTGGTATCCGGCATGCTTTGCAATGTCATTCAAAGAAATAAATTGATTCTCCCTGCATGTCCTTTCCCGTGCATCACCTTCCGAGTCCCCTTCCCCTCCCACGTTCTCCTTCCACCTTCCCCGCCTTCCCCTTCCCGCCAATTTTCTTACTTTTTCTTTCCGTAAGAACCTTCTACAAAGTATTAGAAAACTTTAAAAGAAAAGATTAATGAAAAAGGTAAAGTCGTTCTGAAGTTATGGCGTGACCAAAGGAAACAGGGATTCATTTTTATATATACAGATTGTGTATGCAAGAGATTCCCTTGTGATATCTACGTGAACAACAGTTGGTTGCTTATCTGCTCTTATAAATTACAAGTTGTTTTCTGACATAATTTAGAAATACTATTATACAGGAGAAAATTATATGTTTTAAATCATCTTATGAAAGTATCGTCTGCGACTGTAGTGTGCCCAGAAAAAAATTGACCTGTAGTCACATATATTTTAACTAACAACTTACCTCCCATCCCACTGGGCATATGCAATGGAATCCTTTAAAGTTTTCCAGGCAGGTACCTGCATGTTTACACGGAGTTGACGAACAGCTATCTTTGTTCAGTGTGGCTAAAATTGATCGAACTGATACGTCTACAGCTGTTATTCTTCTCCTTAGTCTTGAAAGTTGAACTTGCTA
This sequence comes from Limnephilus lunatus, assembly GCA_917563855.2. Lineage (NCBI taxonomy): Eukaryota > Metazoa > Arthropoda > Insecta > Trichoptera > Limnephilidae > Limnephilus > Limnephilus lunatus. The sequence continues at coordinate 51,514,933 of OU830601.1, forward strand.
TAAAAGAGAATAAAGATATTTCAGTAGGTAATTTAAAAAAAACTAATTGTTAGTAACTTTAATCTATCTTTTTTTTTAAAGTACGGCCCCGGAAAGTTCATGATTCAACCTAGGAAATTTCCATTTATCATGAATTTAATTATGTACGTTCCTACTTTTACTTGGTAGGAAGATAGGAATAATTTAAATTTTATTAAGTTAAAAACAAAATATAATATGGACTACCGTTGGGACCCTTCTTCGAAAAACTGAACCATTGTTATTTCCTCTTTCTAGATTTGAGAGTCTCTGCAAAATTCCTTGTGGGCCGTACAGCTGTCGGGATATTCTGGCCAAGCCGAGGTTCCTGTTGGTGACTAGTGTCGAGGACATCCTGTTCACTATGGAAGATGCATTCCTTGCCTGAAATTCACAAAGAAAAATACACTTTGGACGCAAAGAAATACAAAAGATATACAAATAATAAATTAATATTCTATTCTTTAGCAGCTACCACTGATAAGTTAAACCGATAGATATGTATTGTGAGTGTGTTTGTGTGGCCAAAGTAAGTTAAATTTCATCTTACTTTGGGTGAAATTTAACATTTCACTCTCCAATACCGAAAATTACTTCTTTAACAGTTGATTTTTTCAATTGGCCCATCTAGGGCCTAGAATTCAAAAGCCATTATGTAAATTGGTGACATACATATATACATATTTTTTTTTTGAAATAAAGAAAGACAAACATTCCCGGATTACGAATAACCCAACAATGTTTGAAAATCTCCTACTACCACCACAGAAAGCCGAAAATGTTGCTTCTGTTGTGATGGAGGACTTAGCCAGCAGAGGAATCGAACATGCGACCCCTAGGTGGGGCCCAAGTGCTATGCCCACTCAACCACTGACCGGTATAAAAGATATGTATGTATAAAATGTTATTTATGTACATATAAAGGTTATGTAGGTATAAATTCCTCAAACTGATTCTACTCGCAGCAATAAATTACTCTATGTTACATGATAAAATGTAAATATCTATGTTAGTTGTAAATCTCTAACTCGTCAGAGTTGCAAATATATGTTACTAGTTTTAAGTCAGTAGTTTTAAGTCTTGGTCGTACGTCATTAGCTATAAGTCTTAGATGTAAGTCAGCCTTGAGGTTTTATCTACATTTGAAACATTTGGGAGGGGGTCTGCAAGCAGCTTTGGTATGACCAAAACGGCAGCAATTGTAACTTTGGGTGGTGGGATAAGTATACATTTCAACCGGTAATGAATTGAAGAATAAATATATATGGGGGGAAGAGATTGTCCTTCGAAGGTGATGATGACAGATTGGGAGGGCTTCCAGGAAACGATGCCCTCAGAGGAGTCCTTGTAATTTAGCCTCCTGGCTTTTATAGGATTGCCAATATGTTGGGGGATTGAAAGTGAAAACAGGATTTCTGCAATGCACAGATCGGTCGATATACCTCTGATTGAAAGTTGAAATATAGGCCTTGAATTATGAATTTGCCGAAATGAGTATATTTTTGATGAAGTTGTTGGCGGCTGATCCTGTGAGGAATTCGACAACCTTGGGCTTTTACACCCCCAGGCTTAATAGATAGGTTCTTGCTATTTGATAGGAATTTACTAAATTCAAGAGAGTGAATGGTTTAATCTTGCTTAGTTTTTTTTTTAGTATAGACTATGTACGGACCACGGGAAAGAGGAGAATAAAAGTTTGTTGGAGGAGGTTGAGGAAGAGCTGGTGGAGACTGAGAAGTTGAAGGCGAGTCGAGTTTTATTGGGAAAGAGGGTAAAACTTCTTTTTTATAGTTGAAGTCAGAATGACAGATTCACTGTCTGAAATGTCTACATTTTCACCATCTGGGGGTTAGGAGGATGATCTGGGGGCTTTTTAGGATGTCCAAGAAGGAAATCCTCCTCCATTATTCACAAAACTCACTAATTAATGTGTATCGATTGGGCAAAAAGGATACTAATAAAACACGCCCCATCAAGATCGAACTGTCCGATAAACATCAAGCCAGAACTATTCTACAGAAAAAAGGAATCCGTATGGAAGTGTAACTATCAAGACCAAGAATGACTTAACAATGCTTCAACGGCAAGAAGTACAAAACTTGTGGAAGGAGCTGGAGGATCGAAAAAGCAAGGGAGAAAATAATTTAATTATTAAATATATCAACGATAGACCTAAAATTATAACCAATATACCAAAAAACTTATAACCGTGCCACGTTACATCTTCTACCAGAACGTCAGGGGACTTCGGACTAAACTCAGTGACTTTAGAACTAATGCACCCACCATCACACAGGACATCATCATACTCTCTGAGACCTGGCTGGAACCATCGATATACTCAGCGGAGCTCGGTCTACCTAACCACAGTATCTACCGAGTTGACCGAAATCGGAACACCAGCTCTAAATCAAGAGGAGGAGGCGTCCTGATAGCAGTTAATAAAAAAATTTCATCTAAATTATTAAAAAACAAAAACAATGATGTTGAGCAAATTTTTGTAATGTTAAACGATAAATCCAAAAAAACTATCATCGGATGTGTATATATTCCACCAAATTCTAATGTAATAATGTATAAAAATCACTGCGAAGATGTCGAGCTACTCAAATCTAACCACCCTAATCACAAAATTATTATTTGCGGTGATTATAACCTACCCAATTGTAAATTTAATGATTTGGATTACTTACCATTAACGGCGTGCGAGAGTGAAATCTTAGACATGTCTAACTATTTAGGTCTATTTCAATGTAACAATGTGCCGAATTGCAGTAATCGGACTCTTAATTTAATTTTTTCTACTGATAAGGATATACAAGTCTATGAGTCAGCCGAATCCTTTGACCCAATTGATAATCACCACTCTCCACTTACAATACTAGTACCTAATACAATAGAGTGTGCCCCCTTAATTAAAAATTGTAGTCGTAATTTCATTAATGCTAATTACCAGGACATTAATTAAGCACTTAACAAAGTAAATTGGTCTGTTCTCAAGGAAGGTGATCTCAACTATAGCGTGGAACTATTTTACTCTCAACTGAATAGTATCATTTCCGACACAATTCCTCTAATTTATCATAAAGTACGAAAGTATCCGATATGGTTCAGCAAAGAATTAATTCAGTTAATTGTTATTAAAAAAGAAACACATAAAAAATATAAAGAACACAGAACAATTCCCAACTATATGGCATTCAACAATATTAGAAGAGATTGCAAAAAAATGACAAAAAGATGTTACAATAATTACATTAATTCGGTTGAGAACACGATACTTCATGACGTAAAAAACTTTTGGAAATACACAAAATCAATGAAAAACAATGATGCTGGTATTTCCGGTAATATACGTTACGGACAAAACAGCTCCAGTAAAATTGATGAAATTGTTAACATGTTTGCTGATTACTTTAAGGACGTGTATGAACCTGATATTCCTGATGACTCAATTCCGTACTTCAATTCGGATATAAATTTAAACTTATTGCAAATACACATCGATATTGAAGACATTATAGTCTGTATTAAATCACTTGAACCCAAAACAAGCTCGGGACCTGATAAGATTCCTTCCATCTTACTTAAGAATTGCGTCCAAAGTTTATCTGTTCCCCTTAATATACTGTTTAACAAGTCTCTCTCTACAGGACACTTTCCACAAATATGGAAACTTAGCTACCTAACTCCTGTATTTAAAAGTGGTGATAAATCCTTTGTTGAAAATTATCGGCCTATCTGTTATTCAATCGTCTATACCTAAACTTTTTGAAAAATTGATTCTTAAGTTAATCAGCTTCTTTGTAAACCCTTGTATTGCAACTTGTCAACACGGCTTTATTTCCGGCAGATCAACTTTGACTAACCTAACATTATATGAAAATTTCATTTCTAATGCACTTGCCAACAAACAACAAGTCGATTCTATATACACCGACTTCAGTAAGGCGTTTGATAAGGTCTGTCTTAAAATCCTCATTAATATACTTTTGAAACTCGGCATTAATGGAAACCTTTTATCTTGGTTTAAGAGTTATTTACTAAGGCGTCTGTTAACTGTCTGTATTAATGGTCACTTATCCTACACGTTCGAAGCTACCAGTGGCGTACCCCAGGGTTCTCATCTTGGTCCTTTACTTTTTAATTTATTCATTAATGATGTATCAAACATATTCACCCGTGTTCTCATTCTAATGTTCGCTGATGATATGAAGATATATAGAATTATTGATAATATCGAGGACTGTCTGACACTTCAATCTAATATTAATAGCTTTTATGATTGGTGTCTTATAAACAAATTAACTCTCAATGTAAAAAAATGTCAACTTATGAGATTCCACAGAAAAAAAAACCCTTTGTTGTTTACCTACTTTCTCAATAATCACATCTTATTATCTGTTGATGAAATAAGAGACCTTGGTATAACCTTTGACACTAAATTAACATTCATTAAACATATTAATAATATAACCAGTAAAGCAATGCAAATGTTAGGATTTGTCTTACAGATTTCAAAGGATTTTAAAAATTTAAAAACTGTCAAATTACTTTACACTTCACTTGTTAGAAGCCAACTAGAATTTAACTCCACCATTTGGAATCCTTACTACAGTGTGCATGAGAATTCCCTTGAGCGAGTCCAACATAAATTTTTACGTTATATTAATTTTAAATTGGGAATATTCATCGAAAACATTAATTACCCCTCTCTGTTACAATTATTGGGACTCGATACATTAAAAGAAAGAAGAATTTGTTCAGACCTATTTTATTTATTTAAAATCGTTACCAACCTGTTGAACTCCCCTGAACTTCTTTCGTTAATATGTTTCCATGTACCTAGTCGATCAGTTCGTTTCAAATTAACTTATCATTGCAACAATACAGGATCTAATGCTGAACTCAATTCTATAATGAATCGCCTGCATGTACTTGGAAATAAATATGTTTTGGATGAATCTATAAACATTGCTAGTTTAACCTCATACAAACACTACTTAATTAAAACTGTCTGTCAGCGCTTTTCAGCTTGATTATAACCAAATACAGTTTTAAAGTATTAATTTCTTAATACATATTGTCTGGGATTTATAATATGTTGTATTGTATTTATAATAACCTACTCGTTGTTGTTTTTGTGTTGATACTACAATTTATATTGTTCTTTTTTATGTATTTTATATTTATATTTTTTTATCTATGTATATTCTGTATTCATATGTAAAATAATTGTAATATTTTTGTAAAAGCCGCTTTAATCGCTTCATGGAAAACTTCCATAATAACACCAGTGCCCAAAATAATAAATGCTAAAAATTTCGAAGACTTCAGACCAATAAATGGATTACCTAAATATGAACAATTACTAGAATCGATAGTTAAAGAACAGATAAACAATTTTATTGAAAAAAATAATATTCTTGTAAAACAACAATCTGGATTTAGAAACAAATATTCCTGTGAAACAGCAATAAATTATGTGATAAATGAATGGAAAACAAGTATGGATCAGAAGAAAATCATCATAGCAGTATTCTTAGACTTTAGACGTGCTTTTGAAACGATAGACAGAGAAAGACTAATAATGAAATTGAAAGACATGGGAATTCATGGTAAAGAATTGCAGTGGTTTACTGATTACCTAAAAAACAGAAAACAAAGAACCAAATTTGGAGATGCTATCTCTGAAGAGCAACAAGTAAACCTTGGAGTTCCTCAAGGATCGGTCTTGGGACCACTCCTTTTTATTATATATATTAATGATATAGTGAAGTGCCTAAAGTACTGTTCCATCAAACTGTTTGCTGATGACACACTTTTATATATTATAGCAAATAATATTGAAGATGCATTGTCAAAAATACAAAGTGAACTTAATGAAATATCTAAATGGTTAAGCATAAATAAACTCAAATTAAATGTAACTAAAAGTAAATTCATGGTATTGGGGAAAAAACAAAATGAACTTATTACCCTAAATATAGACAATCAAAATATTGAAGAGGTAGAAGAAATTAAATATTTGGGAATCATTATCGATAATAAGTTAAAACTTAACTCTAACTTTGAAATGCTAACTAAAAAAATTGCCAAAAAGATTAATTTCTTAAGTAGAATAAAGGGAAAATTAGACATTAAAACTAGGAAATTGGTCTATAACACAACTGTAGCATCCCATCTGAATTATTGCTCAAGTGTAATCTTTCTGAGCAATAAAACACAAATTAAAAGAATGGAAATAATTCAGAACAGAGGCATGAGGTCTATATTGTGCTGTAGCAGATATACCAGGATAAAAACCATGCAACGCCAACTCAATATATTAAGTGTGTGGCAAAGATTAGTTTTCAATACCCTAGTTTTTATTTATAAGTTAAAAAATAAAATGTTATCAGATTATATGTCGAATAATGTTAGAATCAACAGTACAGTTCATTGTTATCCTACGAGAAACTGCAACGATTTTAGGCTTCCTAAAACAAATTTATCGGGAACACAAAATAATATTTATCATAAAGGTTTTAAAATGTTCAATGAACTCCCTGTAAATGTTAAGGAGGCTAAAAATCTTGCAGTTTTTCGTGGATTATGTCTTAATGTTGTAAAGTCCAAATTTTAGTCAGTAAGTAGTAAATAATATTGTAGTAGTCATAGATAAGAAAACATTAGATATAAGATGTCAAATTTTATATCTAAATAAAATAAACAATAATAATAATAATAATAATAATTAATAAATAAATAAATAAAAATTACAAACAAAAGAGTATGTAAAGTGACAGAAGTAAAAAAGTTTATAAATATCTGGAAATCAGCAATAAAAAGTGACTCCTGGAAGATCAGAGGGGAGAAGAATCCTCAAGGCACAACCAGCTACACTTTTTCGGACAGAAAACAGTATCTACAAAATAATACCTAATTAAGTGCACTTTAGTGGACAAAAATTTAAGTTTACTAATTTCCTTATTATGAAGCATCTTCCTTTTGCACACAAAAAATATTTTATTTATGATGAATAATGAATGTTACAATTGATTCAAATTAGATTTTCTGCTTTAATCCAGGTAAATTAGTAAGATGTCTTGAAAGGTTATGTGGCAGGAAGGTGAACGTTGGATGAAGGGAAAAGAAAAAAAGGTTTGGTTAATAATTTGAAAACACGAATGAGATTTTAACATACATTATTATATTACATATGTAGGAAAATGGTAGGATATGAATTAAAACAATGTATCATTTTAAAAGTTATGCAAAAATGTTGGTTATAAAGAGCATTAGGTTTTATGCCTTACCATTTGAACGACTTGAATAAGGTTGTGAGGTCCAATGTTAATGCATGACTGGTCTCCAGAAACATCCAAGGTTATGTTCTTATTGTAAGCTGAAGAAATAAATAAGTTCCCATCCCTCGTGGTTAGCCGTGGGGATTCGGATATTTGGCATAGTACATAATTGTTCAAAAGCCCGCTGATGCTAAACAGAAATATAATATTTAAATTACTACACAAAATCATTTTAAATAATACATTAATTTTTACTCAATAAGCTCTTCAGGCTCTGAAAGAACTACAAACTATGATACTTCATTCGCATTGTTTGTTCTACTTGCAATTGTGGGTGGATTTGGTAAACGCCCACTTTTAGATTAAGTTTCTACTAACATATCAAATTTCAGCTAATTGATTAGTAATCAATTTTCCAAAAAACTTTTTTAGGTAATCGTAAACAAGAAGAATTTTACTTGTCGTTAACCAGCTACATAAATGCTGCTATTTGATTGAATGCCTTACAGTGGCGTAGCGTGCCTTGGAGGAGCCCTGTATCCAAATTAGTTGGGGCCCTTATTGTTGCTCGGTACAATACGTGATCAGGTATTTTCATGTATGTATTGAAGGTTGCCATTGTTTCAAAAAACAAAATTCACCCTTTGCTACTGGTAGATAAATAGGTAGTACTTACCATTGCACTCTAAATCACTCACAGAAGCTGATTGTTGAAAAAATGAAGAAATTTTGGGCATTTTTTTTATAACTTCCTTCCTTTTCTGTTTACTTTTTCTTTTCATAGCTCCTCTGGGATAATCTCTTTTCCTTTCACTCATTCTTTTCACAAATTAAACTAATTAACCAATAAATAATCAGAAGAACAAGATTGTACCTATTGTATTACAATGGAATATAACGTTTGAACCGGAATGAAATAAAACTATAAAACGCGTAAATATTGGTCTCCGTGGTTTGTCAAATTTACGTAAATATTACTCTCCGTGGTTTGTCATTATAAACGGGGAATCCCGCAATGACCGATGTAGGAGGTTGCCAACTTTTGGCAAAATGGAAAAAAAGAGATTGCTTTTTTTGTCTTTTGTCGTTTCTGAAGTGAAAACTCTATAGGCACGTGTGATAGTTTTTTAAGCACGAGATTAAGTGACATTGTGGATAACATTTGGTAAATTTTGGATAGGGCCTGACACGCTTATTACGAATAATTTTTAGAAAAAAACTTTATACTCGCCTTAATTACTATAAAAGGAAACTTTTTGCATTCCGGGAGGAGGAAAATTATGCATTTTAATTTTCAATTGCGTAAATCCAAAATTCACTTCGCGAACCGGTCGGCGACTGTCAGCGGCCATTAGGTACGTCACTGTTATGTTGGTATCACTGGTGCATTAACAAAAGCTAAATACGACCGTAGCCATCTTCGTGGGATACACAAAGAGGCGCGGAATTATGAAAAACAGAATTAATAATATAGATAAACGAACCTCTAATCAGAATCACTTCAGAGTCTAGCTGAGGCACTGGAATCATGTTGGATTTCATCGTCATTATTGGAGGTGTTGATATTCGTCGCAATATAATTGAAGAATAGAAATAATAATTTTCTATCTGATTTTTCATTATATCAGATAGAAAATAATTAGTTTTGATCCCAAAAAAATATAAATATTTGAAAATAAGTATATTAGATTACGTAATAAATAAACTGCCAGTAAACCATAGGTTATTTAGATAAATAAATAGGATATAAAAAATCTCTTTTGTGAAGGCTCCAGTAACCAAGGTAAACAATAATATTTGAGATTAATTTGTAATATATTTTAAAGGTAAATTTAATTACATATATTTTATTTTGATAGCAGTATTCTAAAATATAATATATTATAGATTTGTAACGTTGAAAGGTAAAAGGTTTAAATTAAAATATTTTATTTGGGCATTTTGAAAATTATTTGTTGACAATTGACAATTAACAAATGATATTACTAGGTAACGATAGTTGCTTGGTTACTGGAATGTAGGAACTAATAATAATAATCATTTTCGTGTTGTTTTGTAAATTGATAATATGTCATTTACAACCAACCGAAATGAAGAGCGGTCTGTTATGTCATCTACACAGATGAACAATGATAGTCTAAGACCACCAAAAACAAAAGCAGGTATTCCTAGGCAGCGTATGAAATGGACGAACGATGTCAATATGTTCATCGTTCGTTCATATTTTTATGTAACTAAATTAGAAACAGATATGTTATTGTATAGGAAAAAATTACATTTAATTTTCTCACAAAATTATCCGATTGCCCAAGTAAACGAACAAAGATTAGCAGACCAAAAGAGGGCAATTTTCAAAAATAATTTAATTCCTGTAGTAACATTAGATCAGATAAAAAAGGAAGTAGCAGATAGATTGCAATTAGAAAATAATTTAGAGCAAGTTAATACGAGTAGTAATGTTATATCAGATACATTGAACGTAGATAGTTCAGATAATATTCTAGTCGAAGAATCCAATGATATTACAGTAGACTCAAATAACTTAGACGTTATTTATAATCTTAGGGAAATCAACATTGCAAATTTAAACTTACTAGATGAAAATATTATAGAATTAGCTAACTTACTTCATAATAATATAAATAGATATATAGATATAGAGCCCACAGTTAGACCAAAATTACCAAAATTACATACGTCAAAGAAATTATCTAAATTAATTTCTGAATTAAATAATATAATTTTACCAAAAATTATATTTGATGACATTAGTTTTTTAGATCTTCATACAATAGTATATGCTAGTGCTATCACTATATGTAACAAGTTAGGAGTTAAATTAACGTCTTCTGATGATAGATCATATAATTATAGAAAACCAGAATGGCAGAGTAGATTAGAAAATGATGTAGTATTTTTAAGAAGTAGCATAGCTAGAGTAATAGAGTATAAAAATGGAAATAGAAGTAGGAATATTTTGAGACATGTAGATGTAATTGGGAGAAAATTTGGTTATAGCATTGGTAGTAATAATAATGAAAATATAATCAATGATTTATTAGATTTGTTAAAACAAAAATTAGGTGTAAAAGCTAGTAGATTAAAAAGATATAATTATACGTATAATAAAAAAAATAATAATAGATTATTTCAGAAAAATGAGAAAATATTTTATTCCAAACTTGACGATAAACAAAATATTATTTCGAATAATAATAATCCGTTGCCATCTGAATCAGATATGCGCGATTTTTGGACAAATATTTGGAGTAAAGATATAAAACATAATGAGTCAGGTCCGTGGATAGAAAATGAAGAACTCAATTGTTCAGACATTGAACAAATGAGTTTTTCTGATATATCGGTTGAATTGTTAGCCAAAATTATAAAAAATACTCATAATTGGAAAGCCACGGGTTGCGATTGGATACATAATTTTTGGTATAAACGTCTGACTACTTTACATCCCCTTTTGGCAAAAAATCTTTCAAAATTTGTCAGAGAACCTCAAAATTTTCCAAATTTTCTAACTAAGGGCATTACTTATATGTTGCCTAAAAGCGAACATATTAATAATCCCTCTCAGTATAGACCCATTACATGTTTACCGACAATATATAAAATTTTAACCTCTTGCTTGACAGATTTAATATACACTCATTTAGATGAAAAAAATGTTTTATCTGAACAACAAAAAGGTTGTCGCAGAAAACATATGGGATGTAAAGAACAATTAGTTATTGATTCTGTAATTCTAAAACAGATTCAAACCCAAAAACGTAATTTACATATTTGTTATATAGATTACCAAAAAGCTTATGATAGTGTCCCGCACTCGTGGCTGATAAAAGTTTTAAATATATACAAAATTAACCGAATTATTATTAGCTTTTTGGAAAAAATTATGGCATTTTGGAATACCGATTTGCTTTTGAATTTGAAAGATAAGAAAATTATAGTACCGGGCATTTCAATAAAAAGAGGGATTTTTCAAGGAGACTCATTGAGTCCTCTTTGGTTTTGCTTAGCATTAAATCCTCTATCTAAAATGTTAATTAAAAGCAAGTTTGGAATAAAAATTAAAGGTAATACTAGAGAGAGAAATATAATTTCTCATTTATTATTTGTGGATGATTTAAAATTATATTCAAATTCTGAACCAAATTTAGAGAAAATGATTAAAGTAGTTAAAATTTTTTCAGATGATATTAAAATGACTTTTGGTTTAGATAAATGTAGAACGATCCATATAGAGAAAGGTAAAATTGTAGATGGAGACGAGGGTATATTTAGAAATTTCAAAATTGAAAGTATGAAAGGGGGTGAGGTTTATAAATATTTAGGATATCCGCAATCAAATAGATTAGATCATACTAGTATTAAAAATGATATTAGGATTAAATTTAAAACTAGGATCAGAAAAATTTTGAAATGCAATCTATCTGCTAAAAATTTAGTAAAGGCGATAAATACTTGGGCAATACCTCTATTAACTTACTCATTTGGCATAATTAAATGGTCTAATACAGATTTAGATAGCTTAGAACGATTAATTAGAACTACATTAACTAAATTTCATTGCCATCATCCAAATTCAGCTATAGAACGTATTAATTTACCCAGAAATTTAGGAGGTAGAGGTATAGTCAAAATAACATCTTTAAAACATAATCAGGTAGAAATGCTAAGAAATTTTTTCCATAGGAAAGCTGATAGTTCAGAAATGCACAAAATAATATGCAAGGCAGATAGAAATATTTCACCATTAAATTTATACGACGAGAATGCCAGCATTCTTATAAATACCAACCAGGAATTATTAGATTCCTGGTCAAATAAAATTCTTCACGCAAAACACTTCAATTATCTCAACCAAACATATGTTGACAAATTTTCGTCAAACAAATGGTTGAGTATTGGAGAGTTGAGCGCAGAAATAGAAGGCTTTATGCTTGCCATACAAGATAGAGTCATTAATACTAAAAATTATAGGAAGCATATCATCAAAGATGCAAATCAAATTGATGATTTATGTAGAAAATGTTTGGCTTTTCCGGAAACTATAGAACATATTATATCGGGATGTTCTGTATTAGCGCCGTCCGAGTATACATTTAGGCACAATCAAGTTTTAAAAATAATTCACCAAAGTTTGGTAATTAAACATAACTTGATTGACTGCCGTAATGTACCATATTATGAATATGAACCAAATTCATTTTTAGAAAATGAATTTTATAAAATTTATTATGATAAAACTATTCTGACAGACAGAACAATTAGTCATAATAGACCCGATATAGTTTTACATGACAAAATTAAGAAAATAACTTATATCATTGATGTCGCTATACCAAATTCTTGTAATATTCAGAAAACTGTTTCTGAAAAAATAAGAAAATATACAGATTTAGGAAATGAAATTAAAAGAATTTGGCATTCTCAGACTATAAAAATATTACCATTTGTTATTTCGGCTACTGGCATTATACCTAGCTCTCTCATTCAAAATTTAGGCGTATTAGATTTGTCAAAAAATTTGTACATAAAAATGCAAAAGTCGGTCATTTTAAATACATGTAGGATTACGAAAGATTTTTTAAATATTTATATTGAGGGATCAGTAGGATTTATCGGACCAGTTAGGATTTCATCAGAGCCGAACCCTCTGATATGAAAATATCTGGAGTCGGTGAAATATTTTCCCATTATGTTTCTGGTGGATTGACGTATTGTTCTTGTATTGTTTTATTCTTATATAGTGCAATTAAATTGCGTTAATTTACTAGATATTCATTTGTGGAAAAGTGTGTGGAAGGGTTTAGTCTTTCATTTGGGAAAGATTCAACCCGGACATGAAATCTGGAGCACCGTAAAAATATAAATACCTCTATTAACTTACTCATTTGGCATAATTAAATGGTCTAATACAGATTTAGATAGCTTAGAACGATTAATTAGAACTACATTAACAAAATTTCATTCCCATCATCCAAATTCAGCTATAGAACGAATTAATTTACCCAGAAATTTAGGAGGTAGAGGTATAGTCAAAATAACATCTTAAAACATAATCAGGTAGAAATGCTAAGAAATTTTTTCCATAGGAAAGCTGATAGTTCAGAAATGCACAAAATAATTTGCAAGGCAGATAGAAATATTTCACCATTAAATTTATACGACGAGAATGCCAGCATTCTTATAAATACCAATCAGGAATTATTAGATTCCTGGTCAAATAAAATTCTTCACGCAAAATACTTCAATTATCTCAACCAAACATATGTTGACAAATTTTCGTCAAACAAATGGTTGAGTATTGGAGAGTTGAGCGCAGAAATAGAAGGCTTTATGCTTGCCATTCAAGATAGAGTCATTAATACTAAAAATTATAGGAAGCATATCATCAAAGATGCAAATCAAATTGATGATTTATGTAGAAAATGTTTGGCTTTTCCGGAAACTATAGAACATATTATATCGGGATGTTCTGTATTAGCGCCGTCCGAGTATACATTTAGGCACAATCAAGTTTTAAAAATAATTCACCAAAGTTTGGTAATTAAACATAACTTGATTGACTGCCGTAATGTACCATATTATGAATATGAACCAAATTCATTTTTAGAAAATGAATTTTATAAAATTTATTATGATAAAACTATTCTAACAGACAGAACAATTAGTCATAATAGACCCGATATAGTTTTACATGACAAAATAAAGAAAATAACTTATATCATTGATGTCGCTATTCCAAATTCTTGTAATATTCAGAAAACTGTTTCTGAAAAAATAAGAAAATATACAGAATTAGGAAATGAAATTAAAAGAATTTGGCATTCTCAGACTATAAAAATATTACCATTTGTTATTTCGGCTACTGGCATTATACCTAGCTCTCTCATTCAAAATTTAGGCGTATTAGATTTGTCAAAAAATTTGTACATAAAAATGCAAAAGTCGGTCATTTTAAATACATGTAGGATTACGAAAGATTTTTTAAATATTTATATTGAGGGATCAGTAGGATTTATCGGACCAGTTAGGATTTCATCAGAGCCGAACCCTTTGATATGAAAATATCTGGAGTCGGTGAAATATTTTCCCATTATGTTTCTGGAGGATTGACGTATTGTTCTTGTATTGTTTTGTATTTATTATACTTATATAGTGCACTTACATTGCGTTAATTTACTAGATATTCATTTGTGGAAAAGTCTGTGGAAGGGTTTAGTCTTTCATTTGGGAAAGATTCAACCCGGACATAAAATCTGGAGCACCGTAAAAAAAAATAACAAAAAAAAAAAAAAAAACAAAAAAACTCTCTAAAACGGAATATTTTTTATTCAGACAGTTAGACTTAGCTTTATTATCACGAAAAGTGAGTATTTATGTCGCGGGAGGCAAAAAACATGCAAAAAATATGCATTTCACATTTTCATTTTGTTTTTATTTCACAAACAATCAATCATAATTACACAAACCCGCTAGACAAACCCTGCTTTGCCAAACAAACCATTCAAAACCTGGGATGTTTTTTTAAAATTATGATGACATGCAGCTTTCGTAGTTTAACCTCAAAGTTCCGTTTATCCGTGAGGTGGACTAAATGCATATTTACCATTATTTGTAATTAAAAAAAATAAATTACATTGAAAAAAAAAATTTTACATTGAAAAAATTATTTTCAATGTAAAAATAAAATTTTCAATGTAAAAAAACTTGCCTAAAGGCCTTTATTCATTTTATTTTCAGAATTTCGTCAAAGTAGTGCTTACCTAATGCGCATGTTTTATTTTTATTTTACGTAACTTCTAGCTAATCGTTATTTTATGGTAATAATAAATATATACGAATAGAGGTTTGTTAACATTATAATTCTGTTGTGTTTTCATAATTCCGCGCCTCTTTTTGTATCCCACGAAGATGGCTACGGTCGTATTTAGATCTTGTTAGTGCATCAGGGACAAGGGCGGATCCAGGATTTTTTTCTGGGGGGGGCACAAGGGGCGGACGGGCAAAAAATCAACAATTACTGTTACAAATAAACTTGAAGTATCATCAGTGGTGAACTAAGCCCGTCAGAGCCCCCCCCCCCCCCCCCCTAGTTTAAAAAGTTGATGTAAATTTTATTCAGTTCACACGGGCCTCGGGCCTCATAGTAAAAAATATTGTCATTTTTTTGTATTTCATTTTCTAAAAGATGCTTTGTTAATAATGCTATCATCTAAAATGTTTTAAGGAAATTTTAAGAAAATTTTAAGAAAGTTTTAAACAGTTTGTATGTTGAATTATCCTTCAGCAAAACTTTGAGCGCATATTTCTCGAAACTACATTTTTCAACCCGGTTGATAACATATTACAAAAACTATGATTTAATATCCGATTTGCATGCACCGAATCTTAAACTGTTAGAAAATCCAGTCACTATGGCCCCACATAGGGATTTTTTTATAAAGGTCCTCCTTCTATTTTTTTAAAGAACGCTGAAAATTTTCCATAAAATATCGAATATAAAATTCGCTGGTCCGCAATTTTTTCTTGTTTTTAGATATGAAAATTCCCCTACGACGTGCCATAGACACTGAATTTTCTAACAGTTTAAGAGTTGGTTCATGCAAATGTAAATATAAATGCAATAAAAATACATTCACGCGGATGTATAGTTTTTTTTAAGTTTCGAGAAAAAGGCATTAAAAGTTTTGCTGAAGGATAAAATTCAACGTACACATTGTTTCAAACGGTTTCACGTAAAATGCTGTAAAAAAATTGGTGAAAGCATTGTTAATTTCAGAAAATGAAATTAAAAAAAATATCCAAAACATTTTTTTAACAGTGTCCTGGTGCCTTAAAGCCTTGTTTAGGATTTGATCAAGGAAACATGGAGGCGTTTGGAGGCCCCCGGGGACCAGAGGCCGCCCCTTCCGTCCCCCCCCCCCGGTTAGTCCGCCACTGAATCTGTTTAATTACTTGCCTATTTTAATACTATTTTTACTATCTGTAATATTAAGATAACCTTTAGCAAAGGGCCCAAGTTAGTAAAAATAATACGAATTGCAATACATAAGTGATACTGGAACTAAAACTTTATAGACATTAAAAAGATTATTTTATTTATTAAATTATAATGTATTACAAAAACATGGTAAATAACACATTATTCCGTTAAGTTGAGAAAAAGACTCATTACGGGAAGGACAGACACATATAAGTACAATTTACAAATAAACGTTTAAAAAAATACACATTGAAAAGGAAAAAGAGAAAATTAGTAGTAGTAATTTTATTTTAAAAATAGTAAATTACCGGTTCAGGCAGTATTTATTTATTCCTATTTTATCTTTCACCAAATATTGTAATCAAATATGAAACCGTTTTAACAGTTTGTGTGTTGAATTATCCTTCAGCAAAACTTTGAATGTGTTTTTCTCAAAACAACGTTTTTCAACCTGGTTGACAACATATTAGAAAAACTTTACACCTGATGAACCAAGTCTTAAACTGTTCGAAAACCCAGTCACTATAGCCAGGGCCGAATTATCGCATAGGGAAGGGGCCCCTAGGGTAAAGGGGCCCCGAGACGTGCATTGCCTAGGGGCTCCGACATTTTTAAGCTGGTCCTGGCAGGGCCCTATTATCCATAAGGCAATGTACGCCACTGCCTAGGGGCCCCGCATAGGGTAGGAGCCCCTGGGGTAAAGGCGCCCCGAGACGTGCATTGCGCAGGGGCCCCGACATGTTTAAGCCGGCCCTGGCAGGGCCCGATTGTCCATAAGGCAGTGTAGGCCACTGACTTCGAAAATCCAGTCGCTATAGCCAGGGCCGTATTATCCATTAGATGTTTAGGTAACTGCCTAGGTGCCCCGCATCGGGTAGGGGCTCTTAGGGTAAAAGTGCCCCGAGACGTAAATTGCCTAGGGGCCTTGGCATAGGGGCCAAGCCAGTCCTGGCAGGGCCGTATTATCAACAAGGCAGTGTAGGCCACTGCCTAGGGGGCACGTATCGGCTAGGGGCCACGCATCTGCTAGGATCCCCTATGGTAAAGGGGCCCCGAGACGTGCATTGCCTAGGGCCCCCGACATGTTTTATCGTTGCTTAGGATTTGATCAAGGGAGCATGGAGACGTTTGGGGGTCCCCCATGTTTGGGAACAGGGGGCCCGGGCGGGCCGCCCGCCCCCCCATAATCAAATGTATATTTCTACAAATATTTCTACAAATTTAAGTATATATAGGCAGGGCCGGATTAACCATGTCGGGGCCTGTAGGCAATGCATGTCTCGGGGCCCCTTTACCAATGGTGGACCAACGGGGGGGGGGGCGGCCCGCCCCGGGCCTCTGGTCCTCGGGGGCCTTCAAACGCCTCCATGTCCCCTTTATCAAATCCTTAGCAAGGCTTTAATGCCATTAATCGGCGGCCGAGACTTTAAATTTCGTCTAACGATTAACATAATAGCTCAATATCGATATTATTTCATTCACAATATTTGCTTTGATAAAATACCTTAATTCAAAAATGTTCAAACTCGTGATGATAAAACTATTCAAATTATGTAATTTTTCTAATTATTTTTTTATCATACGTATTTATAATTTTTCCATAATGTCTAAGCTAAATAAAAATGTTATTTTTTTTAAATATATGTGCGGATCTTTTTTTAATGATTTTATTTAAACTAAAATTAAAATTCTGAAACATATCTTTCCCAGATAATTTATTGATTTATTTTACAGCATGATTATATAATTTGAAATTTGTGTTGTATAATACAAAATTTTGTTTGAAAATTTAACAAATCTGCCAACGCCCTACGGTAAAACCATAATGTACTAAAATAAACATATTTTCTCAAAATTTAAAACTTAGCTTTACTAGATAAAAGAAGAGTCTTTCGAAATCAATTTATAATTTTGTGGTGAAAAGGTGTCAATATGTCTAAAATTTGATTTAAAAACGACATATTTCCGGTTTTGTCTGGTGATTCCCACTTAAGGACACTGTAAATTTTTTTTTTGTAATTTTATTTTTTTATTTCATTTTCTGAAAGACGCATTTGTTAAAAATGCTCTCACCAAATGTTTTAAAGATATTCGAAAAATTGACGGAGATACAGCATTTTATGTGAAAAAATAACTTAGTTAACACCACTTTTATTATACATACTATATGCCGACCGGGTTTCGCTACAACCGTAGGTTCTTCAGGGCAGTTTGTATGTTGAATTATACTTAAACTTTGAATGTGTTTTTCTCTAAAATTTGTTAACACATTTTTTAACCTCTATACATCCGATTTGCAGGTTTAAACTGATTGAAAATCTAGTGTCTATTTCACCACGTAGGTGAATTTTGTTTGAAAATAAGGAAAAATGGCGGACCAACGAATTTTAATTTCGATTTTTTATGGAAAATTTTCATTGTTCATAAAAAAAAATAGAAGGGGGCCCATTATAAAAAAAAAATTTAAGTGGTGTCATACTGACTGGATTTACTAACAGTTTAAGATTTAGTACATGCAAATCGGACGTATAGTTTTTCTAATATGTTGTCAACCGTATTGAAAAAAGCAGTTTCGAGAAAAACGCGTTCAAAGTTTTGCTGAATGTTAATTCAACATACAAACTGTTTAAAATGGTTTCATATAAAATGCTGTAGGTATCTCCGTCAATTTTACGAATTTCCTTTAAACATTTGGTGAGAGCATTATTAACAAAATTAATTTTTAAAAATGACAATTTTTTTTACAGTGGGCTGGTGCCTTAAAGCCTTGTTTAGGATTTGATCAAAGGAACATGGAGGCGTTTGGAGGCCCCCGCAGAGTCAGAGGCCCGTGTGAACTGAAGAAAAAGCTTGTAAAATTACATCAACTTCTTAAACAAGGGGGGGGGAGCGGTTCATCCAGCTTTTCCACCCCGGGCCTCTGACGGGCTTAGTCCGCCACTGCACTTTACCCTTTTCTAAATTCCAAACTTTTTTTTCTACTACAATGTTTACATAATTAATCTGTTTTTTTACTACATTTCGAAGGTATGCCTTCACCCCCATTCAATAAAGAAAATGAAACGAATACAATAGTACAATGAGCGGTCCTATCACTAAAGTGATCTCTTCCAGACAACCTTGGTATTAAGAGAAACAAAGAATTTTAGCAAAAAGATGGGTAGTGCACACTAAAGCTTGTACAACATTTATATTTTAAACATTAGAAATAAAAGCAAAAAAAAACAACAAAACAAATGCCAATATGCGCACTTGAAGTGAAATGACACAAAACTGCGCTATACAAATATTACGTTATTATTATTATAAACCGCACACGGCACCTATAATCATATCCCCATTGATACGAAAGAAAGTAAAGTAAAATACAACTATGTTTAAATATTTGTTTTAATTATTGACTTTTTATTTATTACTTGTGCGTGATGTGAACAGTTATTGGGTTATAACCTAATTATTATGTTCGTTGTTTTCTTTAATGCATGTAATGTTATTAAACTATAAATGTTCGTAATAAAAAATTAAAATATTTAAAACATCTTGAAAGCTGACTTTTTCCAAAAGTGTGCCGGAGTTGCTCACTAATTGTGAGTCGAACCGTTGACGCAAGTTATTTTTTCTTGGGGCGCGGGGCCCCCAGCCGATGCGGGGCCCCTAGGCAGTTGCCTACTCTGCCTTAGGTATAATCCGGTACTGTATATAGGAAGGTTTATGAAAGTGTCAAAACAATAGAAAAATTAAATCTACTTCTACTACACTATATAAAGAGGTAAGATTTGTTTGTTTGCATTGAATAGGCTCCGAAACTACTGAACTGATTTGATAAATTCTTTCGCTGTTGAGAAGCTACACTATCCCTGGGTAACATAGGCTATATTGTATTAAAAAAAAAATAGGCATCTTTACTAAAACTTCAATAATGTAACCCAAGGTGTAAAAAAATTACCTAAAATATTCTTTACATCACGTGCGTTGCGAAAACTATTGATGATAGAATAAAATAATGTACTACGACTTTGAAGAACACATCATTATTTACAAAAAAGGTCGCAACAGCATATGTCTAACTATTATGGTTATGCCACAATAAGTCTTTTATTTTAAAAATTTAATTAAAATGTCACCGCTTGAAAAGGCTCTTTATTTGTATCTTGGTTTTAATCCTTATCAAAATAAATTACTTCATATTCAAGACAGTGTTAATACCTTTATTTAACTTTATGAATTTTTCAATTCAGATATTTAATTAGAAAGATATCACGAGTTTAAAAATGTTAGTATTAGAAAAAAGTTTCGGCTACGGGCCGGGCGGGAGAGGAGTCAAGAAATGAAGTGCAAAGGGGGTTGGCGGGACGGGGGAGCGGGAGAGCGGTGGCGGGGAAGGTGAAAGTGGAACGCTGGAGGGGAACGCACGGGAAAGGGCATGCAAGGAGTAACTTTTTTTTTTTATTTTAATATGGCATTGCAACGCATGCCGGGAAACAGCTATGTTTAATAAAGACAGTTTTTGCTTCTAAGTATGGACTGTGATGGAATCTCCACAGTACACAAAATCACCGTCTGGGGGGGGCACGTGCCCCCGTGCCCCCCCCTAAATCCGCCCTTGATCAGGGACACCAACATAACAGTGACGTACCGAGTGGCCGCTGACAGTCGCCGGTCGGTTCGCGAAGTGAATTTTGGTTTTACGCAATTGAAAATTAAAATGCATAATTTTCCGCCTCCCGGAATGCAGAAAGTTTCCTCTTATAGTAATTAAGGCGAATCTAAAGTTTTTTTCTAAAAATTATTCATAATAAGCGTGTCAGGCCCTATCCAAAAATTACCTAACATTTTACTAATTTTTGCTTACACACGTTAGGGGCCCCTGTAGCTCGGGGGCCCCTTACCATTGATACGGCTGATACGGCGCAGCGGTATCTACGCCCCTGATGCCATACGAAAAGTATATGACAACAACAAAAAACACACACACACACACACACAAAATATTGAAGGGATTACAAAAATTAAATGCATTTTTAAAGTAAATAGATACATCAGATAATATTTTAAGGAACAATAGACAATCAAATATTATTTTTTAAATTAGTTTTAAACATCATGAAGTGAAGCCCGATAATAAATTTTGATCATCGGAATTGGAAGAACTAAATTTGCCTAATATTTTTTTTAAGTATTTCTATTAAGTAGGTATGTTTAATTTGTATTATTTTCTAAGCGTGTGAAAAGAAAGCTGTTTAAAAAGGTGATCAATCAGATTTTATGTCAAGATACTTCTTGCTTCTACTCGTACTTACTACTTGTTGTGTTTTATAGATCATAATTTTCATACATGATCCGATCTCGAAAAAACCAATCGTCATAATTTGCTAAGTAGGTATATGTTTTGTAAACTGCTCTTAGAACTATCTTTTAAGTGAAAATTCATAAAAAATTGACCTAATACTGTAAGCTTTTTATTCAGTTCACACGGACCTCTAATCCTGGATGGGCTCTAAACGCCTCCAAGTTCCCTTGATCAAATCTTAAGAGCGCGCAGGAGCGCCGAGAAATTTTAACGATAGGTATTTGTAAAAATTATTTCTATTTCGTTCATCTCAGCGGGGACAGCAAAAGCGCTATCGGTGTGTTGGTGAACCCCAATGCGTGTGTGTGCGTGGCTGCAGGTGTTGGAAGCACGAATTGCCGCGCCGCGCCCGCCAGCTACTTCGCGTTCTTATTATTTCATTTACTGTTATTCATTTATTCCAAAAATTAAGTAGGTGCCTAGGTACATATTCGTAATAAAATAGCGAGGTCTACATTATTTAATATTGTATTGTACTTAACTTTATTATTATTATTACTTACTACAAATACATGTGACTGCCTGCTCCGAGCTCATCTTCTGCACACGCACACGTCAATGAGACTTGTGGGTGCGTGTATACAGGTTGCTGCCTGCTGCAACAGATAAGTCAATACGCGTCGCGACTTGAGCGTGCGTATTCCTATATAATAGATATCTTCTGCGCTCATAGTTCATTCATCTTGTTACTATTAGTAAAGTAAGATGCACGCTGTTTTGGTTTAGTAATATCGGGAGATTCATACCATCTTTTTACTTTTTCTCTAAAACGGCAGCATAGGCGCAGTAGGTACATCGTACATCACGTACTTTGTGATTGTATAGTGTTTTTATTTTTCGCTGGCTGCATCACTCTACTGTTTTTGACTAGCCTTTTTACTGGAAACTATTCTACGTCAAATACAGACCTTCGAATTTTGACCCTGAAACCCCCTTGAATATTGAAATCTGTTTGGTCATTTCTCACGATTTACACATATAGGACATATGGTGAGTAGATACCTACTAAACTATTCATAAATTATTCATAAACTATTATTATAAACATAAACTATTCATTCATAAAAACTCAATATTACAACACAATTTCCTTTTTTAATTAAACATATAAATATCGCTAAAAATGTTGTTGTTTTTTGGCTCTCCCTGAATAACGTAAATTCATCAGTTTTGACTGTATGCATAAAGTGCATTAGTGCAAGTCGGTACATTTGTTAACATATCTAGTAACCTATAATAAATATTATTCTACGTCTTAGGCTGCGTATACACACGCCAGCCGAACAACGGATTATGGGAAAGGAACGAAGCAAAAGCAAACTGCCCGAAACGCTGCGCCGCTTGCGGTTGCTTCGTACCTTTACCATAATTCGTGGTTCGGCTCGCGTCTCTGTCCGCAAAGAGTGGCGTGCACTGATTTTTCAGTGGGCTAGAATCCTAAGATTGAAAATACGACATTAATGATGTTGTCGAAGCTGAAAATTATTTTTTTTCCGAAATTTCAATTTTCAAATTCTGTGCACGCCACTATTCGCAAATATATACGTAGCATAAGATATGTGTATTTAGAAATTGAGTTACATAAAATCGACTACTATATTACCTACCTTCAACTCAAAAATTTTTTTCTTACAGATAAATAATGGGTAAAAGAAATGGAAACAAAGCGCGTTTGTTTTTATCTACTAGACGAAAAAAACCGATTATTAGTATCAAACGACAGATTCATGTTGCACCACGTTCGACATCTAGGTAAGTCGAAATATCGCTTTCCTGTCACTCTTACTACTGAACCTTCCTAAGGTTACCTTTACGTATGTAAAGTTTTTTTTCCCGTAAGTTGCTCACATAAGAGAGTTATGGCAAAATTACCAATGGGTATCGTTTACATTGATAATTTTGCCATAACTCTCTTACGTGAGCGACTTACGAGAAAAACCTAAAGATTTATGCTATGAGAGCCGTGTATTATGTAGCATGTATAACGGGAAAATGGGATGGACAAATTTAAATAAATAAATCATTTGCATTTACAGGGATATGGATGTCATCGATACTACTTTTGGAAACTTAACTACATCTTCACTAATGCATGAAACTTCCATGGATGAATCATTTGCTCCAAATATAGACGAAAACGCAAGTTCATCATCATCAACAACGCTTGATGATTTGGTGATAGAACCAGACCATATTGATGAAACCGATAATTTCGAAGGTCGCAGAATTGTGGATATAAAATATTTGTTTTCGGAGATATCAAATATAAAGCACGAACACACCAACTGCACATTTTCCGATTTAAAATTTATGAAGGAACGACGAAATGGTCTTCTAAGCCAGTATGTTTTCGAGTGCAAATGTGCAAGAAAATAGAATACATTCACTCCGAAGACCCGAAACGGAAAATGTCTATAAATACTGCTGTCGTCGAAGGAGTGATGTGTACAGGAAATGGGTATTCACAATGGAATGAAATTTGTGGGGTTTTAAATATGCCAAATATGGATTGTAAGACTTACACGAACATAGAACAATGTTTAGCGCCAACAATTGAAGAATGTGCCTTAGAAGAAATGATCGCAGCTGGTGAAGAAGAAAAAAGGCTAGCCATTTTAAACGGTGACGTAGACGAGGGTGGCTATCCTTTGGTAACGGTGGTTGCAGATGGCTCCTGGGCAAAGAGGTCGTACAAAAGTGGATTTAGCTCCTCATCTGGCGCAGGGTGCATAGTTGGACTACGAACTAAAAAGGTTTTATTTCTGGGAGTGCGAAACTCATACTGCTGCATATGTGCTAGAGCTACTAAACTACACATAGTTGCTTCTGAGCACAGGTGCTTCATAAACTGGCGTGACAGTGCTAATGCCATGGAAGCCCACATTATAGCAGAAGGGTTCTCGAGAAGCATAGAAATGCATGGATTGAAATTTAACAAACTAGTTGGTGATGGCGACTCCAGCATCATGAAAAAAATAATGCAACAAATGCCATATGGTCCCAACCTTATAATACAAAAAATAGAGTGCAAAAATCACTTACTCCGCAATTTTTGCAACAAAATGAAAGCACTTGGAAAAAAAACCAACAACGCTAAAGGCTTTGTACCAGTTCATATAAGGAAAAAGGTTGAAGCAAACGTTTTACGCATGAGAAGAGCTGTAGTTGGAGCAATAAATTACAGGAAAGAGCAAGAAAACACAGTACAAAGTGATAAAATAAAAAATTTGAAAATGGACATAAAAAATACCGCAAATCATGTGTTTGGTGATCATAAAAATTGTGCATCGTACTATTGCAAGCCGGAGAAGTATACTGATGATCCAAATTTAGTAAGCGATCTTCGAGATTGTGGAATATGGACTGATATCCAACAATTCTTATTGTCTCTAATAGCAAATGCAGAAAGTCTTATTATTGACGTGACAAATAACACTGTGGAGCAATTCAACAACGTTATCGCCAAATTTATAGGTGGAAAAAGGGTAAATTTTACTACAAGAGGATCTTACCAAGCAAGATGTTTTGCAGCAGTAACTTCGTGGAATAGTGAATTGGCAACCCATTCAAGAATACAAAAGAAAATCCAAGGCCACAGTCCCGGCAAATACACGAAGCACTTTATAGAGAGAAAACCACGTTCGAAGGAGAATAAACAAATGTGTCGAAAAAAAAAACTAAAGTATAATGAAAATACGACAGAAAAAAGAAAAAAAGTTACAGGGCCCGATGAAAATTATGGTCAATTGGAATTAGAACCAGATATGCCACCTGAAATATTTGAAACGAAAAAAGAGGAATTTCTCAAAGAATTATCTTCAACCAATAAGGAAGAGCTCGAACGGAATACGGTAGGCCAAAGCAATAACAATCTGTGGGCAATTGAAAGACGTAAGCGGATAACGGCGTCTAACTTTGGAAAAATATATAAGCTTCGGCAAAAAACTTCAGTTACGGGAGTACTAAACTCTTTACTGTACTCACAATTCAAAGGAACTATGGCCACAAATTATGGAAAAGAAAATGAAAGCCTAGCAATAGAGCAATTTTCAAAAAAAACAAGTTTTCAGGTATCCGCTTGTGGGCTATTTATCGATAAAACCAAAAACTTTTTAGCGGCAAGTCCGGATGGCCTTATCGGTGAGGATTCTATAATTGAAATTAAATGCCCTTATAGTATAGCAAATATGTCACCAGAAGAGGGAATTGCACAAAAGATAATTGATTACTGTAAATTGGAAGACCATTCTTTAACATTAAAACGGAATCATAATTACTTCTACCAAGTACAAGGCCAGTTACATATTACTCGTCGTAATTATTGTTATTTTGTTGTGTGGAGTCCAAAAGGTTTGCTGTATGAAAAAATTGAGAGGGACGATGAAATCTGGCAAAAAATCGTTCCACTGTTAGAAAATTTCTACCACCAATGCCTTTTACCAGAAATAATTGACGGTCGCATACCAAGAAATTTACCGGCGAGGGAAAGGTCTGGA
Organism: Limnephilus lunatus; assembly: GCA_917563855.2. NCBI lineage: Eukaryota > Metazoa > Arthropoda > Insecta > Trichoptera > Limnephilidae > Limnephilus > Limnephilus lunatus. The sequence goes on from OU830601.1 coordinate 51,541,087, forward strand.
CCATAAATTGTTTTAATTTCATTGTGTAGATGTTAAACAGTTTTTTTTTTTTACAATAAAGCGTTTAAAAACAAAAAAATATTAGATCATTGAAGAAGATTGAAAATGTCAAGTGATGTAGGAGGTATTCCCAAAAGTGCATTTTTCTGTAATAATATAACGTATTAAAAAAGTTAAATAAAAACTAAACTAGTTATGTGTATGTACCTAATATGTAGCACAATAAACAATATGGTGCCTCTTATACATAGATTTCAATATTCATTTGTATAATATGATATTATAATAACATAATCGATTCAACAACATGTGGTAGATGCATGTACCACTGAACATACGCTGTACCAGCATTCCATCAAACGATCAGTGGTGTATGTACTTACCATCACACATTTTCTTGTAAAATATAATTTTTTTGAAAAAAAAATCTAGAACAATATATTTAGTCAAATATAAAAGTTTTTTTTTGGTTCGGTAGTTGTATCTTAAAAAAAGTGTCCTATAAAGGGATAATATTATGTTGAGTACAACCTTCAAAAGTTATCAAAAAATATTTTAATTAATTTTTGTGTTCCATATCCAACTCGGCAATACGGAACGGAATCATCTCGGGGTCTGTCTGTAACAGGTGTTTTTTTTTCAATTTTTTTCCATTAATTTATTTGACGTAAACAAATTAAATTTGTCACAATAACTTTAGTAAATAAGCTCGGTAAGTATTGGCACACTCAAAATAAGTCACCAAACAGAAAAATAATTTTAAAAAAACATCGATAACTCGGGACATGACAACACTAGTGGACTAGTGTATCGATATAATTATTGAGAATGTCACATCACTTCGTTGACTGTATACGTATTCAACAAAACCCTCTCCGCCCCCCCTCACCCCCGAATACTGAGAGAAAGGGACACATGCACCTCAGCCTGATAATACCTAAATAAAATTGTCAAAATCGAGGTTTTGTAGTCCTCATTTTTCTACTCCAAAACTGAACCAATTTCCAAGATTTTTTTTACCAAATGTATTGGAAGAAAACATTCTATGTCTGTACCTTTTGCTTTTTTTAAAAATACATCGTCTAATTTGTATACTGAACGTTTGTTGATGGCGTTAAAAAAAGGCAATTTTAACAATTTTTGAAGGGTTATAACTCCTATAAAAAGTAACTTATCAAAAAAATCAAAACGTACCGACACGCTTGCGGTCAATATTCATATTATGTAAAAAAAATATTTTCTCTAGTGTCAAAATTCAGAGAGGGAAATGAGGAATACGTTTGTATGGAAAAAAACACCACCCGGTTTCCTCTTAAATAAGACTTTAAGGCACCAGTAAAAAAAATATGATTATTTTTATTTCATTTTCTCAAAGATGCATTTGTTAATAAATGCTCTCACTAAATGTTTTCAGTAATTTCGTAAAATTGACGGATTTGCAGCATCTTATATGAAACAGTTTTAAACAGTTTGTATGTTGAATTATCCTTCAGCAAAACTATTAACGCGTTTTTCTCGAAACTACATTTTTCAACCTGGTTGACAACATATTAGAATAACTATACATCGGATGTATATGCAGTCTTAAACAGTTCGAAAATCCAGTCACTGTGGTCAGTGGCGTAGCTAGGGGGGGGGCGGCCCGCCCCAGATGCCACCCGATGGGGGGTGACACCCGACCGGGTGTCACTCCCCAAGAACACAATTCTCTGACCCCCCTCCCCCCCCCCACAGGACGTACCTATTTTTTATGAATCTGAAATTTGAGTTTGTCAAATTTAAGGGGGGGGGGGCTGACACCACGTTACCCGCCCCGGGTGCCACACATGCTAGCTAAGCCACTGCCTATGGTACCACGTAGGGATTTTTTTTTATAAAGGGCCCCCTTCTATTTGTTTTATGAACGATGAAAATTTTCCATAAAAAATTGAAAATAAAATTCGCTGGTCCGCCATTTTTTATTTATCAAGGATAATTCAACATAGAAACTATTTCAAACGGTTTCACATAAAATGTTGTATCTCCGTCAATTTTTCGAATTTACTGAAAACATTTGGTGAGAGTATTCTAAACAAAATGAAAAAAAACCAATTATTGACAAAAATGTTTTGTTCCTGGTGCCTTAAAGCCTTGTTTAGGATTTGATCAAGGGAACATGGAGGCGTTGGAGGCCCCCAGGACCAGAGTAAAAATTCATAAAACAAACCGTTGGTGGCGTTCCGGTTCCGGTTTGCTATAGTTGTTTTCAATCACTGAACAACAGCAATAATAACATTAATAAGTTGTGTGTACGTGGTACGTGTAGGACAAACTCGTGCATATTAGCTTCAACGCCAAATAAAACATTATGGCGCCACATAAACACCAACGCCACTTAATAAAATGACGAATGCAAATAATAATTAAATGGTGGCGTGTAGTTATTAATGTTATTATTATTTATGTTGTGCTTGGCTCAGCTGATAATAATTAATTCTTCACAATAACATTTTTTTTGCTTATGAGGAAGATAAAATCATTGAAACCTTAAAAATCTTTCAGGTAGGCAGGTACATGGTAACAAAAAACTGCGCTGTCTCATCATTCATCATGAATAAAATGGACGCTGTTAAAGTTAATTTCGTTTGAATAAATGATTTTTGAATTTTTTTACAATAGCTCCACACAGGAGGCCTTGAGGAAAATATTTACCCTGAGGGCCTGTGTCATCTTTGGGGATGCTGCGTGGAGGGTCTTTTAAATTAAATGAAGGAGATGAAGTTCTGTGAAGGATAAGGTATGAGGGGTGGGTAGGAATCTGGAGGTCATTGAAGATGCTTGAGAGGTTACAAGGTCTCCCTTGTAACCTCTAAAACTGGTCTCTCCGAACCGGCCTGCTACGCAGCTGGTGGGCAGACACACCCGCCGCCAAGACCCGGACAAACTTCACCCCATGAACCAGGGCACACCTGCTAAGTCATCAAACGTAACGAACCACTTGGGGTAACCTATGGCAGAGGTGTCGGTTTGCTCTTCCCATTGTTTGTGTTTCAATTCACTGTTCTTATATGCTACTCCTTTAAAATTCCAGATAGCTTCTCGTTTTTAAATTTCAACGATATTTTTTTCTGTGTCGAAATTCTTGGCTCAGCAGCGTCTAGCAGTGGCGGTTTTGGGACGTACGAATATAAGCGTTTGCATATTAAAAATGCTGCAGGCCGCACGGTTGACCACCTACGCGGCTGACCGCTAGTGCGCACAAGCCCTTACCGCTCGGATTCCGCTCGTTTTGGTGGGCTAAAATTTAAACTTGGAGAAACGAACGATAAAAAAAAAATAATAATATTATGGTATATTGTGGGACTTAAGTACAAAATTATGAAAGGGAATTAGATGGGAATATGAAGATCACAATGTTTCTGGCTATTCAGATCTGGTAACTAAACACAACTAAAGCCATTTTAAGCAACTTTTGATTTCTGAATAGTGGTCTTTCTCCGGCGGTAGTTATCTACGACACTGGAACGAGAAACAACTATAACTAATAATACAGGTAGGTGCCTACATTTAAACACGTATGTATTTATTGGTTCTATGACAGTTGATCCTTCGACAGTTGGTCCCCCGGTACACTTATATCTTATATGCAATAGGGGAATTGTGCTTAAGATGACATACATAGGTAAGATGTCACAGTGTTCACACCTGTGAAACTATACGCGCCACAAGTCCCAAGATGTCGTTTACATGCCAGCTCATAGATGGCGTCACCGATCAAAACTTTAGTGACCGCCCGATCGCGTTGTTTGGATGTGGAAGGCAACTTTGTGATTTTGTGACTCAAAACAATTTTTTTTGTGAAAAGTTTCTGCCGACAAATTTGTATCAGGTACGTTTTTTTATTGTATTGACTGCTTTGTTATGAACTGTGATTATCACAGGCTATGAATATCGAGGAATGATTGAAGTAACCTCAAAGTTTATAGTCACAAAAGGAGGCAAATATAAATATTACCGTGCAGGGTAAGATGACATAGCAACCATCGGCTTAAGATGAAAGATGACATAGTATGTGTAAACGTAAAAGCCCAAGTCCAAAATAAAAAAAATAAGGAAAATCGCAAGAGCATTGGAGCTCGAAAGAAAGTGAAGCGTGCTATCCTTCAGGATGACTCAGATGATGAATCTGTAGAAGATTTTACTCAAGACGAAATGTGAATTATGCACCGATAAATAGGTCTGATGTGAGTCAACTTACCCACTTGGACATGATCGGTGTTTTTTTAATTTAATTTTAATTAGGTATGTAATTTTCTTTAGCGTCAAGATAATTTTGTGTGCTTCGTAAATAAACGTGTTTAATATGTACCTACCTTAGATTTATCTTTTATCACCTTTGAATAACCAAATATTTGCCTCCAAACAAAAAGTATGTCATCTTGAGCACAATTCCCCTATGCAGTCGGTTTAGGATAAATACGGTGTAATTACTCACACAAAATATAACCAAGTGTCCCCGAAGGGGCGCGGGCGTGCAGAGGGGACGTACCGTCGAATAACAAAAGTATAAAACATAATATTTTCATTCTAATGCGTCAAGGAAAAAACTATTTTTTTATTTATTGTACCTACGAGTATATACCAGCGTTTAAGGCTCCGCAACCGGGCTCGAAAAAAGAAGATGGAGAGATACGAAATTACGAATGTTAGAGGAGCGCGCTAACATTTACAGCGACAAAATCGTTTAAAATAGAGCAAAAATCTCGTGGAGAGCATCTTAAGTAATATTTCAAGAAACATGTTAATTTTTCCACAAATATAATTTATAAGATAATAGAAACAGACTTGTTTTTAATAATTTTTGGAGCATACGCGATTTTTTTCTATCGAGGGATTTTCATATAATTTTCGTTTCGGTGTAGGCAGCATCTAGACATTATCTTCAAAAATAACACATATTTTTTTAAGAGCTTAAAAACTTCAAATGTTTAAGGGAGATATGTAAGAAATCGGTAGAAATTCTGGTTGGTACAACAACTCGACGTTGTAAATAAATTCGTTTGATATCCATACCAAATAGGTACAAACTTATTATTGAAGGTATTTTTGAAGTCGGTTTTAGGTTTGAAATTAGTAAATAATGAACAAGAAATTATAATTGTATAATAAATATTATTTCGGGGGGCCAACTCTCGGGGATCAACCGTCGGATCACCGCATTTATTTAATTTTGTTTTATTCTTCTTCGTATGGTGGGGGTCAGAGGGGGACATCTAGGTCTGCGAGCCAGTCTAGGGCCTCAGGCTTTGCCCTGTTGACCTCATCAATCCCGCCGGGGAATGAATGGAGCGGGCATTCGTTGACCACATGTTCAGTGGTCTGCACCGCACCGCATTCACACATCGCCGACTCTTTAAGGCCCCATCTATGCATCATGTGAGTACAACGGCTATGGGAGCTCCTTGGCGGTCCAGAGTTTGCGAGGCAATGAGAACCCAGGCTGTCTCTCAGTGGGGTCTTGAATGAGATGGGCGTTTTTGACGTTGGCCGATTGCCACTCGAGCTTCCACCTTTCTTTTGGGGTGAGAGGTGTTCGAGGGAGTCTTTCTCCTTCCGTCCATAAGGGTTTTCGAGACTTCAAGCAGCATGCCGGGTGAAAAACGACATCATCGTGCAAAGGTATTGCGCTTTTTAGCAGCGCCTTCCTGTATTCCCTCAGTGTTGCAATCTCTCGCCTGATATTTGGCGGGGTTATGTTTGCAAGTACGGGGAGCCAAGGAAGAGGAGTCGATTTTAAGGTTCCGCTGATGGTTCGCATTGTGGCATTAAGCTGAACGTCGACCATGGAGGTGTGGGCGCTTCTAGCCCATACTGGAGCACAGTATTCAGCTGCTGAGAAAACCGGGGCATTGGATTCCGTTCTGAGCGTGTTGGCGTCGCATCCCCAGCTAGTACCAGCTAGCTTACTGACTAAGTTTAGTCTTGTCCAGGATTTTTGCCCACTGTTTCCATGTGTTTCCGGTAATTCAGGCTCCTGTCCAAAGTTACTCCAAGTTGTTCTATTTAAACGCCCTGAGAGCTTTTACATTATATAATGCAAAAAAAATATGTAACTATATATATAAATACTTATTTTTTTATTGTTTTCATATTACATTAGGTTTGTAATAATGACGTATTGCCCATCTCACTAGGTGTGAAACGCCTGTGTTGAGATGGCAATTTACAGAGTGGTTATTATCTATGATTTTGTTTACGTAATATTATGAAAAATATTATGAACATGACAGCTAATTATAAAGAAAATAAATAGTTAACAAAAACACTATAGATACCTGGCTATAAAACAATACAACTCACTTCCAATACAATATAAAACATCTAATCTTACAGAACACAAAAACACATATTAGGGATCTGGCTACAATCCTTATTACCTACTTATCTACTTTTACTACACTACTATATATATATATATATATATATATATATATATTATCTACTATCTACTATCTACTATCTACTATCTACTTCTACTTCTACTACACTATATAAAGAGGTAATATTTGTTTGTTTGTTTGTTTGTGTGTTTGTTTGCATCGAATAGGCTCCGAAACTACTGAACCGATTTGAAAAATTCTTTCGCTTTTGGGAAGCTACACCATCCCTGGGTGACATAGGCTATATTATATTTAAAAACAAATAGGTATCCCTACTAAAACTTCAATAATGTAACCCAGGGTGTAAAAAAGTTACCTAAAATATTATTTAAATCGCGTGCGCTGCGAAAACTATTGATGATAGAATAAAATAATGTACTACGACTTTACAGAACAAATCATTTTTTACAAAAAAAAAGTCGCGACAGCATATGTCTAACTATTATGGTTATGCCACAATAAGTATTCTTTTATTTTAAAAAATTTATAAAATGTCGCCGCTTGAAAAGGCTCTTTATTTGTAGCTTGGTTTTAATCCTTATCAAAATAAATTACTTCATATTCAAGACAGCTTCAATACCATTATTTAACTTTATGAATTTTTTAATTCGGATATTTAATTAGAAAGATATCACGAGTTTAAAAATGTTAGTATTAGAAAAAGGTTTCGGCTACGGGCCGGGCGGGAGAAGTCAAGAAATGAAGTGCCATGGGGGGTTGGCGGGACGGGGGAGCGGGAGAGCGGTGGCGGGGAAGGTGGAAGTGGAACGCTGGAGGGGAACGCACGGGAAAAGACATGCAAGGAGTAACATTTTATTTATTTGAATATGGCATATATTATAAAAGAAAGTCCAAAAAAAAGTGCAGCTCGCAAAAACTCAGAAACGAGTCCCGGTTCGATCAAGGGAGTTATATGGTGTGGTAGATCTCTATCCCCCCTAGGGAATAAGGGTATCCGTTTTTACCTGAAAGGCGTGCTTTTAAAGATATAAGGGCTGAAAGTTTCGCCCTCTTGAAATTTCTAGAACAGTCTTCCGGAAAGTTCTAGAAGGTTCCATAGAGCTGTAGAAAGTTGTGGAAGGAGTGGCGGAGTATGTCGTGGAATGATCAGGAATAGGGAATCGGGAACATCATTGTGCAACATTCCAGAACACTATCTTATTGTCCTGAGCGAAGCCGGGTAACCCAGCTAGTAATTTATAATTTTCTTACCTCACTCATAACTTACAGGACACACCTATTTTGTTGAAACTATGTAGAAGCCGATTTTATGTTTATTTTTATTATTTTTCTTTTTTATTCACTGTAACAGCCCACTGTTTGTTTTACTATTTATAATTTACTAGCAGACCCGGCCACACGTTGCTGTGGCTAACGAAACACAACGCCACGCCATTACCCAACATTTATAACCGACGCCATCTGTTAAATAAAATCCACACCGCTCACTTGCCAGCCCGCTGCCCGCTGCCCACTGCCCGCTGCCCGCTGCCCGCTGCCCGCTGCCCGCTGGCCGCTTGCCAGGCCGCTCCCTTTATTTATATATTTCAACCAACTTGCACAAAAATATAAGTACCTAAAAACCTTCCTCATGAATCACTCTATCTATTGGTGAAACCTGCATGAAAATCCGTTGTGTAGTTTAAAAGATCTAAGCGCACATACGATGAAAATGAAATAAAAATGACGTATAATTCCCCGTAAAACATAAACGAAAAGGGTTGCTAACTTGGGAGAACAAAATAAACATTACGTACAATACAATCAAGGGATTCCCAGTACCTAACACATAAACAAAAAGGGTTGCCAATTTAGGAGAACAAAATAAAAATGACGTACAGTAAAATCGAGGGATTCCCCGTAAAACATAAATGAAAGGGGTTGCTAACTTCGAAGATATTAATTCCCTAGTGTTTTTTTAATTTAAATAATAAAAAAAAACATGTTACAAAACGTTTTACAAGACCCCCCCCCCTCCCCCCAAATTGCATCACGTAATACTTGAACGGCCCCTAACATAAATTATAAGAATTCTAACCACTGGAGCGCTTTTTGCCACAATATGGCGCTATTTAAAATACCTCGGATTGTTTTGCTGCCAATTTTGGCAAATTTTCCCTTATTTGTAAGTAGTTAAGTAAAATTATACGATTTTATAATATTTTTTTTATAAATCCTAAGAATATGAGGTAATCAACAAAAGATAGGTGAATTCATTGGCTATACAGAACTATAATCAGTTTGTTTGTCTCCGTATTCAAATTTGAAGGTATGTTTTTTTTTTTATGTGGGCGGAAAATATTAAAAATGATTACCAAAAAATTTCGAGCAATCGGAGAAAAAAATTTTAAATTTCGCTCTCGCTCCAGTGGATAATATAACATAAGTAACATAAAATATAAGAAACAAAATTTAAGTTATATAAAATATAAGAGTTGGCGGAGTACCTATGTACATTAGGGTGGGTCACGACTGTATGGGAATAAAATCTTGTTTTGGTTTGTCTAATAGTGATAAAGGGTGTTAAACGGAGATATAAATTCAAGTATTTTTTTTAAATAATTGTTTAATGGTATATCATCTTCTTCCTCCGGATTGACTTTGCAATTTCACATAATAGAGAAAAACCCATCCTTGTTAAATCTTTTAAAAAAGTTAGATAAACCATTAAAAATGAATTTTTTTTAATAAAACACGAAATAGAGGGAATTTTTTGATTTATTTATTAAAAAATATATATTAATATAATTCAAATTATCTCAAGGCAGTGTGTATTCAAATACCAGCAAAATCCTACTTACTCTTAAATTTTGGCATTTTTTTAGAGACTCAATCTTGGGAATTTTTGTAAATGATTTCATAAAAATATACTATATTTGCTATGGAAGATTACAAAACAATATGGTTAAGGATTCATAGTAACTTATACAGATACACTAGAAATAACCCCTTAAAATCAAAAATTTCAAAATTTTGAATTGAATCCGGAGCAAGAAGATGGATCAGAAATTTGAAAAAATTTAAAAACGTCGTTTGAACCCATTTGGCACCCTTTAATCGCTCTTAGAATTTAAAAAAAATATTTTTTAAATGACCCACCTTAGTAGGTACACATAGCATAAAATATAAGAAAACTAAATAAAATATAAGAGTTGGCAACAAAATATAGGTACTGAACCCCACGTTGGGCGCCAGTGTTAAATAAAAAAAAGGAAGGGCCCCAAAGTTCTAGCAAACCTGTTTCCGGTGTCTAGCTCAGTCGTTCGGTGGTAGATCAGGCTCTCTTCACCCAGGGGCGGGTGGGCAGCAAGAAATGGTTAATTGGGGAAACTCCACACATGATTCGTCTCAAAACAAAGAATGCTTCGGGGTAACAAAAGCAGTGTATTGTATTCTAAAATTGGTTACATTGTACATGGATTACATCAGGGTAAATTGGCTACCTGAATACTAGCTATTTCTCTCTCCAAGTCTGGGTTTAACGCGCAGGTGCTAGGAAATTAACATGGACACAATGAAGGGAAAAAGGAAGCAACTCACGGCGTTTGTCGGGCGGCAATGTCGTCACGTACTCCATACGTTATTTGGACATCTTCCAGCGTAGAAAACCACTCCGGAACGGGGGACCAACTGTAATTTCTCCCCGTTCACAGATTAGGACTACGTAAATTCACATGTTAGGTTTAACGGCCTACGGCGTGAGTGAGAGCGTGGGTCTGGTTACCTCGGCGGCTCGCTTGTTTCTGGCGCGGCGTGGTCTCTGGTCTCTGCGGACCGAGGGGGGAGCAAAACGGGCAGCGGGGGGAAAGGGTCCCGCTGTTGGGTCAGGCCACTGAGCGGCCCCAATCAGCGAAAACTTCCGGTGTTGCCGACTTCACGAAACACTCCTTCCCGAAAAATTATCATGTACCTTCTTGTGTTACATAACAATAGATAACATAAAATATAAGAGAACAAAATATAGGGAACATAAAATATAAGAGAACAAAATTTAAGTAACATAAAATAAAAGAATTGACAGAGTATACGTAGCATAAAATACAATAAAACTATATAAGGTAAAATAAAATATAAGAGTTGACAAAATATATGTAACATTAAATATTTGAGAATATAATATAAGTAACATAAAAAATAAGAGAACAAAAAAATATATATATATATTGTATATACATATAGATTTATCCTCACACCAGGTTAAGAATTATTCAAAAACGAGGAACTTGCGGCTCTTCCACGAGGATCTTTTTATGTGCAGATGTGTGCGTATCAACCTACGTTATGTGTTAGGTTATCAGGTACAATGGGTATTTTTAATTTCGTAAGTCGTAATTACTCTGAATATTATTACCAGCCATTTTAATTTAGAAGCACTGTTCACCGCTTGTAAACATGCTGCACAATGAACAATGGAATCTGCTTTGAAATTCAATCAACATTTTAAAATAAAACGATAACTTTGTAAACACAACTTTTATTTTTATACTTACTTATTTCCGACTGGATTCGCTACAACCGTACCTTCTACAGGACAGTACTACAATTTTCTAAAATCTACAAGTCTAATAACATGTGTTATAAACATATTATTATACTTTCACAGTGGACTGCAAAACAATGGCCAGAGCTCCAGTAGAAGAGGTAGAGGCAGGGATAGATGAAGAATTAGAATCAATGAGTAGAGACCATGAGAAAAGCGAAAATCAAAGTGCCATAGAAAAGTGTTTTTTTTTTTTTTTAATGTGATTACCGCACTAGAGTCCCAGCCGCCCCCAACCGCCTGGAGCCAGTGTCCCCAATTGGGGAATGTTGTGATGCTGAAATTAGTGGGGAGGAGAAGGAGATGGGGGAGAGGAAGATGGGGAAATACCTGGCTATTCAGATCTGGCTACCTAACAAGGTTAAAACCATTTCAAGCAAGGTTTCAATTTTAAATAGTGCTCTTAAACCAAGGCGATACTGAGAATATCCTCCACTTTGGAACGTGCCGCAAATATACTGAAACTTTATTATGTTTAAATGAACTCATTGTGAATACATTTGCGCACGCCGGGATTCGATACCACGACCTTCGGATTATGAGTCAAGACCCTTGTCCCTCTACCACGCCGGCGCGCCGGCTGTCAAACATACTGAGTCACATAAATATCGAATAAATGGTTCCCGGGGCGGCGGTACCCATACCTGCCTCCCAAAAGCTGTATATTATAATGCATTTGAAAATGTGTTCATGATTGACTACTGTCGAGCGATTTATTTTCACTGTATACCTACTCAATATCTACAGTGGGTTCACCACCGACTGAAAAGTAAAGTGTGTCGATCTGTACATGGCACATGGCTGGTTTATATCAAGATGTACCATGTGCCACAATGTACCATCTTACCACTTGATGTTTTATAGATTCAATTACTGTTGCTGTGCTTGTAATATAAGTACTAAATGTAATGTATTTACATCTTTACATGCATCGCTGAGAGTCAAGTGCCACGATCAGAGGCACCCGTTGTCCAGAACTACTCATATAACATACATAATTTGTAACTCATGTTTATTACTTTACTAACCTTGCTTGTTTTATAAGAGACATTAACTACGTACTTCAAAAAAGGTTATGGACCCAAGAAACAAACTAACAATCACGCCGTTTCTCCACAGGGGTAGGCATGGGCGAACCCTACACTATAATATTTATTGTGATCCGTCAATATTTATCAATTATTGTGATATTTATTGAACGCGTAGGCTGGCGTATTTCCGGATAACCATATGGATCACAGATGTCTAAATTTCTGAATTCCGTATCGTGACTCATGGTCGTAGTAAATATTGAGGCATAGGCCACACGTTTAATATGTAACACGATCTATATCACAAAACGCAATATTAAGGCTTGAGGCATAGGCTACACGTTTAAAATGTATCACGATCTATACCACGAAATGGAATATTGAGGTATAGGCTACACGTTTAATATGCATCACGCTTTATATCACGAATCGGAATATTGAGGCATAGGCTACACGTTTAATATGTATCACGATCTATATCACGAATCGGAATTCGGGAATCTAGAAATCTAGTATAATAAATTCCACGATATCTGATATTTTTTTGTATTTTTCTATTGTTTGAAACATTTTCTAGTGTTTACAATCATTACATAGTATAAAATGAAGTCGCTCAAAATGTTTGTGCGCTTAGATCTTTTAAACTATGCAACGGATTTTTATGCGGTTTTCACCAATAGATAGAGTGATTCAAGAGTAAGGTATATATATAATGCATGCGTATTATACTAGAGAAAAGCCGATTAATTCAAATATTCAATTCAGGCAGCGGGCAGCTGGCAAGCGGATGGTGTGGATTTTATAAAGGTTGGTTAATGACGTTGTGTTTCGTTAGCCACAGCAACGTGTGTCCGGGTCTGCTAGTTTTGTATAACATAAAGTAATATTTCATACGCTCTCCTAATAAAGCAGATGCTCGTGCTGAGGAGAGGAAAACAATTTATTTTTACATCTATTTAAACATAGAATATTATTACAACTATTAGTAATTTAATAAGATAATAAGTACATAAAAGTAATAAAAAATATAATTATAATTGATACATAGGAATGATAGCAAAACATAATAACCAACGATGAGTAAAAGTTATGAGATGGTACTAAAATATATTTTTTTATGATTGTCGTAGTTTTTTTTCGATCATACCTATATCAAATAAGTTTATTCCCGTAAATATATGTATAGTGATATGTGCTGTTTTAGTTTGTACTACTGATACGGTCTGTCCTCCGATATATCTCATTGTTTTGATAATATTTGTTTGTGGGATGTTATTTTTATTAAAGAAATCTTTACGTAATTGAGGTAGTGCAATTTTGTAAGTGGGATATCCGGGAAATCTTGTAATACATTTATTGTTGGGTATTGTTTTTATTAATTGTCTGAAGTGGAAGTAAGGATGATTTACATGCACCCCCCCCCCCCCCCCTAATAAATATCGTTTAGTATGCCTATTTAATGATATAGTATCAGTTTTCTCATTCTTACTTCTGTGGAGTTTATTTGACTTTTTCATTTTACGTTATTATCTATTATCATTCCAAGATATTTTGTTTTTTCTTTAATACTTTGACAGATCATCACAATAAATATTGAACATCTAGGTAGCACTGTGATCTGATGGATCGATCCATCAATGCGGATCGTAAAATGCATCGCGATAATTGTATTAGTATATTATCGTGTAGCCTACGCCGAATAGGACGAACCACCATTCAACTCAGTCTTGGCACACACTCCTTGCCTCATTCACATACATACATCGTTTCATTCATACTATTTTGTTATTCTGACCTTGACCTCTTGACAGTCTTGACATGGCCCATATCAAGTATTTGGATAACTTTATCGCGCCATGTCTTCCTCGGGCGACTTCTTCTATAACGCAAGAGTATACCCAAACTTATCATTATTTCGACGGTCCCGACGAACTGCTAAAAATTGAAATTCCGTTTTGATGATTTAAAAGTATGTATTTTCTGAATTTTTAATGAAATTCAAAATATCAAAACAATACTACATTTTTTGAACTCAAAAACAGTAAAAATGAAGAAACAAAACTTTAGCAAACAGCTCTACTGCAAAACTAAATCGCACATTCGATATTGTTCTTCGGGACCGTTGATTTATATTTATGGAGCCAGTGGGACCATGTTGAGTGGTATAATAGAGTTGAAAGCGAAGGAGGTGAGGTAGAAGAAGGTTGGGAAGTAACTGGCTATTCAGATCTGGTCACTCAACACGGCTAAAAGTTGATTCAAGCTGTGTTTCGAATCTTAAAGGTGGTTCTTTCACCAGAAAGAATAAAGAGTGAGTAGGTACCTACTAAGTGTTTGTCAACTCGGGCTTCGGGCCGCGATACCATCCTTTATCTTATAGGAGATTTGTAGTAGGTATTATGTATTTAAATAATCCAATCAAAGATATTCAAATACAAAAGACATATGCTATAATGTCCACGCGACTATCGGCGGACTACTACAGTAGTAGTTTGGATAGTTTAGTAGCTTTAATTGGAGTAGTTTGCATACGAAAATAATGTGTTCATTTCTCTGATTTTTTGAAGGTGTACATTAGTATTGATGAAGGGCATTTAACCAGCCAGCGGCCGAAAATCCACATTTCGTCGAAAGATGTTCTTACGATCATACAGGGCGGTTCCAATGAGAAAGATTGATTATTCTCCATACCAGTTTTTTAAAATTATACCTACCTAACTCAATATCGATTTTATTTCATTCCAAATTTGCTTTAATTTATACCTACATCCAAAAATGCTGAAAGGCGTGATTATAAAACTACTAAAATGATGTACTTTTTGTAATCATTATTTGATCATAAGTATTTATCATTTTTCAATAATGTCTAAGAAAAATAAGAATGTAAAAAAATCTGAAATGTATTAGTTTGTAATTGCGCAAATAAACACATAAACGGACCAATTTTCGTCAAGAAACACATGTACGTATATATTTTTAATGATTTTATTTACACCAAAATTAAAATTCTGAACCATACATTTCCCAGATAATGTATTGATTTATTTTACTGCACGATTATATGATTTGAAATGGGTGTTGTATAATACAAAATCTTTTTTGAAAATTTATCAAATCTGCCAACGTCCTATGGTATAAACCTAATTATACTAAAAATAAAAATAAATTAATCTCAAAATTTAGAACACACGTTTACTAGATAAAAAAACAATCTTTCGAAATCAATTTATATTTTTTTGTGGAAAAGAGTCAATACGTCTAAAATCTGTTCTTTTAGTTTATTCGTTAATTGGTAAACATTATCGGCGACACCCGGAAGCGCGGTCCCACCTTGTAAAAACTGCTTATAGCACATTTCTCAAATTTCATTATCTTCGAATCCAATAATATTATCCATGGTTAAAATGCGAGCTACCATGGTAACTACAATAATTATAATTATGGTGACTCCACATACAAAGTGAGCACCTAATTGAGACTAATTACTGACGGGTCCCGTGTGAGCATTGCCAGCAGGGCCGGAGCAAGGGAACTCGAGGCAACGCCACCGGGCGCGGTATCTAAGGGAAGACACACACCCTGGTTTGCGGGCCTGTAATAATTTGTATGGCAATATATTATTATTAATACACAAGTTGGCATGATCTTGTGTGTGACTTAGCGCTAAAAATCCGCAGAAAGAAAACAAAACCATAAGAATTAATTACATTGAGTAGGGTCATTCTTAATTCTTATTTGTAAACAAACGCCCAGATTCTTGGTGTGAATTGAATATTACAATGTCCTTGTCAGTACATGCACTTACGAGGGTTCCATGACAACTCAATAAAGTGGTGAGTATTTCAAATACCAACACCCCTTTGAAAAGTCATTAAAAGAGACGTTTTTTTAAATAGCTCATAACCTAACCTAACATAACCTATTTCACGAAGTTTTTTTAAAATCACTTTTAAGACCACTGACTGGAGCGATCATGCGAAATAAATAAATTTGCCTCGCTTGCTTGCAATTTCCCACAAGATAATTTTTTTGATTTTTTGCCAACGTTAAAAACCTTCCTTTGAATTTTAACATGGAGACATAAAAACTTATTATTGTGCTATATAGCCAATGAATTTAACTGTATTTATATTTATCTCCTATTTGAAGGATTTATAAATAAAAATCGTAAAGTTTATAACTGCGAGATTCCTGCGTGTTTTTACTTTGAAACTGCCGTGAGGGGTACTTATTCGAGTCAACATAGAATATTTTCGATTTCTGTATGTTGTCTGCGGTATTCTTGATAATGAAAGGTAAAATAAATTAAAGGTAGGAAAAATATTTAAAAAATGTTTTTTAACGTCGTTCTACGAAGTACGAAGTTCGGATTTGCGACATCTATGGTCATAATAGATAAAGCATTTCAATAGCTTTGTTTTAAAATAAATGGCTGGCCATGGAAATGTTTTAAATAATTACAATAGATGTTTTACGAATGATAGGAGAATGTGGTCCAATTTTGGACCGCTACCAATCGCAGAAAAATAAAAGTTGTCCATTTTTCGATCACAATCCCTCCGGTGGTTATAACTTTTCAAAGGAGTTGTGAACTTGCAGGATTGCGAGAATATAATTGTTTTTAATCCAAATATAAAAAGTTTTAAAAATGGCTCACATATCGTTTTTTATAAATATAAATGTAAGGGAGTTTCAGCGATTTATATGATATGAATCGCTGTAACTCCCTTATATTATATAATATCTGCGTAATAAAATTTATATGAACTGCGACAAATATGGTCTCTTGCCATTCAAGGGGAATAATACCGACTCAAAAACCTTTCCAGAAAGTATGTAGAAAACACAACTACTTATTTATTTTTATTTTTTTTAGACGCCCGCTTTTATTTTATAATAGGTTTATTTTTTTATATAATACTTACAATAAAAAAATATAGGTAATAAACATAACTATAAGAGTTAACAAAATGTGGGTAATATACAAAATAAATTAGTGACAAAAAATAGATAATCTGCCTATATCATAATCCTATAAAACAAAAGACAGTTGAGAATGGTATGTGCACATAAGACGGAGACCATCAGACTACACAGTGAAGCAGGCAATGTCTATGGAGCTTCATCGACAGTCATCCAAAGGAAGACTAAAGAACTCCTGGATGACTCAATTCTCGAAAATACTTCGGAGAAACGGCCTGGATGAAGGCGATACTCAGAACCGAAGAAGCTACAACCTGAGAACGAGAAGAGCCGACCCCAACAGCCTTCCTAGGCAATGAGTTGGGACAGTGCAATGAAGAAGGAGATCATAATCCTATAAAAACGTATAAAATTGTTGTTAACAATAATTTATACTCGTACTATTAGATCAGGAGACGAGATAGGTATAGGTAAACCCAACGTCATCGAGTTCACGGATGAAACTACTTTTTAGTGATAATGGACACTTAGAAAACCTTTAAAAAGCTGGTCTTCCGGTGCGCCTCTTGGCAGGAGCCGCGCTGCCATGGAAATTGTCAGCGATTTTTTTCTAAAAAATTACGTCATCGAGTACACGAACGGGAATGGTTTCATATGATAAAGGTCGATTAAAAAATGAGAAAAAAGCAGGTCTGCCAACCGGCAGCCTGGCAAGTTCGCAGGCAGCCGGCGTCAAAGTCGCTGACTATTTCCATGGCAACGCGGCTCCTGCCAAGAGGCGCACTGGCAGACCAGCTTTTTTAAGGTTTTCTAAGTGTCCATTATCACTATAAAGTAGTTTCATCCGTGTACTCGATGACGTAGGGTTTACCTATCTCGTCTCCTAGTCTATATGTAGAAATAGTAAATACGGCGTTTGAAGTTTGAAAATTTCAAATTACTGTCGAGTACATCCATATTTAAATTTATGTAACCAAGACTAAGTAAACGTTGTATTGGGAAATGCAAACTATAGTTGGAATGAAATATAATACCTATATAAATTGTTAATGTTTGTATAGTTGTTCAAATATGTATATATGTAAAAAATTTAAATGCCTGGAGTTCACAACAATCGAATTTAGATTATTAAAATTCTATAAAAAGGTTTGGTCGTATACTGCAGGGGCTCTTTTTCAATTGAGTTAAAACACCTCGCACCGGCTCTGAAGTCGTTACTATAATGATGATGTGAGATATTGTGACAATGAGGATTGCTGAAGTGGTCTGTGTGAAACAAAACGCTGAACGGAATATTGGCAATGATAAAAGTGTAAATTAGAGATAAATAATTCGTTTTGCATTTCTGCAGTTTCGGCCTTGTCCCAATTATTTAAAATTGGTAATTTAATTGTTTTAAATTACTAATGCAGCTCAGCAACGTCGTAACGCATAACTTGAGAATAGTCTCGAAGTTTCCAAGAATCACAGAGATAGCATCATTGGAGTTTCTTTTTATATCGAATAAACTAAACGTCTAATGTTTCAAGAATCTTGCAAATGAATGAAATTTGATAATGGTTCAGTAAGTCTCTCACCAAAAGAATCCTGCTAGAACAATATATTATACTGGTGTGTTTTTGCAATTTAAAAATATTAACGTACGTTTATTTATTTTCTTTAAGTGAAAACTTCTTTGCACCGCCACCGATGTGATTTGAAACTCGATGAAACGAAAAAGGGACACTAAAAAGAGACAAACACATACATCTATAGATTTTAGCCTGCGAGAGAATGAGGTGGACTAATCGGTCTCCTCTTTATGAGGTGCTTCGTAGCCTAGGAAGAGAGAAAGTTCTGGGAAGGAAAAAGGTGTGAGGAGTAGGTAGAAACGTGGGGCGTGTATCTAATAGTGTCGGACGTATGAATCCATTCTCCCAATGCGGTACAAAGCTCTTAGAGAGTCCTGCAGGAGAGATCAAAAAGTCTCCCGCACCAGTCTCTCCCGATCCGGCCCGCCACGCAGTAAGCAAGCCTTACCCCATGAACCCGAGCACTTCTGCTAGTCGCCATTATGTAGCGAACCACCAATGGCAGAGGTGTTGGTTATCCAATAAAATCCTATATCCAAACCCGCCTCCCAAATTAATTTCACTACATGACATGTAATTGTCTGAGAATTTAACATTGAAGGGATTATCTGCGTATTATTATTATTCAACTTTTCCGTAAAACCGAGAAGCTATTCCACTCACCAATTAAAACAAACGAACTAATTAATTAAACTCGACTAAAGCAACTCCTTTTATTACAGTCCAATTACTACAGTCAAAACATTCGGAGAACTGGCCTTTGTTTATGATATTCAAAATAACACAGATAGTCTCTTTGTCCCTTCGTAAATAATCAGTCGGAGTGTCTCATATTCTGGTTTCTGAGTCAGTAGCACTTCAGTAGTCTTCCCTTCATCATCATGTAGATATGTCCGTCAATATTTAAGTTTACCGACTTATAAAGCGGAAGTAATGGCAAGTGTTGGGTGGTGCAAGTTGGGTTACTGTGTCGGTGTGGTGCTTTTAGGTTTCGGGTTCGGTTCCGCAATTTTGGACCCCCTACTCCACGATACAGACGGATATCCGGTGGATGGGCTGGGAGATTTTGAACCAGCTCGAACGTAAGTACCTACTAAAATTAAAATGATACGAGTAATTCTCTATCTTAACGTGAAGTTATACGTGAAATCCTATTTAGATACTATTTAGATTAATCTTTACGACGAATTGGCTTGCAGTATGAACATCAAAAAATATGCCACGGAAAAATTAAAGCTTTTACAAGCTTTTTATCAGCGAAAACATGTTTTTAGGCTTACTGTTTTATTTTAGCACTCTTTATTTTTATGTATCTTTGTAAAGCTGTTTGTTTTCCAAAGAAAGATATTATTATATGTACCAGAATTACAATAAAATTATTATTCACGTAACAAAAAATATAGGCGTAAACAACTAAAAAAAATATTTTTTCAAGACTTTACTAAATAATTTTTTTTAAATACCCCTTTATGGCTAAGACTATTATTGAGGTTTTCTATGCTCTAACTTTTTTTCATTCCTATAAAATTATGCACAGAATAAATAAAAACCAGTTTTTCGCTTACTTGCCTCGCGCAAATAAGACGCTCGATTTAAAATTTTGCAGGCATGAGAATCGAAATATTTCTAGCGTTTATATTCCTCATAAGGTCGGGCTTCCCGCATTTATTACATAATATTTTCTACCGATTTATTACATACTTTCCTTAAACACCTTATGTTTTAAAGCTCTTAAAAAATATGTGTTGTTCTTGAAGATAATATCTATACATTCCCCACACCGAAACGGCAAGTATGGCCCTTACTCCCTCGAATACCTAAATAAAGTCATCAAATTAGACGTTTTGTATTCCCTGTTTTTCTCATCCAAAACTGGGCCGATTTTAAAGATTTTTTTACTAACTGTTTCAGAAGAAAATGCTTTATGTCTTTAAGTTTTGTTTTAAAAAAATTCATTACCATGGTTGTATACTGAATGTACGGGACGGGCACTGTAGTCGCCAGCCGCACAGACGATGAAGTGGGAAGTTGCCGGCTGGCCGCTTCGACACCTAGGGAGAAAGTGGGGAAAAAATGTAGGGAGAGGGAAAAGTGGGGAGATTTCAGGAAAATTGGGTAAATGTAGGGAGAAAGGTAGAGGGCAAGGGGGGCGGAAGGGGGGTAGAGGTAGAGGGGAAGTAGAGGGGAAGAAGGGAGGTAGAGGGGAAATTTGCGCGATCGACCAATTTATTGTAATGCTTTCTTCTTGGAGGGCGGTCCAACCAGGGCGGAGAAGAAGAAGTCCAAGTTTTCCAGGGGTAGATCGGAGAAGGCAGAAGAGAAGGCGAGATGTTGCTGAAGCGGTGAGATCTGGAACTCTGACGATCTGGCGGTCTAACAGCCGTATTTAAAGGGTCCAGAGACGGGAGTCTGCCCGTCTCAGTCCTTTGTTCATCTCAATTCTACGAACTGAGATGAAATTCTTAGAATTTTGGCTGCTAGAGTTGTAAACGCCACCGCGTTCGTTTCGCTATTGCGCAACGAAGCTGAGAACGCCACAGAGTTTTATCTCGACCTACTCTCGCTGCCTCTCCGATCATTCGTTTATTATGTGAGTTTGCACAAATTTATAAACATAGACAGGGTTTGATTTTTACAGGATAAATCAATTGCACAAATTGGGTGCATGCATAGGCTTTGCATAAATTTGAATCTATGCAAAGGTTGTAGGTAGTTACAACAGCTAGAAGGCTTTGCACAAATTGCAAATCTATGCAAAGTAAACAGGGTAAGATTTAATAGTGGCAAAGCTTTGCGCAAATTGGATCTGCGCGAAGGTTTGTATAGGAACGGATTCGCACAGATCGAACTTGCGCAAAGGAAAAGGTAAAATTAATATTAAAAGGTGTGTAGGTTTGTACACAGAGAGGGTGGGGTCAAGCGTTGTTCTTTTGTCTCAGGTCGACTGCTATGACCCCTGATTAATTTTATTATTTAAAAAACATGATAATATTATAAACTTTAGATGAAATTATAATCTTAACATAATCTTAAATTTACGTCCGGTACACTGAATGTCTGGTGATGGCTTCAAACCAGGCAATTTTTTTCGATTTTTGGGATGTTCTAACTCATATAAGAAGTAAAAAAAGCAAAACATCAAGCTATATTATTTTTTTAAATATATTAAGTATATTAACCAAATATTTGCAGTAATGTCAAAATCTAGGGAGGACATTCGGAGGAAAATTTCGCCGCCCCCTTATTTGGGTACTTCAAGCACCGGGGGGGGGGGGGGGGGAATCCATTTTCAACGAGCCGATTTTTTTTAATAATCACATTTGACGAGTATTCTTTCAACGAAAATCGAGAATGGTATCCATGTAAAAGGATTTCGTGTTTAGAACGCAACTTATGATTGATTCTGCGTTAGAGTCCCCAAATAATAGTTACACACGGAACAATCAATTTCTCAGAATTTTGAAGAATTTGGTATGCAACTCAAATGTAAAGCTTCTCTCGGTACACGATGAATCTGCAACTCGTTATTTAATTTATAGTGAATTAAAACTACACTCAGAACATGAAAATGATTTTTATTTGATTCTGGAATTAAATTAATAGTCTGCAACTAGAATTTTATAACTGCACATCGAATAAGAGAAAGTTTTCCTTCGAAATGTGACAGCAGATGAACCCAACCGGAATTTAACATTCTGAACACAAAACTTGTGAACTATACCTGGCGAATTAAAACTACCCTCAGAACATGAAAATGGTTTTTCTTTGATTCTGGCAACACATACATAAACATAGTCTTCAACTAGAACTGCACTTCGAATTTGAGAATATTTTCCTTCAAAATGAATCCACAACTGGACATTTACATTCTCAACAGAAAATTGGTTTAAATTAAGTCTGTATGCGGCGAATTAAAAGTACACTCAGAACACGAAAATGGTTTTTCTTTGATTCTGGCAGCACATACATAGTCTGCAACTAGAATTTGATAACTGCACTTCGAATAAGACAATGTTTTACTTCGAATTGTGTCAGCAGATGAATCCTCAATTGGAATTTTACATTCTGAAAACTGGTTTAACCCTTCGAATAATAAGAAAAAAATATCTATAAACTTTTGCCTGTCAAGGTTTGCGCACAAAATTCCCGGTTCTTCCCATGCATTTCAAATGTTCCTTTTTATTGCTTTTTTTTACTCTTTTGCAAAAAAACAAAATTGTTCTTAAATCTAGATAAAATAATTTTTCCGATGTGCTTATTAGAACATTTTTGTTTCTAAATATTACATTTTTGATGTTGGAAATGTAAAATGGCTAAAAATTACACAACTGCGAATATTTGAATTAAAGTACTTAAAATATAATAAACTTAAAATAAAAAATAGAATTATTGACATTTATAATATGTAACTAGCTGACCCGACGAACTTCGTACCTCCTCAGAATCAATAACTGTTTAATTAAATTCAGTTTTTTCATTAAGTTAAAAATTACACAATGAAGCAATTATCGATGCGCAACAGTTCGTGTTTTGTTTTTGTCAGTATCAGAGATGGCGTTGTATACCGATTTATATTTTTAATGATTTTCTTACTTTTCCACTTACTTATGGGAATTTGGGGGGCGGGTATGGGTACCAACGCCCCGGGAACCATTTATTGGATAACCAACACCTCTGCAATAGGTCACCCCAAGTGGTTCGCTACGTTTAGTGATTTAGCAGGGGTGCCCGGGTTCATGGGGTGACGTTTGTCCGGTTCTTGGCGGCGGATGCGTCTGCCCACCTGCTGCGTGGCGGGCCGGATCGAGAGAGAATGGTTGAGGGAAGATTTTTGACTTTTCCAGCCGGACTCTCTTGACCCATTGCCTTGCACCGCAGTTGGAGCGATGGATTGGATGTATTCACACGTCCGTCACTCCCAGACACACTGACCCCCAGATTCCTACCCACCCCTCATACCTTTTTCCTTCCCAGAACTTCCTATCCTCCCCTTCCTTAAAAAGACCCTCCACACAACATCCCCTAAGATGACATAAGTCCTGAGAGAAATCATTTTCCTTAGGGCCTCCTGTGCATTTCATTACAGAGATTTATTATATTTATTGTTTTTTTCCTTTGGAAGGGTGCAGACAGAGTCGGATCTAGGGGGGGGGGGCAAATCGGGGAACCTGCCCCGGGCGGCAGTCTTAGGGGGCGCCAAAATCGTAATTTAGATTCGAAAAAAAAACTTCATTCACAAAGCGCCTGGCATCCAGCGCACCTTGTTCTATCAATTATTCATTTGATTTTAAAACGCCCAGTTGGTTTTTGAATACATCCTAAGTTGATCTATGAACGTATCTTAACCATTGTCCACTGGAGCGACCGTGACGGCGCGATTTTTATTTTTTTCCTCGGATTGCTCGTGATATATTGGTGACCTTCATTTGATAATACCATTGAATTTTAATACAGTTTACAAACTGATCATAATTCTATGTAGTCAATGAATTCACCTATCTTTGGTTGATTATAACATATTCCTAGAATTTATTAAAAAATACTATAAAATCTTAAACATTTAAAATTAGCTATTAACTATTCTCAGTAATTTCTCCCTATAAACTCGCCTAGGAAGTTTAATTTTCCCTCCCATTAAATATTTTCTATTAAGTTTCTTTTAAACGGTCTAATTTATAATCACAATATACATAGATATATAAGAAACTGAATTTTGATATGTTGTGAACTGTTTAATGTTCCCTCTCACCAAAATTTTGTCGAGAAATGGTGACATTTAAATAGACCCAAATGGAATTCACAAAAGACTCATCAAAAATAGTTGCAATACATCAAAAAGATCAATCAATTATCTTAAATCCACAATACCAATTAACTCGATTATTGGTTTATTTATTGAAAATATGGCATTGTCAAACACAGTCCGACCGTAAAAGAATGTCAAAAACATAACCAAAAAACTTTTGTTTTTCAAATATCACAGAATTTTGAAATTTGAAACACGTTGAACGACATTATCATCTATTAATAAAGCAAAGTAAACTTTAATATTGGATAATTTTTGTTAACTCCCCCCCCCCTCCCCCCCGCCGCGAAAGGGGGGGGGCGGGGGCAAAAGGGTCTCCTGCCCCGGTTCGAAAAAGTCATAGATCCGAAGCTGGGTGCAGACATACGTTCACCGCTTGTCTCATTTTCGACTATTGATACTTTATGTGTAAGAAAGAGGGGCAGCATTACACAATTAAGAACAAATGCAAAACAATTAGCGCATTGACATTTGACGTTTTTGAATTTTTGGAATTCACGCAGAGTTCAATATTATAGGTACTTATCACAAAATGCCCGCAGCTCTTTCAAATATGAGAATTCGTTCCATACAAAATGTATGGGGAAAAGTTTTTCTTAGTAACTATATTTTTCGTTAATTTTTGTGATGTTTTAATAGTTATTATCCTATCCGGGGTGGAGACAAATCCAACAAATCAAAGATCATCAAAATCGTCCCAGCCGTTCTCGAGTTATAAATAGTGTAACTAACCCGACTTTGTTTTATATATATAAGTTATTATTATAATTAGTTTTCCAGTCACCATAATAACATACCTCAATAATAATCAATGTTAGCATATAATACTATTCTTCTTATTGTGTTCTATATAATTTATATATAAATAATATTCTTTGAAAGTTGTATTGTGCTTATAGCTTTGCGGTACCCATGTACTTATATCCGCCCATTCGTATAAACAAGTAAGATACGAGTAAATCATTTTAAAGAGACCCTTGCTTTTTTGTCATGAAGGTATAAGGTGTTAAAGGGGGTACTTCACTTACCAGTAATTTCTGGCATTTATTTGGAGTAAAAAACTTAAATAAAAATTTTCTCTCCGGTGACATTTTTGATGTTTTTTTTTTTTTTTCAATTAAAACATGAAAAAACATTAGGTATTGTACGGTTCAAAGTTTTTTTTTTGTTCAGTTTTGTAAAAAAAAAAATTGTTAAACTTGACCTGAGACCAAAATTATATTAACATTTTTTACACCAGATAAAGTCACTCACAAAATGTTGTTATTTTTTGCCTCATGTGTTTTAAATGAAAATAATGAATTGTCATTATAATGTTCATAGTTTATGTAAGAATTCACTTTCAAATATTTTCCAATTTAAATGATTCCCCGCAGGGGTAGGAAGAGAGGATATACCTCCACACAACTCTGTCTTGGAATATATCCATTGCTTCATTCACATTCATACATCGTCTCATAATACTCTTCTGTTATTCTGACTCTTGACATGACCCGACTCAAGTATTGGATTCACTTGAAACCATGTCTTCATCGGGCGACCCAACTTCTTCTTTGTACTTTTTTCTATTGTACTTCTTTTGTAGTTTATTTTATCTACATGTCCAAACCATCTAAGCGTTGCATTCTTTCCGAATGCCCACATTTTAACACATTCATGTTCTGCCTATACTTCAGAGTTGGTATCCGCAGTCCGCACCTCATTGTGGACTGCTAGATTCGCCTTTTTGACAATTTTTTTGTGCCAATGATTTTAAAATATTTAAATACATATTATGTTAAGTTATTATAAAAAGACAGTCATTGTAATAAAAATTGAATATTCTTATAAACTTTTAGAAAAAGGTCAATAGGTGTCTCATACAAATAAAATCGGATATGTTTATCCGAGACACTATTCGTTGTTAAAAACCAATTCTTTAGAATATTAGTGATCATTTAAAAAAAGGTAGCTGCCAAAAAAAATTAGTCCAAGATAATATTGTTAATTCTGAATTTGAAATATGAAATTGACAAAAATGACTTAAAAATAAGGTCTCAATGGCCGAGTTGGTTATGGTAGGCCATGGTAGGTGATGTGAGATTGTGGGTTTAAGTCCCAGTTGTGACCGTAAACTTTTTATTTTTCTGTATCTTTGTTTTTTGTCATATTTTTGTTTAGATTTATTAGTATGATCTTCAATGTATTATCTGTGTTTTACAGCGCTGAGATCCTGAAATGCCCAACAGACAACCTGATAACCTCAAGACACAAGTGTAAGGTAGCTTCCGACTGGGTGGACTGCACCAGGAAATTTTGCTGCCCAGATTATGTCTACATCTCTGGAAGGTAATTATATTCTGGATATATACGTACATACTCGGTACGTGTAAACACATCACCGAGTACTCAGCCGAGCGCTCGGCCCAGTAAAAGGGCGAGACAGTCTCTCGGACCCTCTTCTACTTACTAGGCCGAGTGCCCACCCCCGCACCTCCCCGCACTAACTCGCTTGCCCTCTCGGTCGGTTTAAACATGCACTCGGTGCGTACCGCCACACGGCACACTGAAGTCACTCGCAGCTAATCTTTTTGCGATCCATTATCTCACTAGTTTGCAGCGTCGAAACTAAACTGACTGGCTGACTCGATGGCGAGTTAAAAATACGTGTAAACACCTACTCGTCCACCCAACTCTCTCGGCCTAGTATCATTTTACTGTCTCACCACTCTACTCGGTGCTTGTGATCCAGGCTTTGCCATCCGTCCTGATGTATCGAGACTATCACCATTATCGAACCCTCTGTCCTGATGAAACCTAAAATGTCCCGACAAAACCTATAATGTCCCCATTTAAACCTGAATAATGCAGCCTCAATGTTTATTAACGAATATTTTCCACTGTTCTGCTGATTATGAGCGAATAAGATACTTCCACACGCCGGTATGAGCGAGTAAGATACTCCCACACGACAATCCTACAGTTGGATACGTTTTTAGATTTTCACTATCATCTGCCATGATGATGGACATTGTGATGCTGTTCGAAACGTTGGCTAAAGAAGGAGGTAGTGCAACACGGCATAACACCCCAAAAATAAATAAAGAAGAAAAAAATCCTACAGTTGTGTCACAACTCACAACGAAAATTATAAATAATTGATTTGTTCATAATTGGTTGGTAAATTTGTAAAAAATCTCAAAAACAGATTATTTTTAATGGTATTTGTATACTACTACGTTTTGAAAGTAGAAAGAAAGAAATAAGTTAATTAATCTACATAGAAAGGGTAGATCGGCCTTTATCAACGTTGACTGCTTGTAATTTGTAATAAACATTATTTTATTATTTTTAGATGTGTTCAAAAAGAGACAGACCCCTGCAACATCGGACTATGTGAACAGAAGTGTGCTGTGTATTTACAAAGGGTCATCTGCACTTGCTACCAGGGGTACCGTTTCAACTCTTACAATCAGAAAAATGGCATCAAACCCGAATGCGAAGGTAAATTATGCCTGTTTTTAAAATTACTTTTATATTTACTTGGTTATACCTTTTAGATCTAGCAATATTTTTCGGCGTAGGAAGGATTTTAAGGCATTCAATATTTTTTAAACCTTAATCGCTTTTTTAATACCGCAGTCAATTTTAATGCGTTTGATATTAAAGAATTTTTCATAAACTGTAAAATTGTTTTTCTTTAATCTTTGAACAAAATTAACTTTTTTTATATACAGCCATCACCTTGGTTAACTGCTTAAATTTTAAATCTGCCATGATGGGCACTGAGAAATTTGGTTTCTACAGAATCTGAAAATATTTCACATTTCAAATCTGCATAGAAAAATTATATTCATCCGTTAAAATATATTAGATGTAGGTAGGTACTTTATCGCTTTTCTGGATTTGAAATTAATCTTTTTACAATAAATTTGAATAATTTTCTTAACATGTATCATTTTCAATTTTCAAATTTGCAAATGGAACACTTACACACAAGTAAATAAGCTAGGAATATGTATGTCAAGTTTTAAGTCAACTATTATAAGTCTTAGTCATAAGTCACTAGCTACAAGTCTTAGATATAAGCAACTAGTAAGTCTTAGACATAGGTCACTACATAGTTATAATTAGAAATCTTGGTTATACCAATTTTATTATATATTTACTTGTACAACGCCCTTGAGGCGATTTCTCACAAAAACGGCTATGTAAAATAGCCTAGGTATTATTATTATTATTTATGTTGTTTAACCACACTATTCAAAAATGCATGCACGAAGCTCATTAGCAAAACACTATTTATTTGACTAGATTAGTCAAAGACATTAATACAGATTAGTAGGGAGAATGGCTGAACATCAAACTACTTTTTTTAATTTATTTTTATTACATTACTTTAGATACATTTAAACGGCAAGAATAGCATAGTAATAATATTGCAAAATAACTGTAATTATTAAAAATGTGTACAAGTGTTATTATTGGAAACAAATGCTGGTGAAAATGCCAAAAAAAATTGTTTTTTAGTTAAGTATTACATAGTTATTATTGAACCGATGCAGAACATTTTGCATGTTTTTAAATGTAATGATATGTTTTTAATAAATACTTCATTTAGTAAATTTGGTTCCAATATAAAGTTAAATGTAATTATGCATATTAACTTCTTGTTTTATTTATAATGTTACAGATATAAACGAATGTCTGGACAAAAATGGTGACTGCGAACACAAGTGTACCAACACTCCGGGCAGTCATGTGTGTGCCTGTGACGCTGGATACACTCTCAACAAGGACGGCAGAACGTGTGATCCCGAACCAAAGGTAGTATACATTTACATATCAATCGATGATAGATAAACAAGCCAAATATTTAAATGTTTAAAGAAGAATATTTTTATTGCAATTGTTACGAAGACTTAACACTCAAAAAATTTCCCGAGATTCACAATTGAATTAGACGATCTGATTACTAATACTTAGCAAACATTTCAACTGCTGCATTTGGGATGCGGGCAAATTATATATTATAAGATCTTTAACGTAAAGAACCCGTTAGACAAACTGCTAAAAAGTAGTTTATCGGGACTTTTTGTCTTGTATTTGTAAAGTGTATTAAATAAATAAATAAAAAAATAAAAAAATAATTTTGTTAAAAATTTATATAAATACGGAGTCAATGACGTAATATACATAATACATAGACGCATGGTAGAAATCTCAAAAGTGGTAAGCCAAAGACAAGACAATTGTATTTGTCTTCAATTTCGTTGTTTTAGTACTCAACTGCAACGCTTCATGTAAAGTTGCGTCATACTAGAAAGTAAACTGCATTAAAAAGTGCAAAAATGTTCTCATGTACGGTGAGAAAATATTTCCATTACACAGCAAACACTACTAAAAGCCAAGGAATAACATTTCATTCGTAAATACATTCAAATCATTTATTATTATAAAAATACAATTATTTCCATGGTTTCTGGAAGATTTTTAGCACCATTAGAGAAAATTAAGTATAAGAAGGACAACATATGACAGTACGTTGTCTCGTTCAGCATTAAGTATTCGTCTTAGTGTAAGAGAGAAAGAGAATTTTGGCATCTCAATCACACTCGTGATGTAGAATATAATATATTTGGCGCAATATAAAAATGCCGCCTGGATGAATGAAAATTTCGTTCATACACACATTCTTTGAATGCCTGTCTTTATCAGAGATAAATAACTTGTGAATTAATAAATTACTCAAAACACAGTAGGGTTTCTTTCTTGCCACAACATGAGTTTGTAAGACAATGGCAAGTCTATATATTATATATGAGGGAGCGGACGCGCGGATCGGCAGAGACGGGTAGGACGATTGAATGAAAGGCGTCAGTCGATGTATGAGTCAGTCTTTATTGCTGCTACGTAGCGATGGTAAAGTTGGTGTAGAGTAACAGTGTAGACAGGAGCGATGATGATTATGCTGCTCGTAGGGTGTTGCAGTGATGAAGGTCGGTGATGCAGTGGTGTAGCAGAACTCGTGTCTGCATGTCGCCAGCATGTAGTTCTGCACCGCGTTGGTGGAGAAGACCTTGACGTCCAGGATGGATGCTCGACGCGGTGGTCGCGGAGATGGCCGCGGTGAACCTGAGGAGAATGAAGTCTCAGTGGCTGAGAAGTTGTTGCACAGGTCCGGCACGTCGCCGTGGACCTGGCGGTTACCGCACTGGAGCGTTATCACTAATGCACTGTCTATGTGTTGGTGATGTTACTGATACTAATGACTGGAACTGACCGACTGACTAGCGCGGTGTCGCTGCGCTTTATATAGCCGACCGTGTGAGTACCCGGAACGCAAGTAATGTTGAGCGCCCGCGCAAAGAAGAGAAGACTCTGGAACATTCCGCGGCCGTAAGAATGTGACGGCTGTTGTGTCGAGGCCTTTCGATGCGCTTCCCGAAATGTTTAGCCGTGTGCGGCGTGACACACTACAACTGTAGGTAGATTGTGCCTTTCGAGAATGTGTTTGCTATATCAGTGGCGGCGCAAGAATTGTGGCTAAAGAGGGCGACCATTCTGGTCGCCACATATATAACATCATTGCTTACATCTTTATACAACCCTGAGAAGCGTTAATGCTGAACCGAAATTGGTTGATATTTTATACGTGTTTATAGATGTACTCAGTAAAGTGGTTTTCAAATGAAGTATTTAAAAAGTAATTTAAAAATAATATTTCTAACCACAAGTTAATCTTGGTTTTAGATTAATTAAAGCTGACCCTTACCAATCACATTCTTGCTGTAGAATGTTTTCAAAATTTCCAAATCGTCTTTCATCGATAAAATTAGCGGTGAGGGCCAGATTTTATTTTCAGTATGATGAATTAGTTACCT
Source organism: Limnephilus lunatus (assembly GCA_917563855.2). NCBI lineage: Eukaryota > Metazoa > Arthropoda > Insecta > Trichoptera > Limnephilidae > Limnephilus > Limnephilus lunatus. The sequence continues at coordinate 51,572,240 of OU830601.1, forward strand.
GCTTCAGAATAAATGAAAATTTCTCTCTAAAGGGCAGAACATCTTCCAGGCCGACTTGATCTTATGCCCATCCTATATGTTGCGCAGCAAACGCAATGTTTTTCCTCACACCTTTTGAGTATATCATTTAAGATTCTATTAAGTTGTTGCACAACCGATTCAATACATCATTAGTGACAGGTCTTAACTTGAATGATGTTCAGTAAATGCAAAGTATTATGTTACTAATCGCATCTTGATGTGTCCGTTTAGACTTTGTGCAATAATCACTTGTACTATTATGTACTATTGTACTATTCGATCATATCGTAAGTTCGGTAAACACGTAAAATTTTTGCTCCACAAAATTAACAGTTAATAAACCACTTAAGAACGCATTGCAGTGATTTTAATATACACAAACAACGTTTAAAGAAACACTGTGTAATAAGTGACAGTTAATATATTAATTGTGCAAGTGCAATTAGTTACAAGTTGTAATACCTACACTCAAATTTGTCAAAGCGTGAATTGAATCGCCATATTGCGCGTAACGTGACCGCCTGATTAAATATTAAGTAAACAGGGGTAACAATGGATTCGCTGACCTACACCGACCAGGCGAAGAACGCGGTAAATTTGCTCACGAAAATGGTAACTGACCCAAATAATAAATTTACAAAAGAACAACTTGCCAAAATTTTTCCCAAAACGAATGAAATACTGGAAACAATAACTGAAATGGCTGTTAAAATGGCATCGCTCGAGGGTGAATTAACTGCCCTGAAAAGTAAACCGCATCATCCCCAACCATGGCAAAACACTAAAAACAATGATATTGAAAAACAAAAAGCCATTAAAAACAAATACTGCATCCTAATTACTCCAAAAAATAATGAAACATCCACGGAAATACAGAAAAAAATTCAAAAACACATGAAAAGTAGCGAACGAGGAATACACATCGAAGGTATTAAAAAAATCTCCCGCAACAGGATCATAATCGAATGTGCAAAAAAAGATGACGCGACAAAATTACAAACAGTATTCTCAAAAGACATCCAGGATATTGAAAGCAAAGAGCTAACAAAAAAAAAACCGACGATGATTTTCAAAGGAATTTATAATGATTATACCAAAGAAGATTTTACTGATGACGTCATAGAACAAAATGAAGACATCAAAATCCTAACACAGGAAATGGATAAAAAAACTATATTCAATGTGAAGGCAATAATAAAAAATAAAGATAATGAAACCGCAAACTATATAGTCGAAGTAGACAAGACGACCAGGAATATTCTACTAAACAAAGAAAAAATAAATATCGGCTACCAACGTATCACCGTTGTCGACGCAAGTCCGACAATGCAATGTTACTACTGCTTACGTTTCGGACACAGTACTCGTACCTGCAAACAGAAGGAGAAAAATGAATCGCCCACCTGCTCGCACTGTGGCCTAGCCCACCAACATAAGGACTGCGTAAATATTGCTACCTCGCCAAACTGTTCCAACTGCATCGATCAAAACAATAGATATAAACTGTCGTTTCCTGTCAATCATAATGCGAACGATAAAACTAACTGTAAATATTACAAAAAAATGCTCGCATTTGCGCTACAAAAAATTGACTACTAGATATTTCTTTAAAAGTATTTCATGTCCGTTCTCAATATCTCATCTACTCGTATGTAAAACTGTTTATCTCCTGTCTGTGTCAAAACATAAGCATTTTATATTATTTTCATTTCATAATATGTATATCTCTCAGTCTACAAAAAATAAAATCAGTATAAATTTTATAAAAATTAACAACTTAAAGACATCATATTTATTGAGGATAAAAAATTATAACCAGAAAATAGATAAAATAATGACAACATGCCAGTATGAAAGACTGAAAAATATTAAGATTCTATGCTTTATTTATACATTTATTATAGTAAAATTATTATTATTTACGTTACTGGCGCATATCTTGCCCTATCACTTCTATAAATTTTGTTTGCTAAAAAATGAAAATATATTTTTATTGTTCCAACTAATTGTAAATATTACAAAAAATTACTTGCATCTACACAACAGAAGAATGAATATTAATATTAATTTAAGAGTTGTTTATAAAAGTATCCTATGTTTATTCTCAATGTCTTATATATTTACATCTGAATATCCAAAAGATATAAATAAGAATAATTTTATGATCTATACATTATACATGGATTAATAACTCTATGTCACACTTTACTTTGAAAATACTCTATATATTTAAAAGAAATCAATATCACATTAATATTTTTACTAAATGGATGACTTCATAGCTAATGAATTAGAAAATAATTTTAAAATACAAGAATATGAGTGTGTATACACCGAATCATGTAATGACATAATCTCAAAGAATCTCAATAATATTTTCATTTTTCATATAAACATACGAAGTATGGAACGAAATTGGGATGAATTAATTCTAAAATTAAACAATCTAAATAAAAAACCGGACATCATAATATTATCAGAAACATTTACTAATGACGAATCACCTACTTATCATTTACCAGAATATAATTATCTTACAACCAAAATTAACATCAATAAAAACAGTGGTCTCGTCATATTCATTCACGATAAATTTAGTATTGTCAAAATAACTGAACATCCAATACATCTAGTAAATTGTATTGAAATACAATTACAACTCGACAAAACAAACTACCACTTAATAGCTGTTTACAGAACACACGGCTCGAATATCTCGACATTTATAAATGAATTTAAACACATACTGTTAAAATTCAGTAATAAACTCTGCTTTATTGCAGGAGACTTCAATATAAACATTAATGAAAACGTAGAAAATAATTTCAAAAATGAATATATTAATTGTATGACTGAATTTAACTTCATATCGTGCATTAATAAAAATACGAGAGAAATAAAAAATCACACACCATCTTGTTTAGACCATATATGGACTAATATAAATATTAAAGATATCGACAAAATGAAATCAATTATTTGGAAAACTAATATAACTGACCACCATGCATGCATTCTTCTGTATGATAACAAAATTAAACATAAAAAATTTAATCTAACAAAGACAAAATCCTACACAAATATGACAATTTTATCCAAAAAACTAAAAAATGAACAATGGAACAACGTGTTAAATAGTTATGATACCGAGACTTGCTCAAAAAACTTAGAAAATATATTATCTCAACACATAAAAGATTCAACTACTGAAAGTACAGTCCGCATTAAACCTAATCTAAGAATTTTAAAGCCTTGGATTTCACAAGGACTTATAATATCAATTAGAAACAAAGAAAAACTTTATAAAACAGCATTGAAAAATCCTCTAAATGAAAAAGCATACACTTTTTACAAAACATTTAAAAATAAATTAACAAACTGTATAAAAAAAAATAAAGAAGACTATTTCAAAAATAAAATACTTTCTACAGACAATAACAGTAAACAAATATGGAAAACAGTCAACCTAGCCATGGATAACACTAAAAAAACACAAAAAATAAAATACATTGAACATGAAAATAAAATCATAGATGCTAATATTCAACCTAAACAATGTGCAAACATTTTTAATTCTTTTTTTGCTAATGTAGGAAAAAATCTTGCGAAAAATATCAATAAATCTTTTAACCCGAAAACACAAACGATTGAAAATGTACAAAATCAAAATAATTTATCAACATTTGAAACAACCTCAGAAGGTGAAATTTTAAAAATAATAGAAGGCATGAAAGGAGGTTCGTCTCCCGGATTTGACCATATTACAGTACATTTTCTAAAATCCATGAAAATTTATTTGATAAAACCAATTACTCATTTGATAAACTTAAGTTTAACAGAGGGAATATTTCCGACAAACTATAAAAATACAATTATTTCACCTATTTATAAATCTGGAGATCCACAACAAGTAACTAACTACCGCCCAATTTGTCTAATTTCAAACATTGGAAAGATTTTTGAAAAAATTGTTAAAAACCAATTGATCAGTTTCCTAGAAAGTAATAAAATTCTTCATAAAAACCAGTTTGGTTTTATAAAGTCACTTAGCACACAAGATGCTATTGCTAATGTAACCTCATACATCAACGAATCATTGGATAAAGGTGAAAAATGTGCCGGTATATTTATCGATCTCAGAAAAGCTTTTGATAGTATATCCCATGAGATTCTCCTAAAAAAACTGAACAATATAGGTATAAAAGACAATGCGATTAAATGGATTTCGAACTACCTAAAAAATCGACCGCAAGTCGTAAAAATAAATCAGATTAATAGCGATAAAGAAATATCAGACTTTGGAATCCCGCAAGGTACAGTAATCGGACCAATCCTCTTTACCATATATGTTAATGACATTTTTTTTCAACCACTACATGGCCAAATAACTTCATATGCCGATGATACGGTACTAATAATTAGCGATAAAACTTGGGAAAAAGTAACATTTAAAGCCACCGAAGACATAAATATTTTAAAGAATTTCTTCGACGTAAATTTACTATCACTAAATGGTGATAAAACATTTGTAATTCCATTTGCAATACACAAAAATGATACCCCTAAAAACATTGATATCATCATCCATGATAATTCTACAACACATAGTAAAAATTATTGTATCCAAAACTGCACAATATTAAAAACAACAAACACAATAAAATATTTAGGAGTTATTATCGATAAAAATTTAAAATGGAAGGAACAAATTTGTCAAGTTGTAAAAAAAATTAGAAAATTGATTTACATATTTTTAAGAATCAGAAATTTTTTATCTGTAAAAAATTTATATCTAATATATTACGCTTTGGTTCAATCAACTTTACAATATGCTATCATTAGCTGGGGATCCGCATACAAAACTAATCTTTCCCCAATTGAAGTTGTGCAGAGGCTAATTATTAAAATCATATTAAAAAAACCATCTGACTACCCAACGGATAAATTATTTAAGGAATTCCAAGTACCTTCTTTCAAAGATCTGTACAATAGAAATACATTGATTCAAATTATAAAAGAAAAAGAGAAGTATCAATTTATAACTGAAAATCGTACTAGACATAAATATATTTTTTCATGCCCAAAATTAAACACTTCCTTCGCACAAAATTATTATACTTATCAAGGAAGACTTATTTTCAACCGATTACCGGATGAAATTAGAAAAATTAATGATAAAATCCAATTAATAAACTCTGTTAAAAAAATTTTTAAAGATAATCTCAAAAAAAAAGTTTCCGACTAATCTCAAGAACAACTTATAACACAGTTTCCAAGTGATACCCCGTTTTTCAAATAAGGTAAATTTTGTTTTGTTTTTAACAACTAATTACAATAACTCAAGATACTTTATTCTAATAGTAAAATTGTTTATTAGTAGAAAAATACTTTTAATTACATATCACCGAACTTACAACTTATTGTTTTTTACATTCACATAGTAATTTAAGAACTCATAACATAATATAGCATTAAAAAATGTACACTACTCTTCCAGACACAAGCTAATGCTTCTATGGAAGAGTGGTATTAACATTCGAACATGAACATGTATACTAATTATAACATTATCTAAATGTATACTATATTTTATATGCTAAATAAAAAGAAAAAAAAAAAATAAAATAAAAAAAAAAAAAAAAAAAAAAAAAAAAAAAAAAAAAAAAAAAAAAAAAAAAAAACTATGTGCCTTTATCAAAGTTTTACCTACTTATAAATTATATAAATTTTACCTACTTAATAAATATTATTTTATTATTTTTAGATGTCTCCTAAAAGAGACAGACCAATGAAACAGCGGACTCTGCGAACAGAAGTTGATCACGGTGCAAAATTTCATTAATTGATGATAAAAAAAACAACATCTTGGTTGTAGGACAAATTGGTTTTGGTTGATCGGAGTAAGGGACTGATTTGGGACTGGCTCAGGGCCGGCCCTGCTTATTAGAAGTCCATCATCATCACCTCTGGTTAATCTTCCATTTGATTGGGTTACATTCCAGTTACATCTGACGGGCCCATCGCTAGCGGCCGTGAGGGACAAGTGCTACGCAGGCTGCGACACGGTGAGCCGGCTGCAGGACCGCATGAGGAACCTGCACGAACACGTGTCGGGCCTGGTGACGGCCGTGCGCCTGTCCTCCTTCGCCAGCGGGCCCCCGGGACCTGCCGGTCCTCAGGGACCACCGGGGCCTCCAGGACCTAAAGGAAACCCTGGTAAGTTACCAATTCTGGAGAGCTTAAAGCAGATAATAATAAATAATATTTGTATAATTTATATAGCGCCGCTTTTGTGAAAATTCACCTCAAGGGCGCTGTACAAAAAATATATAAAAAAATTAATATTACTGGCTTACAATTAAGATTTACGAGTACAATTATAACTAGTGGCTTACATCTAAGACCTATAGCTAGTGACTTATATTACTAGCTTACAACAAAGATTTACGATTATAACTTGATAATATTTTTGTTGATATTCTATTTCTATATTAATTATATGTAATTTTCTAATTGTACAATATTTTACAGTATTTTTGAAAATATTCTCTTTCCATTTTTTCATAACTATACAATCTATACATATTATCTATAAGCAGTTCTAAATATATAATTACATAGACTAGCTCCCCAGTTAGACCTGAGAATATTTCTCTACTAATTGGGTAACCAAAAAATCTGATGTATGAAATGATATGTAATATATTATTTATTGTGAACATTTACTTTTTTTCTAAAAAAAAAAAAAAAAACTGTGACATACATCTAAGACTTGTAGCTAGTGTCTTATATTACTGGCTTACAACTAAGATTTACAATTATAACTAGTGATTTACATCTAAGATTTATAGCTAGTGACTAATACTATGACTAAGACTAACACATATAAATTCATAAAATGCTGAGATAGTGCTAATGTGGTTGGATATCATTTGCATGATGTGTGTGATTTGGTTTAAAAGATATTGTTTTAAGGATTTAAGTTTTTTTTTTAAATGGTTGCAAATATTGTGGGTTTGAAATTTATTGTGGTGGAGTTATTGAAAAATTAATTGAGACGTTTAAATGAAAAAATTATTGGGAAAAGAGAAGTCTTTGTTTGTTTATAATCAAAACCTATTTTAGACTGTTTTGCTATGAATATAACAACACATACTTTTAATTAACGCCCCCATACTTGGGAACCGCTTATTACAAAAAATTACAGAGTGTAAAATTTACATGCGGTAGAAGGGAAACCTTCAGAAAACTAAAGTAGACTAGAGTGGGAGGCTACGAAGCACTGCACAAAGAGGAGACCGATTATACTATTTCATTCTCTCTCAGGCTAAATCCCAAAGAAATATGTGTTTGTCTCTTTTTAGTGTCACTATTTTTCATTTCATCGAGTTTCAAATCACAATGGTGCTAATGAAGTATTCACTTTAATAGTTTCGTTGCAATAAGCAATTAAAGGAGAATGAAAACATTGTATTGTTTGCAGGAATTGAAGAACACAGAATGGAGAATGACGGTGAAGACTTCTCGTACAATTTGCTGGATTCGTATGTCAACACACCAAACGGCAATTGCCGATGTCAGAGGGGGCCAATTGTGAGTATTTTTAACTAAACTCTTAAACAACAATTCTGTCCTTATAATAAAATTCACCAGGATTTGTCATTAAATAATGCATATTCATCAAGAGTCCGGTGATGTCTGCTGGTTTTGACATTGTGACTTGCCAAATATCTCAGCCTTCTTCCTATCAAGGTGGTAAATTGCGGCATATTTTACTTATACATTATTTACAAATGTATAAGTGTAATATGTATTTTCTATTGGTGCTTCCCAGGTACTTACATTAATATCTGTGTGAGTGTCACTATCGTAGATATCATAATAATAATAATACATAATGCATTGAGATATTCAAACAGATTCAAAAAAGTTTCTTAGATACCTGTATATGAGAATACACGGGGAGTATCCTAATGCATCATGAAGATCTGCTCATAGAAACGCGTTGCCAAAGTCTCCAGTCGAGGAGGAGTGGGGCCCTCGCAGTATCGGTGTACAAAATCATTAATAATTTAGTAGATAGCCCATACCTCCTGGAACGTTATAAATTGTATGTGACGAACAACTACAGCCAGGGACGGTACCACGATCTTCTATGAAACCCACATAGCAGAACGGACGTACTGGGTAGGCATAGCATGACACGAGGTATGGTTTTGTTAAATAACGCTTCCAAAACTGTTGACATCTTTAACAGAGGCCTTGAAGAATTCAAGAGTCATTTAAGTGCCACTCATTACCCGCTATAACATGTATGTGTATGTAGCCAGTGGCGTAGCGTGGGGGGGGCGGGGGGGGCGGCCCGCCCCGGGCGGCACTTTTGGGGGGGCGGCAAAATTTCACAATCAATAATCATCTTGTAAAAATTTGGATTGGGGAAGTCGCGGGTTCGATTCTCGCATCAGAACTTAAAAGTTTTTTCTAGTTTATAGTTTCTTGACATCTTTCTTAAGTTTTATAAACTGTTAAAATCAAAATATTAATGACAGACGTTTGGTTTTTATTTCTAACACATACATTATTTTTAAATAAAAATGTAAATAGCAACAGTATCATTTTATCATTCAATTGATAGTCGATTTGTGTTTTATATTCACGAAGCTTTGTGCGCCCTGCTGAAAGCGCACAAAAAATTACACTTATACGGTTTTCTTCCACGTATATATCACGGTGTATATATTTTAAATTTATTATCACAGAAAAGTTAAATAGCTGACAGGTTTGTGCATACTTATTCGAAGTGCAGTTATAAAATTCTAGATGCACACTATCTATGTGCTGCCAGAATCAAAGAAAAACCATTTTTATGATCTGAGTGTAGTTTTAATTCACCGCATACATATTTAATTAAAAGCAGTTTTGTGTTCAAAATGTAAAATTCCAGTTGTGGATTCATCTAACGACACATTTCGAAGGAAAACATATTATTTGAAGCGCTTTATAAAATTCTGGCAAACAATTTATGTGCCGCCAGAATCAAAAAATATTTTCATTTTTTTTTTTTTTTACAGTGAATACCGCACAAGAATCTCAACTGCTCCCGTCTGGAGCCAGTGAGACTATGGCATCCCCAATTGGGGTATGTTGTGAGGCTGAAGGTAGTGGGGAGGGGAAGGAGGTGGGGAAGAGGAAGGTGGGGAAGTACCTGGCTATTCAGATCTGGTCACCAAACACGGCTAAAGCCATTTTCAAGCAACGTTTCAATTCTGAAGGGTGGTCTTACACCAGGGCGATACTGATAGTATCTTCCACTCTGGAACGTGCCGCAAATATACTATATATTATTTTTAAATGAATTAATTGTGAAATAACACAAATTAATCAAATAAAATTTATTTGCGCACGCCGGGTTTGAACCCGCGACCTCCGGATTGTGAGTCAAGAGTCTTAGCCACTGGACTACGGAGGTTGTCATATTCCAAGTGTAGTTTTAATTCACCGCTTACAGATTTAATTAAAACCACTTTTGTGTTCAGAATGTAAAATTCCAGTTGTGAATTCATCCGTCGACACATTTCGAAGGAAAAACATATTTGAAGTGCTTAATAAAATTCTTGCTGACAAGTTATGTGCCGCCAGACTCAAATAAAAACCTTTTTCATGTTCTGAGTATAGTTTTAATTCACCGCATACAGATAAAATTTAAGCCAGTTTATTGTTCAGAATGTAAAATTCCCATTGTGTATTCATCTGCTGACATATTTCGAAGGAAAACATAACTTTTTTCGAAGTGCAAATATAAAATTCTAGTTGCCTACAATTTATGTGCTGCCAGAACTAAAGAAAAACCGTTTTCATGTTCTGAGTGTAGTTTTAATTCACCGCATACAGATTTAATTAATAAAAATCGGCAAATAAATATTTAAAAAAAAAAAAAAAAAGGATCCCCCCCCCCCCCGATTTTGCCGCCCCCCCCTGAAGAAGTACCAATATAGGGGGGGGGGGGCGGCAAAATTTTCCTCCGCCCCGGGCGGCTGATACCCACGCTACGCCACTGTATGTAGCTCATGTTACTATTTAGCGTTTCTTTTATTTACCCATAAAGGTATAGTTTGTGTCACATGTGTGTTGTAAATGGACACACAGTCTATAATACACAACTAAAAAAAAAAATATATCATAACAGATTAATTCATTATTTCCTTTTAGCCACTTAAAGGGAGTTACAATACAATGAAATTAAACCAACTTTAATGGTTCCATGATAACTCAGAATCGTGCAATCTCCACACCCCTTTGAAAAGTCATTAAAAGTTATGAAAAAAATAATTGAAAAATAGCCCATAACCTAACCTAACTTAACCTATTTAACCAATTTTTTAATGACTTTTCAAATAAGGTGTTGAAGTTGATTCTGAGATGTCCGGTCAACCTTTAAACATACTCCTTTAGAAAAATGCAGGCAAGACTTTGATCTCATTTGCATCTTCAAAATTATTATTTCACCTTTGTTGCAACTCATCCAGTTCAATATTAAAAATTTATTTATTTATTTTCCTCTACTAATTATGGATAAGTTCGCCATTGTCCAAAAGAGTCGTGACTTGTCAACTCTTGAAACTTTTGGTGTGAGTTTGTGTAAATGTTTTTTGTCAGATAAAGTCAAAACCGCGAATGAACCATCCCCAGTCTCCCCAGTACATAATTCGGCAAGAGCACATATTTCCCTAGATAGTTTTTGTCCCTCCAAAACATTTTTACAAATGCTTTTTACAATGCATTATACAATATGTTGTTATGTTATAATTAAACACTAGTCTGTAAACTAGCAAATAAATAATTTATCCTCCATTTAAATAATCATACCCACATGCAATACACAAGAAAGGGAGAAAAGGTGTTTGTAAGAAGCCAAGTTATTGAAATATTGGCTAAATGTTATTTATTCCCCCAGGGAGCTCCCGGAGCCCCGGGAAGGGAGGGCCCCAAGGGTTCCACAGGGTCAAAAGGCTCTCGGGGTCCTCGAGGATTGAGGGGCTCCTTCGACTTCCTGCTGCTCTTGCTGGCTGACCTGCGGCACGACATCATCAACCTAGAAAACAAAGTTTACCCTAAGGGAGATGGGTAAAGAAAATACTTTATTTTTAGAAATCTAATAAATTAATGATTTATTAGCTCGGTTGAAACTTTATTTTCTGTTACAAGTTCCGTTAGTGAGATAGAAGAAATAGTTACAATGGATCTATCAGCGATACACCTTTAAATGTTATTATTATTTTTATGTATTGATTGATGGAAGATGGTTTGCGTAGCTCCCGTAAACATTCAGGCCATAGGATGTATATGTCATATCTGTAGGTATATTGCCTATCTTTTCGCCAACTATTCCGCCTACCGAGATACTGCAGTGCCACAGAAATGCTCTTTCCGAGCTTTAAGCTCTATAATATGAAAGAGAACAAGACACAGAAAAACAGAAAAAAAGACAATGGTCGGAACTGGGACTCGAACCCAGACCTCTCCGTCTAACCGGAGAGGTCTGGGTATATATTTATATATATCCGAATTTATTTATATTCCATTTAAATAAATTCGGATACATCTATCCGAGACGCTATCCAGGTTACATACCAATTCTTAAAATGATTGTTTCCAATGAAAAAGGGTAGTTGCCCGTAATATGGAGAAAAATAATTAGTTAATAATAATGTTAATTCGAAAATATGAGATTGACAAATATGACGGTTTGACAGAAGGTGGCAATTTGCGACCATTGTCTTTTTTCTGTGTCTTGTTCTCTTTCATATTTTCGTTTAGATTATTATTGTTAACTTATTCTAGTATGATATATTTCACTGATGGGAATAACCTTCAAAAAAAGTAATAAAAAGAAAGTTTTTCTTATAAAAATTGAGTTAACATTTAAATTGATGTTACTTAGGCACTCATATTTTTCTCTTTCTCCTCTATTTTTTAGGGGAGGCACAGTCTCCCCATGTCTGATTGCACAAACTGCCATTACTTCCTATCAAAATGGCAGGATCTTGTAGAGATGAATTGGAGTTTGTTCATTCCATTTATATTTCCAACAGCTGTTGATGCTTTTCATTCTTAACATTTGCTTTTGTCTTCTGTGTTCTGTTAAAAATCTCACAAGCCCCCCTCAGTGAGTTTCTATTCATATTGAATAGTAGCCTAGTTTGCATTACCAATAAATTAATTCATTTTAATTACCTAGAATTAATTCATTTTAATTACCTATGAATTAATTTCATGTTCCAGTCCACCGAAGCTCAACATTCAACATGCTTGGCGAAGACAGCAAATGAAGGATAAAGCTCGAAAGAGCTCAGCGAAAGAAGGGCACGCCCTAGAAGCATTCTCCGCTCCGGTTGTCGAACAATCCGGCGTCGAGGTCACATCAGACGGAGAATCGGGGGAACTTGAACGGGATTCAACCAAAATCAAGGTTAAAGGAGACCTCGGAGACGAGGGTTACTTCCGGGAGTTGGAACGATTGATCAGCAGGCAGAGGGCCAAGCAAACAATGAGGAAAATCAAAGAGAATATGAAGCCGAATGGATCCATCTCTTTGGATATATTGGATGATGATCTGGATGATGATGATGATGATGATGACGAAGATGATGAGGTTAATTATGATGATCAGGACGCCATACTCAAATAATTTAACTTTAGTCAACACTTGAAGCCAATACCGATTTATGTTTTTGAAATTAAAACAGTTATACCCTCTGCTATATTTATTAATAAACGTATTTTATTTTACACAACTGATAAACAACCATTTATCCCATTAATGGAAATTGTTTATCGACTGTGTAAAATATAAATCACGCTAATTAGTAAGACCCATAATGTTTCATTGTTGTGTTATAACGATGTACGTTATTATATTTAAAATTGGCAGCAATCGATAATGAATTTGTTCATCTTAGAAATTAACTCAAGTGACAGTATTAAATTTATAACTTTAGGCAATGTGTTTTTTTGATATCTTAACCTGATCTGCGCAGCTGTTGAGTATGAAATCCATCAGCGACTATCCCCTAAGCACAGGGACAGCTTAGTACCAAATGGCGCAAGTTGCTAGTAAAAACTTCAAGGGCTCTGTGTCAGGTGTCAGATATTATCAGCGCAAGTCGACAACTCCTTGGCAAGTCTGCGCTCGGAGCTGACTGCTCCAATTGCACCTGCATATGGCCGGCCCTGCCTATGTTGATGTCACATATCGATCGTCCAGTTGATTAATAGGGCATTTCCAAATACTAAGTTTTGAGATAATGAGGAAAGTAATATTCGAATGCTCACCATAAATCAATTATAATTTACATGTGTCTGTGTTTTACATGTTAACAGTGAGTCTATACACTCTAGTACTTTATATGACATTTTTAAATATCTTACTAGTAACCCAGAAAACATCAACATTTTGTTTAAACCCTCTGGTATCGGGACGATTTTGTCAGAAGATCAAAATATTTCCGCTTTGGAATAAAATCCAAATAAATGGAACATTTCTGAAAGCATCCGAAAACTAAAAACTGTGTTTGAAAGGTGGAAACATATATTTTTTAAATTGTAAAATTTTGAATGAAAACATGTAAAAGTTTCAAAAATGACTCACCTTACCTTTTTTTACCTTACGAAAATGTATTATAAACTTATCGTCAACTCAGTTATTTTGTCATTTCATGTAAAAATAATGAATAAAAAATTACCAAAGTTTTTTTTTTTCAAATTACGGACGGAAACTTCGGTTTCATAAAGGTGTATGTTTTAATTATTTTGAGGTTAACTTTTAGATTTGAATATAAAGCGAGGTGTTTTCTCTTTCTAACACCATTTAGATCATATTTCTAACCTAAGATTTAGTATGGAAGACACAAGGATTTCTATGAGGCCTTCATGAGTTATTATTATTTACAAGTGTTTGTACATTGTAATTGATTTGGTAGTGTTTGTGAGTAGTCTGAGTATTGTATTGATAGAGGGTACACTTTTACGTACAACTGTGTACTCAACTCAAATTCTGAATTTTCATAGATGTCTGGATCAACTGGATGATCAATATGTGTGATCCACCAACTTTCATTAACGAAGCGAATTTTCGAATTTCAAGATCATTTCAGAATCTACGTCGCCAAGGTGCAAAATTTATTTTATACATAATTTCATTCCCGTATCGAAAATATTATAGAATCTTATTTCTTAGCCATTAAATACAGCATGATGAATTTGAGTGACTTTAATACTGTGATTAATTACTTATTAATATTTGATTCTAGTTATTGTTGAGAAGCAACAAGCCTTCTTTATATTACTGACTGCATAGATATTATGATAAATATGTAGTTAAAAATGTAAGAATCAAAATAATACTCTGTGGTTAAGTTCACACAATAGTTAATCAGAAATCTCTTTTGAAAAGGATAATTAAAATAAATTGTAATTAACTTTCTGTGTTTTAATTATAATAACACAAATATACATATTATACAATTCCATGTCAACTCAGAATCATGTCAACTCAACACCTTTTTGAAAAGTCATTAAAAGCTATGAAAAAAAAATTGAAAAATAGCCCGTAACCTAACCTATTTACCTCACTTTTAATGACTTTTCAAAGGAGGTGTTGAGTTAATTTCATTATGAGTTGTCCAGTCACCATACTATACATAGCTAACTGTCTTCATGGGACATCCCTCACTACTTTTATCCACTTATGCATTTACACTCTTTTCTCCAAGCCATTTAACCCCTATATTGCAGCTGGTTACATTTGTAGTGTAGTGAATTTTTTTTACGTTAACTCCACACGGGAGGCCCTGAGGAAGATAATTTCTCTCAAGGCCTGTGTCATCTTTGGGGATGCTTCTTGAAAGGTATATTAGAGGAAAGAAAGGAGTGAACCTGGTTCTTGAAGAGATTCTTGTTGTAGGAAGGAGGAAACACAAAGGCTGGCAAATCTTCCATAGCCGCGCTGTTAAACTCAAGAACGAGTCATAGAAAGAATCATTCTCATGAACCATGACAAATTTCAACTGCATACAAATGTAGGGAGCGCGTTTGGCGTGTTTCCTGACTATGCAACAGTGCCGAAGGAATCAACGACGCTAATTCTTCGGAGCAACTTCCATTGAAATGTCGATAGAGCAAGGACAGCATTCCCACCCATCCATCGAATCCCATCAATCTTCAAATAATCTAAACTAGCGTTACCACCAATTGCAAAGTCAAGTGTGTCGAGCTGTGTATCACAAAAAGATGGTTAAATCAGAAATTCACCTAACCTAATTAAGCAAATGTTGTGTACATGAATATACTGATTTATGAAGTTTCAATACAACACAACATAATGTCGTGTACATGAATATACTGATTTATGAAGTTTCAATACAACACAACATAATATAATATGTCAAAACATGCTGCACGGTGGTATAGATTGCATTTAAAAGGCCAGTATTGAGAGAGTCTATCCTGTTGTGGGTTCAAATCCCAGCCCAGTGCTCAAGTATATTTATATAATTGATGTTAATTCACAATTTATCCATTTAAAATATTATATAGTAAATTTGCAGCACGTTCCAGAAATGGAAGATACTCTTAGTATCGCCCTGGTATAAGACCACCATTCAGAAATTGAAACATTGCTTGAAATCGCCTTACGGACCAGATCTGAATAGCCAGCTACTTCCCCACCTTCATCTTCCTCATCTTATTCCCCTCTTCACTACCTTCAGCCTCACAACATTCCCCAATAGGGGATGCTACAGTCTCACTGGCTCCATTCATTATTCACATTTTAAAAAAAAAAGGATAGGTATATAATATTATATTTATTTTCAATAATCATACATTTTGTTTTCAATCAACTTAAAATAAAAAAGAACAGGCTAAAACAGAACAGTGAAAAAACAGAACTTGAAAAAAGAATGGGTTAGGTTTGCTTAGATATATTTTTTAATTCACTTGTAAACTCTGTTCTGTTTTGTCATAGAACTGTTATAAGTATAAAGCAATGTGGCTAAGAGGAGAAGCTACTTAGAACGGATGGCTTGTACTGCGCAGTGAGTCTCCTGAACTCCTCTTCCTTACTCTGGTAAGCCGTGACGAAGGGATGCTTCTGCTGCTGATCGGCCACCAGCATTTGTGACAGGTAACGGTTTGTGACCTGAAAACAAACAAAAAGTTAATTTAATTAAATAAAGACTGTAACACAATTGTTGGTAAAATGTTATTTATTGAAGGTAAGTTCATAGATCACATACAGTAAAAATAGTCACAATGTATCACAATGTATCAAATAATAATTAACTGAGCAAGGGATCGGAGGGAACCTTGCTGATTAGTCTTTGGGAACAACAAAACTGACTCGTGCCGTTATGGTAACGGGCGGCGGCTACTGTGTTCTGCTTAGAGGGTCGTACCATAGGATGAAGCGCAACTAAGGCAGCAGTCAGGGTCTGGTTGGTGCTTTGCTTATGGAAGTAGAATACTCCTTAGAGGGTCGTGCCAAAGGACGAGGCGCAACTAAGAGAGTGTACTAGCCAAGGGCGAGCTGCAGACGAACTGGTTGAATTAGGGCGCGCAGCTCTTTATATAGGCCATTCCTTGTGGCGGGGCGTGGTTTATGGGGCGACTCGAGGGTAGGAAATGCGCAGAAAGCGTCTGCGCAGCCTGGTTCGCCTAGGTTTGGGTGAGCAGGATGACGCTGTACGGGGAAAGAGATGGTGTAGTGGCAAGCGTAAAAACGGTGCGCTACAAGACAATATTAGCGAAACTCAATCGAAATTCTGGAAACAGAAAAATCAGAAAAATATATGGGCACATCTGGGACTCGAACCAGAGACCTTCGACTTTCCGGGCGGCAACTCTACCAACTAATGTGTCCCTATCCGATTCAGTCATTTTTAACTGTATAATAGTTAAGTCTAAGAATTACCAACATTATCTTCATTTTCTTAATGCATATTTTATTGGCTGCTATCTTTATGTATCTTAGCAATATTCAAACCTGAACTAAATTCTATCTAGATAGTGTCTTGGATAAATTCTTATCCATTTCCATATCCATAAATTTTTATTCGCTAGTATTGTCTTCATTTCACCGCTCCGATCTATAGCGAATATGCAAGTTTTTCGTCTTAAACGAAATGTCAGATTTACAAAAACTTTGTGTTATTTCCGCTTCACAATTAAAGCTCTATGAATGAAACATTTCTAAACGTAGCCGAATACTAAAAACTGTTTATGATAGGTTACGAAATAAGCTTTCAAATTGTTATATTACAAATAAATATTAACATTTGTAAATATTAAAATTTAGAATGCTAACATAAAAAAAATGTAAAAATGATTCACGTGATGTTTTTATGTGAAAACGGTACTAAAATTAAGGATTATGTAAAAACAATACTTATTCTATTTTTTAAATGTATAATAAACAATTTGGTCACCTCACTTTTTTATCATTTCATACATGAATATTTAATTAAAAAATAACATTTTCTAGCGGCGCGTAGGCGATTTGGCGGGTAAAATCTATCTACCATGTATCTGACAGAATAGATCTTTTTATGTATCTCTATGGACAACTTGAATAGGGATGTGGAGCTTAATTTATTATGGACCTTCTACTTTTTGTTTTAGGGATGTCGCTAGAACAATAATGGAGTTATAACGATTCCTGTGGAAACACACGCGTTGACGTGAAAACAAGCTTATTGTACTTGACTGCTATCGTTATATTATCGTGTAAATCTGCTTACGTATCGGAATGGTTAATTAAATATTACAGGTTTACTCATTAAGTTTAAAATAAATAAAAAGTTAATTCCTTCTTAATCTAAGCGGCTGTATAGCAGGCGATCTATCAGTGGTTATTCCCGTACGTGGATGTCACATATTATGTGATCCGTGAAGTTTCAATAAAACGCATACATTGGGATAGATTGCGTTGAAAAAGCCAGCGTTTTAAAAGTTAATTGTAAAACAAAAGAGAATATAACTTTAGGCAATTGAAAATGAGGAACCCGTACGAGAAAATGGAATTTGTTTTAAACCAATACATCTTTGAAATTTTCTTCTTTCTTATGTTGGGGGGTCAGAGGGGGACATCTAGGTCTGCGAGCCAGTCTAGGGCCTCAGGCGTTGCCCTGTGGACCTCATCAATCCCGCCAGGGAATGAATGAAGCGGGCATTCATTGACCACACGTTCGGTGATCTGCACCGCACCGCATTCACACATCGCCGACTCTTTAAGGCCCTATCTATGCATATGTGAGCACAACGGCTATGGGAACACCTTATCCTATTGATGGCGGACCAGAGTTTGCCTTGAATGAGAACCCAGGCTGCCTCTCTGTGGGGTCTTGTACAAGATGGACATTTTTCACAAAAAATGAAAATTTCATGAAAAATGCCCACCTCTTTGAAAATAATATGAACAATTGAATGAATTTTTTATATAGTACTCAACATATCCCAATTATATAAAAGTGTTGTACAAAATTATAGCCTACTTTGTAATAGGACTTCATAAACAGAAGTTGAAGCCAGTGTTGGGTCATTTAGTGACATTTTATGTGTAAAAAATGTAGATATTTTATTACTTTACAAATAAATTAGTTTTCACTTTGGTACGAATCATCTCCAGTGCCAAAGTATAAGTTTCCTTTTGATAAAATATTCTTCCACACAAAAGACAAGGCGATACGAAGATGGAGAAGACTTTTTTATTTTATTTTATTTTTTTATTTTGTACGACAGACAGGTAAGTCCAATTATGGTACAATTTTCTTACAACTAACAATATATGTACATATTTTTTTTTAAATATGGTATAGTGATATTAAACATATCTATATCTGCTGGTATCCATTGACATTTAAATAACATTTCCCGTAAAATTGTATGAAGTGTGAGACAACGCCAACGGCCTTTATCAAGGCCACCTCGGATATCCAGTAATTGGCTTGTGATAATAGGCATAAAAGAAGCGATTATTTGGATATTTGATGTGGCTTAGATAATTCAAACCTACATAATCTGCAGCCAGCAGCAAGCACACTTAACGAAAACTGTACGAAGGGAGTTATCTGTGGTAAGTTTTTTAAAAATTTATTTGAATCAATTCGGCAGTTTTCCTACTGTCTACCCTGATCAAAAACTCTGTGCACGCCACTGGTAGTGGGGTGGGTGCTACTGTCCACCATCCGCGTAAGAATCCACACTTCTACATGTAACCTTGTAATCATCATTGGGGGCATCAACTTACTAAATTTACGTTGGGACAGCACAGGCAGCATACCAGTTAACACTAACTGCTCAACTAAATACTAGCATCAAGCGTGGGAACAAGCTATAAGATATACAGTTAAGACCGTGAAGAATAACTTGTGTTGGAAAAGAAATCGGTTGTGTTGAGAGAATGTAAATCGGTCAGTCCGAATGCTAACCAGACGATCGACCACTTTAAATGAGAGAGAGACTCATTATAGAGGCCAATGCATTATAACTATGTCTATGGTGGCACTCACGCATACACATGTGCACACACAAGCGTTACTCTGAAATTGGCTATTAGCCGAGCCCAAGCAAAAATTGAAAATAGAAGTATTATAAAAAAGCTTTATTTTTATTATGGGTTGATTTTTAATCAAAATGAAGAAATGTTTATAAAGTAAGTTAACATCATGCTGTCTTTAAGGTGATCCACTAGTCCTGGAGAAATTCGACAACGGAATCCACGCCTCTTTTTAGGAGGGATTTAAAAATACCTGGGAAAAAGTTTTTGGAAAGGTTGGAGAAGGTTAAACCATTTGAGAGTTGTTTTTCATAGGTTGATTTCGTAAAAACCTGTAAAAAAAATTACCTAACACCTTTTTTACGCATTGCTTATTATAATAACAAGGAAATTTAAAAACAATTGCACGGAACCAAGCGGCGTGGAGTCTAGAGACATCCACACACCCCTGAATCTGGGAGATGACTAAGTGTAACTAAACGACGTGCTATCGGCCCTTCTGCAGACGGCATAATGATGAAATTCGCAATTGGGTAATGCCTCTTTTAATTCACGGGGAAAAAATATCACCAAACTTCATGTTTTATTTTATTTTGTGAAGAACTTAATTTGGCAGATTATACAATGAAACTTTACACGAAAATGGATTAATTAGTAGGAGATTTTGGCAAGTATTTTTTAATAGGCCTGATTTTTTTTCCAGACTTACAAAAGCACTTATTAAAAAATAACTCGATTATTTCT
Source organism: Limnephilus lunatus (assembly GCA_917563855.2). Taxonomy (NCBI): domain Eukaryota; kingdom Metazoa; phylum Arthropoda; class Insecta; order Trichoptera; family Limnephilidae; genus Limnephilus; species Limnephilus lunatus. The sequence goes on from OU830601.1 coordinate 51,592,557, forward strand.
AAGGCCACGATGCGTTCTACTCGCAGTATTTAATTCAAGCATCTATAATATTTCTAAGCGATCAAATTTTCAAACCTAAAACACATGATTTTGTACGGTTTTGCATTATTTCGCATGGCTTCATCTTATGTCAAAATTTTTTTGTAAAAATAGGAATTTTTTTTTACAATATTTTAATTTTAAAAGCAAATTCATAAAAAGTTGTCCGTGGCAAAATGAATAAATTCGAAATACATATTTTTGAAAGATTTTATGATATGAGAGAGTACCAGAAACTGCCTGGAGATAGTAGGACACTCTTAACATTCAGAAATAAGCTCCTCAAAAAAGAATCTAACTCACCTCTGGTTTTCCAAGATGCAGGGACACCACAGCCGTGGCTAGCATCAGATCGGGTGCATTGGGGTCCTTGGTGATGGCCTCCAGCGCTGCCCCTTCCGCCTCCACCCAGCCGCCGCGCCCCGCGTGCGTCGCCACCAGAGCTGCGCCCAGTGCCGGCCCTGCGCCAAACTTGTCTGATAGCTCCTCGCATATGTAGTACGCATCCTGCAGCTTGGCACCACCCTGGAATAATAACATAGTGTAGTAGCCCTATATCATGGGTCGGCAAACTTTCAAGTGAGAAGAGCCAATTTGTCAAAGAAACTGGATAACATACATATTATAACGGGAAGGAGGGGGGGGGGGGGGGTTTGTGTTATCTACATTCTTAATGTAATATCACACTTCTGCCCATTTAAATGTTTCTATAAATAGACACTACGCGGCACGAGCCTAGCATGGTGGTCGAAAAATCCACAAATGATTTAACCATTCAAAGCAATGAATAAAGAAAATTTAAAAAAATATATATACTTAATAATAATATTTTGATGCACGCATAAAGTTGAATATTATTCATTTTAGGAGGTAGGTATGGGTAACACGGCCCCGGAATCATTTAATGGATAACCAGCATCCCTGCCATAGGTCACCCCAAGTGGTTCGCTAAGTTTGGTGATTTAGCAGAGGAGCCCGGGTTCATGGGGTGAGGTTTGTCTAGGCGACAGGTCTTAGCGACGAATGCATACGTAACGGGCCGGATTGGGAGAGTCTGGTTGAAGGAGACCTTATCTAGACCTCTCCAGCCGGACCATCTAGACCCATCGCCTTCCACTGCAATGGGAGGGATGGATGTTAACATCCGTAACTCTTGGAAATATTAAATCCCAGATTCCTAATCACCTTTCATACCTTTTTCACCCCTAGAACTTCCTCTCCTTCCTTTCCCTAGAGAGAGACCCCCTCCACGCGTAATCCCAAAAGATGACACAGGCCCTGAGGAAGCCCACACACACAATGCAGATATGTCACCCGAATACATTCGGTTACCACTCCAACAATGCAACGCACCGGACCTATTGATTCAGGCTCTGAGATATGTACCAGCACCATTCAAAACCAAATTTATTGTGTATGAAATATCCCGTATGTTTGTTATCTTCGTATGTGCATTCTAGAATTTGCACTCAAAGGCCACCTATTCCTATTGGTGGATTTTTTTTTTTTACATTCTACACAGGAGGGCCCTGAGGAAAATAATTCCCCTCAGGGCCTATGTCATCTATGGGGATGCTGTGAGGAGGGGGTCTGTCTCTCTTGGGAAAGGAAGGAGAGCAAATTCTGGGAAGGAAAAGGGTATGAGGGGTGGGTGTCAGTGTGTCCAGGAGTTACGGACGTATGAATCCAACTGCGGTGCAAGGCGATGTTCCAAGAGAGTACAGCTGGAGAAGTCAAAGGGACTCCCTCAACCATTCTCTCTCGATCAGGCCTGCCATGTAGCTGGTAGGCAGACGCATCCGCCTCCAAGACCCGGACAAACCTCATCCCATGAACCCAGGCACTAAATGTAGCAAACCACTTGGTCATCCGCCTCCCAAATTTTAACCATGAAGTTGTTGTGCGCTGTTAATTTGTTTCAATCAAGATTAATTTAGTATGGAATAGTGGCGCATATGATCACAAATTCTATTCACCTGCACAAGATGCAGCCAAGCCTGAGCCAGCTGCGTGAGGGTGGCATCATCATCTTTATCCTGCATCAGCTTGAGCTGACGGCGGGCGAGGTCCGGTCGGTTGAGGGCCAGCAGGACCTGCAGACCATAGGCCAGAGCTTCCAGGGACTCTGCCCCATTGAGCACCCTGGAATTATAATCTATTATTAACTTGGAAGCGGAAGAACATATCCGAATTTAGAAAATGAATTGAGATTTTAGAAAGTGTATTGAGAATTTAGAAAGTGAATTGAGAATTTAGAAAATGAATATTAGGCAAATATTCTAAGACATTCCGTTTTTTTTTTTTTTTAATTGTATTTTTGAAACCCTGGCGATTTTTTGAAAATTTCAATCGGAAAAATCAGACCATTTTTTATAAACCGGAAAGACGGGACATAATTTTATGGGTGCGAAAAAACGATAATTACATAGCCGAAAATCATTTTAAAAAAAGAACGTTTTCCACACGAATGGCAATAAAATGAACGGGGTTCTCTTTGTAACATCTGTCAAAACACGGCCATCTTTATAAAATCGTTAAACCAAAGAATAAGTTTGCAGAGAACAAACAATAAATCTAGTGATTGTTAAACGTCAAATTCAAAAATTCGCCTGGAATCAAAGTGTTGCCATACAAAAAAAATTAATAAGTGTGGAATTTCACAAAATTAATAGAACATAATCGGAGACGGGACATTTTCCTGTAGTGACGTCACGAGCTCAAATAATGGATTTATGTACTTATTTAAAAATAAAAAAAACTATACATTTCTAAAAAATTTTACTAACGTTTTCGTAATCTTAGTAAAAAATCTATCCACACCATTTTTTCTAATTTGTTAGTCGTTCATAAGCCGTTATGAAATTCATGCAAGTGGCCTATTGAGAATTTAAGCCTGTGCTAACAGAATCTTTGTAAAACCATTGGACCTCGATAAATTGATAATAAGGAAGTTGAGTCCATTTTTTTTATTTTTTTTTTATCAATGTTCGCATTCAAACTTAAATACTGGTATTTTTTTTTTTTTAAAGTTCGTTTTCATAGTAAAATTAATTCTCAAAGTTTAAATTTTACTAAGCCCGCCAAAACGAGCGGAATCCGAGCGGTAAGAAGCGGGGTGTGGGTGTGGGTGTATGGAGATTTTTTAAATTCTTCAATAAGGAATTCCAGTAATTTTTTTTATCAATGTTAACCGTCTATCAGAATTGATGTTATTTAAAAAAAAGAAAATTGATCAAGTTTTCATAGTTAAATTAATATTTAAAGGTAGAATTTTTGTTTGTCGCGCCAAAACTCTTCACAAACACGGTATTGCCGTCGCTGGCCGATCGCCGTTGGTTGAATTGTCACCCGCCAATAAGGAACTCCAGTGAAAAATATTATGGCTTTAAAAAAATATGTTCATATAGACCAATAAACGCTGATTCTGAATATATAACTTTTATTTAATAATATTAAACGTACAGTTTTTAAAAAAATATTAAAAAGTGCATTTTTAATATTCTCGTTAAAACACAGCGTCAGGTTGGTATGCTGTGTAATGCTCTGTGGTGACGTCACGATAGTAATCACGGTAATGACTGGTTTATTTATGCTATACGTCATTTATATGGGAATTTAGGTATGACACAAGCGAATGTTCTATATATTTCTTATTTTTGAAGATGTCGTAAAAGCATATACCTTTATAGAAAGTTAATAGAATTGCCTTTTAGATTTTTGTATCTGACATATACGATTGTGTTTGAAAAATGCAGTATTCTAAGTTTCAAAATGAAAAAATTTAAAAAAAACAGCCGACTGTAAACATATTCTATTAAATGGTCGAAAAAATTAGGAAAATTCAAAATTAAAAAAAAATACAGTCCTCTTACTTTATGAATTTGGAATAAAACTGTCACTTCACTTTTTATCTCGTTCATACAATTAAAAAGGATAAAAAAATATTATAATAATTCCGAAAAAATAACTGAAAAAATCCGACATCTTGGACTCGGTTTTACGCAATTAATGCGTTGATTTCTCGAATTTGTATTTAATTACACATGCATAAGGCTTTTACATTATCAAATAATATTACTTTTATGGAAGTTTTATTAAATTCACGCGGAAAAGTCATAAAAATTATAGAGAAGTAACCTTTGATTATGTAATGTCAGTAACCTAAAAACCGAACGAAACTAAATCACCAAAAAAACATTATTTAAGGACTAAAACTGAAAAAAAGTACAGGCAGCATTAATACTTATGCTGAATTACACTAATATCACAGTGAATTAATCATTTAAACGAAAATTATCATCAAAAACATAAAACTGCAATTTAAATTCATCAACGTCATTCATTGTTTTGCAAAGAATTTGATTTCGCCATTTGCAATAAATAAGCCATTAGCCAATCAACGCGTTATAATAAACAAGATGGCCGCGCGCCTGCGCAAATCTATGTGAGATTCAAGAAAACCAACATAAAAATCTAAAATATTTGAATCGTTATTTTAGTAGATGACGTCAAAAAATTCACCATAGATATGGGTGTTTTCGAGGGATCTCCAAAAATTAAAACTTTGAAAATTATTTTAACTATTAAAACTAACTCTAAAAAAAAAAAAAAATATGCAGTAATTTAAGTTAGAAGGTCATTTTTCATAAAAAAAAATAAAAAAAATGGACTGGACTTCTCTATTCAGGCCGCCGCGCAAAAAGTAAAGACGGAAAGTAAGATAACGGTTTACAGCGCAGTTCTCTGCGAGACTTTTCTGCGCAATCAATAAATTTAATATACTTGCACAAAACTAGTGAGGTTTACGGCGAAACATCAGATGTCAGATGGGTAGAATACGTAATGATATTATTTAATACTGAAAAAATGTATTATATTTATTGTTACATTCAAATGAACACAATTAATAATTCGATGTATTTACTTGGAAGCTTTAACTCCACAAATTTCAGCACTGATCAGATGTGATCAGTATTATCTATTTTAAATATAAAATCAACATGTCAGAATCAACGATTTGTAGGTAGTCGGACTGGCCATGAATATATCCGATTTCTGACATGGTATGTGGTTTTTTAAACAGATTTTGCGTTACATAAACTTTGTTTACTAAATCATTAAATATACCAAGCCACCCATTACTAAACTTAAAAAGACTTTTAGGGGATATAATGCAAAACCGTTTGGCCCATAAGTAAACGACGTTTGGCCTATACACCTCTCTCATCATACACAAACCATCTCTCGTGTAACAGAAAGAGATGCACCGTAGACATTTCGGTGATCCGCTCTTCATACAAACTGAGGTTCCGATGACGTCAGAAATCTTTCGACCATTCATGAAGCGTTTGTAGTTCGTAGCTTTTTGATGGATTTTTAAGAAGGTTTAATTAATTCTAAGAATAACAATATAGAAATGTATTTATATATTTAGAATCGATATTTTTTGATCTACATGAACATATTTTTTATAAGTCAAAATATTTTTCACTCAACTTCCTTATTGCAGAAATGTCACTTTTTTTAATGTGAATACTTCTTAAGACCCAATTATTGCTTTTAAGAAGTGAATTTTAATTTTTACTTGCGCGCAGGTAAATTTTATTTGATGAATTTGTGTTATTTCCAATGACTTAAAGAGAAAGACTTGGAATACCAATAAGACATTCTGTCCAAATGGTTATACAAAAATGGGGGCCAAGATGAAACCAATATTTATTACTCATCTTGAAACGGCCGCCGTTTTGTATAACCGTTTGGACAGAATGTTGGGTATATATTTGGAACAGTATGCCAAGTCTTCTCTTAGGGTATTTTATTTAGTCATTGGTTATTTCACAACTTATTTATTAAAAATAATGTATAGTATATTTGCGGCACTTTCCAGGGTAGAATATACTTTTAGTATCACCCTGGTGTAAGACCACCACTCTGAATTGAAACGTTGCTTGAAATGACTTTTGCTGTGATTGGTGACCAAATCTGAATAGCCAGGTACTTCCCACTTTCCCCTCCCCACTACCTTCAGCCTCACAACATACTCGAATTAAGGATGCCGTAGTCTCACTGGCTCCAGACGGTTGGGAACAGTTAGGACGCTTGTACAGTATTCACATCAAAAAAATAATTTTAAAAGAGCCAATAATATTATATTAGGACTATGGCATCCCCAATTGGGGTATGGTATAACGTGAGACTGAAAGTAGAGAAAGGGATCAGAGATGGGGAGGAGAAATTTTTGGAATACTTATCTATTCAGATCTAGTCACTAAACATGGCCATTTCAAGTTACTTTCCAATTATGAATGGAGTGGTTTCTCCGGGGCGATACTGGCAGTAACTAACACTATGAAGGTTTAAATTAACTTCATCTTGTACAAAGCAAAATTATTTACCTCAATGCGCCTTCCAAGTTATTTTCATGGTAATAGATGGTGGTTGCTACTATCAGGAACAACTCATTTGAGAGATCAACTCCTTTGGACACCTGGAAATATGGTAAAAACAAAAAATTAAAATCTATAACTTTTTGTACATTTCATTGGGATTACAACTGTTGGTAAATATTCCATTAACCGCCGCACTTTTAGCACATATTTTGTAAATTATGTTTCAATGTAATTACAACAAGAAACAACTAATTACTTTTGGATAGATGATAAAAGATGCATTAAAGTACCATTTTTATTCTAAGTTCAAAATGATTCCTTTGCCGCCATTTTAATTTTTTTTGTATGGATTGACATTTGCGTGAGTTTTGTTTCAATCTAAAACTGCATGAATTACTTAAGACAGGTTGTTTCAAAAAAATTGATGAATTGGTCAGATATTTGAATTCTTACTTTCTGTGAAAGTTCTATTCAAATTCTGTGATTATTTCAGATTTATGAAGCAACTGGCCTATAACGATATAATAACAGAACTTGAATAGGACTTATGCAGAATGCGAAAATTGACTTCTAATATTTGATGAATTCATCAAATTTTTAGAAGCAACCTGTCCTTAGTAAATCAAACTAAGAACCTAATAACCTATTTTGTGCATGTAAATAGTTGGTTCTTGTAGTAATTGTTGAAACAAAGTGTAATTTCCATAATCTGTGCCTAAATGTGTGGCGGTTAGGGGATAAGTACAGAACTGTCAATTTTGGGAATCAAAATATAAATAAATGTTGGCTGTTTATCAAATATGGATGAATCCATAAATAAAACACTGACTACCAAAACTACAGCCAAAATTTCGTAACATTTCGTCAGCAAAATTAAATGACAATACATTGGTTCTGACAATTAATATGAAAACTAAATATTATATTAGTTACGATTAAACTAACTAATATGAGTTTGACAATTGGGAGATATTTAAAAAAATTCTGTCAAGTTTGAAATTATGTGAAATAATCAATAAACATTACTAACCTTCTCTTCAATGGTGGCAACAATGGACTGCCCCGCTGAAGGATTGGCCAAATATTGGGCCAGGAGTTTCAAGGGTTGCAGTTTGGGGTTGGAGGAAGCCGTAATCTCATTCTGCACGAGTCTATAATTCTTCTGGGCGATGAAGGCCCGGTACAACAGGGCGTCCCTCTCCAATGTAACTTCGGGATCATTTATCTGAAATATTGAGAAATCACTAAAGAAATACTGAAATAACACCAGTATTGTGTATTCGGCGTTGTAACACACAAAGCGATATAAATCAACAACAAACCATAACATGGGATATATATTTTGCGTAAGCCAAACTCTAACCTACACGGATTCATGTTAGTGTGAATTTCTTTGTTGATATTGGGAGATATTTAAAATAAATATAGCCGTACCTTCAGTTTTTGTGCGTCGTTGATGCATTGCTGGTAATTTCCGATGAAAAATGCATTTCTGACATCGAATAACACATCGACATCCTGCTGCTGACGTGCCATTTTGGTGATTTCTGGCTTTTTCTGACGTTTCTGACCATAGATATACCTCTCACTTTCTGACCATTTTCTGACGTTCAGCTTCCAAAATATACGTTCAGTGCAATCAAATTTGACACAACCTGAATTGCGATGTTTGTCAATGACTAAAGAAAAATGTTAACGTGATTTTTTGGGGTTTTATGCCATTCCTTCTTTAGCCAGCGTTACAGTATCCATCATTACACATCTTCTTTGATGATGGACATCGTACCGACACCGACACGAGGTAGCCCAACACGGCGTAATACCCCAAAAATATATCAAGAAATAAGTCGTAAAAATCGCAAATCTACAGAAAAATATATTTTTATCGGCACAGTTTTAAATATCTACCAAATTTTATTAAAAACGCATACAAATAACATTGTTCCATCTGTCACCGTAACATCATGCGATAATGAACTCTAAACAAAAGTAGCATTGATCTCATTATCGCATCACCGCGGCAGATGGAACCTTTTTATTACAAAAGGACGCTTTGTACATAAAAATAAAATTAATATTTTGGAAAATTATAATATATTTTTAAAAGTACTTATCCAGGTAATACAATAATAAATAGTATGCATAAACTATATTTTTAAAAGTGCCATCTATGGGTTAACTATAAAGCGTTTTAGTTATAAACTTTGTCAATAGATGGTAAAAGTAATTACAATAAAAATATCAGCGAGAGGAATAAATCATTGAAAACTTTGAACAATCAAACTTATGACTTATAACAAAAATACTTTTAAAATTATTAACTTTTGGCGATTACTGGCAATACAGCAGTGATGTAGGTACGTTTTTTAATTAAATGTATTACCTATTGATTCTTTACATACCTACCTACTGCATTTCATTTTTATTTCAATACTCTCAGCAGGTATGTACCTATATAACTTCTTACAAACTAACTAACTAACCATCACGGACCGCCACACAACTCGATCTTGGCACACACTCTTTGCCTCGTTCACATTCGTACATCGTCTCATACATGCTCTTCTATTATTCCGACTCGTCACATGGCCCGACTCAAGTATCTGATTCACTTGGTCGTGCCATGTCTTCCTCGGGCTTCCCCGACTTCTTCTACCATTCACATTTGCATCATATATTCTCCTTACACTCCTTTCCTCGTTCATTCGCTCTACATGCCCAAACCATCGGAGAGTCCCTTTCTTAATCTTACACATCACGCTTACATCAGCCTTGCATTCTTTGCGGATATCCACGTTTCTCTCACGATCGTACATGGTTTTACCACACATTCGCCTCAGGGATCTCATTTCTACAGCATTCTTCTCATTTCTTCAAATTCTTACAATAAAAATATTAAATTAAAATTGTGCAGTCTGACATTGTAGTATTATTGTAGTAGACGTAAATGAGGGCGCTGCGATCGTAAGATTTTAAATAATGGCGCCACAAGATGGCACATAGGACAAATGTAAATTTAAGAATGCACAATGGTGCAAGTGCACAATTAATGGTCCTTCCCGAAATTAGATAGGTAATTCACGTCACATCAAAAAGCCGCCAGTTGACGTTGGCCCAACGTGTACAGGACCACTTGGCGAATATTGGCCGTAGCAACGCGTCGGCCGCCAATGTTTTTCGTGCAAACATCAAAGGATCTTGGCGCCAACAGCGTTAACGCATTTGGCCAACGTGTACTGGTAGCATAATATTTTAAGATGAAGCCATACTAAATAATGCAAAATCATACAAAATCGTATGTTTTAGTTTTGAAAATTTGACCGCTTAGAAGTATTATAGATGCTTCAATTAAATACTGCGTCTAGAACATACTTTGGCCCTTAAAAATATCGGTCATTTTTTTTAATAAGCTTAGAAAAAAATAAAGTATTAGGTCTATAAAAAACATTTTTAACTGAAAACTCTCCTACTTATAAACACTTTTTCGGATATGGTTTTATTGCATAATGTGGAAAATTCAGTTTCTTATATAATTATCGCGAAAAAAATGATATTTACGCCCGAACCTCACAAAATGAAATATATTATGCATTTTCGCGTTGGTATTTTTGACATCACGGCGACAATACGGTAGTCGACGAATTTGTTATATCAAAGTGAACCTTATACCGTCCATCGAAGAACGACTGGCAGCCGCCCCATTTTTTCGTCATTAGTCAATAGTCATTACTCCTCCGGCCGGAGCGGAGAGCAGTCGTGTTATGCCCCGCGCCGCTTATTTTCGTGAAATCAATTTAAAAATTCCGTTTTATTGCAATAAACAATGCATAAAAAAGGAATTAATGTTTTTTACAGGCCTTTACGAAATCAACATGTAAAAAAAAAATCTCAAATATCTTTTCCAACCTTTCCAAAAGCTTTTTCGTAAGTATTTTTAAACTCCTCCCATAGAAGGGCGTGAATTCCGATTTCGATTTTTTCCTGTACTAGTGGATCATTTTATTTTATTTTAAAACTTTTTTGAAGTAAAACTTCTTTAGCACCGTTGTGATTTGAAACTCGATGAAACGGAAAAGTAACACTAAAAAGAGACAAACACATACACCTACCTACAGGATTTAGCCTGCGAGAGAATGAGATGAGTAGTATAATCAGTCTTCTCTTTGTGCGTTGCTTCGTAGCCTCCCCACTCTCGTCTACTTTAGTTTTCTGAAGGTTTGACTCCTACCGCGAGAAAACTGTAAATAAATTTTTTTTTTTTTTTTTTGTTCCTATCTGCACACTTCGAATAATTTATTTATCTCTAGCTGAATCTGTTATAAGGTATGGAATAACAGCTTGGGGATTTTCCTGTAAAACAAATATAGACCATGTTCAATCAGTGCAAAATTCATTGGTTAAATTATTGGCTGAAAAAAATTTATACAAAGAAAGGCATAATATTCCATACTTTTATCAGAGTCTCAAAGTTCTTTCAGTGAGAGCAATTCTGTGGTACAAAATTATATTTCAGCACATAAATAATCCTTTATATATTAACAGGCTGGAACACAACCATAATACTCGTTTTAACTTTAATGAAGGGCTAATTGTACCTAAGCATACAAATAAATATGGACAAAGAACGTTAAATTACATGATTCCCAGTTGTTTAAATATGTTACCTGCTGAAATTAAAAACTGTGCCCAAAACAAACAATTGATGAATTTACTGAAGACTTGGCTTATGGAAAGAATTAATTTGTATTAGCTTACAATGACATTATTCTAAAGACTTTAAAAATGTTATTTATGTTTTCAAAAATTTATTTTTATCTATATTTCTGTAAAAAATTCAATTTTATTTTATATAGTTGTAAAAATGTAACTATTAAATCACTATTATAAGATCTTTAACGTAAAGAACCCGTTAGACAAACTGCTAAAAAGTAGTTTATCGGGACTTCTTGTCTTGTATTTGTAAAGTGTATAAAATAAATAAATAAAAAAAAAATAAAAAAAAAAAAAATCTTTTGTTTTATTTTAGGCTGAAACAATAAAATTAATTAAAAAAATTAGAGAACTTTAAAACATCAAGACAGATTGTCTCTGACAACAAACAAAATGTGAAATGAATATAATATAAAGGTAAAAATAAAATATATATTTACTCACCACCATATTATAAAGGTCAAATGAATATATATAAAGGTTTTATTATTCAATGAAATAAAAATACTCATATATCATATGTACGGGGCTGCTAACAACATTGTGATTTTATCGCGAAACGGCGCTATAATTATAAAATTAGCCATTTATTAGTTTTTTTTAAATTTCAACGAAATTTCGTTTACAGGTCTACGCACCATCCGATTTGAACATGAACCGCCAGCCGAATTATTTTTTATTCTGACGAATTGACAAAGGGAATTGTAATAATTCGGCTGGCGGTTTTGCTAAAAAACGAATTGATTTGCAGAGACCCTACTTGCAGATGGTGAGTAAAGCGTTTTCGGATCAGTGGCGCACACTGGAAAAGAGAGGGGGGATGTAAAATGGATAATAATGTTGTTGGGAGGATCTGGACCTCCGCCAACCTTCATCCAATCACTTGTTTAGGGTTCCGTGGCCGAAAAGTCCAGAAACCTCTGCACTGACGAACATTTTTCTCGTGCAACTGGTTGGGATATATTTATAATTTTTTTTTTTTATTATTATAATAAAGATAAAGTAATACAATATGACAAAATAAAAATATTTTACAGAAAAAGAAATGTCCCAATAAACTACTTTTTAGTAGTTTGTCAATGGGTGCTTTTCTTTTACTTTGAAGATACAAATAAACTTATTTTACTTTATTTTGCAGTTAGACTTTTTTTGTGTTCTAATACAAATTATTTCTTTCGACGAGCCAATTCTTCAACATAATATTTGTTTTACCATTTGTACATTTTTTAATTTCGGCAGGTAACATATTTAAGCAATTTGGTATCATGTAGTCCAGCGTTCTTTGTCCATATTTGTTTAAGTGCTTAGGTACAATTTAGTCCTTCATTTAGCGTAAAGCGAGTATTGTAAAGGTGGTCCAGTTTATGTATGTACATAGGGCTATTCATATGCTGAAATATAATTTTATACCGCAGAATTGCTCTTACTGAGAGAATTTTGAGATTCTGGTAAAAGTATGCCTTTGTTCGTATAAACTATTTTGAACTAATTGAACATGATTTACATTTGTTTTACCAACCTATTTAATATTGGCTACATACTTCAAATACAAGGCTGAATATGACAGTGCGCAATGTTTATACATACTCTGTAGGTACCAGCTGCACTTATACTTACATAGGGACCACTTTTCATTTTATTTTGAACCTATTGCTACGTTTAATTATAGAGGCAGGTAACTAACAGTGACTAAATGACCATTTTTTTTGGTTTCACCAGTACAGTAACTACTGGTTTTATGTCTTCTCCCGCACTCACAAAACAACCAAAAATCGAATAATGAATTCAATTCAATTCAATTAATTATATTTTCAAAGCCATAAAAAACTATAAGAACCTCTCTTCTGAATTACGCTGTCGGTATCATCAACTAATCAAAACAAATAAATCAAATTAAACAATTTTTCAAAAAAAACTTACAGTGAAATCTAAATATTTTATAAAAAACAAAAAAAAACATATTATAACTTACAACCTAAGAAAGAATCGTGGCTCCCTTGTCAGGCACAAGAGCTCCTCTTTTCTGATAAGGCATACATGATCAAAAAAGATATTTAATATAATATTTTGTAAAATATATATGTAATTCACGTTTTTTATATTACAATAAAAAAAATAAAAAAATAAAATTGGCTTAGAAATTCTTAGAAATATAATTTTTAATACATTTCCAGAGTGGAAGATGCTCTCAGTATCGCCCTGGTGTAAGACCACCATTTAAAATTGAATCGTTGCTTGAAATGGCTTTACTGGTTTTTGGTGACCAGATCTGAATAGCCAATTACTTCTTCACCTTCCTCTTCCCCATCTCCTTCCCCTCCCCACTACCGTCATCCACACAATTTGGACGCCATAGTCTCACTGGCTCCAGTCGGGAGTGCAAAAAAAATATAGTGTGCAATTTACACGCGGTAGAAGTTAAACCTTCAGAAAACTAAAGTAGGCAAGAGTGGGGAGGCTACGAAGCACCGCACAAAGAGGAGACCAATTATACTATAGATGTATGGGTTTGTTATAGTCCTATAGATGTATGGGTTTGCCTCTTTTTAATGTCGCTAGTTTTCGTTTCATCTAGTTTCAAATCACAACGGTTCTAAAGAAGTTTCCACTTCAAAAACAATACCTACTTATGCAGGGGCGCAATTGCAGCAGTCCGCTCCGGGCGCCAACTTGCCAAGGCATCAAGTAGGTACAGCGCCCTTGAGGTTTTTATTAGCGCCAGGCGCAATTTGCCCAGAGCCGGCCCTCTATTTAGGTACAATAGTGCCATGTACCTGTCGTTTGTCATAATTCATAACTAGGAAAGTCCAACTATTCAATAAACTCAAGAAATCCAATATAAAAAATAGTACCTACACATACCTAAACCTAATTACCTGTAGCAATAATAATTATGAGTGAACTTAATCAAACAGTTAATTTATCGGTTCAAGCCTTTAACATGTGATTATTATAATATTATTTTCCTTGAATGTTACAGCTTGCAGCCATTAATTTGGCATTTCGAAACATTATTGACCTTTTCCTTTTCGGAAGGACGGCCATTTTTTCCGAAAAATATCTTTCCGAGTATTTCATAAATGTCGGTATCGATATACCTTTGTTCGTGAACCTTTCAGATTATGGTCATTTACCTGGCGATATATTTAGTATGGAGGTGCTTATTTACCTTTCGGTGGAAACTTGTAAATAGCTCAGGTATATATCTAAATTGGAGGTAAGCGCCTGCCTTTTATGAACAGCATAAAAAGTTTCAAAATTAGGATTATATTTAAAGTTTTTTTTTTTAAATCGATTTGTACCTACCTATATCTATTTATGACTATATTTGGGGAAGGTTGTTTAAAAAAATTGTGATAAAAGTTAAGTACAGTACCTGAAACCTGAACTTGGTATGATCCATTCTCGCGCAGTCACTTTACTGACTTTGCAATGACCGTAAGCGAAAGAGAAAGATGCATAAAACATACGTGCGACCGAGAAAGGCGTGGGCGAGGAGGCATGCCGCTTCACTATTGAAACTTAAACCCACCTATTGCGACGATTTCTGTATCGCCAGGTCGGTATTAAAGTTTAGCGTGTACTATACCTAGATTCTCTCAGTATCGCCTTGGTGAAAAACCACCAAGCTTGAAAAGGCTTCAGCCGTGTTTGGTGACGATATAAATAGCCATTATTCCTAAGGACACATCCCTATATGGTGACCGGACAACTCAACAAAGTGACACTTCATAACTCCTTAAAAGTGATGGAAAAAGAAAATAGGTTAGGTTATGGGCTGATTTATTTTCAAGACTTTTAGTGAATTTTGAAAGGGGTATTGAAATGTCAATTTCTTGAGTTGTCATGAAACCCCCCAAACATACCCATCCCCCTTCTTTTGGCTTTTGCACAAACCGCAGCTTTGGCTAAGCGGCTATCTCCTTCGCTCTCAAGTCTAATAACCGTTTTAAACCTTTTAAATTATATCTTTGTTCAGCCTGATTCCCGTATAGACCCAAAGACAAAACTTTCGCTTTACCCACTGGAGCGCTTTTTGCCATAATATGGCACTGTGCCTAGCGTGGTAGTCGAATCACCTGTAAAACTGTACACAAATTATATAATGATACATTATAAATTATATAATTATGCATTGTTTTTAGTTAACTATGAATAACAGATTAGAATTAAAATAATGTATACCTTTTGCCATAACTTGCTATAACATTACTTGGATACCTACTAACACATATTTCAATACATCCAATTTCAATATTTAGAGCTTACTTGGTACCTACTTTGTTTTATGTCAGGTCTTATATAACCCTAGTAGGTATATTCTTTTACTATTGTACGACTACATATTTATTTTGTATTTTTTCAATTTTATCGTATTGTACTAACAATAACAACTGTATCACTTCAGCGATATTATTTTTGTATACTTGTACATTCTTATTTTGTTCTTAATATAATACTGACACCTTCCTGTGTACCTCTGTATACTTATAATCTCATGTAACACTTTAATGTAAAAGTCATTTTATGGCATTTAAATAAATAAATAAATAATTAATAAAAAAAAAATTTAAATACCTCGGAATTCTTTTCCTCAGGGCCTCCTGTGCGAAGTTAATGTAAAAAAAATCTTTGCTGCAAATTTTCCCTTATTTGTAATTAATTATGTTGAAGTTTACGATTTTATAATTTTTTTAAATAAATTCTATGTAAAACGGCTAAGAGCCAAAGCCAAAATGAGGGGGATGGCAAGGACATGGATTTCAGCAATATTTGATCCCGCCAAACTGCGGGATTTAAAATAAATTTAAAAAATGTAAATGTGTCTACACCAAAAAAATGCTTTATGTATTTATAAGCGTTGCTCAATCTTTCACAACAAAAGAAGAAGTGAACTTGACGTTAGGAAGAGAGGAAAGAGCCGCATTTCACACTCGGAAACTTCAAGTCCTGGAAACGATTTTGAAGAAAGAGATGTCTCTTTTTGAGAATGGAAAATTTTAAATCTTTTTTGTTAAAACGTAGTTTATTTTTTTACACAGAAGACTTTAAAGAATTTTTTCAAGTATACAAAAAAATTGAATACAATAGGTATATTGATTAATAAATGTGTGTTATAAAGTTATGATTTCGATTTCAACAAATAAAAAAAATTTAAAACTATAATTTATGGTAAACTTAAAATATTACATCTAAATAATATTATATATTTTGTTTTTCAGCATGTTTGAGTGTAGTCCAATTTATGACATCATTTTACAAAATATAAAACACGTATCAACCCAAAAACTTAATTTATTAGAACGAAAACAGGTTTTTCAGTCTTTTGCCACGTGTAAACCGGTCATGTTATTATGTTTATGTAGGTACCTACTTGCTAATCTGTCAATCGCTGTCTATATTATTTATATAAAGGAGAGTATCTGTGTGTTTGTAAAGGGTGGGACGTAGATTAAGTTAAAAGAAATTTACGTAGGTATATCAATTTTTTTACTTAAGTAAACTTTATTTAAGTGAAAAAATTCTTAATATTATTATTTACTACGAAAGTAACATATTATTCTTATAAAAGTTCATTTTGATTTTGCTCACTAATTTTAAGAGAAAACAGTTTTTTCTTAAATATATCACCTAATTTTTACTTAGGCTATCGGGAAGGGTATTGTGTTATGTGATGCCGTGATAGAGATGGCCCCCGGCAGACTTATATATAATATGCAGTTGGTTTAGTTAAATTACGGTTCCATGCCAACTCAGAATGAAACCAAATCAGAAATACCTCATAAAGGTCATTAAAAGCTATGAAAAAATCATTTTAAAATAGCCGGTAACCCTAACTTAACTTCACCTAAGTACTTAACCATTTTTTTATATTTTTTTATTATCACTCTTAATGACTTTTCTAAGGTGGTTCTGATTTGGTTTCATTCGGAGTTCGCCGGTCACCGTAAATTACAGTATATATTCTTACACAAAATATAACTAAGTGTACAAGAAGGGGTGTGCAGAGAGGAAGTACCGGTATAAAACATATTTTCGTTCAAATGCACTAAGGCTCAAACTGCTTGTCTATGTACTGTATATACCAGCGAATACGTACAAAAAATCGACATTGAAAATAAATTCGTTTGATATTCATACCAACTTCTTTTGAAGTCGATTTTAGGTAATTTGATAAATAATGTCCAAAATTATTATATTACGATAATTATAATTTTTGGGGGATCAACCGTCGTGTTAGATTTATTATGTATTTATTATTTATTATATTTATTAGATCATCATGGGCCATGCTTCTTTTACCACATTCAATCTTTATTGAATTAGTAAATATATATACAGTAGAATACGTTTACTATGACTCCGCCTATATTGACCAACCGCTTAATATGAAGTAATTACACAGCGAAGTTTGGTTTTCATTCATTTATTTCATATTTTGTAAAAGCCCGTAAATTGGTAAATCTTAGGTATTAGATACTAGTAACTACTAAGATTTAGCAAAAATAATAATAATATTAATTTATTCAGACAGTAAATTACATTACATTATTTATAATACGCTTTTCACATTTTTAACACTTACCATGCATCAACTCCCTGTATGTATGTCACTAGTTGACAAAGGCCTCCTTCATTTCTCTCTATAATTAGCTACTCTTGTCCATGTACCACCTGCTATGGCTTTGATGTCGTCAACCCACCGTCTAAATGGTCTACCTCGTTTTCTCTTCTTGTACTTGTGGACCAATTCATTTCTAATTTTGACCATTTTTTCACTTCCAATAATAAAAGTCGGTAAATTTTAGGATTTATTGAAAATCTTAAGATTTACCGTAGTACGGGCTTTGACAGTACCTTTTTTTTACATTAACTCCACACAGGAGGCCCTGAGGAAAATAATTTCCCTCAGGGCCTATGTCATCTTTGAGGATGCTGTGTGGAGGGTCTTTTTGAGGAAAGGAAGGAGTTAACATTGGTCTTGAAGAGACTCATGTTGTGGGAGGGAGGAAACACAGAGGCCGGTAAATCGTTCCACAGCCGAGCTGTTGAACTCAAGAACGAATCGTAAAAACGACCCGTTCTCATGTGACTAATGTCAACCGTGTACAAATGTTGGGCGCGTGTTTGGCGTGTTTCCCGACTATGCACCGGTGCCGAGGGGATCAATGACGCTAGTTCCTCGGAGCATCTTCCATTGTAATACCGGTAGAACAAGGACAGCATTCCCACCTGACGCCTATGCTCTAAAGATTGCAATCCGTCTGTTAAGATGGGAGAATCTATCAAACGGACCGCCCGTTTCTGCACAGAGTCAAGGGTTTTTTAGGTATTTTGGAGCTCCAGACCAGAGGTGGCTACCAAATTCAACCGTGGGGCGCACTTGCGATTTGTACAGGGTTAGCAGTTGAGTACTATTAAAGTATCTGCGGGCCCTGTACAGTACACCCAGTTTCTGAGAGGCTAACTTAACTCTGGTTTCGATGAAGCCCCCATAACTGAGCTGGTCACTTAGAGTTACACCAAGCATATCAATGGAGGTCCTGTTCGGAAGAATGCTTCCGTTGAAGGAGACTAGATTATCATTTCGATCCCTTTTAGACGTTATCAAACATGATTGGGTCTTTGAAACATTAAATTCGACGAGGTTATTCTTACTCCAAGAGAAAACACTCTCGAGGTAACCGTCCATTCTCTGCTTCAAAGCCCTCCGAGCTATTGGGGTTTGTGTGCTCTTTGGAGGCTTGTCAAACAAAAAGCTATCATGGACTGTACTGTCATCCGCGTAACAATGAATCGGTGCACATGACAAGAGGTCGTTGATGTGCAACAGAAACAAAGTCGGAGACAGAACCGATCCCTGTGAGACGCCAGCATTTATCGAATGCGAGGAAGAGGTGAAACCGTCAGCAACCGCCTGAATCGACCTCCCCCTCAAAAAGTCGGCAATCCACGCACACAAGGATGCGGGAAGTCCGTAAGAACGCAGTTTGTTGACAAGCGCTCGATGCCAAACCCGGTCAAAGGCCTTGGAAATGTCCAGTGAAACCGTTTGGGTCTCACCAAAACATTCCAGGCACCGTCCCCAAACGTGCGTCACATACGCGAGAAGATCACCGCACGAGCGGTTCCGCCGGAATCTGTATTGACGGTCGTTAATAATTTTGTTCTTCTCGAGGTATGTGAGCAGTTTGTCATTGATCACACGTTCCATCACTTTTGACAGAACAGATGTGATCGCTATGGGGCGGTAGTTGGCTGGGTTGGAGCGGTCACCCTTCTTTGGAATGGGGTGAATGATCGCTTTTTTCCAACCAGAGGGCACAGAGCCAGACTTCAGGGACATTTTGAAAAGCTTCGTCAAAATTGGAGCTATTTCTACAGCGCACCTCTGCAATACCAGGGCAGGTATTCCGTCAGGCCCGCTAGCTTTATTAACATCAAGCCCTCGTAAGACTTGGAGTACATCCTGTTAGGTCAGAGAAGCGGGTTCGAACCGTTCTTGAATAATTAACCAACGCTAATTTACTTACACCGCTGGTTACTCAATACTTACTTAAATTCGACTAGCTCGGTCGCTTGGGGTGTTCTCAGTTCAGCCTTGGTAGACCTGAATAACCACAGCTATGTTGCAGTTAAAACAAAATACAGGAAAACACAAAAATATCGGGACAATTGTGAATAAAAAGGTTCTCTTTGCTATTTGAAAAAGGTTATATTTTCGGAAAGGACTCTAGGCCAGGAAAAGCTTAAATCTCTGTGAAAATGGAGGGATGGTCTCGAAATACAAGTGTGAATTTAGTTTTTGGTCATGTAAAAGCAAGGTAATAATATATAAATGGAAATTGGAACGATACCGGTTTCGGATTCTGTAGGCTCGGCAGCAACAGCAACAACTGAATTTAACTAAAAACCCGTAAACTGTTTTTAGTGTGAATAAGGAACGGTAGACTGGAGACAACCTTTCCGTTCAAGAGCTGGGTCAACAAGAAGCGTCCCCAAAATTTCTCCGGCCCAAGCCACTGCCCGCGCCCCCACCCCCGTCGAACAGGGTGCGCGCGACTTCCATCGGTGTTGTCATATCCCAAAATATGAACATAAAAGTACTTGATTTCAAAAATACTTACGGGGTAACATGTTCTATGTTATGCAATGCATTACATAACAATCCCGATGCCGGATCCTCAGCTTTTTCATACGAAAACTGCAATAAGGAACCGACGGCGGGGTAGCACCTTGATCATCGAGGGTCGAGTTTTCCGCGAACATTTTGCCTAATAAGTTAGCCTTTTCGGCGGCGGTATTTGCTAGAGAGCCATCAGGTCTGGTAAGAGGTGGCAGACTGGATTTGCAGAAATTGCGACCTATTGAGCCCGCAAGCGACCAGAACGCTCTGCTGCCGTGCGGGCAGGCAGCCAGCTTACTGCTGATCTGCAGGTCGTGCTCGAATTTTGACCTGTTAATGATCCTCCTGCATTCCTTATCCATTTTGTTATATACTATTCTGTTATCAGACGTTCGAGATGTGTTGTAGGCCCGGTAAGCCGCGTTTTTTCCTCGCACTGCTTCGGAGCATTGTCGACTGAACCACGGCTTTGAGCCCACACCAGTTTCTTTAACAGTGGATTGGATGAAGCCATCCATCGCGGATGTGATGACTTCACCAATTTCCTGGGCACATCTTGAGGGATCCGAAGTCTGAAAACAGACAGCTGACCACGGGAAGGCGTTGAAATGAGCCCGCAGACCAAACCAATCTGCTGATCTATAGTGCCACACTTTTCTCTTCAGCCGCTCGTTTGGCGGTCTGAAGGTTACGGGGATTGATGTTGTCACCAGGCAGTGGTCGGACGATCCTAGAGGCGCTGTGACTTCAATCTTGTAACCGTGTGGCACAGTGGTTAGAAACAGATCTAACAGATTGGAGCGGTGAGTCTGGACATCAGGAACCCTTGTAGGCTCCTGAACCATTTGCTCCAGTCCGTAGCAGAGGGCAAAGGATTCCGCCTCTCGTCCAGCCGAGTCCGTTGGTCCTGAGAACTTTAACCAAGGTTCGTTATGAACATTGAAGTCCCCCAGGACCACAAACTCTGCTGTAGGGAAGCGGGGCAAGAAGTCATCAACAGTATTGCTTAGATGTTTACCTAACATATACATCCGTTTTTGATTTCGGAGATTAATAGAAACATAAGATATTCGTTGTGATTGATTTGTATACAAATCTACGGTTTCGTTTCAAGACTGATGAAGTTTTACACACTTGACTTTGAAAACAAGAGGAAGGTCACAGTCTTCAGTATATTTATTTCTAAGCACTTTTTCAGCCTTACTAAAAAACCCCGTGAAAATTTTATTCAATTGACAAACGGCCACGGATGTGACAACATTACTAATTAAAAAAATTGTTCTTGGAAAAAAATACACACTGTTTACACAGCCTGGGAGGGTAGTTTATCTCTGTTTTAGTAATGATGTCTGAATGAAATTTGGAATTTTCCGAAGTATTTTGAATGTTCTATATATTTCTTATTTTTGATGGTGTCCTAAAAACAAATACCATTTATAAAAACTACCTTTTAGATTTGTGTATTTGAAATACACTTTACTTTTAAAAAACTGCAATATTTTAAGATTCAAACACGGAAAAAAATGTAAAAAAAATTCTTACCAAAGCATTTTTGATGAAAGTGTACAAAAATTTATAAAAAATTAAAATTTTAAAAATACAGACCTTTTATATAATGAATTTTGAATGAAACTGTCACCTCACTTTTTCTGGTGCATACAATAAAAAAAATATGAAAATGTTTTAAAAGTTTTTTTATTGGCAAAAAATAACCTAAAAACATAACTGATATTCAAACAGATTTCTTGCACCACTAAAGAAGTAAATTTCTTTCATAAGTTTACTTACCACCACATGTATTAGATATTAATATTTAAAAAAACACCACTTTTAAGAAATTCTCATAAAATAAAGATTTAAAAATGTAAATTTGATCTTTTATGTAACCCAAAACAATATTTTGACAGTTTTTTTTTTTTTTTTTTTTTTTTTACAGTGAATACCGCACAAGAATCTCAACTTCTCCCGTCTGGAGCCAGTGAGACTATGGCATCCCCAATGGGGTATGTTGTGAGGCTGAAGGTAGTGGGGAGGGGAAGGAGGTGGGGAAGAGGAAGGTTGGGAAGTACCTGGCTATTCAGATCTGGTCACCAAACACGGCTAAAGCCATTTTCAAGCAACGTTTCAATTCTGAATGGTGGTCTTACACCAGGGCGATACTGATAGTATCTTCCACTCTGGAACGTGCTGCAAATATACTATATATTATTTTTTAATTAATTAATTGTGAAATAACACAAATTAATCAAATAAAATTTATTTGCGCACGCCGGGTTCGAACCCGCGACCTCCGGATTGTGAGTCAAGAGTCTTAGCCACTACACTACGGAGGTCGTCGTTTAACTTTAAGTACGGTTTATTGTGCAATAACTTGATAAAACTGATGTAAAACCACACAAATAACACGGCAAATATGTTAATTACATGAATAGAAGAGTGAATTGGTCACTATAATAGAAATCATTTAGTAAAATCTCAATATTTACTAAAAATATTCCCGCCATGCATAAAAACCAAACTGCTACGGCAACATACTAAAAATGTGCAGGCGCGACGCCATCGCCATCTAGCGGCTATGTATGAAAACAAAATTTTATATGAAGATTATGAAAAATTGCAGTGTTGCCAAATTTAAAACGTATTTTAAAGTGACCAACGTTGTTAGTAATATTTCGTGGTTAAGTGTAAATTTGTTTTATTGATGTTGCTGCTAAAACACAGGTTATCGGTCGTGCTGTGGTTTTTTTTTGTAAGGCTCTAGTGTTTACCCAGACAACTAAGTTTGGAGATCGCGCTTTCGGAGTATCTGGGTCTAAGGTTTAGAATAAACTCCCTCCGGAACTAAGATATTTGGGCTCTCTCACCCTTAAATTAAATGGTTCCATACCAACTCAGAATGAAACCATGTATTCAGACTACCTACTTCATCCTTTCTCTGCCAGTTCCATGTCTCACTGCCATACATCAACTGCCATACTCAACCTAAATTTTGATTATTCGGAGATGTCTGACTAATCAACTGGACGATCGATTTACCAATCCCATTAAATATTATAAAATATCTACTGAATTATTGAGTACTAATAATATAATAATTGGCTAATTTGTATAGCGCCGTTTTCGCGGAGAATCACCTCAAAGCTCAAAGGCGCTGTCTATTATCTACTAAGATGTATATAATACATAGTATACCTGTTCAGCGAATATAAATTAGAAATAAACACATTGTCATGGAAATCAACATAAAGAACCTATATTAGGTAAGAATGTTAGGTTAGCAGAGCTTCATTGTCGTTCCTTCACGATTTATATCTTAAATAGACAAAATCATAGAGAATGCAATATTCTTACGTAAATCTAGGGTGGTTCCGGGATTTGTCATCCCGCGATAAAATATCCTCCGACAAAATATTCTACGGACAAAACATCCCCCAACAAAATATCTACTAAAACCTAACCTAACCTAACCTAGCAAAAATATGGGACAAAAATAATAAAGACATCCTGTAAAGACAATAAATTATTGTTGCCTTTATTATTTTTGTCCCATTTTACGAAGGGGGCATTAATTACGAGAGCTCATAAGGGGGGGGGGTCTGTATAGTTTTTGTAACAAAATCACAAAATCAAACGACCAATGAATTACTTACGTAATTTTTTTCAAATTATGCTTACCAAATACATATGACAATTTTTCATCTTATCCAGAACCATGAGATTCAGACTAAATTGGAAAGTTTTTTCTCGTATTCATATAAAAGTTTTATTTTATTCTAAATTCGAAATGCTTGAACTCTTGAACTCCTGTGTGAATAGACCATTTTGAAAAGTGGGGATTACATTCTAGTGTTGATACAAAGGAAATATCAAACTTATCTTCCGTGCGATTCTGTATCTTTTGTGGATACGGAATCGATTACGTACGTAATCTCCTGTCAAATATGTATGATTGTCTATGGCTTGCAATTGCTTTTTCAACTAGTTTAAAACACGAAATGCTTTAAGTACCTACACTTGATTATTTATTATTTTAGTGTACCTACGTTTAAAGTTGTATACCATGGATTTGACATTTACAAAGTTTCGTTTCAATCTAAATACCCATGAATGATGAATGAACTATTGAGGCAGCGTACACGTACAGAATAATTGAATATTTGGGGAAGAAATACATTAATTATTATTATTATTAATTTCAGAACCCAGCCACGGGTGCATGTCGACGCCACGCTTAACGGCCGCGCTTCAAATAACATCTGTGTACGTGGAGTTTCACACAAAGCTACCATTGTAATTCGATTTGTAAGTCAAGAATTTGTCACAAGATGGAGCTACTTCCGTCGGCAACACGCAAATAGGAAGTTCCATTCCTAGGTATAAGTTCTACGAATTTGTGAACCCTGAGTCAGCGTTGCCAACTCTACGTCTTTTTACGTAGATCTACGTATTTTATGTCCTTCCTGAACATCTACTAACTTCCGTCCAGAATCTACGTATATATTGTCAAATTGTACAAATTTGCAAAATAACATAACTCATTAGGCTGAAGAAGCATATTTTCCGTTACTTTACGGTGGCGCCCCCGTCTGCGGGGCAAAGTATGTGGCGCGGACTTTCATACTAGAGTCCGCGCCGGAGTTGGGATGTCTAGGGAAATTACCCTAGATCTAGGGGAGAAAAATATTTTTTAGGCAAAAGGGAAATCAGCACAAATCTATGAAAATTTCGAACTATTACCATAATTTTTTTTTATTGGATTTGTAATCTTCTACTTCCCGGTAAAATACACAATTTCAGACAAAGGCATCGCTAAGTTATTTATTGCTAATATTTGACCTTAAATGTTTACTCCATATTCATGTTTTTTTCCTAAATATTGCCTATTTCCCCACATTTGCATAATTACCAAAGCTATATTTCGTTTCATTTAAACCTTTCTCAACGTGGGCAATAAATAACGCCCCCTTGTGGACGTTTGAGACTTTCAGGGGGCAGTAGAAGACCCAAAGAGAGGGCGTTGAGGTGGCACAGTGATGGCGAGGGCAGGTAAAAAATATAGTCTAAAAAGACAAAAAAATAACACTCATCACGTACTAATAAAGCAAAATAAACTTTAATATTGGTTAATTTTTGTTATTTTACGAATTGTTATCATTTTTATCACGTGTGCAAAAATTCACATGTTTCGGTAGTTGAGGAAGCGGAAGAAAATTGAATCCATTAACCCCCCCCCCCCCTCCCCCATAAGAAAAAAGGGAGTCTCTAAAAAAAAATCTCAAAGTGGGCGGTGGGAAAAATTGAGAACCAATAGTGAGAGGCAAGGTTGAGAACCTATGATAAATCATTAAAAAAAAATATTAAAATTTGCAAAAAAATGCATTAAAAATAATAGATACATTTCATCTTAATTACTACAAGAAATAACTAATTACGTTCACCTACCCTAACTTCTATATTTCACTCAGAAAAAAAGTACGTAGATCTACTAACTTTTCATAATCCAAATTATACGATTCTACGTAATTTTCTAGTCCGATCTACGTCTTTTTCAAAAAACGGGTTGGCAATACTGCCCTGAGTATCATTTCGGAAGATTGACGGTAATTCTCGGTTGTGTAAAGCGGCTGTATATGACATATGACGTCATCGTTCATCCCGGTTACTTTTTCGCGGTGACTTGCCATCACTGGTTGACAGTGTTGACACTGTTGACACTGTTACCAGTGGATACACGGGCTCATTTTGCAACCAGTTCCTATATTGGATTTACAAAATGATCACCAATCACATCACTAACTTGGCGAACCCGAAACAAAAGCCGCCCGCAGGTCCTAGCAGTAAAAACCTGCGGAGCGGGTTTTTAACTGCTAGTACATCAATTATTACATTAACCGCCGCACTTTTAGGCACGGATAATAGGAATTACATTTCATTTCAACTATTACTACAAGACAACAACACAAAAAAAGTTATTAGGTTCTTAATTTGGGCAAACTAAGTAATTCATGTGTTTGTTATTATATTTAGATTGAAACGAAACATCACAAATGTCAAATCCATGCTATACCTTCAACTTTAAACGTATATTTAATGAATAAATAATCATGAATACTTACAGCATTTCGTGTTTTAAACTAGTTGAAAAAGCAATTGCAAGCCATGGACAGTCACACAAATTTGACAGGCGATTATTACGTAGGAATCGATACTGTATCCACAAAAGATACAGAATCAATCGTGGCTGATGGTAATACTACGTTTATCTATTAAAATATCTCATCTATTCTCCAAATAAATGATTCAAGACCTATTGAATGTTATCACCGACAATTTAAAAGGTGTTCTTAAAAGCAACACGCGTAGGAAATACCCAATAAGCAATAACATCTGCTGCGAATAGCATACCTGATAAACACAAGTTAGTATTGGTGCTGAACCACTTTATTTCACGTTTGCAAAATACCTGTATCATTAAAAAATGGCGTACACCCTTTTTCCTTTGCGTGCATCGTCGACAGCTGATGTAGCAAATAAAAAATAAAAATATATCAGACCTTCCACAATACACTATTAATGATGGATTACCTATTTTAAAAACCAGGGGACAGATGCGCAATACAAAAAATAAGTTTTGTGTTGTATTACATTCATGCCTGGGCCTGGTACCTTTACGTATTATGTAAGACATATTGTCTTTGTTTCAAAGGACATCTTTGAACCGTGGGACATTTTAATGAAAATGTATCAATATTTCATACAAATAACTTTTTATTATTAATTGAATAAAGACATTCGACTGAATTTCTTAACCTTTTCCACTCCGTAGGCCAGACATTCTGGCCCAAACGATTTTGATAGGCAGCTCCGTCGGCCAGAGGTCCTGGCCCGGCGCAGGTATAAGTTTAATCACCAATTTCTATCTTCCTAGTACCTAAGTACATTCTACTACTATGATAAATTAAAATTTCTTCATTTAAATTTGCCGTTAATTAGATATATTCATGTAAAAAAAGATGCATCATTTTAACACACGAAATATTTGTTTTCTTCCAATATTTTCGGAACAGTCAGTCGTTATCCTGCGTTTATGGCGGTTCTCCGCAGCTACTCCCACTTTTAGTGACCATATTTTTTTCGTTTTGTGGAACTATTGATGTTGATATTAGTAATTGAAAGTAAAAGAATAACTATTTTACGTATTCTATGAATAGGTATAGTTAATTAACCGTCATAGAAAATAATGATAGTTTTACTTCGAAGTGATGGTGAAGAAGTCGGTAACGATCCAAGTGATATAGATAGTGGAAGTGACATTATCCCGCTCAAAAAAAGGAGAGGCGCTTATTTCAGTAAAGATAGTGATGTAGAAAATATTGTAATTCCGCATCAACCTTCAACATCCATCAATCCCACACCGTCAAGCTTTTCTGATTCAGAAAAAATATTGGAATTGAATGTATACTAATACACCGAATACACTACAACAACAAATATTTTTTTTCTATTTGAAATACCAATGAGTCATCTTCAATATGTGGATAGAGAAGGTGTAAAAACTAGAAAAAGAAGCCATTCGGTAGATCCAGAACAGCGGTTAAATCATGTCAATCTACATGTAATAATGCCTAATATGCATAAAAAGTATTAGGGATTGCATCGTTTTCAATTTGGGAGGCGGAAATGGGTACCGCCATTTATTGGAGAACCAACACCTCTACCACAGGTCACTCCAAGTGGTTTGCTACGTTTGGTGACTTAGCAGGGGTGCCCGGGTTCATGGGGATGCGTCTGCCCATATACTGCGTGGTGGGTCGAATCGGGAAAGACTGGTTGAGGGAGATCTTTTGATCTCTCCAGCCGGACTCTATCGAACCATTGCCTTACAACGCAATGAGAGGGATGAATTC
The DNA here is from genome assembly GCA_917563855.2 of Limnephilus lunatus. Lineage (NCBI taxonomy): Eukaryota > Metazoa > Arthropoda > Insecta > Trichoptera > Limnephilidae > Limnephilus > Limnephilus lunatus. The sequence continues at coordinate 51,620,729 of OU830601.1, forward strand.
ACGCATCGCCTCTCCTTGATACACTTACCCCCAGATTCCTACCAACTCCTCATACCATTTTCCTTCCCATCCTTTTTTTCCTTTCTTTCAAAAGACCCTCCACACAGCAACCCCAAAGAGGACATAGACCCTTTAGAATTTATTTTTCTCAGGGCCTCCTGTGTGAAGCTAATGTAAAAAAATCGTTAGTGGTTCTGATTATGATAGAGAAGGGGGGGGGGGGGAGATTTGTACATCACTCCTAGACACACCGACCTCCAAATCCCTACCCACCCCGTCACATTTTTTTCCTTCCCAGAACTTCTTCGCTTTCCTCACCACTATCACTCAAAAACCTCAACATTATAACATTTAAATCTCAAATAAAAAGCTGGATACTAAATATAAGGAGATCAGAAATAGAAAATATACTGATATCGAATACAGACTGAAACCGAATCTACTGAACTGAATTATGAAAAAACACTGTTTTAATAAAAATACTACATGATATATGTTTTTAACTAATTCATGTTAATTTCTTATAATTAAATTATAATATGTAAATGAAATCCTCAGCACGGGAGATCCCAGTGAGGATATCATTATCTCTAGATGTTTGTAAAGAAAGGAAGACAATAAATCATTATTATTATTACTATAAAGCATCCCCAAAAAAGACATAGGTCCTGAGGGAAAATATTATCCTCGTGGTCTCGTGTGTGGAGTTAATATAAAAAAAGAGTTAAATTAAATGCTTTTAAAAAATAATTAATTAATTACTATGATTCTTTTACGAGGTTTGCTATTCTTAGGATAATTTATTAATTACTAACTGACCCGACGCGACCTCAGCTAGTAATAAATAAATTTGGAACTTTATGTTTTTTACAGGCCTTTACGAAATCAACCTGTAAAAACAACTATCAAATACCTTTTCCAACCTTACCAAAAGCTTTTTCTCAAGTCTTGTCAAGTATTTTTAAATCCCTCTCACAAAGAGGCGTGGATTCCGATTTCGATTTTTTCCTGGACTATTGGATCATCTTAAAAAGAAAGACAAACATTCCCGGGTTACGAATAACCCAACAAGGTTTGAAAATCTCCTACTACCACCCACGAGGTGGGACCCAAACGCGATGCCCACTCAACCACTGACCGGTCGAAAAAATGTTAAGTCATTGTTAAGTGTTACTTATTGGTTGGCGATATGCAGTCATGCTAAGAACTGAATTAAGGGAACGATGAGAAGTTACCGAAAGTTATCCTATCAATCCTTATCAGTCGACCATGCTAGATACCTGTCAGTCACTTTTTACACGCACTGCGATGGTTAGTAAATGCGTGAATGGTTGTCATATGAGGTTTCCGATAATTAATATGAATAATAAGTGATTAGTGAATATCTGTGCACCCTATTGTTGGCAGGACTGTGTGAGTGTGTGACACGTGACCAGTAGATGGGGAATCACATGTCCTTTGAATGTTTAGTAGGGTGGGCCGTCAACCCGTGATGAAATATATTTTTTAATCGTTCACACAAAGGTTGCAACAAAAAACAATAAAAAAACGTATCATTCACAGGTTTCGAATAACCTGACAATATTTAAAAAAAACTCCTACTACCATTATCGTGATTTATTTTAGGGTATTATGCTGTGTTGCGCTACCTGCTTCTTCAGCCATCGTTTCGAAACAACGCTACAGTGTCCACATCAGGGCAAAAATGATCCTACTACCATCATTATCATATGAAAATATTGCTTGTGCAATGGTGGAAGACTTAACTAGCAGAGGAATTGAACTCACGACGCGTCTGGTTTGGAATCCGTCGCATTTGTCAACTTAGCTTCTAACCGTTCTAACTGGCGGCAGCTCGTTCTAATATTGGATTACCAGATTTTTAAACCTTTGGAAATGACGTTTCGTGCTCGTTTACTAGTTTGCTAAATTATTTTTATAGGTTTTTCCATATGCATCACATTATATCATGAAAACCAAAAGATTTAAAGAAGCCTAATGGATTTTGACAGATGACTAGTAAAAAAAACGCACATCTTTAGTTCAATTTCGGATCCTTTTTCTACTATTTTTAGATTAGATTTTAACACTATATTGTGTGATTTTCATCCCCTATATCGGCTTGAATATTGTACGAATAATGGAATATGTAGCCAAAAGTTTGTGATTTAATAATATTATTTTAAAGAATGATAAAGCAATCAACAGTGTATTGGAACCAATAGACTTTCCACATATTTTACATGCGCTCAAAATCTCTAATCGCAGGGTACCTACCCTCAAAAGACGCACTTAAAAAAGTTTTCAAATGTATCGGGGAGGAGGTTTTATAATATATTATGATTTAAATCGACGTCTCGAAGAACAATGTCAGATCTGCTAAAAAATGAAAATCGTTCTGTTGGCTTCATTATTGTCTTTTTGTTGATTTAGACTGCATTTTCGGAATTTTTAATGATATGTATGAAATAAATTGCATAATATCAAAACAATACTATACTTCTTGTCCACAAAAACTGTAAATATGCAGAAATGATTCTTTAAACAGCCCTACTGGAAAACTACAATTTCGCACATACGGCATTGTTCTTTGGAATCGTCGAAATAATGTAGTTTTAAAGTAAATAACATATTTTAATATTGAACGTTGGGAAATCCACAATAAGTATGCTTTTGAAAATTTGGTCCCTGGTGTGGGGCCAAAAGAAGTATCCGCGGAATATTTTTTGCGTTGTCATTATTCGAATGCGAATTAGATCCTTGAAATATCCACCAAAACAAATTAAAAAAATTCTTTGAAGGGCCACCCTAGACTTTCTGGTGAATGCTTAGCCACAATATTGTTTTGAATTTTGTCTACTTCAGTGATGACAAACCATCGGAAGCGCGAATAATATTATTGGCATAATAATTTTATTTCATGTGTTATTATATCTCCACACGGATGAACAGCGATACAAATCAACTTCCAGCTTTGTTAAATTATCTTTAAAATACAGATTTACAAATATTGTTGGTGTTTTCCGAATGACAATAATTTCGTAAAACTAGAATATGTTTGTCCCGTATACCGTACACGTAGGTACTCAATGTGCCTTATCGAAGCGATGGGTTCACCGAAACTTGGATTTTCCGCCAAGAGTTACAACTTATCTGAAAAAGATTTTTACCAAGGTGGTTCGGAGACGATCTTTCACTCTGGACTCTTTTTTCTACCATCGTACCTATCACTCTGTCACAAAATTTTAGAAAATAAGCCTAATACTGTATGAGATGCTTGAAAACTAAAATTATTTCATATTTTTGGAGATGATGACATAAAAGGAAAAACTTTAAAGGGAATTTTAAATAAAAATCATTCAGAAATCAAAATATGTAGATACTTATTATGTTTTAATAGATAGCTTAAGCTGGTATCTATGAATCTAGGGTGTAGATCTTTGAGAACAAGCCATTAGTTGCGTATAATACATATATTGTCAGTCGAATTGACTTTAACTTTCGTTCTATGAAATATATCATAGAGTAGATAAAGTAACCAAGCACTAGCAGTCAGTAAATACCGAAATTTGGCAAATAAATTACATACAAGTGTATACATTATTTATTTTTAAAATATTTTATGAACCGAACTCATAATGTTTTTTAAATTTAAAGGAATCATTTCAACGAAGATAGTTCGCATTTTTTTGTATTCTGGCCTAAATAGAAAGACGCTTGCTTCTTAAACATGGCTATTTTTAAAATGATTTCAGTAGGTTATGAGCTAAATGCTACTGAGCGAGAACATATTATTTTGAACAGTGAGTGTGATTAAAAACACGTGCAACAAAGGAAGTACAATAATCTCTGTTGGATTTATTTATTTTACTACAAACAATAAATTTATTTTTTTAAATTATTGTGTATAGTAAGTTGGTTACTTATTTGGCAATTAATTCCCCTTAAACATAATCCATTTCAATAAGGCGCTTTGGCTATTGCTATTCGAGACTGTCAACACTTATTCATTGTCGATCTTCGGGCCATGTCTTGGGTCGGTTAGTAGCCAATTTCATAGAAATGCGTGTCTGTCCGCATGTGTATGCGTGAGTGCCACCATAGATATAGATATCAAAATGGAATGTATTGTCGTCGAAAACAAGTCTCTCTGCTGAATTTCAGCCCGATCGGACGTCGGGAAGTGGGTTAATTTCGTCTTCCAAGATTTGCATTCATTTAAGAAAACAAAATAAATATTTAAATAAGAAGAATTTAATAATGTATTTCAAATATACATAGAATAAGTTGTGCCGAATCAAGCTTACTGTAGGTATTATTTGTGGGTTATCAGATTTGTTCAAGTTAAATTTAAAAAAAAAAATTAGCTTTAATCAATACAAGAGTTAGGGGAAGCTTCTGGGAGATCGTTTTAAAAGACATTGAATTGATTTTCTCAACAGCTGTTTACTGGCATTTTCTTAGTTTTCTGGAGCCGGATTTTCTGATATCGGAGGTTGGCTAACATCTGGGCAATCTTCATCCTACAGACTACAACATTGCTGTCTGCAGGGTGAAGATTACCCGAAGTACTGTTCCCGGATCATTTCTACATAACAGTTTTCGTAGCCACTTCAGACATTTAGTCACCTGTATTGTATATGTGATGTGGTCCTTAATGTGTATTTATGTGAGGTGATCTTTAATGATATGTTTACGTGAGTAAGAAATGAAATAAATAGATAATGTAGTGATTTGCGTGGATTTAGCGATACCGGTGGGTGTAAGTAGTTTTACCTGCAGTCTGGTTCTCCACTCTTCAGTCAAATAGTTCCCGTCCGCTGCAGAAGCACGCGGGGGGGTGAGGTGTGAGGGGCCGCGGCGGAGCGGGGCGGGGTGGGGGATGCTCGCGCTGTCTGGAGGGTGTCGGGGGGACCGACGAGGGGCTGAAGGGGAAGGGGCGCGGCGGGAGCGAGGGCTCCGTCTCCACTCCGACTCCACTCGGGCAGTCGTTCGCGGACAACCGAAAGCGCCGTACATACGCGCGGTAGACGCAGTATACGCTAATAAAAAAATCGAATTAATTTAAAATATACACGAAATTTAAAAAACCTTGCACCGGTCGCTATTATAAATAAACAGTTACAATACAAAAACGTTTTTATATATATTTTTATACGTGCAGGATAATCGGTATAACTGTATTTAAATAAATGTTTTTCTACGATTGTAGTATAAATTAATATAACATAATATCGCCGCACGTTAGTTAAAAATTAAATAAAATAATAATAATAATTGAAGTTGATTGTCGCGATAGAACACATATTTTTTTACAATACAATATAAATTATTGTTACAATCTGACTCTGTGGACCTATTGAAGAAATACTTGTGGAAGTACTAAGTAAGAACTAAGTGCGAAATAATCGAGATGGTGTACACGGACACGATGCAGTCCAGCCTGTTTTCTGAGGGGGGCACCCTGGTGGAGGAGAGGGCCCTGCAGCTGGCCCTAGAGCTGTCCCTGTTGGGGCTGGGGGAGCCCGTGGGAGCCCCGCAGAGCCCCCCACTCCCCTTCTGCCAGCAGTCCGCCCTGGACGATCGCGCCAAGAAGTCCCAGAACATGACCGAGTGCGTGCCGGTTCCCTCGTCAGAGCATGTAGCTGAGATCGTTGGCAGACAAGGTAAGGGTTCTCATTCTCCCCTTATCATCTTCCAATCCCCATCATTCGCACCCAAACCTTCCCATTTTTTAATTGCAATGAAAACCCTATTTTATTTCATGGGGGCTCCCTGTGCATCTCTCCCCCTTTTTTCATTCCATACAATTTCAAGAACTCAATATTTTTTATCCTTCCATATCTTAATATTCTTTATCATTATAATGGTGGATCTTTGTAATAATAATGTTTACTTCAGTTTTTTTCAATCCTTTAAATTTCTAAACTATTTTTACGACAGTAGAGTAAAGGCCATTTCTTCTGGCTCCCGATTCTCATTCCTCGTGTAGGTACCTATCCCAATCCAAAAAAATCGTAAATTGTTGTCCTCCCCATTTATTACATGTTTTAAAAACCTTCATTGTCTAAGTATATTTATCCTACTCATTGAGTTTATTTGTAAATAATTTTATAATGAAAGTAAAAAGTAGCTCAAATAAAAGCCCTGTCTCATTCCTGCATCTTCCAATCCCTCCCAATTCATGTACCTAAATAATTATCCTCCCATTTATAAATTGCTATAAATGTCTTTAATTGTGGATCTTCGTCTATTCCTCAGTTTATTTCCAAAATTTAGTCAGTAATAGTCCGTAATGTACGACAAAATTATAATAATAATGGACCCATGCTCTCGTCTTAACCTTTCAGAAATCGCTCGTTTCGTAGGTTTTCCTACGACGCAATTTCTAAATATCTTGCGATTTATTGACTTTAGTTAAAAAGCTATCCGTATAACAGTCGTTTCTTTATGCACCTGGTCCTTATCGTCACTTATCATTCACCCAAATATTACGTACCTAAATTCATATCCGATGTAAATCGTGAAACCGATATATCGACAAATTCCTTTTACCTTCAACATGAAAATAATATTATGGGTCTCAAAATTATCTACACTCGTAACCATGTATTTTGTTATTAATATAAAGTACTTACCTACAAACCTAACCTACCTACCTACTCAGGTAAATTATTTATTATAATTACGTACTTATATTATTCTCTTATTATATCTCGTATTAGGCTCTTAGAAATTCTAAGAAACTTATCATATAATACCCAAAGAGTGTCCGTATTTGAAGAAAGTTTATGCAAAATGTATTATATTTAAAGTTGTTATGGGAACCGAACCTGTAATACATAATTTACAGATCTCAAAAAATCGAATACTTACGTAGATACTACTACGCAGGCCATACATGAGAATCTTTATCTGATTTCAGTTACTTTTTCATAATAAGAATAAATTAATGTAGATTCATATTAGTAAAATGCTAATAGAAACTAATTTTTACATTTTGTGGGAAGTATTAGCCCTAGTTTAATAAAACTAACTACTCATATTTATTTCTACCCTTCCTTCTAAGAATATTCCTTAACAATGCATCTTCCCATTGTTCTTCGTCGTTAATTATCCCCACCTCCCCTTATCCATTACCCATTTAAAAGTAAAATGTCATTACTGGATCAGAAAATCCGGGGGAATTTGCATTTATTTGGATTTGGGTAAGTCCCATTCCCTGTAAAAATACGAATATTTCCGTTATAACTTTTTACTACCTAATGAGACACCCATTAATAATAAAGTACTAGGTACTTAATATACCTGGATAAAACAAGGGTCACAGATAAGTTCCTGCCTTTTTATTGGTAGGTACCTACCTACTTACGAATGATTGCTTTCCGATATATTTTATAGCCATAAAAAATACACCAAAAAGTTAGGACCTAACATACCTAACTAATCTTTTAGTTATTTATTTATGTACTATGATATTTTATGTGAATGCTGTGAAAACTTTTCAAAACGGTATTAAGAGTAGGTAGGTACGCAGTAATGAATTATGGCAGCTATCTGTTTCAGAACACCTCAGTGTTATCTTTCTCACCGGCGATATTCAGTAAAAATCATGTTCTCCAGAGCCATGCTGCGCCGTAGTATTATCTCCCACAATGGGGCATTTATTGTATTTCGTTTCCCATTCCGGCTATCTTACTTGCAGCCGGCATTAGGTAGGTACTTATTTTACTACGTTCTGTATTGTACGCCGGCCGGGCGAACATAACCTTACTTTTTGACAGGCCGGCGTCCTTGAACAATTACGACCAACCTAAATTATTATTTGTAAATTGTCTAGCTTCTAAGCGGTGTCCTTGATCCGGCCGGTGTAATAATGAAATCGTCAATGATTAGCATTTTACGCATGCCCATGTACATAGCAATTATTATTAGCCATTACATTGAATATTATTATTTTTCTTGGTGTGCCACTTTGAAATTTGGGCTTTCGGGCGGTGTTGCCAATCTAAAAATTTATCAAATTACCTTATTATTTATCCAGCGGTTAATTTGTATACGTACCTTACCTATTGAAATGTTATACCAATCTTTGAATAATCAGTAGGAAGCAATCTTTATAAGTAAAAATTTTGCAATATTGTACTGACCTTATTTTTTTATAATTATTTTTTTACAAACCTACCTCTTCGCACATAAGTAAACCTACCTATATCTTAAAAATGACCAGCAAATGTTCAATGGTCGTCGCCATATGAATCACGAATTGAAATATTAATGTTATTATAGTACCTACAAGCATGTAATCATAATGTAACTTTTATGTTTGTATTTATTATATTTTAACTTTACTATAATAATCATTCTTCATCCACTTTCATAAAATCCTAAAATATTTTTGCAATTTGTATTTAGGTAGGTAGGTATTTTGAATCTTCGTATTTAAGGGGTACCTACCCAATTTAAATTTATTCGATACCCCAACCCTAGTACATGTTGGCACGGGACGGGGTTATGTTAGCGTTAGCAGTAGTCCCAGAAGTTATGTACATATTATAACTACTTGCCCCGGTTATCTCCAGTTTCCACGGTGTCGGCTTTCGGCATAGGGATGTTCGCGGAGGGCGGTTCGGTTGGTTGGCTGGCTGGCTGGAAGTGCGGGGCAGCTTCGTTCGGCTCCACGGGGTGGCGACCACGTGTTCGTATTGATTTTCTCCCGCCAGTACGCCCACTTCCATCCAAGTGCCGGCATACAAATCCACATTACTGCCATGCCGAGATCCACCACTTATTATTACCTCAATTTGGGCACCTACTTGCGTTAGAGACAAATTTTATATGGTAATTTAGGTACGCAATTTAAAAAAAAGGGTTCTGACGTTTCTCGAGAAAATATCTATTTTTAAAAAAGATTCCTACGTTAACCGGGTAGTTAAGAATCTCATTAGCGTACTTTGTATTTGTAATATTGAACGTGAAAACGTTGCATAATATTTTTATTATTTAACCAAATTGTGCATGCGCAGAGAACTGCAATGTAATCTCTCTTTCATATTACAAGCGTCGTTTGTGAGAAAGTGGGAGAGTTTGTAATGCAAAGAGAGGATATAACGCCATAAACATGTTGAGAAAAAGAGTCACATATTATCTACTATGAACTTTTCGTTTCTTTCACGCTGACGCTAAGCGATGATGTTAAGTTTTGTAAATTTAAAAAAAATTACGTCGGTTCTTACTTAGTATGATAAACATACGCAATTAAATAGATATTAATATTGTATCGGCGGGTACGGGTGTATCGTTCACACGTGCGACTGGAGACGACATCCGCTGGAGTAAGTAGGTACTTGAGTAAATTCATGCAGACACCATGTGTGTGCTTGACTTTAGTATTTGAATATTTTCCCTCCATGACCTTCGAACGAAGTTTCGTTATTTATAACTTATTTTACAATTCTTCATTTGCCGTTCTGTGCAGCGCCATTGTTTACCGAGGAACAATTCCGGCGTTCGATTTTTTTCGACACTTTTTCATTTTCATAATACTGCTTTGGAATAATTAAACAAAACGTCTCCGGGGCCTCCTGGCAGTGATGTTGTTAAATTCTGAAGGACAAAACACTACTATCATGTAATGAGTAATGATTTAGAAAAGCTTTAACTATTGATTCGTCCATAGAAGTGTACCTACCAGTAGATATGTAATATATTATGTAAATTATATTTTATATTGCATGCATCTTAAAAGTAAAAGACTTCTATTAATATGGCCCATTAACACTGGATTGATGGAAGAATAATGTAAATAGCTTTACAAGATCTTCTAATCTTTATCATTATGTGTATATATGTACCTACCTATTAGTTAATATTATGTTAATATTATGTTTAATTTCTTCTTTTTTTTTTCTAATTCTTCTCTTTGTTATTTATATTTATACAAAATATGTTAATAGGCTTATGCAATGCAACACCAGTTAAAAGTACACATTATACCTATTATTTTAATACTATACTAATCAATCAACAGTAATAACCATCTATTAAATGTTTGATTCATTTTATTGTTTCTGTTCTCTTTCTAGTTCTCATTTGTATGAGTGTATGTAGGACTAGGTATTATTTAAAATGCAAACACAAGATACCATAATGTTTTAATAATTTACTTTTAAGTATGTATATATTACTTTTATGATAATTTAAATAACTATGATAAGCAAAGCACGGTTATCTTTTCTGTATCAATTGGTTATTACTATTATTATGATTATTTTTTAATTCTTTGTCTTCTCTTTTTTATTTTATTTTATATAACCCATCTGTGTAGGACTATGATATGCAATGCTTACACGTTTGTTCTATATGTTTAAATCCTCTGTAATTAAGATAATTTAAATAACTATGATAAGCAAAGCACGGTTATCTTTTCTGTATCAATTGGTTATTACTATTATTATGATTATTTTTTAATTCTTTGTCTTCTCTTTTTTATTTTATTTTATATAACCCATCTGTGTAGGACTATGATATGCAATGCTTACACGTTTGTTCTATATGTTTAAATCCTCTGTAATTAAGTACCTACCTACGTAATTAATATTATTTTTTAAAAAACTTTGCTAAACAAAGAACAGTCACTTTGTTTTAATCATTTATTTTTGTTTTGTTTTTTTTTTTTTAATATTATTTACAGACCATGTTCCGTATGTTAATACGCATCCTAATTTGACTGTCCTAAAACGGGAATCCTCCTAGTTGGGCAGTCAAAAAATTTCTTAAATAATGTATATAAATGTATAATCTTTTACTAAATAAAATAAATAAATAAAAATAAATAAATAAAGAAGTACCAAGCTAGCTTGAAGGGAGGTAAGTACCTATAATATAGACACATCCACAAAAAAAGAAAATACATTTGAATTTTAAAGGACCATATTATATACCTATATCGAATACCGATATAATATACTTTTACCTACCCATTTTCAGGATTTATAAAATAAGTCTATGTTTTAAGTTTAAGTGTTTGGGTAGGTACCTACCTCACAATGCATTTCAATTCTGTGGTAACTTTAGGATGCTTTGTGGGATATTCTCTTTGTTCCTTAAGCAGGTATATATTTTAATTTGCCTGTATTTTTCACCTCCGGTAAACACTCTGAACACAAACTATCCTTTATTCCCTTCAAGGGATGCTTTCACAGACGAGTAGTGTGGCGAATGCCCTGAATTTGGGGCTAAATGGAAAAATTCCGAATTTGGACTGGTTCTTTTTAATGATTGGTGCACTGTTTTTTCTTCATTTTTTTAATTCAACTCCCGACTACATACTAAAATTCAACAATTATCATCCAAATACATAATCAACCCCTTTGACATCCCTCTTATAATGTAGGGGATAGAATCCTTAAGGAGTCAATAACGGTAAATGTATCTGGCAACCCTTCCTAACTGTAAATTTTGGTTTTTCCCACCCTTCGTTATATTATAACACCATTAGAGAAATGCTTGTTCTCATAAACCCAAATAATGTAATTAAAAATGCTAATTACTACCTATATTGCAAAATAATGGATATAAATCATGATGGAGTATAATCTGCATTTAAAAAAACCCCTGATAAACTTCTTCGGAAAGCATTTTTTATGTTGAAATAATATATACGAAAGATTACTGGTAGGAACTTATTTTAATGGCAAAGATTGGACTATTGCTTGACGCTTCTGCTTGCTGGCAACTTCGACCGATATAATATGTATTATATTTCGTACCCCCACGTAATGATACTATGATAATATGTTTTCTAGCACGCTTTTGATAAGCCCTCGCGGGAGCTAGTTACGTGACCATAGAGTAGAAATAATGGACTATCATAACTTTTTGCCATTGTAATTAAAATATAACGTAGTATGTTCATTCCACCGGTCCGTAGAGTTGAGCTTTGTGTTTCTTTGGGCCAATCTAAAGTCAGAAACAAACGTCGGTTGGGTCGGCGGCCGTCCCTGACAGCGGGCAGCGAAGCGCGGACCCCACGTGTACTAGTCACCACACTTGCCACTGCGCCGTTGGAGTGCGCAGCCAGGATTCAAAATTTATATTCTTCATTATGGCTATTCACAAAAAAAATTCTGCCACAGGTAGTTAGCTAAGTAGGTAGTAGGTACCTCTCTACGTCATTTATCTACATATATTATTTAATTACGTGTTGCCATTCTAAAATATTAATTACTATGTTAGACACATCACGCTTCTAGTTTTTCGTATTTCTGAATAGTGATGGAACACCTTTTAATTCGGTTAGATAACGATTCTTTAGTTCCGCGTTTGAAATAAATTTTTATTTTATCCTTGGGAAGCAAGTGATTAGTAGTGTGTATTTTAATATTACGATAGACCATAGATTTAGTATCTCATTTTGGTAAGTGAGTTATAAGAACTCTATTAGATATCTCACGACGCAGAATTGATATAATGCGGTGGTGATGACCTATCTTTTGTCTTCGCAATAGTATCTAGTATTCAACGCGTGCTAGGCAAAAAACTCGTCTAATCCACCGCCGATAAAACGTGTTTTTTTCGACGAGTACTTATTGTCTTCGATGTATCCGCTCCAATAATTATTTTTCATTTGTTGTTGTTTTTTTAAATATTGAATATCGAGTAGGTAGGTATCATAAATAGGTGCACAAAGAGGATATCATCTACTATTTCAAATTATTATCTGTGCGACTAGCAAGGTGTCACAAAAAAAACAACGATGGTGTTAAAAAAACACGCTACCTTGTTTGAAAGAGATAATTTTAATGACTAAACAAAATATCTAAGAGAAGGACTTGGCATATCGATCCAAATACTTAACCGAACATTCTGTCCAAATGGTTATACAAAAATAGCGCCGGTTTCCATGGTTATTATTCAGTTTATACGATAAGTAATAAATATTGGTTCCATCTTGGCCGTCATTTTTGTGTAACCGTTTAGACAGAATGTTTTGTGTATTTTATTTAGTTAGTAGAGGCTCCCGGCATGCGTTGCATTGCCACCTAAATAGATAAATTTGTTACTCCATGCTTGTCCTTTCAGATTCGTTCCCGTTCGCCATCTCCACCCCTCCCTGCTAAACTATATGAAATACACCTATTTTTTTCAACCAACTCGCGCGCCATCTTTTGCATTATTTTTATACAAGTTTCATAACGCCAGAGCTCACCAGTAGACATAGCTATAGAAATCGGATGAATAATATAGGAAAAACTATTATAGACAGAAACCATGCCGGGAATGCGCACATCAAATAGTTTCATCGCAATCGAATGAGTGATTTAGGAACGCATAAGGGACAAACAAAGAAACATTCATTTTTACTTATATGTTTAGATTGGATAATATTATGTTAGCATTGAATTTGTAATATATATATGAAATGAGTCCAAGCACTGAATGTAATTTTACATGCATAACTGTCAAAAGAATGCATTTTAAAAACATTAAAGCTGCAATAAATTATAAAAGCGCCAAAATTTAAACCCCAATCGAACCATTTACATTGACCACAGATAATGCAATAAAAATATGTTAAATCATGCGCCGGCATTCCGGACCGATAGGAAGGTGGGTTGACCCACGGACCTGTCTGCGTCTATGACTATGACTGTGTCCATGACGTTGTCTAGTGCAACAAGTTGGCTAGGTCATGGTAACAACATTCATCGGAGGTAAAAAAACGTGGAAGCGAACAGGCTTTTTATTACCGAGCTGATTGCAGAGTGTTCACGAAACGCGGTGCATCTGAAGTTCTGAAACACAGTTTCACCTTCTGTTAATTGGATAACTACCTACCAATCCATCAATTTGTTTCTTTATTATTCGCGGTTAGATGTAAGACTAGATTTATATTCATATTTGTGTATATCTACGTAGTATAATAATTCTACTTCTAATGATTTGAATGAAAAATGTACATTTATTAATAAAGCTACTTTCGAATCAAAAACAAATTCTCGGGATAAATCGTCTCCCCTTACGGCCGCTGTTCCCAATTCTATTAAGCTGAAAATAAGGTTCAAAACTGCTTAAAGCATCACTTAGTCTAGATTAAGTGATGCTTAAGCAGTTTTGAAAATAAAACTTCTTTTGAATCAAAAATAAATTCTCGGGATAAATCGCCCCCCTTAATCTATTAACGCAATTAAGTATGTAGATATTTAATATTATTTTCTAACGAATATGTTCAATGCTGAATAACTAGAGAGCAGGGTATATGATCCTGCTTTTGAAAGCTCCGTTGTAACTTGTAACTAATTTTTCTGTTAAATGCATCACTTATGGCTTATGCGATAAAGGGAGAGGGTACATTGCAGCTTTTAGCGGCACGCCTACACCAAACAAAGCTCACTTCACTCGCGCCTAATAATAAAAATGGCGACCGCACTAGATTATAAATAATGAGCACCGGATTGATTGGGTTTCACCGATCAACTAATTGTGTCAATCCCCCAGTCTGTTATCTGCATCAAGTATTGTGATGTATTGCCAACTCTATTTGCGGGGCACCTGTGGCGGCTGGTGGCATGTGTCCAGGTGGCTGGTGGCCGGTGGCTGGTTGCTGGCCGGAGCGCCATACTTGAGCAAGCAGTCAGCAGCCTGCCTGAGCATAGACAAGAAAACCAGTCGCATTCTGGACTCCGGTTTGTATTACTGCCGCGGAAAGCGAAAGTCATTTTGTTTATTCATATTCGATGCGCTTCCGATCGAAATCGAAAGCTCATCGGCGTAGCAAGAAGGTTTCGTTTGTTTTTGGTCGGTTTCTTGAAATGCATTTCTTGCTTTGATCATCTTGAAATAATAAACCACTACAAAATACGCGATATCATTTCTATAAACAAAGAAAAACATATTTACAAGTTGCAATGTGAAGACCACTGTAGGAAAAGGGTAAGAGCATCGACTCTCAAAAAAGGGGGCCGAAACGTATATTTTTTTATCACAATTATGTTTTCTTTTTGAGTCCGAAATGCCCGAAGTTATTGAGACCCATGCCAACTATTGTACCCTCCAGACTGAAGGAAGTGGAGAGGGGAAGGAGGTGAGGTACCTAATTGACTTTACGCCGCGGTCCGGTCACTAAACAATGCTAAAGTCATTTCAAGCAACTTTTAGATTCTGAATGACGTTCTTCCACCAATAGTCTTCATTTAAGAAGACTCGTTTTTGGAGGAGTTGATTAAAATGTTGATAAATAAATCGTCAGTCTGGTTTTAAAAGAAACACACGTCTAAGTTCTACATAATTGATTGCAAATCAATAAACTTCAGCAGGTAGGACTTAACATTGAGTTCAAATCAACATTTTTCATTCATCCGTACAAACAACTGAATTGTCAGCTAAAATCTCTACGAATAATGACTTTACCGGATAATGTATTCGATTTCCTGCTCCATTCGACGTTTTCACGCGAATGAATGAACAATTACAATCAGCTTGTAGACTTCCCATTCTTCTTGATGTGTCGTTCATCCTCTCCAAATATTTATCATTCACAACGAGTCGTGTAACATTCTAACTACGACATTCTCGAGCCAGGTTTACAAGTCGCGTGGAAGTAGGTAAATACTTGTATTCAAATATCATTTTGGAGGAGCACATTGCGATGTTGCGATATATTCCATGTGCTTCGCAATGACAGAACGTTTCCTCAACGTTCTAGAATCAAGTTAGGGTGCTTTCACAGAAATTCAAATTACGTTTTCATCAAATGGCAAATATCCGCCATTTTGTTTTTTTGGACTTCTAAAGTTCCCCGTTAAAGTCCTTGCACGTCTTTTTCAGCTTTTGAACAATCTGTGATCATCAAATAGCACAATTGTCATATTGTTACGTTTGTCAGCTGACCAACAATTTGATAGAAAGATGTAACGGACATAGATCCGCGTTTAACGAAGACATTACTAATTTCAAAAAATCAGAACGTGGTTGAAATGAAACCTTCAGAAAACTAGATAGGGGGTGGGGAGGCAACGAAGCACCGCTCAAAAGACCGCACTCATTCTCTCGCAGGCTAAATCCTATAGGTGTATGTGTTTGTCTCTTTTTAGTGTCGCTATTTTTCGTTTCATCGGGATTCAAATCACAGCGGTGCTAAAGAAGTTTTCACTTCAAAAAAACAAAATGGCGCGGATAGTCCACTATTCGATGACAACGTTGCATTTGAATTTGTACTAAACGTCCCAACCTAACATCATTTCTTTGAAGTGTCACAAAGGATTTACAAATCATGTCATATTAAGTTTGTTTTGCTTCTGTGATAAATTCGATACTGTTGGTTCTAAATTCGGAATTTTTAACTATTGTTCCGCCAGGAAGCAAATCTATGATGTCTGCAATAGTGCAGGCTGACATTCAAGTCACTGCGCCGGTTATATCGGATGAATGAGCTTTGAAATAAAAAAGCTCTGCGGTTGAACCTTGGACAGGAATTAAAAGACGTTTGCTCGCAGTCAAAAGAACAGTCAAATTCTTGCTGGAAGGCCTGAAGGGGTCTAGTTTATTTATTTCAAGACTTTTGTTTTTACATTAAAAAAATGATAACATATGCAAGGTTATACAACAATTTTTTTTTATTTATTCTACTACTCCATAAGTTGAGCTCTAGGAGCTCGTGTTTATGTGAGGAGTATTTAAATATTAATTTATTTTTGTATTGAAAATAAATCATAACGGCATGTTTGATCGAGGAATTACACCGTTGTTTGGAGGGTTTAAACTTAAAAACATTAAAAATTTAGAATAGCAATAATTTTATCGTTTTTGTTTTCAGTCAGGAGTCATATTGTGGGAATAAGTACTGACAGAAATAAGTTACGCGGATTTTTATCACGGGCATCCCAAAGCGGATTGCATCACTGGTTGTCACGGCAACGCCGTCTATCAACTCATTCCGGTTTCTGCTATTCTCATTGTAGGTCGTACAAAACTTATTCTCGTAATCCTTTTTGATTATTTAACTTTGATCGTGTGTATAATTATTTGTGTTTTGAAAATAAACTTAAAGCTTTCTCCAAACCATTCGGAGTTATTATTATTTAGAACCAGATCAACATATGGCATCGTATTCGTTAAAGTAAGCGAACGGCTACGATACTTAAGAGTGTATAACCAGAGAAAACCAGAAATATGTCATTTTTAAATTAGTGTTTAGACGTATTGATTGATTTCGAAAGATTGTTATTTTATCTAGTAAACGTATGTAATAAATTTTCAGAAAAAATGTTTTTTTTTAATATAATAAGGTTATACCATAGGGTGTTGGCGGATTTGTTAAATTTTCAAAAAAGTACATGTATTATACAACACCCATTTCAAATCATATAATCATGCAGTAAAATAAATCAATTTATTATCTGGTAAACTTATGTAACAGAATTTTAATTTTAGTTTAAATAAAATCATTAAAAAATATATAAGTACATGTGTTTCTTGACGAAAATTGGTCCGTTTGTGCATTTATTTGCGCACTTACAGACTAATATATTTCAGATTTTTTTACATTCTAATTTTGCTAAGACATTATTGAAAAATGATAAATACTTATGATCAAAAAATAATTACAAAAAGTACGTAATTTTAATAGTTTTATCGTCACGCCTTTCAGCATTTTTGGATGCAGGTATAAATTAAAGCAACTTTGGAATGAAGCAAAATCGATATTGAGTTATAATTTTAAAAAGCTGGTACGGAGAATACCTTATCTTTCCCATTGGAACCGCCCTGTACGATCGTAAGAACATCTTTCGACGAAATGTGGATTTTCATCCGCTGGCTGGTTATGCGCTCTTAAGCCATAATATTATCAAATTGTTGTCTGGAAGGGTTAGGCTTGCATTTAAAATATAGGTAGCAATGGTGTCGACATTTGCCCGCAGTCAATGAGGAGTCAAATTGATGTCTGGAGAGGTTAAGCTTTCGTTCAAATTCGCGAGAATCGTCAAATAAATAACATTAGAATTGAATGGATACAGTTTTAGCTCTCGTCTCACGCTTGAATTGCCTCTATAATTATTTGTGATCGACACCGTCCGCCCTCGACAACACACAACACTGCTCAGCATGCGCGCCACATAGCCTATAGTCGGTGAACGCGTGTGTACGAGACTTCCCATCGTTATGTCTGGCTGACTTACCCTTCGAGGTATTCGAGGTAGCTTGCGTCCGCGTGGCCCTCGTAGTTCGTAGTGTCGTCTGCAAACTTGCGCCAAGGAATAAGCGAACCTTACTCAATGCTTTACTACATTACTCCAACAAGAGATAAGCCGAAAACCAGTAGATTAATTGGTGGTTTGTACTCGATATTTGTACCAGAAAGCCGAAAATTGAAAGCTTGGATGATTTAAGACGATGTATGGGATTGATTTGCAATTCACGTAGTTGTGAGCGAGTAATATCAACGTACCTTTAAAAAAGTACATGCTTATAAGTTAGTTTTGATAATATCTTTGATGTTGGATCTGTTTTGGCTGGTAATCCAGGATTTGGTGTCAGATTTATACTTAAGATACATTTTGTTTTGTCTAAAGCCTCGGTTACATTAAGCGAGTTTACAAGCTACTAGCCGGCGTATTCACAATCTGCTGGTAAACTCCTTCAGTGTAAAATCTGATAGTTAGCTAGTAATACGATTACACTGAGCGAGTTCACTAGCAGATAATACGCTGGCTAGTAGCTTGTAAACCCTACTCAATGTAATCGAGGTTTTGTTGCAAAGTATCTAAAATTTCTTTGGCCAAAAATTGTTTTAGTAAAAGAGATAAGTAATAAGATAAAATAAATGGCAGTGAAGCTATGACTGGGGCTGAGGAAGAATGGAAATAGGCTAAAAGCTGTGGAAATGTGTTCCCAGAGGACGTAGGCATTACCAATGTAGAAATCCAGAAAGCAAAGTGGGTTATACATTAAAGTTAACAAAGCAAGTATTTTGTGGCAGTCCTCTCTTCGGTTAGCACCGAGGTTACCAGTGAATTGGTCCTTCAACGAGATCAATGGCGTAAACTTAACAAAGTTGCCCACAGGTATATCGTTGGTTGTTTCACCTTCGCGAATAAATAAATACACCTTTATCTATAATCAGCCAAGAAACTTAGCCTTTTTCCTGTTGTCAGGTCTGATCTGGCAGACCCCACAAGCAAATGTTCAACTTAAAGTTTTTCAATACAAAAAAGTGACCCGACTCCTTTGAATATGGCGATTTAGATTATCGTGTACGATTTCTTTATCCATTTAATTATTTTTTCGGGCTATTTTTTACGCCATATTTATTATGATTTTAACCGGTATTCATTTTTTTATTTATTCACGATCATTAGCACCCATTTATAATGTCGGCAAAAATGACCTTATTCGGATTTTGAATGATAGTATATCTTATAACCTTTTCTTTTTTTTGTATTGTTAATTAGTCTGAATGATATGGTCGAAAACGATTCATCCTTTTGTCAAATTGAAATTCAATTAGGTGAAGTGGCTACTTCTCTTGTTAAACTGGATGGTAACATGGTAACATCCAGTTTAACAAGAAGTATTATAATATATTTAAAATAGTTCTAGATCTTTCGACAACGTTTATCTTTTATACATTATTTTATTATTTACAACTAATCTGTCGAAATTTTCCCGAATTTTTTTTTTACATTAGCTCCACACAGGAGTCCCTAAGACAAATAATTCCTTTCATGGTCTATTTCATCTTTGGGCATGCTGTGTGGAGGGTCTTTTTAGGAAAGGAAGGAGAGGAAGTTCTGGGAGGAAAAAGGGTTTTGGGGGTGGGTAGGAATCTGGGGGTCAGTGTGTCCAGGAGTGATGGAAGTATGAATCCATCCCTCCCACTAGTCCCACTGCGGTGCAAGGCGATGTTCCGAGATAGTTTTTAAATTATATACAAATTCAGCAAAGACAGAGTGTGGTAAAAGAAACAGGCCATGAGGGTGTACCTACACATTTATAATCTCCTTCCTGATAGCCTGACAACCGTAAATAGAATAAATATATTTAAGAAAAAACTGTTTGCCCTCAAGATCAATGAGCAAAACCAAAATGCTCTTACTTAAGAAAAATATGTTACTTAGGTAGTAAACCATAATTATTAATATATATATTATTTTTGTTCCTATCAATGTACACTTAAGTTAACAAAGCGAAATTTGTATTTCTTTTAACTTAATAAATAACTAAAAAAAAAAAGTAGGTACAGCTTGAAAAGTCAAAGGGAGTCCATTGTACCATTCTTTCCCGATCCGGCGTTTCGTGCAGCTGGTGGGCAGACACATCCGCCGCCAAGACCCGGACAAACCTTACTCCATAAACCCGGGCATACCGGCTAAGTCACCAAATGTAGCGAACCACTCGGGGTGACCTATGTCTGAGGTGTTGGTTTTCCAATATATGGGTACCGCCGCCTCGGGAAGCATTTATTGGATAACTAACACCCTACTATAGGTCACCCCAAGTGGTTAGCTACGTTTGGTGACTTAACAGGGATGCCCGCGTTCATGGGATGAGGTTTGTTTAGGTGTTGGTGGCGGATGCGTCTGCCCACCTACTTATTGGCAGGTCGGATCGGGAGAAACTGGTTGAGGTTAACCTCTCCAGCCAGACTCTCGATTCATCACCTTGCACTGCAGGAGGGATGGATTCAAAGGTCCTTTACTTCTAGACTTATTGACCCCCAGATTCCTAAACACCCCTCTTACCTTTTTCCTTTCCAGAACTTCATCTCTTTAGTTTCCCTAAAAATATACGATAAGATAAGATAAGACAAAGGCCCTGAGGGAATTTTTTTCCTCAATGTTTTCTCATGTATCAATCAAAATTAAAAGTAGTAAGGGTATCACTATCATCAGTAGCCAAGTACTTATTTTAAATATAATGTCCTCCGCGTATCTCTTCTCCAAGTATAAACTTTCTAATTAAAGTGTGTTTATCGGAAGTGACCTGCCAGGTAAGTATGTTTCTGTATCGATTTGTAAATAGTAGAATAAGATAGAACCTAAGAATTCTTAATAAATTGCATTTGAGGTGATTTTTCACAAAAACGGCGCTCTACAAATTATTCAATAATTATTATTATTTTTATTAGTATTATTAGTAATGCAACATTATCCGTAATAATGAGCATTAAAGTAATGATAATGAGTAAGGCGACCATTTCAGAGTGGTTGAGAGATTAAAAAACAAAGAAAGTCGTAAAACAAAATGATTACTGTTGGTTTCGTTCACCGTTACGCAAATTCATTTTCTTTCAAAAGAGATTCCGCATTGATGAATTTGACCCCTCGAAAAGTGTGTTAAGTAATTCTGTCCCGCGTGGCTTTTTGCGAAATACTGTTGTACGGTGCACAGCCCCGTCTCCCGTAACCCTAAAAAAGACATTGGAATTGCAGTCACGTGGACTTGGTCAATATTGAATAATAAATAATAGCGTGTCGTTGGTTTGCCGGGCACTGTGGCTCGTCAATGGGCACTTCTCTCCGAGACCCAAAATTTGGAATAAGTCAGATGAGTCCAACCTTGGCTGTAAGACAATACCCCGGAGACATATAATGTTTTGGCATTAATTAATGACATTAATTATGTTTCTTCCGACAGGTTTCACGACCAAACAGAATATTGAAGAAAAGTAATGAAAAAAACACACACACACCTAACCTAAACTAACCTTACCCAATCTAACCTAACTTGTTATTAGGCCACATAAGATACACACGTGAGATATATCACGTACCATTATTGGCATTCCACCGGGCGCACAAAGGTGTCACCAACATCGTTGGTCCATACTACTGCAAATTGTCCTTTTGTTTCTACCTACAAACCAAACGCATAACTTTAATTGGCTTTGCCGCTGTTTTTATCATTAGACTGGCCGCGCACTAGGCAGCCAGGCTGCGGAAGCCAGGCTGCCGCAGCCAATCTAACATACGGTGGCTCATTGGAGCCCGCGCACTAGGCAGCCAAGAATTCCTGGCTGCGGCAGCCAATAGATCGCGTACGATTGCACGGCAGCCAGAGCGTGCAAGGCAAAACCCACAAGCTAGTATATGGCTGCCTTCAGTCTCCGCAACCAGAAGTATTTTACGCTCCGAAACTAGTTTTAACTTCTTTTTGAAAATGTGTTTTTCATTCAATGATCAATTTTTCTTCTGGAATTACACAAGCTCGCATACGAGTACCCAAAATTGAATTTCTTTTTTTTTTCAAGAGGTTATCAAACGATTTCACTGACATTCTTGTATAGTTAAAAAAACGTTCTTCGTTCCAGAAGAAGAGGATGAATCCAAAATCTTCTCTTTGCTTTGCGTTTCTTACGAAACAAGAGGTAAAGAGTTATTTCTTCTACGTACATATCGCTTGATGGAAGGGTGACTACTGGCCGTCGACTCTGGCTGCCGAAACTGGCTGCTCAATATTTTGGCTGCGGCAGCCAGGCTGCGACAGCCTAGTGCGCGGCTAGCCTTATAGTTTGACTATAGCATAGCACGCTTACACGCTGCATCTCACTTTGTTTCTAGAATCTACGTTTGCCAACTTTAGCAATGCATATTATCAGATTCAATGAAACAATAATATTTTGTTCCCACCTAAATTACACAAAATGTTTTTAAACAGTTGGCTTCGGAAAAACAAGGTTTATTATTTGTATTTGTTTCATTTAATCTAATTATGACAAGCCAAAATGCAACTGCATTTCATGTGGGTGTTATTGTTTGCTAACACTAACATAGGTTTTAATCAGTATGTGAAAACATGCTTAGAAGCTGGACAATTTGTATATAGATATACATAAAAATCTCACTGTCATTATAGTAATACAAAGAAAAGTTTCGCTTCACTGTCTACTTTATACCAGTCCAATTATGTCATCATAAAACAGTTGATTTCTACTTCAAATATTAACATTAATTCATTAAAGTATTATTTTGCAACATTATTTTAGATCAAAAGGTTCAAGCCTCTGACTTCTCTTCTAGATGGCGCCTTATAGCAAAGAATCCATTTCAGAAGATACGTGATAATTATTATTACGCAGTCCCTTGTACCTTGTACCTTGTACGCACTTTACATTCAGGATTAGTACAACGAGGACGTACTCGCACATTATTTTATACATCTGACTGATTTAATTCAAATACTTCATACGCACTTCTGCTTAGATACAGTAGGCATTAGCATAAAGGTACGTAAAAAATCACCACTCAAATGATTAAATTACCAAACAGTTAACCCGAGGATACCTGTAAGATATTTATGGGTCAGTTAAAATAATTGAAATCGATTTACTATAAATTTATCGGAGACACGAACACCAGCTTGATGAGCCGTTTCAATAAAGGCCTATTTCTCATCCAGTATTAATTACGTGATTTATAATAAACGTATGTATTGCGCCTGTTAGATTATTGGCTTTTTTTTACCTCTATTAATTTCGAACAAATAGTAAGACAATAATCGTAAAGTTTAGACAATTTTCAATATGGTACGTACATTAATTCGTTGATTGTGCGTATTATCGTAAACCTCAAACAAATTATTGATAATAAATTCACACATTTCAATGCGCGTATTCGCCTGTCCCGACATTTTGACTTAAATTATTTGTTTTGTGTAAATTGACTTTAATTATATTTAATTTTTATTTGTGTTTTAAGTCGCTGTTTCACAAGTTGAAGTCCAAAACTGCCGGACACACGGCGACTAAAGGCCAAATAAAGACCATCAAAATTTAAATTACTTCTAGAAATACTTTACCATCTGTAAAAGCGATGAAAGGTATGGTATAGGAGCGCTTGTCATATTTACGGATTCCATTACTCGCTGATAATTCGATGGAGTTGAAAATAGTTAATTGTTAGATGGCTGAGGGGGTTGTGAAATTAAACTGGAAAAGTTTACGAATTGCTCAATCTGTTTTGAAAACTGTGCTTAGCAGGTAGGTCAAACAGTAATCGCGGATCGCTTACACTTTATGTGGTGATATCAAAATAAGTAGCCACTTAAGTCCAACTTTGAGTGTTGCCGATCTATTAATTGATGGGATGTTTATTGATAGTCTAGACACGATTTCTCTTATTCCCTTCAGCTTTTATTTGATAATTTTTGTGACATTAATGTCACCACAAGGGCGCTTACGAAATTTAGTTTTTATTCTTGTAAACATAATGTTTAAATATACCATTATAGTATCTAAATTATAAACATTTTAAATAAATTTAGTCAGGTAGCGTTAGTAGATCCATACTTGGTGTTATTTAAAAATAGCTTACAGGTACGTGTGAAAGCCTGTACGTGTTGTGCCGTTTGTACATCATTGTATCATACCACCATTGCCATAACCTGATTCTGAACTTCTTTCTGATTATTTCGTATAATTCTTCATCTTCTATTTACATTTTCATGCCTGCATTTAAAAAGGAACAGTAATTAGTCGAAGTCAATTTAAAATTTATAAAACTGGGAAGACTTCGGTGGTTGGGTCATGTAGAGAGAATGACCGAGCATCAAGCACCAAAGTCCCTGCTGAATTCAAGACCGACAGGGCGAAGGAGCCTGGGAAGACCAAGATTAAGATGGAGCGACAACGTCCTCAAAGATATATCTACCTTGGAGATTGTAAACTGGAGAGAGCTGGCACAAAACTGAGATGAGTGGAGGAAGACTCTTGATGAGGCCAAGACCCACCAGGGGTTGTAGATCCAAGAGTGATGATGATGATGAATTAGTCGAAGCCATCGACGTGGTCGTAGCGGATTCTATTCTTTGTGACTACTTATTTCTTAAAGTTTTTCTTCTTGATGAAGAATGGATGTTTATAATGAAAACCAGCACGTGTTATGTCGTTTTTATACCTGCCTGCATAAAGAAGGAGCTTATACATCTGTCATAGCTGATTCCTACTGACTCTCATTTTGTCAGCTGCCTTTTCGCACAAGACGTTGTTAAAAGCAGCTTTGTTCCATTTCGCTTATTACCTGTGACCAGGTAAAGGTGATGTGTCGTTGATAGTTTGTTTCGGTGAGGTTAGGTGTATTGTACCTTGTATCTCATTACCTTACCTGCATAAAGGAGCAAATACATCTGTCGTGGCTGTTTCTGTATTGACTATTATCTCTTGTGTCAGCTGTCTTTTCTTTTCGCACAAGACGTTGCGAAAAAGTCGTCAATTAAGCCGCAGCATAGCTCCATTTCGCTTATTTCCTGTGGCCAGGTGATGGTCATAATATATTAATTGATTTTTTTTTCTTTATTTATTATTCATTTTAAGCACCCGCTAAACTGCCAAAGCAGTTTATCAGCAGGTCAATTTAACAATATAACACAAAAGCACAATTATAACAAGATACAACAATATAGAAAATGGAAACAGAAGAATAACTTTGAAGTAATTACAATATAAAGGCATAAAATAAGCAGACAGACAGATATAACACAGGCAAATTACGTATAGTCATATAATACACAAGATTACAAACAAAATTCATTATAAAAAGTCTTGATCTATTAGCCATTTTTAATTTTTTTAAAGATTGGTGGTGCAATTTGATTCATTTTTTTATGTTCATTGGCATCTTATTAAATATGGTAGGAACGAGATAAGTAAATGTTCGTTGCCCGTATTTATTTATAATTTTCGGAATGGACAACCCCTCATTTTTAACTAATCTAGTGCCATATGCATGATCTACTTTTTCCTTGTGTGTTGAATTTGTAAAACCCCATTTAATTTTAAAAAATATTTTAAGTAAATTTAAAAATGCTATTATCAAGTATTTATTTATGTTACAGCTGTTTCGGCTCACAAGGCCATTTTCAAACTATGGTTAAACCACTTTGAGACGACTTATTTATACGATTTTAAATGTCAATTTTCGAAGTTGTCTAAATTGATCTATTACCGGTATTTGCTAAGATTAATTGAGACAGTAGACACTATATTATGTGGGGTTCGAAATCTGTTTTCCCTGTCGTCTTAAAGTGTTTTAACCACAGTTTGAAAATGGCCTTGCAAGCCGAAAGAGCTATAACTATAATAAATACTAAAATACTTTGAGAATTTGATAATAATAATAATATTTATACGATTTTAAATGTCAATTTTTGAAGTTGTCTAAATTGATTTATTACCGGTTAAACCAATTTGCTAAGACACTAATTGAGACACTCTATTGGATCGTATAAATAAGTCGCCCTAAAGTGGTTTAACCACAGTTTGAAAATGGCATTGTAAGCCGAAACAGCTTTAACAAAAATAAATTTTAAGCAGAACTTGATAAAAACATTATAAAATTTAATAAAATTAAATGTTCGGAATATGTCGTTGGTAGTAGTTGGGTTAGGTTAGGTGTAGTTAATACATTCAGTCATACTTGTGTATTTAATGTCTTCTATCAGCTGCGTTTTGGTGGCAGTTTTGCTCCATTTCGTTGATTACCTCTGACCAGGTAATGTGCGGTTGGTTGGTGCCATGGGGGCCCTTACCACCTGTCCCCAGCAGCTGCCGTGGCGGGCAGGTGGCGGAGCGGCCCGGTCTCTGCGCCCGCCATGTGCCCGAACCCAGAGCCCCGAATGCCGAAACTCACCCAATCTACCACTATATTTAGAGCGGATTCATCAATGCTGAATATACTGGTAACCTGAGTTTCTCAAAAGTATTTAGCTCATTGCTCCTTTTTCAAGGATATCTTTCTTACATATTATTGACGTGAAATTTTCTTTAGCACCAATATGATTTGAAACTCTAGGAAAAAGAAAAGGAGCACTGAAAACAAGCAATAACATATACATACATCTATAGGATTTAGCCAGCGAGAGAATAATCGGTCTCCACTTTGTGCCGTACTTCGTAGCCTCCCCAATCTTTCTTGTTGAAAACTTCTTTAGCAACGTTGTGATTTGAAACTCGATGAAACTAAAAAGCGACACTAAAAAGAAACAAACACACATTATAGGATTTAGACTGCGAGAGAATGAGATAGAATAATCGGTCTCCTCTTTGTGCAGTGCTTTGTAACCTATCGGTGCTTAAAAGCCTTTCCACTCTTGTCTACTTAAGTTTTCTGAAGATTTCACTTCTACCGTGTGTGAATTGCACACTCTGTTTTTTTGAAGTGGAAACTTCTTTAGCAACGTTGTGATTTGAAACTAAATCAAACAAAAAAGCGACACTAAAAAGAAAAACACATATTGGATTTAGCCTGCGAGAGAATGACATAGAATAATTGGTCTCCTCTTGTGGTGCTTCGTAGCCTCCCCACTCTTGTCTACTTTAGTTTTCTGAAGGTTTCGCTTCTACTGCATGTGAACTGCACCCTTATATTTTCTTAATTCCTTTAATTTGAGATTGACTATGATCATGACGGTCTGACTTATAATACTGGCTTAAAAAATAATTATACCCTTGATAGTGTTGCAAAACATCCCGCAACTGAACAACATAAATCTTTCTATTTACAAAACTAATCTATTGAAAATGCTTTTATAAGAGTTTGATTCGTGCACCACATCATAATATGATATAATATTCAATAAACTACACTACTTCATTACTATCAATTTTTTATTTGATTTTTATTGGTCTTGCCACCTCCTTACTGCACTTCAAAGCCTTATTTTTCCCTGAGGCCCTTCATCTCATCCACTTTGGGAATCATTGGTATACGTATAATAATATTCTAAGACTAGTAATATTAATTGGGTGGAAAAATTCGTAACTCGCGACTCGTAACTATAAATAAAACAACGTTAAAATAAAGAAACTGCTTCGTTTGTACAACGGTTAACGACGCTCTATTTTGTAGCCATAAAAATGGTGTGTGTGTTCGGCTCTATCTTATACTACTTCATATCTTTATATTACTAGTCCATGTAATCCAGCTGGTCTCTCGATATACGTCATAAAAAAAAACACATATTGTATCTTGTATTTCCCGCTAAGCACTTGCATACTGCTTACTAACAACGTATGCAGGGACATTGGAGGTCTAAATTAGTTCTAAACTAAATATAGCTTCGTTATTTCCTTGAAGGAGTAATTATCTGTTACTTATACCAGGGCGGGTAAGTGGTGGATATAACCTCTAATGTGGTCTCTCTCTGGACCCATCGTCTTGCACCGCAGCGAGTGGGATGGATTCATACGTCCGTCACTCCTGATGACTGGTCCCTAGATTCGTTCCCAGAACTTCCTCTCCTTTCTTTTCTTTAAAATGACTTTCCACACAGCATTTCCAAAGGTGACATAGGCCCTTAGAGAAATTATTTTCGTCAGTGCCTCTTTTAAATTAAATTTAACTTCAGAACGAAAAACACCATATTTTGTGACAATTAGACCGCGTATCCGTCTTCCCCTTTGCTCGGACCGCGTTGTGTTCACAGAAAGAAACGTGCACAAAATTGATTACATAATGTGGTTAAAGTTCTTTATGGAAGCTTTAAATAACTGTCGAATTTTTTTTTAAATTCGAGTCGTGATTATTGTGCTCTGTTGTATGGGATCGCTTTCATCACAAAGAACGGGAAAGCTCTCGCAAAAGCTTCTCCGATTGAGAAAGGAAGCGGAATAGGTGCACTCGAGGAATCCTTTGTTAACCCGCAGCTGTCGCCTCTACACGCACCTTTGCACCCAGCCCGGATTGCATTATCTTCCAGCCAAAAATAATGCACTTTTTGTTTGATGCATTTTTGGTCCATCGCCTTTTTCTTCCTCTCTCACTCGCTTATTTAAGCCGCCCGATTTTCGCTCTCTCGTATCTAGAGTCTGTTGTTTTGTGCATTTTTTTGTTTTCCTTGTGGGATAATGCAGCGGTCATTATGTGTGTTGTTATAGCCGGTGGCGGTGGGACCCTACTGCCTTCTGCTGCAGTTCTGCCGCAGCATCCGAGATTATGTTCTATCAAAATGCACCCAGTATGAAGTCATTCACCTGATATAAAACCGTCTGCCGATTATAATATTGTACCTCGCGTGATGGGCACGACGTTTAAACAAATTATGTGCAGCGGTTTGTACATTTGAAAACTGCGAATAAAACACGCATCGGCGTTTCAAATTTTAAGCATAAATATTTATCAATTATTTATAAACAACACTTACATGTAAATTCCCAACACAAACGAGCTTTAGTTTATCCATTTAACCATAGCGACTCTGTAACTCTTCTAGTAAGCGATCACTTGGACTTGCTTGTGACCTGTGAAAGCCAATGTCTCGCCCTTTACGTGGTGATCCAGCTGTTATCCTTAAATTGGCCGCTAACCCTAATTGAACCCTACTAAACTTCGAGGATTAAGGTTCTCGCCAATCGACAGTTGGTTTTCCAAACCTGTATACTGTATGACCAACTGACGATCGATCTTTGGTCGTTTTCAAACTGGTATTCCGGATAAAAGCCAACTTATCATTTTTAAGTCGTTAAAACGAGGATTGTGACGACATTCGGAAATTATTATTCACGCAGTCCTTTGTTAGTTGTTTCTTTTCATGAATAAGTAGGCGAAGAGATAACTTGAAATGAATTGAACTAGTTTTTTTTTAACGACGACAAGCCAGGTTCTTCAATGCTTTCAATATCCTACATGTATCCTGACTACTGCAAGACGGAGAAGTCATTATTTTACCAGTGAGTTACTTGAACGATTTCCCTTTACGAGTTGATGGAAAAATAATAATAAATATTATTGCGAAGTTTATTATCACAGTACTGCGTTAAAGCCCTCGGAAGTCGATTCTGAATACCGCCTTTAAATTTCGTTTTAATGGAATAAAAAATAATGGGATTTTGATGTGGATGCAAAATCGATGGCGTAGGTCAGTAATGGAATTATTCGAATCCTTACACATCAATCTGTCTCCCACCGAAGAACGAATCACATTTAGGAAGATAAATATTCTAATCAAATCCTTGTACTATTGTATCGCCCATCATAAAAGTTTGCTTTTGGTTTCCAAAAACGCTCATTAAAGAACAAGTTGTAATATATATTATTATTAAAATAAAAACCAGGATTAAATTATGGCATTTCCAATAACACGGGTTCCCAATGTCTTCTGAGTAAAAATTATATCTAAATAAACAATAAACAGTGTTAATCTCAAGTGAGTATGGTCTTGTATATTTTTTGCATGCCCAGAGTACAAATAAAACAATATTTGTACATATTTACGCAGCACCGCGTTCATTGGTCAAATGTATCGTACATATAGTTATGTATCAGTGATCGATGAACCGGTGGATGCAATTTTTAGCCATATGGAGTTATAAATGTTTTGTCTATTCTGTAGTAAGAAGTAAGAATGTAGAAATATATTTTAAATTTGTACTGATTTTTCACATAAACGGCGCTATACAAATCAACGAAATATTATTATTATTAACCGTAAAAGCAATCAAAATAATATTTAAAAAATAGTATTGGCTAGATTTCCAGTGCATGTTTGTGCATACCATGCCGCATGGTCTGACGTTGTACGGTCACATTACAAATAGTGTAGTTTGAATATATTATTATTCATTTAGAAATTCCTACCTGTGTACATACAGCACAGCCCCAGCGTCAAACAAATGTCGGTCTATTTGCTAGCTGCTGTCTACCTGAGTCGGAGGAAACAAAACTGGCCTATTGTTACAATACAACTTCCACCTTCTTCCTCTACTCGCTTCACCTACCTCATCTACCTCTCCACCACCACCCATCTACCCATCTACCTGCCTACACGGTGAACCTACCGCACAGAAAGCCTTTGCCAAACTCTGGAACTCGGAACGCAACGTTTACTAGGCGAATATAAACTTCTAAAGCTTTTAAAACACATGACCTTTTACTTTTCCTTATAATACTACAATCTAGAAGCCAGCATCAAACTTAGGTATATTATGTATACTGAAGATGTTATGTAAATTAAACTATACATGATTTTTCATTTATTCATAATAATAGTAATAATATTTGGACGATTTATATAGCGCCGTTTTTGTGAAAAATCACCTCAAGGGCGCTGTACAAACAAATAATACATTTCTAAAATCTAGAAAAATTACAAGCTAGACAAACAATTAAAACAACTTATGGCTAAAAATTGCATACACCGGTTCATTGATCACCGATACGAAAATATATGTACAATGTTTTGACCAATGAACGCGATGCTGCCTAAAAATAGATGAATATAGGACCATACTTACCCGGGAGGTCGCTTGAAATTAACATTGTATATTGTCTATTTAAATAAATTTAGATACAGTGTTCAGTTAAAGCTTCATATAGCTCGTAATGGAAATTACCAAACAAGCTGAATTCCATGCAGCCATAGCTTACTTGACGAGTTAATATTATACAATAATATTCATTTGTCAATAGATATTATTATATTATATAACTCGTCAAGTAAGCTATTGCTGCATGGAATTCAGCTTGTTTGGTATAATAAAATAATATAATAATATTCATTTGTCAATAGATGTTTTACAAATGTATACATCTTTTTATGTTTATAACATTGATTCCATTGAAAAATGGGTCACTGCTCGCTCAGCTATGTATTCTTCCGGATTTCTTGTTAAATGCAGCTGATTTTCAGCAGTGCCTCTAATATAATTTAAATAAATAAATAAAATCAAATCGTTTAAATCAAAATTCAAATTAAAGCATATAACATTAAAATTCAAGATAAATAATATAATCACACACACAATAACGTATTTCTTTTGTAAATTGTATCGAATAAGATGTTGTGCGGTTGACTTTGCAGTCAGCAACCATTCGCCGCAGAGCTTTTTGAAGCACTGCAAAAATGTCGATATTCGAATAGAGAGTGGTAATTCATTCTCGATAATGAATCAATTTTAAAATGTATCAGTTTTAAAAATAAGTATATAGACAGAAGATATTGAACAAAATTCATTACGCTAGAGCTCACATTTTGCGAGTTTTTGTATGCTACATAAAACAGGTTTTTGCTTTATAGATCATTATCGCCTGCTAGGAATATTTTTTATAAACTTGACAGTCTATTGCAGCAATACAATACTATATGTTATTGTGATGCTAGCTTTTTCAAAGCTTTTGCTCCCTGCAAAAAGCTTCGGTTCGCTAGGAACACCTTTGCAAAGCAATCTTCGTGATAATTGCCCTGATACCTGAGTTTCTAGTTCTGGGAAACTTTTTGTCATTTCACTCAACGCTTTGTGCTTTGAGGGTGCAAATAATACATACATCTTTCTACCTTCTTTTATCTTACCTTAATTTTCAAGTTATATATTCAACAATGCTTTACAGCGACATAAACTCCCAAATAATTTGATTATTCCAGGAAAAAAATAAACAATTCTGCATAGGGCATTAAAAAATAATTAGCATGAAATCCCGTCATAATTTAATTGAGTTTATACGATATAACAATTTTCTATCTGTTTGTAGTAAGTCCCGTTGCGAGTGACGAGATTGACGAAAATTTGCACACTTGATTAAAGTAACTTTTCAAATCCATACGTGCGATAAAGTACCTAATAACTAGCTATAATATATTTTACCAGATGATTATTTTATTTATTTAATGTTTGAAATGTGCATCCGTGTGGTTTACTTTTGCAGGACATTTTAGAACTGGAACTTCTGACATTTAATGCGCAGATTAACATTTTAAAATAAAAAAGACGTTTTTTAAATTAAAATATTTTGCTACAAGTAAATTATGTTGTGTGGTAAACTTTTGATTATTAGTTTTCATCCAGGAAAATCTTAAGATTTTTCGCGGGTGACCAATGACGTTGTACATCTAGACTTGCTTGCAAATTTTAAGATTTTTCGCGGGTGACATTTAATGACGTTGTACATCTAGATTGTCTCACAAACTCAAAATTAAATGTGGCAAGTAAGGAACACGTTCAAATACTATATATGAACTTACGGTCCCAGTAAATTCTTCATTCAAAAGTTCTTTATGTACAACAAAGATAGATATTCAAAGAATATGTGCGTATGCGGTGTCAAGTGATCACGCTATAATAGACATATGTAATGACAGTTTGTAAATGGCATCGATCATACTAGTAGTTACTGCTGATTTGTATGTTGTTAAACGGAGTGATTCTTTTAAATAGAAGAGTTTACTTACAGCACTTCGTAATTTGGCTGTTACGCACCCAGACCCTGTACTTTAGTGAGCCTTGCATTCTGGTGGAAAGCAATTGTAGATATTATTTGTGATAATCGATAATAATAAGTAACTTGCGCGTATTTACAAATGTAATGTTTTTCCTTGGCTTTTACTAGTATTTACCGAGTAATGAAAACATTTTCTCATCACACACGAAGGTATTTTGGCACTTTTTTAATGCGATTTACTTAGAAGTATGACACGACCTTACGAAACGCTTGGCAGTTTAGTGCAAAAACTGCGAAATCGAAGACAATACATTTACCTTGTTTTTGGCTTGCCACTTTGAGTTTTCTACCACGTGTCTATATTTATAATATAGTAACGTTATTATAGTAACCAATAAAACATCATGCATTATGTAACTACACGCTATGGCAGTTGGTTTCGACCCTTTATATGAGTTACTACCCATTAAAAAATGCCCTACTTTAGCCGGATCGAACAGCTGTCGTCCTTTTGTCATCTCTATTCCTTTATTCCCCGCTTTTGAAATGCTCTTGATCTCCCCAAATGAGAGCAACATGACATTAAAAGCGTGTGAAACGTCCTATCTGAAATTCATGCGATAACCCGGTAAATAAAGGCGCCTGAGGATATCCTGTTATTTTTTTATGGGGTCCTACCCACTGGATAACAAATACCTGCATCATTTGAGATACACCGTTTAAAAAAACATCAGGTATAAAATTCAGAATAAAATGATTTCGGACCATTTACAAAAGTGGGTCTTCAGGATTCTAAAATACCGGATTAAAATTAACGATACGGTCAAATTCAAATTGATTCACAATATTATATTAAAATCTCACCTAAATTCAAATGTAACATTAAATTGGCAATCGGCTCCATTTATTTTTTTTAACATTTATTTTTGCAATCTTCCCAACCCAACATGCCTTCCATTATGCTTGGTGTAACTGTAAGTCACCATTGGAGGTTATCCACCACTTACCCGCCCTTGTATAAGTAACAAATGGTTACTCCTTCAAGGCTCTCGCAAGGACTCTAATTTTTTTGAATGAAAGAATCTACATTTAATTTTGAACGAATCTAGACCTCCAGTGTCCCTGCATACGTTGTTAGTAAGCAGTATGCAAGTGCTTAGCGGGAAATCAAGACACAATTGCAAGTGACCAGCTCAGGCACGGGGCTCCATCGAAGCGGGAGTCAAGATAGCCTCTCAGAAGATGTGCGTACCCTATAGGGCTGTTGAATTTGGCAGACGCTTCTGGTCTGGAGCCCCAAAATACCTGAAAAACCGTTGACTCTGTGCAGAAACGGGCGGTCCATTTGATAGATTCCTCTATATTAACAAGCTATTTGTAATCTTTAGAGCACACCCGTCAGGTAGGTATGCTGTCCTTGTTCTACCGGTATTACAATGGAAGATGCTCCGAAGCACTAGCGTCATTGATCTCTTCGGTGCATAGTAGGGAAACACACCAAACACGCGCCCAATATACGTAGTCGTTGACATTTGTCACATGAAAACTGTTCGCTTCTACGACTCGTTCTTGAGTTCACGTTTTTGAGTTCAGTCTCTTCAAGACCCAAGTTCACTCCTTCCTCTCCTCAAAAAGACCCTCCACACCGTCATCCTCATCATCTTTAGAGAGATGATGGAGGATGATGATGTTTGGAGCTTGTTGTATGATCACAGATTGACAAAAAGCTCAATCGGAAATAGAATCAACATTTAAGGCATATCTTCTGAATAAAAAAAAACGAAAATTTGATGATAATGTTATACATACATGTTTGTGAAAAACCCACTTGGCGCTACCAAAGTTCATTTCAGGTTGTAATATCAAAACGTGCTTCATCATTTAGTTTTTTTTCTCTTTCATCAGGTTTGTTTGCAAGGGTAAATCATTTTTGGCGATTTTCTTATTATTATTATTATTTGAATCCCATAGCTACGGTTTGACCTTGTTTCCAAATCTGTCATTCAGATCGCGGACCAGATGTTGTATCTGAATAAGCGTGAATGGATTATTCTATCAATATGAATGTAATAAAAATTGTATTATTAAAACTCTCAGAAATATTAAACACTGTTGCTGACTAACAAGCGAAGTAGGTTTGACACGTGTATCTTCAAATAGTTGATTATATAATAGATTCGGTATATAGACCTTATAAATGAAGCTCATAATTTGTTTTATACTATTGTGCAAGTATGGATTTTGTCCTTTTAATGCTTCATTTTGACGCATCTGCAGATTTTGACGTTTACATATATATGCCATATGCCCTTTGTGATATCTCCTACACGCCTCATTCCTTTAACAGTAACGCATTTCCTTTTATAAAGTTCACCAGGGTTTTCATTGGATATGTCTTTTGGTTCTACAGTGTGTCTTCCCAGGTCTCATCTCTCCTCTCCACTCCCCCTTTGATCCCTGATGGCCTCGCGACTGAAGGTCCCACAAGGGAAGAATTCACAGAGGTGGCCTCAGCTATCTTCTCCAATATTTTATATATCAAGTGATGCCTGATTTATAAAGGCTTGTTGAATCTAAGTAAAGTATATGATGAATAGGGGTGCCTTATTTTACTCTGAAGTTAAGGGTTGCGGGTTACCACCCAGCGATCTGAACTCGTATTAAAATGTCAGCAAGACAAAGGATGGTAATATGGTGCATGCAGGTTGTCCGCTCATTAAGCAATGGATGAAAGTTGATAGTAGTCGTCGCACGGATTGGGTTTTCGTCGGTGTCGGGTGTCCCGGTATGGAAAATGAAGGCCTAACTCGTGCACTGCACGGTTTTTGCATCGGGTTGGTTCGGTGTTCAGTCATCCCGGGATGCGGGTTCTGGTCATCTGATACGTCCGTGCGGGCAGAGGGCGGACGCAGGCTTCGTTGGATGCTCATATTGCTCATGCTTCATTATTCATGTGTTGGCTTTTCGTCAGATTGCCTGTTTTTCATCGTTTATTATTATTATCTATATCATATAAAAATCAAAATATGCTTGCTATCTGAGCACGAGTATCTGAGATGTCGTTGCGTTGCTAAACCATTCATCCGATGAAAATTTGGTTTTTTTTTCCATATACAATAGTGAGCTCTGGCATCATGAAATTATGCGTTGCTAAACCGTTCATCTGATTGCGATGAAACATTGGTGAGTTCTTGTGAGCACGTCCGCGAAGCTATATTGTCAATTTGGGAGGCGGTTATGGGAACGTGCCGCCCCGGGAACGATTTATTGGATTACCAACATCTATGCCACAGGTCACCCCAAGTGGTTCGCTACGTTTGGTGACTTTGCAAGGGTGCCCGGGTTAATGGGGTGAGGTTGGTCCGGGTCTTGGCGTCTGATGCGTCTGCCCACCAGTGCATGGCAAGCCGGATCGGGAAAGAATGGTTGAAGGAGTCCCTTTGACTTCTCCAGCCGTACTCTCTGGGAACATCGCCTGTCACTCTTGGACATAGGACATGGACCTCCAGATTCCTACCCACCTTTAATTCCCAGAACTTCCTCTCCTTCCTTTCCTAAAAGTACCCTCCACACATCATCCCCAAAGATGACATGCCCTGAGGGGAATTATTTTTCTCAGGGCCTCTTGTGTGGAGAATGAAGATGTAAAAAAAGAATGACATGAGCAAAGCAAGGCAAAACTTCAGTGTGTCATGTCAAAGATCAGTATAAGAGAAAAGTATGTATGAATGTGAATTCAGCAAGGAGCGTTTGCCAATACAATTGTGTGGCATTCCATATGCTAGTTTACAGGTTTATCTCAGGTTACCGTTGACAACAAGGAACCATCGTTGTTGTCATAATCCTTTTCAAACCAGATGTATCTGCTTCTGAAGAAATATAAGATTTTTCTCCAACACTTGTATGAAACAGGGCGATAATAAGACTAATTGGTCGAGTTGATTCTCCGCTCGATGTTATGAATCCAGTTTCCAGTTCTTTACTAATTAATTTGGTCAGGCCCGGTTTAATCGGCACCTTCCGGCGTGACAGGTGAACAGTCAGTACTTCTTTACCCGCACCTCTCCGTGGTACAGACTTACCATCGAGGTTCTGTAAAGGTGAAGAATTAACATCAACTCACCTTTAACTGTCGCCACCTAATGATCTATTCACATCAGATCAGATAATTCTCAAATATGTCCGCTAATATAATAATGACGTCACCCGCAAAATGTAATTCTTCTATTTTTTTCCCACGGAGTTTGTTACGATGGTGTATATGTTTGCATATA
Organism: Limnephilus lunatus; assembly: GCA_917563855.2. Classification (NCBI taxonomy): domain Eukaryota; kingdom Metazoa; phylum Arthropoda; class Insecta; order Trichoptera; family Limnephilidae; genus Limnephilus; species Limnephilus lunatus. The sequence continues at coordinate 51,658,149 of OU830601.1, forward strand.
TTATCAGTTCGTTGTCTTACAAGTAATATTTTGACAAGTCCTAATAGACATTTACTACTGCGAATAAGCTCATTCAACTCTGAATAAAATATAATCACCATGGTGTGAGTTTTGTATAAAAGTTGAATCTTCAAGGTTAAATTTTTATAATAAGTATCTACGTTGTCTAAAATAGAATGGTTTTAAAATTAAAATAATGTGTACATGTATACAACTTAACACGGTTAACTTTAAAGGCGGACAGAAGCGGAACTAAAAACGAAATGTTTTCAATTAGTTTTATTATTATTTAGTTTGTTTTAATGGCATGGTGTAAAGCGTACTAACAAATCTGAAATTCCATGAAAATTGTTGAAGCATCATTCTCAAGATTTTATGTAGCATTCTTTGGATAATTTAAAAACCTATCAGTTTTCTTCATTGTAATAAATAACAAATATTGATTGTTAAAAAATAATAAAGCCTGTGAATCTAAGGATCTTTATCATAGAGTGACTGGTATCCTTGCTAATGTGATGTTTCTCAAATTTGGTGCTATAAAAATTATCCAAGTAGGTAGGTAGGTACTTATTATAATCACTAGTGACGTCACCGACTGCAAAGTTAACCGTATCAATCTGTAGGGGATCGAATCGGCGACCACTAAAATCGACTTAATCGCAGTACCAGGCGCCTGATACCAGGATAACAGAAGTTGATAGGAGGTAAATAACATGAAATACACGGCGTTTCGGGATCGTTAGCGACAAAGGGTGAGCGATCAGCGAGCAGCTGGCAGGAAGCGGTACCTACCTACTCGGTACTACTCGCTACTCCGTCATTCATGGATACGTGCCGCTCTGCGTACGAAATGGCCGTTGACGTTCCGAGTTTGTTTCCCACCACCAGTAATTACATTTTCACACATGTTTTCCTGGACAATGCTAATTTATTTACGCCGATGATTCCAGCTTTGGCTTCCCTGAAGAGCGGCAAGCTCCTTGGCTCTGAAATATAGAGGTCGCGGGTTCTCTAAAATAATTCCACCTACTAGCACCTCGTTCTATAATGCAGATAGGGTTACATGACAATTCATAATCACGCAATTTCAACACCCCTTTGAAAAGTCATTATTAGCTATGAAAAAAAATGAAAAATAGCCCATAACCTGACCTGTTAAGCCTAACCCATTTAACCATTTTTATACATGTTTTTCATCACTTTTAATGACTTCTCATACTTAAATTATATGATTCTGAGTTGTCCTGTCACTGTAGACAATCACCTTTATGAGAAATCTCCATTCTGAACTGTCTGTAGTTAGGTGTAGTGACTATAATTGGATAGCAAGTTACTTCCTAACCTTCATTTCACTTCCCAACCCGTCCCCCAACTTCCTTCAGTCTCACATCATTCATTTTAAGGATTTTAATGGGAATGAAAAACTTTCCACCGGCTCCAAGCAGTTCAAATGAAAACATAGACCTCATAATCAAATCTATCTAATCTAGGTTTTTATTGACTACATCTAAATACCCAGGTACTTTGCATTATTATCTTACAATTCTTCTACATCTTCCGCACTTCGTCAGCCTGACAACGTTCCCCAAACAGGGAAAAAACGTTTCACAGGCTCCAAAACCTTCACAATCGAAATATTGATTGATAAGCCGAACAGTTAGCTACAATGGTTGGATCTGAACAGTTAGATGCTTCCCAACCTTCATTTTACAATTCTCCTCATCTTATATTCTTCAAATGGGGGTAGAAAAGTTCCACTGGCTTCAATAATTGACTGTCTGAGGATCACGTACGCCAAAATTCAAGATCAAAATTGAGGCGTACTAGAATGAACTCTGACTTGCCACTTTTTTTTTTAGTAAAAATCGGAATTTGCTTTAGGTCGGTGGCAACGCTGCCTCGTGGCAATGGCAACTCGGCCACATTATGTGGCAGATGTTCTGGAAGCCACTCTTGGCGCAGACCACTTTTTGTTCGCGACCCGAACCCGTCGAGCGATCTCCCCCGAATTTCTGCTGCCCGCGGCCCCAAACACGCCGATAACTCCCAAATTCTAAAATCTTACCGAACCAACCAATGAGCCCTAATTTGATACAGATCAAACCATCCATCTTTAAAAAAAATCCACTAATGATACGTCTACAACACTTTTAAAAGTATATTTCTATCAATAATAATTAAAAAAGTAAAGTAACGAAATATGGTTTGTTTGGATTATTCTGGTGATAGAATGATACAAGAAAATTCCGATAATAGGCCACTTGCATCACGTTTAAAAAAAAATTCCGGTTTAGGCAAATATTCTAAGACATTCTGTTTTTTTTTTTTTTAATCGTATTTTTGAAACCCTGGCGATTTTTTGAAAATTTCTATCCGAAAAATCAGACCTTTTTTTATAAACCGGAAAGACGGGACATAATTTTATGGGTGCGAAAAAACGATAATTACATAGCCGAAAATCATTTTAAAAAAAGAACGTTTTCCACACGAATAGCAATAAATTGTACGGGGTTCTCTTCATAACATCTGTAAAAACACCGCCATCTTTATCAAAAAATAAAACCAAAGGATAAGTTCGCATAGAACAAACAATAAATCTAGTGAACGTTAAACGCAAATTCAAAAATTCGCCGGAAATCAAAGTGTCGCCGTATAAAAAAAAAATTATCAGTGTGGAATTTTACAAAATTAAGGGAACATAATCGGAGACGGGACATTTTCATGTAGTGACGTCACGAGCTCAAATAATGGATTTATTCATTCAAAAATAAAAATAAACTATACATTTCTAAAAAATTTTACTAACATTTGCGTAATCTTAGTAAAAAAATCTATCCACACGATTTTTTCCAAGTCGTTATGAAATCCATGCAAGTGGCCTATTCGTATAATATTCAAAATACAATAATGGTTAAAAATGAAAGAAGTTCTCTTACACGCAAACAGGCCTTTTATACCCTATGTTCGCGTTGCATGTTCATCAGAAACATACGTTCATTATTATTCCATAATCTCCAACCTACGTTCATTACATTTCGATAGTGTAAAGCGCCCTTGCGGTTAACTAGCGCAAAACTGCGATATATAGATAATTATTAAAATACCTGTAGATATCCATAATTAATTCGTTATTTTCCACTCAAAATAATTATTTCTAGATCGATTATTATTATGTTATGTCGAAATTTTGGCATTATTGATCCTTGTTGAACTTCCTCGCGAAATCCTTGTTGAACTTTCTCGTGAAAGCGTTAAAAAATCAATGATTCAATAGAAGCATTCATTTTTAAATTGTCTTTAATCAAAAATGCAAGTCGGCTATCCTATAAATATATGTTTATGTATCTGGTTTCTATGTTCTAATTTCGTATATGTTCCATAAATACCTTGTAACATTAGTGAGCGACCGAAACTGGTTTTCAGCCGAAACCGAAACCGAATTTCAAGTTCTAGTTCCGTCCGAAACCGAATTTTGGCTTCTTTTCTAGTTTCGGCCGAAACCGAAATCGAATATCTCAATCTCAATAATTATGTAAGTTGAACAACACCATGTTCCCCGAAATAAGGGTTTTTTTTATTGTTAAACGTGTTCATTAATGTTAATGTAAAATAAAACTCACAATGAAATAAAAGGCATCAGTTTAATGAGTAAATTGGTTCAATTTTAATGCTTTTAACTCGTTAAGATTATTATTGGCTTGTTTAACAGTTTTTCAGTATAGGTACTTAGTGCCTACATTAACTTTAAAGGCATTAAAAATATCAAAGGATAATGAAATAAACAAAAATATTTGGTTAGGCAGTAGCAATACAATAACTAATAATTTAAAATTTAAACTTTGCCAAAAATAATTAACATTTTGATATTATGTACAATCTCTTTAAACCTTTATATGAAGACAATTTTTATTTATTTTAAAATAACGTTCAATATTTATATATTTTAGATACGTGCATGAGTAAAGCACGAACGCTGGAGGTTTTAGCCGAACCAAAAGCTTTTTTTTAAATTAGCCGAAAGCCAGTTTCGTCTAATTTTTGGCCGAAACCTAAATCGTAGCCGAACCCTCTTTTTTGAGCGAAACTGGTTGAAACAAAGAACATCTAATTCTTATGGCAAAGGTGTCCATTATAAATTAGGAATGTAATCAACTCGTAGGTACTAAATTTTCCCCCTTTTCGTCGAGCACATATGTAGTTTGTTTTCTTCCAACAAGTTTGTTACGCATTTCTTTTCCCGTAGGCATCTGAGTTGTCCAAAAGCAGGTAAATAATAATTTCCCGGCGGGAAAGCAGGTTAGAATAACAAAATGGCGAAAATGTCGTAGTCGATGGTGAGTATCTTTGAGAGTTCAGACCTCACCAATTACATTGTATACCTCACTTGTGTGTCAACCAGGTTGCGAGTTCGGTTCCCGACAATAAGCTATAAATATACAAGGGTTACAGCTGTGGGGAGTAGGGACATGGCTGCGTGGTCGCCTAGAAATGGAACGGATAAATAATATAAACAAAAACACACATGGTGCTCATTTACATACATTCTGTTACACGAAGACAACCCAATTACTGGGAATCATTTAGGAATCTTCCAGACTCTGGCATGTCTTGGATTTATTATGTTCTTTTATCTTCTACTCTGATTTCAGAGACCTTGGAAAATTTGCCTTTTCCGTATAACGTCACAAAATCTTATATTATTCTTTGATGTCTTGCTTTCCGTTTCTTGTGATTTATCTTTAACTAATGATGTCTTTTTTTGTTTCAGGTATGTACTACCTACACACGATGAAAAACTACCAACAAATCTATCTTCATCGGTATGTATGAAAGTAGTCTATAAAAAGATGATTAAATTGAAACAGTTCGTTAACACATTACAACAATAAGTGCCTAGTAGACAGACGTCCATATTATTAACAAAAAGATATTTCCAAGAGTGCTTATGCTTGTTGCAGGCTGTTTCAGGTACCAGGGGAGCATAGTAATGAAGTAGGTGTTGTTTAATTTGAAAACGATGGTATTATTGCCTTTCTGACCGCCACACGTCGAGTGCAGAAAACAAAGACTGCCCGCATTTTATAGTTCGATATTTTTTAAGTCTCACGGCCACTCGGGCAGACGACCATGCAAATATTTTCTTCGAATTGCGGCAGCAATATCAATAAGAATTCGCGATTCCCATCCTTTGTTCATTATACTTTATACGGCGGAGGCTTTTATGCTGTTCGTGGTATGATCTTCTCGGAAAGAGATGTTCGATTCTTTGTAACCGTGTTTTTTTTTTAATTTCCAGTCACATTTTCCCTGGGAGGCGTTTCTCCTTTTCCGTTTTGCAAATAAATTATGAATTGATTTAGGACCGGATGTTCCCATCAACATTGTAAAGCAAAGGATTTCACGATAATCCGCGGATTCTTTTTGTGGGTACCCCAATCTCAGGCACATCAGTGAATTTGTGTACGTATGATGTGTTTTAAACCGATGCGCGATGAGGCGGGCTTTATGGAAAAACAATTATAAGTATATTTAAAATAATTTGCTCTGCGATCTGAACGACAACCAAAAGTTTAATAATGCCTCTAAGGCTGTGCTGGTTGTAATAATGTATTAGAATTTAAATCTAACGTTTACATCAGGAAATAAAATTTCGCTAACCGTGTTTTTTTGCATCACAAGCGATGAATCGTTGATTTATCGCTATTAATTTGAATGATGTAGAATTATAATTCAATTAAACGTATATTGGGATCGTTTGTCCATTCGATGAGGTCGTATTGTGAAAAATAAAAAAGCGATTGAACTGCGCCGTGTTTATTCAAGTATCTGCCGGAGAACACATTCATTACGTCGTCACATTTTTGGGAAATTTATTTTCATTACTGACGGTTTTGGTGCTTAATATATTAGCATATTAATCCCTGGTAGTTTGATGTGAGATTTACCTCACGATGTTTTATTTGATTGGCCGAGTGTGATTATTTAAATTTCTTTTTAATTGCGTGCCTCCACGAAATTGAATCCTCAGAGTTATTTATTTTTTATTTATTTATTTATTTATTTATTTACGCCCTTTTTCGGGGCTTTTACATATACAATTTAAAAATTACACTTGAATAAATAAAATATCAATACTATATATTTCTTTTACCAATAAATTTAAAAGGAATATATTTCTTTTACTAAGAAATATACAGTATTTATTTTACATAACTGAACTGCCTCAGTAACAGCATTTTGTATTTGTCTAAAGATAAATTGAAGATGTCCGCAGACTTGGTAAAATTATTTCCCTCCATTAATATTCTGGGCAAAGAGGAATACATATGGTAGTTAGTTCCAGAATTTCTGCACTGAAATAAATCCTGACTTCTAGTATTACGTAGAGGAATCCGGAAGCTTATTAATTCAAGCAATAATGGACTATCAACCAAATCATTTAGAATTTTATAAAGAAATACCAAGTCTGTGAAAATTCTTCTGTCTGACAATTTGAGCATATTCATATAATTTAAAATAGTGTTGTAGTTCAACATAATTGCTGGAATACCCATTTTAAAATTTAGAAAACGTAAGAATTTATTTTGTATTCTTTCAACAGCTTGTACATTTGTATTATAATATGGGTTCCAGACGGGAGAATTGTACTCAAGTTGACTTCTAACAAATGCAAAATATAACAGTTTAATACACTTTATATTTTTAAAATTTCTAGTTAGCCTAGTTATAAATCCCTACATTTTTAAGCCCTTATTAGAAATTTCTGTTATGTGGTTAACAAATGAAAGATTTGATTGAAAAGTGATGCCTAAGTCTTTAATTTGTGTTAATGTCTCAAGAGTATTGTTATCAATGTTGTAATTAAAGATCACTGGATTTTTTATTCGAGAAAATCTAACTACTTGACATTTTGAGATATTTAAGTAGTCTATTTTCATTACACCAAATCAACAATTTTGTTATGGCGTATTGGTTTCCATGTTAACTATCCTAAATATTGCGATTTAAATATGCGAGTTGATAATTTTAGAACTTTCTTTTTTCAACAGTTATGAAAACGTTTAATAAATTATTGATGTGAGTTGTGTACTGATTATTATTATTGATGGCAGTAATGCTGCTTCTGTCGTGTTTCGCGTGGAGGATCTTGCGCCGAATTATCATCATCGCATTCCACCTGATGTTTGTCCGCAACAATCTCGATGTATCCCAGCCTCCTTTTAAGGAGACGTCACTGAAACAGGTTTCCGAAGAATCGACCAGTTAATACGTCCAGAAATGCAAGCGCACTGAATTGCAATCGTTTGGAGTGAAATAAATGCTTCAGAGACGTTTTCATTTGTTTTTCAACGCGCTCTCAACTGTTTCCCATTTCAAGAAGATATACATTGCCGCATTATTCTGCCATAACTTTGGATAACAACGAACATCACAGCTGAAATGCTTCTCCCAGATCCACAGTCGTGCTTCTTCTTTTCGACATCTTCTATGCAATAAAATCATAATGATTGTTTCAATCAAATTGATATTAAGTTCATCTTGAAACATTTACCTCATTCTCAGTGTTCTATTTGTCACGATTAATGAATACTGTAACGCTGTTAATGTAATTACATAATATTTAGTCAAGTAAAGCCTCCGCGTTGTGTGCAAGCCTCCCCATTCTCCATCGCCAAGTTGGTCAGTTGCCTGGTTACCTGGTTGCCTCACAGCTTTATGCAATTTGAAGCTCAATGTTATATTTAGCCTCGCAATCCGCCCGACGAGTCTTTCTGTTTTCTGGCCTACTTGAGCCCATATTATTATTGATGAAATTCTCATACCTCGCTTTTCAAGGTCCGAGTAAGTCCCTACTTCGTTCCTCCCAGCCGAAGTCGACCGACGTTGGGAAACTATAAAACTACAATTTCGTTTATTTTATTTTCTTGTTCCATTTGGATTTGTCCGATTTATGGGCAACCCGCAAAGCTCCGTCACTTTGTCGCTAGGTGTTGTAAACGACTAATGGTCATCGTTTGATTGCCTCCTTGTTTCATGTCCATCTTGTGATAAACGTGTTAAATAATAATCTCTTTTTTAAATTTAGATGTTAAGCTCGACTTTAATTGATTATTCTAGTAGCATAATAAAATCGTTAACTGTTTAGGCTCTTTTATATTCCTTATTTAATATAAAATTGCCGCATATATTGGTGGTTTTTGCTTTCGGATATCACGAACCCACCTAAACAAATACACAGTGGCCGTGTAGTACAAATAGGCCACTTGCACCACATTTTTTAAAAATTTTTTCCGGTTTAGTCAAATATTCTAAGACATTCTGTATTTTTTTTTTAATAGTATTTTTGAAGCCCTGGCAATTTTTTGAAAATTTCAATCCGAAAAATAAGACCATTTTTTTATAAACCGGAAAGACGGGACATAATTTTATGGGTGCGAAAAAACGATACTTACATAGCCGAAAATCATTTTAAAAAAAGAACGTTTTCCACACGAATAGCAATAAATTGTACGGGGTTCTCTTCGTAACATCTGTAAAAACACCGCCATCTTTATTAAAAAATCAAACTAAAGGATAAGTTCGCATAGAACAAACAATAAATCTAGTGAACGTTAAACGCAAATTCAAATATTCGCCGGAAATCAAAGTGTTGCCATATAAAAAAAAAATTAATCAATGTTGAATTTTACAAAATAAAAGGAAGATATTCGGAGACGGGACATTTTCATGTAGTGACGTCACGAGCTCAAATAATGGATTTATTTATTTAAAAATAAATAAAAAACTACATTTCTAAAAATTTTCGTAATCTTAGTAAAAAAATCTATCCACACGATTTTTTCCAAGTCGTTATGAAATCCATGCAAGTGGCCTATTAGAATACCACTGGCTATTATCAACTATCGGGAGGCTTATCTGATGCGTTCAGCTCGGTTGATTGATTACTTGGGAAAATTCATAGGTGACCGCAACGTCCGCAACCACCAAGTGGGGCATTTTTGTCTTGTGCCCTAGACTCCTAGACACGCGGGCACTTTTCCTGTGCCCGACTTCATTATATGTATTTACTAGTAGCAGCAGTTGTTGGCTGGAAAGTGGTCTAGTTTATAGTTGGATTGAAGTGGCGATTGATCGAAAGTGGGTACAAAACAAAGAGCAAGGTTTCCTTGCGTACATAGCCTGAAATCATCTCGATTATGTAATTCCTATTATGCTGTAATCTTACTCCGTTATTAATGCAATATAGTTGTGAATGATGAATATTTGGAGCAGGTGGAGGAGTTTGTGTATCTGGGTAGTATGTTTACGAGAAACTGGAAGGCTGATAGAGATATTTAAAGAAGGGTAAATGCAGATAACTCCATTAATGGAGGACTGAATGCCGTTGGCGCTAATAAAAATATGTCAAAAGAAGCGAAGCTAGCAGTCTATAATGAAGACCTGGTACCTTCCCTGATGTACGGCAGTGAGGCACGGAACTGGCAAAGGAAGGATGAAAGTAAACTTAATGCTGTTAAAATGAGATCCCTGTGTGGAAAAACAAAGTGGTGAGAAATGTAGAGATCCGCAAAAAATGCAAGGCTGATGTTAGTATAATGAGTAAGATTAAGAAAGGGACCCTCAGATGGTTTGGGCACCTAGAGCGAATGAACGAATAATATAATAATAACGTAAGAAGAATATATGACGCAAATGCGAATGGTAGAAGAAGTTGGGGACGCACGAGGAAGATATGGCACTATCAAGTGAATCGGATACTTTAGTCGGGCCAAGTCAAAAGTCAGAATAATAGAAGAGTATGTATGTGACGATGTATAAATATGAGTGAGGCAAAGAGTGTGTGCCAAGACCGAGTTGTTTGGTGGTCCGTCCTCTCTTCCTACCCCTGAGGGGAAACTTTATTATGGTTAGTTAGTAATTGTTAATATTATTAATAAACATTTTCACCGTGAGCCATACCGTATTGACTAATGGCCGTAAGCTAGGCCTAAATGTAAATAATTTCCTGAAATGAATTGATAGTCTCATTAAAATATATCGGCGCCATTATATCGAATCTATAATTCGCATTCTTGGATTTGCCTTTTGAAATGGCTATTTATTTATTGTAACTGCGACGAAATGAGAAACTTACGAGGCGTTTGAGATGTGACATTTTATATGCCGTCTTGTCTAGATTTTAATGTTTAAATAGTTCCAAGATTCGATTGTAATATCAATAAGGATATTATAGCTCTTTACTTGTCTAAGTTTATGTGAGAAATTAATTAACCCTGTTTATTCGACGTTTGTGAGAAAAGAAAAAACTCTGCGATTAAATTGAGAAAAGCTGCGAATGTTGGAAAGTTCTGTCGGTGGCCTTCTCGGTTCGATGTTGTTTGTACGTCATGTGGAACGAATGTCTGATGAGAGATTGGCGAGTAAGAATTATGAATCGTACGTGGAATAAGGTAGTACTTGCAAAATTAAAAATACTTGTCACGAATGGAGCCGAATATAGAAATACGTGATCATGTCGACCCACTGTCAATTAAGAAAGTTCGGTATTGTATGCGTACTCTTTGTTTTTCTACCCCTAGACCTAGACTGTCCTATATATATATTTATCTTAAAAAGCTCACACGAGTCCCAGCTGCTCCCGTCTGGAGCCAGTGAGACTATGGTATCCCCAATTGGGGTATGTTGTGAGGATGAATGTAATGAGGTGGGGAAGGAGATAGGAAGGTGGAGAAGTACCTGGCTATTCAGATCTGGTCACCAAACACGCCTAAAGCCATTTCAAGCAAAGTTTCAATTTTGAATTATGGTCTTACACCAGGGTCTATACTGTGGGTATGTTCCACTCTGGAACATGCCGCAAATATACTACATATTATTTTAAATGAATTAATTGTGAAATAACACAAATTAATCAAATACAATTCGGATTGCGAGTCAAGAGCCTTACCCTTCGACCACAGAGGCCGTCAATACTTAATACTGACAGTAATTTCGCCGGAGATTGACATAAAAGTATAATTACTTCAGGTGTCGATTTCTTCAAGGTTTGTGGTTGAAGAGTGGACTCCGATATTCCCATTAACCCAAACATCTTGCGACATCCCGTTCTGTTAAACCTTTCAAGTTAAATTCGCGGATCTTTTCGTATTATTTCATTGAAGTGTTAAAATAATATAGAGTAAAGTGGATTTTAAATTTCTTTTCCGTTTTAATGAAGTCTGCCGTAAAAGTTTAATTCATCGTCGTGTTAACAGAGGCAATAAAGTGTAAATAAATAATACTTGAATTATAGTTTTGGTGAGAATTACGCGATCGGAATACAGCAATGAAGACGAGAGCTTGTAAATGAGGAGTTTCTTTACGAAAATAAACAGATATACTTAATAAAAATCAGAGTGTGCAATTCACACGCGGTAGAAGTGAATCCTTCAGAAAACTAAAGTAGACAAGAGTGAGAAGACTACGAAGCACGCACAAGGAGGATACCGATAGGTTACGAAGAACCGCACAAAGAGGGGACCTGGTTAAGCATTATAATTTGTTTTTTATTGTTTGTTCGAAAAAATATTTAAATATATTTTTATCACAGGGAACGGTAGTTACTCGCTCTTTGAAATTAACAAGGAACCTGAAATGGATTGATTTTCAAAAATAGAGCAAATAAAAAACTGTCATTGTGCGTTTGTTTGGAGATTGTTATTTTTTTCATTATGGAAAATTCCTCTTTGTAACATTGACAAGAAACTGATTTCTGTTGTATAAAATGTTGACAACAGACTAATTGTGAAATTGAACATGTTGTAATGGACAACTAATTACTTGCGCGATTCAAGACAAAAGGATTACACTTATTGATCAGAAATTTGGAGGCCTCCCGAGCTGCAGAGAATTGCATAATCAAGGTTGGTGAATTTGTTATTTTTCTTGGAGTGTAAGACTGCTCTGTTCCTTTGTGATATATTTGTTCGCGCAGGTAGAATTTCATTTTAGGATTTCCTAATCGTATATTGGGTATTAAGCCCAGAGAGCTTGGGGAATTTACACACCTCATGCTCACAATTTATAATGCATAATTATGGTCCTTCATAGCCGGATACGTTCTAGCAAGTTAAAATAATATAAATGGACATTCGGTTTACGTAATTTTTGGTAAATCCGGAATACCTATATTATATTGCTGGTTCTATTTATGAAGGTTTTCAGAGTCACGTAATAATTGGTGATTTTCTTGAAATACCTTCCTCTTATGGAATTTGTTGGTTATTTCGATTTTACATACTTTTTTCGGTAAATATCGGAGTACCTACCTGTATTATTGCAGGTTTTTGTTTAAAAAAGCAAGTCTAGCAAGAATTTGTGTAATAAATTGACAAATTTCATTGAAAGCTATTGATAGCATTTTACGTTTTCTTCTGTAAATTTCTGAGGTACCTACAGTAATTATAATTATTGTAAACTTTAATTTTTGTGATAAAGTTATTGTATTTTTTTTTAAAATGCCGAGAATTACAGAAGAAACTTCAGATGATCAACCGGATCGAATGCTTGTTATGTTAACAGCTAAAAGGGAAAGACTTTTTTCACGCATTAACGATCTATTCAACTTAACAAAGAATATCTCGGATTTCGATTCCAGAAGGAATGAGACATTTATGGTGCAGTCCGAAATAATTGATCATATGCAAACACAGTTTGAAAGCATTATTGACGATATAAATGATCGTCAATTGTCCTTAAATCCAAGTTTTCAACCGGAATTTCAAGCTTTGAACGCCTTTGAAGATCTTTTCTTGAAAGTGAAACGAACCCGTAACCAGATACTGGCCACGGCACGTACACTCTCGACTCAAAATAATTCTCGCGAACCTTGCGTCATCAAGCTTCCCGCCATAGATTTGCCAAGCTTCGACGGGAAGATGGAAAATTGGGCAAAATTTTATGAGTCTTTTAAAGCTAATATACACAATAATAAACAGCTAACGGACGCTCAACGTGTTCAATATTTGGTTGGGAAATTGACGCACGGGGCGCTTAAGGTCACGGCCGGCATTGTGCCTGCAAGCGACACCTATAATATTATTTGGGATGGTTTAGTAAAAAAGTATCAGGATAAACGTGCGTTAGGTACGTATTATTTAAATAACATTCTAGATGCCAAGGGTTGTATAAATACACCTAGCAGTCTTGATGTTTTTATTCAAAGTTTTTCCGCATCCGTTTCGGCATTGAGGCAGTTAGACATTGATGACTTAGCCGATTTTATAATTTTGAACTGTGCGTTAAGAAAAATAGATCAACAGACTGCTCAGATTTTTGAGTTGACTGTGCGGGGTAAAGAAGTGCCTTCATACACGGAATTAATTTCTTTCGTACAAGATCAAGTGAAAATATTAGAGCGTTCAAAGAGGTCATCAAGTGCCATGAATAAGCCGCCTACGGCGACTTCATCCCGTTCGAACAATTATAAATCTTTCGTCGCGAGTAATGAGAATGTACCTCGAGTACCAACTCCGCCCCCGAAATCTTGTATGTTTTGTAAAAAAACTGATCATGCAATTACTGCTTGCTCTCGGTTCAAAGGGCTAAGTTCTCCACGAGCCCGTTTTGATTTTATAAAATCAAAACATTTGTGTATAAATTGTTTTAGCGCATCACATGCTGTAAGCTCTTGTAAATCGTCGCTTATGTGCGATTTGTGCAAAAAACCACACAATACCTTACTACATTTTGGTAGTGGGAATAATTTGAAAACAAATACTCATGTACATACGTCGGAAGTACTTACCAATGAGGAGCAGTCTTCCCCCCCTTTGGTACCATCCAGCGTCAGTGGAACGGATAATTGCAATATGCAACTAGAGGAACCCTTGCGCGTTAGCCCTTCGTGTTCGCTGTCAGCCAAAGTAACACCTAATTCGACAATTTTACTTTCAACCGCTCAAATATATGCGAAACTTAAAAATGGTAACAAAATGATTGTTAGATGTTTAATTGATAATGGATCGCAGAATAATTTGATTACGGTAGATTGTTGCAAGTCGCTGAATTTGCCAATAATTCCTTTGAGTGATTCTTTTGTTAAAGGCATTGGTTCAGCTTCACGACCAATCTTCGGTTACGTCTATTTAGACATCGAGTCACGTGTGTATCCAAATAATAAATATAATATACACGCGCTTGTCGTTGATAGTGTCACTGACCAGCTGCCTAATCACTATATAACCAAAAGTGATATGAGATACTTAGAGGGAATACCCCTCGCTGACTTAACATGGAATATTCCAGGAAGTATAGACATCGTCTTAGGGGCGCAACTGTTTCCGTATATTTATTTGGGAAACAGAGTGGAATCGGGGACTAGTGCCCCCCCTGCGTTATCAACCGCTTTCGGCTTCGTGCTAATGGGTGACTACCCTCATAAAGTGACCAATACAAATATGTCATTTTCCGCACTCGCGCTAAATGATTTAGTGCAAAAATTTTGGCTGTTAGAAGAAATACCTAACATACAATTTCTGAGCCCAGAGGAGACGGAATGTGAGAATTTGTTTACTTCATCTATTTCTCGCGCTGATGACGGGAGGTATTCTGTTGCTTTACCTTTCTGTAAAGACCCGAACCAATTGGGGAATTCTCGAACTACCGCCCAGCGCCGATTTATGGCCTTGGAGCGAAAATTTAAACAATCGCCTTCTTTACAGGAGAATTATAATAAAGTTATCAGTGAATATATTGAAAACAATTACCTGTCAGAAGTCCCAGAGTCTGATATTACAGATGATGGATATTATATCCCGCATCACGCCGTCATTCGTTCTGATAAACCTATGCCTCGGATTGTGCTTGACGCTAGTGCTAAGACACATACAGGACTGTCACTAAATGACATCTTGCATACTGGTCCCAATCTACAAGCTGATTTGTTTTTGCTTTTACTTAACTTTCGTCTTTTTCCCATCGCTATGACTGCGGATATAAAGCAAATGTATTTACAGATTGAAGTTCCAAGCAAGCATCGTAGATATTTGAGAATCTTATTTCGATTCTCCAACAACGATCTCATACGGACTTTTCAATTTAATCGGGTCCCTTTCGGACTAACGGCAAGTCCATACTTATCAATGCGGACTGTTCGTCAGTTAGCCCAAGATATGAGACCACATTTACCGGATGCTGCCAATGTGGCAGAGTCCAAGTTGTATATGGACGACCTGGTCTATTCTATTGAAGATGAATCCATCGCCGTACGTCTTTCTCGAGAATTAATCTCGTTATTCAAGTCCGGTGCCTTTGATTTGGTCAAATGGACTAGTAATTCTCAAGTTGTACTTGAAAACCTTCCAGATTCTCACCGCAGTACGGTGGACTTTACTGTTGGTTCTAACAATACCTCTAAGGTGTTAGGCCTCTCGTGGGAACCAGTTGATGACAGCTTCTTCTTTACGACTTATTATGTCCAGGAGAAGTGTACAAAGCGGAATATACTGTCTATAGTCGCCCGCTTATTTGATGTCCTCGGCCTGGTCGCCCCCTCCATTCTGTACGCTAAATTGCTTATTAAGGAGCTATGGCTGTGCAACATTGGTTGGGATGATACTCCCCCTGAGAGCGTTATTCAAAGGTTCTCGGCACTCACACAGGAATTTCCTTTAATTTCTACGATAAAAATCCCGCGTCATGTAGGTGTCCTAAAAGACAGTACAGTGCTCATCGTTGCTTTCTGCGATGCGAGCCTGAATGGTTATGGCTGTGTGATATATTTACACACAACTGATCTGTCTGGGAATATAACCGTGAGATTGTTGTGTGCAAAATCAAAGGTCTCTCCCACCAAAGTAACAACACTCGCTCGTTTGGAGCTGTGTGCCGCGGTCTTGATGTCCAAACTAATTCGGACGGTTCAAAATAGTTATCGATCGCGTCTTACTATTGCAGGGACTTATGCGTTTTCAGATTCTACCATTGCGCTTTCGTGGATACATTCGTCGCCTCATCGATGGTCGGTGTTTGTTAGTAATCGCGTGGCTCAATGTCAGGAGAATTTGTCTCCTGAAAACTTTTATCATGTCGCCGGTAGTGAAAACCCTAGTGACTGCCTTTCTCGTGGCATGCTTCCTTCCCAGCTTATTTCACACGAATTATGGTGGAATGGACCATTGTGGATTCGCAGCCCACCCTCGGGATGGCCATTAAGACCGTTTCATTTCTCAAATATCGGTGAAATGCCTGAGCACAAAACTAATGTGCTCACTGCAATAGTTCAGCGTGAACAATCGGTCCTGAGTGAACTGGCTCAGCGTATATCCACATGGAATAAACTTTTAAGGATTGTCGTTTTTGTCCTCCAATTCGCAAAAAAGGTATCACCCTCTTCTGGAACGGTCAATAATCTTATGACTGCTGAAAAGGCTGTGATTCGTTCCGTGCAGAGTATTCATTTTATAGAAGATATTGCTGCACTCCAGAAAGGCAAATTGCCTTCAAAAAAGCTTAGGAATTTATCAGTTTTTCTCGATGAGGATAATTTGTTACGTATTGGTGGGCGGCTTTCTAAATCGGATTTACCATTTGAGGTTAAACATCCGGTTTTACTACCTAAAAATGACTGTGTTGTGAATCTTATCATCGATCATTTCCATGTCATGAACTGTCATACAGGCCCTGGACTTCTTATGTCCATCTTACGGCAGCGCTATTGGATATTAGATGCCAGGACTGTTATTAAGGCAAAAGTACGGAAATGCAATTTCTGCTTCCGCTTAAATCCGTCGCATCCTATACCGAAGATGGCAGATTTACCTTCCTATCGTGTTGTAGAAGCAAAGGCTTTCGTTCATACCGGTGTAGACTATGCAGGTCCCCTCCGTATCACGCTTGCTCGTCGGAGAGGACAACATTCACAAAAGGCATATGTCTGTCTTTTTGTATGTCTTGTAACCAAGGCCATTCATATTGAGTTGGTCTCTGACCTAACTTCAAATGCTTTCCTGGCTGCTTTCAGCCGTTTTATTTCTCGGCGTGGCCCTGTGTCATGCTTGTATTCAGATAATGGTACCAATTTTGTTGGTGCCAAGGCACAATTAGATGATCTCTATAAGTTTTTGGTTGAGTCGGAATTCGAGCCCGCTTTAAAGCGTGAACTCGCTAATCGCCGGGTTGAGTGGAAAATGATTCCACCACGCGCGCCCCATTTCGGGGGTATATGGGAATCAAATGTAAAGAGTATGAAGACTCATTTGTACCGTGTAATCGGAACTCAACTCCTCACTTATGAAGAACTACAGACCGTTCTGGTTCAAATAGAGTGTATAATGAACTCGCGCCCACTCACAGTCGTGTCTTCTGAACCCTATCCGGAAGTTATTACGCCTGCACATTTTTTAATGTCGACTCCTTTGCAGTACTTACCTGCTTCTGTTTTGACAGACGCTAAAATAAACTTTGCTCAGCGCAAGCAATTATTAGACGGCATGATTCAATCCTTCTGGAAGAAGTGGCGTTTGGAATATCTGCATACGTTGCAAGTCAGGCAGAAGTGGGCTACCACTGATCATCCTATTAAGGTTGGAACTGTCGTACTTATGGGACAGGAGGATTCGCCTCCGTTAAATTGGCCTTTGGGCGTAATAACGGATGTTCATCCTGGTACTGATAAAATCATTCGCGTTGCGACGGTAAAGACTAGATACGGACTCTTTAAACGTCCTGTTGTTAAATTATATCCCATCCCAACGCAATAATTTTGTCTTTATTTTATTTTATTTTATGTTAATATTCTATTATGATCTAATTGTTTCTGACTTAGCCAAGATATGTTTCTATTTATTGATTTGATCTTTACTTGTTTTCATATTCGTTGATTTTTTTTTTTTTTTTTTCTTTGAAAGTTCTGCGAACTTCCAAGGCGGGGAGCATGGTTAAGCATTATAATTTGTTTTTTATTGTTTGTTCGAAAAAATATTTAAATATATTTTTATCACAGGGAACGGTAGTTACTCGCTCTTTGAAATTAACAAGGAACCTGAAATGGATTGATTTTCAAAAATAGAGCAAATAAAAAACTGTCATTGTGCGTTTGTTTGGAGATTGTTATTTTTTTCATTATGGAAAATTCCTCTTTGTAACATTGACAAGAAACTGATTTCTGTTGTATAAAATGTTGACAACAGACTAATTGTGAAATTGAACATGTTGTAATGGACAACTAATTACTTGCGCGATTCAAGACAAAAGGATTACACTTATTGATCAGAAATTTGGAGGCCTCCCGAGCTGCAGAGAATTGCATAATCAAGGTTGGTGAATTTGTTATTTTTCTTGGAGTGTAAGACTGCTCTGTTCCTTTGTGATATATTTGTTCGCGCAGGTAGAATTTCATTTTAGGATTTCCTAATCGTATATTGGGTATTAAGCCCAGAGAGCTTGGGGAATTTACACACCTCATGCTCACAATTTATAATGCAGGACCAATTATTCTATTTCATTCTCACGCAGGCTAAATCCTATGGATATATGTGTTTGTCTCTTTTTATCGAATTTTAAATCACAACGGCGCTAAAGAAGTTTTCACTTCAATAATTCTTGATACATTCATTCGTTTTCATCTTCTTGGTCTACTAAGCTTTCTTTCATTATTGCTTCGACAAAGCCCTTGTCTTCCGTGCTCTTTTTGAGACCTATACCCAGTTTCTCCTCGAATAGCTCTTCTATTGTTTGTTTTCTCAGTTTTTTTTTTCTAGGGTCTAGATACCTACGTCTTTTGCCTACATCCTGGTTCCAATCCACAACAATTATCAGAAGTTCTTCTTGCTTTGTTATTCTCACCTTTCTACCTGGTTCCAATCCACAACAATTAACAAAATTTCTTCTTTCTTTGTTATTGTCACCTTTCTACCTGGTTCCAATCCACAACAATTATCAAAATTTCTTCTTGCTTTGTTATTCTCACCTTTCTACCTGGTTCCAATCCACAACAATTATCAAAAGTTCTTCTTGCTTTGTTATTCTCATTTTTCTACCTGGCTCCAATCCACAACAATTATCAAAATTTCTTCTTGCTTTGTTATTCTCGCCTTTCAAGTAAAGTTTAATATGTAATAACAAAGAACACCTACATTAAAAATTGCAGATTGATGTGAAGGGTAAAAACTGCCTCTTGTTCGCCTGGCCGCCATGCAGGCATTGCTTGTCGTTATTACACAATGACTTAATCTTTTATGAACGAAACTGTGCTTTTTTATCCCATTCAATTTCCAACAAAATTGCCCCTATATTATAAGTAAAGAAATTATTTCCCTTCTATTCATCCATTAATAACTCTGCGAAGAGGCTTTCTGTAAAAGTACCGCAATGGTAATCAAAATCATCAACAAAAAGATTTCATGTTTACAATCGGATGACCTAGATATTGTTAAATTCGAGTTGAGGACAACGCGGTGTTTCAGGGTGGCGTTGATGCCTGTGCAAATGACTGATTGCTAGCTGACATACAAAATGCACGCTACAAGCTGCCCAAAACATTCGATGAACTCTTTCCACTGTTAATTAATTCTACAGACATACATCAATCAAAGACAGCATTTCTAATATGTTTTATTGGCCGATTCAACGCAATATTTATGGTAAATAAAGTAAATCTACTAGGCATTAAGAGTCCTATTTTATCGTCTCAACATTATGAAAACTGCAAACGAAATAACGTAATATTTTTTGAAGAAAGTTCTGGCATTCTTTTTGCGTTCTCGTGCCTAGCAATAAAATTAAAAACCGCGACTGCAGGGATTCGAACAAAGGGTTTCGCGAAATAAAGCTCGTGAAGCGGAGCACCATGGCTAATAAAAGTGCAATAATATGTGGGCTTATTTATAACTTGGCCATGAGCGGATTTGAGTGATGCATTGTATATTGTACTGCCAGCACTCGAGTTCATTTTTAAGGGCATTCTTTAACGAATGTTGACACCCCGTGTGACCGTTTCTCGTTTTTATAATAATAAAGAAATACCGTTCTCTCAAAAGAGTGACTTATAAAATTAGCATATCTATTGCCTGCCCATAAATTATCCCACATTCCACATATTATATTTAGATTAGTCAAAGTTGTTAGCTTTTAATACAGTTGTTAGAATATTTTTTTCATGAACTAGCAGGTATAAACTTACGAGTTGTGCTCGAATTTCCTAGGATACGATTATAAGGTTGTTTTTTAAGCGGTCAGTATTGTTAGTTTATCCTTATTGTGGACGAATAAAATCAACTCCCTTTCAACACGTGAATTATTTACTCATAAGAAAATAACTAAATTATTATTAACAGCAAGAATAAAATTCTGGCACATCTTTTCGCAAGGATTAAAATTATATTGCTATTTTGAGTGGTGTAGGTACTTAAAGTCTAAATAAAACATTTGTTAGAAACTCTGAGCTTACTTTTGAACAAGATTATGATTTCGATGTTTACCTTTTATCAACATAATGTTCCTTCTTGTTAGAGCGGAGCACGTACGACTTAACAATATGTTGTACCCCTGGGCCCTCAAAACTCACGAGCGATTAACCTTTTTAATCCTTTTTTTGATCATTTTGTTGACCCTCGGAATAAAGGTTCCAGACCAATGCCCGCCAAGGCATATCTTATTACCTCAGTATGCTGAATGAACCCCTCGTCCACCGCCTTCGTCTACCTGCCATCTCGGCCCACTGGCTTTGTTCCGACCGGATATGGATGTGGTCGCTGGAAAAAGAATTAAATCGATCAAGTGCTTTGAAAATTGAAGTTTGATTAACTGGTCCGGGGATGCCAGCTACCAACTACCACTTCCTGCGAGCCAGGTAACTTCCTGCCACGGAAACTCTTACTTTTTTTTTACCTTACTTTCAATGAGAACCAAGTTATTTTTCTGTCTTTAGGGCCCATATTTGCTTTATTTTTTCTCAATCCAGGTGCAGACGGATTCACTTGTTGTTTTTCTCAGGTTTGTGTATTGCCGCGGTTTCCATTAGGTGACACAAGCGTGGGAAGTGTTTTTGTGTTTGCGTTATTTCATTTCAGGATTTCCGGGGATTTCCTTCCGATGCATGGTTGCCAACAAAAGAAATAAGAAATAACTTACCACTTTTATTTTCATGTAAAAATAAAATAGTATTATTTTCCTACTGTTAAAAGGCTCATTTTATTTAGTCAATGATACCAGGAGTTCATGAGCTAGAAGGTTGAGTGTTTTTCGCTAACCATAGGAATGCAGTGAGTTGATAACAAACACCATTTTTATGACTCGCACGTAACTTTTGGTAATAAATTATTATAGACGATTTGATCATCGCTGGAAATATTTTTCGTTTTTCCTGTCACATTTCGTCGAAACGTTAATTTATACATAATTTATTTTTCCTTTGTCGTTGATGCAGGGCGTACGAAATGAGTAATTTAATTATTGTGTTCAGGAAAATAATATGTGGATTTCACGTGGCACAAGATGTCAAGACGGCTTGTCGGCTCAATACGCGTTCAATGTATGAACTGACTGGCACCAGGAGAACAGAAATGAATGAGGGTGCGATACCAAATAAGTTTATGTTATATTTCACGAATTTAACAGTGCAGGCAAATTTTGTTGCAGAAAATTTTAATGTGGAATGAATGACTTTTTCATTTTTGTAATGATTATGTTACTTCATTCTTGGCGTCCATGTTATCAGGAGAGCATGAAACGCGAACGGTGTGGGAAGTTGTTTTGATAAGCCGAACAAACCGCCACACAGTTTTCATCTGAGCTGTTCTGTTTCGTTATCACGGCGCCAAATTAGATTTTAAAATTTCCTTCATTCGGGATTAGTTTCAATTTGTGCATATCTTGAAATGTCCATGTTGAAGATCCTGAATGTTAATTCTCGAACAATGCAATATTTACTCACGCCGGATGTTAGAGGCGCGTAGAATTGAATACAGATGTATCTAACATTGTGGGAATGATGATGATGAATGATGACATTCTTATCAAAATTCTTCTCGTCCACCAGTCAATAAGGAATTAATGACCCGTGTATGGATTACCTCAAAAGGTCAAGTCCGATAGAATGTCAAATCGACAATCTTTTCGTCAAATGCGTTACCGTCTTTGAAGATTATCGTCGCTAGGTTAGTAGTAACTTTACTAACCTAGCGACGTTGTAGTTAGTTAGTCGGCCCGCCACCATGGAGGTAATATGCCGCAGCCGCTCGTGAGGCAGCAATATTTTTTATTGGTTTCTTCCTATGATGATGGATTCGGTTAGGCCGGAGTAGCAGGAGCGCAGAAGGCAGAAGAGGTGGTGTCGCGGCCCGCTGTTCGCGTTAGCGGCCAGTCGGCACTCAGCACTGACCTGCCGCACACAACCGTGAGGCGTGACTCGGTCACCGGCTGAGTCACAGACATACTGCCCCCCACCACCTCCCACTTTTAATACGCGCACACAATCAGCTCACTGTTTCTACACGGCCGCGGCCCTCCCCACGACACCAATACCCCCACACGATATTACGTTTGATACGTTTCGTTACTGTGTACTATTTTTAACTCATGCTTCCCTGATACTGGCTATCGGCAAATGTTCACGAGTCGCGCCATTGGACACATCAAATCATAAGTAGAAACAAAAAAAAGTCAGCTTCCTCGAGTGATACGTTTTCTAAGGCAGCCTGGACCCTTTGACAATTAAATTAACATAACATTAGATATCTATAGCTATTTTGCAATATTAATACCATGTTATTTTTGCTATACAAATGTATCAAATGTAATGTTATAAATAAAAATTAGATATGAAACAATTAGTAATGGCATCTTAAGAATACCGGAGAAGCTAGCCCCCACACCTGTCGAATAAAAATGCGGAATTCACACAAACTATTTCTATATCATTCTAAAAAGGTCTTATACCTGTTGACTGAGACCTGAGATAATATTCCCATTGGACATCAGTCTCCATCAGCACATAATGTATCAAATATCATCTCTATATCCTTCTATTTAGATTCAACTGCCCCTTGCAAACGCTCTACGAGCTCTGTTTTCTATTTTACTACGCTCGTCCATAAAGAGTGCGATACACTTCAGCATTGGCTGTTTCTCATAAGAGATAGGACTGTTTTATTGCGAATTATGCCTGCGTGTAGCTGTAGTACTTCGGTTTACCTGAGATGACTGGCCGCTTGGCATTGACCGGACCCTGCGGTGCTATAAACAGCGCAGCACGACAGATTTAAATCCTGAAGGAATCAGTTTTAACGCTCACCAACTTATAGATGCAAGAATAAAATATAAACAGACCCCTTTACCATGGAGCCAACCAAAGGTTGTAATGCACAATACTATCCTACAGGATTTCTCAGTATTGACACTAACACTACCTCCCTAAGAACTCCGGTAGACGACTTTGTTTACGCTGTCTTTCATCTCAGATGTTGACTGAATGAATTGTGTTTTGTATTTAATGTTTACAAATTCTTCTGGGTAATATTATACACGACGTGTTAGCTTCCTCGTAATAATAAACAATTTATAGCAACATCATTCACTGAACATCCACGGTGGCAATCATTGACTTTATCTCCCTGAATTGAAATGGCAGGACTAGAAATATGATTCTCAGTTATTCTCTTGCGCATGTGATTTCATTCTTATTTATCTGCACTTGAACTTTATGACGGATTGTGTGTTTTCCTTTAATGCCTCCGAGACGCATTCGGAATGCTTGAAATTCTATAAAGTGTGAGGTCACCTTTAAAGAATGCATCATACTCGGTCGCACCAGAATCTCGCTCGAAGGATTTTGACCCGCGAATTAATTTTAATTTATGTAGCTGTTTATTTAGTAGAAAAACTCAAATGCCAAGCATCAAGAATTGATGTATGCATATCCGTGCCAAGACACAAATGGTGTGGGTTTTCTTCGGACAATAATACTGATTAGGCAGCCCTTCTAAAATCCCTAGCAAAATGAATTAAAGACTCGAGTTCTAATAGTTAACTTACGAATGCCCTATTGGGCTCAGTCCTCTGACTGGATTAGCAAAAAGAACACCTTTGGAATGGAAAAAATATCATTTTCTCATTGACACTTTTGTCTTGCCTGCTGCGGTTGCCTTGTGACTGACTGACTGGTTGTTGGTTGCTACTGTCTGTCGATCTTGACTTACGTTGTGTTGTGTTCTCCACATGCAGTGGTTAATAGGCCACTATTATTTATTTTCAGCGCGACAGATGTTAATGCTTTCGTAAGCGCCGAGCGCGGGAGGATACGAGTATAAAAACTTGAAATTTTACCTATTACAACCGTCATAGTTCTCCTCTTCAAATGTTTATTTCCTCTTGCTTCTAGCAGCTACCTGAAGAATTGTGATAAAATCATGACATGCGTAAGAAATATTTAAATATAATATTTAAATATTCAAACACGAATAAATATCCTCCGAGAGGAGTAAGTCCTGCAGTATCTCTGTATTTAGTTTTAGGACATTTTCCCATTCCCACATTTTCAACAAAATATTCAAAACGTAACGTAAAATTTAAAAAAAAATCCAATAAAACAATATTATAACGGTATTCCGAATTTAAATGAGACCAATTGTCTTTCTCTTTGGGTCCGAGGCGATGCGGCAGATTGATACGACCATGGAGCATGTGTGTGCTGCGTTGTGCAGAGAATTGGTTCAGATAAAGGATAAAAGGTGATCCCAGATATTTTTTTTACCTAAATGGAATTCGAGCCGACCATCAAATTATAGCCTACCTTTGCAAAGATGCCGGGCCTTCAATTGGACGGGGCAGGAAACTTGTTCAGAAACTAATGACGCTTTGTGAAGTGCGTGCAGGCAAAGAATGGTCTCGTAATATATTTCAACGTTTCTGCAGAAGTGCATACCGAATTGAAAGTATAAAAGGATTCAAAGCAAACTCTAAATTTTCAACCAATTATATTCAGTGTGCGGAAAATTAAAAACTTCTGAAAAAGGATAAAAATTAAATATTATAATTTGTGCATATAGATCTTATGCATATTTAGTTTATCCCACAAGTTTCCAACCTTTTACCGTAATAATAATAATAATATTGAAATAAATTGTAAGCACGCCCTTTTTCTTAAATATCACCTCAAAGGCGTTTAGAAATTTATAATATATTTCTAAAATCTTATTTCTAACTACAGACTAGAACTAGACAAACCATTATAAAACTTATGGCTAAAAGATGTCATCCACCGGTTCGTCGATCACTCATACCAAACTATATGTATACAATGCATTTTACCAATGTACATATTATATTGTTTTATTTATACTCTGAACAGGCAGAAAATATACAGGACCATACTTACCTGGGAGGTCATTTGAGTTTAACACTGTTTATTGTTTATTTTATATCTATGAATATGTCAGTATCAAAAATAAATTTATTAATAATGCATTCTTTCATACAAGAATTGTATGTTTTTTCTATTACTTCAAACTTCCTTAATACTTTTCCTGCTTTAACTAAAACCTTTCTCATCGATCGAGGAAAACAGGCTCCTTTCCTTTCCTTTCGCTTTCACTATGATCATCATTTTCCTTATAAGTGACGAGGACGAGGATGAGGGTGACGGTGTGTGGAGTGTGGTGCGTCTGTGCGTGTGTGCGTGTTGTTCCCCAGACAGGGACGGGATGTTGAACCTGGTCTCAAGGTCCCGGACGAATGAGAGCGGAACAAGAGGGAGGAGGACGGAGAGAGTACAGAGTAGCCAATGAGAATGCCACTGTGAATTTGGTAGGATATATATATTGCAGTTTTTGTTGTTGTTTTTGGCTAAGGTCGGTGCACGTCAAAACGTAGTTATGAATACCAGTTTTGCAATCAACATTCTGAGGCTTCATAATATGCAATACGTTTTTTCCTGCATGCAGATTTTATGTTAAGTTCAAAGTCGCAAGTTTTTGATCTGCCAATATCTTGAAAAATTCATTAACCAAAAGCATTCATTACTCAATAATTTTCTAATAATGCAATATAGGTACCTATCGGAATGTATTGCATTTTTAACTCCTCAGGCATCAATTATTATAAGCAATAATTATTAGCCTGAAACACTCATCAACATTGAAAAAAATCTCCCGAGAAAAGATAAATGCCGCCGACGGGACTTGAACTCGCGTCCTTCTGATATCCGGTCAACTGCTCTACCAATTTAGCTACGTCGGCTTATCTCCCACCCGCCAAATAATTCAATATGTACTAGTGTTTCATTCAACAATTACTGCTTATTACATTTTTCACCTGAAAACAACCATCTTTATTTTCCTTGATCCGCAGGCATAATATATTTTGTCAGAAGGTCAAAATATTTCAGCTTTGTTATAAAATACAATTAAAATAGAATTATTTTGAAAGGTGATAAAACACGCTATTAAGTTTTATAAATTGAAATATACATATAATTTTTTAAGAATTAAAATTTTGTATGCAAACGTAAAAAAAGTTTTAAAAATGGCTCACCTTACGTTTTTTCTAACTAAAATTACTGATAACGAAAAAAATTAAAACACGTATAAATGTTACACAAATGTATTATAAACGTTATTGTAAGACCACTTTTTTGTCATTCCATGTAAAAATAATTAATAAAAATTCCAAAATTTTCATATTTTTTTGTCAAAACCAATCCGAATCTTTGGTTTCATGAAGGTGTACATCTAACTTCTTATGTGGTTAACATTTCGATTCGAATATAAAGCGTGGTGTTTTCTCTTTCTAACACCGTATATATTTTATTTATTTATTTATCTATAACAAGTATATTAACATTGGGTTTTTTTATGCTTGTCTCACTAGGATATACCTGTGTCGAGACAAGCGTAATAATATTTCTTACTACGATAGTAAGGGATACACAACTTTTGATTGAGAGACACAACTAGACCTATATGAGTTGTTCCGAAAGCTAACACATTATAGCCTGAGTGGTTAATGATATCACGGTGAGTTGGTGGTTGAGCAAATTCATGAAATGTCTAAAAAAAAATTATAAATTATTTTTAAAATGCAAAATGATTGATTTTCCGCAATGTATGAGATATAATTACCAGTATTTCCACGTGGTTAATCCTAACCTAACATTCACAATTTTATAGCGGCAATCTGTTTACATCTTCCTCCTAAAAGTTTTAATTGTTATGATATCATTAATAATAATTCTGCCAAACAATAATAAACTGCCCGTGAATCATATTTTAATTCCCACAGCAAGCGTTATCTGTTGCATTTAATTGCAAATTATTAATACGCCATTTACGCTAATTAATAATTATCTTTAATTCGTCTCGTTCAAACACCATATTATTTTGGGCCATGCTGTACAATTAGGGCAAATGGAATGTTCTTTATGCCACGCGAGAGGGAGATGACTGATTGCGATGCACTTTTGATACGGATCATCCTGTTGGCGAGAAAGGGACAGCGATATAGGAGTTACCAGGTTTAAATTAATTTCAGAAAAATAAATTACTACCGAAAGAAATTTTTAATTATTCGGTTTTTTTTTTTAGTTATTGTAACAAATTAATTGAAAAAAAAATTATTACATCGCTATTTGCCACTTGCAAATACCCCTGCCATAGGTCACCCCAAGTGGTTCGCTACGTTTAGTGATTGCCTGGGTTCATGTCTAGGTCTTGACGGCGGATGCTTTTGCCCACTACTGATCGGGAGATACTGATTGTGGACCTTTTGAAGTCTCCAGCCGGTTTCGCGACCCGTCGCCTTGCATCGCAGTGGGAGAGATGGATTCATACGTTCATCACTCCTGAACACATTGACCCCCAGATTCCCACTCACCCCTTATTCCTTTTTCCTATCCAGAAATTCTTCTCCTTCCTTTCTTTTAAAAGACACAGCATTCCCAAAGATGTCGTAAGCCCTGAAAGATTTTTTAACCTGTTTTTTTCTGAGGAGGTGATGTAAAAAAAGTGCAAATTTAAATTTGCGCATTTTATTTTGAATTTAATTTGTTTACGCACTAGTCTGACCTGGCAGCACTGTTCTTGCTGGAATCCATAATTTTCCACTTTGCCAAAAAGGGACGAGGGTGTTCAGCCGCAAGTGCGAGAGGAACGAGCTCGTGAGTTGGAGAGAGACAAACACAATGCATGTCAGATAATTGCGCGGATGTATAATTATGCGATTTAAAAAAAGTTTACTAGTCCAGTTTTCGGTAGACAATTCAAACTTTACGAAAACTAGTTAAAACATTTTACAAATTTCGAATTTGATTCGAAGCGATTAAATTTCGAAGCGATTAAAATTCTATGTTCAAATATGCACACTTCGAATAATTTACTTACCATTAGCTGAATCTATTATAAGGTATGGAATTACAGCTTGGGGACTTTCGTGTAATAAAATAAAACATTTGAGTTTTGTTTTTCAAATTAATTATTAAAACAGAAGGAGACACAGAAAATAATACTATGAATTATTAATATCATTTTCAATAATTTATATACATAAAGCGTAGGTTTTAATAAGTTACGTAATTGTAATGTAAACTTTGAATATTATGTATTTACCAAAGACCAAAAAAACAAAGTAATCAAAAATCTAAAAATATTATATAATTACATCAAAGTTACACCAATTACGTCAGAGTATGTAGATGTATGTATAGATTTTTTTACATTTTATTCATAACAAATGTAATATCATGAAAAGTATCTTTTACGTAGGTACCTGCTATTTTTTTGTGTAAGTGGAAGTGAATTTGTATAAAATTACCAAGACAAATCAAATAAAAGGTTAAAAAAATTAATTAAGATTTATGCGTAACTAATCGTTCATCAAATGGCATCATTAAATTAGAACCAAGTTACTAATTTTTTTATTGTACTAAGTAATGCCAAATCATGTGTTTTTAGTTTAAAAATATGATCACTTAAAAATATTTCTGGGTCTGCTAGTAATAAATAAAGGAAAATGTCTGTTTGGCGGACTGACGGCACGGATTTCATTTGTATAAAAATCTACGTCTTATACCGAGGTTGATGAAATTTTGCATACTTGACCTTCAAAACAAGAGGAAGATCACCACTATCTACATGAGATTTCGAAAAAACAACCCATCCCCTCTTCCCACCCCTTAGCAAATAAAGCTCGGGCAACGTCGGGTGCTTCATCTAGTAATAATTAAAATAAAGTGCTTTCAAACAAATTTCCATGCTTATACGGAAATTATGATAAGCCACAAAGTGAATCATTTCTTAGATTACGAAATACAGTATCATTCTGATCTTCTCATTTTCATCTCTGTATCTGTGATATCTCTGCCTATTACTTCGGAGACATGCAACGCCTGTCCATTTCAGTGTTTTGCTTGTGATAATATATTATGGTTCCTACTGCACGTCTCATTCTATTTCCTATTGAGCACGTTGGTTTTTTACGTGGTCTGCTCTATTTTTTAATTCTTCACTTGACGTCACTAAACCCTGTGTGGTTGCCTCACTGCAAAACTTCTGTCTTGTAATGGCGCGCCTTTTTCAATTTCAAACAAATAGCTAAATAAATAATGAAAACTCTCATTTCTATGTCTCATAAAAAATCGTTAAAGAGTGCTAAAAAGGTAATATTTTTACTGGGGTTTGAATAACTTAAGAAAAACTGGCTGATTTTAATGGATTATTTTTGTCAAAGAACTCACAAGAGTCCCAACTGATCCCATCTGTCTGGAGTCATTGAGACTAGAGACTATGACATCCTTAAAATTGGGACGCTGAATGGATTGAGAAGGGAAGGAGATGGGGAATAGGATTTTTAATTTTTATTAGCGACTATATTATTAAACATACGAATATACACATCTCTGAACTATGTGTCCCAGAAAATACTGGTCTGAGGCAGTCAACCCTTAGATCAGCAACATCATCAGCTATAGGCAGACTAATGGAACCTAAACGCAAGCCAAATACGAAATTTGGAGATCGCGCTTTCGGAGTGTCTGGACCTAAGGCTTGGAATAAACTCCCACCGGAACTTAGATGCATAACAAGCCCAACAGAATTTAGGTCCAAATTAAAAACGTACCTTTTTGGGCTCTCATACCCTTAAATAAAAATACCTATCGGAGTATCATAAAATTTTGCTTTTGTTTTCAAAATACGCTCATTACAGAACATTTTATATATTATAATTATAGTTCCCAATTATGTCCTCTGCGTGCGAACTGTGTCTTAATTGCTCTAAATAAACAATAACAGTGTTAATCTCTAGTGACCCTCCAGGTAAGTATGGTCTTGTATATATTTTCTGCCTGTACAGTGCATTTTTACAGCAGCATCGCGTTCATTGGTCAAATCATTGCACATATAGTTTCGTATCGGTGATCGATGAACCGATGGATGCAATTTTTAGCCATAAGATGTTGTTGTATATAGTTTAAAATAAGATTGTATAAACGTTTTATAAATTTGTACAGCGCCCTTGAGGTGATTTTTCACAAAAACGGCGCTATACAAGTCATCCAAATATTATTATTATTATTATACTTTTCTATTCGCTTTATATCTGGGAAGGATTTTGTGAAGAAGGGTTTTAATTAAGTAAGTTTTAAGTAAGTTTTTGGCTATTCAGATCAGAAGGGTGATTCTTTTTCTTTTGCGACAGCATAACGCGTGTTGAATCGGTCGTATACGACAAATTTTGACAGTTTTCTTAAATGCGGTATTCCGTATCGCTTTAACGAATTAAATACTGCGCTCGTGTTAAGCCACCAACTCTTAAAAGTACTTGCCTTAACGCCAGAGATGACGGCGCGTTTTGCCACACAATCCTCGTTAAGAGATGTCAGTCGCGGGAAAACTTACGAATCGAATCGTCAACGCGTATAAACATCAAAATAATTTGACAAGCTTATAGTCATTTATGAACGCCTAGTAGGTTTATATTTAAGTGGTTTTAATAGCGAATAAATAGTATTTCGTGTTTTTATGTACGTTGTTAATGTTAAGTTGTCAATTGTTTTAACGTTGTTAATGTTAAGGCATAGACAAACCATCGAGAGCCATAGAAAATCACAGAAATTTGACAGCCGATAACGCACGACTGGCCTTCCAATATCCGACTAGGATTTTTCCCTTTTGTCTTAATTATCTCGTAACGCAAAAGATAACACAAAAGTTACAGAAACGCCCTTCTGGTCGCCAAATGATCCTAAAGCCATTTTGAGCTACGTATCATTTCTGAATGACGGTGTCAACGCCATACTTGGTCGATTCAACGGTTTATGAAGTCGAATGAACTATAAACCAAGTCGTCGTTATGGATTTTAATAGAGTCCTTAAAATTCATTCATATCGTCGAGTCATACAATGGGAATTACTAGCAGAGATGATGTATGCTTGAATAATTTAACCACAGCTGTGCGCTTACTAGGAAAGTTAGTGGGATCAGGAACCAGCAGCTAACTGGGGTAGTGGGATGCCGTCTAGTTTTATGTTTTCATTCACGTGGGATAATCGGTGTTGGTGTTTACAAGGTGTTAGTGTGTTCCTCCAATAGTGGAATATTTTCCATCAGTTAAGTTGAAAAAGGGTTACTACCACAAATTCGAATCCCGGCAGCATTTGAAATCTTTTACGTCGGTTTCTCTCATTGCTCGAATATAAAAAGAAGGCGCTAGTAAAAGTACCTAGTTAAATCAAATGATATAATTCTTCTTCTCAAGGATTCTTATTCTATTGGAGGTTGGCTACCATCAGGGCAATCTTCACCCCTCTTCACTCGTCCAATATTTTTTAAACGAGAACAGTCGAGCGATTCTATATTATCTTTTGTGGGATCGAGATCTCCTGACGGATGAGATCTCCTGACGGACAAGATCTCCTGTTAAATTAGTGTGATTTTCTGTGGCTGTTATTTGCTTTTTCTATGGGTATCAGGCCAGCTTCGCCGATTTTAAAATGATCTATACTAAAATATGTGACAGCTCACAGTTGAAATCTGAGCCCATTACACGGTCTCTGTACTTCCTCCTGTAACATGTGTCTCTTCAAGACGGTTTACTCCTTTCTCTCATCACAATAACCTCCCACACAACATCCCCAAAGATGATACAGGGAAATTATTTTCCTCGTGGTCTCCTGTGAGGAATTAATGTAAAATTAGAAATACACTACTTAATGATGAACTTATATTATCACAAAATTAGAATAAGTAGGTGGTGGTATGGCTTTAGCCGTGTTTGGTGGCCAGGTTTGAATAACCGGGTACTTCCTAACATTTCTCCTCCATGTCTCCGTTCCAACCCCACTACCTCCAGCCTCACTTCATGCCCTGACTGGGGATGCCATAGTCTGACTGTCTCCAGACGGTTGGAAGCAGTTTATTTATTATTTTCAAAAATTTAATATTTTGTCGTATCATAAAAAGTATGTACAAGTATCCCCCTGTCTTTTAACTCTACAGACAGAGCGTTCTTATAAGGTTTCACATAAAAAAATGATATATTCTTGTGCGATATTCACATTTGAAACAATAAGAAGAAAAGTTGACACATTTTCTTCGAACGCACTTGAACTTTGCGTTCGCATCACCAACATTGCAACAATGCAAGTTATCACCACTGCAACAGCTTGCTAGAAGAATGCTAGACAATTGGCTGGTCTAATTGCCCAAGTGAAAAGTGATACTACGGCACTTGTAGAGTTCAGCAAAGTGGTCGGTTAGCAGTACGGCACTAATGAGCAGATCGATGCTCAGCGGTTAAGGCAATGCCCGGAGTCTGGGAGCCAGGGTCATTGCCTAGGTGAGACCGACACGTCCAGCGGCCAGTCGTCCAACTTCATCTTGGTTAACATGGCCGCCCCGATTCCGAGAATCAGCGAGAAACGTCATCATATATTATTATCTGATCACTTTCGGCTGACATCACTGCAATATCCTCGTGAGGGAGCGACTGTTTGCTTCTTTGTCCGTTCGTCCGTTGGCCCGTGGAATTCTTGCTAAACGTTTAAAAGCAAACAATACGCAAGGATCAATTACTCGAATTGCAACAATTGCTGTCTGATGTTTGCTGGGTTCGTTCGCAATCAATTATTTCAAAAGAAATTATTTTAATTATATACTAAATGTAATCTCTTATCTTTCCTTCTCCAATCGAGTATTATTAATTACATTACCTTACAAATGAGTATTCCAGCAATTTTCCATCATGATTCCCTAGCATAACTGCAGATCGCCAACGAGTAAATAACAGTTCACAATGACTAAGTATTCTTAATTTATTCGACGTCAACTGTTGTTTGTACGTTAGGGATCTGCAGTTGTCCTAGGAAACGATGAGAAATTACCGAAAGTTATCGATACAATCCTTATCGATCGACCGTGCTAGGGTTCCTGAATATGCTTAAATTATCGGACACTAATTTGGCATTTCTATAGAAAATTCTAAATGATGCATTTGATAGTCCAAAAAAATAAAAATAAAATCATTGCAAAAATTGGTAAGTACATATTTTTGGTATAACTGTATAAAAGCCCTATGTAAATTGTAACTATCATAAACACTAATAACAGTAATAACTCTTCAGCACAACTGAGAAATGTAATTTTTGTAATTTTAAATATATTTAGAACATAATGTATTAATTTCTCCTTCTAGCTTGTTATTCTCAATTTATCGATGAGCTTTGAAATATCTTCTTTGCAATGATCGTATTGCTTTTTGAAATTTTATTAGTGACATCTGCATCGTGACGCTGTTTCTCGACAAAGGAAGTAATTAATAAAACCAATTTCTTAATATTATTTAATGTGTTGTCATTTCGATTGAAGTCCATTGAAGCAATGAATAATGCAGTCGACATTACAACAAACCAACCACAACTTTAATAACAATTAATCCGGAACAATTGACCCCGGACGAAAAGTGTTGCATACATTGTGTTAGGGTACCCCGATGTCGGCTTTTAAACCAACATCAGCACACCAACTCGTCCCTGGCTAGCTCTCAGCGGGACAAGGGTACTCTCTATTCAGGGGTGAGCCGCTCAAAGCTATGGAATTCCTCTCCGTCCTCCGGCGTCCCACGGGATCCACACTGGCCAACAAATCCTCCCGCCGAAGCAGAATAATAACAAGTTAAATCATTTAGACATGTATTGTAAACTCAAACACATACATAGGTTTCTACAGTACAATTCAATTACAAGAAATGCAAATTACACAAACCTAGCTAAAGTGTTTAACTCTCTCTGAATTTCTCTCAAAACGAAACTCTCCGAGTCGTGATTTCCGCGGGGCCCTACATTTCACTGAATTACGGACAACATTTAAAGGGGAAATCATGATACAGCTTACATGTAGGTGGGCAGGAACCTCGTCTCATGTGGCAGCTTCATCAGGCACTTCGTAGTCTAAATAGACCGAACTGTAGTACGGCAAAAGGCCGATTTTACTCAAAGTATTTCAATAATACATACATCGCGGCCCCGTTGAATTGGGTCCGCCAGCTACCGGCCGCGAGCGTCCGTTCGCAAAGGCGCTCGGATCTCTTCTGTGGTGCGAGCGCAGCGGGTTGCCGAGTCGCCGGGCAAGCGGGGCGGTAAGGAGAGGCAGACAGGATATGGGGGGGGAGAGGGGGCGGCCAGCTGTGGGCTAGCTGCTCGCGTTCTCGAAACTACTTGCTTCAAGGGCGTATCGTAACACTTCCCCCCGCGCTCGGAAAAAAAGCGACGTGGCAATGGAGCTGTAGGAAAAAAATCCTCTTAAACTTCCATAGGGGTTTTTGAGAGATTCGTTGCTTGAGAGATGCCTAGCTAGAACATGCAATTTATGTTATAGTTTAGGTCACAATGTTTGTAGGGAATGGGTGAGGGGTACATACAATGTTTGGAAAAGAACAGTTTTGGTGAAAGTACATGGTGTGAAACAACATACAAGATTATGCAATTGAAAGATGACAATACATGGTTATGCAATTGAACAAAATAACAATACATGGTTATGCAATTGAAAAATAACAATTCATATTTGTACAATCGAAGAACAAAAAACAAGAACAAAAAAATGCCTGTGTGATTCTAAGGTTTCATTGGTCTGGGAGCTAAGTTTGCGAAGCGTGGATTTGTTTGGTTTCGGAGAATTTCGAAGAGGAGGACGTGGTTTCACAGATTCTAAGGATTACATTATCACTGTAATCAGACCCCTTTGAGATAACACTCAGAAGTACACTTGGGCCTTAGAAAACACTTGGTTTTGTCGAAGACGTTGAAGTTCACGAAGTGGAGACTGTGGTTGCTGTGCCGCGACTATGGTTACAGAGGTCATTGAAGAGGAGAATCCAGTGTCTGCAGACATGCCAGTACGAATCCTAAAGTGTTATTAAGGTAAACACGGATCGTATATAATGGTTATTGAGGCATAATGTAGCTCAATCATAACTTGTATTGGTACGCATTCAGCGAATACTGGAGGTCAAGGTAATGATGGTTTACACATGACGATTTGCGTCTCTGCATGACAGCGCAAGAGACGACATGGTTGGCATTGATAGCAAGAGTAAGAACAAACCTAGGAGCTAGCGTGCCCAAAAGGTGGTTCAGAGTGTCATAATGTATAGTGGGACAACTCAACTTGCTGTGGCACGACAAAACAACATACATATGGGCGGTATGGTTTGTGCTTTCAGGAACAAATGCGTAGAAAAATGGCAGCAGGAGGGACCTAGTAACCACAGCGCGTGCTGTCAGGAAGTGGAGCTCAGCTTGGCTGTTGGTGATGACATCCGCCTGGGCTTCTTTTTAATCCGGGAGAAATTATTATTAGAGCAAAATTCTTGAAGTTTACCTGCCTAGGGACCAATGAAGAAAAGGTTTGGAGAGAAACAAAATGTGTCCAGATTATGAAATAAACGAAGTTTTAACCACCGACCCAGAGAGTGACGAAGAGAGAGTTTTCTAACTAAATTGTGATTACATGAACATTTTCCTTTACCAGGATGACTTGGCGTTTGCCGAGTGACAATATGTCTTGGTTAAAAAACAACCGGCCTTCCATGGCCTATGTTAACATAAAGGTGGTAACATTTTTTGTAGAATTTCAAAGAACAAGACAAAGAAGTCGTGAATGAGTTACGGTAAAAGCAGAGAAACCAATTCATGAATAAAGGTTGTCAAAAGGAGACAGACGGTACGCCAAGTGCATATCGTACATATCCAACATTCATGAATGTGTTTCGTGAAATTGAGAAAAAGAACAAAAGGTGAGACATATGCAGAGAGTGAGGGAGAAAGCCTGCTGATAATTGGTTAATTTACCGATTCGCACTCCCAGTGAGGGCGAATTATGGTTAACAACAGATTTTCCTCTTCATAACATATACCTGAGAACATGATGGTGAGGAGAAAGGAAAGGAAAAGGAAAGGAGTTGAGTGACGAAACTTGCTAGAGACTGGACTAATTTCCACTTCAAACTCCATGTGAGAATGAAACATGATCAACCAGCAGATTTCCTGACTCTTTACAATTGTTAAAAGGATGAGGAGAAATTTGAATACACATTAACAAAGAGACTAATCTTTTGTGTGTATTGGGCAAAAGATTAGGGGTCATTTTAAAAACTCCTGCGTGATTGTGAGAAAAGACAGACCCTTGCTCCAATTTCACAAACCTGGGGGGTTTTCTTATCCGTTCCCCAGACAACGAGTTGGGTGGTTTTTGTGCTCAATCGATTAACTCCCACAGCACTATGCCCCATAGTTAGCAGTGAAGCTACAAACTAGTCCTTTTGGGATAGTAGATACTCCTGGGCTTCTTTCCTTTTTGCAAAGAAGTAAAAAACAGGAGGTCCACGGGCATTGGCGTTGAATGACAACAAAGGGTTGTGGACTACATTTCGTAGATCGCACACAAAAGGTTTGATATTATTTCGTTCGCACGACTCATGGTAAGTGTTTTAACGTCTCCACGTATAGTGTATAAAAACATGTAAGTACATACAAGATAAAACTCAATTATAGACAGAAGTCAAGAGTTTATACAATGCCTCTTAAAGAAGATGGCAAGGCCGATATTATGTCGTTCGCACGAATCACGGTAAGTGTTTTAACGTCTCCACGTATAGTGTATAAGGGTTGTACACAATTATACATACAAGCGGTACTCATGACAAATTAATGACACACGACCAAAATACAAGAGCGGTACTCATGACAAATTAATGACACACGACCAAAATACAAGAGCGGTACTCATGACAAATTAATGACACACGACCAAAATACAAAAGCGGTACTCATGACAAATGAATGACACACGACCAAAATAGATTGTACAGAAAGGGTGGTACTCATGACAAATATGTCACACGACCAACTCAATAACATTTAGCTATGAGCAAAAGTGATTATGACGAACTTCTCGTATCGTGGCAGGTATTTTAAGGATCCCTCCTATAACGGTGGATGTTCTAAGGATCTCTCCTATGACGGTGGATGTTCTAAGGATCTCTCCTATAATGTAACAGGGTTACGTTTAAATACAACACAATAAACGTTAACGATGCTTGATTTTAACACATTTTATAAAGATTCGTTAGATTAACTAACTCCGTAGCCCAAGAGCGTACGACAGAGAAGATAGACAATTTGATGCTACTTCATGTGTTACAAAATACAAGGGTGATGGCAGAGTATAATTCTACTTACACCAAGTATTTAAAACAAAGACAGACCTATAATGGTTTTACATACTGTCTGTTGTGGCAACCTGCAGTGAGGAAGACCAAAGAAAAGGGACCAATTACGGTTTTACATACCCTTTGTGCAGTTACAAACATACCAGGTTATGTGCAATTTGGGTTGCAAATACTTGGTTAAATGAACACCTAAAAGTTATGAATTCCAAAATCAGGATGACCATAAGGTTTTATTAACCTGTCTCGTAGGGTTGAAACGTGTCATATAAGACATACGTAACGTACAAGCAAAAAACAAAATAACAATAAGGTGGCTTTGTTATAACAACCAAAGACCGGATGATTCGGTTTTACGTACTTTAGTTGAAACGAGCCAAATTGATTTATATACAGGGTTATAAAGACCAATCATTGGTTTTATAAATACAAGTTCCAAAATGGACGTGTCGATATCCAATTTGGGTACAAGAGCATGAATTTGGGTAGGACGCCATCAATTTTTAATTTAAGAGGAAAAAATTGAAAAAAACTTATATACACGAGGGGCGACTATGTAAGTAACCACTGTTTGATTTTCATGCTAGAGATACCTCGGAAGGTTTTACAACTCATGATGAACAAAATAAAAGGACAAATTG
Source organism: Limnephilus lunatus (assembly GCA_917563855.2). Taxonomy (NCBI): domain Eukaryota; kingdom Metazoa; phylum Arthropoda; class Insecta; order Trichoptera; family Limnephilidae; genus Limnephilus; species Limnephilus lunatus. The sequence continues at coordinate 51,696,483 of OU830601.1, forward strand.
TAAAGATAGTTAACTGGTTCTGAGTCGGAATTTAACACTTTGGAATTTACAAAACCCGACTTCTAGAACGACACACCGATGGGCAATTGTCAACTACTTTACATGAACAAAATAAATAGGTGAGAAAGTTCCTTTCCACACGACAAAAATGCAACAAAAAATAGGAGAAAAATTACAAAATTACATGACAAGGCAGGGTATGACGTGGCATGAACATTGCGTAGTGTACGTGTTGAGACAATAAATGGGCTCGCGACTTCCCAAACATTGAAACTCAAAAAGTGTCTCCGTTCCAAAGTGATCAGTTTTAGAACAGGTGAAAAAAAAAAAATAAAGGAAAAAAATTGTCGTGAGGGCAAGAAAAAACAGTGCAAAAACAACATTTGAAAGTAACTTCAAGGAGAGTACGCATTAATTTACAAAATAATTTACAACTTGTTTCATTTATGAAACGATGGGCATGTGATTGACACAATACACGCCTGACGTAGTAAGACTCTGTAAGCTTACAAAAAGGTGATGCATACTGGATCATTTTACGTTTGCTGAGATAGTGGGGGCAGTTTTACTTGACTCCTCACTTCCAGACTTTACAATGTCCTTAATGTGGTAATTACCAATGTGCTTTCCAGATGAGTCAGACAAGGAGTACACTAGGTCTGATATTTTCCTTAGGACTTTGGCCTTCACGAAACGTGGTGCCAGCTTAGCAGAGAAATACATGGCTCCTTGGGAAAGTGTGTTGTTCTTTCTCCAAACTATGTCTCCTGTATTGAAGGTGACATGTTTTCTACGTAAGTTATATCTGTCCGCACTCTTTTGGTGAGCCAGGAGCAAAGCATCAGTGACTTCACTGTAAATGGCCGACAGTTCTTCCAAGCGATGGGCATAGTCTGCGGTAGGGTTGCTTGTGGTGGCAGATGACGTAGGAAAGTTTGTGTCCCTATGTAGAGAACCATGGACGACTTGTTCCATACCGTGTTTTAAGAAGAAAGGTGTGTAACCAGTGGCCAGGTTAACAGTGTTGTTCATAGCGGCCTGAATTTTATCTAGGTTTTTACACCAAGTGCGTTGATCTTTATCAACTAGAATAGCTAGAGCTGTGTTGATTGTTTGGTTGTAACGTTCGACAGTGTTATTTTGGGGAGTGTACAAGGTGTTATAATAAATGTCCTTGATTCCGTATTTGGCAAGAAATTCTTTGAATTCCTGGGCAATAAATTGTTTTCCGTTATCAACAATTACGGTTCTGGGTGTTCCGTAAGGTATAAAAATGTGTTTTTCCAGAAGTTTGATGATGGCGGACGCGTTGGCTCTTTTTAAAGGGAAGATCCAACAGAATTTGGTGAAAACATCCACTACACTAAGTATGTGCATTTGTCCGGCATAACTTCGAGGAAAAGGTCCGACGAGGTCTATTGACAATGACTGTAGGGGTCTGTCGGCGCGTTTGGGGTTACCCATTAGGCCGGCAGGTGCTGCCGTGCTATGTTTATAAGCTTTACAAGTTTCACATTTAGAGATGTAATTGCGAATTTGTTTGAAGAGACCAGGCCAGTAATACTTCAAGGAAATCTTTTTATACGTCTTGAAAGTTCCTGGGTGTATAGAGTCGGGAGCACTATGATTGTCAATTATTATTTGTTCTCTTCCTTCGAGGGGAACGACAAGTTTCCAAGAGTAATCTTCGAGGATGGATAGTGGTGCCTTGCAATTACGGTATAGTTGTCCTTCTTTTATGATAAAATTAGGAAACTTTTGTTGATTATTTTTACAACCTTCGAAGATTTTCAAGTACCATTCATCTTTTGTGGGTGGAGGGGGGGCAATTGTGTCAACATTTAATGAAGCCAATTCAATTCTTGAAAGAGCGTCAGGAACAATATTGTCCGCGCCTTTACGGTGTACAACATCAAAATTGAATTGCGACAAACGGGAGGCCCAACGAGCGAGTCTACCGGAGGGATTACTTAAAGAGATCAACCATTTCAAACTACTATGGTCTGTGACTACAGTAAATTTGCTACCGTCTATGTAACCGCGGAAATGGTGAACAGAATCCAATACAGCCAATAACTCCTTTTCGGTAATTCCGTAGTTTTTCTCGTGTTTATTTAATGTACGGGAAAAATACGCTACAGGGTGTTCGCCATCTGGGAACTCTTGAGTTAGGACTCCACCGATTCCTACGTTGGAGGCATCCGTGTGGAGGGTAAAAGAGAGTGCAAAATCCGGGCAATTCAGAACGGGGGCTTTTTGAAGGGCATTTTTTAAAGTTGTAAACGCTTCTTCAGTTTCAGCAGACCATCGGAAGTTGCTGACACCTTTACGGGTGCCGGTGATTTTATTTAAGGGGGCTGCAATTGTGGAAAAGTCTTTGATGAATCTTCTGTAGTAACCTGCAAGTCCAAGGAAACCTTTGACTTCTTTCGCGTTTTTGGGTCGGGGGAAATTTGCCATGGCTTCCACCTTAGCGGGGTCTGTTCTTAGACCTTTTTCGTCGACAATGAATCCCAAATAACGTAAACGGGACTTACAGAATTCAGACTTCTTCAAGTTGATGGTTAAACCAGCGAACTTGAGTTGTTGAAAAACCTTTTCCAACATTAATAGGTGTTTTTCAAAGGTGTCGCTGACGATGATGAGGTCGTCAAGGTAACAAAACAGGCTGTTATCGACTTCAGGACCGAAGAGTTTGTCCATCAGTCTTTGTAATTCGGCGGGGCTGTTCTTTAGACCAAAGGGTAATCTTTTAAAATGGAACATTCCCCTACCAGGTACAACGAAAGCAGTTTTTTCACACGATTCTGCGTCCAAAGGTATTTGCCAAAAAGCTTTGCTTAGGTCAACAGAGGAGATGAACTTGGCGTTGCGCAGTTTGTCTAAGGTCGCGTGGACGTAAGGTAAGGGGTATGCGTCAGCTTCCGTACAAGAATTTAAACGTCTACTGTCAAGACAGAAACGTGCGGAGCCATCTTTTTTAGAAACCAAAAGAGTTGGGTTGGTCCATGCACTTCTGCTGGGAACCACCACACCCATTTTTAACATTTCATCAAGTTCTTTTTCCAAAAGTTTAAGCTTTTGGGGGGCTAAGTTGTAATAACGTTGCTTTATGGGTGGGCCATTGGTTTTAATGTGGTGTTCTACCAAATTTGTCAAACCCAATCCACATTTTTCGAAAGATATTGATTCGAATTTATTGACCATTTCCTTTAGTTGGAGAGCTTGGTCCGTGCTTAAATTTTCGTGAGGTATTATTGTGCGGATCTCACTAATTTGAGCAGCAGTGGAGGTTTCGCCAAGAGTATTAAATACTTGGGGAGCAACGTTAAAAGCCTTCCAGAAGTCAACGCCAAGGATGAAATTCTGGGATATAGAGGGCACTATTAGAAAATTGATTGTAATTATTTTATTGTTACAATTAATTGGCAGTGCAAGGGTACCGATGACCGGCTGGGAAACATTATCCGCAGTCGTCAGGTGTGTTGTTTGTGGCGAAATTTTAAAATCACTGTTAACAAAAGGCAGGTGAGCATTGTTGCCAAGACAGCTGACAGATGCACCGCTATCAAGTAATCCGGAAAAGGGCACATTGTTAACAGAGAAAAGAGCATAGGGTCTCCCATCTTTAGCTTGTTTGCAACAAACCGAGGAAACATTTAAGGTCTGGTTAAAATACTTAATGTGTGATAACCAATCAGTCCATTCTTTAGACCTTGGTTCAGAATGGGTACCTGAGAGGTTATTATTTAGTTTTTTGGCCTCTTCATGTAGAAATTTGGTGGGGGCTTGGAGAAATCCACCTGAGGTCTGACATCGCTTGGGTTTTGTAACCTTTCTGCATTGTGCCTTGATCTCTTGAAAATGTTGCGCAGTTCGTCGCGTGGAGGAGAGCGGTCCCTAGAGTGGTGTCTCTTGGAGGTTCGGGGTTCCTTGGATTCCAGAAGTCTTGCTTGCTTGAAACAAGTAGCGGCCAGGTGGCCTACTTTTTTGCAAAAGGAGCACACTTTTTTGTTGTCGAATTCTGGCTTTAAACCAGACGAACGGCTTGGCACAACCACATTATTCGACACATTCTTTATGTTTTTCCTATCCTGGTACGATTCCAGGAGGAGGCAGACTTCGTTTAGCTGGGCCAGGGATGCAATTTTCTGTGAGGTGATGATGTTCTCGTATTTGCTTAAAAGGCCATCAGTTATGACTGGTAATAGTTCAGCTTCCGGAACAGGATGTGAAAGCTTGATGTTGATGGACTCAGCCCTTTCTATGAATGTAGCCACAGGTTCATCTACTAGTTGTTTAATAGATAGTAGAGATAGTTTGATCCGGTGCTGGGCCTCCTTTTTTCCAAAGCTAGAGATTAGGGCAGCTCTGAGTTTACTCCAATCTTTGCATTTAGTCTTTTGGATGCGGTGCCACGGAATTAATTCTGGGGAGATGAGTTCTATAAAGTTTCTCCGTAGAATCTCGAATGGGATATTTTTGATTATAGCCGTTTCTTCAATACGGTCAATGAAATCCAGCACATCGGAGACGCCATTATATTTGACTTTCCAAGAGGATAAATCGTAAGTTTTATCTTGTGTCAAGATGGGTGCGACGTCCTGTTTTATCATTACATGCGGCGTAGGTTCTTTGTCAAGATTATCCAAAACTTGCGTAGCCGAACATGAATTATTTTCGTTGGAGGGGGCGAGATTTATTCTCCTAATGTACTTTTTGTTGAATAAAAGTGCATATGCCTTCAATGTAGATTTAGATTTGCTTGATGGCGAGAGTCCTCTATCCCTTAAAGCAGCTTGTAAGTGGGCTTTGGATAAACTATGCACATTGGGAATGGTACCCAAGTTGGATGGTGTAATAGCTTGCTTGTCCTCCATTGCGAGTTTCCTGGGTGGTTAGGAGAAGAAAAAAAAATTGGCCAGGGGTTTCCTTTAGAAAGCGCAAAAATTAATTTTTTGTGAGGCACTTTTCACTTGGTGATCACTGTTGGCACTTCCAAATGTGTTTTGTATACATGACACCAGAATTCTTGTCAAAGAGGGGCAGATGAGAAAAAATTTTGCGTGGAAAGACCTTAGTGGTAAAGGTTTTTGTATTTCACTGACCACTTTTGAGAAAACTGTGAAATTCACAAGTATTTATTTATTTTAGAAAAATTTTGCCAGGATTGAGCTTTAGAAAACAGGTTTTTTATTTTTACAAAACACTTTGCACTGAGAAAGGCACTAAAGTTCACAAACGGCACATTTCTGGCAAATAAAGGACAAACTTCCGAATGAAAATGACTGAATATGGGGTTTATTGCATCCAACCATATTAAAATTATTTTATTTATTCATGGAATCAGTCATTGGTTTTATTATTATTCCACTTTTCACTTATGTAAGGAAAAAAACACAATTCACTTTCACTTATGCTGAAAAAAAAACAGTACCTATAATGTACAATGGGGAAAGAAAGTCATTATTTTGTCCATTTGGAGAAACATTAAATTGTACTAATTTGACAGACACAAGTGGGCCAATTGGTATATTGTGCAGAAATAATAAAAATACGTAAGTCCGAAATTTTCATTAAGGAATTCGCAAAATAACTGGGGTTCCAGAATCAAATTTATAATAATGATTTCCGTTGGTATCCCAGTTCAGTCATAAAAAACGGTTTGGATTTAAAACGCAGCCTAGCAACAGTCGGTTAGGCGGGAACAAAGCATTTGCGCGCAATCCGGAATATCGCGTGAAACAAAAGCCGTTGGATTTTGGGCGCGAATAACTGTTGCTGTGCGCCCGCCGTTTGGAGACGCGTGCGCAATCAGATTCGCGGCGCTTCGGGTGCTCAAAATGGCCGTTGTTTCAACTTGCGATGCAATTTATAATTCCAGTCAGATCCGTTATGGATCTAATTTACATATTGGTTTCTGTGGTTTTTCACAGGATTCACTGTAGAATAACAAGGCATAATTAATGTTTACAAAACAGTTGTTATGCGGGGAGGATTTCGACAAACAAGGGTCCCGCAAAGCGACCGGGATAGAGAGAAAAAAAATTCCAGCCCCACGATCGGGCGACAATTGTTAGGGTACCCCGATGTCGGCTTTTAAACCAACATCAGCACACCAACTCGTCCCTGGCTAGCTCTCAGCGGGACAAGGGTACTCTCTATTCAGGGGTGAGCCGCTCAAAGCTATGGAATTCCTCTCCGTCCTCCGGCGTCCCACGGGATCCACACTGGCCAACAAATCCTCCCGCCGAAGCAGAATAATAACAAGTTAAATCATTTAGACATGTATTGTAAACTCAAACACATACATAGGTTTCTACAGTACAATTCAATTACAAGAAATGCAAATTACACAAACCTAGCTAAAGTGTTTAACTCTCTCTGAATTTCTCTCAAAACGAAACTCTCCGAGTCGTGATTTCCGCGGGGCCCTACATTTCACTGAATTACGGACAACATTTAAAGGGGAAATCATGATACAGCTTACATGTAGGTGGGCAGGAACCTCGTCTCATGTGGCAGCTTCATCAGGCACTTCGTAGTCTAAATAGACCGAACTGTAGTACGGCAAAAGGCCGATTTTACTCAAAGTATTTCAATAATACATACATCGCGGCCCCGTTGAATTGGGTCCGCCAGCTACCGGCCGCGAGCGTCCGTTCGCAAAGGCGCTCGGATCTCTTCTGTGGTGCGAGCGCAGCGGGTTGCCGAGTCGCCGGGCAAGCGGGGCGGTAAGGAGAGGCAGACAGGATATGGGGGGGGAGAGGGGGCGGCCAGCTGTGGGCTAGCTGCTCGCGTTCTCGAAACTACTTGCTTCAAGGGCGTATCGTAACAATTGTTATGGCATATCCGCCGCAGACTTGTCTCATTTCGATTGTGAATTTCAGTGGAATTGGCCGATGATTATATTCCGAGAACTAAATTCGTCTGTGTTCCGATTTCTGACCCGTACAGCATTGAAAACGCTGAAATGAATTAATATCAAACACTAAAATTATAATTAAGAGTGTATTGACCACCGAGGTTTCTCGCTTTATCCTTGGAATGAGCATTCAAGTCATGTCCGGTTTAATTATTCAAAAATATTCTAAATGTATCTATATTTTCCCGCGTTTTATATTTGATCTTTTGTGTTCTGCCTCAACATTCCAAAAGCGGGACTAAAAACATTCCATATGACCTTTCTTTGAAGGTAGATACTGTACTGATGTTACTAAATCATTTTTAAATCATCCAATAATAATAATAATAACGTAATATTTATATAGCGCAGTTTTGTGTCATTTCACTTCAAGTGGATTTTTGTGTAGGTACCTACTCTCAATATTCCAAAATCAATTTTGAACAGTTTAAAAGTATTCAATATAGATTTTCGTGTAGTCCACCAATGTTCTAAATTTAATATTAAAAACAACTTTTCAATCGGAATTTTTGCCACCTTTAATGAATGATTCCTTGGTCCACGGGTTAGCTATTTTTCAAACATGGTAATTAAAATATCAAAATCATGTTTGTAATACGTATTTATTACGTGTCGTATATGTATTTATTATCTATTTGGTATTTTAATGGCCCAGGGCGGAATCTGAATCAGGAAATTGACAGGAGTCAATGAACTAGCACAATCGGCATAAAAAATTAGCTAAGGTGGTTATTATGAATAATATTGGGAAACTTACTGGTATCAAGCCATGGCTTCACTTGCATTATCCATAGATACACTATCGTTTTATTTAGTCATTGGTTGATAAAACATAGTCCAGTGTTGCTAACCAAACAGTGTTATAGTAATAATATGTGTTACACTTATTATAAACTTTATTACAGCTCGATAACTTAATAATAGATATTATATCCAAAATCGGTCCAAATATGTCATGCGATTGTATATTCCCATGTGTTCATGGCCGTTCAGTTTCTTTCTGTTGACTGTTGCTACCGAGTTGTTATTTTGAGCCTATAAACTTACTCAGCTGTTGCTAGCTGCTTTGAACACTTCGCAATCAATAACCATGGCCAGGCATTGTTTTAAACCCGTATAAATGCGATTGTCAAATGCCCGAAACGTAGGAAAGTACAACTAAAAGCTCAATACAGTCACAAAACCTTTATGATCTGAAGAAAACCTTGTGGTGTGATGAAGGCAAAGTTTAATTGAACACTTTCGAAGTTGTTTTACTAAACTTTTAGTAGGTAGTTTATACTATTTCGACTTCCATTCAGGATCGGCAACGCATTTTTCCATTTCAGTAAACGAAATAGGCTCGACGAATAAATACAATAGAAAAAGACAGTTGACGAAATGAAAAAGAAAATCTAAATAGTTAAAATCATCCCCCGAGTATTCTACATTCCTTTAGAATAATAATATATGCATTCTAGATTGTGTTTTTGAAACCACAGGCAGGTGTTGCCAAAATGTACCTACGTACCAATACAGTGCCCCCTAGTTGCACTGTAGTACCTACCTGCATGATTAGGGTTGCACTTTCTCAGCTTTTTCCAAAACATAAATCATGGACTCTATCAAAACCTTGTTATTCTTTATTTATTTATTTACGGACAAATAGTCCATTAATAATATAACAATAACACGAATAAAAAAAAGAGATGACGATGAAAGAAGAGTACATATAGATGAGGAGCAAAATAACTACAAGTAGCTCGAAGATGGATTTAAAAGGCTTTAAAAAATCACTTAAATTATCGACTGCCGAAAGTCATTTTGGTTTACATCAAAAAATTCGATGCTTTGATTTGCGTTGACAAGTCTCGACATTCTGGATAAAGGAGAATGACATCTATAATTAGTAGAATGTTGATTGAGGAACAGCAATTCATTATTTGGGAGTCTACGGGAAGGGATGTTGAACTGGATGAGTTGTAACAAAGCAGGAGTGCCAGTAATACTATTGATAATTTTGAATACGCAAATCAGATCAGAATTCTTTCAACTTTTTTCTAAAGAAGACGTGTTTAAAGTTTGTTCAATTTCATCATACGTTTTCTCGTGGGAAGCGATGTTCTACAGATTCGATGTGACAAATTCTTTGACTTGACATTATCTTCCTATTTTTATTATTGCTTCATGTGTTTGTTAAATCTGTCAATTCTATTTCTTTCCCATTTCGTATAATTTTGTGTTACTTAGGCTGCTCAATACACGAAGGTCCAAGTGCCAATTTTGCAAATGCTCTAATTCAATTCGTTGTCCTTTAAGTAGTTGGCAGTGAAAATTTCCAGTGTCAGTGTTGTCATAAGGGCATAAGGGCTCGCAGACGTGAATATTGAATAGGCCCAATAAAGTCGATGAGATGTTTTCAAAATATGACACATATCCAACAACGTCATAGCACCACTTAAGCGCTTTCGTTCCGCAATTGAGCGGTGACCGGTTTTCCGTCCAGACTCCGCGCCGTTCGGTGTTCAGTTCGGTTCCCACAAAGCGGCCATGCACAACAAATGCAGCCGACTTCAGATGCGCTTTTATTAGGTTCACGGTCATACGGCATGCAGTGCACTCCGCACAGTGCACACAGCGCTGGGTCCTGGGTCGACCGCGATTGCAACAAGACTTAACCCGCTGTGGACTGTGCGATTGAAGATCGCACAGTGTGCATGAAACGCAGTCTTGTGAATCAATGATTTTGTTTATGTGGCACTTTTCGTGGTAATTGTCTGAGTAATAGAACTATCTTTTTAAGAATGAATTCTATTTTTGATTTCAACTTTTCAAATGTCCTAACTTATTAAATATTTTAAAGTAAAAGTGATTATCAGAGGATTTTGAATTGAACACTTCTTTAGCACCTTTGTGTTTTGAAACTCTATGAAACGAAAAATAGCGACACTAAAAAGAGACTAACACATATATCTATAGGATTTAGTCTGCGAGAGAATGAGATAGTATAATCGGTCTCCTCTTTGTGCGGTGCTTCGTAGCCTATCAGTCTCCTTTTTGTGCGGTGCTTCATAGCCTTTACACTCTTGTCTACTTTAGTTTTCTGAAGGTTTAACTTCTACCGCGTGCGAATTGCACATTCTGTTTTTTTTATGTGGCCAATTTTCAAAGTTCAGTTCAGTTTCAATTCAGTTTTTACCTTACTAGTTTTGATTTTTTTTTAATTTGTGCGAAAAGGTCATAGACGAAATTCATAATAGTTGTTACACAGAGTTAAGGTTAAACGTCACGTGCGTTATAATCTACGTATTCACAGATGGCGCCAATCAAATTATTTTAGATTTTTAATGCTTTTTGCACGTTGGGCTTTAAAATATTAAGGTAAATTAATGGTTCGCGGTCATACATATTTAATTAGAATATAAATAAGTAGTTTTGTCCATAAAAAAACCTAAATCTTTCAAGAAAGGCTAAAAAATACAATATTGGATTGAGTCACCGATACAAAATTGAATTTTTCAGCCTTTCTTGAAAGATTTGGGTTTGATTATGGACAAAACTATTTATTTATATTCTTATTAAATATGTACGATCGCGAACAATTAATTTACCTTAATATTTTAAAGCCCAACGTGCAAAAAGCATTAAAAACCTAAAATAATTTGATTGGCGCCATCTGTGAATGCGTAGATTATAACGTACGTGACGTTTAACCTTAAGAATGAAGTCAAAGATATGGAACTGTTAAGTTATGTTCAGTGTATGGCTAGTTATATGCTGATATTATGGCCAAGCCCACATATACATATATTATGTATGAGGTTATATCTCTCGTCAGTGACTAGCTTAACACTGTGTAGCTCAAGAATGAATGAAAAATGATATTTTCAGAAACAGATTTTTTTTAATGTCAATACCGTACAAGTCACAACTGCTCCCGACCGTCTGGAGCCAGTGAGATTATGGCTTCCCAAAATGGGGTATGTTGTGAGACTAACGGTAGTGGGGGAGGGGAAGTAGATGGGGAAGAGGAATGTAGGGAGGTACCTGGCTATTCAGATCTGGTCACCGAACAAGCAACCTTTCAATTATGTATGGTGGTCTTTAACCAGGGCATTACTGAGAGTATCTTATCTCTTGAGAGAGAGAGAGAGAGAACGTGCCGCAAATATAAAATATACTATTTTTAATGAATTAAAAATGGGATTTGAATCCGCGATCGAGATTCGTGGTCGAGAGCCTTATCCCTCGATGACGAAGGCCATCAATTGGTTGAACTATACCTAACCTAACTTAACCATAGTCAAACAAAGAAAGACAAAATAACTTGATGCGTGGCCACATAAAATATAAGCAAAATAATTAGTCCCAACAGCATAATAATGAAGGGGACCAACACCTAGATAATCTTTGTATCTCATTTATTGGAATAACAATAATAATTTAACAATATTACATAGTACAAACACCACCACGTGATGTCGGGTCAATCTCATGGTCTGTAAATGTTTGTTCTCGAAAAAGATAACCAATCAAAAAGAATAAAAAATCCGACCATTTTTTGCTCATCTGTATAGCTATGCCGACATTTAACCTAACTTTTACAATATTTACCCCTTTCGGTGTAATACCCAATTTATCTGTCCTCATCATATTTAGATAACTTCAATGCAGAAATAAGATCTTTTCTAACGTTTTTTATTAATTTATTCAGCTCTTTTCGGTACAATATTAAAGACGAGATACCTACTAGATTTTTATTTGTTCAGTTTCGATAAAGGATTCCGGGCATTTTCCCGCCCATTAAAATTGAGTAAATAATAATCGGTCTCATAAATTTAAACCGCCATTATTATTGTTCTAAATTTGTTTGAAAAAAGGCGCCGTTTTTTGCACGATTTTTTTTTTGTAGATTGTAAGTCGTAGTACATCATTCACGATTCTCGTAGTAAAAAAATGTGTACCGGCCAATGGGTTAGTGAGGTGTACGCGATTTTTAACGTCTTGTGAGAGGTTTTGATGCGGTTAAGGTTTGTTCTGGCTTGCAGCTTCCTCGCGCCGAGGCAGACGGACCTCAGTTGAACGTACCTCCGGGAGGCCGTCAATGATTTGAAAACGAAAGTGGTTCAGGAGTACCGCGCGAATGTGATCCTTGCGTGTTGGGCGCAAGTGCCAAATTGGCGTCTCAGCAGCGAGGCGGGAAATTGCGAGCGGATAAACAAAGGATCTGTATTGACTGAAAATACTTGAATCGGAACTAAAATTACAACTTTCTGGGGTGCGATGTACTCTCGATATTTTTATTACTGACAGTTGCTATCATGTTTGTAAAACGCTTTATTGACATATTCGTATGATTTATTGGATACAAACCACTTGAATTTGAAATGGATTGAATGTACCTCCTTCTATACCGCTATTTAAAATCATAACAAACAATTTTCAGAACAGTGCATCATCACGATTCACACAGTTAGTACGATCCTCCCGCTGAGAGCTCAACTGCTACCCCTATTTCTAGGTTAAATAGACATATTTCATGTTGATTTATTAGTACAAATGTATTGCGTTTTGAATTTATAAGAACGAGTATATTGCGTTTTTAATTGATAATAAAAAGTATATTGCATTTTAAATTGATAAGAACGAGTATATTGCGTTTTGAATTGGTAAGAACGAGTATATTGCGTTTTGAATTGATAAGAACGAGTATATTGCATTATAAATTGATAAGAACAAGTGCATTCCAATTTTGATTGTTTAGAACGAGTACATTACTTTTCAGGTTGATGGATTTTTTTTAAATTTTATTCGAACGAATACCGTATATATAGGCATATTGCGATGTTATTGATTGGTACAAGTTAGAACGCGTATATTGCAATTTTTATTGATTTGACCGCTTGTATTGCGTTTCGGGTTGATCTGAACTTGTAGAAGTTTCTGTATTCCATCCCGTGGAAGCCGTAGAGCCTTCGAGAAAGGGGGCAGCGCCTCCCCCTACCCCCACCCCCTCCCGCCCGGTGTCGAGTCCGGACGGACCGCAAAAAAACCCGCCTGGCAGCATTCTTCCGCGTGACATGGCCGGCCAGCCACACAATGGAGTCGGGAGCGGGCCTGGAAGGACCAAGTCAAAGGAATTGGGAAATGCATCAGTAATGTCACTTTTTACTTATGACTTGCATCTTCCACGTTTAAAACACGCTGACAGCACCGTCATAACCTCACTTAAAGAGGAATATGCAAGCCAAAACTGTGTGTATTCTAGTGTGCATATGGTATAGGATCACTACGAAAATAGGTTATTTATTTATTGTTTGTATTACTTGCTAGAGCAATCCCGATGAGTTACAGAACTCATTTTAGGACAAGAGGAAAATTCATGGGTGTATAGGCATAAACATCGCTTGGTAAACGTAATATGGAAAGTGTCGAATTTAGCCCAAAATTGTTTTTAAATTTTTATTTTGTGAATAATTTTATAAGAAAGAAAAAAAGTTAATCATAGGAAAAACTCTCACAGATAGTATTAGCCATAGAGATATATATTTTTTATGAGTTATTAATGATTTTGTTTTAATTGTTCACGCTTTAATAAGTTAAAATAAGTAATTTATTAATTAATTAACAATTTAATTTCAATTGTATTCAAGCAAAACGATAGAAAAGCTTTAATTTATCTAATTCATATTTTTCGGTATTCATAACATAAAGCAATTCGTAGTAAAGATTAATCTAAACTAGTTATTTCACGTTTTGTTTCATGGTTTTTTTTGTAAATTTTAAGTATTTGTCAAAAAACGTTGCTCACGATGGAAGTTGTATTGCGAGCTAAAAATAATTTCATTGACCTACAATATCCATGAAGAAAAAGTTGTGCAAAATTCGAGATGCTGCTTCGGTTATGATTTATGATAATTTATTTCATTCCAATAATTTCATTCTTACAACCGCTGGTCGTTTATTCTTATTTCATCATTACTTTGGAATTTAGCTTCTCGGTGATTAGCTTCCTCTTGTTTTTTTGGTGTAGAAAAAAAACAATAAACCATATTTAGATACCTACCTGAGTTTGACCTTTTATAATATATTGTTTTGAATTGATTGAGATGGGAATATTTCTTTTTTTCTTTATTATGTATTTCTAATTAACTAACCATCACGCCGTTTCCATTAAGCAGAAAGGGTGAACCACATACACATTGCTTCATTCATATTCCCCTCCGACCTCCGTAGTCCAGTGGCTAAGACTCCTGACTCACAATCCGGAGGTCGCGGGTTCGAACCCGGCGTGCGCAAATAAATTTATTATGATTAATTTGTGTTATTTCACAATTAATTCATTAAAAATAATATATAGTATATTTGCGGCACGTTCCAGAGTGGAAGATACTATCAGTTTTGCCCTGGTGTAAGACCACCATTCAGAATTGAAACGTTGCTTGAAAATGGCTTTAGCCGTGTTTGGTGACCAGATCTGAATAGCCAGGTACTTCCCAACCTTCCTCTTCCTCACCTCCTTCCCCTCCCCACTACCTTCAGCCTCACAACATACCCCAATTGGGGATGCCATAGTCTCACTGGCTCCAGGCGGGAGCAGTTAAGATTCTTGTGCGGTATTCGCTGTAAAAAAAAAAAAAATTGTGTTTTTTGATATGGCCCCACTCTTAGAGTAAGGCCTTGCTCAAGTATTTGTCATATCTTCCTCGGGCGTCCCCGACTTCTCCTTCCTTCGTTCATCCGCTCTAATGCCCAACTATCAAAGCTAAAAATAATTTCATAATCTTACTCATTATACTTACATCAGCCTTGTATTATTGCATGCTTTTCTACCCCCAGATATAATACGCCAAACGCGTGCCCAACATATCTACACGGTTGCCATTTGTCACATGAGAACGGGTTGCTTCTTCGACTCGTTCTTGTGTTCAACAGCTCGGCTGTGGAACGATCTGCCGGCCTCTGTGTTTCCTCCTTCCTACAACATAGTCTCTTCATGACCAATGTTCATTCCTTCCTCACCTCAAAAAAACCCTCCACACAGCATCTCAGCTGAGATGTTGTGTGCATGATGTTTGCCCTGAGAGAAATAATTGTCCTCAGGGCCTCCTGTGTGGAGTTAGTGTAAAAAAAAGTAAAAAAAGTACTTTCCCTTGCATTTATAATCCTTGAAACTATTCAGAATATAAATAAAATTTCTCTATCACAATTCTCAATATATTTATATTTTAATTTGTTCTCTTCCGAACCTTTCGCATTTTCGTACTACAAACAGACTGTGTAGAATGTAGTACCTATGTGTAACGCAGTGTTAACAATTCCACATTATAAAAGAAATGCGTAAGCTTTATCGTGCAAACAATATCTACTATTCAGTTTATTTTCATTGTATTTCGCTGTCAAAAGCACAGGAATTTCAATTATGAACATGATCCTTTCACTATTGCCAAATACATTGTTATTCTAAATAAATATAATCTGTAGGTATCCTTTTTCCTTACAAAAAGTATAATAATAGCGAATTTTACAATACATCAGGAATCAGAGCAATTCTTTTCACGACATAAAAGCTCTCTATTTAAACCTAGAAATAATAACTTCATACAAAAGGACAATAAACCATCATCCAATATCCAGAAACATTCATTATTGACTGATAATAGCGAAGTCCTGTTTTAACTAGACCTTTCTGCATTTCTTCTGTAAGATTGTTTGCTTTGAGATGGTGGCCGTAGTGACTTTTAATCCCGTCAGAGTTCGCATGAGCTTGGATCAAATCGGAATTAAATAAGATTATCGCACCTAAAAAAAGATTTTTTATTGAGATAGTGAGTTTCAGGACGATTTGTTTAATTATCCCTTATTTAACATAAAAAAATACATAAAATAATATGGTTTGTAATAAAGTACTAAGTATCTACTTGCAAATGCGATGCTTTTTGCATGCGATGTCCACTGTTCACAGAACTTTTAGTTTAAACTAAAACAATACTACAATTATTAGGTATATTATGATCAACCAAAATTCAGAAAACTATTTTTATTACTTAAAAACTATGTAATAACATCATCCAAAATCCAGAAAAAAATCTTTATTACTCGAAATCAATAAGTGCATCCTTGATATCATAAATCATAATTCATCCTTTATATTCATTCGTTTATATTATAGTTAGTAGGCACTAGGTTAAATTAAATGTCCCCAATAAAATTATTAAATAGGTACCAATTTTTATCCGTTTTCATCGTCGAAAAGTATTCTCGCGTTAGCATGATGTCAAATATTCAAAACCTTACATATTTATAATTAATTTATGCTCAACAAACTTTTTCCTTTCAGCACTACCCAAAAAGCTGTTTTATTCAAGCTTTAAAGAATTTATTTCTTTTCTGGGGGTGATTTTAGCTATTTACGCCTATTGCTTAGTAGCCCCCAAAGTGCAGTGAACGCGTTATGAAAGTGGGAGGTAGTGGGTGGAAATCCCCAGGGTAGGTGGCCTGTAGGGGGCTAGGATGGGGGGCTCAAACTGCAAGTAGGTATTGCAGGTGACTGCAATGCAGCTGGGCGAACGTCTGGCAAAATGGTGCAAATTTCATAACCTATAAAGACCTCGTGTTGCCATCGAATTGGTTTAGTATATAGTACTTTGAGTTCGCGTTGAATTGGGCCTCTGTAGATTGTTACGTAATAGGTACCTAAACACGTGCGGTATTTTTTGGTTATAATAATAATTTTTTTTTTTACTGAACTGAAGGGGAGGGATTAAATAATATTCGATCCTAAGTACACAATCGGAATCAATTCAGTATTTCACGTCGAAAAGCACGCATAAAATCGAGTTATAATTTAATCGGCAGCTTTTAAATTTTTTGTTTGTTTTCAAAAACCCGGTATGATAGAGGAAATTTTTGGCAGGTATAATAATAAAAAAATAACCATAGCAGAGATAACCGAAACAAGTCAGACAATGTTTTTATTAGTAGTTATGTACTACATACAACCCGGTTTCGCCTTCAAAGTTTCGCAAACATAAGAGAAGATAGCTCATTTTTACTATTAAATAATTATTTCAAAGTTTCTAAGTTCGTGATAGAAGTTCCTTAGTTCATAATAGAAGTTCCTTAGTTCGTGATAGAAGTTCTTTAGTTCGTGATAGAAGTTTCTTAGCTCGTGATAGAGGTTCCTTAGTTCATGATAGAAGTTCTATAGTTCGTGATAAAAGTTTTCTAGTTCGTCATATAAGTTCCTTAGTTCTTTATAGAAGTTCCTAAGTTCGTGATAGAAGTTCTTGATAGTTTTAGTTCGTGATAGAAGTTTCTTAGTTCGTGATAGAGGTTCCTTAGTTCATGATAGAAGTTCTATAGTTCGTGATAAAAGTTTTATAGTTCGTCATTGAAGTTCCTTAGTTCTTTATAGAAGTTCCTAAGTTCGTGATAGAAGTTCCTTAGTTCGTGATAGACATTTTTTAGTTCGTGATAGAAGTTCCTTAGTTCATGATAGAAGTTCCTTAGTTCGTGATAGAAATTCATTAGTTCGCGATATAAGTCCATAGTTCATGATAGAAGTTCTTTAGTTCGTGATAGAAGTTCCTAAGTTCGTGATAGAAGTTCCTTAGTTCGTGATAGACATTTCTTAGTTCGTCATAGAAGTTCCTTAGTTCGTGATAGACATTTCTTAGTTCATGATAGAAGTTCCTTAGTTCGTGATAGAATTTCTTTAGTTCATGATAGAAGTTCCTTAGTTCGTGATATATATTTATATAAAGTGAATTCTTCGATTCAAAGTATGCACATGGCAAACCATCCGTGCTTATCTGATATTTTAATAGTGTTATGAATGCGTGTTCAAATAATTTTCGAGTGTTTTCGTCTGATACGATAAACGCTGGCTTGCGGGACATTTACGACCTCACAGATCCGTATAACTCTGTCCTCACAAATTGGAAACGTTATCTCAATGTTAGGACATAAGTCTCGTCCTGTTTTACAAAGGGTTAAGGGTTCAAATCCGGATTAAAGACACGCGCTGTGACTGGTTTGTTGAAGGTTCCTTTCAAAGGACCCGAGTCCGTAAATTATTTATAGCGTCCTTGACCCTGAGGACTCGTTCGTGTACAGAAGGATTTATCTTAGGCTGAAAACTAAAAACCGTTTAGTATGATTTATGATTTGATGTTTATGAATGGGTTTCTAATCCTGTTTTCTGTGATGAATGGAAATGAATATTGCTTGTTTGAAAATGATGACGGTTTCATTTACAAAAGTAGCATTAGGCTTGGAACTTTTCGTAGCCATTGTGTGTGTCAATTCCAGCATCAATGGTTTCATTTCTTTCATTCAACTTTTAAAATGTCAACTTACCATTTTTAGGATAAATTATCACCCTTTAAAACCTCACTAGCTTTACTGCCATAGTTCGATAGAGATTCAAGATATTTTTTTATTATTAAAAAATCATAATTGAAAAATATGGAACAAATAATATGGCGTATTTATGGATGGAAAACTCTCAACCTTTGGTAGAAATGATTTTGGCAGTTCGTTAATTTAAGTCGAATATTGTATCCATTCTTGGGACTAAATTGTGATGCAAACAGTAATTTGCCACACGTCACTCAAGTGGTTCGCTACATTTGGTGACTTAGTAGGGTTGCCCGGGTATTTCCGGAACTTAGCTGCTGCGAGCATACGACCGAGTCGACAGGAAAAAGCTATGGAAGGTGTTGTCCAAGTATGGAGTGAATACAAATCTCATACAGGCAATTGCGTCTCTGTACGAGGGAAGCGTTGCATGTGTTAGGGTGAACGGTGGTTTTACGGGGTGGTTTGACATCACAAAAGGTGTTAAGCAAGGCTGCGTAATGTCACCATGGTTATTCAATTTATACATGGATAATTGTATGCAAGAATTGAAAGAGATGGGATTGGGCGCGAATTTGAGTGATCTGAAAATATGTTGCCTGTTGTATGCTGATGATGCGGTGCTGATTTCTAACACTATGGAAGATCTACAGTCTCTCGTGTCTAGGATGAACGAAGTGTGTATGCAAAATGAGTTAATGATGAATGTAAGTAAGTCTAAAGTCATGGTATTTGAAAGGGAGAGTACGAAAACAGTGTGCAATATAGTTGTGAATGATGAATACTTGGAGCAGGTGGATGAGTTTGTGTACCTGGGTAGTATGTTTACGAGAGATGGGAAGGCTGATAGAGATATTGAAAGAAGAGTAAATGCAGGTAACTCCATTAATGGAGGACTGAATGCCGTTGGCGCTAATAAAACACTGTCAAAAGACGCGAAGCTAGCAGTCCACAATGGAGTCCTGGTACCTACCTTGATGTATGGCAGTGAGGCATGGAGTTGGCAGAGGAAGGATGAAAGTAAACTGAATGCTGTCGAAATGAGATCCCTGAGGCGAATGTGTGGCAAAACCATGTATGATCGTGTGAGAAATGTGGATATCCGCAAAGAATGCAAGGCTGATGTAAGCATAATGAGTAAGATTAAGAAAGGGACCCTCAGATGGTTTGGACATGTAGAGCGAATGAAAGAAGAAAATAATGTGAGAAGAATATATGACGCAAATGTGAATGGAAGAAGAAGTAGGGGACGCCCGAGGAAGACATGGCACGATCAAGTGAATCAGATACTTGAGTCGGGCCATGTCAAAAGTCGGAATAATAGAAGAGTATGTATGAGACGATGTATGAATGTGAGTGAAGCAAAGACTGTGTGCCAAGACCGAGTTGTTTGGCGGTCCGTCCTCTCTGCCTACCCCTGCGGGGAAACGGCGTGATGGTTAGTTAGTTAGTTAGTTAGTTAGCTGCGGATGCATCTGCCCTCGCAATCTGAAAGTCGCGGGATCGAATCCTGGCGTGCGCAAATAAATTTTATTTGATTAATTTGTGTTATTTCACAATTAATTCATTAAAAAAAATTGTATATTTGCGGCACGTTCTAGAGATCTAGAGTGAAAGATACTCTCAGTATCACCCTGGTGTAAGACCATAATTCAGAATTGATCTCAGTATCACCCTGGTGTAAGACCACCATTCAGAATTGAAACATTGCTTGCAATGGCTTTAGCAGTGTTGGTGACCAGATTTGAATAGCCATGTACTTCCCCACCTTCCTCTTCCCATCTCCTTCCCCTCCCCACTACCTTCAGCCTCACAACATACCCCAATTGATGATGCCATAGACTAACTCCAGACAGGATGGGTTGTCTTGTGAGGTATTCACACAAAAAAAACAGATTTTATAATTGTATACCAATACATCCTTAAAATAGTAAAAATAAACTAATTTTCATTCCACCACAATGACGCGTTCGTAGTGTAATCAGCCCGAAACAATTTACTTAATTCTTTTTTGTGATTAAATGGTTGTCCAATTTCGCCTCTATAATCAAGGCTCTATTTTCACCGTTTGGCGAGAGTTCATTTTCACCGGTTCGTGAGACTCTTACCGGTTCAATTCCCGCAGTTTCGTGGCGGACCACCTATCAAGGACGCATGCTATCAGGGAGATAAGGGATAATGGGGTCGCATCACGAGAATATCCTGAAAATCTGTCGTCTGGCACGCGCTGTACTTTAAACTCTGCGAACCTTTTTGCCTGAAAGCCGTTCAATTCCGAGCGTCGCGTGGCGCAATCTACTGTTAGGATTAGCGTACGAATTAGACGGTTACATTTTGAATTATCAGTGGCGGAGGCACGAATGCTGCTCACATTTTAAAAAAGATCTAAAAACGATCAAAATGTCGCATTTGTATAAGGAAATGCAGCTGTTTTTAAATAAGTTTTAATACAAAAACTGTTCTCAATTGTTACATTATTTGATTATTAGAAATATACAATTTACCCCCTGCATTCATTTTATTGCTTATGCGTAGGTACGATGGTATCCGGGGGTAAAGTACAAAGTGCACAAACTTTGGAAGGTGCTACATGATTGTGTAAGGTGTAAGTAAAGAAGAATAACAACTTTTTCGAAATTACAACCTTTTATCCCACACAAAAAAAATTGGATAATTTCGTAAGTTATGTATCTTTTTTACTTGTACTATCATGTAGAATCACCTCTCGACGTTTGTGCACTTTACCCCCGGACACCTTGTATATCGTCCAGTTGATTAGGCAGACATCTCAGAAATTCGTTTTGAATATGCATTTATATGTAAAAGTGTAGGTACTCTCTATCTGGTACAATACTCAGATTACCTCAGATTACTCGTAAATACCACCAAATGAAATAAAATTGCAGAAAAACTTGTAGTGAATTAAAAAAAAATGTTGATGTATTTTGGGTCACTAGTAAGATATTCCAAAATGTCATGCTAATGTACCGGACCACTGTTCCTCTTGGTGTTATTTTATAGCAAATTTAACATATAAAACACAGACCCGTATAAATAAATTTTTATTTGTGGTGGGCGTCCGAATATTGCTTTCCTCATTATTCATTATCTCAAAACTTAGTATTTGGAGATGTTATACTAATCAACTGGACGACCGATATACACATAAAACAGTAAAATGAATTAAGGGGGTATCGTGTGTACCTATAGAATATATACATATAGAAAATCTATTTGAAAGCATATGTTTTTGCTCTTCTGTAAAATTGAGTATAAAGGAAGATACGGTAAGTAAGGTCAACTCAGTGCTGACATATTTGTTAAAATATTATTATGAATTCCATATTTTAGTCCTACATTTTAAATCTTGAAGGTGGTCAACTGCTGTTTAATGAATCGCAGTCATAAATCATTAAAAAAAGTACGCGCGAGCATACATTTCTGTATAACACTTATCTGAATGTCATTCACTCCCTACATCTGGCTACAACGCATCGTCTACGTGTTTTTTAATCTCTTATTAGCAGCATTGCACAAGGTGGGGCAAAAGTAACGTCACAATCTGAATTTGCCATAATTTATACAAATGGCGTCAAATGTCATTGTGCCTTAGACAGGTAGATAATTAGTTTACAAGAAGCAATGGAGCGATGCACACCTGAAGAACGTGGAATTACTGTTACTGCTTATTTGACTGATTTCGGGGCCGTGTGATCTCCCGTTTTGGCGATTCGAACTTGCAGGTTTCTTCTTCCTGCCTTTGGGACTTTTTGAAATATCGCGTTTACCACGGAAAACCACAAACCTTGCAAGTCTTGAAAGCCAACATTGAAGAAGAAAGCACCAATTTGGAGCCAGATGTTTTCCGAGCAACAATTCAAAATGCCGTAAAACGAACACAAATGTCCCCGACAAGATATCCTCCGACAAAATATCCTACGGATAAAACACTTCTTAACAAAATATCTACTAAAACCTAACCTAACCCAACAAAAAAATGGGACAAAAATAATACAGACATCCTGTTAAAAAAGACAATAAATTATTATTCAAAAATGATAAAATGGAAAAAAAATTGTACAGCATTAATTTATTGTCTTTACAGAATGTCTGCATTTTTTTGTCCCATTTTTTGTTAGGTTAGGTTAGGTTATGTTTTAGTAGATATTTTATAGTGGAATGTTTTGTCCCAATTTTACACCTTCAAATAAACTTTCCGTGAAAACAGAGCACAGTTTTTTTCAATTTCTAACAATATAGTATTATAGATTTTTGCATGTAAATATATCTCTGGAGTCGCTTCCCAATGTAACGCCACAATTAACTGCTATACATGCACTTTTTTATTTTTAATTATATTTTTCCTATGATATTGTGACATGTTTATGGCATATTTATGCCGTTTATATTAAATAAATAAAGTGGCAGCCAATTCATACGATGACATTACTTTTGCCCACCTTGTATATCTCGCCGAAATGTTGTGTCTCAAATTAAAATAAATAATGTAATAATAAGATGGTGGCTTCGCCCACGTGACGAGTACAGCAAATTCGACTGCATTATTTTAATTATTGTTTTATTTTATACAGACTGCCTACGCTTCTTCTTCTAAAATGACGCATTGCGTCCTTTGTCAGGTCGAGTCAAAACACCGTACAAAAGCTCCCAGCTTGGAGCTTTCACCGGGCTAAAATCATCTCCAGTCCGCCACGTAATAACACGGTCATCAGATTACGCATGAGGTCATAAGCGGGCTGGATTAATTCCTCTTTCCCCTCTTGCGCGGTCAGTTTAATTTGTATGTTTGGTAAATTGTGGTTTACGAGGGGGAAGGTTCATTTTTCATTTCCGATGCTTTTGCCCCAGTTTTCCCGCGTAATTTTTAGGGGATGGGTGATTTTATTAAGGGTTAAATATTTAGACGATCGATCGTATGCGAAATGTGGAGGTCCGTAGAGAATGCGAGGCTGTTGTAGTGAGTAAGATTAAGAAAGGGACGCTCAGATGGTTTGAGAAAGTAAAGCGAATTAAGGAAGAAATTAGTGCAATGAGAATATATGACGCAAATGTGAATGGTAGAAGAATTCAAGGACGCCCGTGGTAGACACAATCAAGTGAATCAGATAATTGAATCGGGCCATGTCGAGTCAGAATAATGGAAGAGTAGGTATGAGACGATGTGTGAATGTGAATGGATTCTTATAATATCATGTCTGTAACTTTTTGGTAAATTTGACTGATTCAATAATTTGTTTTTGTTCTTTGTTACAGGTAAGAACTCGTCCCAAAAAGAAAACTTTTCTCACATCCTGCAATAAACGGTGGGTAAGAAAAAAACCTTAAAATTTGGTTTGTTACAAAAAAACGTTCTATTTATAATATGAAGTTTTGCCAAAACTAAAGCAAAGTGGTTGTAAATCCATGTTTTGCCAATGAAAAGGAAGGCACGGCTGTTCCGGAACCGGTTGGCATTTTGCTTTAAAATTTTGTTATAAAAGTTAAATGTTCAAGGATTTCAACTACCTTTTGAGAATAGAAACGTTGCTCAAACATTGACGTTAGTCTTGTTTAGTGACCAGAACTGAATAGCTACATAAATATTCCCAACATCTCCCTGCATCGAAACGGTGACCGGACAACTCAGAATGAAACTAACTCATAAGCAACTCAGAAAGGTCATCAAGAGTGATGATAAAAATAATAAAAAAATTGGTCAAGTAGGTTTAGTTAGGTTAGGGTTACCGGCTATTTTAAAATTTTTTTTCATAGCTTTTAATGACCTTTCTGAGGTGTTTCTTAGTTGGTTTCATTCTGAGTTGGCATGGAATCCAACATACCCCTAACGTAACTGGGAATGCCGTAGTCTCACTGGCTACAAGCCGTTGGGGCTTAAAAACTATACTGCGGGTGAACAACCCGGGCCTAATTTAAGTCAATTGTATATTTAAATCCCACACATGACTTTCGATTGTGATATTTATTACCCCGTGGGTCCCGCAAAAAAACAAATAAATTAAAAGAAAATGCGTCTCGGATTCGGGCGATAGCAATCGGTGCGGCCAGTGGGCCTAGCCATGCGATTCCGTATCTTTTGTGGATATGGAATCGATTCTATACGTAATCGACTGTCAAATTTGTGTGATTGTCTATGGCTTGCAATAATTGATTTTTCTACGGGCTGATATGTCGTCTCTCGGCGCTGTCGCCGATTTCAACTAGTTTAAAACAAGAAATGCTGTATTATACATGATTGTTTATTCATTTAATCTAAGTTAAAAGTTGTATACGATGGTTTTGACATTTGCGATGTTTCGCTTCAAACTAAATATAATAATATACGCATGGATTACTTAATTTTCCCAAATTACGAACCTAATAACCTATTTTGTGCACGTAAATAGTTGTTTCTTAGTAATTTTTGAAATGAAGTGTAATTAAAGTGTAAATAAGTTAAATGATTTCGTCCCCAAATATTAAATTGTTCTGTACGTGTATACTGCCACAGTAACTTTGGCTTAAATAGGTTCTTAATTTGGGCAAACTAAGTCATTCTTGTGTATTTAGATTGAAACGAAACTTCGCCAATGTCAAATCCATGGAATACAACTTTAAACTTACACTCAATGAAAAAATAATCATGTATAATAATAACATAGAATTTATATAGCGCATTTTTGTGATATTTCACCTCAAGTGCGCTTAATGTATAACAGTATACCTTACAGCATTTCGTGTTTTAAACTAGTTGAAATCGGCGACAGCGCCGACAGCTGACATATCAGCCCGCAGAAAAAGCAATTGCAAGCCATAGACAATCACACAAATTTGATAGTAGATTACGTATGGAATCGGTTCTGTATCCACAAAAGATACAGAATTGGTCTTCAGAAGAAGTTAGCAAGTCTACAGTTCCTGTGTGCGGTGCAGCGCGTTGCACCGGCAGCGGCCGACCAAATGCATTGCCGGGAGTGCACTGTGTCTGTGCTCCACTCCACTGTGCTGCGCTTGTACAGTGCCGATCACTGAGCGGTGCGGTCGATGCAGTGTTGGTGCAATCCTCTGCTGGCTGATGGTCTATTATTGTCGATAGTTCATTCACTCGCCGGTCGTCTCGCCCACTCTGGATCATTCTTCATTTTATTATTATAACGCTCAGTGTTGAGGCTCTATGGCGAACTAATTCACTGTTTTAAAGTGAAATGAGGAGAGAAAAAATGCTGTAAACAGTACCTACAATACACCAGATAAAAACTTAGAAGTGGATTTTTTTTTTAAAATTTATTTATTGTAGTGAAAACTTCTTTACAAGCGAAATTCAATGAATCGAAAAAGCGACACTAAAAAGAGACAAACACACACATCTATAGGATTTAGCCTGCAAGAGAACGAAACCTTACCGTATTGGCCGCTTTGATTATGAACTCACTTTTCAAGGCTCCTATTGGTTGAGATTGTGTGTAAGTTATTATGAAGGTTTCATTTTTACCGCGCATGAAGTGCCCTAGATTTTTTTAAATTATTTATTAACGCCATTTTTATCGGCTTTCACAAATAAATATTAAAAATTATACAGTATTTATTAATTACTGAACTGCTTCAATAACAATATTTTGTATATATTTTAGAGATAAATTGAAGATGTCCACTCACTAGGTATAATTATTTCCCTCCATTAGTATTCTGGGCAAAGAGGAATACATATGGTAGTTAGTCCCAGAAATTCTGCACTGAAATAAATCCCGACTTCTAATATTATCTTTTAATAAATAATATTATCTATTATTTAACCATCATTACCATTATCTTAATTTCATTAGGTACAAAATTCATATTGTAACTATGTCAAAGAAAATTATATAATGAAGGTTTACAATTTTTTTTTATTAATTTACCTGCTGTCAAAACTCCTATAAAATCAATTTAAGATTCACTTTCATACTGGAGATTTTTACAGCTTATAAATTCACAAAATTTTCACATTTAGTCATAACATGAATTATTATTGCCTCATCAAAATCGAAGTACATATTATTATAAATACATAAATTTACAAACACATCAAACTTGCAGATTATTTTGTATATTATCTACATTACTTTATAAATTGGTTTGTTTAGTTCTTTGACCGACCACCAATCGACTGTTGGCAATTTCGCGAAGCCTTAAACCCAAATAAATTAAATAAATGTCCTGTCGGAATAAACGGTTTATTGTCTTTATTGTCCATAATGTTGACCTTATTGACAGTTAGTCAGGTCACCGCGCGCCACTCGTTTATTTTTCCAAGTGTCAACATTCAAATATAATTCTGATCATGTCATAACTGGACGGGTTTGTTTATTCAATCAGATCCCAGCCAAAGACCGACGCACACTTCTGTCCAGTCAGACTTGCATAAATCAGCAAATGTTTTCATTTTGCCGAAATGTTTTTCTTGAAACTTAGGTTTTCACGATTGGATTTGCTGCTCGTGAACTTTGGATGAATGGGCAAATCGTAAAACAGATACTTTTGAGTTCCTTCAACTTGCAATTCTGTCAAATGTGAAAAATATCAGTTTTACATTGAAATATTTTCGCATGCGTTGAATAAAATATATTTCATAGAGTCCCTTGAACCTCAACCTCGAAATTTGCAAGCATAAAACCTGTTTTTATAAAACTGGAATAACTCTTCAACGGTGAGCTTTGGCTTTATGAAATTAGCTCAGATTTTTCTGTGTTAAAACTTCGTGTGAACGCTCCTATTTTCAGCTCGATACTGTATTTATATCAAGCGCTATGGAGCTTTGAAATTTCCATTTAAGCTGACAAAAATGAGTCAAGAAACCATTTTTTGCAATTTTATTGTTCGATAAGAAAAATATTGTGGTTACATCTTGGGACAAACCGGGTAGTACGTACCTACCTAAAGTTCTTTGAACTTCATAACATGCTTTATTGAGAACCTTACACGAGGAAAACTATTATAATAATACCTGCATGTGTAGGCAGAGGTCTTCCTTTAGCGAGAATTCGAAATGATTGTTTTTGTGTCGGGAAGAGAGAAGGGGCTTTCTTCGGAGTCTGCGGATTGAGTCATGGGATGCTGCTCTTAATCTCTGGATCCTGTCTCTCTTCCTGTCTGATGATTCACTGGACCACGATGCGTCAGTGAACTTAGCACATCAGTTGGAAGACGAAGGAACGTCTTAACCATAATGTTACCGAAATCAAACAAGATTAGACTGAACCAATTCTGAAAAAAATAAACTTTTTATATTCACTCCTTATGAGAGGTTTCCCCAAGGTTTTCCTCAGGGTCTGTGTCGTCTTATGTGGAGGAGATTTTTTAAACCTAACCTAACCCAATTTTATATTTATTAGAAGACTTAGGAACAACTTAACCCTGCTGATAACAAAGATTAAGAATTTGACCCAAATCAGCGCTGAAAAGTTTTGAAGTTAGTTGTGGGGATTTTCTTCATTCGTCATTCCTCTGGCTGGACGGTCCTTTTCTCGAAATGGATGAATGAACCTAGAAGTATCGAAGATACTAATATTCTATGATAGAAGAAATTCTTAATCGTGCCGTTGACAGTTTTACAGTCGAACTTTAGGGTTTGCAAAATGTTAACATTGTATGTTGGTCTCGCGTGAATCAATGACGTTAGATCTTCGAAGTGGCTTCTTAAATTACCCGTGGAACATTCCCATCTGAAGTTTATATGCAGAGACAGTAATCTGATGATAATAATATGTATTATATGGAAACCCACCAACGGATTGTTCTATTGAGCTTTCAATTATATCTAAAAATTCAGTCGTACAGAAACTAGTTTTCTCAAATGCTTTCTATGAGTACATTTTCATCAGCTTGTAAACTACGGTGTCATGCAGCACATAAACACTGAAATCCACAGTTTATCGATCTTGTTAGGTAACGAGCTTCATATCACCGCGGAACACCCCTTCATTCAGCCCAGCAAACGGAAAATGAATTATCGCGTGTTGAACCATTTCATTTCAGTTTCATCGTCACATCGCTACATTGGCCCCAGGAGTGTTAGCCCCAAAGCACTACATGAAGGGAAGCAAACAGACACTAAATAACAAGTGTCGATGCCAGCTGAATACTTGCGTGCAGCAGGTGACTAATTAACTGGTCCCTCTTTCCTCAGATGTATGAGTTACGTGGTTTCAATCGTGTTGCTCGCGACGCGTTTGCATTATTTGGGTGGTTGGGCTTTGCGGTGGGGTTTGAGGGGTGTAGGGAGGGTTTGGAGGGAATGCAGTCGTGCCTGGTGACGTCACCTCGCCGCATAGTAGCCAGGTCTCCAAACCCTCGACATTTAGAGTGGCTATTTGTACGGGCGCCCGATATAGAATAGACATTCCCGCGCTGCCGACTAAGCGCTAGCATTTCCATCCGATCGACCAACATGGCGGACGGCGAACAGCTGATATTTGACAAATCTGCCATCTTTGGAAAATACGACTACGAAGAAATTTCAATGGCGGCAATTTTTCATGCAAATTTGATTGAAGAGTCAGTTACCTTCAAATTTCTACATAACTTATATAACTTTCCTTTACACCAGCGTTTCTTAACCTTTTTCAGCCACGGACCCCTAGGAAATCAAATACAATTTTCAAGGACCCTCTTAATAATAAAAAAAACAGCAATAAAATTCGTATAAATTCAGTACTACAAATACAAAAAAACCTTTATAAAAAATATGTTAATAATTAACGTACAACAGCAACACCAACATTCACATTAATTAAAGGTTAATAAATGTGAAGGTTGATGTTGCTTTTTTGCAACTAAATTAGTAATATAATCTTTTTCTGTATTTGTTTTTAATACTTACATATATAGAAGAGCAGAATATGCCCTTTAACAGGGGTATGTGGTTGAGAAAAACACTAAATGTTTCCTTATAATCTTTCTTTACATTCACCCAAAAACTTGATAAAGAGGATTTTTCGAAATTACGTTTCAAAGCTGAATCACAAAATATTTCTATTAATTGGTTTTCCTGTGCTGTTGTCAAGCCAGTAATATCAGTAACATCTGTGTTGTGAGGGTCTTCTATTCAATTGTTATTTTTGTCGGGTACTAGAAAATAATCCCGAAACGAAGACGCGTAGCGATTACGAGACTCTCGGTGGCATTTATTTATTATTGTTAAATGGTCCAGAGATGAGATTGCGGACCCCCCCATAGCAGTGTTTCTTTAAACAATGATTCCGAAAAGTCTTCTCTGGTCAGTGAGTTTACTTCCTTTACTCTAATATATATTATTCTAGATTTATAAATGAAATATTGGAAGAAAGCTGAGTGTTTGGAGGTCTGACATTAGTTGAAAAGGAACCGGGGAGCCAGTGTGAGACAGGATGGTATTCTTGATTCTGCTTTGTCGTCTTAGTCATGGAGGTTAGGTACTCATATAATATTTTCCCGCGGTTTTGTTTTACAAATACTTGTGATACCAGTTCTTATCAAGAGATTGTTTAGGCCTGTAGATGAAACGCGACGCTTATGTACAGTTGAAAAACATAATATTATTACATTTAATTGTTGTCATTGAGATTAGCTGAAAGGTACTCGTAATTGTTTTAAGTCTTATTGTTTGGACCCCCGGGGACGGGACCGAAGATTATCCCGTCTAGACTCCAAGTGATTAAAATATAATTTGTTAACTTATTTGCATTCACGACAATTGGGAATTGCAGTGAAAAATATTGCTACTTTGAAAAATATGATATATTCTTGAAAAGTTTTATTGTGTAAATACTTCACGAAACGATTTTTAAAAACGATTATAAATGCAAAATATCTAAAATCTAAACGATCCGACTTGGCTGGCTCTGACGTCATCTGAATCCGATCGACACGGCTTCGCGGAGAGACTAACGACCGTGTGACGTCATCGGTCACAAAATCACCACTTCAAATTGGGACCAATTTTACTAGTAAAAAGAACAGATTTTAAGTTTGTGTGTTACTATCAAAACGTTCGTTAATTAATTTATAATATTATAAATATTTAAAAAAGCTTGACGGACTTCCACATAAAAATAAATTAAATTGTATAGGTACCTACTCGACCTACTCGACAGAATAGTAGTCTGAAGCTACGTGCTTCTTGTCTAGTAGGATATTAAGACCTAGAGGGGACAAGGGGTGAACTCAGTCTTACTAATTTTGAACACTAATTTTGAAAAGGACAAATAATTTTCACTTAAAATATTACATTGTATAGAGGTGCCTCGCTTGTATGAATTTGGTAAAAAATCAGTTTCAATTTTGAAAATGACAAATTTAAAGCAAATTCGAGTTTTATTAGATACTTTTTCGATTTTTGAAATATTGGCCTACAGAGCTCCGGGCCAAAGAGGTCCCTTTCTCGTTGATCATGAATTTATAATAATGGTTGTTGAAAATTTTGTAACTAGAATAAGTAGGTCAAAATAATACAAAAAAAACGAGAGTACTTTAGACCACAGGCCTGCACAGATACAGACAATAGGCCTGCACTGTGTCTTAGATTACGAAACGTAACTGGCTATGAGAGAAAGAGAGAAAGAAAATGTGTGCTCGCATCTCTCTCTTACCGCTACAGTAATATATACGAAACATAACTCTCTTTCTATCTTCACTAACTTATCTCTCCCTCTCAACTTCCGTTCGGCTCGCCCGATCACACTTTTCGTAACCCTCTCGTCACGCATTCACCAGCTTACTCCCCAAGTCAAGCGTGCGTAAAGAATTTTTACTTCAAAAATCAATACAAAACCCGCTGATTTGTTGGTTCCTAATACGAAATCTTTATTATTTGGATGTAAATTTTGATGACCTAATATTTACATTTTTATGTAATTTCTCTAAATAGATAGGCAGATATAATGGTTTTCCACACAACTGTCTTGGAATAACGCTCCTAGCTCTTTTCACATTCATACATCGACTCATTCATGCTTTTCTTCCATTTTCCTGTCGTTATGCTATCGCCGACTCTTGACAGTACCTAATCACTTTTTATTCCTTAAATCGTGCCATGTCTTCCCCGAGCATGCCCGACACAATGTCATTCACTGATACCGTATTGCTAACAATCAGCTTTATCGAATAGCCTACAATAATAATTCAACACAATAATACAAGTTTTTGAATGAACCTTCATAAAAAGACAGATGTTTTACTAAATAAATATAGCTGCCTGATAAGCCAAATCTACGTTTTACCTGAGATAAGTAATCTCCGATGTTATTTTAATAGTTTTTCACGAAAAGTGACATCTTATTCTGTCTACATAACTCTTTTAATATTTATTTTCACTTTTCGGCGGTGAAACGTTGAAAGAGTTGACAGATGGTAGCTCTGGAGCACTGGCGACGAGAGACAGAAGCTTCTATATACAAAAAAAGTTGTTCCATCCACTGCCAGAGAATGCAGTCTTGAACCATCGCCGTCCCGAACCTTAATTCTTATTTATTTATTTATTGTTTTTTCTCATTTTATATCTTGGTCCATTGTCTCTGGATTCTGTGCCGTTTAAGACGGCCATTCCCGTGCTTATAACATCGAAAACCAAAGCAGAAATGTGAAACACTCCAGCCGCCTAAGTTTATAACAAGGATTAAAATAAAAAATCATCTAAATTAATTTTTAATAGCTTTCACGAACAATTAAGAAATGCAAATTTCACGTGAAGCATTTATTTTATATTTTACATATTATATTTTTTTTCGCTTTGTCATAGACTTAACCCTTTACATCACTCGCGGGTGAATAGAGTCCCCCACCAAGCAGATTATCGCAAATATTTCTTTTATTTAAAGCCTTACGCTCTTGCAGCTCCTTGTAGTATACCGCGAGAGGTCGATACGATACTAAGAATCTCGCCCGGGTTGACCTAGGTCCCCCACGATTGTAGTTACGTAACATTTTTTTGCATCGGTGACTCGGAAAATGATAGCCTGTATAATGCAAATCTGAGTGACAGATAGCTCTAATGCATTTTATGGCAAAAACAGGTACAAATGGGAAAAAAACACCGCCATCGCGTTGACGAGTTCGAGCGCATAACATTATTGTGCATTTGCCTGACCTGAGAGTCCCGCTCGATCGAAAAATGAGGTGACTCCGGTTGAAATTCCTATAAATGTCACATGTTTTAAAAAAAATGTATAAACTGGTTTTTCGGATTTATTGTATGTCTTTCATTAATTTAAAATAAATGAACCCCAAAAAAGGGATTACTTCAATTTTTATGAAGCACAAATTCATGGGGGACCTAGGTTTCCCTCAAGTTAATTTGTGTAGGCTGAAAACGACGAGTTTTGCTAATGGATAAAATGTATCCACAACTGAGTTTCTATCATTTTTCTTCATGTTATATTATTTGCAGAAATCGGCGTAGGTATCGAACATATAAATTTGGACGTATTTTCCCATTACTGAAGCGGCTGTTTGCAGAAATCGGCGTAAATATAAATTTGAACGTATTTTCACAAACATTGTGTAGAAACCAACGTATAAACACTAAAACGAAAAGTTTGAAAATAGCACACTGCTATAATGTGCCTGTAATTTTTTTATGGTTACACGCTATTGAATAAACAAATTGCAGACAAAATGGCGGTTTTTAACTGTCATTGACTCCAACGGATATTATTGTCCGGTAAACTGCGTAGTTTTGTAGCACAACAGCTGGCTGCCGGCCACCCTGTACATAATATTATAATAAGTACGTTCGCTTTAAATGGCATCAATAGTGTCATTAATCGGACACCGGCCACTCGGAAATGCCATGTATTTTACGGCAAAAGTTGTCCTTCTATTGGACGACCCACGCGAATGTCAATTTAAATGGTATTTTGCGATAATATGCAGGTTGAAACTACCTAAATGAGTGTTGGCCGGAACTTTTTGAAGTGGAAACTTATTTAGCACCGTTGTGATTTGAAACTCAATGAAACAAAAAAGCGACACTAAAAAGAGTTACAAACACATCTTTAGGATTTAGCGTGTGAGAGAATGAGACAGAATAATCATACTCCTCTTTGTGCGGTGCTTCGTAGCCTCCCCACTCTTTCTACGTTCGTTTTCTGAAGGTTTCACTTCTACTACGTGTGAACTGCACACTTGTAATTTTTTTCAACAATGATACATTATTATTATATGTATTATCCCTTTGATACCCCATTCAGAAGTGATTTTTATTGTCAAATCTGTCCTGGTCTACGTGAATTGTAATTGTATTTCGTAAAATACAGGTTTGAATTCAGAAACTATTGAAATTGGTCCCTGTACTTTAATAAAAAAAAACAATAATATATGTGTCGTCTTATGTATATATTAGGTTAAGCTTTAAGAAATGGGGCACCTAGCTAATCTCTTATTAATCTAGTTATTTTTGTACAATATAAAGTTTTAAATATTTTATACACGTATTTGAATACGTATTTCGTTCATATTATTTAATTCCCCCGATAAGTGACGAGCAAGTTTGGTCGTGTAAGGGCCGTAATAAAACCGCCATAATTATGAATTATGTGTTTAATATTGACGAAATGAGCGAGTTTCCGAATAGGTACCGGAAAGCGGCGGCATGACAGCTGTCCGCCATGTTTTTTTCTTTTCGCGCGCTTCTCCCAGTTGGTCTCCCGGTGCTGCCGCCTGGCGGGCCGCCAAGCGGGCCGCGTTGTTTTTGTTTACATGCTATAAAAAAGGGACATTAGCACCTCGATGCAACGCGATGCAGCGCTCGCATCAAGACTCGACAGATAAGAACATAGAATAGACAGAACATAGAATATAATAGAAATAAAAATGCTGATCTAGTCACTGACTATTTGGAGCAAGTGGATGAATTTGTGTATTTGTGGATGTTAATGAGAGATGGAAGGGCTGACTACGTTGGGAGAAGAGTGAATGCCGGGAACTCTTATTAACGGAGGACTGGATGTGGTAGTCGCTAATGAAATTTTATCGAAAGAAGCGAAGCTAGCAGTCCACAATGGATTGCTGATACCAAATCTGATGTGCGGCAGTGAGGCACGGAACTGGCAGAGGAAGGATAAGGATGTAGGTAGACTTAATGCTTTAGAAATGCAAATGGTGTCCTTGCGCGGTTAAATCATGTATGACCGTTGTGAAAAAATGTGGACATCCGAAAAGAATACAAGACTGACGTTAATTAGTACTGAAAAGTAGGAGGAGAAAGGAGTGACGCGAAAGTGAATAGTATAAGAAAGCTTTGATTAAGTGAATAAAGTCGGGTCATTTCAAGATTTGGAATAACAGAAGAGTGTATGAACGTTAATGAATCAAGGAGTGCCTTGTGTGGCAGTCCATCCTCTGTATCTACCCCGGCGGCCGGCGGTGTAACAGTTAGTTAGTTTTCTAGCTGCTTTGGTTGTCGCATAAAACTTTAACCGACCGGCTATTTTATTTCCGTCCAAAGAAACTTCGCCAGTCAAACGCATCGTTCTTTTTTTAAGTTGATCTTAATTTGGAACGCGGCATGTATTGACATTAGCGCCGTTACACAAGGAGTAGTGGTGTACACTCATTACCGACACATTGCGATATTCGAATAATTTAAACGATAGCTCTCACATCACTATTAAATAAACAAAATGGCGTCTTTTTAAAAACATATTTCAAAGCTCCGCGTGTTAGTGCTGCAAATGACATAGATAAGTGTAAATTATTACGTTTACTTAGAAATTCCTGCTGAAATAGACCGTGCGAATTACATGACGCCAGAGCTCACCGTTTGAGAGTTATTGATGTTTGATTAATCAACAATTTTTTATGCAAATGACGTGAACACAATGTATAATATTATTATGGAAGAGTCGTACAGAAATATTCAAGTTTCGGGTCAAGAAAATATCTTTTGTTGATGTTAATAGGTTGCGAATTTGAATTTTCCGGCTATAAAACTCACATTAAATGTTCGCTTAAAAAGTAAATAATTGTGTTAGTTTGTATTTTTGTGAGCCTCCGACTGGTAGAAAATGTTCATTACGATAATGAGAAAAACACAAAGAATATTATAGTAATAAATGTAATAATTGCTTCGAAATATAAAAAAAACGTACTTAATAGAATTAATAATACAATAAGGAGATCTCTAGTCAAAAAGATTAATAAACATGATTAAATGGATGCGTCACAGACATTTTTTTTTTGTAGTAGGTTCGGTAGGCAGTATTAAAAAAAATTCCCGTAAAGCAAAATACAGATACAACTTGCAAACATCAAACTTAAACGGTCATTTTAAAATTAAACGGCGTTATGAAATTTTCGCATTTTTTTTTCATTAATTCCACACAGGAGCAAAACAAATAGCGGAAAACAAATTTCCTCAGGGCCTATGTCATCTTTGGAGATTCTGTCTGGGAGGGTTTTTAAAGGAAAGGAAGGAGATTTCCTGGAAAGGATAGGGTATAAGGGATGGGTAGGAATCTGGGGGTCAATAAAAAGTCAACAATCCACCGCCAAGACTTAGACAAACCTCGCCCCATGTACCAGGGGTGTTATGTTTTTAAGTTCTTGTTTTTGAGATTAATGTATTTGCTGAGCCGAAACCGTAATTATATGAAATTCCTTTGATAGAAAGAAATCGCAAAGTTCGATTATGCTCCGAAAATTAAATCAAAATCTTTTTTTTGTTCTGTTAACATGTTACAGGAATGAAAAAATTCACATTGTTTCTTTAAATGCTTTTTAAGACATTTGCCGAGAGATTTTTTCTATACATATTTGAAACGAGTCGTGGTTTATTAATATATTTTCACAATTTTCGCTTATTACCTTTTTTTAATAGTAGCGCGCTTCTTCTAACATTCATATCTATTTACACATCTCCCTTTCAAACAACAAGTGTTTTGTGTTATATTGTTTTCATTGTAAAACTGCATCCATTGAAATAGTTTAATCCAAGGCGGGCACAAATTAGTGTTTATCGTCAGTGGAAACAAAGTCACTTCCGCGGTTAAAAATAATGAATTACACAGAAGAACTAGATTCCTAGAAGCGCGCCGTGACCGCCGCGCCGGGGCCAGCCACGAGGAAATCACTCTAGTTTAGGCTCATTCAGCATTCAAACATTGGACAACGCATCGTTCTTTGAAAAAAAAACTCTTTAAAAAAACTCTTTAAAAAAAACAGAGTGTGCAACTCGCACGCGGTAGTAGTGAAACCCCCAGAAAACTAAAGTAGACAAGAGTGGGGAGACTATGAAGCACTTTTGTTATCAATGTGTTTTTTTTCCATATTTTTGTCGTCGACTTCCAGTGCACCTTTTGCTGCACATTTGGTCATCTTATTAGTATTTGTTTTTTCTTCTTTGAGTCGCTAGATATCGCTTTCTTTTGTATTTTCTTGCCTGTTCATTTTGGAGTGGTGTGAAGGTTGGATATTGATTTTAGAAAAACATATTTTTTTTTGGATTTTGTAAGATTCGATCCTTGGCCTGCTGAATGTCTGGCCGCAAAGGTTCGTCAGGCGCTTTATACCAGTAGACCAAAGGAGTCCTGCGTGGGACCGTGAATTTATCGTATTATATTAGAACCGAGTATCTACCAGTGAAATAAATATTTTATTATTTTATTGCTATTTCATTCTTTCGCAGGCTAAATCCTGTAGATGTGTGTGTTTGTCACTTTTTAATGTCGCTCGCTTCCGTTTCATACAGATTTAAATCACAACGGTGCCAAAGAAGTTTTCACTCCAAAAAAGACTTAATCGCGGAACTTGTGAATCAAAAAATCATTGGATAAGAGTATTGTGGAATGAATACAAATGAAGTTAGAGGTTTTGTGATAAGGCAGAGTTGTTTTGCGGTTTATCCTCTCTGTTCACCTCTCTGGGAAAATGAAAAAAAGTGTGAAAATCAATACAAAGGCTGCACCCTTAAAATAACTACAATAATTTTGAATTTGGAATCATTATGAAAACACATGACGCGAAGGACACATATGAAAG
Organism: Limnephilus lunatus; assembly: GCA_917563855.2. NCBI lineage: Eukaryota > Metazoa > Arthropoda > Insecta > Trichoptera > Limnephilidae > Limnephilus > Limnephilus lunatus. Next base: position 51,733,735 of record OU830601.1, read on the forward strand.
GGAAAATTTGATGAGTTCTCGTGAAATAAGTCATTCATAAATCCCAAACCACGCGAACGAGTTCCCAGCTCTATGCGAACATAACGACAGCAATTGGGGTGTGACAACCGAGGGTAGGTTTTCTACGCATTAAATTACGTATTATAACGTCATCGTTTCTGAAAAACCTAAGTCATATAATTGGTATATGATTCACTATAAGTTTTTATACCTAACCGGCTTTGTAAGAAAATTAACATGACTGTATTATTTTTTGCGATTTGTCTTCGTAGGATGTCCACTACTTATTCTTTTCATTTGGGTGTCATATATTCTCCTGACACTCCTTCTTCGTCCATCCGCTTTACATACTCAAAACATTTGAAAAAACCCATTCTTAACCTTGTTTATGACGTTGACTCACTCGTAATACCTATAGTAATGGTACCTATTTATAGTAAATCCAACATATTTGCCTTAGGTCCACCCCAAGTGGTTACCAGACGTGATACACAGACCCCCAGATTCCTTCCCACCCTTCATACCCTTTTCCATCGCAGAACTTCCTAAAAATATGCCTTTAGGATAATTATTTTTCTCAGGGCCTCCTTTGTGGAGCTAATGTTAAAAACTACAATATTAAAGTAATAACATTCGACCACCATAGCACGGGCGTCAGCCTACATTGTGTTCGAAAAATCCACAAATTAATGATGTAAACATAATATGCAATGAATAAAGAAAAAAAAGCTTTTACCAGGCATTTTATTTCCCAAATAAAACCACCATAAATACGCCTGAAAATTGTTTTAGAAGGTGCCTCAAAAGCATAATTTAATAACTTCCGTTTATCAGCAGTTTTTTATGGTTGTTTTGATGTCTCCCTCCGCCATATTATGGTGTTATTTCTGCAACCAGAACCTTTGTTATTGTAATTATCATTTTTAATATATCACTGTCAGGCCCTTCTCCCTCCCTTGCCCTATTAAGGGAAGGCCCTTCCAGCACATTCATCATGCATAATCCATCTTCCCTCAGCGGCGTCAGAACCACGTCTTGGTGTTGAAATTTTGCCTAGTCAGTCTTTCGTGGGGGTGAAATTACCTAAGGGCTGCACCATCGGAGTACAGTACGCAAGATGAGCTCTCCAATAAAGAAAAAAAATATGAACCCTTAAAAGAAATCTAACCAGAAATTTTGGATTAAAAAATTATAACGCGTGTTTTTTGAATTATTTATTCATTATTTCACCAAGTGCGCTTCATTCTACATAGCCATGCACCATGTCGTGTAGCATTCGGAATCGGACCACTAACAATAACATTCCTTACGTAGTTGGCGATAAGGTTGAAATTCCCGCTTAACATCAGTCGCCTGTTTTGATTTATGCAAAAAAAATCGCTAAATCACGTGTTTTATTTTATTTTGTGAAATCGTGGCATAAATATTAAAATGTTTTCCGTCATTTTCTGAAGGAATTAATTTGCCACATTAAACAATAAAACTATTTCTGAAAAGGGGTTCGTGAGTAAGGAGATTTTCAAGGCAGTAAAGCAGTATTTATAGGCAAAAGACTTTTTTTTATGGGTTTATAAAAACTAAGGCCAAGCTGTGTTCTACATGGAGTATTCTCTAATATTTCTAAGCAGTGAAATTTGCAAACCAAAAACACATGGTTTTCAGTGCTTCGTCTTAATCTAATAGCATATTATAATTATTGATATTATAAATTAGGGATTGATCTTTTTACTTTAAAAATGAACCTATAGTGACGACATTCATTTACCAATAATCATAATAATCATTTCAGTAATTTTTTACGGCAATTTAAAAATAGGTGGCTATTTTATTAAATACATTTCCACCACGCTAGAAATTATGTTCTAAGAAGATGGATGCCAACTTGGAAGTTTTAGGAGAGGTGATTTGAAGTAAACTCTTCTCAAATCTAGTAATACGTATTTATAGATGCTAATTTTCTTGTTCATTCAGAGAAAATCTTGCATTTTCTATGTCATTTTCAAGCTTATGAAAAGTGTAAGATGCATCTGCGCTTCGTCTCCAATAAGACATAAAGCTCCTCACAGACGCGATGTAATATTTGCGAAAATACATTTATTTTTGAGACGTCATAAACTAAACTATTTCATCAACTTTTAGTGTCAGGGGTCGAAAAATTCAAACATAAAAGGTCCAACGTTTACTGCGCTGAAAAAACAAAAGATTTGATACAAAAGCTGTCATAAATTCACGTTGAATCATTTTACACTTGTGAGTTTAATTCTATTCGATTTGTCAGCTTTGCGCTCCCTTACATGATAAACGGTTGTTTACTTATGAACTTAGCCGAAAATAAAATCGTATTTCTGATCCAATTCCACAATCAAAGCCCGATTCCCTAAGCATCTCTCATTGTAATGCAGATTTACGATTCTCGTAGAGCGTTCCATCGTCATATTTGAACTAGGCTTGATAAATGAGTAGGGTTGGATTAGCTAGGGCGTGTGGCACTGCCTAGTGCCTACAGCGGGTTCACTGCACCTTGGCGCATGGGTCGATACCACCCCCTCCCACTGCTGGAACCGGGAACCCCCTGCACCGAGTAGCTCCTGAATCTACTCCGAACCCCGAGACGCACATCTCTGGGAAGCTGACAAAATTAACGGAAATTCGCTGCTAATAAATCAAGTCGAGGCGACATCTCTTTTGTAGTTCTGACAAGAATTGTTTTATAATTTCTTGGCGTATTAATCATAGTGATTATATTATTTTGTTCAAATAAAAAGCTTGTTATTTGTTTGTGTAATGTGTTTTTGTGGCAGTGTTAAAATGTATATATTAAATAATTAAGGGATAAAGAAGTGAAGATGACAAATCTCATTTATCTAATCATAAGTTTATTTGTAAACACTTATGGGCCTTATACCTAAAAACATTTTACTAAATTTTACACAACTAATAAACAACCATTAAAGTAATATAAATGGTTGTTTTCCAGTTATTATCGTTGTAAATTTTGAACTAGAAATATGTGGGAACTTTAGATCACTTATTTTTTTACTGTCCCTCTCTAAATAAATATCCTCTCTTTTATCAAGCGTTATCTAAAATTTCCTCCCCTCCATTCAACAACTCGTCTCTTCTAAGTCTGACCATATAATTCTGTAATTTGCACATTTAAATAAAATTAAAATATAAATTCACCTTTCTTTTCTCTGTAATTTTAAATGATGGCCTAGAACACCCTTGAAGGGCGAAAGCCAGAAATAATTGAAAAAAAGAAAAACAGTAAATTTTGAGTTCTTTTTTAAAATTTTGATTGTGATTTTGTCCAAATAATCATCTCAAAGTTAACAATGCTACACAAACTTCATAAAATTACTGTCTTTGCTTTTATAGCTGTCTTTTTATTTATCTATTTGTACCGTTTGGAGCTCGCTTATCATAATTTTCCTGAAACAGCATTATAATAAGTCGGAAAAACAACGCTAGCTACGAAAACATTTATTCCGACCAATAAATCTGCTACATTCCGAGGGGCCTTATTCAAATTCTTTCTACAAATTCTTTCTTCAAACGAATGATATTATTTTTTCCATTCAAATTCCTCGAGCGGAACGGTGAGTAAATCTCCGGGGAAAATTCTCCCATTCGATTTGAAAATTTTTCATAACCTGTCACTTTGGGCCGCGGCGAACCAAACCACCCAGCGCTGTCAAATTTATTTGTGTTACTTCTCATTTTTTCAGCATTTACAGGTAAAAACACTCGAGTACCTGCGTAATTCACGTGAACCCCGTGTTCGCCACGCCGAGTCTCCGGTCTCGTTCAGTTCGCGTTCGGCTCGGCTCGGGAAACTCCGGCGGTCTTCGGTTTTTCCACGTGCTGTAGTAGGCTACGCTGGCGGGGGTGTGGGCCGCTAACCCTCTCTCCACGGCTTTCCCGACGTTCGTTGTCCCATTAACCGTGCCGAGGATATTGCCGCCCGTAGACGGGGCTCTATACGCTACACCGACTGTACTGTATTATGTACTCACGTTAAGGGTTGGTACGCCTCTACCCTCGCTAGTCTGTACCGACTCGAGGCCACCATACAGCGCAGAACGCATAGTGGGAAGGGCGGTTTACTCGTATAAAAATACTGTATAGTGGGTACTAAAGGTAAGCCTGGATAATTCACGAAGAAAACTGATGTTGGCCGCGCGCGATCTAAGGAACTTGTAACTCACATAACTTGAAGATAACTTTACCTTTTAAAGCATTGCAGCGTAAAAACATATTTGTATTATTTTTATGCGACTCTCTCTTGGGCCAGTAAGGAATCGACTTAAACCGAGTGCTGTAAGGCCCTGCGAAGAAAAATTCCAAAATGGACTGCAATGTAAACCGTTGCCTTACTTTAGCAAACTTTACTTTTCTGCGCATGGTCTTATACCACTCGGTCTATGTCGATTCCTTATCGGCCTATGAGGGATTCGCGATAAGTCGAAAGGTTATTTTAACGTCATTATTTTGATTGAGAAAGTTTCTAAAACAATTTTGTTATTTTTTTAGTATTTTAATAACTGCTCCCAACCGCCTGGAGCCAGTGAGACTATGGCATCCTCAATTAGGGGCATTTTGAGAGGCTGAAAGTAGTGGGGAGTGGAAGGAGATGTGGGAGAAGTACCTGGTTATTAAGATCTAGTCACCAAACACGGCTGAAGCCATTTAAAGCAACGTTTCAATTATGAATTGTGGTCTTACACCAGGGCTATCGAGAGTGTCTTTCTCTCTGGAACGTGGCGCAAATATGTCTATATTATTTTTAAGTTATTAAATTGTGAAATAAGATGAATCAGTTAAATAAAATTCACTTTCGCACGCCGGGAGTTGAATCCGCGGCCTTCGTATAGCTAGTCGAGAACCCCCTTCTACCACTGAGGCCGTCAAAATTGTTAGTAAGATAAATCATCGATCTTTTAACAATATAAAGCTTCAAGTACGGAAAAAAACTTAGTAAGATCTCCGCGCTGTTGTTGGGAAGAAGCGATAGATCTTGTTCTATTTCTGACCCAATCTGAAAATGAAAACAAATGGCTCCTCCCACTGCGGGACCGTGGTTTTCCATTTGCTCTAGGAAATTTGTCTTACTTTCTTTCGAATCCTGGAGTTTCTCGGATCGTCAGCCTTTGGGGAGGTTTGAGGCGGATTTGACGGCTCTGCCGATAAATTCAGACACTTTCTGCTGATAAATCTGATGAAATGATAAACGACACTTTTTCAGCCCCCTGACGCTTAAAAGTTACGAGATTAATTTTATTATTTCCTGCAAAATTAATGGAAATCCGAATTATACATCCATCTAGATAGGTTACAGGTCTTCTTTCGTGTAACATAATTACTAATAATTTTACATTGCATCCTTAAAATATTTATAATTGGATTAATTTAAAATCAAATGATTTAAAAGCAAACGTACTGTAGTACTACAGCCGATTTTATTTTCTGAAGCAACGAAATGTCTCAAACGTCGAAATTTTCATCTTGAATTTACACAACTTTTTCTGTTTCCAATTTCAACGTAACCATCTCAGCTCGCAACGCCAATGAGCTATGGAGCTTTTAAATATACAATAAACGTTTTTATTCTTACCGTGATGATTCACGGTTACGGTACTGTGATTGCAAAAAAGGCCCGTACGTTCCTTATCGCTATAATGCTGCAGCTCTTTCAAAAGATGAGACACGCAATGCACGTAGGTCTGTTTCCTCCGAAGGAAAAAAAGTGATCATCTTCTTGCATCTCTCTCACACACCGCATTGTGACGTGTACTTAGATCACTACAATACAGTAGTCGTGACCATAATTTTGAAAGTATGGAATATAGTTACAAGGATAATATTAAAGTGTGAGTGAATTTTAAATTAAAAAAAAAACGTCAATGATCAATGCGCTGTATAATGCTGCAGTTCTTTCTTACACACTAAATAACAACAGTCGAAAATGAGATAAACGGTGAACGTGTAAAGAAACATACAATCATTATCATACATCTCCCTCACACGCATAAAGAAAATGGAACGCAAGGAAATGTAGTATTTTCGAGAAAACAGTCACACGGACGAGTTTTTTTTGTGTGTTTCAGCATTATTTAATGTTTAAGAAAGAGCTGCAGCATTATAACGATAACGATCTTATGTTAATTGCCTTTTATGCCGTCACGGTACCATAACCGTGAATCGCAACGGTAATTATAAAAGCGCTTATTAAATTATCAAGAAATGGGACACCATATAATATTATATTAAAATACAAATCTTGAGCAACGCCAGGTAGTAAAACCATTTTAATAACTTCCATCAGAACCTTGCAAGAAAGTTTATTCGTTTAAAAAAAATTCTATCATTTTAAAATTTAACTGAATTTTTTGTGCATGTTATACGACTTTTAAATAATACAAGAAGCAAAATTTAAAACTCAAACCTTCGTAACATTTCTTTTGCCATTATTAAATTACAATGGCTTTTAAACGCAGAGGCTTATTATGTTTTCGTTCGATTCAATCGGATATTCCGTCAGAGCTGAATAAAAAAATCCTTATGTACGTATATGGAAATATTAACAATTAGCCTAAATATATCGACTCAACAACCGTTATGCGCCGTCGCGTGTGTCGACAACCAGTCTACCCTAGATTCGGTCGCGGCCGGGGCAGGCGGTCTACTGAAGGGTGGAAATGTTGGAATAATAGCGAAAACACAAAGTCAACCCCTGTGTAGTAAAATGTATTCAATATCTCTACCCTTAACCCCTTGTCGTTTGTAGGTTTTGTCATGCTAATTCTTCTAACGGTTTTTAACGATTTCTTAAAGAACTAACATGTATTCCTTCAACGGGATAAATTCCCATCTTTGCTCTTTGCTTTCATTGCTTTATATCTATACACATGATTGTCTACTGTCTTACCGTCTTATAAATTCCAAATATACGACATTCTTTCGACTATATTTCTTTTTGCGTTATTCTTCAAAGTGTGTTCTTTCATATTAGGCATGTGTGCCCAACTTTGCTGAACATTAAAGACCGAGTAATTAATACTGCGAAAGTTAAAACATATTTAAAGTGATTGGTTTGCGGCGTTTTGCCCGACCACTGCTCAAATTATAACATCAAGGACAAACGGCGTGGAAATAACAACCTAATAATGGGAAAATTATATCATTAAAACACGTACTTTTGTCAGAATGACGAAAAGGGAAATTTATGGAAAATATTATACAATAGCGAAAACCTTTACATGCGTTTGCGTTCTCGTTATGAACGGATTCGATCCAACGTTTCCATTCTTAACATTGCTTGTACCTAAACCAGTTGACAAGTTTTATATATATTTAAGTTTGTTAAAACTCGGTTAGCAGTTGGGCTGGTGTAGTTTGAAACCCACAGCGGGTACCAACCAACTTACTCCCTTTTCAGAACAAACTAAGTTTAGTGAAAAGGTATGTTCTATAAATCTAAGGATACTTTCCACAAAGTTTAATTTGAATTTTGATCTTTTATTGTGTGAAATAATCGTAAACTAATTACGAAAATGTGACTTAAGGCAATGTTTCAAATAGCGATTTAATTAGGTAGCAACATACAATCAAAACTACTAATTTCTGCTGTGTCTGTGGCTCCGGTTCAACGAACTCTAGAATTTTAGTTTAATTTTCAATGTCAAACGCAAAATTAGGTACCTACCTATAATCAGAAAATTATTTGGTTTTCATTAATTATAATAATTCTGAATTTTAAATTGTCTTTTTTTTAAAGTTATTTTTACAAGACTTAGTTGATCTAACATCCCACATTGAAGATGTGAAGGCTTCTGTCCAAGGTTGGTCTATGCCACTCGCTTGAGAGGTGTCTCTACTCCGTGAGATACTTTCCGAAAAACTCTTTCAAACCGAAATGAGAATTTTGAGATTCTCTGAACCCGATCGCCAAGTTTCGAATAATTATAATAACCATTCAAAAATAATGCTTAAGCTTCCTCGGATATTCAATATTTGGCAGTACTAAGCGATTTTTAAGGGTCGCATCTCAGACACGGCCTTCTTATCAATTATTTTATAAATACTAAAATATCCCAAAATTACGAGTATAATATTACGTGATTATTCGCAGGTCTACCCTAGTATTATCTATTTGTAGTGTGTGGTTGAGTGGTCACTGGTCAATCCCATTATTCCTAGTGTAGTATAGTGTGTGGTGTTTGTAAGTCCGTGGTTTGGCGTCGCTACACATCCTTGTATGGACGCCGCGGCAGACGTCCTTGCGCCGTGACGCCGTAGCGCCGTATCCGGGCGGTGTTGCCGGATTTTTGCCGCATTGGGACGCAGACCGCCGCCCACACCTCTCTCCCTCACACCCTCCGGCGTTGCCATGGCTACCCCTCGCCACCCCTGACGACTGTGTGCCATTTTCCCGCTTTTCTAAGCTCAATGCCTCGTTCGGAAGCCGTCAAACACCCCGCAAAGCTCTTTGCCACTTGTAAAAAGGCCAACCTCAATACTTACCGTTGTACAAGAAAACTCTACAAGATAAGAACTTTTTTGTAGCGGGGTCTCGCTTTATCCCAATTTTTTGAGGATATTAGGGATAGGGTTGTATTTTGAGTTAGACTATCTGTATTGGTCTCGTGTGACAAGTCTCTTGTGTAGAAATGTCAATTTGGCGCATGGGGAACACTAGCTTGTAGAAATATTGGCTTAACAGAAGTGGCTCACAAGAAGTGTTATAAGATCTTTTAAGAAACCAATCTCTAAAAAGCGCTTCAAACAAGACTGCAAAATTGTCGCAATATCATTTCACCTATTTATATAAATAAGCCGCTTAAATAAATATACCATTTAAGATCATTGAGACCTCGAAATTATTGATTTTGAATTCTCCGAATTCAACAAAAGTTTTATAACATTTTGCTTCTCCTTTGATTTCCTTTCAAACATTTTCTTTACACTAGAATAACAATTAATTCGTTTCTAAAGTAAAAGTTGTTGCGTATCTCTTTTTGCATCTTTAATTAAGAGAGGCGAAACTGAAACTTATTTACTTTGTGTTTTCGGTAATAGCTTTTGTTTACCTATTATTTAGCTGTACTAGGAACAGAATTTCTTTACCTAATTTAATATTCTACTATCGTAATAAGATTTTCTATAAGTGATACTTACTTAGAGCAGTTTGTTATACACTAACAAATTCCAGTAAACCAGTAACTAAAAACACATCTTTACATCGATCTCCAAAGATCAACGATAGTATTTTCCTGAAAATAATCTTCAAAGGTGTCTTATAATCAATTGCTCCCTGATTACCGTAGGACAACGGTTTGAATTCTTAAGTTAAGGGATTGTATCGATTGTCCTTGATTAACGATAGTGTTTAGTTTTATTTATTGCACCTTAAACTTGGAATTGAGATTAACTAACGCACTATGTACTCTCTAGCTAGATTGGCAAAGTAACTAACAGACATACAATTGTTTAGGCCGTTTTCTTAAATACGTCTTCAAAAACACAAAAAATTAATAAAATATTATTGAAGAAGATAATGCTAATAAATCTACACTTTAATGTGAAAAAAAAACAAATAAAATGGTAACAGTCCCAACTAGGTCTCGAATCCAGGATCTCTCGTCTTTTGTCAATTTCATATTTCAAATTCAAAATTAACAATATTATCTTTGACTATTTTTTTCTCATATTTTTGGCAGCTACCTTTTTTAAATGATGACAAATGTTCGAACAAATGGTTTATAACCTAGATATTGTCTCGGAAAAACATATCAGATTTTATTTAAGTGGGACACTTACTGACCTTTTTAACCACCTATTAAATTTATATTTTATTAAATTTATCTCTCTTTTATAATGCTAAGACTAGAGATCCAGGGTTCGAGTCCCACTTGCGACCGTTACCTTTTTATTTTGTTTTGTCTTGTTTTTTTTTTTTATGTTTTAGTTTATATTCATTATCCTTCGATATGAGTAATCTTTACAACCAATCGGTTTGCATTATAAATACCAAAATTTTGCTTTGGATAAATTGAAGTTTTTTTCTATCGTTTCGCTTGAATAGAGTTAAAATATAATTGTTAATTTCTTTCTAAAAAATATAAGCGTAAATTACAAAAAAAATATTTTTACTTTTTCTCAAAATCGAGCGTTTTTAGACTCCGTTTGCTAAGCGACTTTCATTCCTATTACCTATATTTGTGGCGATATAAGGCACAATAATAATTTACACATTTTTGGCTTCAAAACTTATAAAATTTTGTAAATACCGACAAACAATGTCATTGATTTTTTTAATTGGTAAAAATCTTAAATGAAGTATTTATTTACGGCAACATCGATGTCTCAAGACTTATAAATTTCAGAGCCAACTAACTGCGTGTTAATTTATTCAGGGGTCTACGCGAACCTCGAATAATGTAAGCAAAATGTACGCAGTGTTTGTCCCCACACCCGCCCTTCCCCGACCTGTTCTTCAGGCGTTCTGCGCCGCATTCACCGTAGCAAGCAACTTCTCTGCCTACGTGCTCTATCGGTTGCTTATTTACTTACTGGTAGGCGTATGCTTTACACTCGGGTAAGGTTATTCGGTTAACGGCGGAGTTATGTTTTAGAGTAGAAATAGGACTTTTATTCATTTTACAGGTAGTTAATAAAGGCTTGAATGAAACGTTTTCAGGACACGATGAAAATAATGTCTTATGACTTGTATCTAATTGAATTATACTATGTTTTATAAAAAAACGATATTTCGCTAATTCTTTGTGGGTTTCCTATTTATGCTAATTTTAATTAGCTTTTAATTCATGTTTTGTTTTTGTCCACAGGTTGCAAAATCAAGGCTTTACGCGCAAAGACCAACACATACATCAAGACACCCGTGCGCGGCGAGGAGCCAGTGTTCGTGGTAACAGGCAGAAAGGAAGACGTCGCCCGCGCCAAGAGGGAGATCCTGTCCGCCGCGGAGCACTTCAGTCAGATCAGGGCCTCCCGCAGGTCTTCCGCCGGGGCCCCGCCGGGTCCTCCCGCCGCGGCGCCCGGACACGTCACCTCACAGGTACGCGTGCCCTACCGCGTCGTCGGGCTCGTGGTCGGGCCCAAGGGCGCCACCATTAAGCGCATCCAGCACCAGACGCACACCTACATCGTCACTCCCAGCAGGGACAAGGAGCCGGTCTTCGAAGTCACTGGTCTGCCCGAGAGTGTCGAAGCCGCCCGCAAGGAGATCGAGGCGCACATCGCCGTCAGAACTGGAGCCAGCGGGTCTGGCAGCACAACAGGAACGGAGGAACCGTCCCTCCTCCAAGGACTCTGCAGGAACAACGGACTGGGAGCCTTCCTCGGCCGTCTGGAGACAGCTCCGGCCGCGCAGTCCTGCTCGTCGGGAGCCTTCTCATCTTCGGGGTCCGTGTCCTCCGGGTCGGGGTCCTGCGCTCCCGGGCTGGCCAGCATCTGGTCGCCGGCCGAGCGCGAACGTGACGAGGGCCTGGGCGAGTCCCCGAGCTTCGAGAGCCCCGCGGGCGTGTGGGCCTTCCCGGGCACGCGGCCCTCTCCGTCGGGGTCGCCGCGCGGCTGCGCCATGTGTGCCGAGCGCGCCGTGACGGCTGCGCTGGTCCCCTGCGGCCACAACCTCTTCTGCCTGGAGTGCGCGCGCCGCCTCGCCGCCTCCTCCCGCCCCTGCCCCGCGTGCTGCACTCCCGCAGCCTCCGCTATCCGTATCCTCTCCTAAGCGACCACCCTCCCCTCCATCCATCCACCCTCATCCCCACCTCATCCCCACCTCATCCTCTATCCTCCCCACCCTTCTCCCGACGAACCGATCGCTCTCCTTTTGGTATTTTCAATATTATAATTACGACTACTTGTTTTGAAAGTATTTTTATCATTTGTTTTTTGTTTCGTTTCCTTTTTATATAATTCGCCGTGATTCTCTAAGGCTGATCGATATGGCAATTCTCTTGAATTATTTAAATAAAAAAGAAAAAACCAATAATATAATATAATGAAAATATAAACAATAATATATTGATGATATTGTAAAAAAATATAAATATTAAAAAAAAAGTTTATGGGCCGCTTAAGGACGGCTAAGATATATGATGCGGAGGTCGGACGCCATTTTGAGTATATAATTATATATTTAATGATTAACCAATAGAAGAAACAAAAGATAATAATTGATACATATCCCTAATTGTTAGTTGTGTATGGAGCGAGCGATGCGAGGGGGGTTCGCCGTGTCGGTGGAGCTGGGTCGTTAGCTGGGTATTGGTCTAGTTCCAGCTCAGCAGGGTTAGTAGCTGGGTCTCAGTCGAGTTCTGGCTCAGTCCAGTTCCGGCTCAGCTGGGTCAGTTGCTGGGTTTCACTCCAGTTGCGGCCCAGCTGGGTCAGTTGCTGGGTTTCAGTCCAGTCCTGGCTCAGCTGGGTCTCAGTCCAGTTCCGGCCCAGCCCGGGACAAAGGCAGCCCCGTCAGGTTGTGTGGGGCGTCCGACCACCCGAACAGTTGTTGCATTCTCTCTGTTCTATATTATTAACTATTTTAATTGATTGTAGTTGTATTTTTCATCAGTTATCATTATTATTAGTCATTTAGAGGTTTGTTCGCAGATTTTGTCATTTTATTATATTATAATGTTTAAGTTATTATTGCATAAATATTATTTTATTTTTTTACGTAATTTTTTCACGAAAATGTTGTAACTCGATTAATTTAGTACAAGGTGGGTGGCCTCACCCAGACCATTTTATGTATTGTTTAAAGAATAATTGTTTCTCTTAGCTTAGTTAGATTTATATTATAATAGTGATTTATATTCGATTGAATGGAAAATATTTTTAAAATGTACCCTTAGCCAAATGACGGGCGAATATTACGATGGTTAATTATTATTTTGTAATTTTTATGTGAAAATTTAGATTGACTTTGAATGGAGATATTCCTACGAGTTGACGAGTGAGTTGAGTGAGAGATGCGAGTTAGGTGCACGGTACACGTGTCCTGTCGACAGGTCACGTGTCAGCGATGCCTCGCTCAACTAAATTACCATTAATTACCACCTAAATTATTCTGTTGCCCGCGTCCGTTGACTCAAGTTTGAGAACCGCCGACTTAGAACTATTTGCTACCAAATATTGTCAAAATAAACGTTTTTGTAATTTATCTTTTTCCTTTGTTTTTTATTTTTATATTGATTTCCTATATATTTTATATAATGATTTCGAGCGTAATAATAATAATTCACATATTTATTATAAGAATTAGGTGTTGTTGAGATCTCATTTGTTCTGTTCACATTGAGTCCTTTATGACATGTTTATAATTAGCACAAAAGACGACTTCATTTTGAATATACTGAAAGTAATTAAGATTATTTACACGTAAATATTACACGATAGGTTTACATACGGAAAAGATGCATATGCGTTTTATATTTTGTCGAGAAATTAAAAATTTAACGTTTAAAAAAAATATATTCTTACTTAAAATACTCAACTATATAAGTATCGTCATACGGCCTGCTCATAGAGGGCGGCCCGTTTTATTACACCCTAAAGTATATAATATTCTTAGACTTAATGAAACGTGCTTAGTAAGTAATAACTATTCGTAATATATAACAATTGGACGTTTGTATTTTTGTAATTTAATAAACAATAAGGATATTAAGTAGACTAGTAATACTTATGTAGCGTAGCTGTAGCACTAAAAGCTCCTGGCGACATTCGCTCAACTGAACACGTGCACAGTGCCACGTGTCACAGAGGCCGGGTATACCTACTTCCACAGGCCGCTGCAGCACCATCCAATGCCGCAACCAACCAACCAACCAACAACCAACCACCCACCCACCCTCCCTCATCTGTTTAAACGACTGATATTGTTAATACCTTCACCTTCATGAACAATCTTACTTCCTCTGGGTTGTGTTCTTTTACCGTCAGTATTCTCTTCCATTGCCATTTCTTCCTCAGTGGAACCATTCCCCATCCACTGCCACCGCCATCGCTTGCTCCAAGCACGCGATCTGGCTTCTCGCAGATGGAATGTTTGTTTGAAGCGTCTTGTTGGATCTCCTAGGATATCTGGTCTCCGGGTAATATTCTTTCGCCAAACGACCTGTGTTCAACACTTTCGGTTGTGTTTGTGTAATGATCGTCTTACCGGGGTGTAAGCGTCCAGCTGGCTTCAGTGCCGCTGGATCAGTACGTTGTAGGTATATACAAGCGCCAGAAGTGGCACCGCGAAGGAGTTAGGAACCATGAATCGGGTAGTCAAATTGTAGGTCCATCGGTGAAGGAGGTTGGCGTCAGAAGTAGGGCCGACCAAGAAAGGATTTAGGAAATGCTTGTTAGTGAATTGTAGACAAGTCGATATCACCCGGTAAGGAGACGCACGCGCGGCCTAACCCAGTATCGCTCGTAATAGGCAGAGACATATTTTCAAGAAAAATATAATGTTGTAAGCGTTTTTGGATTTTATTAATACGGAATACTACCGATAAAATATTTGGATAACATAGTGAAAAATATAATATATGTAGCTCGTAAGAATATTGGATGAATAGTTTTGTAGATTCCAGTGTACTCTAGGAAAGGTGCCCGGGGAGAGGAGGGTGAGGTGAGATTGAGGCAGGAGGCGGGTGGGGGGTTGAACTAAGCAATAATATTTTTACGGGAACTGCCCTTTAATGGAGCCACTTGCCCGACCCTCCTCTCTTCTCCACCCGAAGGTTCTTTATTCATACTTTACCATTTACCTAAGTAGCGTATTGAGAAAAAATATATTGATAATCGCGTAAATAAAATATACCATTTTTTGATCGAAATGTTAATACATTATAGAAGTCAAAATTGCCGAGAAATCGATGTTTATTTATCTTTGTATAACATTATTGAAACGTTCTTACGTAGATGTGATGTAGATAGTGAGGGACTATTTGGGACTGAACTCTGTTTAACTCGCTGTTGGATGACCACTGTACCACTGTTGTACCACGGGGCGGCAGACGGCATTCCGTCGGGTATTGCTGACAATAATCAAGTCACTCGAGGATCTGCGGAGCACCACACGTAACTGTCTAGCCGTCTAATAGTTCAACCGTAGGTCAGAGTAGCACCAAGCAACCTGCTACACACAAACTATTCCGTGCGCACTTTCCAACTATACCTTGTAAGGACGAATCTTCCATTTGCTTTGGTAACATTCCCGCTTCGGGCATGGATTAATTGTATTAAATTAATGTCTAAATGTTTAATAAAATTGACGAAATTCGTCGGCATTGTCTTTGTCATCATATCAAAGCTTTACTGTGATTAGAAAGACTGAATATAAAGAAAGTATAGATGGAAAGCGCTCACGACCGGAATAAAATTACACCCGGGCCAACTTGGCAGCCCTGTGGAACTCTCCTGTTGTACTCTCGATTGGCTTTGGTTTCTCGATTCGGTTTTCTTATTATTAGTTTATCATGGCAAATGTTTGCAGTTGTTCGAAAATAATTATTTTTCTCATACCTATTACTTTCAAAACTGTACCTTTGTTATTTGACATTAAGTGTGCCATTTAAATTACGATGCATTTAAGATTAATTGTTTCGTTTTAAAAAGATTTATTTTATAGGCGTTGCATTTCTCCGGGATTAAGCCCGTTTCTTTCGTAAATAATATCGCTCCTGTCTTTAAGGTTTTCTCTAGAAATTCTGTGTAAAATATCTGTATTTTTGATACGTTAACGAATAAGCCGCTTGTGTATGAAGCTTTTTTCAAAGGTTATTATATAGTTACACAAGGATTTTGTACTTCGTAACGAACAATTAATATTCGCAGTAACAGGGTTATTTTCGTATTGAAAAGGCACTAAAAGCAATGCAGACAAACCCGTTAGTGATCACATTCAATTTGAAACATTTATATTAATTATTGTATTACGTATTAGGCGGTCGCCACAGCCAACAGCTGGAAGGCCAGTATTTTGTTACTTTTTTATGTTGAAATTTGTCAGATATTTGTCTTTTTGTATTATAATATTTAAGTCAGCATTTAAACTCTTAGGAATGCCATGTTAAGCAGAATGTATAATTAGGTTATAGACTCAAATAATGATCCTGTGAACATGCTCAAAATTAACCTAGTCTTCAAGTAAGAGGTTCGGTTCTATAGAGAAATTCTGAAAGCAATGGTGAACGCCCCCAGTGGGTCTTGTGAGTGAACTTAGTATCGATAGGAACTTAAAATTAGGTGACGCATTCGGTGGGACTCGGGTAGTAAGTAGCACTGCCGCGGAGGTGCAAGTAATGGTTGTCACTCCCAGTGGACTTAGGAACAAAGTTAGTATTAGGTGACGCATTCTGTGGGACTCGGCCAGTAAAACTAACTACTGTACTGCACTAAACTAGTGGGGAGGTGAAGGCATTGCTGCAGCAGGGATGGGCCGGGGTGGCCTCTTCTAGAACTTCTCCACCGATCTCAGCAAGTTGCCCAACAAAACTACATATTTATAATATAACTAAATAGATCACACGCCGCTGTTATACGAGTAGACCCTTCATTGCGGCTGCGATCCCTTCACACCGAAAACATAAACAGACCGGTTTATTTTATTATTCATATTATAATATAAAACTTGTTGTCATTTTCAAATTCTATAATTCTACTAGATCTCGTTCAGTTAGAGCTTTCTCGGGTTGATTACTTGCCTAGTAAATCGGTCCACGTTTATCGGTAAATAGAGATAATGATACGAGTAGTTCTCGCGATCGTCGTATTGTATGCTAACGGAGCCACCCTACCAACATAGTGGACCGTGGAGAACTGATGGAATTCAATAATTAATCTACTGTTTGGGATCATTTATGGTAATACATCGATTTTTATATTGCTATCATAGAAAATATCGGACTCTCGATTCTAAAAAAAAACATTAATTGCGCAGTTTTTATACAAAAATGAGTAAGGTTAAAAATATTTAATGTGTAAAGTTTAAAATTAAACCCTGGTGCCAAAATTACAATGAAAGTTACTAATTTTTGAACGTTGACTTTTGGATGTCCGAATCTGTTTTGCAAGCCATCTCCTATCGGTGGTACCGGTCTGTCAGGATATCAGGACTCGGGACTATCAGGATCGGGAGATGGCTGGACAGCTGATGAAAGAACAGGTAGATATTATTATGGCTCGAGGGAGTTTGTTGTAGATGTGATGTGGTGGGTGGTTGTTGCCTTCTGCCGTGTTAGACTACTGTAGCCTGGAAGTGTGTCCCACTTCTAGCTCCCGCCAGCGCCCTAGGTGTCCGGTGTCCGGTGTCCGGTTTCCGATATTAAATTAAAGTATTGATACATTGACCGCGATCATCAATGGAAGAAAGAAGAGTGAATAGCGATCCCCCTAATTCAATAAGCGAGCAAAATTATCCACATATATTTTCGTAATGCGAATGTTTTTAATGGGCGTCAAGATAATCTTTATCACTCGAGAGTAATTGATATAAAAATTATAACCATAAACTAATAATGTTTCTTAAGATTTAAAACTAAAAGTATTTTATCGTCATCCAATAATTAAATTGAGAAATAAACTGAATACCTCTATTTATTTTCGAGTTATCACTGAGAAGTAAATAATTTATTCTAACCGGTTTCGCGGATTTCTAAATTTATTTTAATCCAATATATACGCGACATGTACTTAATATTTAGTAGCTCGATCTGCAAGTCTCGTGGCGAGACGAGGCGAGGCGAGGCGAGGCGCGAGGGTCGACACATTATATTGATCGTTGACAGTAAAGCAAATTTTAAAGTTGATTATTTTTTTGAGGAACTTTAGTTGTAGGCAGAGAAATGATAGGAGGTCGCACCTCGCCCGCCGCCCGCCAGTGTTATAAATAGTACTGCACTGCATACCACTGCGGTACCGTCTCTATCGATAATTACATAATAGTGGATTCATTGGTTGGAGTGTCTAACTGAACTGAAATCGATATCAAATTTATTAATATTGTGTTACGATTGATTTTTTTTAAATATTAAATTTTTCAAATTACATAATCTAATTTTATATTATTAAGTACAAAAATGTTTAAGAATAATTATATCGATTTTTTTCAAAATCATGTATACATTCCAACACAATTAAAAATTGCTTGGAATTTTATTTGAACTGTAAAAAAATTAGTTGAGAAATATAGAAATGAAATGAAACGTTTCTTTCAGTTCAGAGAACGAGCGTGGAAAGAGCAGCTAGTGAAATGCAGTTAAAGAGAATTGAAGGAAGGGCCTGCGGGCTGTAGGAAATCCATAATTAGTGAATGCTTGAGGAGAGAAGTAGAAGTGAGTGCTAGTGGCACTAGGGAATGTTGGCCGAAGTCGAATGCTTTGAAACTCACTGTATTTTGCCAATCACCTTTAATTAAAATGTATACGTAATCTTAAGGGTTTTCTACTTATGTTTGTTCTCATAATTTTATTCTGTTTGATTATCAAGTGAGTTTTATTCTGTACCAAGAGATATTCCAAGGATTTTTTAATCGAAATTACCTGTAGTGACCCAATGTTGCATGCTCGTTACAAATTAATATTTATATATTATATATGATTTAAGAATTGGTTTATCGAAATAAAATTATATTACAAATTTATTAAGAATATTTTATTGTTGTTTATTTGTCTTCTGCCATATGTAATCTGGTGTCAGTTTCGAAGTGTGACTAACTGGGACTTGTTGGCGACCTGTGGTGCCATGATCATGTACACTGAACTTGTAGCAAATTGAATCTACTGATATGCAATTACTTGTAAGCCTGAACATTGTTTGTTTCTATACTCAACATATATATTGTACATATTCCTATGGTGAAGGAATCCTCTTGAGCCGGTCACTGGTCACTGGTCGTATTGTTGGACATGTATTATAGCCTATAGCCCCGTCTCCCACCGTGTCCGCATTCGCACTTTACATTTACATATTCTATGTTATTACTTATTCTTATTATTAATATTACAATGGTTTGCTATAATTCTAATGTTAGCATATTGTAAAATCGTTAATATTTCAAAGTTAAATTTTTGGTACGAAATATTTTACGCATCTCATTACATAATATAATCAGTATTCGATGATTTAAATCGTATTTACTAAATCATATTTTTGTACCTTTAAGAATCTGTCGTTATAGAAGTGTACTCGTACCTACCCGTATATTTTTATTCGTAAAATATTCCTAATAGCTTCCATAGAACCGCGTTTTTACGATATTTTATTATAATATAGGAACGGCATTAACAGTGCTATCGTTTTATACGTAGACGTAGATCTCTTTCACTATTGTATGATCTAAGAACACTAAGAAGCGACGCGACGTCGCTAGTTAAGTTATTTTATTACATGATGTGTGAGGCGTAGTATAAGGTGGTAGCGTTACTCGTGCGGCTGTCTCGTGGGAGATCGGGGGTGCGGACAGTAGTTAAGTGGCGGCACGGTATAGATCAGCTCTGCGAGCCGTCCGGTACACCGACTGACTGACCTGACACCGTGTATCCAGCATTTTGCTTTCAGAGAGAGGGCTCGTCGGCTGCCTCGCGTACCAAATGTTGTTATTAAATTAGACTGTTAATATGGGATTGATATATAAAGAAGGCTGTATAGGATGTGCATAGTGAAATGTACATTAGTATTTATTGATAGATACATAAATGACATAATATTCATAAATTAGTCATAATTTTACATGCGATGTGTATTTTGTGAGCAAATCTGAAGGCAACGAATAGCAATGGTGTTTTCTTTCGAATAATGTATTTATTAGTTGGCTGGATATACCTCTGACCTTTCTCTCGAGGCATTCCTTCATCTCTCTCTCTCTCTACATTAATACTCCCGACTTGTTCATCATCCTGTAGGTTAAGGCATGGAATGTTTAGTTTTCTTACCAAAGCCCAACAAAGTGTCACCATAACCTCTTTTATATGTTTATCCGACTAATTCATATTACTCGACCTAAATGTTTGTGTATTACTCGATAATATATCTTGTATGTTTATTGGTGAATGTTGTAATACCTATTACCTGGGCCAATTTGATTATCGGGGAATCGGAAAAAACAAGTTTTTTTAAACTAAAATGTTGTTCCGATGACGATCTATGAAATTGGTTCAAATATCTCTGTGTTCTATGTCTGTTATCTCAAATATATCGGAGAGCGTACACACACCAATCTCGGTTAGAAAACCATGCTTCACTTGGCATTGACACTGTCAAACTGAAATGAAAGACTTATGTTTAATCTAAATGATCTCGAATTAAGGATGTGGTGTGCGCTGTCAGTATTAAAAACAAATAATATTCTGGGGTTATGTATTCTGACAAATTCAAAACATTTCTTTACTTGTTGACAAAGAAACGCGTGTGTATCCAATAGAGCGGACTAATCTTGTACTTTTCTACTTGCCTCACAGGTCTTGTAATTAATCTCCGTTATCAGAAACTCATTGTCCGTACGCTGATGCGTACTCTCTACCAGTTATTTGACACGCAGTGTTTTCTGACAACAGATTAAATTGCATTGTTTTGGATTGAGGAATAAACTTAAGTAAGAATACAAGTTATGGCAGCTTGGGCCGACTTTCTTTCGACAATTCTCACTGAATAAATCGACTTGTAGTCTTTTCAACTATGTATGTTTTTGCATTTATTGATTCGTCGATTGAAAATTCGGTCAACTTTTCCTGATTGTAAAGGTTTTCGTAGAAGATAGCTAATAGCATTTGTTTTGTCATATTTACATAATATATGTCGACTTAATATATATTTATACTACTAAAATATTAACTACAGCATGACGAATGGAGTATTAACCATTATCAATGCATTATTATTATTATATTATTACTGAAAAATACATTATATTTAATAGGAATCATTATTCTGCATAAATTAGCTAAAATATAACAATAATAAAAGTACGTATTTGTATCGAAATTGGCATGGTTATTTTCTTCTTTTACCTCTTCTAATCCTTTTACCTAACCATACCTGCCTCACTATTAATACACCCTTATCTCTAATTACTAATTACCGACGCCCGACGTAACTGCTACACTTCTGTTAAGTTAAACGTCTTGTTCAAAAGATCACTCAATTGGAATATGGAGTAACAAGATGGAGCTCAGCAGCATCAAAACCCGTTAAATAACTGAAGGTAACTCAGAATAGCATCAAGACCAAAAAGGTCTAAAGGTTCTAAAATTTTTAAACAGTTTGATGTTCCAAGTATACAGAAAACCTATGCCAAAACGATTTTGGTACATCACCTTATAAACCGACTCGGAGGCAATAACATCACATACTCATAATACCAGAGCCATACAAACAGACATTAAATAAACCAAAGTGTAACTCTACCTTTCGACAAAGGTCTGAATTTTTACCAAAAAAGGTATATAACAAACTCCACACTCGTATCAAACAAATTAACAAAAAAATAACTACATTAAGGACATTAAATATTGGCTTAAGGAACTATCGAGAAATGGTCTTACTAGTATACCCGTAGGTACTTACAACATCGTCGTAGAATTTTCTGGAAAACCTTACCCAAACCGTGAAGTTGACCCATAGATGTCGCTGAAAACTTATCCAAAACATAGTCCCCCTCAGGACTACGAATATGATCAACATCTATTTTACATTATTTATATGATACATCTACCCAACGTGTATCATATAAAATGTAATAAAATTAAAATATATAAGTAGATATTAAAATATATATATATATATATATTAAAATCTACACGAACAAATGCATTGGCAATAAAGAGACAGATGAAACACAGGTCTAAAGGTTATACAAATAAATTAGACACTCCACTGCATTGATTCAACAATTTTATTCGCTATAACTTCAGTTCACATTCCTACTTCGATCAATAATTAACGGCCGTTGTTCCCAATATTACTGATCAATTGTTGAGCCGAAATTTTGGCTCAACAGTCAACACTCCTTAATTGCACAAATACGCTCTTCCCAACGCAACTCTCAGAACAAAAGACTAGTCGAGCGGGTACTAAACAAATCACTTGGCTGATCCGTGACTCAGATTGATCGATCGATAAGTTGGGAAGAACGGCCGTTAGTGTCTTCTTAATGGCATTACTTAAGGCTAAATAAGTTAGAAATTACCTACATTTTTAACTGTATTAATGTTATAAGAACAAAAATGTAATTAAGTAGGTACAGTTTCTAGGCCAAAAGATCGAAATATCGGCGCTGTATAATACACGCCAAACTTTAATACCATAATACAATACCCGGTTCATAACTTTGACACAGAAATCGTCGCAGTAGCCTAGTCTTAAGGTCAGAAAAATGGCATGCTTCCCCGCCCTCGACTTTCTCTGTCGCACGTATTTTTTTACGCATCTTTCTCTTACGCCTACGTTAATTGTAAAGTCAGTAACTGCAGAGAATGGATCGTATCAAATTCAGGCCGACATTAAAGTTTGGCGTGTACTATACATTTTACCTACTATTTTTTGTTTAAGGTTAGAACCGGGGCAGTGTTCCTGCTTGCCTCGGTTTGATTCTGAGTACTGGAACACAAACCCTAGGTACTTAAAAAAATTATATTAAGTATAGTATAGTTTTTATTAAAAAATATTCATTGGGAATAATTAATAAGAAGGATGTCTTTCAAGAATATTTTCAGTTACCAATTACTGAAAATCTTAAAGAGTGAATGCATATGCATCATCATCAGTCTTGGCTCTACAACCCCTGGTGGGTCTTGGCCTCCTCAAGAGTCTTCCTCCACTCATCACGGTTATGTGCCAGCTTTCTTCAGTTTAATATCTCCAAGGTGGATATGTCTTTGAGGACGTTGTCCATCTTAAACTTGGTCTTCCCAGGCTCCTTCGCCCTGTCGGTCTTGAGTTCAGCAGGCACTTTGAATGCAAATGCATATAGGTAAGTAATAAAATAAATAGGTTAAAGATTTTTAGAGGAAAATGACACAGAGACAATTTTTAAATGAGTTGAAAGCTGACATCTATTCAATGAAAATGGTAAGTACAGTGGTGTAGCGAGGGGGGAGGGGGGGGCGGTCCGCCCGATTGGGGGGTGCCACTCGACCGAGTGTCACCCCCCGGAGCACAATTCTCTAGCCACCCCCCCCCCCCAGGACGGACAAATTTTTTAATTTGTCCGTCCTGGGGGGGGGGGGGGACACCACGTTTTCCGCCCCGGGTGCTATCCATGCTAGCTACGCCACTGGGTAAGTAGGTACCTAATAATAACACAACGCATTTCTACCGATTGGTTAATCTTATGCTGCCATTTTTTGCATTAGTTCCACTCAGGAGGCTCTGAGGAAAACAATTTCCCTCGGGAACTGTCATCTTTGGGGATGCTATGTGGAGGGTATTTTTAGGGAAAGGACGGAGATGAAGTTGTGGGATGGAAAAAAATATGAGGGGTAGGTAGGAATCCGGCGGTCAATATGTCCAGGACTGACGGACGAATGAATCTTCATCTGCGATACAAGGAGATGGGTCGAGAGAGTCTGGCTGGATAGATAAAAAGGTCTCTCAACCAGTCTCTCCATTTCCGGGGCGCCACAGAGTAAACCTAGACAAATCTTACCCCATACGTAGCTAAGCACTTGGGGTGACCTATGGCAGGGGAGTTGGTTGTTCAATAAATGGTTCCCGAGGGCGGCGGTATCTCTATCCGCCTACCAAATAGATTGCTACCAATGCCAATATTGCTCAACCCTGTTTTAAACATGTATTATGCATCTTATAACAGGAGATAAATTAGATACAATAGATTGACAAAGTTAGATAAACACCAAAATACACAGGTTATAATTAAAAATAATGTTATGACTACTTTAATTTTTTTAAATTTCTGGGTGCGAAGAAGAATCACCAAATCGTATCTCTATAAAATTCTACAACATCTAGCCCAATGGCTACAAAAAATCACTTAGCTGATCGAAGGCTCAAATTGATCGATCGAAATGTTAGGAACAACGGACGTAAGCAACCAAGTGTGCTGAGCTGCGGTTCAAGAGCTGGGCCCGTACGAATAATAGCAAAATGTTATTGGATATTTTGGAAAAGAGTATTCTGAAAGGAGTTTTCGGAGTGACACCTTTAATGTACCTACCAAGAGCTGTTTTAACCTGAGGGAACGGACTCCGGATCGGCAGAGACGGGGGACGAAATGAAAGGCATCAGGTCGAAGTAGTGAGTTAGTCTTTATTGTAGCTACGTAGCGAAGTTCGATGCGGAGCGGAGTGACAGAGGTGTAGAAGGATGCGTAGTCAGTGATGTTGCCGATGCTCGGTGGTGATGTGTGATGAAGGTCGGTGACGCTGAGGCGGTGAAGACCACGGGTCTTCATGATGCCAGCGTGTAGCTCTACACCGTGGCGGTGAAAAAGTGACCTGATCCAGGCGGTCGATCGACGTCTTGATGACGGATATGGCGGCTATGTGTCCTTTGAGTCGGCTCACATACGTGACGCAGGAAGGAACCTTGTGAGGCGATGAGGATGAACTCTGGCAGCGAAGCACAATGGATTTTGGTAGTCAGAGATCGGGTTGCACCTGGTAAATTCTTACAGACCGGTTGGCCCAGTGGCGGCGCAATGATTTTTATAATAGGGCGACAGTTGTGGCAGTTAATGTACATGGCGAAGATTTGTTCTGGTCGCCACAAACCTTCCACATTTTGAGATACAAAACAAAACTAGTGTTACCACAATGAGTCACTGAGATACTAGCCTTATACGTATTTTATAATTATAACGGCTGTTGTTCCAAACTTTTCGATCGATCAATTTCCGATCCGCTAAGCGGGCTAAGTGATTTATTGAGAGACGCTCGATTCGCCTGTTGGTCGGAGAGTTGATTTGGAATTGGTAGGAGCGAATTTGTGCATTTGAGATGGCTCATCAGCCAAAATTTCGGCTGAACAGTTAATCAACAAGATTTGGAACAACGGCCGTAAGGTTGTGTTTTTAGGTTATGTAGGAATAAAAAATGTGGATAAAAATAAGAAAATATATTTATACTTTTATGAAGGATAGTAATTTAACTGATTTCGGTTATCCTGTTGGCAATCGGAAGATATAAGTCAGGGCAAAAATGGAAAATTTTCGGAAAAAGCGCAGGACGAAGATTGTTGGAATACTTTCTTTTAGGTGATTGTTCGGTGTGGAGTGTCCAGACGAACAGATCATTCTTGGAAATGAGAAACTGGAGAAAGAAAGTAGCAGGTCGGCAGGAGCGGAGACGTTTCCTGGAGGTGGCCTGGACATTCCAGGTTGTAGCGACGATGATGATGGTTGTAGGTACAGCATCTACGCTTATGATCCGGACTGGATTTCGCCTAGTTGTCTGACTTTTAGTAATTTTCAAAATTTTGAAATATCAAATTAGTACCTATCAGTTCAGCAAATTAAATAATGATAAGAGTTAATAACTGACTACAAAATTGACAACATTCGACGGCCTCCATGGTCGAGGGGTAAGACTATCGACTAGAAAACTGGAGGTCGCGGGTTCTAATCCCGTCGTGTGCAAGTAAATTTTATTTGATTAATTTGTGTTAATTCACAATTTATTAATTCAAAATAATTTATAGTATACTTGAGGCACGTACCAGAGTGTAAGATACTCTCAGTACACCCTGGTGCAAGACCACCATTCTGAATTGAAAAGTTGATTGAAATGGCTTTAGCTTGTTTAGTGATCAGATCTGAATGGCCAGATACTTATTTATTATCTACTGTTTAAATATACCATAAACAATAATTGCGTGACATAGTTATAATCACAAGAAAATATTAAAAAAGAATAACAATTAACTGTGGCATTTGATCATAAAAAGTATAGAATTAACAAAAGCTTTGAAGGATATAAAAGTAAGAGATAAAAGAACATACAAATTATAATGCATAAGTACAGCAGACTTAGATTAAATTAATATTGATTGAAAAGATTGGATATCATAGTCTTCTTGTATCTCACCTTCCGTGCAGTTAAATAAATTCGTCACATCTGCTTGTACGAGTACTAACTTCGTGCAACCTAGGTACAAGCGAATATTGGAAATACCCAGTCTGGAATTGTTACATTTAAATATAATTTTTGGAACGAGTAGCTTTCGTAGTTGTATGCAATTCAAAGAGAATAAATCAGGACTGTCTATACCAGCGATCGATAATTGGTGGGCCGCGGGCCAGAAGGGTGAGTCTCTGAACAGACTATTATTTTTTCTCACCTTATTCGATGCACCATCGCTAACAATAATATTTTTCTGGAGGCGTCTACTAATATCTACAGGAATTCCAAAAACTGAACAAATCGGACTAATATCTATAAGAATCCATGTTCTGACTAATATCTATACGAGGTGTGTTGGAACAATATCGATGGGAACCAAAGTGAGGACGAATATCTACAGCTCAAACTTTTGACTAATATCTATGGAACAGGTGATGTCGACGAATATCTACAGCACTGGCAGAGGTTGGGTTAGGTTAGGTTAGGTGCTCAGCTGCCCTCTGTAGATATTAGTCCCACATACGCTCCTTAGATATTCGTCACCACTGGGACCGTTATAGATATTTATCCGACCTTAGCTCTGTAGATATTAGTCTTCACTCTGAAGTTCATAGATATTTGTCCAACTTATGAGCTGTATATATTCGTTCGACATACAGGCTGTAGATATTAGTATCTGGAGTCTATTTTTCTTTCATATTAGTTCTTGTTAAGTAAATAAAAAAGTAAATTGTTAAGAACAAGCAACGCCCGACTAGGATTCAATAACCATACACATCACTACTAACTGGTTATTTGTGATATTTCAAAACAAGTAAGGGGGCATACATTAGTTAGATGAGCAGTTTTTTTTTTCAATTTAGACCCCTCCCCCCCTTGGTGAGATTAAGTGAGATTTGGTGGGACTCCCTCCTCCCCTTACGTGAGGTCAGTGGTGTATCTGGCTATAATCGCGACAATACGCTGTTCAAGATCATATTTATCTCAAAGTAGAGGGCATGATGGGATAGGATGGGGCGGGATGGGATATGGTGGGATGGGTTTTTTCTGGGCCTCCGCCCAGTCATAAACTTTTTCAGAGAACAAAATTTGGGATAAAGTTGCCGTGAGATTTTTATTGACCCCCCCGGTTTAAATGAGATTTGGTGAAATTTTTCTGGACCCCTTCCCCCCATTTTAAGCTCACGTAATTAATGTATGCCCCTTACGTGGAAGAATGGAAGATACTCTTGGTATCGCCCTGGTGTAAGACCACCATTCAGAATTGAAAAGTTGCTTGAAATGGCGTCAGGCGTGTTTGGTGAACAGATTTTTGACGACCGGCGTAGCGCAGCGGTAAGACGCTTGACTCGCACACCGAAGGTCGCGGGATCGAATCCCGGCGTGGCAAATAAATTTTATTTGATTAATTTGTGTTATTTCACAATTTATTCATTTAAAATAATATATAGTATATTTGCGGCACGTTCCAGAGCGGAAGATATTCCCTGTATCGCCCTGGTGTAAGACCACCATTCAGAATTGAAACGTTGCTTGAAATGGCATTAGCCGTGTTTGGTGACCAGATCTGGATAGCCAGGTACTTCCTAACCTTCCTCTTCCCTATTTCCTTCCCCTCCCCAATACCCTCAGCCTCACAACATACCACAATTGGGGATGTCAAAGTCTCACTGGCTTCAGACGGGAGCAGTTGGGACTCTTGTGCGGTATTCATATAAAAAAATTAAAAAATATGAATAGCCAGGTACTTCCCCACCCTCCTTTCCCCATCTCCTTTTCCTCCACCCGACCATTAGCCTCACAACATATCCCGATTGGGGATGCTATAGTCTCACTGGCTCCAGACGGTAGCAGCTGAGCCTGTTGTGAGGTATTGTTGTAAAAAAAATAAAAATAACGACCTCTTTAAAAAAGGTTACAATTACAGACAGAAAAATATGTAATTTTCATAACCTCAGAACACACTGTTCGCAAGTTTTTGTTACTTCAGAAAACAAAATTAATTATATTTCAATTTTTTGTACTTTCTGATGAGGCAATGAAAATATGTGAACAATATTTAAAAACTCATGATGAAAAAAACTTTTCGAGTATAAAACAGTCGCGTTGACCTACAAATTACATAAAGGAATACCTTTAAAAAAATTATATTGCCAGACCTTATCACAACTTCGTAAGAGAGGTTTTCTGGTTCACGTTAAAAAAACATTGTTTCATGATTGGGATTACCTCAGGCCGGATTCGAAACAGTTTTCTGCAGAAAAAACCAACTACCTACAACGTAGATTGTGTTTAACCCAGATTCTAGTTAAGTTGGTAATGTTGGTGGAAGCGGCTATGGGGGAGGCATCATTGTGCCGCGCGTCGGTACAGCCTTCTGAACCATTAATCAGGCGAGTGCCTCCCCCTCCCCCACCCCATCCCGCGGGGGTGCCTCAATGAAACCAGCCAAACCTCAGACCTCAGACCGGTAGGCTTCGTACCACCTACATGAAACGTTTCAGGTAAATAAACTTGGTACATGTTTTATGCACATATAGCGTAGTCGTCAGCGGTAGTTTTAGGTTGATGCTAGACAGTCTGGTGTTCATAGTAAATGAAAGACGAATATCTAACTCAAAGGTGAAAGTAATAAAAAGTTGGGGACAAAGGCTTTTAATAGCGACACTATAAAGAGACAAACACATGAATAAATCTAAAGGATTTAGCCTACGAGAGAATGAGATAGTATAATCGGTCTCCTCTTCGTGCGGTGCTTCGTAGCCTTTCGGTATCCGCGATGCTTGTCTACTTTAGTTTTCTGAAGGTTACACTCCTACCGCGTGAGAATTGCACACTCGTTTTTTTACGGCTCCATGCCAACTCAGAATCACGTCAACTCTTTGAAAAGTCATTAAAAGCTATGATGATAATCTATTAGAAATGAAAATAATTATAATAGCCGTTAACCCTAACCTAACGTAACATATTTAACCAAATTTTTTATTTTTGTTTATCATCACTCTTTATGACCTTTCTGAGGTGGTTCTGAGTTGGTTTCATTCTGAGTTGGCCGGTCACCGTTTTTTTACTATTTATTTTTACATGGAACGATAAAAAAGTAAGGTGACAATAACGTTTAAAATACATTAGTCTAAAAAATTGAATGTGTTTTAATTTTTTTTCGTTAGTGGTGAGCAATTATAAAAACTTTTTTATGTTTGCATGCAAATTTTTATACTTCAAAAATGATAAAAGCGTATTTTATATATTGCAAATCTTACAAAATATGGTTGAAGGCTGAAGGATTAATACGGGTATGGGCATACTGGCGTTATAGCCAGTTAAATAGTTTAGTATTTTCCACAGTGAAAAGCCACAAATAAAACATTGCATCTCTTCACAAGACTATTCATATTAATTTTTTTTTAATGAGTGCTGGAGAAAGCGTCCAAGATGGCAATTCCGCTGAGATAGGGCATCCCGCTGCTATGTCATCGGAATCGATTCCGTTTAAGTTTAACGCCTTTGTTCGTCTTAACACTCTCGATTCAAGTTTTTTTTTTTAACATAACACGCCAATTATTCGAAGGGGTTGACAGAGAGTATGGGACCCCATACAACTCTGTCTTAGAATTAACTCACAATAAAAATGAAGAAAACATACAAGAGAACTGTTAGTTATGCTAACTTGTATGTACCTACTTGAAACATCAAGTTTTACTTGTACAGATTACCATTATTTTACATTCTGCTGCATAACAAGTTATCGAGTGTTACACTAGGTACTTCTAATCTACTCCAGATCTAACGGTCAGCTAATGCTGAATGGGCTCCCCCCTGCTGGACCTCTCTGGGCCCCGGCCTGAGGGTGTTCTGGAACTCATGCCCATAAACAGAGCCTCCACACAGGAGGTTCCGATAGAAAATAAGTTCCTTAAGACATAACATCTTAGTTTTGGATATGTTGTGAAAATGGTACACATTGAGAACAGGACTCAAAAATTAATATGCATGTCAAGTTTTCCATAGGGCCCTAAACTCGGAGGGGGCCACGGCTACCTACCAAAATGATACACATTGAGGACACAGGACTTGGAAAAGAATTTTTCTCATTTTCATTAAAGCGGAAAATCTTGCTTGTAGGTACAATAGGACTTAGATAGCATTAGACTGAACTCGCGATTGTCAATCAGTAAACAATACTAAAAGATTTCCCTTCAAGAAAATATATCCATTTTCAGAATAAAAAGTCAGAATACCAACAATATTATTTATGTATATAAATATTATTGGTATTCTGAATTTCTGAAAAACTAAAATCAAAAGCATTTTTGGTTTGCTCCCCGACCTAGAAAAAAAATTGCAAGCTACGCTTTTTCTATGTGAATGTTTTCATACTTCACTTCCTTCTCCTGGCAAAACCATTAAAAAAATATCGCCTGCGGCGCTTTCCCTCTTCTATGTGTTAGTTACAACAAATTTTCCACTCCCTTCGGTCTCATCACTTACATACTCCAGTTGGGGTTGCCAATAGTTCCATAGAACAAAATTGCGCAATTTTTTGCAATTTTATCAGTCTTCTTTATAATCTCTGTAGGTTTAACTACACAGGGCTGATAAATCACGTTTAGTTGTCAGAACACTGTCTTACTTGGGCCTTGGGCCCCTTCAATAAAATTAAAGAAACATTTTATGATGATTTCAAAATGTGTCCTCAAACTTAGTCTGCCCATAGGTATTTTGACCTCAAATCCAAAATTAAAGTTTTTATGAAAAAGGCCGCGCTACCGGTCCTCTTCTTGATTTATTTTTTACATAAAACCACATTCAAAATAGACTTTCCCCTCAATGGCCCCTTTGTTCATGTGGACTGCCTTTTTACTCTAACGGCCGTCGTTCCCAATCCTTCTGATCAACTGTTGAGTCGAATTTTTTTAAACACTCCTTAATAAATTTTACCCGTTCTAAACAAATCACTAGGCTGATCGGGGACTCATATTGATCGATCGAATAGTTGGGAACAACGACTGTTAGATCCGACCCTGTTCTACTCAATGTTATTGGATTCTACCATTATCTTTAATTCAAAAATTTTACGCCTTAGATCTCTTCAATTAAGCACAATTCTGAATTTTTTACAACTAAAACAGAAAGTCTGATTTAAATCTTTAATAAAATAACATCAAAGCAATATATCAAAGGATTCTTTTTTAACGATAAATTTCGTGATTCGTACCATCTATTTGACAATCTGGGAGGATCTAAGCAATAAACCCTAATGGGATTTCCTTTGCTTAGTCTGTCAGGCTTTTTATGATAATACATACACTAAAATTTGAGATCTTTTATTTTGATCCCGAGCTGATTGGATGATTAAATTATGATTGAAATCAGAAATCAATAAAGTTCGATATGATTTTGCTCTTGCATATACTAGGGTAGGCTGAAAAGTAATGCACATATGCTTATAAAACACGAATCAAAACAGATAGCAAGTTCGGGCAAAAAGTAAATTAAAGGACAATTCTTAAGCTTCAAAATAATATATTTATTTTTCAACATAGCCCCCTTAAGGCCAACGCATTTCTCCCAACGTGTCACAAGTTTTTTCATAACGTAACTGAAAAATTCTTCTGACATTTCTCGAATCCAGGACTTGATAGCTGCCTTCACCTCATCATCTGAGGTGTAATGATTACCCTTGAGGTGCCTCTTGAATAGAGTAAAAAAAGAAAAATTGCATGGTGAAAGATCGGGTGAGTATGAAGGGTTTGGAATAGGTTCAAACTTCAGGTTTTGCAGAAGCTCTAATCGACGTTGTTTGTTCTCATATGTGAAACGGCGTGGTACCCATCGTCCACAGATTCTACTGTTTCCTAATTGTTCAATAATGAAGCCGACACGTTCCTTGGATATTCCAAAATGGTTTGTGATATGTTTTTGAGTGATTCGCCGGTCATTTTGAATCAAATATCGGACGATTTTGGATTGTTTATCGTCTGTATCAATGATCGGACGTCCGCTGCGTGTTTCATAAAAAATCATTGCTTTTCCAGGCACACAATCATGAAATTGTATTACCCATAGATTTATATTAGATTTTTTTAGCAGTTAAAAATTCGATAATAGCACGCTGTTTATCTTTCGTTGACATAACACTAAAACACGTCTCCATACTTCCGCTTCTCAAAATACACTGGATGAATTCAACGACCTCAAACTTACGCGTACGTGTAGAGGAGGAATGTGACTTCCATTTTCCACCTAGTGCGCTTCTGAAGGTCATTTTGTTCGCGCTGTACAAGTATGTGTGCATTACTTTTCAGCCTACCCTCGTACTATTGTACCTATTTAGGTCTATCAAGAGGTATAGGTAAAGCCGCAAATGCACAGTTGACTTCAACCAATTTATGTAAACTCACGATGAAAGAGAAAGGGGCCTTTTTGGCCCGGAGTTCTGTATGCCAGTGAATCAAAATTCAAAAGAGTTTGTAACATTGATCCAATAAACAGGCCTTTGACAGTTCACACCGTTGACATCAAGTTTACAATCCATAATACCTACCTATTAATTATTTTACTTTTTATTTAATTATTTTACTTCTTATTTTTTTTGCTTCTTAGAGGATTTCTTTATAACTTTAAATATTTTATAACTTTTCATATTTTATAACTTTGTAATAATTTATATTTAAAACTTTATGTCTTTTAAAGATATCTTATATTTCTATATTTTAATTTTTATTACATTATTTTTTACATTTATTTTTACTTTTTACTAAAAACTTTATACTTTGTTCTCTTTACTTTATATTTTATACAATATTATATGTTAATATTGTTATTGTAGATACTATTTATAAGTTAACTATGTTAATGGCACAAGTAATGCCACGTATTTTGAAATAAATAAATAAATTTTCATCTCGTTTATTCATTGGGCTAAGTAACCGCTGTGGTTAATGGTGGGTAGAAATAATAAAAGATTTAATATAGTACCATGTCTTTGCTATGAAGACAGTTGTGTATTTTTTTGTTTAGTTTTGAAGAAAATAAAAAAAAAACATCAACAAAATTCAAAATACCAAACTTTCATTAACTTTTTTTTACTTCAAATAATGTCGGCAATCAATGGTTAAAGTAAGTCAACTGCGTCCCCTAATACCCTGTATAGTACTTAATAACAGAACTTAATTAAATATACATGGAAAATGCATATTTTGAAAAAAAATAATGACCTTATCTGAATCCCAAATTTTGTACTCGGCATCAACTCAATTGTACAAGTTTTCTTAGGGGAAAAACATGCCACCTACATAGAACCTCCTAATTTTTTCACCCCGAAATTATCTACATAAAAAATATGCAGGCTCTCTCATAAACATAAAACAGGGAAGCATAAAAAATGAGGCTGGTTTCATATACCGCCCATCCCCTGCAGTTTATTAACCGTTTCGATAATATAAATACGTGTCTTATTACAGGCCCGGGCGTTTCCCTCGGGGTGTAACGGTCCCAGGACCTTAACAATAATATTTCAACCCCGACCCCAACCGGAGAAAGTTTAGCAATTTGTGCGTCTCGGCAGGCCGCCCAGAATCTCGAACCACCCCTCGGGGAGTAAGTATAAGAAAAGTAGAGCATGTGTTGAAGAAGATTTGCCTTCTGGCCGATTTTCATAGTTTTGGCTTGTGAAATGATGATTCCATGACGCTTGTCCCTTGTCAGTTGACTTCCTGACAGTTGATTCCTCGGACAGTTGACCCCTCTGCCAGTTGATCATGTGAACATGTGATCCTCCAAAGGATAATGGTTCCTTGACAGTTGATCCTCTGACAGTTGGCCCCCCGACAAACTTATATACAATTTGAAGTCAGTTTAGGGAAAATACGATCTTCGGCAGTTGTATAATCGCAGGAGCAACCCCACTTGTACAAGGTTCTCAGTGGGACGCGACCGTTACAGCTTGCAAGGGAAGAAGTAACGGACAAACATAAAGCTGTAAAAAAATCCAAAACAACACTCCGTGTGACTCCAGTAGGGGAACTCTGCTTGAGATTTCAATGGAATTGTGACGAATTCTTTAAGAAATGGGGAATTATAATTTGCAAAGGCAAGACGATAAATCATAAAATCAGTAAACTTAACGCGTATTATTGTAAAAAAATTGCGAATTCGAAAAAATCATTTACTTTTTGGCTTATCATAATTATTTCAATATAAACACATTAATTGGCTTACAGATTATGTTGCAAGGACTGTCCATCGTTTTACATAGGTATGTAATAATAACAATTTCAGATTTTGCCAATCATCTACAGTAATTTCTTCATAATTATTCTTCTAGTTCTATTTCCTATATTGTTATTTTTCGTTATATTATTTAGTGATACAATTGCGTTTAATTTAACCTTCCGACAAACTGATTAGACAGATATGTTTTCAGATTTTCACGGCCAAAAGTATTTTCATTAATTGTTTTTAGGGTGTTATGCCGTGTTGCGCTACCTCCTTCTTTATCCGATTGGCAGTTTAGCGGGTTTTATTATGAAGAATAATAAATTAAAGTACAGCTACCTTTTGTCAATTAAGTTTACGTATGATTCGGCGTTCATTGATAAAATGGTACTCTTGGAGATAAATGATAAAATATTGCCTAACTAAATATCTAATAAGCAACCTTCTTTCTTTGTAGTCATGATTCCTTGTTTTCTATTGTTGACTAATAAATACAACGAGAATTTTAATTATTTTTTTCCAGACGTTTCTAGCTGGTGTTTAGACTTCTTTCTATTTCTACAACTTATTGAAATAAACGTAAGAACAAATAAATAAATTTAAGAAAAAATAATGCTCTCACAAACTTAGAAACGGTAAACGACTTCATACGCCTAGGCTCGTCTATAAGTGGTGAAGGAGGTTGTGAAATTGGAGTGAGTAGAAGGATCAAAAGACGCCACAAGCAAAAAATATGGAGCGAAAGAGGCATTACGAAGACCACTAAGATGAGACTCGTTCGGAAGTTGATTGTATCCTTATTTCTACACGGTGAGGAAATTGGACACTTAGAGCCAGCGAAAGAAAGCGGAAAGACGCCATCGAAATGTGGTGCTGGAGAAAAATGCCAGGAATCCATGTTCAGGTGCACAAATGTGTCCATTCTGGAAGAACTAGGCATCCACAAAAGGCTTTCAATTACATACTTAAAACGTAATTTAAGATATTTTGGACACGTTGCACGCCAAACTGAGGACTCCAACCTGGAGAAACTCATAGAAACTGACAAAGAGGAAGGTCACCAATGCACTGGAATTACAAAGTATAGAGTATAGTCCGATACAGATACGTGGGTTTACTTGGCTCTCCAAGCAGCGTAAAAGCGCGAGGAGAGGAGGGGCCATGTCCACCATGGAAATTTCACATGGGTCACGATCCTCAGCAACGAGGAACTGACTTAAGAAGAGAAGAATTGAAATATTTTTTTTTTTAAATATCGAAACTAGGCAATTTTAACTATAATACAACTACTGGAACAATCAATGTAATATGACTGAAACTATATTATTTTGACGTGTTATATCTCTTGGAACACACTCGGAGCTTCATCAACAATGTTTCTTATTCAGAGTGTTGACAGTTGACATGACCGACGCGACGCTAGTAGTTATTTGAATAACTTTATCTTGCTAGCGCGTGCTCTACTTCTGGGGATAGGCAGATACATGAAACTATGAGGTTTTAAGAATTATCAAATATCGGTTTATTTTTTTAGATAAGACTTGATAACAATTTAAAGAGTCCTTTAAGCTATATGGCTTTACATTAAAAAAAATCATGAATGATTTCACACATGGAATGAATTACAATGCATGTAGGTAGACATACTCGTGTATAAATAAGAAGAGTATAATTTTGAATGACATGATTTTTATAATTTTTATTTGTGTATTGTATTGGGATATTAATTTAAAAAGTGTGAACGTGAAAGGTTATTACAATATTAATATTGTAAATAGCGTAAATATTAATAATCCACTTAAAATGTTCACAAGAGTGTACAATTTAAGAAGAAACTGGGAGGGGCTTTTTCCATAGAAACATGCTCCTCAATTTCCTCTCTGGATTTGACACTAGTGAAAATGATTTTTAATATAAATTAGTTATCGATAGAGACACTGATTCATAGCTTTCATTTTTAATAGAAATGTAGCATTAATTATTGGAAAAATAGCTTGTATAGCTTTAATTTTTTCGATTTCATAGCGTTTATAGATAAATATGAATGGGAGTCGGCAAGAGAGGAAAAACAATTAAATTAGCAAAATCACTTGAAAATTGTTTACTGTATCATTGATTGAAACTCAACATGGCAAATGTTTCTGCAGTTGAGTGTGACATGTTCGTTCTACGATTTGTCAATACATAATTATAGCGATATTATATAAAAAATCTTTTTGCGTCAACACTATTCACAGGGACCCACATAATCATCAGAGCTGCCCCAGCAAATTCTATGTGAACAATTTTTACAGCTAAGAGTAGCTAAATTATGTCTACAGTGACTCCATCCCTCACTTGCTCTACAAGCTGTCTTTAAAAATAGCTGTTACCTTCCAGGAATTAACTGTCATCGACAGATTTGAATGTTGGTGCCAGCCTACTTTTATTAGCTAAAAGAATAGCGTCTAATCGCTGGACAATCTGACCTACAATCGTAGGATTGAACATTTTACCTGGGCGCTCAAGAAATAGATTAGTGCTGTGTTGTCTTGAAGGTTCAGCATATGAGATGCCAGTTTCACAGAACTCTTCTGACAACTCTCTCTTATTTGGGTTCAGACAACCTGGTTCTTTACCTCCTGCACATCCTTTAAGGTTTTGGCAGGGAAAACACCACAACTCAATTTTTTTAAAGTAAGGCTTAGGTCACCAAGTCCATCCAAACAAAGGAGCGTATGGATATTTTTATCCTTCTAATAGATTTACCAATTTGAAAATTTGGCCACAAACTTCGTCAACAAATGTCAAATGAATACATATTAAAGTTGCCTTATGCAAACTGCTCTAAAATATCATCAATACTCTAGTTTTTGCGTTCATACTCCGTCATGAAATGTATGAGAGTATCATTGTATTCAGCTAGATATTCGACTGCATGAAACCACATATTCCATCTAGTTATGACAGGACTAGGAAAAAGTTTTGCTTTCATTTCAGAATAAGTTCGCATATTGTTGGGTTTTGTCGAAAAATCGGTGCTATTTCGCGTTTTAACATATGTATCGGCTGTATCGCTATAAACACTTAAACACCATTTATCGCTTTAATTTGCGAAAATATCATTAATGCTCTGAATCAGTGTCTCTAGTCATCGACCACCGACCTGTTGGTATGTTTTGATTTTTTGATAGGTAAGTTATTTCTTATAGGAGATATAAAATATATATAAAATCGTTAAAATTGCCTGGTTTGAACGCTATTAAAAGACGTTCAATGTACAAACTAGAGAACGCATTTAAAAAAAAGGAAAATATATATATAGATTATTTTCTTCTTATACAATTGGTAAATAAAAAACTTTAAAATCGGTCCACTTTTAGAGTAGATAAATAGGGAATACAAAACCTCGATTTCGACGATTTTATTTAGGTATTATCAGCCTGACGCGCAGTTGTCCCTTTCACTCTGTAATCGGAGGTGTAAAAGCGAATGTGACAGCAACAGTTTGGTAAAATACCTATTAGTCAAATTTCTCGGTGACCGGTTTTTTTTTTAAGATTTGTTTTTCTCTATGTAGAGTTGTTAACATTAATTAGAAATAACAAGATATAAATAAAAATCAGAACAGGGATAAGAAAAATAAAACAAAGATGTGAAAAGAGAATAATAAATAGAGTAAATAACAACCATTCAC
This sequence comes from Limnephilus lunatus, assembly GCA_917563855.2. Classification (NCBI taxonomy): domain Eukaryota; kingdom Metazoa; phylum Arthropoda; class Insecta; order Trichoptera; family Limnephilidae; genus Limnephilus; species Limnephilus lunatus. The sequence goes on from OU830601.1 coordinate 51,771,715, forward strand.
TCCATTCATTCTCCATGACATGTCATCTTAGTAGATTGTTAATTTGTTTTTTAAAATATAGATACTATATATTTGCATAGATATGTATCGTTGTAGTCACATTCAATATTATTACACAGACGACATATTCGAGACAGTGGATTGAACTAGTCAATATTATTATTAAATAATTCAAGATAAAATAATTATATTATGACTCCTTAAGGTCCTTTAACCAGCCAGCGGTCGAGAATTCAAATTTCGTCGAAAGATGTTCTCACGATCGTACAGGGCGGTTCCAATGAGAAAGATTGATTATTCTCACCAGCTTTTTAAAATTATAACTCAATATCGATTTTATTTCATTCAAAATTCGCTTTAATTTATACCAACATTCAAAAATGCTGAAAGGTGTGATGATAAAACTATTTAAATTATGTACTTTTCGTAATTATTTTTTGATCATTATAATTTTTCAATAATGTCGAAGCAAAATAAGAATGTAAAAAAACTTTAATATATTAGTTTGTAAGACCGTAAATAAATAGCCAAACTGAAGTGTTTTCGTCACAAAACAAGTGCGCGGAACTTTTTTTAATGATTTTATTTAAACTAAAATTAAAAATCTAAAACATAGATTTATTTTACTGCCTGATTATATGATTTGAAATGTGTGTTGTATAATAAAAAAAATTTGTTTGAAAATTTAACAAATCTGCCAACGACCTACGGTATAACCTTATCATGCTAAAAATAAACATATTTCATAATTTACCAAATAAAAGAACAATCTTTCGAAATCAATTTACTTTTTTTAAACGACTTCGAAAAGGAGGAGGTTCTCAAATCGACAATTTTTTTTATTTTTATGTTTGTTATTTTAGAACTTTCGATCGGGTGAACCGATATTGATGATTCTTTTTTTATTAGAAAGCTGGTGCTTCCCGTGTGGTCCCATTTTAATCTGGTCCAGTTCTGACAATGGTATCCATGAGAAAACCATATATGTCTTAAATTTGCAATAAGTATGTGCGCGACAAATGGACGAATAACTCAATATTACGCCAACAGATTTCGATGATTCTTTTTTTGAAGTAAAACTTCTTTACGCACGCTCGTCACTAAAAATAAAAAAAATGAACAAAACAAAAAACGACTACAACAAATGCACTAAAAAGTAAAAAAATAATTTCGTACGATTGTTATTTTTGGAGTCGGTGTCAGCCAAGATCTCCACATCTCACCTATAACTACCTATGTATGTAGTTACCTTGGCTGACACCGACTCCAAAAATAAAAATCGTACGAAATTATTTTTTTACTTTTTAGTGCATTTTTTGAAGTCGTTTTCTGTTTTGTTAAAATTTTTGTTTATTTTGGAAAAGTTTATTTAAAAATGACATATTTCAGGTTTTGTCTGGTTATTCCCTCTTAAATTACGTCTATTAGGAACATTAATGTGAATATTACTCTGATAATGAGTGTTTAGAAGCTTGTCATGAATAATTTTGAGTAAACATATATTATTAAGTCAGCAAATAATATAATATTTTATTACATCTTATTTTATGTTTCAGGTTTCGGGTGAAAGGTTCTTTATTTTCCATCGTAACTACTAACATTTTTATATCACATGAGAGTCCCACTGCTCTGAGCTAGTGGAATTATTGCACCCTCAAGTGGGGGAAAAATTTTGTGAGGTGTAAGGAAATTTGAGAGTTGAAGAAAAGTTTTGCAATTCGGTACAATTTACAATTTAGGAGGCAAGTATGGGTACCGCCGCCCAAAAAATATTATTTGGATGACCAACACCTCTTCCGTACGCCACCCCAAGCAAGCTACGTTTGTAGATTTAGCAGAGGTGTCCGGATTTAGGGGGTGAGGTTTGTCTAGATCAGGTGAGACTGGTTGATGGACACCCTTCGACCTCTTCAGTCTGACTTTTTCCACCCATTACCTTGCCCCGCAGTGGGAACAATGGTTTCATTATTCTATCATTCCTGGACACAATGACCCCCAGATTCCTACCCACCCCTCATACCTTTTCCTTCCCAGAACTTCCTCTCTCTCATTTCCTTAGGACTTGGACTTGGATATCTTTTAAGTTCAGAGTTCCTTTATTGTAATGACTCTAACGTAATTGCGAAATGGAATTATCTAGTGATACTTAACATGGGTGTTAATTTTTAAAAATATTATGGGGGGGTTTAGGAGATGAGTCTTAATACTATACTGCGACTTGTGACAGGATTTCACTACTTCAGGTTTTTTATGTTTAATTTTTCGTCCTCACTATATTTAGCGAGAGAATTAATTGTGGGATTTTCATATCCGGCTAGACGGCATAGAATTTCTCCGCGTGTATAATAATTAACTCCTTTATCAGAGGAATGTTTGTGTCTTTATGAAGAGTGTGAACCCTGATCCACTTAGGCGCATTCAACGCTAGTCGAATGGATTTGTTGTGCAGGGTTTGTAATTTATTTATTTGCGTGTTGGCTGCGTGTACCCAAATCGGTGCAGCATACGAGTATGTAAAGCCCGGCCTTATGGTCGTCTTGTAGATGAGAAATTTATTGTCTGCTGATAATCGAATTTTCTTAGGAGACCTTCAATACATCATCAATACCTGAAGATCACATAGCACGTTCCAGAGCGGAAGATACCCTCAGTATCGCTCTCGTGTAAGAATATCATTCAGAATATAAAGGTTGAACTATTGTCAGTCTCACAACATACCCTAATTGGGGATATAGCCTAATTTGCTCCAGACGGTTAGGAGCAGTTGTAACTCTTAAAAAATAAATACTGTGGAACCAAAACGTCACCATGGGTAAATTTTACATTGAGGGTATTAACGATACATTATGCAATTTTACTCATTATATATTTTCAGTCCTATGAATCTGGCTAGGTCACGGTCATGGTCAACCCCCATTTACCCTAGAACCGGAAGCTCCCGTTAATAATGACTAAAGGGAGAAGGATGTATGAAAAAAGCAGAGGTAGGTACTTACTTACAACACGAGATTTATTAGTTACTCTAGTATAAAAATTTGGAGACCGGCCGATATTCCAAACCGAAACCGCATTATTTATGTAAGTGAATTTTAATTTTAGTATGACTAGCGAGTTCCGGGCATGCGTTACAATGCCACTAATAAAGAAATTGTTTCTCCCTGCGAATCTTTTCCTATTCGTCCCTTCCCTTCCCATGTCCCCTTCCCCACACGCGTTCCCAAATATTATTAGATTTATAAATAAATAAATAAATTCAAATAAATCTATTAATAAATCTTTAAATAAATCTATTAATTTGAAGATTTTCGAAAATTGAATTTTGATTTAACATTTATTGTTGTGCAAAATGTCATTCTCAAAATTTTACATTTTTGACAGTTTTGCAAGAGTTTTTGTGATGATTAAAAAACTTTTTTTGATCCAGAAACCTTTGCGGGGGTTCAGAGAAGGTATTTTGAAAGTTTCAAATGTTTCCTATGCTTAATATACCTAGCAATACATAGACGTTTCATATACTCACATATATACAGAAATAAGCACATTTTGATTTACATTTATTTATTTATTTATTTATTTATTTATTTATTTATACTGGATTTTACAGATGTTTACATTTACATGAGAACAATCCAGTTATAAAACTCAGTTATTACACAATTATAAAAATCTACAATTACATACAATTAAATACAAATAAATACAATTAGAAAAACAAAAACATCACAAATAAAAATACAGAATTATATACAAGGTCACTCAAGTAACACATTGCAATGAGTGGTAAAAGACATATGAAATACGCGAGCATGCATACAAAGACAATTCACACAACATAATTAGTTAGTACTTTTTAACAGCGCTAGAACTTTTTTTTTAAATCCGTACAAATTGTCAACGAAAATATCCACATCAGCGCAGTCTATCTTGTTATACAGTCGACACATCTGGGTCAGAGGGCTAAAGTAGGCGATATTATTTTTAAATGTATTCATATGAAAAATGTTATGGCGTCTTAAACAATGGGAATTGGGGACATTAATTTCAATACTGTTAAGACATAATGTAGTATCAAGATGGCCGTGAATAATTTTATGTAAACATATAAGATCAGTCAATTGCCTTCATACAAAGACAATTCACACAACATAATTAGTTAGTACTTTTTAACAGCGCTAGAACTTTTTTTTTAAATCCGTACAAATTGTCAACGAAAATATCCACATCAGCGCAGTCTATCTTGTTATACAGTCGACACATCTGGGTCAGAGGGCTAAAGTAGGCGATATTATTTTTAAATGTATTCATATGAAAAATGTTATGGCGTCTTAAACAATGGGAATTGGGGACATTAATTTCAATACTGTTAAGACATAATGTAGTATCAAGATGGCCGTGAATAATTTTATGTAAACATATAAGATCAGTCAATTGCCTTCTAGTTTTAAGTGTATCAATCTTGAAGTAATCACGACGTACATCGTATGATCTGAGATGGTCGTGTAGTCCACATTTGAAGGATAACATTCTTAGTAATTTTTTGAACTGATTCTACAATGTTTTCATATTTGCAGTAATGTGGATTCCAAATAGTGCTTCCATATTCAAGTTTACTTCTAATTAAGGCATTGTAAAGTGTTAGAATTGATTGAGGATCTTTGAAAGGTTTACATATTCTGTGAATAAATCCCATCATTTTTAATGATTTGCACTGAATGTTGTTAATATGTACATCAAATGTGAATTTAGAATCAAGAGTGATTCCTAGATCCCTTATTGAAGAAACTTTTTTGAGAATAATATTATTGATAACATAAGAAAAATCCTTTATAATTCTATTTCTAGTAAAGTTTAAAATGTAACATTTTTCAACATTTAAGTGCATATCATTGACAGTACACCAGTTATTGAGTGTGTCGAGGTCATTTTGAAGCAGCTGATGATCGGTAACAGACTTAATTTTACGAAAAATTTTAAGATCATCGGCGAAAAAAGCATAATCACAGTTTAATTTCGAGCCAAGGTCATTTATGAATATAAGAAAAAGCAGGGGGCCAAGATTTGAACCCTGTGGTACACCAGAAGTTACAATTATAGGGGATGATTTGTATCCATTAATAAGAACTAATTGAGTTCTGTTATACAAATATGATTTCACCCAGCGTAATAGGTCTCCATGTATTCCAATTTGTTCAAGTTTTTTTAGTAAGATGGAGTGGTTAACTCTATCAAAAGCTTTTTGGAAATCAGTATAAATTGTATCTACTTGTAATCTTTCATTAAAAGAATTACAAACATAATTACAAAATTCCAAAAGATTTGAGTTGATTGATCTTTGAGGAACAAACCCATGTTGCCTAGTGCAGAGAAGGGGTTTAAAATGTGAAAAAATACTTTTATATATCAGAGATTCAAAAACTTTAGCAAAACAGGATAGTATACTGATTGGCCTATAATTTTTTATTAAAGATTGGTCTCCCGATTTTAATACTGGGACCACGTGTGCTTTTTTCCACAGATCGGGAAAAGTTCCCGTGGTAAGGGATGCATTAAAAATTATAAAAAGCGGTAAACATAAAGAGTCTGCACAGCAACTAACAAAGAAAGGAGGAATTTTATCAGGTCCTGGGCCCTTACTGGGATCTATTTTACTCAAAAAACATTTTATTTTATCTGCACTAATATGTATTTTACCCAAATTGCTTTGATTGTGTTCAGTTATGTATGGCATTGAATCATTAGTAGATGATTACGATTTGGTATAAACAGATGAAAAATATTTAGAGAATATGTTTGCTATGTTTTCACCGTCATTCGCGGAAATATCGTCAAGATGCATTACTTTAGGAATACAATTATTTTTTCGTAATGATTTTGAGTACGACCAGAATAACTTTATGTTACCTTGCAGACCACTTTCGACAGAGTTGATATATGATTTATAACATTCGCTTTGTATTTTTTTTGTAAATTTCCTTAAATAAGAGAATTCCCTATAATCTGACTCATAACCATGTTTTTTTACCTTAAGTCTAACTTTGTTTTTTTCCTTAAGAAGAGCAATCAATTGCTGATTAAACCAGACAGGATATTGATTTTTTGTTTGAGTACCATATTTTTTAAAGTATTTGTCAATAATTTCCCACAATTTTTCATATAATAAGATTACCATGCTATTCACATTTTTATTTTTAAAGAGAGTTATCCAATTAACAGACAATAGATCCTGTCGACATTCATCAAAGTTTCCCTTCCTGAAGTTATATTTTGAATCGCTTCTATTCATTTCTAAGAATTGATCTTTATTTTGTTTCACTATAATTTCAAATGAAGGGTGATATTGATCCAATTTGGTTAAGCCTGGTGCTATATGTATATCAATGTTAACTTTATCTGAAAAAACAAGATCCAATAAATTTTCATTTCTATTTAGTACATAATTGAATTGATACAAATTGCAAATTGATGAGAGATTGACAAGACTATGTGCTTTCATGCTTTTATAATTAGAAGAGGAAAGTACATTATTTTTGAATGAATTGTCAGGTATCCATTTAACTTCGGGCAAATTAAAATCACCAACAAAAATAAACTGCGAATTGGAAGTTGAAAACTTTAAATACAGATCCTGTAATTTTTCAATGTGTTTACAATAATTATCAACGGTTACACTAGGAGGAATATAGAGGATGCATATAAAGATGAGCGAGTTGGAACGAGACTTAATTACAAGCCACAAATCTTCATTGTCACTCTCCCACTCCGTTTTTCTTGACACAAGAAGTTTTTTAGAAACGGCGGCTAGAACTCCGCCACCTTCTTTAGACACAGATTTGGTTGACTCACGATCTCTTCTAAATATTACATATCTATCATCAAACAATTCTTCACTAAATATCGTTGAGTTCAGCCATGTTTCGGAAAAACAAATAATGTCATAATTATTGATTAAAATATTATTGCGTACACTTACAGTCTTTGTTCGAATACCCCTCACATTTTGATATAATATATTTAATGCATCAACAGCAAGTACCTCGCCATCTATGTCGGTATGCTTAGATGCCATAGTCAATGGTGGAGAGGTCCTTCAATAGTGCTGCTTTGTAGGCCGGACAATCCTTATCTCCAGTGGGGTGGGCACGCGAAGCTGCAGGCTTTCCAAAACGTGCGCATGTGGCGCAACTGGGTGCTGCAGCAGCAGCGGGGCAGGCCTCACGCGCGTGTCCTTCTACACCGCAGTGGGAGCATCTCTTGGTATCTTTACAATACTTGTGCGAGTGTCCGACCATTTGGCAATTCAAACACACTGTAAGTCCAACAAAGTCACGCACACCGCAAACGGTCCAGTCCACAAATACGCGTCCTTGTTGCACCAACGCATGACGAATGTTAGCAGGCACCGAGTACACTCTGTGGCAAGACGGTCCGGTTCGAGCTCCAGCCATATGACTTAATTTGCACTTGGATACACACTCTTTGAAGTCACCAGCTTCAGAGATTCCGGAGAGGGCCTTCTCTAAGAAGTTCTCGTCTGAAAGTTCACGGGGCACATTAAAAAATATTATTCTAGGCTGCCTCTTAATTGGAAGACGGGCACTCAGCAAGTCGGAGCTAGATATAATAGGATCATTTAAAAGCCTTTCTTGTTCTTGGCTGCTAGCAGTGTGGATAATGACTCCTTTGTTTTTGATATTTTTTACTCCCGTTATCCTTACTCCTAACTGTGATGGCTTAACGATGTCCTTAATTATTTTTTTTGTGCCATCGCTATCATCAACATGATAATATATATTTGTAAGAACACTTGTAAGAACCCTAATCGAACCCCGATCAACAAGTTTTATTAATTTGTGAAAACGCCGCCGCACTTTTAAGCACAGATTATGGAATTCACACTTCATTTCAACAATTACTACAAGAAACAACTATTTACGTAAACAAAATAGGTTATTAGGTTCTTAGTTTAGGTAAATTAAGGGTAAACTGTGAAAACACCGCCGCATGCCGCTACACTTTGCATTTTGAAAATTAAACTAATTTTAAACTTAATTACCACAAGAACCATCGGTTTCAGAATTATATTGATTTGACCTAAATACTGTTTTACCTCGGGCAAAATCGAAAAATAATGTATTCGGTCGGACTATACAGCTTTATAAAGGGGCCTAGACTGCCTAAATCTGGTTTCCAAACCTTTGACGAAGTTCGCATAAAAAGCGGCTACGATTTCCTATTGTAAGGTTCACATTATTTAGCGATAATGCGCCACAGGAAGGTGCGATTCAATAACATGCAAAGTGTTACATGCTATATATTTTACTGTTTAAGGAACTTCAATAATGGGCATAACTTGAGTTATAAATTTTAAAAATATTTTAAAGGGAAAAAATATTTTGTGAAAAAAAGCGACACTATAAGGAGACAAAAACATACATCTATAGAATTTAGCCTGTGATAGAATGAGATTGTATAATCGGTCTCCTCTTTGTGCGGTGCTTCATAGTCTCCCCACTCTTGTCTACCGCATGTGAATTGCACACTCTGTTTTTCTTTTGTCTGTTGGCAGCGAGTGGGACTTTGGCATTCCTAATTTGGGGATTGCTGTGCTGTTAAAAAAATGTGATGGGTAAGGAAATGGGGTAGAGGAAGATAACTAAATCAGGCTTATAGTAAAATTAAGCAACATTTAGACTCTGATTGGTGGTTTCTCGCTGAGGCAATGCAAATGGTGTTATTAATGGCATATAAAATTATGTGTTTAAATAAATTATTGCGTACAGTAGTACGAGAGGGATCGTAGGGATGTCTCTCTTTCTTTTCACACGTCTTGTATGAAAACGAAAAATAGAAGATACTGGATCGATGAGGTATCGTAAGACCTGTCCCTGAGACTGCTATAGTTTCACTGTTATTCCGGGCTACGGTCTACGACTATAGGGAGAAGATTGTCCTGATGATGGCCAATCTCCGATAAGAGAGGTAACCAGAAGAATAATGCACGTATTAACATAGATTAAGAGCTTTGACCTAGTCGTCCCGTGTTCAATTTCAATCAAAAAAGACAATAACAAATTTCTGTGTGAGTGGAAAAAGTAAGGTAAACATAAACTTACTTATGAAAAACGTACATTTTTTACATCTGTTTTTAATCGTCGAAAATATAATAAATAATGAGAAAACAGCTTCGGGCTTGGTAAACATTGAAGTTTATTTTTTGTTAAAGCAAACAGTGTTAAAAATTTCTCTTTAAGTTTATAAAAATATATAGATGTTTTTAGAATTACAATATATTAGATAATATGGTAGATATCAATAGAAAAATTATTTTTTTCATTTTTCCTGTTTAGTAAGATAAAAAAACTTTACTTATCAGTTTTATTAAATGGCAGCCTTTGTACAAATACGAAAATTTTAACGTAAAAAATCGCAGACAGATCATTCATGTAATGTAAGGATATTTTTGCACCTGGTAGATGAAGTACGTGACGTGGTCGCCAACCTTTTCGGATTTACATTTAATATATATTTATTAATACACATTTAATTTATACATATATATATATATATATATATTTACACACATTAAATAATTAATCATAATGAGTTGGATTTGTCACATTAAATAATTCTTTATAATGAGTTGGATTTGTCATATTAATTAATCATAATGAGTTGGATTGGTAATATTAAATGATTAATCACAATGAGTTTGATTCGTCACATTAAATAATTAATCAAAATGAGTTGGATTCGTCACATTAAATAATTAATCATAATGAGTTGGATTGGTAACATTAAATGATTAATCGTAATGAGTTGGATTTGTCACATTAAATAATTAATCATAATGAGTTGAATTGGTAACATTAAATGATTAATTGTTATGAGTTGGATTTGTCACATTAAATAATTAATCTTAATGAGTTGGATTTGTCACATTAAATAACTATCATAGAGATTGTTTGAGCCTACTATAAAAATAGTTTTTTTAACACTAGCTCCCTCCACAAAGGAGGCCCTGAGGAAAAAATGCTCAATGTATGTGTCGTCTTTGGGGATGCTGTGTAGTGTGTCTGTTGAGGGAAAGAAAAGAGAGGAAGTTCTGGGTAGGAAAAAGGTATCAGGGGTAGGTAGAGGAATCTGTGGGTCAATGTTTCCAGGAGTGACGGACTTATGAATCTATCCCTCTGACTGCGGTGCAAGGCGATGGGTCGAGAGATTCCGGCTGGAGAGATCCACCTCGGTCTTCCTCAGTCTCTCCGGATCCGGTCCGCCATGCAGTAGGTGGGCAAACGCACTCGCTACCAAGACCTAGACAAACCTCACCTATGAACCCAGTCATGCCGGACGACTGGCGTAGTCCAGCGGTAAGGCTCTTGAATCGCAATCCGAAGGTCGCGGGATCAAATCCTGGAGTGGCAAATAAATTTTATTTGATTAATTTGTGTTATTTCTCAATTTATTCAATTAAATTAATTTATTGTATATTTGCGGCTCGTTCCAGAGTGGAAGACACTCTCATTATCGCCCTGGTGTAAGACCACCATTCAGAATTGAATTGAGCAGTTGGGACTCTTATGCGGTATTCATTTAAAAAAAACAGTCATAAGCTGCTTGTGACTGGGTTCTAAGTTCTACTAGGTCACCAAACGTAGCGAATCACTTGGAGTGACCTATGTCACGCGCGTTGGTTACCAAATAAATGGTTCCCGGAGCGGCAGTACCCTTTACTGATTCCCAAATTGAAAATGAAACAATTGGAATGAATGATGAACTCGATTATCCAATCGAACATGAGACCATGGTTGGTTCCAAGTACTGCGATGGGTTGATTATTTTGAGAGCACCTGATGACAGGAAACCAATGTGAATTTTTAAATCAATTTCTTTTAAAAAACAGTTACAAAAATTAATTAATTTTTCCTACATAGACATCACTAGGTATTATACCTGTTCTGAGGTCTACATATTACAATACTTATTGTTTTTGTTATTTAGATTATTCTATGGTGATTTAAACTTCTAACTTATTTAAAAATAAACGAAGAGTATATCTTAGTGTGCTGCTTCTAGTAGTTGTTTAGTGTTTGCGGTTCATGTATATACTATATATTAATGCTCAGTTTTTCGAAAAACTCACTTTTGCCTTGATGCGAAAAACGACAGTACCGCCCCTCGCGTTTCACCAACCTCAAGGTTCACTTTGGCTTGGCGACGCAAAAATGCCGCTGGCACGCCAAAACAACCTCTCCGATCCTCGAGTTTCGCACACCTCAAGGTTCAATTTTGTTCAAAGGGAATTAGCCCGACGCCTGACACGCGAGAATGGACATTATTGATCGCTATTTTGGAACGCTTCAAAGTTCACAATCCTTCGAAGAGTCGATTATTTTCCAGCCACTAGCTTTTGTTTCGTTTTTGTTAGGGGAAACATTTTTCATCGTTATCAATATGTTTGCCAAAACTTTACGGGAGACTTCTAGCGGTGCGGAATACAAGTATGGATTATTCACATTAGAAAAAATCAAATGTCTATCGAATACTGTTGTAGTTCTATTTTCATCCGTTCGAAATGGCAGCTTCGTCTGAATTTAAATAAATACGCTAGCTTCACGATTTTCACAAAAAAATAGACTAGACAGGAAACTCACATAAAATTGAACTGACACATTTTAAGAGCGAAAATTATATAAATTTGCGGTGAAAACTGGAACTACTCATTAAATCAACCAATTCGGCTCAGTTATAGTTCCCGCCGACAGGTTCGCATTAAAAAAAAAACCAAAAATTAGGCCTTAGTTTCAATGCAATGGAAAATACTAGAGAGAATGTTGAGACATTGAAGCTTTCACCCACCTATTCCCACCCCGGTATAGGCGACTTATGGTCGCCCCTTCGGAGTTCTCGCAAGACTCTAATTTTTTTGAAAAAAACGACTCTACATTTAAAATATGGAACGATTCTAGAACTTCAATGTCCCCGCATACGTTGTTAGTGGGCGGTATGCAGGCGCGCCTACAGAAATGCACTGTTATGGTCAGTTCTACAATTCTAAAGCCCATGAGTAACTCACCGCAAAGCGGTAAGCCTCATGGACAGTCAAACAGGGTGTTAGTGACTAGGCTAGGGCTGTAAAAAATACATAAGAAAACAAGAAAACAAAGTAAGTAAAACCGTCATGAGTGGGAAGTTCATGACGGCGACGGACCACACAACAGTCCTGCAGGCAACACCGTGCTCTGTCCATGTAAAAGAAAAACAAAAAAGTAAAGAAGTATATACAATGAGGAGCTGGTGAAACCAAAATTCAGCCACCGGCAGTCCCCTTAACAGTGAAGGGGGCTGATTGTTAGGCCTCCCGGCAACCGGCAGCGTCGTCCGTAAGCCAGCTACCCGGTGGTGCCTAGACGATAAGTAAATGGAAATCCAAAGAAGACCCTAGGAAGAGAAGCGTCGGGTCGCTGGAGGCGGGACGGACAGCTTTCGGATGGCGTTTAGCCCTCTCCTCAGCCTCTTCATGTCATGGGGGGTGGCACGGGGCCAAAAGCAGCCCCACCAGAACCATAAGAACGACAAGTCACGTACACAGGGACATGTTCTAGTCCAACCCCTTAAATGGGGAGAAGGACGATACAACACAAGCAACGGAGTTCAGTACTCGCACGTTGTCACAGACTGAAAAGAAAAATATATAAAAAACACAGAAGTTGAACGAATATATAGAAAAAAAGAAGAAAACCAAAGGCGTGAAAAAAAAAATAGAACTAAATATTGTACAGTCGACATAAGCGCTTATGTACGCCTATGTAACTGGACCCAAAGTCTAAATTGGAAAAGAATATACAAACAAAGAAATACATATATACAGTAGTAGATGATAATACAAAAGATGTAAAAAGAGAAGTAATCAATGTAAAATATAAAAAGTACAACATAAAATTTAGTTGCATAGGAAATAAAAAAAAAAAATAAAAAAAGAGAACCAACTTATTAGCCATAAGACATAAAAATGTATAAATAAAAACAAGAAAACAAGATAAAATAAAACTGTACATCCTGGGCAAATAATAGAGTAAAAATCATAGAGTAAACCGTGGTAATCAGGAACAAGTACACCTGGTTTCAAAAAAAAATCAACTAATCAGCGACTCTAAGCTCAGGCCATCTCTCAACCCAGACCCTTGCAAATTTCTTCAAACACTCGAAATTCCTCTTGTTCGACACCAGGTCAGTATTCCATACTGGTCTGATAGGTACGTCCAAACCATCGAGCAGTTCCTCTCTCGCATCCGTCAAAATCTCGCAATGCCACAGAATGTGCTCGGCTGACTGGTTTGCAGATCCGCATGCGCAGTTGGGGTGGGGTGACAGGGCGAGGGTGTGAAGCCTCCCCCTGAATTCCCCATGCCCGGACAGGAGCTGGGTGATGTGGTGGTCCAGTTGTAGATAAGCCCCTTCCATTCTGACTTTAACTGATGGGAAGAAGGAGAAAGTCCATCTTCCCATATTCGATCTATCCCACCGGAGCTGCCACTCTTGGAGCGACAGATCCCTCATTTGCCGGAGCAGTCCAGGGAGAGTCCCCGGCCCGCCTGGAGTGAGAACAACGCCTAGGTGAGTGGCCGGGGTTCCTCTGGTTAATCTCTGCTTAGTGAGCACTTCCCTGATTTCCAGATCGATTGGCAAAATGCCAGCCAAAACAGGCAAAGCGTCCGAAGCAACGGTTCTATACGCCCCGGATAGTGCCAGCAAGGGAGTTCGTTGGCCCCGCTTGAGAGCCAGGAGTATAAGCGAGTTATCCAGGCGGTGCTCCCAAACAGACGCAGCATACGAAACTTGCGCCACGTATACGCATCTGTACAGAACACGCAAAGCCGGACTCCGCAATCCCCACTCAGCTGTGGAGAGTCTCCTAAGCTTAAAGAAGAGGGCCTGAGCCTTGCTGGATACATCCTTGACGTGAGCCAGAAAGGAGGACGATCGATCTAGTGTGACGCCTAAATATTTTACAGTTTCACGAAATTGAACAGTAGAGTCCCCCATTTTGATGACGGGATTTCTTTTTCTACTGAGAAAGCCCTTCATCAGGAGGCCCTGGGTCTTCTGGGGAGCGAATGTCATCTTGTTTCTTTTTCCCCAATCGAGGAACATGTTCAAACCTTCACTGCCTTTGCTCTCAACTTCCTTTCTGCTGTCCCCAGCGACCAAATACGTCTTATCATCCGCGTAGTCGACAGAGATACATCCTTCAGGCAAGGGTAACCTGGAGGAGTCGTCAAAGTGAATCTTCCACAGGTCAGGTCCAAGGATGGAGCCCTGCGGGCATCCCATAGTTGCTTCCCTCTCGAGTAGAAAATCGCCAAAACAAATTGTTATGGTGCGATCCGAAAGGTAGTCATCGATGGCCTGGAACAGAAGTTTGGAACACTGCCTGTTTTTCACCTTTGTACGTATCATGTCCCACCACGCGAAGTCGAAGGCACCAGTTATATCGAGGAAGATTGCAACTACATACCTCTTTGGACAAGCCTTCACCCAATCAAGCACATACGACAGGGCGTGCACCGTGGATCTACCGGGGACGAAGCCGAACTGAAGGTCACTTGCCGGTGACAGGGTTCGCCGAAGTCGCTCTCGTATCAGTTTTTCCAGGATTTTGCCAAGTACAGGGAGGAGGGTAATTGGCCGGTACGCCTTGATGTCGGTCAGTGGTTTTCCGTTCCCCTTTGGTATGATCCGGAGCACGCCGCGCTTCCACTCGGAGGGGAAAACTCCTCTCCTCAGGCACGTATCCATCACTTGGAAGAGCTCTTCCTTAGCGTGGACCCAGACTTGCTTCGCAATCACGCCATTGAGCCTATCATGCCCTGGTGCCTTCTTAGGACCCAATCCCTTAATTATCACTTCAATTTCCGCTTTAGTGACTCTAGTGGAGTTATCCTCTTGGGCAAGGTCCCTAGGTGGTAGCCGCGACAGATTCCTTATCTGTTTATGGTGGTCACTTTCCCCAACTACTGAGTCTAAAGGAACTAACTCGCCCAGAAGTGTCTTGAGAGTGGAGGCCACGTCCACAGTCTCAGCGTTCCTCCCATCTGTTTTCCCAATTACTGTTGACAAAAACCGGTCAGATCCTTTTCCGGATTTTTCAAGTGCGCTGTGGATATCCCACGGGTTGGCGTTACCCACGTCTTTAACCCAATTATGCCAAGCAGCTCGTTTCGCTAGAAGGACGGCCCGTTTGAAGGCCGACCTGGCAGACCTCAGGTTCGCCTGAAGCGCAACTGTCTCCTCCTCCGTGCAGTTGCCACTCCTGGACAACCCAAGCGCCCTGTAGGCCCTCTTGAAGGCCCCCTTAAGCGAAGTCAGCTCAGGTGACCACCACGGCGTTCTAATACTCGTCTTCGGGTTTGATCTTCCCAAAGACGAGTTGGCAGCAGATACAACTGCCCTATTGAAGAAGTTCCCCAAATTGTCCGGATCAGTAGCTGCTACGTGTTGAAAATCCCTTAACGTATCTCGTAGCGCTTCCCCAAAGTTATCCCAATTCGCCCTAGTGGTGTTGAAATTCCAGGAGGATCTTGGAGCTTCTGTTTTCTTTACACCAACCGTATATGTGATTAATCTATGATCCGAGTTTATAGCGCACTCATGGACTGTCCACTTTGAAATCCTGGTCGCAACAGATCCAGAGCAAAGAGTTAGATCAATGTTGCTCTCACCATGTATGTTTGAAAAGGTAAAAAAAGAACTCTGTTCATTGATAATGCTAAGACCTTGCGCCGCAATCAGGTCCTCGACGGCGTCTGAACGTTCCGTCCTACAGTCACTAGTGTCAAACCATAATGGTGAGCGTGCATTAAAGTCACCTCCGATAACTATGTTACGGCCTTTAAGCGCGTTGAGCGCGCGCGTCAGACTCAGGATGTGGGGTCCTACCGGGTTCCCATATTTAAAATAAACTGAGATCAAAAAGATCTCAGTATCGCCAAATCTGATACATACACAGGTTTGGAACTCATCAGAAAGACCAGCCAGGAGGAGGGGACTGATCAACGAGGTGTTGACCAGGACTCCCGCCCCCGGCGAGTGGCCCACTTCGAGAACCGCGCCCGGAAAATTAATGGGGGTCTTACCTTAGAATGTTGAGACAGGTCAGTTATCAGTTATCCGAGATGTCAAAACAAAACGGATCTCTCAGCGGTTTGGGTTGTTGTTTTTCGGGAAACGGCATTGCAGCCGAAAAAACGATCCCCGGTTAGATGTTTTTGAAAAATTCGGTACCCGAAAACATTCCGCCACTTTTGATAACGATATGACGTGTACGTCCCATGTAAAAAATTTCAGGGTCGCCGAAAAACCAATAAAATTTTCCAAAAATAACAAGAAAATTGGTGTCCATAGATTCACTTCAGTAGGGTGGATATTTACCGGCCAGTAGGTACAAATTGAAATGTTATTAATTCAGGGTAGGTACCTACTTATCTCGGTAGTATTGCAAATATGATAAGAAAAGCAAAAACATTGCCGGAATTTTGTAAGGAAATGCGCCGGTACCTGCCGGAATAGGTAGTTTGACAATTATTTAGGTTTTTGATGCAATTTAATTTACTAAGGTAATGTTGTTTCCACGATACTGAATAATTTAACAATTTTTTAAAGTTCATTTTCACGTTCTGTGTAAGTTCTGTTTTTTTATCAGTAAATGCCAGTTGCATCATAAAACTGAAATAATTACAGAACTTGAATAGAATTCGAACCGAACTTTTACAGAACGTTAAAATTGACTTGAAAAAACTGAAGAATTTTTAATTTTGTTAAACAACCCAGCCTAAATATGTGTTTTTTTACTCACTCTTTTTGCACTCGGAATTAAGGTAGGTACCCATCTGCACATAACAACTCGATATCATCCAACTATATTGCATACGTATTAGTTTTCTAATTTTACAATGAAATTACTCGAAGTTGAACGGAATATTTTTTTAAAAGTATTAAATTCATATAGCGCTTTATTTTAAGCAGTAAAACTACTGGTGAGTTCTGGCATTATAAAATTTGTATGAAAATGTACGTACGCTCATAACTTCCGAAGGACTGCAACAAATTGAAAAATTATTTTTGTGTTGTGTTCGTTATTGTTAGTACAAGGTTTGTATAAAATTACTGGTGAGTTCTGGCATTACGAAATTTGTAAAAAAAAAAATTATAGGTGGCGCGCGAGCTGTTTGAAAAATAAATATACCGGGAATTAGTGTATGTAATGCGGCAGGTGGGGGGGTGGAAACAGGAAGGGGGGGAGGGGGACCTGGGAGGGGGGAGGGGAACTCGGGAGGTGGTTTACGATACGGAGAAGCCTAGGAGTGAAGTGGGGTGAGGGAAGGTGAGGGAGGCGGAGTGGAAAGGGGAAGAGGACGCTGGTGAGGAAGGGGGGGGGGGGGGGTGGGGGTGGTGGGGGGGGGGGGGGGGGGGGGAAGGGGATCGGAACAAATGAGAAAGGACACGCAGGTAGAAACATTTTCTTTATTAAATGGTATCGCAACGCATGCCGGGTACCAGCTGTCTTCTATATATATAAAAATCAAAAAAATGTTTGGCTGTATGTATGTCCGCTATGCGTTGCTAAACCATTCATCCGATTGCGATGAAACATTGGGAATTTGATGTGCGCATGACTGCTATGGTTCCTGTATACAATAGTGAGCTCTGGCAACACGAAATTACGCATTGCTCAACCGTTCATCCGATTGTGATGAAACTTTGGGGATTTGATGTGTGCATTTCTACAATGGTGTTTATATGCTAACGTATAGCAGGTTGTTGCTGCTAGGTCCTGCGGACGGATTTATACATAGTTGTATGTTTAACTGCTAAGCGTTGCTAAACCATTCATCCGATTGCGATGAAACATTGGGAATTTGATGTGCACATGACTGCTATGGTTCCTGTATACAATAGTGAGCTCTGGCAACACGAAATTACGCATTGCTCAACCGTTCATCCGATTGTGATGAAACTTTGGGGATTTGATGTGTGCATTTCTACAATGGTGTTTATATGCTAACGTATAGCAGGTTGTTGCTGCTAGGTCCTGCGGACGGATTTATACATAGTTGTATGTTTAACCGCTAAGCGTTGCTAAACCATTCATCCGATTGCGATGAAAATTTGAGGATTTGATGTGTGCATGCCCACGACGGTTTCTGTATACAAAAGTGAGCTCTGGCATCATGAAATTACGCATTGCTAAACCATTCATCCGATTGCGATGAAACTTTGGGGATTTGATGTGTGCATGTCTACAATGGTGTTTATTAACTAACTTATGGCAAATTTTTGATGCTAGGTCCTGCGGGCGGCTTTATACATAGTTGTGTGTTTAACCGCTAAGCGTTGCTAAACCATTCATCCGATTGCGATGAAAATTTGTAGATTTGATGTGTGCATGCCCACGACGGTTTCTGTATACAAAAGTGAGCTCTGGCATCATGAAATTACGCATTGCTAAACCGTTCATCCGATTGCGATGAAACTTTGGGGATTTGATGTGTGCATGCCTACAATGGTGTCTATATACTAACGGATGGCAGATTTTTGCTGCTAGGCCCTGTGGGCGGCTTTATATATATTTGTATGTTTAACCGTAGGTACCTACCCGCTTACTATGAATTTTTTTTCTGTTAGTTAGTAAGTCAAGTTAGTTTTAACCCGTTAGTTGCATTTGCAACAGGCATAAGCTAGTTATATATTAATGCTCAGTTTTTCAAAAAACTCACTTTTCGCTTGACGGGAAAATCGACCTCACCGCCCCTCGCGTTTCACCAACCTCAAGGTTTAATTTGGCTTGGCGACGCAAAAATGCCGCTGGCACGCCAAAACGACCTCTCCGATCCTCGAGTTTCGCACACCTCAAGGTTCAATTTTGTTCGAAGGAAATTATCCCGACGGCTGACACGCGAGAATGGACATTAGCGTTCGGTATTTTAAAACACTTCAAGGTTCACAATCCTTCGAAGAGTCGATTATTTTCCAGCCACTAGCAGTTGTTTTTTTTTTTGATAGGGGAAACATTTTTCGTCGTTATCAATATGTTTGCCAAAACTTTACGGGAGACTTCTAGCGGTGCGGAATACAAGTATGGATTATTCACATTAGAAAAAATCAAATGTCTATCGAATACTGTTGTAGTTCTATTTTCATCCGTTCGAAATGGCAGCTTCGTCTGAATTTAAATAAATACGCTAGCTTCACGATTTTCACAAAAAAATAGACTAGACAGGAAACTCACATAAAATTGAACTGACACATTTTAAGAGCGAAAATTATATAAATTTGCGGCGAAAACTGGAACTACTCATTGAATCAAACAATTCGGCTCAGTTATAGTTCCCGCCGACAGGTTCGCATTAAAAAAAAAAACCACAAATTAGGCCTTAGTTTCAATGCAATGGAAAATACTAGAGAGAATGTTGAGACAGGTCAGTTATCCGAGATGTCAAAACAAAACGGATCTCTCAGCGGTTTGGGTTGTTGTTTTTCGGGAAACGGCATTGCAGCCGAAAAAACGATCCCCGGTTAGATGTTTTTGAAAAATTCGGTACCCGGCAATATAAGGCAACTTTTAACACCAAAATTTTGCGTCCGTTCCATGTAAAAAATTTCAGGGTCGCCGAAAAACCTATAAAATTTTCAAAAAAAAACAAGAAAATTGGTGTCCATAGATTCACTTCAGTAGGGTGGATATTTACCGGCCAGTAGGTACAAATTGAAATGTTATTAATTCAGGGTAGGTACCTACTTATCTCGGTAGTATTGCAAATATGATGAGAAAAGCAAACACATTGCCGGAATTTTGTAAGGAAATGCGCCGGTACCTGCCGGAATAGGTAGTTGGACAATTATTTAGGTTTTTGATGCAATTTATTTTACTAAGGTAATGTTGTTTCCACGATACTGAATAATTTAACAATTTTTTAAAGTTCATTTTCACGTTCTGTGTAAGTTCTGTTTTTTTATCAGTAAATGCCAGTTGCATCATAAAACTGAAATAATTACAGAACTTGAATAGAATTCGAACCGAACTTTTACAGAACGTTAAAATTGACTTGAAAAATTGAAGAATTTTTAATTTTGTTAAACAACCCAGCCTAAATATGTGTTTTTTTTACTCACTCTTTTTTCACTCGGAATTTAGGTAGGTACCCATCTGCACATAACAACTCGATATCATCCAACTATATTGCATACGTAATAGTTTTCTAATTTTACAATGAAATTACTCGAAGTTGAACGGAATATTTTTTTAAAACTATTAAATTCATAGAGCGCTTTATTTTAAGCAGTAAAACTACTGGTGAGTTCTGGCATTATAAAATTTGTATGAAAATGTACGTACGCTCATAACTTCCGAAGGACTGCAACAAATTGAAAAATTCTTTTTGTGTTGTGTTCGTTATTGTTAGTACAAGGTTTGTATAAAATTACTGGTGAGTTCTGGCATTACGAAATTTGTAAAAAAAAAATTTATAGGTGGCGCGCGAGCTGTTTGAAAAATAAATGTACCGGAAATTAGTGTATGTAATGCGGCAGGTGGGGGGGGGGGTGGAAACAGGAAGGGGGGGAGGGGGGACCTGGGAGGGGGGAGGGGAACTCGGGAGGGGGTTTACGATACGGAGAAGCCTAGGAGTGAAGTGGGGTGAGGGAAGGTGAGGGAGGCGGAGTGGAAAGGGGAAGAGGACGCTGGTGAGGAAGGGGGGGGGGGAAAGGGGGGGGGGGGGGGAGGTGGGGGAAGGGGGGGGGAAGGTGGGGGAGGAAGGGGATCGGAAGAAATGAGAAAGGACACGCAGGTAGAAAATTTTTCTTTATTAAATGGTATCGCAACGCATGCCGGGTACCAGCTATCTTCTATATATATATAAAAATCAAAAAAATGTTTGGCTGTATGTATGTCCGCTATGCGTTGCTAAACCATTCATCCGATTGCGATGAAACATTGGGAATTTGATGTGCGCATGACTGCTATGGTTCCTGTATACAATAGTGAGCTCTGGCAACACGAAATTACGCATTGCTCAACCGTTCATCCGATTGTGATGAAACTTTGGGGATTTGATGTGTGCATTTCTACAAGGGTGTTTATTTACTAACGTATAGCAGGTTGTTGCTGCTAGGTCCTGCGGACGGCTTTATACATAGTTGTTTGTTTAACCGCTAAGCGTTGCTAAACCATTCATCCGATTGCGATGAAAATTTGAGGATTTGATGTGTGCATGCCCACGACGGTTTCTGTATACAAAAGTGAGCTCTGGCATAATGAAATTACGCATTGCTAAACCATTCATCCGATTGCGATGAAACTTTGTGGATTTGATGTGTGCATGTCTAAAATGGTGTTTATTTACTAAAGTATGGTAGGTTTTTGCTGCTAGGTCCTGCGGGCGGCTTTATACATAGTTGTGTGTTTAACCGCTTAGCGTTGCTAAACCATTCATTCGATTGCGATGAAAATTTGTAGATTTGATGTGTGCATGCCCACGACGGTTTCTGTATACAAAAGTGAGCTCTGGCATCATGAAATTACGCATTGCTAAACCGTTCATCCGATTGCGATGAAACTTTGGGGATTTGATGTGTGCATGCCTACAATGGTGTCTATATACTAACGTATGGCAGATTTTTGCTGCTAGGCCCTGTGGGCAGCTTTATATATATTTGTATGTTTAACCGTAGGTACCTACCCGCTTACTATGAATTTTTTCTGTTAGTTAGTAAGTCAAGTTAGTTTTAACCCGTTAGTTGCATTTGCAACGGGCATAAGCTAGTATTGTATTATTGTATACAGTATACCCTCCTGTTGACTTGATCCAGCTTTGTATTTGTTTTTTAAACCTAGATTGTTTATGTTGTGTTTTAATCGCGTCCAGGATACTATCGTACAATTTTGGCCATTAGTCTGTTCTGTGTCCTTCGTTCTAAAGTAATATTTATTGAGGATATTAATAAGTATATAGAAGAGAAGGAGAAGGGCCACAAGGGCCGAAAATATTGCATCACTGACAACATAACAAATTACAATCAGACCGGTTAGTAGCCGACTGGAGAAATGCGTCTGGGCTTAATACTCAAGTTAGGTTTACCCTTCACCGTTGCACAATCAAAATTTTCAGGTCATAATGATGGAAGAAATAGGAATTCAGATATGTATTGCCAGGTTATTTTTAACCAAGAATTTTTTGTTTCTTAAAACACAAATGTAACACATAATATATAAATCGAGACAAATACAATTTAGAAAAACTGAGAACTATTATAACTAATTTTAAATAACCGTTTTTCTCTTTGTAATTTAGTGTGTTGTTCCTGATATTTTTACTACCCCATAAAGAAAGGTTTTTCGATCAAATATACCTACACCGTAATAAATCATTATAAGGTGTGCAAAGTTATTCCATAAATCAACATTTAGGACAAATTTAAGACAAAAGTGCCTTCATTCTTACAAAGGAGCTGAAGCAAGAGCCAGTAAACCAAGTTAATTACTACCAGTACACCGAAGATAAGACAAAAGTAACACTATATTTTCGTCGAGTCATAAATAAACAGTTTGAAGAAGAATCGATAATTGTAAAGACAATACACACTTTAAAATAGAGTAATTCATAGTTTTTGTAGTACACTTCAAAGTGTGGTTTTGTCCCAACGTCTTTGTGCGTTTCCCAGGTAGAATAATTGCATTTATTGCGCTCTTTTGAATGTCTGTGTGTGCGTAGTTATAGTAAGTACTTTGTTTGGTAGTTCTGGGTAGAAAAAGCCCCTATTCCGTGGATGTTGGAGGGACAAAGAACCCCATACAGAGATCCTGGACTGTTCTCAGGTTCCTTTCATCAACTACTTTAGGTACACCCGATGTCTGGTGAATTCCCATAGAAATGGCAGGGTTACTCTAAGGGAAGGTGCGACCTTTATGCAGAGGATGAAATATATAAAAGGTCTCGTTTGCATTTATGGAAATATTTTACTTTTGCAAAAGTTACTTTATTCGGTCAATAATGATTTTTTATATTACGTAATCTCGCTGAAATGCAACTTTTTTAAATACAATTTACGTTGATTTCAAATATACCTTCGCTTTGACGGAAAAGCAATTCGAAAAGTAAATATTAAATACTTTTTTCGGCAAAGCCGTTTAGTATGAATATAATGGATAATAATGTATATTTATAAATTTAAGTTTATTTAGGAAACATACGGTTATATACATGAATTCATTTTACATTAAATGGTGAATATAATATAAACCAGCCATGTTCCGTTTACAATATTTGTTATTGTTACAGATAAGGAAGCAAGTAGATATTAAAAGTTATAATATTACAAAGCTTAAGTAAAAAAATAAACAACAAAAATAATAGTTTTGATATCAGTAAGGGTAGGTACTTCAATTTTAAACGTTTGAAGTGGATATTGTGGAAAATATCAATATCTCTTAAGCCTCTTAGGGTAAGAAAATAAACAAAGTACAATCAATATTACTTTCTTAGGGCATTGTAAGACGTCCGAGCAAAGAGTTTTGTGCATATTTAGAATTGAAATATTGTATATTAATTAAGGTATTCAATATGGTGTTGTAGATCCAATGAGTCAATATAGCAGTTCACAATCTTATATAGAAACAATACGTCAAAATTTTATATTGTCTTATCGTATTAAATAGTGAAGATATTACAAAACTACATAATTACTATAATTTCATAGAATTAAACAAGTACTTTGTTTAAAAACCACTTTATTTTTATTTATATTCGTCGACCGGTTTCGGTTGAACTCAACCTTCTTCAGGATAATAAACATATAAACTAAAGCGAAACCGGTCGACGAATATAAATAAAAATAAAGTGGTTTTTAAACAAAGTACTTGTTTCATTCTATATAATGTCAAGCCACGAAGTGTTTGCTTTCTACGATACTATAATTTCATTTGAAATAATAATGACGATATTTGGATGATTTGCATTGCGCCGTTTTTGTGAAAAATTACCTCAAGGGCGCTGTACAAATTTATAATATATATATATATACAATCTTAATTCTGCCAAGACCTTAAGGTTAGACAAACTATTATAACAATTTATGTCTAAAAATTGCATCCACCGGTCCATCGATCACCGATATAAAACCATATGTACAAATGTACAATGCACTCAATGAACGCGATACTGCGTAAAAATAAACATATATTGTTTTATGTATACTCTGTACAAGTACAAAAAAGCACAGGCAGGAAATATATAGGACCATACTTTCCTGGAAGGTCACTTGAGATTTATTTATTTATTTATTCTTAGTATATTTACATTACAAAGGTATAGTATATTGTCCTCCACACTAGGAGTTCACCTGTATTGTAGAGGACATTTTTCAGTTGTAAATTATAAATGTAAGTAGTAAATTACAGTAAATTTTTCTATAAATTATATCAAATTATCATATTATTATTAATATTAATGCTAACAAATTATTATATTCAGTAAATTATAAAATGTAAGAAGTAAAGGACATTTTTCAGTTGTAAATTATAAAATGTAAGTAGTAAAACAAAACAAACAGTGGTCTTAGTTAATATAAAGAAGAAACAATAAAAATCAAAATATACAGAAACAATAAAATCGACTTCTATACGACAAAATTATAAATTAAAAGTTAAAAGGATTGTAGCCAGTTCCATATGTTTTTTTTGTATTCAATAATATTAGTTGTTTTATATTGTGTTGGAAGTGAATTGTATAGTTTAATAGCCTGGTATCTGTAGTGTTTTTGTCCAAAGAATGTGTTTGTTTTTGGTATTTGTAGTTGGTGTGCATGTCTTGTTCTAGTATTGCGAGAATTTTGTGAAGTGTTAAATGTGTTTGAGTTCTTGTAAAGGAAAGTTAGTATTTGTTTGGAATATAATTTTTGAATTTTCAGCACTGAGAATTTTTCGAATATGATTGAAGTGGGTATTGGTAATTTAAGTATTACCTTTATAAGGGTTTTCTGAGCTGCAAACAGTGTATTAATGTATTTTTTACTGGCACAGCCCCAGGCAATAATGCCGTACTCCATTAAGGATTGTGCTGGTGCGAGGTATATATATTTTTATATCATATATGTTTAGAATATTTCTCACGTTTTTAAAGAAGTAAATCAACTTGTTTATTTTTCCTATTACTGAATCTATATGTCTATCCCATTTTATATAACGGTCGAAGTATATGCCCATATATTTAATATTTTCCGTTTGTGTAATTGGGGGACAATCGCATAGGGTGTGTGTTGATTGACAAGAATGTATTGGTTGGCCTCTTGAGTTTATGCTAAAAGTTATGAATTTCGTTTTATCTATATTTAACGTTAATAAGTTAGAGTCGAGCCATTTTTTAGTAATATTTAAACCAAGTTCTGCTTTTGTGATAAGTGTTTTCCAGTAATTTGCCTTAAAGAGTAACACAGTATCATCAGCGAAACTTATAATTTCCCCGTCTATTTGGAGGTGACACAGGTCATTAACTTGTTTATAAACAAACTGTTTTTATTAATTTAATAATAAAATTATTGAATATATAAAATAAATAAAAATTAAAATGGAGTTCTACAAATTAAACTTGATAACAATAAATAAAGACAAATATAAACTGTACCACATTGTTATAAATACTCCATATTTGAATAAAAGCAAAGGTATTGGGTTTGTAATTTAGCTAACATATAATTACAATTTTTCATCCTGAAGCTGGGTTCCGTACATTTATACAATCAATACCACTATACAGAAATCCCAAGGTCTATTTTTTTCAATTTTTCTTACTATTCCTCTCGGCTGGTTTTGAGTGGATGAGAATTATTCACAATTGCGATTTTTTTTCTACACAAGTCCAGCCACATCAGCTGCTTCAGCACCCTAGCACATTGCACAACGCCATAACAACACACACAAATTATTCGAACAAGTATCGGAATAAAAATATTTTAATACGTTGTTCATAAGAAATTTTTTAAAAAAATGGTGTCCTAAAAGACACATGTACTTTGTAGTATGTAGGTACCGAGTCTTCTGCCATACGATTAAATTAATTTATATTTAAATGGAAACAAATCATTTTGTGTACAGCATTTATTTAATCAAAGTTATCAACATGTTTTTTGATCACCACTCTTTGTAATGTTTTATTAATGACAGTACATAGAGTTTTGTTTGTTGTTTGGTTTTTAATTTTTAAATGTCAGTATCTATGTTAGTTGTTAAACTTTAACTAGTCACATTTGCAAGTATATATGTCAGTAAGTCAGTAGTTGTAAATATATATGTCATTAAGTTACCAGTTGTAAATATACATGTCATTAAATCACTAGTTGTAAATATATGTCATTTAGTTATCAGTTTCGAATATATTTGTCATTAAGTGATCTGTTTTTAAGTTAGTAGTTATAATTTATTAATTGTTTTTGTGTTAGTTATAGTTTGCCATAGTTTCACTGGCTCTTTGAATTTGGGATATTACGTGTTATCCACGCCAACAACCAAATATGTACTTGTATTTAGTACATTTTTTTCCATTTCTAATTAGAAGATTCCATATTTTGATTTCTAAATTATTACATTTCTATGTTTTGTATATTATCAGATTTCCATGTTTTGATTTCTAGATTATTAGAATCCGTGTATTGAATTCTAAATTAATTATTTAGTGAATCATTAGATTTGTATAATTATTTCTATTTTTGATTTCTAATTTATTAAATTTTCATGATTTGATTACTAAAATATTAGAATTCCAGTTCTGATTTATAAATTATTATTATTCACAAAGTTCCATGAAACTCAACCGAATTATGTTATTTACTGTTATCTACTTTAATTTGTAGAACTCCATTTAAATTAAAAGTTTTAATTTAATCTTATTTCACAATTGTCGGTTTAATTATTCAATTTAAAATAACAATTTATTTGTTAACAAGTTCTGCTGTGTAATTATTATTAAGGGTGACAGCTGTCTCGCCTTCCGAAGGCATTATTAAATTGCGGTGAAGCCACTTTCAGAAGATTTATTTATATATTTTTTATACTACCAGTACATAGGTGCTCATAATGCACAGGTGCGCAATGTCCCTATAATTTTATACAAATTTCATGTTTCATACATATTCATTCATATTCTAAAACGTTAACATGTTTTACACTCATTCATCTAATAATTAATCTATGTTTATATGTAATTTCGAAGCCTCGTATGTCCTTCATAATGTATCACTCCCGCGATTATGGTATATGTCAAAAGACACTCTTACTCCAGTGAAATGATCTCATCATCTATATCCGTTTATTACCAGAACTGTGGTGGTATTAGGACCAAAACTCAGGGACTACTAATTAATATATTATCAAATAATTACGACGTTATAGTTCTAGTTGAAACATGGCTTGTAGCAAGTGTAAATACGGCTGAATTCATAGATTCGCGATACACGGTGTTCCGACGAGATAGGGACCGTACACATACTGGTAAGATGGACGGAGGCGGTGTACTGGTAGCAGTACGCAAGGAGCTCGCAGCTTCCCGGCTCGATGACTGGGAAAACAGTCAAATCGAACAAATCTTCGTATCTATTCCGGTAAAGTCTTCCAATCTCATCATATGTGCAGTATACATACCTCCTGTCTCGCCACCAACGTTTTATGATATTTTCTCCAAAAACCTGGAATCTGTATTTTCATCTGAACCAAATAATATGTTTTGTGTACTAGGAGATATGAATCTACCTACTCTTACTTGGTCATTTTCCGAAGGCTGCAGTCAAGGTCTCGCCTCCTCAAACACGGCTGCATCGCAAATTTTGCTTCAAACAATGTCATTGATGAACTTGTTCCAATATAATTGTATACCTAACCATATGCCACAGGGGTCAATCCTGGGTCCGCTATTATTTATACTTTTTATTAACACCGTTACTAAATGTTTCATGCATTGTTTATTTCTTTTGTACGCTGATGACATAAAAATATTTGCCATTGTGAGAAATTTAAACGATTGTCTGCTCATCCAAAGCGATTTAGTAAGGTTCGAAGCATTTTGCAATGAAAACAAAATTTACCTAAGTTACAACAAATGTAAACAAATAAGCTTTACTAAAAATCACAACGCTATCATACACAATTATTGTATTGGTAACTATTTACTCGAGCGCGTTTACTGTATAAGAGATCTAGGCGTACTTTTTGATTCCAAACTACATTTCGATGCGCACATTGAGAATATTGTGAATAAAGTTTACTGCATGCTAGGATTTGTCATCAGAAACAGCCGCGAATTTCGAAAACCTGAAACCTATCTTCTTCTTTACTACACGCTGGTCCGTTCTCAACTTGAATACTGCTCCTCCATATGGACTCCACTTTACGGTATCTATAAAGACAATATTGAAAGTATTCAAAAGAAATTTTTGCAATGCCTCAATTACAGAATGAGCGCACCTAAACGGGGGTACATAAATATGCTCTCGAATTATAACGTCTCTACTCTATCTAACCGGCGAACATACCTTGACCTCATGACTCTATATAAAATCTGCAACAACGTTATTGACTGTCCTGACCTACTGAAACTAATAAACTTCAAAATACCACCCAGAGTAACAAGACTTAACGAATTATTCCACATTAGCCGGACGCGTACAAATGCTGGTGTCAGGGATCCAATCAGAAGAATGTGCGAATTGTTTAATCAAAATCAAAACCTCAAGGATTCCGACTTATTTTTCGACACACGCAGTACTTTTAGTAGAAAATTGAAGGCTGTTTTCCTACAAAGTATAATAACTTAGACATTACTTGGCTTATAATTTTAACTAATTTTCTTTTTTTTTAATTTCTGTATAATATTATTTTTTATCAATATATATGTTTTTGGACTTACCATCAAAATTTTTCCAAAGATAATTTGTAAACTTTTATAGGGTTATTGCGCACTTTTTTCATCTCTCTATTTGTAAAATAATTTTCTCATATTTACATACGTCTTTTCCATATTTATAAGTAAAAATATTTGTATATTTTTTTTATTTTATCTGCTGTTAATGTTAATTCGTGAGAAATAGTTTGGGTGCAGGTGAGTTCTCTAGTTATTGTTTTGTATATTCTTGTTAATTGACATCTGTATCTGTATTTTCTCCTAAATAAAAAAAAAAAAAAATAAAAAAAAAAAAATAAAAAAAAAATGATAATCTTTTAACAAATTGCTTTTATTTTGATTACCATTGAATGACCTTATTAATTGCCGATAATTTTCTCGGAAAACTCTTGAACAAAAACTAAAATTTGACGAACTAAATATTCGACTTGTTTTATTTACCATAATTCATAGTAAGAATCTCTTAAAAACTTTTATTTAGCGACGTATTCCTAGAAAGACGAATTTTTAGTCAATATTATTTGAAAACCTCTTAATTCAATTTGCTAGGCGGGTATGGGCACCCCGGGAACCATTTATTGAATAACCAACACCTCTGCCATAGGTCACCTCAAGTGGTTGTCTACGTTTGGTGATTTAGCAGGGATACCTGGGTTCATGAGGTGAGGTCTATCCGGGTCTTGGCAGCGGATGCGTCTGCCGACCAACTGATCGGGAGAAACTGGTTGAGGGAGACCTTTTGACCTGTCTAGCAGGATCCTCTCGGAACATCAATTCATACATCCGTCATTCCTGGACACGCCTCCATCAACTTCCTCTCCTTACATTCCTAAAAAGGACCCTCCACACGGCATCCCCAAAGATGACATAGGCCCTCATTTTCTTATTTTCCTCAGAGCCTCCTGTGTGCAGTCAATGTAAAAAAGGGGAGAATGCCGTTGGCGCAATTTGAAGAGTTAGTTGGCAAAGAATAGAACGCGCAACAAACTAACTAATCAAAACATAGAGCAAATCTCAGATACAAAATATTTTCCGACAAAATATCCCGCGCACAAAACATCACCAAAACTAACCTAACCTAACCCAACCTAACAAAAAATGGGACAAAAATAATACACATAACAATAATTTACTGTCTTTACAGGATATCTGTATTATTTTTGTCCCATTTTTTGTTAGGTTAAATTATTGTTCAAAAACAGTTAAATGGCACAAAAATAATACAGATAACAATAATTTACTGTCTTTACGGGATGTCTGTATTATTTTTGTCCCATTTTTTTTTATTAAGTTAGGTTTTAGTAGATATTTTGTTCGGGGATTTTTTTTATAGAGGATATTTAGTCGGGGATATTTAGTCGGAGATATTTTGTTGCGGGATGAAAAGTCGCGGAACCTAACAATTTGGTAGCTGTTGTGGGGAGGGCTCAGAGTAACATATATTGTTACTCTGAGGGGGAGGGTCGTTGAAATAAAGACAATGTTTACAACCAAATGCAAAATAAACAAACGCGTCCAGCATGAAAAAATGTAAATAATTCCAACTCTCATGCCTCGAACATTCATCATCCACAACAACTTTCAAAAACATTAACAATGACGCATTCCGTCACTCATGGGCGATCAATTATTTTGAACCTATGGTGTACCTACGTAAGTTAGCAATGTTTGTAAGTAATTAAAATTTCATATACGTACAAGCACCTCTTTCAGTTTCTGCGAACCCGGTTTCTGGAAATCTAGATTCGCAGACACCATTGTTTGTCCACTAACAGGGCGCCTTGGTGCATTGCATTTTAATATGCACAGAACTGCACACAACTATATCTTGCCATTGAGAGCTTTGGTGTGGATTCATCTTAAAAATAATAAACCTACCAATAATGTACCTCAAATATTTCTATTTTTAAAATGTTAATTTTTAATTTATTTGAGAGACATTTACGTAGATGAGATACATTAAATCACCATATTAGGCGGCTGCCTGTTTCATAGTGACCAATGGAGTATAGTTAATTCGTATAAAGTCTAATGTAAACATATGTATTTAGTAGATAAACGTACTGAAAATTGCAAAAATTATAATAGGAAGTAGAGAATAGAAGGAGAAAAAATGTGCACAAGGATTAGATTAAAAATATACATAAGGTGTTCATATGTGTGTATGCATGCACATATGCTTCCATGTATACACACTTAAATACATACACGAAGATATACATATATAAATATACACATAAACACATACGTACACACACATATACATACGCATACATACAAATATATTCTGACACATATAAACATCTCTATCTGAATACGAGAAATTACTATGTAATTCCTTTGTAATTGGTTACATAATGTTTTGGATTTTTAAGATGCGTTCTTCCTTCTTTCTTAGCCAAATGATTATTGGCCATAAAAAATATAAATAAAACTGACTCATATTTAGGCCAGTGCAATTAGCGATCCGCGATCGGAATTATTCCGGTAGTCCCAATTTTTTTATATGTTTTATACACTCATCTCGCGATGTAAAATCTGAGTTTTTGACCTTGGGTCACTCCCCACAACCCCCACTCTCGTTAATTTGTTAAAATGTAATGTAAACAAAAGTCGAATAACGTGGTAATAAATCGAGATGAATTTTCTGTTTTCACTCCGATATTTGTTTATACTTTCTATAAGTAAAAAAATTTCAAAAAACAAAAAATTACAATTCTTTTTAGAAATTTTATTTTCTACCAAATTGATTTCAATATTTTTTTCACAAAATTGTACTGGAAAAGAGATACACACAAAAAACCAAACCAAGTCGAGCAATTTACCTGTTTTTATAAAATTATACACGTATTTACGACTACATATCTCGATATTTATTAGAGATAGAAGAAAACTTTTTAAATAAAAATTGTAGGTAATTGTATGTTATACTAAACTTGTAAACTACTTTAGCAGAAATTTTTATTGAGAACGAAATATTTGAGGAAAACTAGATTTTGGCTCGATTTCGGCCAGTTTTTTCAAAACGGCGGCGAAAGCTCAAGTGACCCAAGGTCGAAAACTCAGATTTTTCATCAGGAAATGAGTATATAAGACATATAAAAAAATTGGGACTACCTGAATAATTCCGATCGCGAGCCCCTTTTTTGCGCTAATTGCACTGGCCTAATTCTACCGATTAAGAAACATAATGTTCATAAATGTCTCACAGTTCTTACCAACCCAATATATTCCCAATATTGGGTATTTGGCATGGTCGATTGATATAGGTTTTGTCGATAATATCGGTAACTTGTCATCTTTTCCGAGTACAACTGCAGACAACTAACGCACAAACAACAGTTCACAACGACTAAGTATTCCTTATTTATTTGACGTGAACTGTTGTTTCTTCGTTGGCGATTTGTAGTCATACTCGGGAACGATGACAAGATACCGACACAATCGATAAATCCTTTAAGGCGCCGCATCCGCGCTCAAAAAGAAGAAGTTCGAGAGATATGTAATTACGAATGTTAGAGGAGCGCGCTAATATTTAAAGCGATCAAATTTTTTTGATCAAGAATTTTTTCACTACTATAACTTGTTAAATACCTGAAACAAACGTGTTTATAATAATTTTCTGAACATACGTACTTTGCGATTTTTTTCTATCGAGGGAATTTCATATAATTTGGGTTTCGGCGTGGAACGCATCTAGATATTATCTTAAAAAATAAAATATATTTTTCAAGAGCTTAAAAACTTCAAATGTTTGAGGGAGATATGCAAGAAATTGGTAGAAATACGTGTAGCGGCGGCTTAAAGCCAGGTATCCAGATCTGGTTTGGAACAAGTTGGAACTCTTGTGTGGTCTTTGAATTAGAAATAGAGCAAAAAACTAACAATGTACTTACTAACAACTAACAATGTACTAAAAACTAATAAAAATATTAACTGTACCTATAAAAATACAAACATTTCATTTCTTTAAAGTCTCATTGGTTTTTTGATGAAAATAAGCACTTGTGAGGTCTCGAATTTCAAGTCTTAAGATTCGATTTTCTCCTATTTTTTTCAATAAAGTCTAGCAGTCTTTAAAAAAAATTAGTTTCAATACAGTTCTACAAATTAAACTTGCTAACAATAAAAATTATATCTTAGAGATAAGTAATCTTTTAATGAGTATCTTTTTAATTACCATAAATCATCAAATGGGATTCCCAATTCGGGAGATGGATGCGGGTACCATTTATTGGATAACTGTCAACTCAAAGTTTCGCTACATCTGGTGACTTAGTAGAGGTGCCCGGATTCGTGGGGTGAGATTTGTGTCTTAGCGGCGAATACGTTTGCCCACCTACTGAATGGTGGGCAAACTTAGTGGTGCATGGGCAAACGGGCCTCTCCAGTCGGACTCTCTCTACCCGTTGCCATACATTACAGTGGAAGGTATGGATTCATACATTCGTCACTCTTGGACACATTGACCGTCAGATTCCTACCCACACCTCATGCCTTTTTTTCCCAGAACTACCTCTTCTTCCTTTCCTTAAAAATACCCTCTTCACAGTAACCCCAAATATGATATAGGACCTGACGGATTTTTTCCCGCAGGGCCTCCCGTGTGGAGCTAACGTGTAAAAGACACAAAATAGCCATTTAGTGCTATTTTCAGTTTTGACATTTACAAGGTCGCCGTCAAACGCCGATTCTAGGCCCATTTCAGCTTTTGAACAAATTCTGATCAGCTGACAAACAGTTGTGCTTTTCTGCTTAAAACAACATGTTCAAAAGCTGAAACGAACCTAGAATCCGCGTTTAACGGATAACCTTTGAATGTTGAAAAAAAACAAAATGGCGCTAATCGGCCATTGGTTGACAATGTTACATTTGAATTTCTTCGAAATACCCTAATCCTATTTTTACGATCGGACTTTGTACAGCTTACTAATGGAGAAATATCACAAGTTAAGCAAGATTTGTAGTTGGCAGGACTATACTGCTGTTTGCAGTTAAGATGCAGGAGTCTGCCAAGTTCCCAGGTTCGATGAATGAGTTTCTGCGCTGGCATAATAATTCAATTCAGCTGGTTATGCTAATTTGATATCGGCTGCATTGAAAGCATAAGCTTTGAAATTTTGGCCATTGTTTTTTTTCTATTAGAAATGTCTGCGAAATATAACGATACACGCAATAACGCAAATAGTTGGATTTAGTCCTTGCAAAATAGGTACCTACAGACTTAACTATTTTAAAAAAATATATATCTATGTATATATTTCAATTCCTGGTTTTATTTGACAAGAAAGTGTGTCCGGGATAATGAATATCCTTGTCGCTAGGAATTTACCCGTGTTGTGGAGGAATTTTCTAAGGATACGTTAGTTAACTTTAATAATAATAATAATTGGACAATTTATAGAGCGCCTTTTTTGTGCAAAATCACCTCAAGGGCGCTATACAATTTATTATGAATTCTTAGGCTCTACCTGATTTTATTATTTACACATAGATACAGAAACATACTTACCTACCTGCAGGTCACTTCCGATAAACACACTTTATTACAGAGTTTATGCTCGGGGAAGATACGACTTTGCACGTGTAGGACATTATATTTAAAACACTGGACATTACTTTACCTTTGCTACCCTCATCACTGTTGGTTTTACCTTTATATTTATAAGAAGATTAATGCTAAAATTGAGTTCATATGTAATTTTGAAAGACTGCAGACTTATAAGAATTTGCTTTATTTTTACACAATTAGTTATTTACAATTCGCGAACCGTGAAGTCGAAAGTGAAAGTTTTAAACTCTGAAAAGATGAGTTTTAAGTTAAGCTCGAAATTTCGCTGAATCTGTGATCATTCTTAACTCGTGTGGCAGTGACACTCTGAAAGCACCCTCACCGAATTTAGTATCTGGTGTGCGCTTTGGTTCCTACAACCTTACGATAGCTGATGTTGCTGCTGACCTGAGGGTTGATTGTCGCGAATTGGAATTTTCTGGAATACACATTTCCGATAAGTAAGCCGGAGCCATTCTGTTAAGGGACTTGAATACCATCCAGCAGAG
Organism: Limnephilus lunatus; assembly: GCA_917563855.2. Classification (NCBI taxonomy): domain Eukaryota; kingdom Metazoa; phylum Arthropoda; class Insecta; order Trichoptera; family Limnephilidae; genus Limnephilus; species Limnephilus lunatus. The sequence continues at coordinate 51,806,715 of OU830601.1, forward strand.
CTTTTCTTTCAGGGCACTAGAGCCAGTGAAGATTTTTGAGATGCTTTTAAGAAGGAAGACTTAAATTAATAATATTATAGGAAATCCAAAAACAAACAAAAATTTAACACGTACGTACAAACAATATAACAATAATTTTAAAAAGTTCCAAGACAAATAAAAAATATTAGGATAAAATACTAAAAAAAATTGTTTAAAGGGTATTGTGTTTGTTTGTATTGGACCATATTATATTAGAAACATCGTCGAAATACGGGAAAAACAAAATCACTTACATACATCGATCAAAAAATTCTGGACAAGGTGCGTGCATGTCAAAAAAGACACAAAAACTAACTAACTAACCATCCCGCCGTTTCCCCGCAGGGGTAGGCAGAGAGGATGGACCACCAAACAACTCGGTCTTGGCACACACTCCTTGCCTCATTCACATTCATAAATCTTATGTAGAGGTGTCTGTGTTCTTTAAGAGGCATTACGCTCCGGTAAATTAGTATGACATATGGAAATTTCCTACTAGTAACCCACATCCATTATTTTTTTTTAAATTCACTACATGTTTTTCTGCATATAATTGATTTTGTGTTTTTTATGAGTAATCCGAGTATTGCACCAGATAGAGGGTACGCTTTTACGTATGACAGCATCTCAATTCAATTTTCGATTTTTTGGAGATGTCTGCCTAATCAACTGGATGATCGACATGTATGTATATATTTTCTGTTATATCTTTGAATGAAGGTAATAGGTGTTTTATATCTCATGTAAATTGGCAGAATAAGATTGCACTAAGTACTAATGGATTAAACACTTAAATAAATAAATTAAAAAATTACGGAAAGTGTGCACGGCGAGTGTTAAATAGTCTAAGTATCGCCACAATTCACAATCAAAACGCTGCATTAAATGGCTTTAGCCGTGTAAGACGACCAGATCTGAACAGCCATGTACTTCCCAACCTTCCTTTTCCACATTTCCTACCCTTACCCAGTCCTTCAGTCTGCCAACTCAGTACCTACCCCACCTCCTTGTCCCACTGCCTCAGGACTGTTGGGAGCAGTTGGGACTCTTGTGCGGTATCCACGTGTTTTATCCTGCAACTCTGGATACATAGCCAAGTAGCTTACGTAGCTTGAAATGAAGGTTATAAGATAAGCAAGGTCATAAAGGTAACTGAGAAAATTTAAAGCAAACAGTTTTCTTAATAAAACTAAATTGCTACGTGCACCTGAGTCAACATAGAAAACTACTAGAGAATTTCATTGGAAATAAAAACGAATAAAAACGCGCCGATAAAACGAATAAATTTATTCGCAAGAACTATCGGCTGAAATTTTCTTGTCATAATGATACCATTCATTAACTAACTAACTAACCATCGTGCCGTTTCCCCGCAAGGGTAGGCAGAGCGGACGGACCGCCAAACAATTCGGTCTTGGCACACACTCTTCGGCTCATAGATACATTTTTTTATTAGCAATTTTTTTGATACATGGGAATTGGTACATACACAATCATGGTCTCATACATAATCTTCCATCATTCTGACTTTTGTATCTGATTCACTTGATCGTGCCATGTCTTCCACGTGCGTATCGGACTTCTTCTACCATTCACATTTGCGTTATATTTTATTCTTACACTATATTCTTCGTTCTATCCGCCCATTATTAAAACCACTAATGATAACATTCAGATAATTTGTAAAGCACCGTTTTTGGGAAAAGTTATTCGAAGGGCGCTGTAGTTTCTTTTATTTTTAAGTGTGTTTTTGTTTTTTTTTACACGAGCTCCACATAGGAGGCCCCGAGGAAAATTAATTCCCTCAGGGCCTATGTCGGTAGGAATCTGGGGCTCAGTGTGTCCTGGTTATCAGCCTCCAAGACCTAGACAAACCTCACCCCATGAACCCGGGTACCCCTCCACTTGGGGTGACCTATGACAGAGGTGTTGGTTATCCAATAAAGGTTCCCGGGGCAGCGGTACCCATCCCCGCCTCCCAAATTGAAACAGATTGTGAAAGATCACAAATTAATCGGGGTTTGAACACACATTTACCGATTGCTTGTCGAGAGTCTTACCCCTCGACCACGGAAGCCGTCAAAATTGATCGTTTTGTAAAACTATGGCAATACAATTTTCTGAATAATTGATTAATCATGGCTGATGGCTTATTTCAAGGTATAAATTGAACTCTGGTGTATAAATTACGTAGGCAAGTATGTCATTTATTTAATAATATTGATGTTTCTTTCCAGACGTATCATTAGAGTCAGCTTGGATATAAAATGTATACTATTAATCCACGATTCTACTTCAGGCCTTTTAAAATACGACTTTTTTATGTGGCTTAAGATTTTCGTGGCAAAAAGTGTTATCGTGATTTATTTTTAGGGTATTATGTCGCATTTCCTCCTTCTTTAGCTAACGTTTCGGATAACTTTACAACGCACCAGCGCATCTGCACTGATGATAAATAAATCACGATGGAAAGAAATTTTAATTTAAGTTTATTTTAAAGTAAACTTAAATTAACCTATGAAATAATTAGGAAAGATTAGATATAAACACAGAAGGAAGAATAAAATTAGAGGTGCCTTCCATGCAAATTTGAATGCAAACAAATGTTCCATTTAGTCTATTAGCCCAATGCTATCTCGCTTACACACGCCTTGCATCGTAGATCTCCATCCCATTTGAATTTCGTAAACATGGTTTTGTACTGAAAATTTAAGGCCCGATTGTGCCAATATCCACCCACCACCCTTCATACCTTTTACCTTCCGAAAACTTCCTCCCATTCCTTTCCCTCCACACAGTGTCCCCAAAGATGAAAAAGGACTTAAGAGAATTTTTTCCTGAGTGGAGCCAAGGTCTGAAAAAGTAATTAAAATTGCCCCTTATATAGGCTGAACTTACATGACACGAAGTTTGGTCCAAATGAATTATATTTCTTAATATGTTGATATTTACAACTTACATTTAAAACAGCGCTAAATGAGTTGTTCAAATTTATTATTATTATTAAGTAGGTACCTACCTTTTTTTCGGTGTCTCGGTTTGGGGGAAATAATAAATGGTTACGTTAGGTATGCCTCATACGTCATTCTCATTACATATGTCTGGCCGCGTTGTAGGTAGCTTGAAAACAATAATGGTTCCAAGTGGTTAGTGTGCGTTATTTGATGTTGGTGTCTGTAGAAGAAATAAAGAATAGTGCGGTAGGAACAATCAATAGTTTAAATCAGCTCAAATCGTTTTTTATTATTTTTTTTATTCTTCATTTTAAGCACCCACTAAACTGCCAAAGCAGTTTGTCAGCAGGTCAATTTAACAATATTAATATAACACAAAAGAACAATTATAACAAGATACCACAATATAGAACATAGAAACAGAAGAATAACTTTTAAGAAATTAAAATATAAAGGCATAAAATACACGGATAGACAGATATAACACAGGAAAATTACTCATAGTCATATTACACACAAGATTAAAACCAAATTCAATATAAAAAGTCTTGATCTATTAGCCATTTTTTATTTTTTTTTGAGATCGGTGGTGTAATTTGATTAGTTTTTTATGTTCATTGGCATCTTATTAAATATGGTAGGGACAAGATAAGTGAATGTCCGTTGCCCGTATTTATTTATAGATAATTTTCGGAATGGACAACCCCTCATTTTTAATTATATTTGGAACTTTGTTATTCGGAAGCGTCAAAATCACGAAATAAACAAGAACCTGCATATTGTCAATATCCCAGGAACTTATAATAATTGTAAAAGTACAAAGTTTTTCTTTCTTTGAACCCTGCAACCGCGTCCGTACAACTTTCAAAGAGTTCAGTAACCAGGGGCACACAACGCAGGTAGAGAGGGCACAGGAAACACACAGACAGGTACACTAGTACAGCCTTCGTAATTACGGTAAATAATGATTTTCTTGTTGAATAAAACATTTCCTGCGAGCGTCTGCCGTCTGGTTGTGCAGCGGTAGTTCCGGTGGAGCGATGGAAGAGGAGTGAGGACCCCCCTACCACCACCCACTAGCACCACCCCCTCTCCAACCCCTCTGGGGGAGGTAGGGATCCCGGATACTACGCCAATGGTACGACATATTTCGCCAATCTCGGGCCGGAAAGCTATGTAAAATGTGATGTGAATGACGCGGTGAAAATGTTTTCGTGCTGTATTCAGTTGTCCGGGTAATTTATTTATTGACGCACTTTTTTCGGGGCTTTTACATTAAAAATGAATAGTAAGAAATATACAGTATTTATTGTACATAACTGACCTGCCTCAGTAACAATATTTTATACTTGTTTAAGAGCGCATAACCAGCCAGCGGACGAAAATCCACATTTCGTCGAAAGATGTTCTTACGATCGTACAGGGCGGTTCCAATGAGAAAGATAAGGTATTCTCCGTACCAGCTTTTTAAAATTATAACTCTATATCGATTTTACTTCATTCCAAAGTTGCTTTAATTTATACCTGCATCCAAAAATACTGAAAGGCGTGACGATAAAACTATTAAAATTATGTACTTTTTGTAATTATTTTTTGATCATATGTATTTATCATTTTTCAATAATGTCTTAGCAAAATTAGAATGTAAAAAAATCTGAAATATATTAGTCTGTAAGTGCGCAAATAAATGCACAAACGGACCAATTTTCGTCAAGAAACACATGTACTTATATATTTTTTAATAATTTTATTTAAACTAAAATTAAAATTCTGTTACATACGTTTACCAGATAATATATTGATTTATTTTACTGAATGATTATATGATTTGAAATGGGTGTTGTATAGTACATGTACTTTTTTGAAAATTTAACAAATCCGCCAACGACCTATGGTATAACCTTATTATATTAAAAATAAACATTTTTTCTGAATTTTTTTTACATACGTTTACTAGATAAAATAACAATCTTTCGAAATCAATTTATAAATTTTTGTGGAAAAGAGTCAATACGTCTAAACACTAATTTAAAAAAGACATATTTCTGGTTTTCTCTGGTTATACACTCTTAAACATAAATTGAAGATTCCACTAACTTGGTATAATTTTGTTTCCTTCCATTAGTATTCTGGGCAAAGAGGAAACATATGGTAGTTAGTCCTAGAATTTCTGCACTGAAATAAACTGACTTCTAGTATTACGTTGTGGAATCCGGAAGCTTATCAATTCAAGCAATACCGGACTATCAACTAAATCATATAGAATTTTATATAGAAATACCAATTCAGTGAAAATTCTTCTGTCTGACTATTTGAGCATATTATTATTTAAAATAAAAATAGTGTTTTAGTTCAACATAATTGCTGAAATACCCGTTTTAAAATTTAGAAAACGTAAGAATTAGTTTTGTATTCTTTCAACAGCTTGTACATGTATATTATAATGTGTGTTCCAGACGGGAGAATTCTACTCAAGTTGACTTCTAACATAGGCAAAATACAACATTTTAATACACTTTATATTGTTAAAATTTCTAGTTAGCATAGTTATAATTCCCAACATTTTTAAGCCCCTATTAGAGATTTCTGTCAAGAGGTTAACAAATGAAAGATTTGATTGAAAAGTGATGCCTAAGTGTTTAATTTCTGTTAATGTCTCAAGAGCATTGTTATCAATGTTGTAATTAAAGATCACAGGAAAAATAAAGTAGCTGAGTTAGTATTTGTTCTGAGCTAAAACCGTAGACAGCAGAAACAAAGGAGATGGGCCATGGACATATTAGTAACACACCACGTTCAAACATCAAACATCATTCACACGTGCTGTGTACAGTTTCGCTTCAATTCCATGTATTCCGTTAGTTTATTTTATCGATAGATCTATGGTTATAACTCAGAGGTAACCTAAGGTTTTGGGCTTGACACAAAATACAGCAATCAAGAAGACGTAAGCTAAAGAACGAATCAATCATACACGAATAAAAATTATCTATGAACTTGTTGATTTAAGTTTGAAACTATCGTTGATATTGTAGGTTTCTAAGATTGGAATGGGCTGAACATTTTGAGAGAACATCAAAAATCATGACAGTGTGTGCCCCAGTGAAAGTGACCTAGAGGCAGACCGATGAAGAGATGGACTAACTGGATAGAAGTAGAAGGGGGGGGGGGAATGGGAAGATCTGAAGATCAGAGAAAACTGAAACTGTTGAAGAGTTATCTCATTTTTACCCCAAAAATGATAAAAACAAGTCTAACCAAGGAGAATATATTGAATATTTTAGGTATAATGTATGGCGACTAGGCAGGTCTTGGCAGCGGATACCTCTGCCCATTTATTGCGTTAAGGGTCGGACCGGGAGAAAGTGGTTGAGGGAGACCATTTGGCTTCTCCAGCCTGAAATTTTTAATCCATTGCCTTGCATTGCAGTGGAAAGGATGGATTCATATGTCCGTCACTCCTGGACACATTATCCGCTATATTCCTACCTACCCTCACTTATTTTCCTTCCTTTCCTTTAAAAGACCCTCCACACAGCATCTCCAAAGATGACTTAGGCCCTCAGGGAAAATATTTTCCTCGGGCCCTTCTGTGTGGAGCTATTGTAAAAAATGAAAATGGGGTTCATATATCAAGGCATTGTATCAAACCCTTCAATATGTAAAAACTTTCAAAATTAGATGAAGAAATATCGCAGAGAGTTTCACGAATTTTCATCCCGCGACAAAATATCCCCGACAAAATATCCTACGATATATCCTATGTTAGGAAGAATAAGAAGATTTTTTGACACAGTCTCCAGTAAAAATGTGTACAACGCAATCATTGTATCACACATAAATTACTGTAGCAGCATTCTATTCTTAGCCAACGACGCATTAATGAAACAAATGACAATTCTACAAAACAGAGCTATGAGAACTATATTGAAGAAAAATAGGTACACTTCAGTCAAGAAAATGTTGAAGGAGTTAAATATCTTGTCATTTAAAAAAATATTTACTTTAATACTATATTGTTAATCTACAAAATAATCAATGGCCATACGTCTATTGAACTCCTAAGAAAAATGTACGGAGCATTGAAGATATTTGGAGAATTACCAGAAGAAATAAAATTGGAAGAGAGCATAAAGGTATTTAAAATGAAATTGCGCAGATATGTGAATGATTTGGTATAGATGCATTATTTTGAGTGTATATAAGATTGTTTTAGGATATAGTTAACTATGTACCTATTTAAAATACCGCAATAAACAATAAACGGACAAAACATCCCCCAACCAAATGTCTACTAAAACCTGGAGGAAAACGCGCATTACAGAGTTTCACGAAAGTAAATAAATAATGATGATTAACTTTACCCGCTCTTAATAACCACTAAATAATATTTCAGTATACCGCCATAAAATCAGTTCGTGCATATTAAAAGTTTTTTGTGCATATTTACCATATAATGTTATTGACCTCCTTAAAAATGATATCGAATACACTCCCTCAGCGCTAAATATCTCTGCAGACTGTAGAGTGTAGACCCCATATAAAAATATAGCAGCAGGATCGTATAAGGTATGGAGGGTACAAGGTTTAAAGGTATTGGGTTCTCCGGGTGTGCTTTAGACTCGGTAACGTATATACAGAGTCAGCCCGCTTCCCGCTTCCCGTTCTGCCCGTAAACCTACATTTACGTCTACGTTGTCTGCCGCAGAGCTTTCAAAGCTTTTCCGAGACGAAGAGCTTTTTATACACTTTCAATGAATGGAGCTTTTTTAACTGATAAGTCTTTGTTGCATGTTCTTTTTAGGCACGTATCTGCTTGTTAACTGCTCTATTTAGCTGGCATTCACTTTTCAGCACACATTTTTTCTTGCCGCATTAGACGATGTCCTTAGAAGGGCGGTGTCAAGGGAATACGGAAAGTATGCACATTATCCACATTAAAAAACAAGCATTTCTTTCTTATATATCATAACCAGAGAAAACCAGAAATATGTCATTTTTAAATCAGGTTTATAGTATTGACTCTTTTCCATAAAAAAAATTAATTTCGAAAGATTGTTCTTTTATCTCGTTAACGTATGTTTTAAATTTTGAGAAAAAATGTTAATTTTTAGTATTATAAGGTTATACCATAGGTCGTTGGCAGATTTGTTAAATTTAAAAAAAGATTTTGTATTATACAACACCCATTTCAAATCATATAATCATGCATTAAAATAAACCAATACATTATCTGGTAAACGTATTTTTCAGAATTTTAATTTTAGTTTAAATAAAATCATTAAACAATATATATTTACATGTGTTTCTTGACGAAAATTGATCTGTTTGTGTGTTTATTTGCGCACTTACAAACTAATATATAACAATTTTTTTTACATCATTATTTTGTTTAGACATGATTGAAAAATGTTAAATACTTATGATAAAAAAATAATTACAAAAAGTACATAATTTTAATAGTTTTATCATCACGCCTTTCAGCATTTTTGGATGAAGGAATACATTAAAGCAAACTTGGAATGAAATAAAACCGATATTGAGTTATATTTTAAAAGGCTGGTACGGAGAATAATTAATATTTCTCATTGGAACCGCCCTGTACGATCGTAACAACATCTTTCGACGAAATGTGGATTTTTGGCCGCTGGCTGTTTAAACGCCCTTGAGGGGTTAATAATGTGCAGATTTTACAAGGAAGTCTCGTTTGAATGTGAGAACGATTGTCACAAAACAAAAGCTTTAGAATAAACAATGCAAATCGGATTAATTGTTTTTTTTTTTAAAATCCAAGTCTTCGTGAACAAAGACCCTTGCTTTCGACATAAACATGGATGTATGGACGTCATTTCATATTGATAGAAGTTATAAAATATCATATTTTGAAAAGTTTCAATGTTTCCCTAAATAAAGCATAATGTTATAATAAAATGCATTATATTATTATCTTAATGACAAAGCGAAAAATCTGTTTGAAGTAGAAAAAGCTCTCAAAGGTTGAGCTCTGGCGTCATCGAATTTACCCTGATAAATTTAATGTGGAATTTTTAATTCAACGCAATTATTTTCAGTTCGCTACACCATTTGGATCGTAAGTTACAAAGCTTTGAAATATTCATTTATTGTCAATAAAATTAGTTTCTTAGGCAAAGTTGGGTGATTAGGTTAATCTAGTATTATATAAATAAAATAGAGTGTCGATTTGAAGCGGGATGGCTGGCGGTTTAACTTTTACAATGGGAAAGGTCACTATTTACATGCTATTTCGAAAAATCTACTCACATCCCACTACCACTACCATTTACTACTATTTTGTTGTAGTTTTTCTATTTTTTCATCAAATATAATTTTTGCGATTTTTGACCTTTCGTGGAAGAAATTTTACATTACATGAAACCGCACAATTTCTTGTAAATTGTATTAATTTTTTTATTAAATCATATTTTGTGTACCTAATCTCTGATCCTTCTATATTAATTTTAACATTAAAATACATCTCGAAAGATAGGGAGCATTCTTATAAATAACAAAACGATTATTTTGATAAAAAGAAACCGCAGAATAAATCTCTCATAATCCATTGTCTGTTTCCATAAGTAGCATCGCGAAACACGCAATGTTTAACAGAATAATCCAGAATTATTGAATTCAACACGCAGCAATGCCCTGTATATATTATTTTGGGTTATGCGTGCCATTCTGGACTGATTTTCATACTAATTGTAGGGTTGTTGTCGATAAATCAAACCAGCTATTTTTACCTTATGATATCATGGTTATATCATACTTTTCATGTTTTGATGTCAACAATCGAAACATCTAAAACGTTTGAAGCGGGTTTACCATCCCTGAAAGAATTTTGAATTCTTACATCTGTAATAACAATAAAATTGAAAATCCAGCTGTATTTATTTCTAAATTATTATTGCATAATCACTACCCTCTATCATTCTTAAAAGGTTCGAACCTTCGCTAAGAGTGCTCTTATGTTTATGGGATGGTAAAACAGGGTGCTGTTGGACGTCCAGATGTCATTTCTTGTAAATACCTTTCTAATGTATTGGTGTGTTGATTTTTAAATAGATTCCTTATCTTTTGCTGTAAAATAATCGAATAACAAACAAGGCTTATTCGCGAACTGACCGAGAGTAATTTGAAGAGCGTTTAAAGTGTTCTGCCATGTTAACCTAAAATTGTGAATATAAAACTCAGAATTTCAATCTCGTGGAGTGTTTATTATTTGAAGAAATACCTTACTAATCTTCACACCAGCTTTGCTACCCTAACACGATATTTTGAAAACTCTTAAAATTTGATGCTATAACGGGATGAGTCATCATTATGTCATTGGTAACGAGGTGTAGGGATTGTATTTAGTATCAGGGATGGTGACTTTGCAAATATCACTCAGCCGTGTCCCATAATGGCCCTATTAATGGCCGTATTTCCATCTAGGATGTTTCCTACGTACGCACATTTCAATTGTGGCGTATTATGGTTGAGTTTGTTGGGTTGATATCCTTAATGGACCGAAGAATCTAAATCACCAGTCAGTGGTCGATTTAAGGGTGAGTTACAAAGAAATCGCCCTTAAATCGTATTCTTAATAATAAATTCTTCTGTAATATGTGTGAATATCTTTTCAGAACGTTTTCCACTTATCTACAATTTGCTCTGTAGAGCCTATGGCTCTATTGCGACCCTATTGAGAATGGGATGAAGGTAAAGGTGAAAGAAGAGCGTTTTATAGAATCGGTCTGTTTAGATTTAGGAGCTAGTTCTACACCTCTGTGTAAACTATCATTGGCGCTACTCATCAAGTAACGTATTTTATCTATTTCACCACTGCTGAATCAAATAAAGTCTTCATAGAAATCTTTAAGTCTTTACCTTACTTTAAATTCAAATAAATATCTTTAGAGAACATTGAATTGACGAGTAGTCACTCAACAGTTTACTTCGAGGTTTGTAAGTTCTTCCCTTCATTCTTTCGTTTCTGAATGACGGTTTCATTATCAATCATTCTATTATTTTAAAGAAACTACAAATTAAATACCAGGTGGCGCAATAGTCCTCATTCGATTTCCTAAGGTTAATTTTACTTTGCATAAAAAAAGGATTATTATAACATAATCTGTCTGGAGCCCATATAATATACATGTAAAAGCTGTTAAAAGAATACAAAACAAATTCTTACGTTATCTTAATTTTAAAATGGGTATCCCAGCAATTATGTTGAACTACAATACTGTTTTAAATGATATGAAAATGCTCAAATTGTCAGACAGAAGAATTTTCACTGACTTGGTATTTCTGTATAAAATTCTAAATGATTTAGTTGATAGTCCGGTATTGCTTGAATTGATAAGCTTCTGGATTCCACTACGTATTACTATTTCAGACCAGAAATTCTGGAACTAACTATCATATGCATTCCTCTTTGCCCAGAATACTAATGGAAGGAAACAAAATTATACCCAGTCAGTGGACATCTTCAATTTATGGTTAAACAAGTATAAAATATTGTTACTGAAGCAGTTCAGGTATGTATAATACTTCTTACTATTCATTTGTAATGTAAAAGCCCCGAAAAAGGGCGTCAATAAATAAATTACCCGGACAACTGATTACAGCATAAAAAACATTTTCACAGCATCATAATGTTCATGTATTCTTCTTTGTCAAGAATACTAATGGAGGGAAATAATTGTACCAAGTCAGTGGACATCTTCAATTTATCTTTAAGAAAATACAAAATACTGTTACTGAAGCAGTTCAGTTATGTATAAAGAAATATATAGTATTTATATTTTTATTGTAATTTTTAAATTTCATATGTAAAAACACCGAAAAAGGGCGTAAATAAACAAATAAAAATAAATAAATAATTATTCCGCGTTCTTGATAACGACCCACGGGTTGTTAACGTGTATTCGAGTGTATACTGGATAGTAAAGTTGTATCGGGCGGCTTCTCCGGAGTGATAACATTGATGATGGCGAACCTCAGATAAGAGAATTAATAAAACAAACATTAATTTATTTATTAGTACTTCCGGGTCTGTAAGGTTTGGAAGCTTCGGCACACCGGGCCAGACGGCGCGGCGTCCCCCTACCCTCCCTATCTCCTATCGATCCGCAGCCTCCTTCCCCTCCCCCACCTGATCCCCCCACTCCCCTCCCCTCCCCATTCCTGATCGCCGTGCTTCCCGGAGCCGGCAGGACTAGACGCGGAAGTAAGCGAATTATTACATAGCCACTCTAAAACTGAACTCGCCCGTTTATAAATAGGTGTAACACATTCATTACTGCTCGCAAATAGCGAAATTACTTCAATCTCAGTTTTTCTCAAATCGCACTTTTCATAGAAAAGTGTCGTAAATAAAAAATATAATAGGCCACTTGCATGGATTTCATAACGACTTGGAAAAAATCGTGTGGATAGATTTTTTTTACTAAGATTACGAAAATTTTTTAGAAATGTACAGTTTTTTTATTTTTAATAAATAAATCCATTATTTGGGCTCGTGACGGTCTCTACATCAAAATGTTCAGTCTTCGATAATGTTATATTAATTTTTTTTAAATCCACACTGATTTTTTTGTTATATGGCAACACTTTGATTTCAGGCGAATTTTTGAATTTGATATTAAACATTCACTAGATTTATTGTTTGTTCTCTGCGAACTTATCATTTGGTTTGACGTTTTGACAGATGTTACGAAGAGAACCCCATACATTTATGCCTTCTGTACCTGTTTTAGAAGTGTAATGGTAATGGTGCTGAATTTAGCAAAATCATTTTATAATATTCTTATTATTATAATTTACAAGTACAAGTACAAGTATATTACATTGGATTTAGTCATATATAGACGCTGAACATTATAATGATTAATCATCAATAAAATGGATCAAGAAAAAAATATTTATAAGATGTAATATTTTTGGTATGCCTCGTTATTCTCCTGCCATTCGTGTGGAAAACGTTCTTTTTAAAAATGATTTTCGGCTATGTAATTATCGTTTTTCGCACCCATAAAATTATGTTCCGTCTTTCCAGTTTATAAAAAATGGTCTGATTTTTCGGATTGAAATTTTTGGTTTCAAAAATACATTAGAATATTCTAAACTGGATTTTTTTTAAAATGTGATGTAAGTGGCCTATTTTACAGGAAAGTGAAAACAAATTAATGAATTATAAACAAGCTGTCCCGTGGAAAAGAGATACTAGTGAAATTTTGCGGACATGGAGTGATCTAAATTAAATACGATTTTCGTGGATCGTAGATAATCACAATCTCTTTACTTTTCAGAGATAAAAAGTTTTTTTTTCTTAACTGTTCTATGGGATGTGCGGAATGTCTAAATATATCTGAATTAATATTTATCAAATTTAAAAAAAAATGTTTAAACTTATATTACATTTTACGTATATAAACTCATTTATACGTTAAATAAAAAAAAATCACCTTGCATACACCAATTATTTATTAATCAAAATTATCAATATGTTTCGAAAATAATGGTTTAAAATTAACAAAAATAACAAAAGACAAACAAGCCAAGATAAGTTAGTACCTATAGACAAAAAAAATATTACAAAGAGTGGTGATTAATTAGTTAAAAAGGTATAATTAAACACAAATATATGAAATAAAAATTATTTTGGAATAGGTGATAATTGGATTTACACAAAAAACTCTAATAAATGAAAACAAAATAATCAAAGAGTAACCAGGATGTCTAAATAATCAAAATAAATTATTATAAATACAGGCATGAATATAAAAATAATTTTTAAAGAATGCTATTATTTTTTTTTTTAATTTTAATAATATTTAATTGGCTAATAACTATTAATTATTTTTTAAGTTATCTAATTTTACAAATGTGTTAGCAAGTAAAATTTTTAACTCTTTATTTATATATAAAAAAAGTTTTGTTTCCGAAATGTGGTTGGCGAATTCAGATTAACTATTATTATTCAAACACCTTAGGTACTCCTTAACTCTAGTATTAAAATTTCTTGGAGTCTTCCTAATATAAAAAAGGTTACAAACCTTACAAATGAATTTATAGATCCCAGATTTGTTAAAAAAATCGCCCTTGTCCTTTTTACTTAATATAGGTTTTTGGTGGCAATCACGCCTACAGATGAGGACATATATACGCATTACTCTGAAAAATTGAAAAACATTACAGCAGTTAACATACGAAATAAGTTTCGGTCCTGTCCGATTGGAATTTGGCTGAGTTGTTAGCGGTGTTGTCTCCAGTCCCTGGTTAGGAAGGCTCAATCCTCAAATCTCCTTTTTTTAATTTTAAAAGACATTTAAAAATAGAATATTAGTAAAAACTTTATTTTGATTCTGACTCAACTCTTCTGCATTTCGTACATTTGTTTATACGTTCCCTTTCAATTTCAAGATGGTGGCCGTTTTTATATTTTTACAAAATATAATTTTTAAATGAGAAATAGTCGTGTTTATTTAGAGTTTCATATTAGCATTTTTTTTTAAATTATGGTACTTACCTGCCTAAAGAAAATTAAAAAAAAATGCCATTGAGATTGTGACGTTTCTACAGTCAAATTATAAAAATTAATTCGTTAAATATATATTATGGTTTACAAATAAGAAGGTAAGTATTTAACTACGAATATTATGATTTGAGAGGAAATTTTGGTTTTGATTTATTAAATAAGAGAAAACTGAAAACATTCTACTTTAGACGTGAGGTCTACTGTTCATAGAACGACTAGAATTATTAAAGTTAAAAACTTCAGAGTTATTTTGAAAACTAGCATGTGCACTGAGCGTGTTTACAAACATCACGGAATTCGCCCATGTACCGGAACTAACATAGAATTTTGTAAATCGTGTACAAGGAAATTGACTAGATTTTTCCTGAATTGCATATATAGAATTCGTGGAACCCTTTTTACATCAGAATTGTTTCTCAGTAGTTTAAACCATCTCTAAGAATTTGTTCATTTATGTGGGTAACTAGTATGCTAGATCGATAGATTAAACATGGACTTAATGAAAGATTTTCACCAAATGATATATTTATGTCTTTTAAACAATTACGATTTGGGGTCATCAATAACGTCAATCCGCGTAGGACGATTGGTAAGAAACCAGGCGGATAAAGTTTGTAACTCACAGTTGCAGAGTATTGGAACTTCAAACCCCGAAATCATTACCACAAAGTCGCTACTCTATAATGTAATGTCGCTAGTCCAGTTGACAAGATTTCAGGTGACTTCCAGGTGACTTCTCGAAGTAATCTGTGGCGGCAGTTCTTGACACTAGCGCTTTCAAAAGATTTTAATCATTACTTGGTTTACAGAATGTTAATCTTTTATAATTTTGTCATCGATTTAACGAAAATGGCGCCCAATAAATCAATTTACATTATGTGCGTTTGTTGTTTCCATGACAACTCAGAACTCTTAACGCCTCTTTGAAAAGTCATTATAGGCCAGGAAAATAGCGAGAAAACGAGGTATCTAATCACTAATTAGCTAGACACGATTAAAGCAATGAAAAATTGCACAAAAACAAACATCAGTAATATTGTGACAAATATCACAAGTTTTTTAGTTGTATTTTTTTTAATTTTATTTTTTATTTTTTTATTTAAGTACATAAAACAGGCAATTATGCCCAAAAAATTACATACATTGATGATTTAAATTACAACAAAAGTAGTATTAAAAATAATTTGTTACTCTTAAATATGCAAATAATAGTTAAATGTAGAAAACAAAAGAATCACCAACAATTTATTATTGGCACCTGGATTTAGTAGGTACAATATTTCACGTCTTTGAATAAAGGGCTTCATCACAATATCAGCTTTATACGATTGATGGTAAAATATGTTTTTTGAAGTGTTTGAATGGGTTATTAAAAATGTCAATTTCATTATTAGAGCGGTGTATAGTGTTATAATGTCTTAATGTTCGTGGTAAAGGGGAGAAATATCCTGTATTTGTGTAGTAGGTAGATATATAGAAAATATCTTGCAACCTCCTTGTTGAATTTCTTGATGGTGTGTTGATGTTGATTTGGGATAAAATGTTTGGTGTATCAACTGATGCATGTATAATTTTGTGCAGAAGCAATAAATCGGAAAGTTTCCGTCTTCCTGTCAGAGAGTGTAGTTTATAGTGTAGAATTCGGTCATTATACGTTTCAAAATGATCAGATAAACCTTCTCGATATGCAATAACGGGTATCAGACAATAGATTTATTTGTGGGTTGAATGCATATTTGGGAAGCTGCAAGTATGGGTCCCATTATTGGATAATCAACACCTCTACCATAGGTCACCCCAAGTGGTTCTCTAAGTTTGGTGATTTAGCAGCGGTGCCCGGATTCATGGGGTGAGGTATGTCCGGGTCTTGATTGGTGGATGCATCTGGCCATCAGCTGAGTGGCAGGCCAGATCAGGAGATATTTGTTGAGGGAGATTTTTTAGTCTCTCCAGCAGGACTCTCTCGGAACATCGCCATCGCATTGCACCGTGGTTGGAGGGACGGATTAATTCGTCCGTCACTATACCCTTTTCCTTCCCAGAATTTCATATCCTTCCTTTCCTCAAAAGACCATCCTCACGCCTCACAGAATCCCTAAAGGTGACGTAGGTCCTGAGAGAATTTTTTTTCCTCATAGGGCTCCTTGTGTGGAAAAAAAAATATATTTACATATTTCAAAGCCCTTAGAAATTTTACATAAGAAAAGCTTTTTTTTTAATTCTCGTGACCTCACCTTTCAAGAGTCGATTTTACTACTTCAGTAACAAAAACATCCCTTTAATATCAAGGGATTAATTAAATATTTTAAATTTACCTAAATGCTGTATTAAAATGGTACAGGTAAAAGTTATGCCTTATATAATATGTCTAATATGACGTTCATGAATTGCGGTTTGGATTAAAGCTTGCCACTGGGCTCGCTTTTTTGTCACTATACGTCCCTGAAATTAGTATTTAACATAAATGTAGGACTCATTTCATATCTACACAATGTTATTTTCATTGCGGTCTTGAATGTGCCGAGTCAGCTTTTCGAGAAGTATGAAATGACCACACGTCTGTTTGGCGTAGTCCGTTTATTAACTGATTTTTTATTGGTTAGTTTGTGAATTACGCAAGGTACCGAACATAACAATCAAAATCGCACAACCACACTGGCAGCAACCACAAATTCACAAAAAAATCCATGTCTTTTAATAACGTTTTTACCAATGCAGCTCAAAAGTAAAAAAATACTGTTTAACGCTTTCTGTACCTCGCTATACACATCAGAACTGTGGGTTGACTACACTGCAACCCAATGGCACACGTTAAAGGTTGCTTACAATAACGCTTATCGCCAACTTTTCCGCCTACCCAGATACTGCAGTGCTACGGAAATGTTCCTGAAGGGACGAGTGCACACTTTCCGAGCACTTCTCCGCCACCGCAAGGGAAGTTTATGGCGCAGACTACGCCAATCGAAGAATGCAATCATCACCGTAATGACTGCCAGGATGGAGTCCCCCTGATGGCCCTCTGGAGACGGGAGACGATGAAATGCCCTCCGTAAACAGCTGCATGAATTCATTTTAATGTTTATTATTATTTTTTTCAGTTTCATTTCTCATGTTTTCATGCTTATTCGTTTTTATTGTATTTATGTGTAGTTATTTACTTTTAACCTTACCCATTATTTGTCTATTTATGTTTCAAAATATGGAATGTATTGCATTGCACTACCCCTGCATACAATCTGGAATAAACTATTATTATTATAATTATAATACAGTTGCGGCATTGTCAAACAAATGTATAGACCGTTAGGCTAGTAGCTGTGTGGACAAATGCATCGGATTCCCAACGTAGCGTTCAATTCTTCTGCTAGCCTAGCTAGTCCTCCATCATTGCAAAGCAACATTTTCCACATTTAATGATGGTAGTAGAAGTTTTTCAACTATTGGCAGTTTGTTCTTAACCGAGGAATATTGTATTTTTTAACAAACAAGCTAAGTAGGCCGCTACAATGTTAGGTAGATGTAGGTATGCTCTCGTTCGTTATTTCTCGTACAAATATTATTTCATCGTGTTCACTGTTTGCGAGCATAATAAATAAACCACATTTAAGTACATGGCTCGTTATAAAATCCGCTTCAAAAGCTTTCATAACCAAAGGCAATGCCAAAACATTCTAATTCAAGTTTTTAAATTTGGTTAATTAAGTTACTCATTTTAAGCAGCATATAAGCCACTGATAAAACTTTAATTATCCCATAGTGCTAGTTTGAGCACCTCAGGAAGAATTATATATAATATCGTTAATGATTAGGTAGTCCTTTGAAAAAACTATTGTGTTAAATTTTGTTCTTCAATAATCGGAAATCCATTTTTAATTTTATTAAAAAAAAATCACTTGGTGTACCCCTCTATTTAACCAAAACAATCGATGTTTTGAAAATTCTATTATCTTTGTTTAAAAAGTGGTGATGTTAACCCTTCAAAAATTTGGCATTTTTTTCAGATGGTCAAAGTATTTTCGCTTTACAATAAAATGCAAATATTTGGAATATTTCTGAGCACATTCATAAACTAAATGCTGTTTTAGAAAGGTGATAAAATACGCTTTCAAATTATATATTTATTTATTTAATTAAAAAAAATTTTGCGTACAAACATAAAAAAGTTTTAAAAATGGCTCACCTTACGATTTTTCTAACTAAAGTTACTGATAATAAAAATAAATAAAAACACATACATATTTTATTAAAAAAACGTATAAAAAACACATATTGTATTCTCACTTTGTGTCGCTCTATGTAAAAATAATTTATAAAAAATTTCCGAAATTTCAAAATTCAAAGTTTTTTTCAATTTGCGATTCAAAACTTTGTATACATATTACTTTTTTGGTGGCTATTTTTTAGATTGGAATATAAAGCGCGGTGTTTTCCCTTTCTAAAACCGTTTAGAACATATTCTTCACTATGATAGTAAGGGAGTTACAGCATTTTATACGAGACCTATGTGAGTTGGGACAAATATGGTCCCCTGCCATTCGACGGAACTTGCAAACAATTTGAACATACATAAGTGATGTTCTCTTAACGCCTTCGAACTATCAATGAAGAGTCACCTTTTTTGAAGAAAAATCCTTGATTGCTGTGTGGAGGGTCTTTTCAGAAAGGAAGGAAAGGAACTTCTGGAACGGAAAAAGGTATGAAGAGTGGGCAGGAATCTGGAGTTTAATGTGTCCAGGAGTGACGGACGTATGAACCCATCCCTCCCTCTTTGGTGTTATGCGTTGGGTCGAGAGAATCCAGCTGGAGAGATCTAGGCTAGGTTTCCCTCAACCAGTATCCCAATGTTGGCAAACGCATTCCCCGCAAAGACTTAAACAAAACTCACCCCATGAACCCAGATCTGCTAAGTCACCAAACGTAGCGAACCACTTGGGTGACCGGGCGGGGGTGTTGGTTGTCCAATACATGGTTCTATACGGCGACAAAATTTTAATGTAATTGGAATAATATTCTGTTGTACAATAATTAAAAAATAGCCTTCGTGTACGTTACCCAAAACCTTTCAAAGAGAGTTCGCTCTATTGACATTCGTGTATAAATAGACCGTACAACTTCTCTGATCTGGACCGCCTGAACTTAGCGTAATTCACTATTCAACACTTTGAGAGCGATTCAGTAGAATGGCGATATATTTCACCACAGAAGCGGCCAATGGCTTTATGCTCCACAGATTTTCAATGGAATCCATGCCTAATTACGTACGAATCTTGCTAACTTGGGGGAATTAATAATTATTTACAAAACAATAAATTTCTGACTTGACTTAATATTTGATAATATACCATTTTGACGTTCATATGTATACTTTTTTTAAAAACTTACCTACCTCCAAATTAATGTCAATTTTTGAAAACTGTCAAATAGACTTTTCTGCCCTCTAGTTAACTTTTTTTAAATTTGAGGTCAACTTTCGAAATCATTGGAAAAGCTTAATACAAATATTTTTTAGAAAAAAACCTTTTGATTCGCGAATTACATTCTTACTATAAAATATAACTTTTTGCATTCGGGACAATGGAAAACACTGGTGCGGCTAAAGAGTTTTTCAAAAATATATTTGTATTAAACGTGTCTCGTGATTTCGAAAGTTTAGCAATTTTTCATGTGAATAGTCCCGTCTGAAGCCAGGGTGATTATGGCGTTCCGATTACTAATAAAGTTACAGTTAAAAAAAATCTTACAAACGGGTACAGTTTGGAAGAGAAAAATGGAAAATACAAAACCTCGATTTTGATGATTTTATTTAGCCTGCGTGCAGTTTAGTAAAATACCTATTGTTAAAATTTCTCGGCGACCGGGTTTCCTCTTAAGAACCTCCTACAAATAGAAAGAAGAGAAAAGAGAAAATAATATCGCTATCTGCTTAGAGTGAGAGGCAAAAGTCAACATTTTAATCAATTAAAAAAGAAAAAGTGTAGTACCTATATGGTAAATTTTAACATAAAAAGCAAGTTACAGATTATATTATACATTTACAATAATATTAGCGAAAAAAAGTTAGAAATTTCTGATTTAAATTTTAGCGTAGAATAAATGAAAATATCAAGTTGAATGTAGCCTTTCGACTAGGGAATGCATGACATAGTATGTTTTCGGGGAATAAACAACGAACAACTCTAGAAGTCTCGTGCTATATGGTACTCGGAACGTGTTTTTATAAATATTGGCATATTTTTCTTCATGCAAGTGGGACTATGGAATCGACGTTATGATACTGAAAAAAGGGATGGGAAGGGGGTAGATGTGGAAGAGGTTGTTTGAAAAGGACCTGTAAATCCAGATCTAGTCACCAAACACTTGTTAAACCACCACAATTCTCTTGAACACTTTAAGTTTTTAATGTCTAAAAAATTATACGTTATTTTTTTAGAGGATTTTAAAGATAAAAAATGTTATGAAAATCATAAAAACACATCAGATTCTGTTATTGAACATGTTAAAGGTACGATTTTTTTAAAGATATATCGATCGTCCAGTTGATTAGTTAGATATCTCTGAAAATCGAAATTTGAGTATGCAGTTATATCTTATATGTAAAAGTGAATCCTCTATGTCAGTGGTCTTCAACCTTTTTGAGCCGGAGTACCCCTTGTCTCTTACTACAAATTTGTTGTTCCCGTATCCTTTATCTTTTTTTTTAAACATATAATGAAAGACGTGATTCATTTGTAATTTTTAATACTCTCATTATTACATGAATTTAGCAATCAAGTCACATAAATACAGTTAAGTAATGCAATTTTGTACAGAGTGGACTTCAGGCATTTTAACCAGTGATTCTACATGCGTGCCACGTTAATGCGTACCCCCAATTTGGCTCCACACGTTGAAAACCACTGCTCTATCTCGTAAAATACTCAGATTACGCAATCAAATCAATTATAGTGTAGAAAAACATTTACTGAATTAAACAAACTTTTGATGTTTTCTGGGTCATCAGTTGGATATTTCAAAATGTTATACTAACACAACGGACCGCTGTCTTCCAATGGTATTTAATATGTAAAATATGGACACTTGCAAATAATATTTGATTTATTGTTAGCATTCGAATATTACTTTCAACATTACCTCAAAACTTAGTGTTTGGAGATGTCTGACTAATAAACTGGTCAAATAATTAGTCATGATCAAAGATATTGAAATACAAGAGATATGCTATGATGTCCACTCGGCCGTCGGCGGACTACTACCTTATTGGAATATTTTTTATTTTAATAAAAAGACAAATAACTTTGTTTACATCACTTTTATTGGTACACAATCAACATGTTTCGTAAACAGTGTTTACCTTATCAGGATCAAACGTATACTAAATTTAAAAATTAAATATAGATGACACATGGAAGGAAAGGGTAGGAGGGAGGGGTAAGAGTGGGGAAAGTTTATCAATTAAGGAATTCAAAGCCATTAGCAGGGAAAGACCGGTTAAGTGGGAAGAGGTTCAAAAGAGGGTTTATAAAAATTTGCTGCTTATTAATTATGTCTGCTTTATTATTTACATTTTTTCTAATTTCTAAAATCTCTAAATTATTTATCTGTGATGCCTTATAGCCTGTATGTAATATTTTAAGTACATGGTTTTTGTCAAAATTATGATTATTTTTTATTAAATGATCTGCGAACTCAGACTCGCTGTTACCATTTAATGCCCTGAGATGTTCTTTAACCCTTACTTCAAAGTTTCTATTTGTTCTACCTATATAAAAGCTATTACAATCTTTACAGTCGAGTTTATAAACGCCCGATTTTTTTGTTTTGATGTCGCTGTCTTTGTTACTGAGGATGAATTTTTTAAATTTGTAGTTTGTATAAAATGCAGGTTGTATATTACTGGGAATATTTTTGCTAATTATTTGTGACATGTCGTTATTAACAAATAGAATTCTACGCCATTGATTATTATTATTATGTTTAGAAAAAGGGTAGATATATAGTTTTAAGAATTTCTGTTAATTCTTTTTATTATTATAATATTATTATTGGAATAGTTTAAATTGGGAAAGTAGTTGATTTTTTGAAGTTGGTTAAGCATTATAATTTGTTTTTTATTGTTTGTTCGAAAAAATATTTAAATATATTTTTATCACAGGGAACGGTAGTTACTCGCTCTTTGAAATTAACAAGGAACCTGAAATGGATTGATTTTCAAAAATAGAGCAAATAAAAAAACTGTCATTGTGCGTTTGTTTGGATATTGTTATTTTTTTCATTATGGAAAATTCCTCTTTGTAACATTGACAAGAAACTGATTTCTGTTGTATAAAATGTTGACAACAGATTAATTGTGAA
This sequence comes from Limnephilus lunatus, assembly GCA_917563855.2. Taxonomy (NCBI): domain Eukaryota; kingdom Metazoa; phylum Arthropoda; class Insecta; order Trichoptera; family Limnephilidae; genus Limnephilus; species Limnephilus lunatus. The sequence continues at coordinate 51,829,587 of OU830601.1, forward strand.
ATTGAACATGTTGTAATGGACAACTAATTACTTGCGCGATTCAAGACAAAAGGATTACACTTATTGATCAGAAATTTGGAGGCCTCCCGAGCTGCAGAGAATTGCATAATCAAGGTTGGTGAATTTGTTATTTTTCTTGGAGTGTAAGACTGCTCTGTTCCTTTGTGATATATTTGTTCGCGCAGGTAGAATTTCATTTTAGGATTTCCTAATCGTATATTGGGTATTAAGCCCAGAGAGCTTGGGGAATTTACACACCTCATGCTCACAATTTATAATGCATAATTATGGTCCTTCATAGCCGGATACGTTCTAGCAAGTTAATATAATATAAATGGACATTCGGTTTACGTAATTTTTGGTAAATCCGGAATACCTATATTATATTGCTGGTTCTATTTATGAAGGTTTTCAGAGTCACGTAATAATTGGTGATTTTCTTGAAATACCTTCCTCTTATGGAATTTGTTGGTTATTTCGATTTTACATACTTTTTTCGGTAAATATCGGAGTACCTACCTGTATTATTGCAGGTTTTTTGTTTAAAAAAGCAAGTCTAGCAAGAATTTGTGTAATAAATTGACAAATTTCATTGAAAGCTATTGATAGCATTTTACGTTTTCTTCTGTAAATTTCTGAGGTACCTACAGTAATTATAATTATTGTAAACTTTAATTTTTGTGATAAAGTTATTGTATTTTTTTTTTAAATGCCGAGAATTACAGAAGAAACTTCAGATGATCAACCGGATCGAATGCTTGTTATGTTAACAGCTAAAAGGGAAAGACTTTTTTCACGCATTAACGATCTATTCAACTTAACAAAGAATATCTCGGATTTCGATTCCAGAAGGAATGAGACATTTATGGTGCAGTCCGAAATAATTGATCATATGCAAACACAGTTTGAAAGCATTATTGACGATATAAATGATCGTCAATTGTCCTTAAATCCAAGTTTTCAACCGGAATTTCAGGCTTTGAACGCCTTTGAAGATCTTTTCTTGAAAGTGAAACGAACCCGTAACCAGATACTGGCCACGGCACGTACACTCTCGACTCAAAATAATTCTCGCGAACCTTGCGTCATCAAGCTTCCCGCCATAGATTTGCCGAGCTTCGACGGGAAGATGGAAAATTGGGCAAAATTTTATGAGTCTTTTAAAGCTAATATACACAATAATAAACAGCTAACGGACGCTCAACGTGTTCAATATTTGGTTGGGAAATTGACGCACGGGGCGCTTAAGGTCACGGCCGGCATTGTGCCTGCAAGCGACACCTATAATATTATTTGGGATGGTTTAGTAAAAAAGTATCAGGATAAACGTGCGTTAGGTACGTATTATTTAAATAACATTCTAGATGCCAAGGGTTGTATAAATACACCTAGCAGTCTTGATGTTTTTATTCAAAGTTTTTCCGCATCCGTTTCGGCATTGAGGCAGTTAGACATTGATGACTTAGCCGATTTTATAATTTTGAACTGTGCGTTAAGAAAAATAGATCAACAGACTGCTCAGTTTTTTGAGTTGACTGTGCGGGGTAAAGAAGTGCCTTCATACACAGAATTAATTTCTTTCGTACAAGATCAAGTGAAAATATTAGAGCGTTCAAAGAGGTCATCAAGTGCCATGAATAAGCCGCCTACGGCGACTTCATCCCGTTCGAACAATTATAAATCTTTCGTCTCGAGTAATGAGAATGTACCTCGAGTACCAACTCCGCCCCCGAAATCTTGTATGTTTTGTAAAAAAACTGATCATGCAATTACTGCTTGCTCTCGGTTCAAAGGGCTAAGTTCTCCACGAGCCCGTTTTGATTTTATAAAATCAAAACATTTGTGTATAAATTGTTTTAGCGCATCACATGCTGTAAGCTCTTGTAAATCGTCGCTTATGTGCGATTTGTGCAAAAAACCACACAATACCTTACTACATTTTGGTAGTGGGAATAATTTGAAAACAAATACTCATGTACATACGTCGGAAGTACTTACCAATGAGGAGCAGTATTCCCCCCCTTTGGTACCATCCAGCGTCAGTGGAACGGATAATTGCAATATGCAACTAGAGGAACCCTTGCGCGTTAGCCCTTCGTGTTCGCTGTCAGCCAAAGTAACACCTACTAATTCGACAATTTTACTTTCAACCGCTCAAATATATGCGAAACTTAAAAATGGTAACAAAATGATTGTTAGATGTTTAATTGATAATGGATCGCAGAATAATTTGATTACGGTAGATTGTTGCAAGTCGCTGAATTTGCCAATAATTCCTTTGAGTAATTCTTTTGTTAAAGGAATTGGTTCAGCATCTCGACCAATTTTTGGTTACGTTTATTTGGACATTGAGTCTCGCGTATACCCAAATAATAAATATAACATATATGCGCTCGTTGTCGAGTGCATTACCGATAAGTTACCTAATCACTATATAGCAAATGGTGATATGAGGTACTTAGAGGGCATACCCCTCGCTGATTTAACGTGGAATATTCCTGGGAATATAGATGTCGTCTTAGGGGCACAATTATTTCCACATATCTATTTAGGGGACAGGGTTGAATCAGGGACTAGTGCACACCCCGCATTATCGACCGCGTTTGGTTTCGTTCTAATGGGTGACTACCCTCATAAAGTGACCAATACAAATATGTCATTTTCCGCACTCGCGCTAAATGATTTAGTGCAAAAATTTTGGCTGTTAGAAGAAATACCTAACATACAATTTCTGAGTCCAGAGGAGACGGAATGTGAGAATCTGTTTACTTTATCTATTTCTCGCGCTGACGACGGGAGGTATTCTGTTGCTTTACCTTTCTGTAAAGACCCGAACCAATTGGGGAATTCTCGAACTACCGCTCAGCGTCGATTTATGGCCTTGGAGCGGAAATTTAAACAATCGCCTTCTTTACAGGAGAATTATAATAAAGTTATCAGTGAATATATTGAAAACAATTACCTGTCAGAAGTCCCAGAGTCTGATATTATAGATGATGGATATTATATCCCGCATCACGCCGTCATTCGTTCTGATAAACCCATGCCTCGGATTGTGCTTGACGCTAGTGCTAAGACACATACAGGGCTGTCACTAAATGACATCTTGCATACTGGTCCCAATCTACAAGCTGATTTGTTTTTGCTTTTACTTAACTTTCGTCTTTTTCCCATCGCTATGACTGCGGACATAAAGCAAATGTATTTACAGATTGAAGTTCCAAGCAAGCATCGTAGATATTTGAGAATCTTATTTCGATTCTCCAACAACGATCTCATACGGACTTTTCAATTTAATCGGGTCCCTTTCGGACTAACGGCAAGTCCATACTTATCAATGCGGACTGTTCGTCAGTTAGCCCAAGATATGAGACCACATTTACCGGATGCTGCCAATGTGGCAGAGTCCAAGTTGTATATGGACGACCTGGTCTATTCTATTGAAGATGAATCCAGCGCCGTACGTCTTTCTCGAGAATTAATCTCGTTATTCAAGTCCGGTGCCTTTGATTTGGTCAAATGGACTAGTAATTCTCAAGTTGTACTTGAAAACCTTCCAGATTCTCACCGCAGTACGGTGGACTTTACTGTTGGTTCTAACAATACCTCTAAGGTGTTAGGCCTCTCGTGGGAACCAGTTGATGACAGCTTCTTCTTTACGACTTATTATGTCCAGGAGAAGTGTACAAAGCGGAATATACTGTCTATAGTCGCCCGCTTATTTGATGTCCTCGGCCTGGTCGCCCCCTCCATTCTGTACGCTAAATTGCTTATTAAGGAGCTATGGCTGTGCAACATTGGTTGGGATGATACTCCCCCTGGGAGCGTTATTCAAAGGTTCTCGGCACTCACACAGGAATTTCCTTTAATTTCTACGATAAAAATCCCGCGTCATGTAGGTGTCCTAAAAGACAGTACAGTGCTCATCGTTGCTTTCTGCGATGCGAGCCTGAATGGTTATGGCTGTGTGATATATTTACACACAACTGATCTGTCTGGGAATATAACCGTGAGATTGTTGTGTGCAAAATCAAAGGTCTCTCCCACCAAAGTAACAACACTCGCTCGTTTGGAGCTGTGTGCCGCGGTCTTGATGTCCAAACTAATTCGGACGGTTCAAAATAGTTATCGATCGCGTCTTACTATTGCAGGGACTTATGCGTTTTCAGATTCTACCATTGCGCTTTCATGGATACATTCGTCGCCTCATCGATGGTCGGTGTTTGTTAGTAATCGCGTGGCTCAATGTCAGGAGAATTTGTCTCCTGAAAACTTTTATCATGTCGCCGGTAGTGAAAACCCTAGTGACTGCCTTTCTCGTGGCATGCTTCCTTCCCAGCTTATTTCACACGAATTATGGTGGAATGGACCATTGTGGATTCGCAGCCCACCCTCGGAATGGCCATTAAGACCGTTTCATTTCTCAAATATCGGTGAAATGCCTGAGCACAAAACTAATGTGCTCACTGCAATAGTTCAGCGTGAACAATCGGTCCTGAGTGAACTGGCTCAGCGTATATCCACATGGAATAAACTTTTAAGGATTGTCGTTTTTGTCCTCCAATTCGCAAAAAAGGTATCACCCTCTTCTGGAACGGTCAATAATCTTATGACTGCTGAAAAGGCTGTGATTCGTTCCGTGCAGAGTATTCATTTTATAGAAGATATTGCTGCACTCCAGAAAGGCAAATTGCCTTCAAAAAAGCTTAGGAATTTATCAGTTTTTCTCGATGAGGATAATTTGTTACGTATTGGTGGGCGGCTTTCTAAATCGGATTTACCATTTGAGGTTAAACATCCGGTTTTACTACCTAAAAATGACTGTGTTGTGAATCTTATCATCGATCATTTCCATGTCATGAACTGTCATACAGGCCCTGGACTTCTTATGTCCATCTTACGGCAGCGCTATTGGATATTAGATGCCAGGACTGTTATTAAGGCAAAAGTACGGAAATGCAATTTCTGCTTCCGCTTAAATCCGTCGCATCCTATACCGAAGATGGCAGATTTACCTTCCTATCGTGTTGTAGAAGCAAAGGCTTTCGTTCATACCGGTGTAGACTATGCAGGTCCCCTCCGTATCACGCTTGCTCGTCGGAGAGGACAACATTCACAAAAGGCATATGTCTGTCTTTTTGTATGTCTTGTAACCAAGGCCATTCATATTGAGTTGGTCTCTGACCTAACTTCAAATGCTTTCCTGGCTGCTTTCAGCCGTTTTATTTCTCGGCGTGGCCCTGTGTCATGCTTGTATTCAGATAATGGTACCAATTTTGTTGGTGCCAAGGCACAATTAGATGATCTCTATAAGTTTTTGGTTGAGTCGGAATTTGAGCCCGCTTTAAAGCGTGAACTCGCTAATCGCCGGGTTGAGTGGAAAATGATTCCACCACGCGCGCCCCATTTCGGGGGTATATGGGAATCAAATGTAAAGAGTATGAAGACTCATTTGTACCGTGTAATCGGAACTCAGCTCCTCACTTATGAAGAACTACAGACCGTTCTGGTTCAAATAGAGTGTATAATGAACTCGCGCCCACTCACAGTCGTGTCTTCTGAACCCTATCCGGAAGTTATTACGCCTGCACATTTTTTAATGTCGACTCCTTTGCAGTACTTACCTGCTTCTGTTTTGACAGACGCTAAAATAAACTTTGCTCAGCGCAAGCAATTATTAGACGGCATGATTCAATCCTTCTGGAAGAAGTGGCGTTTGGAATATCTGCATACGTTGCAAGTCAGGCAGAAGTGGGCTACCACTGACCATCCTATTAAGGTTGGAACTGTCGTACTTATGGGACAGGAGGATTCACCTCCGTTAAATTGGCCTTTGGGCGTAATCACGGATGTTCATCCTGGTACTGATAAAATCATTCGCGTTGCGACGGTAAAGACTAGATACGGACTCTTTAAACGTCCTGTTGTTAAACTATATCCCATCCCAACGCAATAATTTTGTCTTTATTTTATTTTATTTTATGTTAATATTCTATTATGATCTAATTGTTTCTGACTTAGCCAAGATATGTTTCTATTTATTGATTTGATCTTTACTTGTTTTCATATTCGTTGATTTTTTTTTTTTTTGAAAGTTCTGCGAACTTCCAAGGCGGGGAGCATGGTTAAGCATTATAATTTGTTTTTTATTGTTTGTTCGAAAAAATATTTAAATATATTTTTATCACAGGGAACGGTAGTTACTCGCTCTTTGAAATTAACAAGGAACCTGAAATGGATTGATTTTCAAAAATAGAGCAAATAAAAAAACTGTCATTGTGCGTTTGTTTGGATATTGTTATTTTTTTCATTATGGAAAATTCCTCTTTGTAACATTGACAAGAAACTGATTTCTGTTGTATAAAATGTTGACAACAGATTAATTGTGAAATTGAACATGTTGTAATGGACAACTAATTACTTGCGCGATTCAAGACAAAAGGATTACACTTATTGATCAGAAATTTGGAGGCCTCCCGAGCTGCAGAGAATTGCATAATCAAGGTTGGTGAATTTGTTATTTTTCTTGGAGTGTAAGACTGCTCTGTTCCTTTGTGATATATTTGTTCGCGCAGGTAGAATTTCATTTTAGGATTTCCTAATCGTATATTGGGTATTAAGCCCAGAGAGCTTGGGGAATTTACACACCTCATGCTCACAATTTATAATGCAGAAGTTGTGAAGTAGTTGGTAGGTATTGGTTAAGAATATTGTTTGTATACGGAAAGAATTCATTTAGTTAGTTGATTTTTTTAAGTGTGCAGTAGTATTGGTAAACAATATAGTTTGAATATGGAAAGAATTCGTTAATTTAGTTGATTTTTTGAAGGTGTGCAGTAGTATTGGTTAACAATATCGGCGAAGCTAGGAAACACAGTCCCACCCAGTAAAAACTGCGGATAGCACATCTCTTATATTTCAAAATCTTTCTTTGGTCATGATTGATTAAATATTTTCGCTCACGCCAATTCATTATAATAGTTTATTGAAGTGAAACTCGATCTTTCAAAATCTGAAATGAGAAATAGCGACACTAAAAAGAGTAAAAAACACATTCCTACATCTATAGGATTTAGCCTGCGGGAGAATGAGATAGTATAATCGGTCTTTTCTTTGTGCGGTGCTTCTTAGCCTTCCCACTCTTGTCTACTAGATTTTTGAAGGTTTCACTTTTACCGCGTTTCAATTGTACACTCTAATTTTTTTTTATATTAACTCGCTAACTCTAACATTCGTATTTAAATTATCTCCATTTGAAACCATCTTTTACTTATTTTTGAACGCTTACTATTGAAACAAGGTATATTTGAATGATGCATTGCGGACAATCAGCAGAGCGATTCTGATTGATGCAAAGTTTAAATATCCATTAAATCTAAAAGTCAACAAAAAAACACTTTTTGTATGTAACATAAAAATGTTTGTCTAGTTATGTTTAGAACAAGGATAAGGATAATAGAAATAAAATTAGAATGTCTTAAATACGAATAGTTTTTTCGTAATTTCATTTTAATGTATTTCAGATATTTTCAGTTTTTATAAACAAAATGGAAGCTACTTCGTTATATTGCAATCTTAATGTCAATGTAACATTATGATTTTTTTAATGTATTTTGCTTCAGGGATTCATTCTTCAGGGATTCATCATTCGTTGCAATGTCCAATAGTAATCCGTCAGAATACGTGGACTCCACATGCCCTGATATCGTTTTTCTATCGTAGAAATGACTTGGTGGAATCGTTCACCGTGTTCATCGCTGAAAGCGCCTAAATTTTCAGGGGAGAAATCTAAATTTGAATCTAGAAAATGTATTTTCAAAGATGTATTACAATCCAAAGTCGTATAATTAAATAACGGCACCGCGACAATAGTCACTTGATCGGTGATTTCCGAGAAAATTTAAAGTCACTTTCATGAAAGATTCCCAAACTGATTTTTCCAAATTACTAAGCATTTCTTTAAATATTTCATCTTTCATCAACTGTCTGATTTGAGTACCAATAAAATCGCCTTCTTTAATTTTTGCATCACTGAGTTTAGGAAATTTCTCTTTCAAATATAAAAAGCCATCACCACTCCTATCCACAGCTTTCACAAAGTTTTTCATGAGCACATGTTTTATTTGTAAACGTGGTTAAAATATATTGTCAGCCTGCACTAATGGAGGATTTTAATTTTTTTTTGCCCTAGAGTTCAGAGATTTCCTTTTTGGCCAGTCTTTGTTGTCCCACTCGCAAATAAAACAACAGTATTTTATACCCTAATTGTAATCCTAAAATTATGGCAATAACCTTCAAATCTTCACAAATTTTCTAGTTGTGTTCATTTTGTTGAATTTTTTCTAAGATAAATTTAATAGTTTTTTTTTATTTATTATTATTATTTTTTTTATTGTTTTCAAGATACAATCCCGTTAAACTTCAATAAAGCAGTTTGTCTCTTTCATGTTAGAACCCTCACCTAATGGCATAGAGCCAAAATACTGTTTATATGACTTACTTACTAATGGCGTCAATAGGGTAATAGCTGTAACACAATAACGAGACCTGATCAAATTAAAATAAATATGGTGTTCGAATGAAGGTAGGTCAGTAATTAAAAAATAGTAAACACCTTCCTTGTTACAAAATTTTGTTGACCAGTGAATCTGCCACGTAAATCGACAAACGATACGTCTATCTTATTACGTGAACTGCGTAGTACGTGCCTTCGCAGAACCCTATAGCTTCTTGTAGGAAATAGAAGACGACCCGTGATCGCATCTGAGTTATGTGCTCGCCGCTGTCAGGCATTTAGCGGAGAGGGGTGGGTTGTTAGGGGTGTTCGGGGTGCAGAATCCCGGTCCTGAGGGTGTATTTAAATCCATACCATCAATTTCCGATTACCAGGGGATGATATTTCAATTGGAGATATTATTTAGTCCACTGTCAATGGCGAACGTACAGTTATAATAAATTACCTCAATTCAGCTGTGAGAAATAAATAAGTAAATAATGCATTGTGTTATTGTAATAAAGGTTCTATTTTTTCTTTTATGTGAATACCAACTGCTCCCGACTGCCCGGAGCCAGTCTATGGCATCCCCAATTATTGGGGTATGTTGGAAGAATGAAAGGAATATGAAGGTTAGTAGTACCTATACTCTGTTATTATCTAGAAAAGTTGCAAATATACCACATTATTTTGCTTCTCTTACCGCTGTGGGACTTGAAAGTTTTATGTAGTTTATAGCTTCATAACATCTTTCTAACATTTAATATAAGTTAAAATCAAAATATTAGCGACAGAAGTTTTGTTTTTAATTCTAAAATTTATAATATTTTTTGGCCTCTTACCGTGTGGCGGGCCGGATTTAATTGAGGAAGATCTTATTACATCTTCAGTTGGACTCTCTCGACCCATCGCACTGCAGTGGGAATCATACCCAACCTCCAGATCCTTACCCACCCCGTTTACCTTTTTCCTTCCCAGATCATCCTTTACTTCTTCATTTCCTAAAAAAAAACCTCCACACAGCATCTTCAAAGATGAAATGAGATATTAAAAAAAATCCCGAGACCTGTAAGAGCCAAGCACCTAGTAAAAACTACTACGTAGTACTTATCTACTACACACTTCCATCATAATATATTATTTAAGAATAGGTGGTAGATTTTCAGGCGAAGTTTCTCTCTTGAAAACAATTCCTTCTCGTATTTACGTCTTGCAGTTGTTGTAGAACCAACCCAACATAAAGTGCCTGGTGTGTCAGTTTTAGTAACCTCTCAACCGACTTCCTCGTACATCCTCTTTATGACTTTATGCCACCGCTGAAGAGATAGTGCACCATTTCTTTTCTTCCGTGATGCCACCGAACTACCCTCTTCTCGTTAACATCTTATAAGGTCCCCCCATCCCTCATGGCTTGAGATATTACCTTACGTTCTTACCTAACATACAACACTAGAGCGTCGATTACGATTATGACAATCTATCTATATAAATGGGTGTATAAATATGATTTTATATGAGTACATGAGATGTCTATGCTTTACTAAACCATTCATCCGATCGCGATGAAACTTTGGGGATTTAATGTGTGCATGCCCGAAATGGTTTCTATATACAATAGTGAGCTCTGACATCATTAAATTATGCGTTGCTAAACCGTTTGTCTGATTGCGACGAAACGTTGGTAAGTCGTTGTGAGCACGCCCGCAAGGTTTCTATATGTACTGGTGAGCTCTGGCATTATGAAATTTGTATAAAAAATTGCAATAGTTGACAAGCGAGCTGTTTGAAAACCGAATGAATCGGGACTGAATGTATGGAAGGCGGGAGGGGGGAGGGGAACTCGGGAGGGGGGGTTCGCTGAACGGGGGGAACGGGAGAGGGGAGTGGGGAAAGGGAAAGTGGAGTGGGAACGCGTGAGGGGAAGGGTACGCGGGAGGGGAAGGGGACGCGGGAAGGGTTCGCGGGACGTGGTAAAGGACACGAAGGGAGAAACAATTTCTTAATTAAGTGGCATAGCAACGCATGCCGGGAATTCGCTAGCGTAAAATAAAAACACGAGTTGTGAATTCAAAACAGTAGGTAACGAAGTATTATATATGGCGGTATTAATTATTCTTTCTTTAATGTTCGCATATTGACTTTGTGGCATTTTAATTAAATGAAAACAAATTACTTTGTAAACACCACTTATTTTATCAAAATTATCAACATGTTTCAAAACAAATGGTTTCTTCGTCAGTATAAAATTTGAAATTAACTAAATTGACAAAAGAAAAAAATATATACAGATGAGATTCTATAGACCAAAAACGTTGCAAAGATTGATGATTAATAACTTAACCCCTTAGACCCCGGGCCTATTTTGTCGGAAGGTCAAAATATTTCCGTTTTGCAATAAAGTGTAAATAAATGAAATATTTATGAACGCATCCGACAACTAAAATCTGTTGTTGAAAGGTGATGAAAATCTCTTTCAAATTTTTTAATTCAAAATAAAAATATAATTTTTTAATATAAAATTTTTTAATGCAAACGTAAAAAAAGATTTAAAAATGGCTCACCCCACTTTTTATCTAACTAATATTACTAAAAATATAAATAAAAATTTTAACGAAAAAAAAAAATAACACACACATATAAAGCATGCTGTTTTATCTTTCTAACACCGTTTAGATCATATTTCTAACCATTATAGTAAGGGAGACACAACGATTTCTATGAGACCTATATGCGTTGTTCCGAAAAGCGAATAAATTAGTCCGAGGGATTAATGGTATCATAAAAAAAAAATTGTAAAATAAAATTGTTTTAAGAATAGGTAAGTATTAGATGGGTTACCTAATATAATTGAAAACCCATTGTGTTTGTATGTAAAATTTTTGGCGACCGGGCAACTCAGAATGAACTCAACTCAACACCTCCTTTGAAAAGTCAGTTAAAGTGACGTTAAAAGAGGTGTTGAGTTGAGTAGATTCTGAGTTGGCATGGAACCAAAATTTTAACCCTTTATTAAAATAATGATTTGTTTCCAAAATGTGGTAGGAAATTAAAATTTAATTAAATGTTCATTTGTTTTAATGTTAAATAATAATAATAACAAATCCTCAAATAATAGGAAAAATCATATAAGTTGGTATTATTGACAACCGATAAAATTATTTGGCTATGTGCCCAGAAGAGATTGTGGGTTCACAATAATATATGGCGAGAGCAGATATGATTTATTGAACGAGTTGTGCTTATATTATGCCAAAACGTATCGGTACCTTTACACTGAAGCGTTGTTTGAAATGGAAATTTAGCGGTGTTTGGTGATCCGACCCAAATAGGCAGGTTCTTTGGACAAATTTGGGAGGAAAGTACGCCGCCCCGGGAATCATTTTTTTGTATAACCAAAACCTCGTAGGTCACCCCAAGTGATTCGCTATGTGTGGTGAGAGGGGTGCCCTGGTGAATGGGTGACATTTGTCCAGGTTTTGTCTTTGAATGCATCTGCCCACCAACTGTGTGGCGGACCTGATCGGGACATCGGCAGAGCCCGTTTGAGGGAGAGCCTTATACTTTCTAGATCAATTGTCTTGCACCGCAGCGGGAGGGATGGATTCAAACATCCATCACACGGGACACTCTGATCCCTAAAATTTTACCCAAACCTCATTCTGTTTTCCTTACCAGAACCTACTCTCCTTCTTTCCTTAAAAATACCCACCAAAGATTATAAAGGCTCTGGGGAAAATTATTTTCCATTAAATGTAACAAAACCTTTCTCGTTCCCATTTTATTCTCTTCCCCACTCCCTTCATCTATACAATAACACATATGTACCAAATGGAGATGCCACAGTCACATTGGCTCCGGAGCTTTTTGATAAACATATATATTACGTATGACAGTTCAACTGTCCTGTTTTCGACCTTGTTCTCTCCTTTCTGTCGTGCTTTCATAATAACTTTCCCCAAAATGCTGGGAATATCATAGTTCTACCGACTGCCGTCAGTTTAGATAAATTTTTTGAAAAATGTATAAATATGTAAAAGATGTACACGCCGAACTGGAAACTTGCTGGCGAGGAAGTCCCAAAGAATGAAATATTCAGGCAGATGGAAGTAATTTTTTAAGGAAATGAGTTCTATTTGAATGAGTCTTTGGTACACGGGGTAGAATTGTTATTTAGTTTTCGCTAGCGAAGTAAGTTAATGTACCTCCAAACACATTCGTTGTTCGGGAAAAGCAAAGTAGTGCGTTTGTGTTCTAAAATAACATTGCAGGTTCAGTAACCAGCTTTCAGTTAAGAGGAAATAACCAGACAAAACCGGAAATATGTCATTTTTAAATAAAATTTCAGCCGTATTGACTTTTTTCCACAAAAAGTATAAGATGATTTCGAAAGATTGTTCTTTTATCTGGTAAAGTTATGTTTTAAATTATGAGAAAATATGTTTATTTTTAGCATAATAAGGTTATACCGTAGGTCTTTGGCAGTTTCGTTAAATTTTCAAACAAAATGTTGTATTATATAACAAAATGTTGTATTGTGGAACAAGTTAAAGGTTGCTTACAACAACGCATACCGTCAACTTTTCCGCCTACCGAGATACTGCAGTGCTACGGAAATGTTCCTGGAGGGACGAGTGCACACTTTCCGAGCACTTCTCCGCCACCGCATGGGAAGTTTATGGCGCAGACTACGCCAATCGAAGAATGCAATCATCACCGCCATGACTACCTGGTTGGAGTCCCCGCTGATGGCCCTCTGGAGACGGGAGACGATAAAATACCCTCCGTAAACAGCTGCATGAATTAATTTTACTGTTTATTATTATTTTTCTCATGTTGTTCATGCTTATTCGTTTTTTTTTTTTTTTTTTTTTTTTTTTTAATTTATTTATATGTTTTTTTTTAATTTATTTTTAAAATTAACCAATTTTTTGTTTCAAAATATGGAATGTATTGCATTGCACTACCCCTGCATACATTCTGGAATAAACTTTTATTATTATTATTATTATAACACACATGTCAAATCATATAATCGTTCAGTAAAATAAATCGATCAATTATCTGGGAAAGCTATGTTTCAGAATTTTATTTTAGTTTAAATAAAATCATTTAAAAAAGATCCGCGAACTTGTTTTGTGACGAAAATACTTCAGTTTGTTTTGTATTTACGGTCCTACAAACTAATATATTTAAGATTTTTTTTACATTCTTATTTTGCTTAGACATTATTGAAATTTTTTAAATACTTATGATCAAAAAATAATTACAAAAAGGACATCATTTCAATAGTTTTATTATCACGCCTTTCAGCATTTTTGAATGTAGGTATAAATTAAAGTAAATTTTTGAATGAAAGAAAATCGATATTAAGTTATTATTTTAAAAAGCTGGTACGGAGAATAATTAATCTTTCTCATTGGAACCGCCCTGCACGATCGTAAGAACATCTTTTGAAAAATTTGAATTCTCGGCCGCTGGCTGGTTAAAGGCCCTTAAGGAGTTAAAATTCCATCTTGAATTATACAATAATAATATTGTCTATTTCAATCCACTGTCTCGAATGTGTCGTCTGTGTAATAATATTAAATGTGACTACAAAGATATCTATGCAAATAGTATCTATCAATATTTAAAAAAACAATTTAACAATCTACTAAGATGACATGTCACGGAGAATAGTTATACTTTAACACGAATGTGAATTGTTGTTATTTACTCTATTTATTATTCTCTTTTCACATCTTTGTTTAATTTTTCTTATCCCTGTTCTGATTTTTGTTTATATCTTGTTATTTCTAATTAATGTTAACATCTATATATAGAGAAAAAAAATCTTAAGATGAACCCGGTCGCCGAGAAATTTGACTAATTTATCAATAATAATAAATAATTTAAAAGAATAAAAACTGTTTAATAAAAGGTCTTATAATAATATTTAGTGGAAGACAGGGGAGCAGAGGAACATCAACAATGATTAAATTTCACTGGCTTCCGGAACATCAGTGTTTGCGAATCTACACGCAAGATTGCAAAGAGTGGATAATGAGCCTTATTTCTTCTCCATCGGGTAAATTGGAGATGGTGTCAGGATTCTCACGAATAAGATAACGACTAAAGAGGTTTCAATTAACGTTTCGAATATGGATTCTAGCATTGACGTTCTTTTAAACAATGAGTTATAGCAAAAAGTTGTAATTAAATTGTGACTTTTGAATAGTTAACACACACTGCAGATTCCTTCCGTACATCAGATATCAATTTAAGCCAATTATCAGCGAAGACAGTCGGTCTAGAAAGGAAATTTATACCGTACAAATGAGATGTCATTTCTGGCTTCCATCATTGACCAAACACTCCTGCACACCTCCCAGAAGTATATGCTACTCCCTTTTCTTCTTCTAGCATCCTCTCATATCGATAGACCAGTCTCCTGCAGTATAAACTACTCAAAAACCTTTAAAATGCAGACATTTCTATTTGAACTTCGACCCCTGGGTTTTTACATTAGGTCCACTCCGGAGGCCATAAGGAAAATAATTCCCCTCAGGGCATGTGTCATATTTAGGGATGCTGTGTGGAGGGTCTTTTTAGGAAAGGAAAGAGAGGGAGTTCTGGGAAGGAATGGGTATTAGGGGTGGGTAGGAATCTGGGGCAGTGTGTCAAGTGTCTAGGAGTGTCAGTGTGTCTAGAAGTGACGGACGTATGAATCCATTCCTCTCAATGCGGTAAAAGGCGATATTTCGAGGCGAGAGTTCGGCTGGAGAAGTCAAAGGAACTCCCTCAACCATTCTCTCTCGATCAGGCCTGACGTGCAGCCGGCGGTACTCATGCCCGACTCCAAAATTGCAGTCCAACCAAGCAAGAATCTTACCATTCTGCCACATATGTCAAATTTTTTTTAAACTATTTATTGGATAATCAACACCTTTGCAATTGGTCGCTACAAATGGTTCGCTACGTGGGGTGACCGGGTTCATGGGGTGAGGTTTGTCCTACTGTGTGGCAGGCCGGATCGAGAGAGATCAGTTAGGGAGGCCTTTTGACCTCTCCAGCCGGACTCTCGCGACCCATCGCCTTGCATCTAATTTGGAAGATTTATACATCTGTCACTCTTGGACACACTGATCCCCAGATCCTTCTCACCCCTCGTACCTTTTTCCTTCCCAGAACTTCCTCTATTTTCTTTTCTTAGAAAGACCCTCCACACAGCATCCCCTAAGATGACGTAGGCCCCGAGGGATACTATTTTCCTCAGGGCCTCCTCTGTGGAGCTAATACAGTGGATATGATATACCTATACGCATTTTGCGTGTGATATCGTTACAACGAACCCTTTGTCTAAAAATGTGTTCAGAACGCCACGTCGTTGTATAACAGGGTATGTTATACCTTATTTAATTACAATACATCCTGTTCTTTATCAGACATGCGAATCGTTTCCCTCTCTTTCCCTATCCCCTCTTCAGGTCTTCCGGGGGAGTGAAGGGTGTCGAGGGAGTCAAGGGATGAAGGGTTGGGAGGCTGGGGTGGCTGTCATGGAGACTGCATCCCCGCTGGTAGCCATGGCAACGGATGCACCCCCCACCCGACCAGGCCGATCCGGGGTAGGGGGATAAATATGTTGCCAAGGAAAATGAGAAATGGCGTGGGCATGATCATATTAATTTTACAACTTTATTCTGTCTTCCAATTTTGGGAAGGCTACCAAATGAGCTTCCAATTTATTTATCTAGCCGCCTAAATTAAATGACATACTTTACCTTCATTATTAACGACGTACGGTGGGTTCATGTGATGCTTCAATCAAACTATAGATAACTGTTTATTTATAGTGGAATTGAATTTTTTTGTTATATGTAAATTGAATTTATTTGAAAATGTTTCTTTCCAACCAGTGCCTTAACCAACAACCCTGGCATAGGTCACCCCAAGTGGTTTTCTGCATTTGGTAACATACCAGGGGTGCTCTGGTTCATGATGGTTGTGTGGGTCTTGGTGGCGAATGCATTTGCCCACCAACTGCGCGGCGGGCCGGATCGGGAGAGATTGGTTGATGGAGACTTAATCCAGACCTCTAGCTAGACTCTCTAGACCCATCGCCTTGCAGCGCAGCTGGAGGGATGGATTTAAACATCCGGACTCACAGATTCTTACCCACCCCTCATGCGTTTTTACTTGCCAGAACTTCCTGTCCTTCATTATTTTAATAGACCCCCCACACAGCATCCCCAAAATGACATAGGCCCTGATGGATTTTTTTTGGAAAAGTGCACTTCATTAAGAACGGGTTGTTTCAAAGAATTTGAACAATACGTCAAATATCATAGTTGATTTTGAATGATTTTCAATTCAAGATCTGCCATTATATCATTATTGGCCATTTGTTTCACTTAACTGAAATAATAACAGGCTTGAAAATGAACTTTGAAATTTGATGAATTGTTAAAAATCTGTGAAACAACCAGTCCTAAGTAAAGGTGAAGGTTTTGGAGTTGTTGGAAATAATTATGTAGTAGAAAAATCGCGCGTGTTTTAAAGACCTGTTTATCCACTTATATTTTAATATACTATTTTGTACAAGGATGAAGAACCAACAATTTCGAATTTTATAAAAACTTTGATTACCAATTTAAAAAGCATCAAACACGTGTTTACCTTCTGTTTCATTTTTTTATCACTACAACAAGAATACACTTCGCATCCTTCGGGTCCAGAAATCTTAACCACTCTCTTATCGCCATGATCGATCCGGGAGTAATCAGTAAACCACGTTCCGTGTACCATCTGTCGCAAGGATATTAGGTTCAGAACGGATGTATTTTTTCATCTGCTCTTCCTCGATCCTTTCTCGTCCCGCCTTCAAGGATGCAGGTAAACAAAGGGACCTAACAGCTGTTCAAATCGGGCATGGAAGATTGAAAAACTATAATACATAATGTAGTTCGTCTTTCTGTCTACCTGAACGCATTGTCTGTCTTGTTAATGTTAATGCAAGTTGCGTTGCATCTGCACACAGTTTCAATAGCTTTTGTAAGTTTAGGAAGTTAGGATGATGTGCTGGGAGACATGAAGCAAAGCGATCAATGTATTTAAATATATGTTTATGTCCATACTAAAGAAAAGTTCCAACCGTCCGTATCCGTCCGGAGTAAGTTGAGTGATAGAGGTGATTTTTTGAAGAAAACTGCGCTACAACATTGGACATGGACTCTTTATACGAAGCCCATATTGAAAGAATACCAGGAATTAAAAAAAATTTTAAACACATACATTACAAACTAAACTTATACTTCTCAAATTATACTGAATCCATTAAATTTCACAATTTCAAATCCCTCCAAACACGATGTCTAATTTTTGATCAAATCCTATTGTTTAAAATTCTAAATAATGCCCTGGACTCACCAGAACTTACCAATTTAATTAATTTTCGTATTCCGTAAAGATCAACCCGACAATCCGATTTATTTTATTTACCATCATGTAGAACAATTTTTAGTAATAACCAAAAGAAATATCGATATGAAGTAATGCGTACGACCGATTATTAATATGAGAGAATAGAATGTATCGGGAGGATCTCCTATCCTTTTCCTATATTCCTCTCCATCTCCCTCTCCCCTTCCAATAACCCAAAATTAATTATAAGATATTAAAACTTCATTTCCGATGTACTTTAGCATAAGAACTTCTGTGGCTTGACTTCAGTTCACTTGTATATTAACTTATCACTGTATATTATGTAAAAGCTGTTTGTTTCTTACAAATAAATAAATAAATTATCACTATGGCATCCCCAATTGGAATATTCTGTGAAAGATGCTAATAGTACAATTCCACCATTTGGTCACCATATTACAAAATCCATTCTCAATTATTGGAAAAGGTACAAAACAAATTCCTTCGGTATATTAATTTTAAAATGAAAATTCCAATCGAACTTATAAATTATAATAACTTACGCGCAGAAACCTGACTCCTTAAATTATCGGATAGAAGAGTGTTAATTGATTTGTTATTTTTATTCAAAATTATCAAATCTTTAGTTGACTGCCTTAATTTATTAGAATTAATCTGTATTAATGTACCTGCCAGACTAACTCGCAATAAAGGTATTTTCAATTTTAACAATACTAACTATTCTATTAATTCACCAATCCCTAGAATGCATAGCCTTGCAAATAAACATTGTGAATCTATAGATATATTTAGTGTTGACAGTTTTGCAATTTTCAAGAGACAACTCATCTCTATTTTAACTGTTAATAATTAACTTTTCTTATTTTTGTTCTTTTCATAAAACCTCTTCTCATTAAAAATCTTACCAGTAATTTATAACCTTATTTTATTTTATTTTGCTGTTCTATTTAGTTCTGTTTTATCATCGTACATTATTATACACATATAATTGTTTGTTTATACCTACTAACTAGCTTTTACACATTGCACTTTATTGTATTTCTGGTCTTATTACTGATTTTTTCTTATTACTCATAGAATTTCCTTTCTTTTATGATGTTTAATTTTTTTTTAATGTTTTTAATTTCTGTTATGATGTTCTATTATACCTTGTGATGATGATAGCTTTATTATTTATTCTGTTTTATTGGTTTAGTAACATATGAGTATATAATAATTATTGTTATTATATTTTTGCTTCTATGCTTGTAAAAGCCCACTAGGGCGTAAATAAATAAATATATATAAATAATAATTGGATAATTTGTAGAGCGCCGTGTTTGTGAAAAATCACCTAAAGCGCGATGTGCAATTTAAGCTACAATTTATAATGAATTCTTAGGCTCTGTTTAACTTTATTGTTTACAAATAGATACAGAAACATACTTACCTGGCAGATCAATTCCGATAAACATACTTTATTAGAAAGTTTATGCTTGGAGGAGATATGACTTTGCACGTGGAGGACGTTATATTTAAATTACTGGATTGATTTATTTACTTTACCATGATTTTACCTTTGTTGGTATTGCATTTATAAGAAGTTAAGAAGCCAAAGTTGAGTTAATATTTATTTTGAAAGACTAGAGAATTTAGGACTCTTAGGACTGGAGAATTTTCATTAAATGCTTTACAAAAGCTTACAAATAAGAATTGGCTTTTATTTTTACACAATTAGTTATTTACAATATCGCGAGCAGTGAAGGCGAAAGTGAAAGGATACGACTGTCTGAAAAGGTGAGTTTTAAGTTTAACTCTAAATTCCGCCGAGTCTGTGATCATTCTTAACTCACTTGGCAGTCCATTCCAGGCTTTACTCCGAGGGCACGCACACCGAATTTAGTATCTGGTGTGCGCTTTGGTTACTTCAACCTTCCGATAGCTCATGATGGTGCTGACCAGAGGGCTGATTGGCGAGAATTGGTATTTACTGGAACACACATTTCCTGGGATGGTTATTCAGATCTGGTCACAGAACACGGGTATAGACATTTCATGCAACATTTCGATTCAGAATGGTGGTCTTTCACCAGGGAGATACTTAAACATTCTGGAACGTGCCGCAAATATATACAATTGTAATGTAAGTATTTATTATTTCAACCAAAAACTTTAATTCCATACAAGCTGTTAAATTATTATATGTACCTCTAGTTAGAAGCCTAATGGAATATAACTCGGTAGTTTGGTCTCCATCTTAC
Source organism: Limnephilus lunatus (assembly GCA_917563855.2). Taxonomy (NCBI): domain Eukaryota; kingdom Metazoa; phylum Arthropoda; class Insecta; order Trichoptera; family Limnephilidae; genus Limnephilus; species Limnephilus lunatus. Next base: position 51,849,741 of record OU830601.1, read on the forward strand.
AAAATTCACATTTAAAACATAGAGCGAATACAAAAAAAAATCTGCGTTTTATAATTTTTAAATTAAATATCCCATTAGAAGACTTAAAATATAATTTATTATTAAATAATCTAAAAAAATCACACTAAAAGACAGACGTAAAATAAACGACTTAACATTTTTATTAAAAATACTGAACTGACTGAATTGGACTGTTGCGAACTGCTGCAATTCATAAACTTACCAATACCGACAGTAACTACACGACAAAATATACAATTCTATTCTAGCATTCATAAGCGGAACTACATAGCTCACTCTTCGATACAACGATTTCACACTATGGGAAATCAGTACTTAGGTGATGTTGACAAATTTAACATAAACTTGGCGAATTTTGTGGATCTTGTAAAAAAATTATTCCATAACTATTCCTAAACATATCTCTATTTTTGTAAACCAATCAAATCGCTATATTTTTGTATTTTTATGACTTGTGTACATTTGGTATCTAATTTTATTTTTATTATTTCTTTATCTGTTTAAAATTCACCTGTCATGAATTAATTGTACTACCAAACATGCAAAAGCCCTTTGGGCGTTAAATAAATAAAATAAAATGATCAGTATGCTTTTCATAAAACAAACCTAATATTGTTTGAACTCTAGTAATCTTAAGCTAATATATTTTTTGTTTATTTTTAAGGTAGGTTACCATTTAAATTACTGTTTTTATAACGCAAAAAGTGTGCAAGCAACCTGCTGATAATCTAACACAAACAAGTTTCTTCAATTAATTATTAATTACTTGTTTAAAAGGTTTGTCTTTAAAAAACCTTTCATTATATTTACCAAGTCGTCGAAGGTGAAGAGAACTCTCTACGGTAGAATTTATATTATATTTTTTAGTTAACCCCTTTAATCAAAGGAGACCAAATTTGTCCCAGGTCCCAGGTCTTGTGTAAATCGTTGAATCTCCCTTAGGGGGCATCCATTAATTTCGTGAGCAGTTTTTCTTCCAACCTAGACCCCCCTCCCCTTCGGTGAGATAAATTTGGGCCAATTCTTATATTTTTTTTCAAGTAACGTGAGATTTTGCTGGACCCCCCCCCCGTTTGTGCTCACGTAATTAATGGATGCCCCCTTAATGTCATGGTGAGAAATATGATATAAATCGGTGTAAGAAAGAGTTGTTGCTTCATATGTACTCAAAAATATCAACTAACCTATGCAGCAATACGAGGAAAAATAATTGAATTTCGACTTTACGAAATTGCATCCCAAAATGAAAGTCACACATCCTCGTTTGTGTTTTTTTTACCATCGAAGAGAGCTAAAATTGTCACAGCATTGCTTTCAGACATCCTTTTCAAACAGAAGCCTTTTTTATATCGAGATGAATTAGAACGGAAGTCGTGAACAACTGAACAATGATTTTGTACGTAGAATATCAAATATTTTATTTTATTTATCCAACATAAAACAAGTCGCAATTTGTCTCATGTAGAAGCTTAGTTAGAGAGATGCATAGGGTGGATGAATGGAGAAAGCGGTACCAGGAGAATAGGTATATTATGACGCCAATGTAAATGTAAGATCAAATGGTAGAAATCTTAATTTTTTTTTTTACATGAGATTTACACAGGAGACCCTGAGAAAAATAATTTTCCTCAGGGCCTGTGTCATCTTTGGGGATGCTGTGTAGAGGGTTTTTTTAAGGAAAGGAAGCAGGGGAGAGTTCTGGAAAGCAAAATGGTTTAAGGGGTGGGTAGGAATCTAGGGTTCATTGTGTTCTGGTCATCCACCTTCAAGACCTAGACTAACCTCACCCCATGAACCCGGGCACCCCTGCTAAATCACCAAACGTAGCGAACCACTTGTTGCAAAGGTGTTGGTTATCCAATAATGGTTCGCGGGGTAGCGGTACCCATTCTCGCCTCCCAAATTGGGTTGTTTCACAAAATTTGAACACTACATAAAGTTTAAAAGTGAATTTTAATTTTCTGTTATAGTCCTTTTCAAGATCTATTTTTAAACTTTTATTTTTATTTTTTGTCGGTGCAAGGCGACGTTCCGAGAGAGTACGGCTGGAGAGGTCAATGGGACTCCCTCAACCACTCTCTCAGCTGGTGGGCAGACGCATCCGCCGCCAAGACCCGGAAAATCCTCAACCCGTGAACCCGGATGAATAACTATAAGAGTGATTAAAAAGTTATTTAATCAACAGAGTAGTTTAATGTGACTTCTTCTCTGTTCTTCGTCTTTCTACAAAAACATACAAAATGGTAGGTGTTGGACAGTTGGAGGCGTGGTGAAGGGTTGGTCGGTTACTCGGGTGAGTGACCAGTGATGACATGCGGAAGATTTTTTTTTTATTTTGAAGAAAATCATTTTAGAAACAAAAAGTCACCGGATAAAAAGGTCTCCAGCACAAGCCAAAATTTTATTTACATTTTTTACTCCAAATAATGTCACTAATCACTGGTTGAAGTAAGTCAAGTACGTTCCTTAACACTCTGTATATAAAAGTATTTTTGTAACTTAAAAATAAAACCCTAAACTAAATGTAAATGTTACGAGCATTATTTATATAACATCGTTCTACCCAAGTCAGTTGAGTGAAAAAAATGTGGAAATCCGAAAATAAACCGAAATATTCCGCGTTATTTATTGCAAGCAGTGTTGGAACAAATTTATACTGCGGTTTGGCAATATTTAAAAAGGCTTTTTGAGGTTTTGGATTTATGATGTTGACGGCCCCAGCCTCCCGTTTTGACCAAAAATTCTCTACTCCAACAGTTTAATATTTTAATAATATTTTTGGATTTCATGAGTTGTGCTGAAATTTTCATTACAATTTGGGAGGCGCGTATGGGTACCGTCATCCCGGGAAACATTTATTGGATAGCCAACACCTCTGCCGTAGGTCACCGTTCGCTACGTTTGGTGACTTAGGGGGGTGTCCGGGTTCATCGGGTGAGATGTGTTTAGGTCTTGGCAGCGGATGCGCCTAACTGTTCGGATCGGGAGAGGCTAATTTAGGGAGACCCTTTGATCTCTCCAGCGGGTCTCTCTTTTGGCCCATAGTTAAACACCGCAGCGGGAGGGATGGATTCTTTTTTTTATTAGAGTTTGCATGGCCCGCAATTAGAGTTGATCCGAAAATTATAACCTTAGAAATGTTTGTATTGGTGCACTTGTATACATTTGCAACAGTGATGTCCTTGCGAAACGTCACTGAAAAGCAGAATTTTCCTACTTATTGTTTTTACCGAAAAAAGGAAAACGAGGCAGTGTGAACTTTGATAATAACTTGATCAGATTCTAACGAATGCATCATTTAAAAAATAAAACCGAAATTCTATTAGCTGAAGCATAAAACTTTTCGAATGATGAGCTCTGGCGTCATGAAAATAGCAGAGATTTTTAGGTCAACGCACGAGTTTCAGCCCCTAACGTAATTCCCATCATGGTTTTTTTAAGTATTTGTTGAACGATCGACAAATAAGCCAATGAGATTTTTTTACCTGCAGGAATTTTAATTGTCCAATAAGAAAATTGAATCCGAATAAATGCACAAATCTCATATATTTTAAAATTATCTTTGGGACAACGAAATCGTTGTTTGACCACAGTGTATATTATTGGCTGAATGTAGTGCTGTTTAAACTCGACTTTTTTGCATTTCGAATGTCCGTAAATTTGTTTGCACTTTGCGTTTTCGTTTCAAGAAGGAAGGCGTTTTAATAGTTCCGTAAATATTCGATTTTCATATGTGAAATCGTCGTGTTTATTTTGACTTTTTTACTTACATTTTTTCAATATTTTGATACCTGGGTATCTCTTGAAAAAGAGTTTGAAAAAAGAATTGTCATTAATATAAATACAATTCTTTGGACAATTTGTGTAATTCCAATAAAAAAAGTGTAACTTAAAATAAGCGGTTTAGAATTAATGCCTACCATATACGATATCTTTTTTCAGCCCGATTCCAATTAGTGACCAAAGTCAACATTTTTTGGATTACGTGATCGCTATTTTCATATCCACGATTTCATTTGGACAGCATGGTTCATGTATTGTTTTGCAGTGATGACAATTAAAATCGTAGATATGAAAATAGTGAAACACTACTTTTTACTTCACTGTACTTCAAGGTACAAGTTATAAGAATATACCTGTTGATAATACCTGAATCAGATATTATGAAAAAATTTTCGGTTAAAATAACATTTTCCATTTCTCATTCCGTCCGACTGGAATATAGGTGTACATATATATATTTATATGAATTATTAATAATAACGATAACCTTTGCTATTATTTCTGGAATTCCATATTTGGTATTGACGCATGGAACCACAGATCTGTCGTTCTTTGAATGCTGGATTATGGATTTCCATTATACACCCACATGAATCTATGCCACAAATAGATAGATTCTTTGTTTTGTAATTTTTCGTCTAATAAAAAAAAATGTTTTAATTTTTATTTTATTTGTTTAAATTTTTGCTTTAAATTTATTTTAAATTTTTTTGTTTTATATAATTTTTGTATTCATATTGCTTTTTTATAAAATTAATTATATACTTATTCTTATTATGCTGTCTCAGTAGAAGTAAAGTCACAAGGAGGAAATCCATAATTGGTTTTATTTTGGCTATTTAACACTATGTACAAACTGAAATAAATATAAACTGTTGATTTCCCGATGGGGAATAAATAAACAAATAAACAAATAAATAAAAAAATAAAAAAATAAAAAAAATAAAAAAAAATAAAAAAAAAAAATTAAAAGAAATAAAATAAAAATAAAAAACAAATGGCAGCCTGACAATCAAACTACTTGTTCACAGGCCTAAAGAGAAATAAAATGGTCCAAAATCTGTAGATGTCGTTAATTTCAAATTTAAAAAACATTTATTGTATAAAATAAATATAAAGTACAAAGGGTATTTATATATATCTCCAACCTATTTCTTACGGGTAACCTAAATACAAAGCGTTATGTCATATTTTTCTTACACTGTTTAAATCATATATCTCACCGTAATACAAAAGGAAATAGAAAAACAATTCATTTCCGACCGTACTGAGCACAGATGTACTGAGTTGACTCTGTTGATAAAAAAAAGTAAGTTACTGGTGACTGGTAACGTCACATGGCTACTTATGACGTCACGGGCGTTTTAGCGGGCATCAAAAAATTAAACGTTTGAAAATTATTTTTACTATTAAAACTAACTATAAAAATAATAATAAACATGCTGTTATTTATGTAAGAATAGCAATACCAAATACGTTCATAAACAGCGAACAAACAGTTCACATATCACGACAGCAGCTTTGTAAAAAACTTCACGTACGAAGATTGGTTAAGAGAGGTACTTGATGTCGTGTTCTTAAATTTCAACCATACAGGGTATTAATACTATCAGATTACGTAATACAGATTATAGATCAGTCAAAAGTAGCATCAAATCAGAATTCTACATACTGCAATACAATTAGTAATTAGCAAAACACCCCTCGTCAAGCGTGTGATACTTTAATCGCTAATATGATTAGATCTTTGAACTGGGGTGAAAGTTATTATTGGAGTCGTCGATATATTGAGGCTTTAGGGGTGTATTAATGCAGGCATCGATTTAATAATGGCTTTCTCCGATGGCTTACTTTAGAAATTAGAGCGGAAATACAATATTAGTATTGTTGTTCAGCGGGCTTGGTTTTGCAAGGTTACACGTCTCATGACTTACGAAGGCTTTTTATTAGCGCCATATTGATTTTTTTAATTCAAGATGGAAAATTTTTCAATTTTTAATAAATATTTTTTACGTTCAAATTAGAATTACATTTTTAATCGAATGCGAAAATCGAAGAATACGAACATTCTAATTAAATTCTTATTTTTTGTGAATCCCCCGCAGGAGTCCCAATTGCTCTCAAAGCCAGAGGGACTATAAAAGACTTATTTGGGGTATGTTGTGAGGCCAAAGGGATTGGGGAAGGAAAGGAGATGGCTTTGAAAAAGGTTGGGAAGATCCTGGATTTTCAGATCTAGTTGCCAAACACGACTAAAGCCATTTTAACTAAAATTTCAATTCTGGTCTTTCCCAGGGCGGAACTGAGAGCACCCGGCATTACGCAAGTTAATAAGTTAAGTTAATTTGCTCATACATGGTGTCCTGAAACTCGTAGTATACACTGAAAACCGGTGAATATTTCCGTTATTTGTTTTTGGGGTGTTATGCCGTGTTCTGCTACCCTCTTCTTTTGCCAACGTTTCGTACGGCGTTGCAGTGTCCAATTTAGAGTCGATTTTGTGGTATTACTTTTTTGATTAATTTCAGCTCTCTTTTTCGTGTGAATAATAGATATTATAATCGTGTTTTAATTCCTCACCTCTTCACAATACAACACGGTGACAGATGTGGGCATTGACCATGGAAAAAATTGAAAACACGCTATATTTGTTGATGTCAATGTTATTCAATTATTTAAGGCGATTCACCGTACAACATTTGGAATCAAGCCGCTAAAAATAACGCTCCTTATGTAAATGGCGATAAGGTTTAAATTCCCGCTTAACACCAGAAGCATAATTTGATTTATGCACGAAAAAAACATCGCCAAAAAGCGTGTTTTATTTTATTTTGCAAAGTTCTGCCACAAATATTTAAATGTTTTACGATCATTTTCCGAACAACTTATTTTGCCACTTTATACCACTAACCATAACTGAAAGGGGTTCGTAAGTAGGAGATTTTAATTTTAAGTAGTTTTTAAGTACCTACCTACTTTAAAGGCCCTTATTTTTTTTATGGGCTTATAAAAAGACATAATCACAAGAATAAAAAAATGCTCGATTATTTCAAAGACCAAGATGTCTACTAGTCGCTTTATTTTTAAAGCATCTTAAATATTTCTAAGTGATGAAAATTTTCAAACCAAAACATATAACATTGCATTTCTTAACTGCGCTGTGCTTAATACGGATATTTTTAATATTGATCAACTTTAATTAGATACCGATATTTTATGAATCTCGTGAGAATCTTATACGAAAATTACACTGATATAGTATCGTAGACTATCGACAACTTGTCGGAATCTGAATGGAGAACAGATATTAATATTGAATATAGAGGACAAAATTTCATCAAGTAGAATTCCAGAAATATTTTACGCTCTAAAATAGTTTAAAACCTTGTCTAACCAAAGCAATATTTCTACCCTGCCTTATTTTATTTATACGAGAGGGCATGCGGCCTGAAACGAAGTTACCAACGAAATCACCGTGTCTTTAAATCGATACAGAGGTAATTCAGGAAAATTGAACCGGTGGGGTGTCGACCCTTTGGGCCGGGGTAGCGGGGAAAGTACTGCACTACCCTCGACACACCCCGTCGGTCATAATAGAGAAATGGGGAACCTTTTATAAGTTCACGACTACGCATCGACTACGGAAATAGGAGTATGGTTCGTAAACTGTACGCTTCAACGCAGCCTCTTGTGTACAAGGCTGGGACCGCAATTTATGGAGGATCTTATTGTCCTCTCAGAGTTCTCAAAGTTTAGGTAACTCGTGACTATTTCATAATAAAGATAGCCTTATTATGTATTTAAAAAATATAAGATTAATTAGTGATGGGCGTCTTACGTGATTCTTTTTTCATCCCTATCGGAATGAAAAAAAGGAAAGAGTTCTAGCACAGAGAAATCTTTACAATACTGGTAGTTAACCGATAATTTGGATCTGGGATCGGTAATGAAAAAAATTATCATTTAAAATGCCTATACGCCATCGATCAAACGTCAATGCTATACGCACTTATTTTGCCCAACATTCAATTCTCGGTAGGTCGATTGATCTCCTCGATAAAAAACTTATTCGGATAGAGGTTTGAATCCGCGAATAACAGATATAAATATATTAATTTTGCATACTTTTCAAGTTCCCGAAGAGTAATGAGTCGAGTGAGACATATGAATACCGCACAAGAGTCCCAACTTTTCCCTAATAACCGGAGCCACTATGGCATACTGGGCTCTCGATTAGCAATCCAAAGGTAATGGGTTGCACAATTAATTAATTAAAAATATATATACGTACAGTATATTTGCGGCATGTCTCAGAGTGTAAGATACTCTCAGTATCGCCCCGCTGTAAGACCACCATTCCTTTAGCCTTGTTTGGTGACCAGTTTTGAGTAGCCAGGAGCTTTCTCATCTTACGCTTCCCCTGCTCACTAATTTCAGCCTCACAACATATTTTAATTAAGGATGCCGTAGTCTCACAGGCTCCAGACGGGAGCAGTTGGGACTCTTGAGCCGTATTCACCTAAAAACCCAATTGGGGCATGTTGTTAGGCTGAAGGGCGTGGGAAGGGAATGAGATGGGAAGGGAAGTTGGTTAGTACCTGGCTTATTAGATCTGGACATTAAACACGGCTAAAGCCATTTTAAGCAACTTTTACATTCTAATTGACATTCAGCAGGGCGCCGATTTCTCACGTGATAAACAACTCTAAAAGTTAGTTTACGTATTTTCGACGATTCCTAGGCAAAGAACAAAGGGGAGTATACGAAGAAGGATTTATTAAGTAAGATTGATTTTAGCCTTTTCATTTCATTATTCATATTATAATCAATTTCACTAATAAAAAAATGCAAAGTCTTACATGGAATATTTTCGTAATGTTTTTTAAAGAAATATATTTTTTTATTGACAAAAACTCTTGTTATTTAAGTTCCAATTGAATATTCGTTTTCAGAAAAATTTTATAGGTGTCCCAAGTAAATAAAATCGGATACGCTTATCCGAGATACTTTCTAGGTTACAAACCTATTCTTTAGAACTTTGTGATCATTTAAAGAGTTGGCAGCCAGAAATATGGGGAAAAGATAGTCGAATATAAAATCGTTAATTCTGAATTTGAAATTTCAGATCAACAAATGACTTGAACATAAGAAGCCGATTTGGTTAAGGCGTTTGTCCCGGTATGACAAGAGACCGTGGATTCGAGTCCATGTTTCGACCGTTACTTATTTTTTTTTGTGTCTTTTTTCATATTTTCATTTAGATTATAAGTATTATCTTCTTTTTAAATGACTTATTTTTAAAATTGAATCTCTATTGATTAGGTACGTCAAAGCGTATTGTTGAATATAAGGTTTTATTACAAAAAACCAACTCCCTTTCCAAAATAAAAGAAATTATTATCAAAATACCTTATAAACTTTTTATTAAAAATTATAACGGGTTCGTTTTATTTCTTTCCTTATATTTTCTTACGTAAGTGTTTTGCTTCTTCTTCACCTGGATCTTACAGGTCCCGAGGCAACGATCAGACTTTTCCAGATAATTCTGTTTCTGGAACCTTCTGGATTGCTCGTAATGTTAAATATTACGTTTGTTGGTTAACCAAATAATTTTTTGTTTATTTTAATTTATTCATTTAAACGCACATAGTGCTTTTACATAGAATGCTGTACATGACCGGTCAGTGGTTGAGTGGGCATCGCGTTTGGGTCCCACCCAGGCGTCCCGTATTCGATTCCTCGGCTGGCTCCCCCATCACGACTCAAGCAACATTTTCAGCTTGTTGTGGAGGTAGTAGGAGATTTTCAAATATTGTCGGCTTATTCTTAACCCGGGAATGTTCGTCTTTCTTAAAAAAAAAATGTTTTTTAAAAATTATATTGAAAATAATGAGTTGAAAAAATACAGGTAGGTATCATAATATATATGTTAAAAATACAATATAGGTTAAATAAAATATAAGAGTTGACAAAATACAGGTAACATAAAATATAAGATAAATTGTATTTTGGAGGGGGGGTATGGGTACCGCCGCCCTGGGAACCATTTATTGGATAACCAACACATCTGGCATAGGTCACTCCAAGTGGTTCGCTACGTTTAGTGACTTAGCAGTGGTGCCCAGATGCATGGAGTGAGGTTTGTCAAGGTCTTAGCGGCCAATGCTTCTACCCACGTGGCGGGCCGTTCTACATAGACTGGTTGATGAGGTCTTTTGACCTCTCCTGCCAGAATCCCAAAGGGATGTATTCATACTCCTTCACTCCTGGACACACTGACCCTCAGATTCAATTCATTCCCAAAAGTTTTGTAACTTCAACAAAGAAATCCAAGCAGGTCGTTCCACATTGTTCATTGAACTTAAGAAGTCCGTATCATTTATTAATATTCTTATTTGTGGGCTATCGAAAATACTCGGTTTAACCAAAAAAATTTCATTTTTTTTAGTAACAGTCGTCGTAGTGATTTTTTTGTTCTTTCCATTGCATAGGCACTTCGAACCTTCTTCTTTGACCCCTGACCCACTTTCTCAAGTGTTCCTAGCACATTTTACAAACAATCCACGGCTTGAATTCATCCACAATTTTCAACTTAAAATAGGAAAAATAGGCATTTTTTATAAATTCTGTTATGGATTTCCTGAATTTTTTGACTGTATATTCACCACAAACATGTATCATTGAAACAACTTCTTCACGATGAAGACATTATATGAAAATAAATTTATTTATTCAAATGTACTGATAAGATAGCAAAACGCACACACGAAAGTACTCATTGCAGCCAATACTCAAAACTGAGGATCGATCGAAAACTACAAAAATAATAGTAAATATTTTTTAGTGTTGCCAATGCACACCTAATACAAAACCATCAACGGTACTTCGGCACCAATTTTTTTTTAAAATTTGTTTACCAGTGTTATATAACTCCATTGATCGTACCGGGAATCGTTTCTGAGTTTTTGCTTGACGTTTTTTTGGACTTTCTTTTATAATATATATTAATTACATCTTTTATTATTTTTTTGGACTTTCTTTCTTTTATATCATTTTGGCGGGACGTTTTATTGGACTTTCTTTTATAATATATATTAATTAAATATTTTATTGCAAGCACCGCACAAGAGTCCCAACTGCTCCCAACCATCTGGAACTGAAGCCAGTATAGGAAAGAAAGGAGATGAGGGACAGAATGAACACGTGGAAGGGAAGGAGATGAGAAAGGTTTTTAATTTCCTAGCTATTCAGATCTGATCACCAAACACATCTTAAGCCATTTCAAGACATTTTTCGATTATGACCGATGGTTTTCATGTAACTTATTGACATTTATCTAAAAGCCTTCCCTATAATATCATGGTTTTTATTCAAAGATTATTTTCGTAGTTATTTTTTATTACAGATACATTTCACTAATTCACATTTTAATGGGTTTAAATTCAATCTAATTAATTGTACTTTTACATCAATTAATTAAGTTTTTCATTAAATTTATTTTCCAGTAAATGGTAACTCATCTTTGGAAATCATTTGCAAATTTTGATTTGAAGTAGGTAGATTTTTTATAAATTTTTTTAACAGGAAAAAAATATATTTCCTAAAGAAAGGCGAAACAATAAAACCGGTACAAAAATACCAAACGCTTTCCGTATTTTTTTTAAATGTATACATATGTTTACTTTTACTGCATTGAACATAAATCAAGACCACCTACCTAATTTGGTAAAGGTTTTCCACAAGCAAAAAGCTGCGTTTATTAATTTAGGTCAAATCTCGATAACTTCACGCACATAAGCACTATTCATAGCTGCCAGGGTTTTCCACAAACGATCGTAAGGTTTTACCCCAAAAACAAATCACCCACATACTTACAGATCTCAATCTCACCGGGTAAAAACAGGTTACAAGAATCGTGGTTCTTCATAAAAAAACATCCAAACAACCACCTTGATTTTACAACTTTTCGTGTAAGGGATGTTCCTCTTTTCCGGGGTGACCTAAATTTAGGTCATTATTTGAAGGAATCATCGTCAAGACGGGGTTAAAGGCCTTACTGCATTGTCCTAGATGCAAGTCCCTTATTTCGAGCAAATTAGGAACCTGAGTCAAAATGTATGCAGAGTTTTCCCATTTCGGTTCAAAAACCTTTGAGAGAAATCGCTTTCCGGGAAAGCATGCCGCTCTGCTTGCACTTGAACTGACGTGCCCGGTATAAGCCCACCTGGAAATTATCAAGGTTCTGTATCAGATCTGAATGCAAAAGCGAAAGGTAAAACCAACACCAAGAAGAAATTTGAGTCTCAGTGTATTTGGATGGAACTTTTTTGTGCGGTGTCACGTTTTACTAGTGGGATATCATAGTTTTGTCGGGGGGTCCAGTTCGGGTTCGACGCAGAATTCCCTGGAATCGTTGCAGCAACGGCGCACTGAACTTTGATAATGACCGGGAGGGGTGAGTTCAATCCCCGGGCCGCCACGTGTCGCCGTGGCAGGGGTTGCTGTGAAGGGGGCGAAGTGGGTGGCTTCACCCAAACCCTCCCGGGCAGGACTTGCAGCCAACCCTTGTTATAATATTATATCGGTCAGAACGCGCCGCATGAAACTCCACTTCTAACCGTGCATGGAAAACGAAGACACCCAATAAAAAAGTTAATTCAAAATAATGTATTAATTTTTTACATCATACAAATAAAACGCTCTTTTTTTAATGACAGTAACAACTGATTTTAAAATTCGATTTGCGCGATCTGTATTTGAAAATATTGGCCAGGCATCGCTCCCAAAGCGCCACGCCACAGAAAGGTCGCACACGATTATGTAATACTTTTTTACAACTAGAGTTTATACTTTTCTTTTGTTGTGAGTTTGTGTGTTTTGGCTGCTGCTTATTGAAGTTTTCGCGTAGTTTCCTTTCGTAGTCCGGAGGGCTACGCTCCCGGTGACACGTACGCGGAATGCGCGGGAAACTGAGCCGCAGCCATGTTGGTTGGCTGGCTGCTGGACTGGCTGGGTGAAAAGCGTGGAGGGCTTCGCGTTGTTTTGCTTTGGGTTTTGTTTTGGTTCGTCCGTAGGTACTTACCGCGTTGCAGCAGATTCGTACGTGGAATACGGAACGTGGAACGGGTTGCATTCAAATTTTTAAATTAGGAATATGGAACGTTCTTTTTGAAGAAGAAATATAAATAAACACAGAAAAGAGGAAGTCACGTATTTATAGTAAAGTTTTAGTTACAAACAATTTTTTTTATCTAGAATGTTAATTAATTTCTAAAAAGCTAGTTTATTATTATATTATACCCGTGGCAAATCATAGAATAGTCATAAAGGCCTTATTGCATACTAATAACTCGTCGAAATGTGTATCTATTTTTACGCGAGTAGCAGTGTGCGAGGACCGGATTCAGTAGTTTCAGATCAGTCAGTGTTAGAGTAATTGGAGCGTTAGAGGGAAAAGTCTCAATTCTCGGCAAATCAGTTCTAATTTTAAAAATGGCAATTATAATAGTTTTCTGTTAAATAATATATTATGGGCAGATACTTTATCGTTACCCATACCCGCCTCCCAAAATGGAAATTTGCATGAATATTGCTGATGATTGCCTAGCACAGTTATTAAATAATAATATAATAAAAGGTACATATACTATACAGCTACAGGAAAATGATTTATTTATTTTTATTTATTTATTAACCAATACATATAGTATACAATATATATAATATATAATATTGGTGGTAACAATACCTCCCTAATTGAGAAATTCTCGTGTTTAGAGAGGGAGCACTATCAGGTTGACAGTACTATACATACTTGACAGTTGTTACAATTTGGATGTATGTAGAACTACTTTTTTTTAAATATATACAATGAATAATAAGTTTGAAATTTTTTTTTTTTTTTGTGCACAATGGAATTTTTTTTTTTTTTACAATAAAAATATAAAAATATAAATATAAAAATATAAGTTGGCAATTTTTTTTTGTACATATACATAATGTGAATTTTCATACATAGAGAAAATATAAGTTGATATTTTTTTGTTCAGAATGGAAATATAAGTTGGCACATCGTAACACATACCTAAATCTAATAAATAGTAAAATGTCTTTTAAGTTTTTGTTTAAAAATTTCATAATTCCTTTCGGATTGCATTTCTTTGGGGAGTTCGTTAAAGCATTTTATGGCTGAGTATGTGTAATGATGTTGGGCTGTTGTTGTATTAAGTTTAGGGATTATTATTTGTCCTAAGGTTCTCGGCCTGGTGCTAAATGAGTGTGTTGTTAGTTTATCTTTGTGGATTTGAAGTAATGCATTTTTTTGATAAATTTTATTTAGCGGTAATACTTTGAATTCATCGAATAATTTTTGGGTTGAATAGTCTAATCGTTTCTTTAGAATAATTTTGATGAGTCTTCTCTGTACTATTTCAAGTGGGGTTAAGTTGGTTTTATACGCTCCTCCCCAGCCTATTATTCCGTATTGTAGAACTGATTGGGCTAATGCATAGTAAACCTTTAGTAGCATAGATTTTTGTAGAATATTTCTAAGTTTGAGGAATACGTAATAAAGTTTACGTATTCTGTTAACAGTTTGTGCAATATGTTCTGTCCATTTAACACGTTGATCTATAATTATGCCTAAATATTTAATATTATTTTTTTTTGAGATTTTTTAGCATTTAGGTGAATTGCAGTTGTCCGTATAATTATTACAAGAGTTATGAATAGTAATATTGGAATTTATTGTTGGATGGAATTTGTCTGATAATGTAAAGGTCATGAAATAGGTTTTGTCAGAGTTTAAGGAAAGGTAGTTGTCATCCAACCATTGTTTTAGGTTGTTTATTTCTACATTCGCGGTTTGATAGGCTTCTTCCCAAGTTTTTTTTTCTATGATTACAACTGTGTCGTCGGCGAAAGATATGATTTTTCCCATTTTTGGTACTGTAAGCATTTCATTCACGTAAATGATAAACAATATTAGACCTAGAACTGTCCCTTGAGGAATTCCAAATTCGGAATAGGTGGGTTCACTCAACATATTGTTAATTTTTACGTGTTGGTGTCTTTTATGAAGATAACTTTTAAACCATTCTTTAACTGTTCCTTGGATCCCAATTTTTTCTAATTTTTTGATTAGCTTCCTGTGGCTTATACTGTCAAATGCTTTCCTTAGATCGATGAATATGCTTAAACATTTATTTCCCGAGTCAAGAGCTTTATAGATTATAGAGGTTATTTTTGCAATTGCATCTTGCGTACCTAAATTTTCTCTGAAGCCGAATTGGTTATCATTAATAATTTCATTTGAAGTGATATGTTTAGTTAATTGTGACTTTACGACTTTTTCAAATATTTTTGCTACGTTAGATATAATAGATATGGGACGGTAGTTTGAGATGTCAGATTTATTTCTCGGGGTTATTATTGTATTTTTATATATTTTTGGGTAAATTCCTTGCTGTATGCTGTTATTAATGATATGTGCAATTGGTTTTGATATTAATTGTCTCATTTGTTTTAATACATTTACTGTGATATTATCAAAACCAGGGCTCGCGGACACTCGTAGGTTCATTATAATTTTTTCTATTTCTATTTGGGTGCATTTTTCAAACTTTTCGAAAATATTTTGGCAAGTTTGTGTGGATGTATTGGACGTATTTTTAGATTAAAAAGTGTCGATTTTTTTGGCTAGATTCTCTCCAACTTTAGCGAAGTAGTTATTGAAAATGTTTGCAATTTTAGTTGGTTCTTTTATAGCGTCTATTGTTTCGTTGTCATAAGTTATTTTATTTATTTGTTTATTTTTATTACCGTTGCCAATAATGTTATTAATTGTAGCCCAGATTTTTTTGTTATCTTTACCACTATCTTCAATTTTTACCTTGAAGTAATTTTCTTTTATTGTTTTAATCAAATTTGTAAGATTGTTTCTGTATTTTTTATATGATTGTAATAAAGTTAAGTCATTAGGTTGTTTTCGGGTTTGATAAAACAGTTTTTCTTTATTCCTAATTGAGGTAACTATTCCATGGGTGATCCAGGGCTTAATTTTTCTATGTTTTGATTTTAGTTTGACGTTTTTATGTTTAGTTGCGTTTATTATGTGTTCGCGAAGTGTTTTTTCGAATAAAATTGAAGATTTTTCGGCATCTTCGGTGTTTAATGTCTCTTCCCATTTTTCCAATTTCAATTTTTGTTCAAGAAGTTGTATGTTTAAGGTTTTTATGTTATACTGTTTTAATGCAGTTTTGGAAAAGGCCATTTTTTTTTTAAAGTCAAGAATTAAGAAACACGTGTAGTGATCGGTAATGTTTGTTTTCCAAATGACAGGTGTTAATTGTGTAGTTAGGTCAGCCTTAGTCCAAATGTGATCAATACATGATGGGTTTTGTCGGGGCACAACTCTAGTGTAATCGTTTATACATGAAATGAAGTTCAGTTCAGCCATCGTATTAAGTAGATCATTTTTTTCGACGCTGTTTGAATTATAACCTATATTTATATTAAAGTCACCCGTCACTATAGTATTTTGACATTTGTTTTTGTTAATTACATCTTTGAGGTTCTCTATAAATTATTGAGTTTTTGAACCGTGGGTTCGGTATACAGCAATAACTTGATAAATCTGATTATTTACTTTTAATTGTAATGCTATGCAGTTCGTGAGAGTCATGTTTACTTCTTTATAAGATATATCTTGATGTTTTTGGTTAACGTAAAATTAAAATATTAAAAAATAAAGGTAACGGTTTCTTGCTAACCTTGAGTGGATAAGAATACTATTTTTTGCTTATTTGAAGTTCCTTGACATATTTAAAAATATGTATTATTCTTCTTCACGAACAGAGCTTGTTTGCAAGTTGATAAAGCTTTTTCATTTTCCCATCGACAACATTTCAATCATTTTCAATAGACTAATCAAATTTCTCCCAAACACATCCAGAATGACGTCCATACAAAAACCCTTAATTAGTGTAATTCTTGCGTAGCTACAAACAAAAAGTTATTACGCACATGAACCTTGTTGTTTCACAACCTTGCACTTTCTATTCATCACCCGGGTCACTCCAGGTAATTAAATGGACGATATTCACAATACCTCAGAATTAATAAAGTCGTAACATGTAGGTACATCTTGTTTACAGAACTCCTTTTACGTCATACAATCCACGTGTTACGCCATCGACAATGGGAACATTTTTTACACATGCAAAAACACAATAAATTTACAACATCTCCGGAAATCTTATCTCTATACGGGTGTTAAGGGACGTACTTGACTTACTTTGACCAGTGATTACTGACATTATTTGGAGTAAAAAATGTAAATGAAATTTTGGTCTCCGGTGACTTTTTTTCAAATTTTTTTCTTGAAAATCAAAAACAAAAACAATTTTGTTCCGCATGTCCTCACTGGTCATTCAGCCGAGTAACCGACCAACCCCTTTTCCCCTCTCTAACTGTCCAACACCTACCATTTTTTTTGTTTTTGTAGAAAAGAAAAATCAAAAAAGTCAATGGAGACCAAAATTTCATTTTCATTTTTTACTCCAAATACGTATGGAATCAGGAATCACTGGTTAAAGTAAGTCAATTACCTACGTAGCTTAACACCCTGTATATATATATATATATAAATATATAAAAATCAAAATATGTATCTTTTGGATACATATTACCTATTATATTATGAAATGACTACGCGTTGCTAAACCATTCTCTCGATTGCGATGAAACTTTGGAGATTTGATGTGCACATGCCAGCGGTGGTTTTTATATACAATAGTGAGTTCTGGCATTATGAAATTATGTATTGCTAATCGTTCATCCGATTGCGATGAAATTTTGGGGATTTGATGAGTGCATGCCCACGATGGTTTCTATTTATAATAGTGAGTTCTGGCATCATGAATTTATCCGTTGCTAACCGTTCATCCGATTGCGATGAAACTTTGGTGAGTTGTTGTGAGCAAGTCCAAGAAGGTTTCTATATATACTGGTGAGCTCTGGCAGTATGAAATTTGTATAAAAAAATTGCAATAGTTGGCACGCGAGCTGTTTAATAACTGAATCTGCCAGGCTGAATGTATGGAATGCGGGAGGAGGGAGGGGAACTCGGGAGGGGAGTTCGGAACGGGGGAAGGGGAGTGGGTAGAGGGAAGGCGGAGTGGGAACGCATCCCCTTCCCCTACCGTGGGAAGGGGATGCGGGAGAGGAAGAGGAGACGGAAGGGGAACACGAAGGATGGGAATGGACACGCAGGGAGAAACAATATCTTTATTAAGTGGCATAGCAACGCATGCCGGGAACTCGGTAGTATATTATGTATAAAAATCAAAATATGCTTGCTTGGGTGTATGTATATGAGTATAAGAGATGTCTATGTATTTGTTTGTAAATGTTTGAAACTTTCAAAATACCTTCTTTAAATGCCCACGGAGGTTTCTGGATTATTACAACCACATGACAACACATCTGAAAAGTTTTTTAATCATTACAAAAACCCTTGCAAAACTGTCAAAAATTTCAAAATTTGAGAATGACATTTTGCAAAACAATGATTGATAAATAAAAGTTCAGTTTTCGAAGCTCTTTAAATTAATGATTTTATTTGAAGTACCTACTCACCGAATTATAGAATTCTACTCTTAGAATTATATAAATTTAAATAGGTACCAAATTTGATTGATTGTTCTTATAATATACAAAAATGAATATTTGTAATATATGAAAAATGAAAATTTGAATAATAAATTTGTAATTGGTGGCACTGAACACACTTTGAAAACTGAATGTATTGGGACTGAATATATGGAACGCGTGAATACATGATTTTGTTTAATTTAATTAAGATAGAACATTTTTGTGGAGGAGGTCAAAACCCATTGGGATGTAGCGCCGCGCCGTGAAAATGAACTGACAAAATTGGTTTATTATAATCCGCTATCGAACAAATGAATATTGCTCTTAACTCAAATTTTTGTAAATGCGTCAAACTCCCTTTCAGTGGTAGACGAGAAAATTACTCAGAACCAATTTTGTGGCACTTATTACCTACGAATATATTCCTTTAGGTAATGCACTTAGTACACCCGTATATTGATTTTCGTGTACTATCCTTCTGTAATCTCGCAGACAGTGGTAGACTAAAGTTATGGCATTTGAGATCCTGTAAGTTGACCTCAAACTTTCGCATTCGGATAATGCAAGTATTTTATGCGATATTCGTAATTTTTTTCTAAATGTTTCTTTGTCTGTAGTTTTGACAAGCTTGAATTGCCATAAAAAGGATCGCAGTTAACTTCACGCCGAAAATTCCCCGTACTGTCATTCTTTTTAGTAATTCGATTGTCAATATTGTCATTCAATTTGTTAAAAAAAGGTGTTCCGCTCCTTTTTTTCAGCAACATACCATCGCTTTAGCACAACAATAACATCGCTTTTCCCAAAAATTCCACGAAAAATAATGTCAATTACGTCAAAAAATAACGCGAAATTTTCAGGTCCTATTTGGTTACAATTTGCCGCCCCGGAAACCATATATCGGAATCAACACCTCTATCACAGGTTACCTCGAGTGCTTCGCTACGTTTAATAGGGGTGCCCGGGTTCATTAGGTGAGGTGTGTTTAGATTTTGACGGCGGATGCGTCTGCCCAGCTACGTGGCGGGTCAGACCGGGAGAGGCCAGTTTGAGACATCCTTTGACCTCTCCAGCTAATCTCTCTCGACCCGCACGCAGCTGGAGTGCAAGACGATTCATACGTCCGTCACTCTTGGACATACATGAATACCTACCCACCCCTCATACCTTTTTCCTCCCCGGAATTTACCTTTATTCCTTTCCCTAAAAAGACCCCTTACACAGCATCACCACAACCCCGAGGTAAATTATTTTTCTCTGGGTCTCCTGTATGGGGTTAATTTAAAAAAAGATTCCCATCTAAAGTAAACTCCGAATGGCACTTAGTACTTCCGTGTATTGATATAATCCTATTTTATGTACGACTTTCATTTAAAATTTTCAGTAATATGAGATACAAACAGCAAATTTATTAAGTAGCTTTCCTTGAAATTCTTTATATTTATTGTTACTTTATTCAATATTTTCCTCGAATAACAGATAAATTGTTGTTTTCGAATGATACAGGAAGCTAGAACCTACTTATCTGGTTCATTGGAAGGTTATCTGAGAACCACTTAAATTTATACAGGCTTAAAAGAACATTTGAAAATAAAATGGTATTTAATTTAAAATGGCTCTAGTATCAGATGGATTTTTTATTTTTTATTAATTTTTCTTTATTCATTGCTTTAATGGTTACATAATTTATGGATTGGATTGCGAATTAATTTGACCGTAATCAATAATTTTCCTTTACGAAATCAACATGTAAAAAAAAATTCTCAAATATCTTTTCCAACCTTTCCAAAAGCTTTTTCTCAAGTATTTTACCAACTCCTCCCATAAAAGGGCGTGAATTCTGATTTCGATTTTTTCCTGTACTAGTGGATCGCCTTAACACTTTCTTGTTATGTTATTATATTCTTATTATTATGGCACTTGGCGGTAAAAATGAATAAGCCCGCTTCATGGATAATACGGAACATTATAATAATAATAATAATAATGATTTATTGTTTTCCTTTCTTTACAAACATCTAAAGATAATGATATCCTCACTGGGATTTCCCGTGCTGAGGATTTCATTTACATATTATAATTTAATTATAAGAAATTAATATGAATTTGTTATAAACATATAGGTATCATGTAGTATTTTGTTAAATAATTAAAAATTAAATAAAATTGTGTGTGTTTTTTTTTTTTAATTCAGTTCAGTAGTTTCGGTTTTAGTCTGTATTTGATATCAGTATATTTTCTATTTCTGTTCTCCCTACATTCATTGCCGAGTTCGATACATGGATAATACGGAATAATCTGGCCTGGAATTTTCCCTTTTAATTAATAGACAATCAAATATGACATCTGCTGGCAGTACCAACCTTATAAATTTAATTCTTGTCAAAATAAAAATTTGAATTATTCCCAGTACTACTGTTACTGACTTGAGGTTAAAGCATGGGTTTTTCTTTTAAATAAGATATACATCCCGAGAAAGACATGGCACGATCAAGTGAATCGGATACTTGGGTCTGGCCATGTCAAGAGTCAGAATAATAGAAGAGCATGTATGAGACGATGTATGAATGTGAATGAGGCAAATAGTGTGGGCCAAGACCGAGTTGTTTGGCGGTCCGTCCTGTCTGCCTATCCCTGTGGGGAAACGGTTACATCCCAGGTTTTGAATGGTTTGTACAGCAAGCAGGGTTTGTCTAATTGGGTATGTGAAATTATACTATTAATTTCCATATTCTTCTGTTTTAAATACAAGTTTAAACTTGTCAATAATGCATTCACTTCATAACACGAATAAATTATTGTTTTATATGAAAATAATAATTTTTCTATGATTGGCAGCATTGATTGTCTATGAAATGTAATATAAGTATGAATATGATGGAGTACATTTCGCATATTGCGTAAGTGAATTAATAAAAAAAAAAAGTAAAATGCATATTTTTTGCATATTTTCGTCTCCCCCCGACATAAATAATCACTTTTCGTAATAATAAAGCTAAATATAAATGTTTGAATAATACATATTCCGTATTAGACGAGAAGTGGAGTAAGACAAATAATGTTACTTTAACAGGCTGACAGCTCATTGGAAGCTATTATTCCACAATATCACAGGTAGATAGTAATCGTCACGTAAGCTAAATTAATTTAATGCATGGCGTTATTAATAAAATTATTATGTGAAAAAAAAAAGTAAATGACAGTCAAGCAGAGTAGCAAGCTCTTTAGCTCTGAGCGACGAGAGCGATTAAATGAAAAAACACTCTTTGTAAAATACCACTATTTATTTGAATTAATATTTAACAGCCAACCAGGTTTCGCTTAGCTCAAGCTTCATTAGGGCTTATGATATCAACTTGTTGTTATTTCAGTTGATATAATAAGCCCTCATGAAGCTTGAGCTAAGCGAAACCTGGTTGGCTGTTAAATATTATTTATTTATTTATTTGGAATTTAACGCCCGGCTGGGCTTTTACGTGCATTTTTTTTTAAAACAAAGAACATCTAAATCTAAATGTGCATAACTAAATAATAAACAAAATCGTAAACAAAACCAAAACAAAATCAAAATCAAAATCGAAATCGAAATCGAAATCGAAATCAAAATCGAAATCAAAATCAAAATCAAAATCACAACCAAATCTAAAACAAAAATAGAGTAAAAAAAAATTGTAATAAAAATAAAATACTCCACCATGCAAGATGGAAAAACTGTAGACTGGGAAAAGTGCGATACATGTGAAATAATTCGAAGCAGAGCTATGCAGTTGGAATTATTAAATTTGTGGTTCTATTTTCTTATATAAATTCTACTTTGACTTGTTTATATTTAGCGAATGATGTGTTAAATTTGACAACAACATCTTTATAGTCATTACCCAAATGTTGTATACGGCGAACGGGGGTATATTATTGTGATTCTGTGTTGGAGTTGTCACAATAGAATGGTAGATAGTGCCTCGATGTTGAATTGCGAGGTATATGGAAAGAAATCAAGTATAATAGTTCAGGGCTGTCAATTATTGAATTTATGATTTTATGTAAACATGTTAGGTCATATACTATTCTACGTTCGGATAATTTTAATAAATTAAGTTGACATAGTAGATAATCATAGTTGATACATTCCCTTGTTATACGTTGATACATTAATTCAAATAAAAAGTGGTGTTTTACAAAGCGTGTTTTTTCATTTAATATATAATGTCACACCACAAATTAAAACTTTTTTTTTACTTAATTAAGAAAAGAAAACTTAGGGCCAGTTGTTTCACGGAATTTGAACAAATCATCATATTTCAATGTTCTGTTATTATTACACGCAACTTGCAAAAAAATGATATAATAACAGAACTTGAATAGAACCTTTACAGTACTTGAAAATTAACCATGTGATTAATTGTTTAAATTCTGTGAAACAACTGGCCCTTTGATGGTTTGGACACTGTAAAGCGTAGAGAGATGAAGTGTATATAATGCTAAAGTGAACGGAAAAATGACTTTTTTTTCTGGGGACGACTGAGGAAATCGTGGTACGATGAAACGAATCAAATAATTGAGTCGGGTTATGTCAAGACTAACACACTAACAGAATAATTGTGAATGAAGTAAGGAGTGTAGGGTAAAACAGGGACGTGTGGCGGTCCATCCTTTCTGCCTACCCTTACGGGGAGGCCTAGGGGTAGCTTTAATGATCTTAGCCATGTTTGGTGGCCGGATAGGAATACAAACAACCTTCCTTTACCCCATCTCCCTTCATTTTTCACTCCCCACAACCAAATAAAATATCTCAATTTGGGACTCCAAATACCCACTGGCTTCGGAAAGTTGAGAGAAGATAGGGCTCCTGTCTGGTATTTACATTTAAAAAAAAAAACATGATTTGGGAGGCGGGTATGGGTACCGCCGCCCGGGAACCATTTATTAGAAAACCAACACCTTTGCCATAGGTCACCCCAAGTGGTTCACTATGTTTGGTGGCTGAGCAGGGGTTGCTGGGCTGAGGTTTGTCCAGATCTCGGCGGTGGATTCGTCTGCCACGCAGGCCGGATCGGGAGAGAATGGTTGGGGGAGTCCTTTTGACTTCTACAGTCACACTCTCTCGGAACATCCGTCACTCCTGGACACACTGACCCCCAGATTCCTACCCAACCCTTAAACCCTTTTCCTTCCCAGAATTTCCAATCCTTCCCTCCCTAAAAAGGCTCTCCACTCATCATCCCTAAAGATGACATAGGAACTGAGGTTAATTATTTTCCTCAGGGCCTCCTTCGTGGAGCCAATGTAAAAATAGTTAAAGTTTTGTAATATTTGCTTACTTTAAATTGATTAATGTCAAGCATAAAATTTAATAATGATATAGTCCAACAACGTGAATTGTTGACTTCATAAATATGGTTTACAGGAAGTTATTACGAAAAATAACACAGAAAACCTTTTCCAAATAAAATTAGAACGTTGAACTCAATTTAAATTTTAAATTACGCCCCGACGCCGACGCACCGCTATCGTATTCGAAAAAGGAACAGAATTCGAATTGTGTATTCATCCGCCCAAAATGGCGGTCGTTGCCGTCTAAAAATTTATTATTGCAAAAAAACAACACAAACATCCCTCGGACGCAGCGCTCGGTGTTGCCAGTGAACCGATTGCAACCGCATTGCAGTGAAATGGGTAAGTACCCAGCTAATAGTGCTGGCCACCCCAGTTGCCGACTTACCAGTTCCTACCTCCCCCACCCGGGCACTAAACACAACATTTACCCAGTCACAACACTAATAAAGCAGGTAAGTAGGCACTTTTAAATAACATTACGTTATAATCAGGTTGTGCAACACTATTCTTATAAAAGCATTATTCGGTTTTTGTAGATACAGATCGAAACACTTTACTATGCAATTATTATTATTTTTTGAAGTAAAACTTCTTTACGCACGCTCAACTTGGGGGGGTAAGCTGGGGAATGCGTTAAGAAAAGTGTGATGCGAACGGTAATCGATGCGAACGGTGATCGATGCGAACGGTGATCGGGCGAGGCGTACATACTGCACAACTAAGGTAAGGCGTACATACTTACTCGCAGGTCAACCCAAGGTCGTAGGTCACCCCAAGGTCGTAGGTCACCCCACGGTCCTAGGTCACCCCACGTTCATAGGTCACCCCAGGGTCAAAGGTTACCCCATGGTAATATGTCACCCCAATGTCATATGTCACCCCAATGTCATATTTTCTTTTATAAGTTAGTTAAGTTTTACTTCAGTCGTGTGGTCTAAAGCACACTCGTTTTTTTTACATTAACTCCACATAGGAGGCCCTGACGAAAATAATTTCCCTCAGGGCCTTCGTCATCTGAGATGCTGTAGGAGGTTCTTTTTTGAAGAGAGGAAGGAATGAACATTGATCTTGAAGAGACCCATGTTATAGGAAGGGGGAGACAAAGAGGCCGATAAATCGTTGCACAGTCCATCTGTGAACTCAAGAACTAGTCGAAAAAGCGACCCGTTCTCATGTGACAAATGTCAACCGTGTAAATATGTTGGGCGCGTATTTGGCGTGTTTCCCGACTATGCACCGGTGTCGAAAAGATCAAAGACGCTAGTTCCTCGTAGCATCTTCCATTGTACCGGTAGAACAAGGACAGCATTCCCACCTGATGCCTGTGCTCTAAAGATTTCAAATATGGGCTACTTAACGATATTGGACATCTCGTTGGCTAGTTCCTTAGAGTAACAATGACGTAGCAGAAACTCCTGAACGGCAAGCGTCTTGAAATTTGCACACATGTTTCTTTCTGGAGTTTCCAGGTGAACAAAACAGATCGCAATTCAGAAAAATCATGTAGTTTTAAAATATCTATTAAATTTTCAGAAGATAAGAAAAGGCCTAAAGCGCAAGAAAATATTTCTGTTTTTGTTATTTAATTAATTTTTTTTCACTTCTGTGTATTTCTAAAATATTATTTATTTATTTTTTATTCTCATTTCCTTTAAGATATTAAAATAATGTCCTGAGATTAAATCCAGTTTTCTAGATATTCTAAAGCGTATCATCTAACAATAAATTTTATTTTGATATTGAAAATACATAAAAAAAACAATAAAGAAAAGTTATCCTGACTTTATCTTGGAAAGTGTAAAAATTAAACAGGACTGATACGATTTTTGATTTTCACGGCCAAAAGTATTATCGTTATTTATTTTTAGTGTATTACACCGTGTTTCGGTACCTCCATCTTTAGAAAAAAAAGAAGATAGCATAACACGGCATAATACCCCAAAAATTGAGTAAATATAATAATTCAATATTGCCTCATACTAATGTGAGTCCAATATATCAATATGGTGCTACATGCTGCCTGTAATCTTGTTTGGGCAGCCGGAACATTTTGTTTTAAACTTTATAAACCACTCGTCAGTTTATCCATTCTCGTTCATCATACGGGTAGAGCCTTTTAACTAGCAAAAAAATACGCCAGGAAACAAAGAGGTAGGTAATGTCGGATTGTGCATTTCATGGCACTGGTATCAAATACATAAGAATTTTGTATTATTTAAGTTTGTTTGTTTGTGTATTATTCACGTTTCAGATTCATAGGGTTATAATTTTCATTATAATAATATTTGTCTGTTTTATATTTTCACCGTTTTTGTGAAAACTCACCTCAAGAGTGGTGATATGTACTAGGGTAGGCTGGAAAGTAAAGTACACATGCTTAAAAGTATGATTTTTAAGCTTCAAAATCATATATTTATTTTTCAACTCACCGTCAAGGCTAACGCATTTCTCCTAACGTGTAACAAGTTTTTTCATTACGAAACTGAAAAATTCTTCCGACATTTCTCGAATCCAGGACTTGACAGCTGCCTTCACCTCATCATCTGAGCCGTAATGATTACCCTTGAGGTGTCTCTTGAGTGGAGGGAAAAATAAAATCACAAAGCGAAAGGTCGTGGGAGTGTGAAGGGTTTGGAATCGGTTCAAACTTCAGGCTGTGCAGAGGCTCTAATCGAAGCTGTTTGTTCTCGTCTGTGAAATGGCGTGGTACCCATCGTCCACAGATTTTATGGTATTGTAGTTGTTCAACAATGAAGCCGACACGTTCCTTAGATATTCCAAAATGGTTTGTGATACGCTTTTGAGGGATTCGCCGGCCATTTTTAATTAAATCGTGGAGGAGTTTGGATTGTTTATCGTCTGTATCAATGATCGGACGTCCGCTATGGGTTTCATCATCAATTATTTTTCCAGGCTCACAAACATGAAATTTTATTACCCATCGATTTTTAGTAGACCTATCAACAATATCGTCACCATAAACATCCTTCAAACGAGATGAATCTCAACATTTAAAAATTCGATTACAGCGCGCAGTTTAAAAATAAACTGGATGAATTCAGCGACCTCAAACTTGCGTGTTCATATAGACGAGGAATGTCACTTCCATATTCCATCTGGCGCGCTTTTGAGGGTCATTTTGTTCACGCTGTACAAGCATATGTGCATTACTTTTCAGCCTATCCACGTATATTAAATTTTTACTCTTTATCAATATTTTATACAAACAAGCACGGGACGATTCAAAAGATCTACATTAGGTAAAACATATAAAGCAAAATTGTAGCTGGTTAATGAAATTTTCCACGTAATTTTCTTGTTAACAATCCAACATTTTCAGTAATAAATTATTACGAGGTTTGAATTTGTTTTAAGGAATGATAAAATTTTCATAAAAATGAATGGAACTTATTATTTGGATTTCCTTTCCATGAATCGGATTAATTAAATCGAAAGTACTTAATTATTATTAATTTATTATAAACATGATATTTTCGCAACGCAAACGTTATTAATTATTTATAATTATTGTTAGAAATTTATGGTTTTCTGTTATTTATGGGATCATTTAATTTTAATGACAAAATACAAATCCACAAATTAATGCGTCTTAATCATTTTTCTTACATGAGCTCACACAGGAGGCTCTGATCAAAATAATTTCCCTCAGGGCCTATGTCATCTTTGGGGATGCTGTGTGGAGATTTTTTTAAAGAAAGGAAGGAGAGGAGAGTTCTGGGAAGGAAAAGGGTTTAAGGGGTGGGTAGGAATCTGGGGTTCAGTGTGTCATCCGCCTCCAAGACTTAGACAAACCTCACCCCATGAACCCGGGCACCCCTGCTAAATCACCAAACGTAGCAAACCACTTGGGGTGACCTATGGCAGAGGTGTTGGTTTTCCAATAAAGGTTCCCGGGGCGGCGGTACCCATACCCGCCTCCCAAGTTGTAGGCATAAGACGATATTTTTATGATGGTACCTATTATGTTGAGGTAGGTTCTAAAATTGGACGACATCAACGAAAAGTTCCTTGGCTCTGAACCAAGAGTTTGCCGGTTCGAAACACAGTGTGCGTAAATAAAAAAATCCATGAATCATTTTACATGTCTACCTATTTGTATTCAGAATGCAATTGCTTGAAATTTACTAATCGTGTATGAATTGTCAGATAACTATTAACTAAACATCTTCTTCCAAATCTCCCCATTTTCCTCCTCACCAAACTGCCTTTTTCCCAATCTCCCCATTGCCCCATTCTCAAAACGACGTTCTTCCCCATATCCCCATTTTCATCATACTCAAAACCACCTTCTTCCCCATCTCCTGTTTTTCCTAATTCTCAAAAACACATTTTCCTCATTCAAATAATTACCTTCTTCCCCATTTCCAAATTTTCCTCATTCCCAAAACCACTTTCTTTCCCACCTTCCCTAATTCATCATTATCAAAACCATATTCTGCCCCATCTCCCCAGTTTCCTCGTAATCAAAACCACCTCCTTGCCCATCTTCCCATTTTCCCCTTTATCAATACCATCTCATTCTCCATCTCCCCATTTTCTTCATCCTCACAACATTCCTTGAATCGGGAATGGTTTCGGACACTTAAAACCCTTGTGCAGTGTTACCATTACCAAAAACACGGTAGGTTATAGCGGTAAATACAATCAGAATCGCCTTGGTAAAATACCGCTAATCAGAATCAAAATATTACCTGAAAAAGCTTTGACCGAGTTTGTTGACTAGATCTGAATCGCCAGGAACTTCCCAACCCTCCCCTTCTCCATCTCCTTCCCTCACCCAATCCCTTTGGCCTCACAATATACCCCAAATGAGTATGAATATGCTTCACAATTTACACTAATAAGGGATTTATTCTTGCAATTTTTGTTTTTATTTTATGTGAATACCGCACAAGAGTCCCAACTGCTGTCAACCGCTTTGAGTCAGTGAGACTCTATCCACGACACCCCCAATTGTTGTATGTTTGAGGATGAAGGTAGAGAGTAGGGAAGGAGATTGGGACGATAAAGTTGGATACTTCCTATTCAGATCTAGTCACCAAACACGGTGCCATTTCAAGCCACGTTTCAATTCTGTATGGTGGTTTTCCACCAGGACGATACCGATAGTATCTTCCAATCTGAAACGTTCCGCAAATATACCTTATATTACTTAAATAATTAAATTGAAAGCACAAATCAATCAAATAAAATTTATTTGCGCATGCCGGAATTTGAGCCCCCGACCAATTATATAAAAAAATCTGTAAATAAGTTTATGGTGAATTTTAACACAGAAAAAGCAATCCTAAGTCTAATAAGAAAATACCTCAATCAACCTCAAACCTCTATCAATAATATTAAATAATAACAAAATTAATTGATCTGGATAAATAAGCATAGTAATTAGGACTTATGATACGAAATCGGTTGCTAAGCAGATAATAATTTAATGGGAGTTCTTCAAAGTATAAGAAGCAAGTTAATATTAATATAAAAGGTTCTGCGCTATTAAAATTAATGTGAACCATCGGGGGCTAATTAAAGTGGGAAGTAGCTTGCTGTAGAAGAAATTACCTTGGCAGACTTCAAAGGAAATTCTGAAAGATCGAAGGTAAATAAACCATTTACATTTCAGTAAATTAATAATTCATTAAATTATTTCTTTGTCATTGCCGAATTTAAAAATCTGATATTTAAAAATTAAAGTTAAATGGTTTTTGTTGTACTTTTTTGTTGTTGTTTCAAGGGGGGATAAAGATGAAGCGAATTCATTCGCGTTACATCAGGCACAAGAGCTCAATTCTGATAAGATATAAATGACCAATTATGACCTTAAATATTATATTTTGTAAAATATATATGTAAGTGTAAATGTAACTCACATTATTATATTTAAAAAAAAAATCGTTGATTGAATGATTACCATCTTTAAATTCAATTTCCCAACAAAGTTGATTTCAAAGTTCATGATTTATAAACTTTATTATCATGTTGTACTTGGACGGAAAATCTTAACCGTAGGCTGAAGACATTCAAAACGTAATTCAAAAGCTGCAAATCCCGCGTTATCCTGTGGAATTTATAATATTTACGTATTCATCAGCGTAAAATTTTGGTGTTTACTCGCGTAATAAATCCCGGACGACGCGGCGACAAAACATCGTAATTAGAAGCTTTTAGCGCTAAAATATGTGCCAAGTCTCGGGGTGTTAAGCTGCTAACATTAATCAAGTTTATGCCCCGTGAGGACAAGGAAAAGGTAATCTGGGGCCGTTGTCAACAAGGAAAACTAAAATGTTTATCTGATAAGAATGGCCGATAAGAGGGATGGATAAATGTGTTGCTGTCAGTTTGGTACTTGATGTCGGGTGCCTAAACAGTTGTCCGTGTAAAGACTTGTTTGTTGTCAGATTTTAGTGTAATTAGTAGTCGATTATATCTGCATAAACAGTTGTTTTAATCAGTATTCTGGCAATAGGTGTTTGTCGTCACATTTACTTGTTAACAGGTGTGGTTTTGGTAGGATTTCTTTCAATTTTGGGTAATTCATGTGTAAACAGTTGATTTAGTTCGTTGTCTGCGTAAACACTTGTTTTAATCAGCTTTCTAAGTAGACAAATATTTTGGCCTATTTTCGGATAAACAATTTGCATTTTTTAGAGCAATCAGTTCAACAGTTTTGTTCGCGATCAGTTGTGGTTGTCAGTAATCTGCGCAATCAGTTATTTAAAGAGCTTTCTGAATAATCCAAAAAACATCTGTCAATTTTGGATAACCATTTTTGACAGTTTCAATCAAATAGTTTTTGTCAGTTTTCTTATTAAGCAGTTGTTCTTGTCAGTTTTCCGCGTTAAACAGTTCATTTTGACATTTTTCTTAGAAGTAGTTCTTGTTTTCCTCGTAAACAGTTTATTGTTAATAGTTTTCTTTTTAAACGTTCAAGGTGGTCTGCTATTATCAATTTTCTGGTGCTATATTTTCAAGGTGGTCTGCTATTATCAATTTTCTGGTGTGCAGATACTTTAAAATATTTTCAGTACCTAATAAAAGTGTGATACTTTTGTTCCGAGATTCGCTTTTATGAACACAAAAATTGTACCTAAAGTTGTTAACGTTAAACCATTTGTCATTCTACAGAAGTATTTTTGTATGAAAGTGACGTAAAATGGAAAAACATTGTTTTGTAGATATCTACCAACTTCCCAACAAAAAACTCAGCATTTACACCACACATTAAATACCATTTATCAATACAGTACCTGTTCACGACAATATTGTTATTTTTTTCTATTATTCGACGAATTTCTTCTTCAAGTCATCATAATCAACAACCGTAAAACTGCCCATAGTTTGAACAATCATCATCACAGTAATAGGCTCATTAAGTCGGGTTTTCTCGTATGTTTAAATTACACACAAAACACAGGAGTCCTTTCTGAATGATCTAAAGCAATAACTGAAAAAGAATTTAAATAACTGAAAAAGTTTATATACGTCCCCACCTTCGTCTTCCACATCTCTTCCCCCTAACAACTATTTTTAATCTCACAACATACTACAATTGGGGGTGCTATAGTCCTAATAGCTCCAGACGGTTGGGAGTAGTAGGAACTGTCTGGGTTGCAGAGGAAACCAAAAACAATAGAAATACTGAATATCTAGAACTGAATGACCAAATATCCCTTTTTTCTTTCTTTTTGTTTACCTTTTGTCAGTCGTCGTACAATGAGCAAAAGCAGTACCGAACCCGTGAAAGACCACGATTAAAGATCGAAACGCTGATCGAAATGGCTTCTGCTGTGTTTGTAAACCAAATCCCATAGCTAGGTACTCTCTAAACTTCTTCTTCCTCATTTCCTTCCCATTCCCAGTCTTACAACAGAAGGGTCAGAAGGGATGTGTTGTATTTCTTCAAACTGATTCATGGATGGTTCGAAAACTCGACTATCACGGAGAGCATGAGTTTCTACGTTCCCGATGATTATCTCCGTCACCGACAGCATAGACTGTTTTATCTCCCGGCTTGCAGAATTAACTTGCCAATGGTCATGCTAGTCGGGAGAACAATCTTGTTGTTAAATAGAATCACTTCGAATATCGATATGTTTAACTTCAACGAAGCACAATGTAGACGGCGAGTTTAGTTGCCGTTAGCGTGATTGTGCTACATTCATCCACGTTTAAATTGCTTAAATCTACTTAATATTTTTCTTTATAAAAATGCTTTGAAATTTTAATGTTGTAATGTTTTTAAAATAAATAAATTGAACTGAATTGAATTGAATTGAAACTAAACAACATACTCCAAAAGGGGGTGTCACTGTTCCACTAGCTCGGGCCAGTTGGACTCTTGAACGATACTTATTCAAATGAGAAAGAATAGATATTTTAAAGAAGGTACGAATCACAATAAAAAACCAAAGTACCTACCTACATAGCAAAATACTCCATACAGTCACTAAAAATCATAACCTTGTACCTAATTAGTAAAATACCGGCTTGGTTGCATCGTTGCATGTTTAGTGTTTGAAGCTAGAAGGAACAGGAGCGCATATATGAAAGGAGTAACCTGAATATTTACTACGGAGTTGTAGAATTTCAGTGTGTTAATAGCTTCCCTAGTGACGGCGATGCAGTGGCGTGCGCACATCTGTGCAGCCCGCCGGGGTGGGGCGCGGGGACACCAGGCTGGCAGTGGGTGGCACACTAAAATAATAACATTAAAAATATGGCAATTTATTGAGTATTTTTTAAATGTTTTATTTTTTACTAGGCCGCGAATGAGTTCTAAGGATATGCCATAGTAAGAAACTAGTAATAACTTTGTCTTGAATAAAATAATAATTTCTTAACATCAATTTCTCAATTTACAATCGACTTAATATTAATATAAATATTTATTAATTTTTATGATAATGTGGTAACGAACGAAATAGCTATTTTGAATCGCGGAATCATTCATAATGGCTCCTCGCACAATATTTTCACCTAGTCACCGACTGCCGGTACGAAATAAAAGGAACCATTCTGTTCCGAATTGCCGACGACACAACAGCTCGTAAATCGCTACGTGTTCGCTCCCACTGTTCCTTACGAATATTTTGTAAATATAAATTATGTTACGGTTGTAAATTGTTAAAATAAACTTGTAAATGTAGTGTTAATGCTAATTTGATTTATACACAATTCATTCATCATATCCTCCATATTACCAATTAGCTTCGTTCGAATTTCAAAATACCTTTTTTCTTCGATTAAAAATCTAAGGTAAATCTACTGCACTATTTTTTAATAAATCAGTTGTTTTTGCAAAAGTCATTAAATATACTTATCTTTCATTTCGTACTCGAATCTCTGATATTATGTGATCTGTATTAACAATTTTAACAAACTATTGTTTGGACATGTCGATCGTTCAGTTGATTAGTCAGACATCTCCGAAAAATCGACATTTTATTTGATTGTGCAGTTTTATATGTAAAAGTGTACTGTCTGGTACAATATTCAGATTACTCATAAACATCACCAAATCAATTATAATGCAGAAAAACTTGCCTTGAAATAAACAAACAAAAATTATGTTTTCTGGGTCTGTAGTAGGACATTTCAAAATGTCATATTAATGTACCGGACCGTTATGCTTCCCGGTGTTATTTTATATCATATTTAATATGTAAAACACAGACACGAATAAATAATATTTGACTTTGGTGAAAATTCGAGCTTTCCTCATTATCTCAAAACTTAGAATTGAAGATGTCTGATTTTAAGTGATCGATTATAGTGAGTGTTTCGCCTTAATTACCCCTAAAACTTATTTTTTTCTATTTAAAAATGAACCTATCAATAAAAAATTCCATTTCATTATATAGATAATAACGATTTTAATTAAGAATAGACATGACAAAAATAAAATTAGGTTGATAATAATTCATATTACTTGTAAGGTATTCGCTAAACAATATCAAAGTTAGCTACAAATCCAAGGTAATTAAGCCTACTGGGAATAACCAAAATGATCAGAAATTCGTCAGTCAAAGACGATTTAGTAACAAATGTAAGAAAACCCATATAATTGAATAAAATCTTTGTAGTCCATCCCTCTCCCCCCTCCTATATATTATGTTATGTATATAAACGTAGATTAAGAATAACTTGTACCTGTCTGAAGATGGCTATAACAGGTTGAAAACGGTTACGGTCAAATATATTAAAGTGGAAATAAGTTTAATATTTGTTTTATTATATTATTACGTTAGGTTAGGTTTACAGGTTAGGTTTTTTCATCGCTTTTAATGACTTCATATCTTATATTAGAATAAGTTAACAATAATAATCTAAACG
This sequence comes from Limnephilus lunatus, assembly GCA_917563855.2. NCBI lineage: Eukaryota > Metazoa > Arthropoda > Insecta > Trichoptera > Limnephilidae > Limnephilus > Limnephilus lunatus. Next base: position 51,883,878 of record OU830601.1, read on the forward strand.
AAAATATGAAAGAGAACAAGACACAGAAAAAAATTGTTTTTTCTGTGTCTTGTTCTCTTTCATATTTTCGTTTAGATTATTATTGTTAACTTATTCTAATATGATATATTTCACTGATGGGAATAACCTTCAAAAAAGTATAACAAGAAAGTTTTTCTTATAAAAATGAACCTTCATATCTTGTTCAAAGATGTGTTGATTTATCATTGTGGTTTTTCACCAACAGTCCTCCAACTCACTTAGGAAGGAGATTAATTCAATGGGTAGAATAATGTTCTTTTAGTATAAATCTGATTTATTGATACATCGCATATACTATGTTCACCACGATAGTCGATCTATCTAGGAATTGGCTAATTGGAATCTGAGGTAAAAGATCTACTGAAGACTGCCTCTGAGCTGTTGGACCCTCTGTTGCCCACAGCCTATACTAAGCTAGCTGCCATCTAGCGGAGTCTTAGGACAGTTATTAGTACTGCCATCCATGTGAGTAAGCAGGAAGCTTTTAGATACACTACAACCGTTGTGTTGAGTTGTCTTGGAACCGTTTTTGCTATGTCTATCTCACTGGACGACCATAGTTGAAGTATTATAAATTATTATTATCACATATTAAACATCATCTTGTTAGTAAGCACCTACTATTAGTAAGCACCTACAATTTGCGTTATTTGTTTGTTAGCAAAACAATGCTTAAAATGATTGTGCACCCTGTAGTACCCCGGAGGAGGCGTGTGGCCCACATTTCCACCCGCGGGGGGCATTGACCGGCCGGCGGAGCATCGATCCGGGGACCCTGCAGGCTGCACCGCCCCCTCCCGCCCTCCCCAGCCACAACGCCCGCCCAGGCAGCCCCCCTAAACCCCCACCCCCCACCCCCCTGCGCCGGGGATGGCGGAGGCATCTACTATCATCTATGGTGTACTTAGATCTGTCGATGGGTGGTGAAATTAAGATGATTTCACGATATCGGGTCTGATTTGCACCCAATATTATAACAATTTTCATAAATAAACGTAAATGTTGACTTTATTTGTAATAGGTTTCTGCTCGTTTTTGTTGTTATTTAACATCAAATGCGAATTCTATCTATCTTCTTCATCTTTTATATTTTTCTTCTCTACCCTTAGTCTAATCTTTAATGGATATCGGCATTGTTTGGGCAAAGGTACAACAGGCATTTATTGCAAAATAATTTATTTTGACGTTTAGTAATTGTAGTTTTTTTTAAAATATGAATGCCCTACAAAAGTACCAACTGCTCCCGTCTGGAGCCAGTGAGACTATGACATTCTCAATTGGGGTATGTTGTGAGACTGAAGGTAGTGGGAGAGGAAGGAGATGGGAAGAGGAAGGTGGGGAAAGTACCTGGCTAAACCAGTACCACCAAACACGGCAAAAGCCATTTCAAGCAACGTTCAATTCTGTATGGTGGTCTTACACCAGGGCGATACTGAAAGTATCTTCCACTTCCACAACATATATCATTTTAAATGAAATAATTGTGAAATAACACAAATTAATCAAATCAAATTTATTTGCCCACTCCGGGATTCGATCCCGCGACCAACCAAGTGTGTAGGTTAATCGTGTAGTTTCAGCATCCTTCGATAGATGTCGTTAGTTAGTAAAACGAACTTTTGCTATATCCCAAAAGATGGCAGTTAAGTATGATATTAGAAGAGTACCATCTATCGTTGTTCGTGTCTGATGAAGGCATCTGTGAGTTGGGCGAGCGCCTTCAGACCGCCAGCTGGTAGCTTCAGGACTACTTAGGGCGTGGGTGGTTTGGTATATTTATGCTTAGGGCCTTCACAAGTAAGTCCAGTTTAAAAATGTAGTCTTCACGATAACTTAATAAATCAACTAGTAATCATACGAAGCTTAAACTTATTTAAAAGTTACCTAACACACTCCAAATCACCCCGGAACAGGCTCAGCCCAGTGAGGTGGTATATTATACAAAATAAATGTATATTGTATCTAATAATAGCTTGGTTAATAAATATTTTTTTTTTTTAAAACACTAAAAGAATAGCACTTAAACGGAAAGTAAATAAAATCATTTGGGAGGCGGGTATGGGTACCGCTACCGTGGGAATCATTTATTGGGTGAGGTTTCTATAGGTCTTAGCAGCGAATGCGTCTGTCCACTTAATGCGTGGCAGGCCAGATCGGGAGGGAATGGTTGAGGGATATCGTTTGGAAACTCTTGCAGGATTCTCTCGACCGACCCCCAGATTCTTTCATACGCCTCATACCATACCTTTTCCTTCCCAGAATACACTCTCCTAGATGACGTGGTCCCTCAGGAAAATAATTTTCCTTTTGTGCGGAGCTATTGTAAAAAATCTAAAGCTCTAACAGTATTACGTAATAGCAGGAAAGTAATCCCAGAGAGAGGTGGTATGGACGTCATCGTTCTAGTATATTTTGACATGTGAAAAAAAATTATTTTACACAGTACCTTTTTCCATATAGTTGCTTGTGTTTTTTATAATGTCAGTATAAAACATCTTTAATGCCAGTCACACACCTTAGCACTTTGCATATCGTCTCAAAACTTTGGACCCATTTCTTAAAATACTCTGAACCCAATTGCTAAAACATTACAATACGAGAAGGTTTACCTACTCTTTGACCTTGGCCGAGTGTACTTGCCTCTGGGTAAATGTAACACTGTCCGTCACGAAGAAGTTAGTTAAGTGTGATGAAGCCAACTTTTCAGTGTCACCTTAGCAACTGACCTCTCTTCTTGATTATACAAAATAGGCAATCTCTTAGAAAGGAATTTATTGGAAAGTAATTTTAATTGCAGGCGGGCTGCGGTGTCTATTCAACTGCTTTAGACAGGTCAGCACATTATAAACTATTGCAGAAGTTCAGTCTAAGAGCAATTATTGGAGTGGTTTCAATTCATAATGAATTTTAGTTGTCTCAGCAACCAGATTTTATTGTATCACCAAGAAGCTGAATGCTTGCTTGAAACTGAATATTGAAATGAATGGAATTATTCCAAAACCACTGAAATTAGACTACGAGTATTATTTATTCGAATGTTCTTAATTTTAGGAAAACGCGTGCTTTTCCAGCCGTCCCATCTTTTTTTAGATATATATTTTTTTTAGACTTACAATTTGTAATGTCCTATCTCACTAAGAAAACCTGCGTTGAGAGATTTATAAAGCATGAGTAATTTATAATAAAAATAATAACAAATACAATAAATAAAGATTTTTTAAATATTTATATTGAAGGATCAATAGGATTTATCGGTCCAGTTAGCAGTTCTCCCGAGCCGAACATTCTGATATAAAAATATCTGGAATCGGTGAATTATTTTCCCATTTGGTCTCTTGTAGTTTGACATGTTGTTCTTGTATTGTTTTGTATTTATTATACTTATATAGTGCACTTACGTAGCGTGGATTGACCAGATGATCGTTTGTGGAAAAGTGTGTGGAAGGGTTTAGTTTTTCCTGTGGGGAAGATTTAACCCGGACAGCAAAATCGGAAGCAAAAATAACAGAAAATCATCATCGTATCATTGAAAAAAAAAACATGCTCATAAGTTAGTTTGGATAATATCTTTGACGTTGGATCTGTTTTGGCTGGTAATCTAGGACTTGGTATCAGATTTATATTTAAGATATATTGTTTTGTCTAATGGCCAGTGGAAGTGCATTGTGTAGCTTGGTGCCAAATTTCTTTGACCAAAAGTTGTTTTAGCAAAAGGGATAAGGTATTATGCTCTTTGGTTCAAGTATCTCGAGCAGTTTGGACATTTTCAAAGTGTGACTGTGTTTGAAGAGGTATGCTAGTATGTTTTCGCCGGAAAGTTGCCTAATGTCCAAGACACAGATTCTCCTTTTGAGATCATTGTTCTACATATCTCTTCTTTGCTAATAATGCAAATCATTATATTTTATCCGCTGATCTCCAGTTACGCATGGTATTACAACAATAATTACTTTTTCATCGTCTGCTTATGCACATTTAACCCTTTCAGCAGCGCACTTTTGTTTCCACATATAGACTATTTTTATGCTTGATAAAACCTTAAGTAAATTTTCGAAAAAAATAGATGTAAAATTTATAGAACCCGCGACCTTCGTATTGCTAGTCGCTAGCTTGAAATGGCCCTAGTTTGGTGGCCAGATCTGCCGAGCGATTCTGTTTCTTTTGTGGGTTCGTTATCGAGATAACGGTCGTGATCTCCTACCGGATTTGTGTGATTTATTTGCTTTTTCTATGTACAACGTATATTAATGAATAAATAATCATGCATACTTGCAGGAATTCGTGTTTAAAACGAAAAACTAAAATATGTGACAGTAAATATGTAAAAATCAGACAAAATCTGACATGAGATCACGCACTTTATTTCGATAACGATCCCACAAAAGATATAGAATCGCTCGGCTGAATAGATCGTTCCCTCCCTTCAAGCTTATAACATACCTCAAAAGGAGTTGCCATAGTCTCACTGTCTCTCAACAGTCAGAAGCTTGGCACTCTTATAATAATAAAAAGAAAACTACAACTTAAATTAAAACACTAAAATTAGTGTATATTTTTGAGTATAGCGAGGCAATCGCGTTAATTATATATTGTTATGATAATAATAAATACTGCAATCGACTGATTCAATCTATTACCCCGTAGGTAATAAGTATATTTTTAAATGTATGTAAAACAATAAAAATCGATAGCAGTTAACACGCGGTAGAAGCGAAATTTACCAAAAAAATCTCAACCACTTGAAAAGTGAGGTCATAATCAAAGCGACCAATGAGCGCGGACCTAGCGTAATTTCCGTTTCATATCTCAACCAATAGGAGCCTTTAAAAGTGACATCATAATCAAAGCGACCAATGAGCGCAGTTGATGCGTCGCAGGTGCAGTAATCGTCATTTCCGTTTCATCCGAATTCCAAATCATAACGGGGCTATGGAAGTTTCACTTCAAAAACTTCTTTCGGTTTTCACGCTAAAACTAAAATAAATATATACCACATTCGTACAGCTAAGTAAGTAGCACAGTGTGGTAACAAGTTAAGCCCGGGCATTTAATTCCCCTTGGAGCAGGGACCTCGCGAGTGCCACCCATCTCACTCAGGTACAGATAAATCCTGCCATATGTCTGGCTTGGCATCGAAAGGTGGCTTCCCTCCCACCCCTTGGCCAGAGGGGTACTCTAAATAAGTACACCCTTGCGCCACTGCGCATGAAAGTGTACATATAGGTAAACTGGGCAGGTAGTTTTTACGTTTCCGAGCGTATTATTATTAATTTTTAATATACTCGTACAATATTGTTTCCTTTGTGAGTACATCCGTTCTACCAGCGTGAACTTTTCGCAAATGGAACCCATGAATGTCAAGAATATTATCAAATTAAAAATAATTACCTTTTCAAATCCAGACAAGTGATATAACACCTGCCTACAGTACTTTTGCGGGCAAATTTTTCTACGTGGAATTAATTATGTGAAATTACTTAATTAGTTAGTCATACATAGAGTAAAATACTAATTATTAAACAATATACTTTCAATTTTTATAAGAAAAACATTCTTTTTATTTTTTTTTTGAAGGTTATTCCCATCAGTGAAATATATCATATTAGAATAAGTTAACAATAATAATCTAAACGAAAATATGAAAGAGAAAAAGTCACAGAAAAACAGAAAAAGAAAATGGGTTCGAGTCCCAGTTGTGACCATTATCTTTTTCTGTTTTTCTGTGTCTTGTTCTCTTTCATATTTTCGTTTAGATTATTATTGTTAACTTATTCTAATATAATATAATTTCAATTGTATTCATTCTAAAATACATATTTCTTATTATTTTTAGTACTTATGTATTTAAGCAGCATTTCTTACTTTTTTGTTGTAGTAATGGTCAACATAGTTGCCCTCCGATAATTTGGTTGGGGTTCGATTCTCAACTGTGCTATTAATTAAAAAAAATATATATATTTATTATTTTTTTATATAATTACAAAAATACATTTTAACTGTTTTTTACAATCGTTCCACAAAGGAGGCGCCGAGAAAAAAAATCCTTCAGGGCCTTTGTCATCTTTGGGGATGCTGTGTGGAGGGATTTTTTAGGGAAAGGAAGGAAAGGAAGATCTGGGAAGGAAAAAGGTGTGAGGGGTGGGTAGAAATCTGTGGGTGAATGTGCTCAGGAGTGACGGACGTTTGAATCCATCCCTCCCACTGTGATGCAAGGCGATAGGTTGAGAGAGTCCGGATGGAGAGATCTAGGTTAGGTCAGCCTCAACCAGTCTCTCCCGATCCGACTTGCCACGCAATTATTGGGCAGACATATCCACCGAAAAGATCCAAACGAACCTCCACTATAAACCCGGGCACCCCTCTTAAGAGAACCTCACCAAACGTAGCGAAACACTCGGGGTGACCTGCGGCGGGGGTGCTGATTATCCAATAATTAATTCCCGTGGCGGCGGTACCCATATCCGCCTCCCAAATTGTATTATTTTTATATATCAGGAGATTTTCATGGCTGTGCTAGCTAAACAATATATGTATTTATTTGTGCAGATATATAAGAGTGACATTTTCATTATAAAATAATCAATTTATAAATTACTAGCTGTTTCCCGGCATGCGTTGCAATGCCATATTCAAATAAATAAAACGTTACTCCTTGCATGTCCTTTCGCGTGCGTTCCCCTCCAGCGTTCCACTTCCACCTTCCCCGCCACCGCTCTCCCGCTCCCCCGTCTCGACAACCCCCCTGGCAATTCATTTTTGACTCCTCTCCCACCCGGCCCGTAGCCGAAACTTTTTTCTAATACTAACATTTTTAATGAAATATCCGAATTGAAAAATTCAAAAAGTTAAATAAAGGTATTGAAGCTTTCTTGAATATGAAGTAATTTATTTTGATAAGGATTAAAACCAAGATACAAATAAAGATCCTTTTCAAGCGGCGACATTTTAATTAATTTTTTAAAATAAAAGAATACTTATTGTGGCATAACCATAATAGTTACACATATGCTGGCCCAATTTTTTTGTAAATAATGATGTGTCCTACAAAGTCGTACTACATTATTTTATTATATCATCAATACAAATACAAATAAAGATCCTTTTCAAGCGGCGACATTTTAATTAATTTTTTAAAATAAAAGAATACTTATTGTGGCATAACCATAATAGTTACACATATGCTGGCCCAATTTTTTTGTAAATAATGATGTGTCCTACAAAGTCGTCCTACATTATTTTATTATATCATCAATAGTTTTCGCAGCGCACGCGATGTAAAGAATATTTTAGGTATTTTTTTTACACCTTGGGTTACATTATTGAAGTTTTAGTAAGGATGCCTATTTTTTTTTGAAAATATAATATAACCTATGTTACTGAGGGATAGTGTAGCTTCCCAACAGCGAATTTTTCAAATCGGTTCAGTAGTTTCGGAGCCTATTCAATGCAAACAAACAAACAAATAAACAAACAAATCTTACCTCTTTATATAGTGTTGTAGATTTCTACAAAAGTTTTAATTTAATATATTTCACAAGATGATTATTTTTATTATATATTTGAAAATGTTTTTATATGATTACTAAAGTCAGAATTGAAACAGTTCATTTTGTGAGTCAAATAAATAAAAAATTAAGATATCTTTTTGTGACTTAACCCAATGAATAAACATCTACCACAATTAAATTAAAAGATACAAAATATATTTTTTTAATATATTTTAAATATTTTCTCATCCCGATACTCGTCCCTCTTCTAATCACAAGCGTCTGCTTCTATAGAAGAGAAATATAATTAAAAAAAAATTAAAAAATCAGTGAAAATTTATTATGAAGGTTATTTGTATCAAAAAGGGTTATTTTGAAATGTAAATATTATATTTTATATGTTATTTTTGCTGTATAAATAATGTATCTTATGTAATAAATAAACGAGAAAAAAAAAAAAAATTGCCTTCTTCACATGTAGAAATATCATAAAATTCTTTTAGTTTTCATACTCAGTACTTGCCTGTGATGTTCTTATACGAATAACAAGTTAAGAGCATATAACCAGAGAACACCTGAAATATGTCATTTTTAAATCAGTGTTTAGACGTATTGACTCTTTTCCACAAAAAATTAAAAATTGATTTCGAAAGAATGTTCTTTTATCTAGTAAAAGTATATTTTAAATTTTCAGAAAAATGATAATTTTTAGTATAATAAAATTATACCATAGGTCGTTGGCGGATTTGTTAAATTTTCAAAAAAGTACATTTATTATACAACACCCATTTCAAATCAAATCATATAGTGATGCAGTAAAATAAATCAATACATTATCTGGTAAACTTATGTAACAGAATTTTAATTTTTGTTTTATAAAATCATAAAAAAGTACATGTGTTTCTTGACCAAAATTGGTCCGGTTGTGTATTTATTTGCGCACTTACAGACTAATATATTTCAGATTTTTTACATTTTTATTTTGCTGAGACATTATTGAAAAATTATAAATACTTATAATCAAAAAATAATTACAAAAAGTACATAATTTTAATAGTTTTATCAACACGCCTTTCAGCATTTTTGGATGTCGGTATAAATTAAAGCAAATTTGGAATGAAATAAAATCGATATTGAGTTATAATTTTAAAAAGCTGGTACGGAGAGTAATTAATCTCTCTCATTGGAACCGCCCTGTACGATGGTAAGAACCTCTTTCGACGAAATGCGGATTTTCGGCCGCTGGCTGGTTATACGCTCTTAATGGAATTAACCACGAAGAAATAAATAATGAATACCCACTGTTTGTTGTTCAATTTTAAAATTAGGACACGTCGAGTATGCAAATTGCATACTACGTGATTCCATTTTTAAACGTTCTGGTTGCGGTAAAAAACAAACAAATTTTAACCCCTTAGTCTAATTGGATCGCTTTAGGGAACATCTCAAAATATGTTCTCGTAGAAATCGTTCTGTATCCCTTTCTGTCGTAGTGAGAAATATGATCTAAAAGTTTTTAGAAAGAGAAAACACCGCGCTTTATATTAATAAATCTAGAAGTTAATCACAGAAGAAATAAAATGTTCATTTCTATGAAATCTAAGGTTGTTTACCGCACTTGAGAAAAAATTGCGAAACCTCGTGAATTCTTTATAAATTATTTTATTATATTATTAACGATAAAAAGTTAGGTGACAATAATATTTATAATAAGTACAATACGGTAAAAATGTTTATGTTCAATAAAATATGTTGCTTCGTTATCATTTTGGTAGGCGGGTGTGGGTACCGCCGCCCTCGGAACCATTTATTGGATAACCAACACCTCTGCCATAGGTCATCCAAGTGGTTCGCTACGTTTGGTAACTTAGCAGGGGTGCCCAGGTTCATGGGGTGAGGTTTGTATAGTCTTGTTGGCGGATGCATTTGCCCGCCTACTGCGTAGCAGGCCGGATCGGAAGACTGGTTGAGGGAGATCTTTTGACCTCTCCAGTCGGCCTCTCTCGACTTATCGCCTTGCACCTCAGTGGGAGGGATGGATTCATATATCCATCACTCCTGGACACACTGACCCCCAGATTCCTACTCACCCATCATTCCTTTTTCCTTCCCAGAACTTCCTATCTTTCCCTTCCTTAAAAAGACTCTCCATAAAGCATACCTTAACATGACTTAGGCCCCGAGGGAAATTGTTTTCCTCAAGGCCTTCTGTGTGGAGCTAATGCAAGAAAAAATAAATAATTTTAGATCAGAGTTTAGATAAAAAAAACGTGAGGTAAGCCATGTTTAAAACTTTTTAATGCTCGCATTAAACATTTTAATGTTTTCTCCTAAAATAAAATTTAAAGGCGTATTTCATCACCTTTCAAAAATAATTCAGTTTTCGGACACGTTCATAAATATATTCTATTCATTTGGATTTTATTGCAAAGCGAAAATGCACACGAATTCTAACGAAATTCGCCAGAGTTCTGAGGGGTTAAAACCGATTAAAATTTTATCGAACCCGACCGCGATGGAATAATTAATTCCCATTTCAAAAATTTTCAAAACTCGCAATATGTTCAGAATACATTGAGGAGAAATTTATAATTTTTATTTTTATCTCGCTCTCACAGGGAAACAGTGATATATTTTACCTATATTCGCATGAAGAACGTAGTGCAATGCCAACGTCCTACCAAAATCAAGATGCATCTAGTGCAATTTTCTCCAAGTAATGATCAATCGAATAAAAAAGTATAATGTATTTAACACCAATGCGCAAAACTAAATTGTATTTTAAAAATACTTTTTACTCGTGTGTCCAAATTGCTTTTCACAACAGTTTGTCTGGGCATAAGGCGTCCTGTAAAGATCAAATTTTTAATTGAGTCAATGGACATGCATCAAAAAACTAAATGAAATGTGAGGTTAGGTGTAGTTTATGCTTCATACGTTAAGTACCTTTTTACGTGTGGTACATATTTTATCTGTTTGATTTGTATGGGTTGTGTATTTGGGGTTGTCCGGTGAATCCATTTGATAATTTCCACCTTCCCCCGTCCACAACAGCGTCGGGGAAGTTTCGAAGTCGGACAACAAACTCCCTCGCAGTGTTGTTACGTCACATGGATCTACATCTCGGGATTTGTTTACTCCTGAATGTTATTCAATAAGTCAACAAGGCGACAATGGCCAAAATTGTCATGAAACGAAGAAATGGAAAAATAAAGTCAAGGAAGAGGTATAAAACGTTACCAATGGTAAGAAATAGGTTGGCTTTAAATAAAGCCATAATCAAAGATTGTTGGAAATTATTATTTCAGTTATTCACAAAATATTACGAAAAGAGGAACCAATTTTTACAGGTCTCAGAAATATGCAAATAATTAAACAGAATACTGAAAAATATCTGCCGAAATCCTTATTTTATAATTTTATTACGTTGGTACCAAGAAGGTTTTACTTTGTAAAGTTTTATTTAAAAAAAGACGGGCGTTTAAAAAAAACACAAAGTTTTGTTCTTAAAGAAGAAACTTTTCGGTCCAAAAAATACCTTCTAAGAACATCGTTTTTAAGAAATACTGGCAGAGATATTATTAATATAGACTTGATAATTATTTCATGATAGCTAAGAAGCGAAGATCTTTTAAAAAGGTTAAGTTTACTTTAAGTACCCACAAGGAAAGTTATTCAAAGGAAATCTGACAAAAAATACGTAAATCAATTCTAGAGTTCATCCAACCAGTGTTTCAGAAAGGCAGTCAACCGAAATTAGTAATTTTAATGATACCTACCATATATACCACTGATGACGTAAATACTGTAATGCTTATTGCCCATTTCTTGCCTGGTTCCGCGACTTTTCAATCCGCGACAAAATATCCCCAATAAAATATCCCGACAAAATATCCTACGGACAAAACGTCCCCCAACAAAATGTCTACTAAAACCTAACCTAACACAACCTAACAAAAAATAGGACAAAAATAATACAGACATCCTGTTAAAAAATAGTAAAATGTAAAATAAGGTAAGGTTAGGTTAGGTTTTAGTGGACATTTTGTTGAAGGATGTTTTAACCGTAGGATATTTTGTCGGGGATATATTGTCCCGGGATGAAAACGTGTAGTACCTTCTTACCTACCCCAGAGTAGGCACTAAAAATAATTGAACTAAATTGATTTCTATTTCGCATCATATAAGTATTTAATGAACAGATCCTGAATTCGCAGTATGAATTATGAAAAAATAATTGTTTAAAAAAACGCAAAGGTTTAAAGTCTTTACAATTCTGTATCCTTCCTCAAGAAGCCACTGCAATCCTTCCTCAAGGAGCCTGCGACGGAAGCGAGTTGACGCAAGTGTTATTAATTGGCTTTCATTCCTCTACTAAACCTCCCATTTCTTCCCCTTGTAACCCTGGTTACATCCCTCTGCTAAAACCGCTTGAAACGCTAAACCGCTTTATTAGTATTTTGTCACTGCGTAGTTTGTTGGTTAGTAATTTGTCACTGCGTAGTTTGTTGATTAGTAATTTTTCACTGTGTAGTTTGTTGATTAGTAATTTTTCACTGAGTAGTTTGTTGATCAGTAACTTGTCACTGGGTAATTTGTTGATTAAATTTTTCATGACGTTACATATTGCGTATCTTGTCATTGTATAAAATATCTGACGTTACGTGTCGGTATTATTAATTCGTTTCGTCTGTAAATAGGGTTAATACATAATGCAATACACCTCAGTTCGCAATATTAACATTTTTATTCCATTATTATTACAATTAGGCACTAATTATCACCAAAGGCTAAAACTAAACACCTAAGAGAAGGACTTGACATTCTGTCCAAACGGATATACAAAAATGGTGAAGGTTTCCAAGGAAATTATTCAGTTTATGTGATAAGTAATAATTACTGGGTTCCATCTTGGCCGCTGCCTTGTATGGACAGAATGTTTTATTGGTATACCAAGTCTTCTCTTTTGATGGGTTGTTTAGAAAAAAATTACGAATTCCCCAAATATTTGAACTTAATTTTCTAGTTCTGTAAGTTCTATTCAAGCTCTGTGATTATTTCAGTTTCATGTACCAACTAGCCTTTAATGATATAATAACAGAACTTGAATAGAACCTCCACAGAACGTGAAAATTCACTTAAAAATACAGATGAATTTATCATTTTTTTTAAACAACCCGTCCTTAGTTTAATTTAGTCATTGGTAACCTGTGAATCAAGGAATGTAACTTGACTTGCAAAGATGAAAACCGAAAAACGTTGTTTTTAGAGAATGAAAAAATATTTAAACATTTCAAATACAGAATAAAAATATTCGTCTGGTAAAATTATGTAGTTACTCTAACCCTATTTTGAATTTGAAAGGTTTTTCTGATATGATAATTTTCTTAACCAGTTTTTAAAATGATACATGCACGTACGTAAGGAATCGTTATTGTTTAGTACCTTGTCTATAAACGTAATTTCACAGCTAATCTAAGGAAATATAATAAATAAATTTAAAAAATCGATTGGTTATTTTTATAATATCAAAATCTATACAAAGATGATATTTTTTTAGTAGTTAGTGTGTTGGAAAAACCAGAAACAGCATCCTAACACTCCAACAACTACATCTGACGCACATCGTACTAAAAGGAGAAATAAAAATCGCGGTCCCTGGAGATTGATGTTGTGAGCTTTTTGCTCTCCCCCCAACCCCCGTACCCCTAATAACACATTCCCCATCCCCCCGACTCCCACTTTCCGCGGCACGGGGGAGGGGGGAGGGGGGATCGCAATGCAGCCAAGGGGCGTAGCTACGCAAAATCAGACTGCAGTCGTAGACCCAACAACTCGTAGCTTGGCGTAGCAGACAGAATATAGGTATTATTATACAGCGTAGCATTGCTAAAGGCACCATTTTAAAACTTCAGTGTTAACAGTGGCAACTATTAATTTTGCAAATTGAAATGTACTACATTGCTTTTAGTTATATATTTACTATGTATTTGAGATACATACGGGCACTTACGGTTATTCGAGATACATACAGGCACTTACGGTTTTTATTTTGATACTAACTAACGCAGAACCGTGAAAAATCACGAGACATTATAATTGGAGGATTCGCAAAGCTGAAAGTATTATTATACATTAAAAAAAATGCCACAGAAACCTTGTCAACTTAAGAAACGAGGAAAAATTGAACCCACCCTCATCGCAGTGATTCTCACATTAAATTGTTTTATATATGTTTCTCCTCTCTCGTGATGGAATATTTTAAAGAAATATAACTTGCTTTGTTCGTTTTTGAGGTTAGGAAACATTTCGATAATACATTATTAACTTATAACAAGATTTCAGGTGTATTTTTCAAAGTTGATGGAAACCAATAAAAAGATTCCCCGGGCTGCGGTAGCTATACCCGCCTCTCGAATTGATGCATTTAAAAAAAAGTTACGTTCTTTTTACTGCAGAAAAGTGGTTATTACAATGATTTATTAATGTATGTGGATACATAATCTTAAATAAAATTTTCACGTATTTTTGGATTACAGAATTATTGTCATTTACATAGCGTTTAGAGCTGTTTAATAATGGTGTATTGTGATAATTTTACAGATACTCCGACAACGATAAAAATTTCAGCGACATTTAATCGAAAATATGAAACATAAAAATCTGAAAAAGATGTGGTCACATCTGGGAATCGTATATTTTTTGTTTCAGATTTTCGATTGAGTTCCCATAATATTGTCCTCATCAATTAAATATTACAATTTGAGTTGTTACTCATTAAGAGGGAATAACCAGACAAATCAGAAATATCTCATTTTTAAATCAAATTTTAGACATATTGACTTATTTCCACAAAAAATATAAATTGATTTCGAAAGACTGTTATTTTATCTATATGTTTTAAATTTTAAGAAAATATGTTTATTTTTAGTACAATAAGGTTTTACCGTGGATTTTTTAAATTTTCAAACAAAATTTTGTATTATACAACATACATTTCAAATTATGTAATCATACAGTAAAATAAATAAATAAATTATCTGGGAAAGCGAAATAAAATCATTAACAAAAGATCCGCGCACGTGTTTGTGACGAAAATGCTTCATTTAGATATTTATTTACGGTCTTATAAACTAATATGTATACATAAGATTTTTTTACATTCTTATTTTGCTTAGACATTAGTGAAAAATTATAAATACTTGCGATCAAAAAAATAATTACAAAAAGTGTATAATTTTAAAGGTTTTATCATCACAAGTTTGAGCATTTTTGAATGAAGGTATTTATCAAAGCAAATTGTGAATGAAATAAAATCGATTTTGAGTTATTATGTTAAAATGCTGGTATGGAGAGTAATTAATCTTTCTCATCGGAACAGCCCTGTACAAGGGTACGATCGCGAGATCATCGTTCGACAAAATTTAAATTCTCGGCCGCTGGTTAATGGCTCTTAAGTTAAAAATAAAAATTTCGTTTAAAAAGTTTGTCTATTGTAGTAATTACATTAGTTTTCCAGGATTTTTCCTGGGTGTTTTTTATCAAACATGGTATACTTAGTAAAAAACTTGTTTTTACTTATAGCAACATAATTGCGGGCTTGCAACATGATTGAACTCTTAATATTACAGATCGATGTCTGTTCTGTGAGTATCACATATAACCTCACGTGACCTGGTTAGAAATGATCATTTAATTAAGAGGATAATAATTATTGTGCAACCAATTAATCATCCTCATTAAACAAAGGGATCAGGCTATTTATATATTCGGTATTCTGAACCCACAGTCTTCAATTTTCCTTCCCGTTCCTTTTTACCTACCCCCTGGGGTTGGCAGAACCTTTGTGCTTACAAAGTAAACTTGCAGCCCTTACAAAATAAACCCCTTAGTACTTCACTGTGGGCGCACGCAAAGAATGGGCTTAAAATTTGAATTAAAAAATATTGGCGTAACCAAAATCGATCATTATTCTCTTTTTTTTTTTTTTTTTTTTTCATTTATTTATTACAAAGACAAAGTAATACAATATGACAGGAAAAAAAATTTACAGAAAAAGAAAAGTCCCAATAAACTACTTATTACTATTTTTTGTATTTCTTGGGCATTAACTATGTAACAATTTCTAGGCATTTTGTTTTTTTCGCTCGTGAATGACACGGATGTGTCGAAACCGGTCATGGAAAATTTAAAATTTAAGTAACAAATGTACATTGGAAATTAAAACTCTTCAAAACAAAATACTTATTACTAGTTTATCAATGGGTGCTTTTACTTTAAAGATATAAAAAAACTTATTTAACTTTATTTTGCAGATATACTTTTTTTGTGTTAAGAGTCAAATACAAATTATTTCTTTCGGCGAGCCAATTCATTATGCCTTTGTTCGTATAAACTTTTATGCGCTAATTATTTAACTAATGAATTTTGAACTGATTGAACATGATTTACATTTATTTTACAAATTAAAGTCCCCAGGCTGTAATTCCATACCCTATAATAGATTACTTAAGTCATCTGAAATCTTTTAGAGAGATATCGAATCTTAATGTTAGTTTACTGCTTTGCATGTTAAAATTATTAAATTATTTTTTATTTTTTATTCAGGAATATTGGGAGCTGAGTAGATAGAACCCAACGCGTCTAAACAATACTACATGCAAACAAAACATAGAGGAATTACAAATAGGTACTAATGTCGGTTGTATGTCTCTATGTCTGTAACTCCGGTTGAATGAACCCTACAACTTAAATTTGCTTTGAATTTATTTCAGAATTAGGGCTTTGATTATGGGCACAATTCAGATGACCGATAAAGGAGACATCGAAATAATTTTTATCAAATGTCGTAATTTTTAAGTTCACTAACGAATTATATCCAATTTGGGTGGCGGGTACGGGTACCGCCGCCCCAGGATCCATTTATTAGATAACCAACACCCCTGCCATAGGCCACCCTAAGTAGTTGGCTACATTTGATGACTTAGCAGGCATGCCCGGTTTCATGGGGTGAGGTTGTGCCTGGCCGGATCGGGTGAGACCGGTTGAGGGATACCTAACCCAGACATCTTCAGCCGGACTCTCAAACCATCGCCTCGTACCACAGTGGGAGAGATGGATTCATACGCCGGTCACTCCTGGACGCGTCAACACCCAGATTCCTTCTCACCTTCCATACATTTTTTCTTCCCAGAGCTTCCTCTACTTCCTTTCGATAAAAATAGGCCCTGAGGGAAATTGTTTTCCTCTGGGCCTCCCCTGTGGAGATAATATAAAAAAACCATCAATATATTTAACTAATAAAAAAAGACTTATACCTAGATATATCATGTCAAAACTCAAATGAAATCCAACTACTTTAAGCGTTCGATTTAGAAGCTTGCTTCGAAGTTAATAATGCATCAATGAAATGATTTTTAACCTCAAAAACGAACAAAGAAAGTTATATTTCTTTAAATACTCCTTCGTGAGAGAGGAGAGCCATATATAAAACAATTTAATGTGAGATTCACTTCGATGTAACGTTAAAGTTTCCTTTACAAAATTTTCCTACAAAGTAGTCAGACGCAAAGCTGGGTAATTTTAAATATTAATAATAATAATAACTCCAAACAGATTACTTAGCGAAAAACATTTTAATACTCCCCTTGGGTTATTTCTCTGCAGGTATCCTAGTTCTATGCCCTCGTGAACCGCATCTTCCTTCTTTTCCCTCCGTCCTCCTCTCCCCAACCATAAACCCAGCCTCTCTCTCTTTCGCCGGTCACAATGGACCGACATTAGAGAGATGATTCCGTAAATGGTAAATTTTATTCTGTTTTCACGTCCCTATATTATTCCAAAGGACCGTTGTTTACTTTGCAACGTTAAAATTTTTATCTGGGTCGTACGCACCCGAACGTGGATTGTAATATTTATACTACCCTTTGTAAGGAAGTGTTAGTCAATTCCGTATAATATGTATTGTATAAAGTATAAGCAACTGTGCTTCAATATTATACGTGTATGAGTGGCGATCCTGTGAATGTATAACGTCAGTCTTACACATTGTATGTACGATTCTTTGTATCTATAAAATTATAATATACAAGTCTTTTTTATTTTTCTTCTTTTATATATTGAAGTTAAGTAACGTAAAATTAACGTAACGTAACGTGACAGCTGTTTCGCCTTCTGAAAGCATCATCAAAATCATTAACAAATATTATCAAACAGTTTGATAATGCCTTCAGAAGGCAAACAGCGGTCACGCGTAATAATTACATGGCAAAACTTTTTTTATAATTAAACTGTTTTTATAAATTGAATAATATAAAAAAATAAATGAATATAGTTCTACAAGTTAAACTTGATAAAAATAAATAAGATTACTTTGTTTTATGGATGTGTGTGAAGGGCTGGACCTGGCTTCCAGCATTTCCACCAGATTTATTACATAAGTATTTTCCTTAAATACTTTAAGTTTTAAAGCTCTTAAAATATATATATATATATATATATATGTTATTCTTGAAGATAATGTTTCTCTCTAACATTCGTATTTATATATACCGCGCCTTAAGGCTAGTTTGTGCCGTGATTGTCTATTAATTAAAAAGGAATATTCCGTATTATTCGTGTTACAAACTTCGACAGGGAATGTTCCATATTATTCATGAAGCGAACTTAAACATTTTTTCATCTGTCATTTGTAAATATTTATGGAAAGGAACGAAACATCAGTTAACGCTGCAATGACAAATAAAATTCACAGACTTTAATGTTGGTTAAGAATACCGGGATAAGAAGAAAGATAATTTGAGTGAAATGAAAAATAAAGTGACATAAAATGAAACGTATTTTCTAAAAATAAACGCCAGAACGCCAGAATAAAAACATTATACAGTGAAAGAGAAAATACTCGCAAATTGTATCAAGCACTTATCTTATTGAGAAGTGTAGTGTATCTAAAAGCTTCCGGCTTATTCACATAGATGGCAGTATTAAGAACTGTCCTAAGACTCCGCTAGATGGCAGCTAGCTTAGTTCAAGCTATAGGCAATAGAGGGTCCAACAGCTCAGACAGAGTCTTCAGCAGATCTCTCACCTCCGATTCCAATTGGCCAGCTCCTAAATAGGTCGACTATCGTGGTCAACACTGTATACGCGAAGTATCAATAGACCCTACTCTACCCATTAAATAAATCTCCTCCCAAGGTGAGTTGGAGAACTGTTGATGATATACCAAGAAGTAAGTTTTGATCAATGTCATCATTGAATACAAGTGTCGACTTATTGAAGATGAGGTGAACGCGTCTACCACTACTACAATGAAGATTTGCTTTTACCATTGTGATAAACCCCCCCCCCCTACGAAGTAAAACCTAACTTTTGATTACCAAATGCTGCTACAGTGCTACAGCTACAGGCGCAACCCCGGCCGGCCTTTAAAACTCGTAGCTCGCCCGTTCTCGCGACTCTCCCCTGCATTCCTTTTGCAGCGCCTTTTCAACCCCATCACGTAATACTTTTATGCAAACGTGACGAGATGCTCTCAATTAATCAATTGTAATTAACCCCACAACGTTGTGTATTTTTTGTTTTAGTGGTTTGGTATAGTTAATCCAATTTAATTAATAATTTATTTGTGGTAAACCCTGGTTCTTTTAGGTATGGCGTGTTACAATTTGCAAGGCTTCGAATAACAATGACTGAGTCTGACTAGCTTGAAAATTAACTAATTATCTATCTATATTCGTTCAGCTTCCTCCCCTAGCACCTGTTATACACCTACGCTCATCGACGACTATTTTTATTGAAGTAATCTGCATTTTCCCTCCTAGCATCTAATATATAAATTTACATTCAAACGGCGAATTGAGAAGATCCTACCTTTCGATGCGATGTCACGTACTCTCTGCAGCTCTATAAAATGCTATCATGAAAATAATTTGACATTTATGTATATTCTAACAAAAGATTTACACTCAAAGCAGTACGGCGTGCAATAATTCTACACTCACAGTTCTAGATACAGTTTGTTAGTTAGCTAGCTTGTTTTATTTTGTTAATTTGATTCTACGGGTAGGTATTTTGGATTAACATGAGACAGAACATGTGCTGTTTAAATAATTGGACTCCTCCATAGCCCAACTGATAAGGTGATGGTCATAGACCGCCGAATCAGCTTCCAATTCCAACGCCTCCGGAGAATGTTAAGGTCGCAAGCGACGAATGAAAATCGACATGTTTTGCCTTCTGTCGGGAAAGGGTTTGATGTGTGTTTCTGGATCATAGAGTGGTAATGGGAATAATATCGACCAATAAGCCGCCAAATTAAAAATATGTTGATGATGATGATGAGAGGTCATCTCATACCGTTTGATATGAGGGTCTGCTCCGATTAATGGCGTGATAGCCGATGTCAGGAACTGTTCAGGAAATGTGTGGGTGGCACGAGGTTTTGGAACGTGACATCCTACTCTGGATTGATGATGATGTTGAAGTTCTTCAGCATGCCGATGACTTGAGTTCCATTAACTCCTAAAGCACCGGCATAAACATTAAACCGAAGTTGATTAGACAATCGGCAATGTCAGGAGATCGGTGGGGCCGCTCTCTCCTCTGATCTGGCGATGTATGAATTTAATTTAGGAAGATTTTGATGTCACCGATCCTCGCCTTGGCAGTCACTCATGCCCTCAATAGTCCCGTTCTCCGTCCAGCACGCCGCCTCGAGCCAGTAGAAATAATGATTACGTTTTTCCTAGGCACGTTACAGAAACATGCGCCAGCCTGCAATCGCGATGGTCATCGATGTTTGATTTGAATGAAAAATACATCCTCTCGCATAACATACACAAGCGTAACTTGGGACCTTCCCCTATATATGTCACGGGCATATGCTCTACGATAGGCGTACCCCAGGCTCAAACTCAAAAATCAGCTCAAAGAAGGAATGTCAAGCTCGGTTTCCAGGGTGCCGGGTCCGAGAATGAAAGGCACCAGGTCGTGAATCTGGCTTCCCTCCCTTCTATTTCCCCCGCTGCGCTTTCGTCCAGAGTACATTCCCACCCTGATGCTGGATGATCCCTATTCCTAGTGTGAGGGAGTTAAGAAAACTTTTGCTACTTATGTAGGTGGATATAACGCATTACGCTTAAAATATGAATACCTACCGACGGCTTCATTCAACCGACAATGTGAAAGTTTTTGCTAAATCGAATATCGAATGGGATATACCTAAATCGTAAACCAAAAGGTAGTTAAGAAAACTTATCCGGATTCCAACAAAGAACCGCCGATCGGTTGCCAAACGATTCCATATGTCATGTTCCCTTCGTTCCGCCGACAAGGCAGACCCCACACGAGCGTAACCTAAAAGGTAGTGAAGCCCACGCAAATTTCGTCACTTCGTTTCCCCCATGACGAAGGTAGTCCGGCCAGATCGTAATCTTCGTCCTGCATCAAACTGGCCTCCCGCGACGACAACTTTTATCCGCTGGTACCTCGGAGCGGCGGTAGAGGGAGGGCGAAATGGGTGCACGTCCTTTGTTCTCCTGAAGTCCCCCAATGCCTTAGTGACGTACATACGTCGACATCATGAAATGGCTCCGGCCACGCTTCCAATCCAGTCTAGAGCGGGTACGAGATCCACGTTACCGAGATGTGATCACAAGGGATTCCAATTTGCTCGGACCAGACACGACCATCGCTTACTTCGCCTCCACATTAGAAAAATAGTGTAAGCCCACCTGCATTTCGATCACATCGCCCCCGATAAAGTCGCGTGAGATACTTCCTCATGGTGGAATAGGAAAGCCGGACCCGTTAATCCATTCGACAACCGCCGTCCATTCTCGAGTCGTCACCCGCTCAATTAAGTTTGAAGAAAAAGAGTTTGTTTATTAAGTAGGTGGATATAGCGCATCACGCTAAAAATGTGAATACCTACCGACGGCTTCATTCAACCGACAATATGAAAGTTTTTTGCTAAGTCGAAAGAAATATACCTAACCGTGAACCAAAGGCGATTATATGATAAGATATCGAACCAAGTTTATGCAAAGTCCTATGTAGTAGACTTGTTGTGATACCTAAAATTTGGAATAAGGTGTGGGAAATTTTTGGAATGGGAATTCAATTATGTCAGATTTTGTTAGTAATCAAAAATGCCCATGCTACGCACCCTTCATAAACCGTTATATTACCCAATGCCTTTTCAAAAAAAAACCTTCCTGAATATAGTCCCCTAGCTACGTTTAAAAATATTATTACGAAACTCGTAAATAATAATTATCACCTCAAAGGCGCTTTACACATTAATTTATACCTACATTCTATACCTATGTATTTTGGTACCCGTTATGTGTTGGAGAATACCCAGTAACCTAGTTTTCTAGATCACCAACAAAGCACTTTTAAAGGATTTTATTATTGTTTTGTGGTTTCAAAATCCCGTCTTTTAAATGAAGTCTCTCGTATAAGATTTATTGCCCGAAAGTGTCTTTTGTGCATCAAATAGTATTTTAGTTCATTGAACCCCAAATTATTATTTTACAACGGTATTGTCTCAAGAATCGTCGCCGGTCAACATCAGGCAGCTCCGGATCGACTTACGGAGGGAACGCTCCTTTTTTTATGATTACCGATAATTACCCGATAGCTTTTTAAATGTTACCGTTATAATTTTCCGATTAAATCATCCGACTTAGATGACATGGTTCCTTATTAAAGGCCCCATTAAGGTAGCCATAATAATAATACTAATATTTGAACGATCCACATAGCACCGCTTTTATGGAAAATCACCTCAAGGGCGCTATATAACCTATAATACATGTTTAAATCTAGAAAACTACAAGCTAGACGAACAATTATAAACAATTAAAATACTCGGGGAGTAATGATGATTCTATTGTTTTAACCCTGCTTTGTACGAAATCCAAACATCAATGTTGTTAATAATTAATTCAATTTTTCAAACTTACCAAATTCGCCATGTTGCACAAAATAATTTCACAAATCAATTCACTACTCTAATATTTAATTCAAACAAGCACTTCTAAAACACAACCCGTCATGCAGTTATTTATTCCAAGATGCAGCCGTCGAACACAATTCTCGCGTTGATTTGTTTTATCCTGACTCTGCTAAGTGCCCCGTAAGTACGTCCCGACCGCCTCAATTTACAAATTATATTATCTAACTTCACAGATATGAACTCGCAAGCCCCAATCTCTGACTTCCTTATTCGCGTAGACTCTTTTTGTTTAATAAAACGGAATTTCCTTTGTTTAATTAAAATGAAATATCCCCGATTTAGGCGCACCAAACTGGTCTCCTCGCGACTATCGAACCTCGATCCCTTAATTTAAACCTTGCTTCCCAACGACCAAATCTTGACTCCCCTCAATCGCGTGAACTATTTTCCTTTAATTTTATGAATTATTCCCGGTTTAAGCGCACAGAGTTATTATTCTATCGTGTATTCAACCTCGATGATTTTTCGCTCGCCCGTGCGTCTCCAGAATCTCTCCCCGACTGTCCTGTTCCAACTCTCTGCCCCCTGACTCCCCCCCATCTACTTGTGTGGTTTCAATAATATATTAGCCACTTCTTCAAATCTTAAGTGATAAACACATCTCCCAATATGCATATTTCAATCGTTTTAATAGTGTTCTGTCACATTAGGTCCCAAATTCCAAGAAATCAGTGCAACTTTCATGTTTGCTATTTTTTTGTGTGTAACCTTTAGATAACAGAATACAAACTAATTTTGTCTGCGCCGGAGTCATAAATTATCCCAATAGCGCTTAAAAGAAGAGCTCAGTGGCGTACTTCAATCTAATACTCTTTCTCATTACTTGCGTCGACTTTATTGGTTATATAATAACATTATATAAGCATTGTCTGTACACGTTTTCGTTCTTTCCGCGTGCGTCACTATTTAACGAATTCTGCAATCCTATTTCGATAAATATGTTAAATATTTCAACCCGTAATCGGCGCGTCGCGCTAGTATATTTAAATGTACCAACGAGCAATCCTTATTGACTAATTTTCAATTTCCTACTGCCATAGAAAATTCACCAGATAATTTTTTCGTAAATCCAATCTGCTCGCGTTAAGATCAATCACCCCACGGGCAAATATCCATCGGCCGCCCCTGACTTGATAATGAACCTGAAAAAATCCCTCTAAATGTTATTCTGGGTCCCTTCTTAGTTTTGTGAAGAATGGCCTTTGCCGGGACTCGCAGGCACTTGAGCTACGCAAACACATGTGGTTATTTAGTGGTAAGGACCCATAAATCACCCCCATGAATTGAAACAGAGAATCGTATGCTGAAACCATTCCATGTTACAAAAATTAAATATAATTCTAAATTGATCTCTCAATTTTAAAAGAATTATTTCGTAGGCCCAAAGGCGAGATCATCACACCATTTTCTAAGTTACTTCACCAGTGATCACCCTGTTAGAGATGTTCTTCTCTATTCCATCCCTTCACCGAGTCAACAACTCACAATTTCCCCAAGTTGGGAATGCCAAATACCAACTTGCTCCGGGCATTTGAAACTCTTGGGCGCTGTAATATTAGATCGATAGCGGAAATTTGAAATACTGTAAAGGACAATAGATACAAAAATGACTTAAATATATCATTTTTGTCCGTTTGTCTGCGACGTCGAAATATTTATACTTGAATTTTGAAGGAAATTATGTTAAAGAAGAAATAAAAATGATAAATTAATCTGGATTTTAACTTTTTACCCTATTCTCCTGAATAATAAAGAGATTTCATCTTTAAAAATTATTACCAGATTATTTTTAACCCGTTTAATCACAGAATATCATATTTGTCCTAGCTCACATAGGTCTCATAAAAATCATTGTGTCTCCCTTACCATCATAGCGAGAAATGTTATATAATAAGTTTTAGAAATAGAAAACACCTCGCTTTATATTAAAATTACCCACAAAATAATTATGTAAAATGTACTTTATGAAACAAAAGTTTTGAATCGTAATTTGAAATAAATTTATGAAACTTTATGATGTAAGCGTGATGTGTAAGATTAAGAAAGGGACTCTCCGATTTGGGCATGTAGAGTTAATTAACGAGGAAAGGAGTGTAAATGCGAATGGTAGAAGAAGTCGGGGAAGCCCGAGGAAGACATGGGCCATGTGAAGAGTCGGAATAATAGAAGAGCATGTATGAGACGATGTATGAATGTGAACGAGGCAAGGAATGTGTGCCAAGATTGAGTTGTGTGGCGGTCCGCCCTCTCTGCCTAACCCTGCGGGGAAACGGCGTGGTGGTTAGGAAATTAGTTAGTTAACTTTATGAAATTTTAATGAATTATTTTTACACGAGACAACAAAAAAGTGAGGTGATATTAATGTTTAAAATGCATTTGTCTGATTAAATATGTGTGCGTGTGTGTTGTTTTTCATTATCAGTAATTTTAGTTATAAACAACGTAGATTGTGCAATTATTAAAGCTTTTCACTAATAATTTTAATATTTTAAGAAATTACAAACTTAAATCGAAGGCGTATTTCCTCGTCTTTCCAAAACATGTTTTAGTTTTTGGATACGTTCACAAATATTCCATTTATTTGAATTTTTATTGAAATGCAGAAATATTTTTACGTTCTGACAAACACGCCCGTTTTTTTAAGGGTTAAATGCAATGGTTATGTGCAACTAAAACCGCTAAATAAAACGAGATATTTCATTCTGCTAAATAAATTTGGCGTTCCTACGAAAATGTATATTATTCATAAGATAATCAATAAATCAAAGCACGCTGAATGCATACGGCGTAGTGGGGCAGCGACGCGCGACGTAGCTCGTAGCGTATTCGTAGCACGTGGTGGCAGGGGCTCGCCTTCCCGTCATCCGGCTGCGTGAGTCTGGTGCGCGCGGACCCGAACCTTGTACCCTGTAGCCTGTAGCCGGGGTAACCAGGACACGCTGGGTGTACCCGTACCGGGTGTAAGCCGCACCAGACGGGGGTGAACGGACTGGAGGCTGCAGTGAGTGGCTCTGTTTGGATGTGTTTGTAGGGGTGGATGGACTGAACGCCATAATTCAGTGCACGGTGCTCACCTGCAATGGAGACAAATTGAGGATTCTATTTGTTTTTAAATGCAAACGTAGCTAACTGGTTGCTTGTAATATTTGTAATATTCAAAAATTATTATTACCTAAACATATTTGAAAAAAAAACACAGATAAATGAGGTTATTGACGCGAAGATTTTTAATGATTTTATAATTTTTTTTTTTACATGCATACCGCACAAGAGTCCCAACTGCTCCCGTATGGAGCCAGTGGGACTAAGGCATCTCCAATTGGGGTATGTTGTGAGGCTGAAGGTAGTGGGGAGGGAAATGAGATAGGGAAGAGGAAGGTGGGGAAGTGCCTGGCTATTCAGATCTTCTGGTCACCAAACACGGCTAAAGCCATTCCAAGCAACGTTTCAATTCTGAATGGTGGTCTTACACCAGGGCGATACTGAGAGTATCTTCCACTCTGGAACGTGCCGCAAATATACTACATATTATTTTTAATGAATACATTGAGAAATAACACAAATTAATCCAATAAAATTTATTTGCCCACCCCGGGATTTGATCCCGTGACCTCCGGAGTGCGAGTCAAGAGCCTTACCTTAATTCCTTCTACATTATCATTATTATAAAAGGAAAATATTGCTTCTGCAATGATTTAAAACTTAGCCAGAAGATAATTGAACTCGTAACGTCTACTTTGAGCCACTCGGCCCCTTATAGATAATAAATCCTATACATATAAAAATCAAAATATGCTTGCTTGGGTATATGTATTTATATGGGTATATGAGATGTCTGTGTTTTGCTATATTAGCGTAGGAAATGTTTGCAACTCTCAAAAGACATCTGATACCTAATATTTTTTAATCATTACAAAAACTCTTGCGCAAATATCAAAAATGTCAAAATTTGAGAATGAAATTTTGCAAAACAATGATTGTTTAATCAAAATAAAATTTTTGAAACTCTTTAAATTAATGAATTTATTTGAAATACTTGCCTAATACGTTGAATAGAATTAAGAATTATGGAAATTTTAAATAGGTACCTATTAGGTACCAATTTTGATTGATTGTTCTTATAATATACAAAGAATAATATTTTTAGTACAAGAAAAAAATTGTAATAGGTGGTACGCAAGCTGTTTGAAAAGTGAATGTACTGGGACTGAATATATGGAACGCGGGACGGGTGTTGGTGGGACGGGGGAGCGGTAGAGGGAAGAGGGGAAGTGGGGAAGGTAGAAGGGGAACGTGGGAAGGGAAGGGGACGCTGGGGAAGGAGGGGGGAAAGCACGGGAAAGGATACGCAGGGAGAAACAATTTATTCCTTTGAATATGGAACCAGCTAATTGAGTAATAAAATACAGTAAACAAATTTAATTCATCTGATTTTTGGTGATTATAATTTCTGATCACATTGTAAATAAACTTAAAGCACAGTAGTTTTGTTTTTACACGACTATTTATGAATGCTTTTTAAGCGAATAAATATTATAACATCATTAAGTTAGAAATATGGTAAAACTCTAGACATTAGGATATTTTTAAAATCTAGCTGTGGGAAGCAAAATAGTATTATATTTTATATTATGTTTCATAATGTAAGGGTAACGCTCTCAACTAGCGATCCGGAGGTCTTGGATTCAAATCCCAGCGTATTTGTTAATTCATTTAAATTTTTTATTATCGTATAAAAGTGAAGTACGGGAATTTAAATTAAATTAAATATAAGTTATGAGTATATTTGCGGAACGTTCCAGAGTGGAAGATACTCTCAGTAACGCTCTGGTGTAATTCAGAATTAAAACGTTGCTCGAAATTGGATTCGCCATGTTTGGTGACGAGATCTGAATAGCCAGGTACTTTACCACCTCTACTCCATCTCCTTTCCTTCTCCACCACATTCAGCTTCACAACATACACTAATTAGGGATTGCCATAGTCTCACTGGCTCCAGGCGGTTAGAGCGGCAGTTGGGACTCTAGTGTGGTATTCCAATTAAAAAAACTACGAATCTAAAGATATTTCGTATATTTACAAATATTTATTTTTTAATTCCGAGATTCATGCTGAGGTTGTGCATTGTGATAGTCCATATTGGCTTAGCACACACAATAAAATATAAACAATAAGAAAGCAAAGAAATTAATGTTATAAAACAAATAAAATGAAAAAAAAAGAATACATTACTGTTATTAAATTACTACACGGCTTAGTAAATAGTGTATATGTTATGGTAAGCATAAATTATTAGGTTTGGGGCTGAGTGAATTTACTTTATCCGCAATTTGTAGGCAGATCTAATCAAAATAAGACTTTGTCCTTTTTGTGCGAATTTTTTATTAGTTTTTTTAGGTAAAGTAAAAAACGAATAATATGAAGGCGAAATTTACCCGACTGCTGTTTTTTACTTACATTTCAGTAACACGCTGTTGCTTATTATTATTTTTTCTAAATAATTTTCTTTGCCATAAACAACAGATTTACTATTTTTACTAGGTGCTTCAGATTTTATGTCGGGATTAAATCTTCCCCACAGGAAAGACTAAACCCTTCCACACACTTTTCCACAAATGTTTATCTAGTCAATCCACGCTATGTAAATGCACTATATAAGTATTATAAATACAAAACAATACAAGAACAATACATCAATCAACCAGTGTCCAATGGGAAAATAATTCACCGACTCAAGACATTTTCATATCAGAGGGTTCGGCTCGTTAGAACTCCTAACTGGACCGATATATCCTACTGATCCCTATACATAAATATTTTTTTTAAAAATTGCTGGGTAATTATAATTCCACAGCAGAAGAGCCCTTTCGCCTTCTAAGGGCATTATCAAACAGTAATGATAACAGATAATGCCCTCAGAAGGCGAAACGGCTGTTCTGCTGTGGAATTATAATTACCCAGCAATTTTAAAAAAAAATATTTATATTGAGGGATCAGTAGGATGTATCGGTCCAGTTAGGAGCTCTACCGAGCCCAACCTGTTTGATAATGCCCTCAGAAGGCGAAACAGCTGTCACGCGTAATAATAATTACGCAGCAGAACTTGTTTATAAATAAACTGTTTTTATTAATTTAATAATAATATTGTTGAATATATAAAAAATTCTACAAACTAAACTTGATAACAATAAATAAACTTATATATTATTACAATTATTTGAAAAATCACAGAAGTGAAATAAAATAATCATTATCAATTTCCGTACGTAGTTATACATTATACATATCTTTTCTTCCTATGGGAACCGAAGAAAATATATTAAGAGGTATTGGATTGAATAATTTTATCCCCTTATACACATAGCGATATTCTGCTATTGTAGTACTTACGAGTGGTACAACTAGTCCACCAACAGAACCAATGCATATGCTAATACTTAATGGTGGGATATTATTTTTATTGAAGAAATCTTATGTAACTGAAGTAGTGCAATTTTTTCACAAATTTTCATTAGTGGCGGAACTGGGAAGTCTTGGAATATATTTATATTGGGTTAGTTTATTTTGAAACAAGGGTTTTAACAGCATTTACATATTATCTTATAAGATCTACTGAAGGGACATATGCATGCACGATTCAGGATTTTTATGTCAATACACATAAAAGTCCCAACTGCAAAGGGGTCAATGGGACTATAGCATCCCCATTTTAGGTATGCTGTAGGGCTGAAAGTAATGAAAAGGGGAAATAAATGAAGTTGAGGAGGGAAGTATCAGATCTGGTCATTAAACATCACTATTGCCATTTAAGCTACGTTTCGATTCTTGATGTTGATCTTACACCAGGGCGATGCTAAGAATACCTACAACTCTGGAACACGCCTCAAGTATACCAATTTTACATCTTAATATGACATATATTTAAAATTTGTGAAGTTCGTCGAAAGTTATGCTATGTACAACACTAAGGTTGTCTTAAAACGCAAGCAAGGTTTATTTTAAATTAAACGAAATATATAATAATGGTGGTGCTTTTCATTTAATCAATTTGTTTTAGATAGTAGTCCGTTTATGGTTGGATGTCTTGCCAAGTGTTTATGTTCTTGTCTAGACTAAATTCGTCATTCTTATTATGTTTTAACCGCTTTTATCTAGTCATGCTTTGGACACCCAAATGAACACTAAATAAAATAAGACAAAACATGTTGAGTTTGCGTGTTCATCGAGGAGATTTATTTTACTTTTATTTCATATGGGTTATTACCCAAAAGACATTTTTTTTTGCTTTTCCATTATTTGTCAGTAGTTAGCGGTGATTTAAATTCTTATATACTGCCTGGGTATCTATTACAATCGATCGATAAAGGATTTATCGATAATGTCATAATGACTTGTCACAGTTCCCGAGCACGACTGCAGATCGCTAATGTACAAACAATAGTTCACAACGAATAAACTATAAACACTTAGTCGTTGTGACCTGGGGTTTGTTCGTTGGCGATAATATAATACGTTAGGTTAGGTTACGTATGTTTTTCTACCCTTTTGTTCTGTTTTGTCATTCCACTTTTTTACGTTAGCTCCACACAGGAGGCCCCGAGGAAAAACATCCTACTGGGCCTACGTCATTTTTGGGGATGCTATGTGCAGGGTATGTTTAGGTTAAGGAAGGAGAGGAAATTCCGAGAAGAAAAACGGTATGATGGGTGAGTAGGAATCTGGGCGTCAATGTGTCCAGGAGTGGCGGACGAATGAATCCATTACTCCCACTGCGATGCAAGGCGATAGGTTGAGAGAAAGTCTCCCACAACCAGTCTCTTTCAATCCGGCCCGCCACATATTCGGTGGGCAAATGCATTCACCGCTAAGACCTAGAAAAATTTCACTCCATGAATCCGGGCACCTCTGCTAAGTCACCAAACGTAGCACCACCTGTACTCGGGGTGACCTATGGCAGGGGTGTTGATTAAGCAATAAATGGTTCCCGAGGCGGCGGTGCCTGCCTAAAACATGGCTAAATTAGCTAAACAAAATAAATTGATAAACAAAATAAGCGATACAGTAAAAATAAACTACACAAATCTCACAAGTCGATCAAAATAAGATTAAAAAAGACAGATTTCAATTGATTTCAGTTACGTTCCGTAGTACTAGTATACAGTACTATACAGTAAAGCCTCTGCTAAGCCAAGGGTAGTAGAGCCTACCCGGCTAGCAGAGACAGGGATAGTGAAGGGGTTCGGGTAGGCTGTAGAGTGTAGAGTGCATCGCCCCCTGCAGTGTAAAGTCTGCGGAGGGGTGATTCATTTCCGATTAGCGCTTCAGACAACTATGGAAACTGTGAACGACCCCTGCGGTACCTACTCACTGGAGGGGTCACAAACCCGCGCTGTTCGTGCCGATGTTAGATGTGACTAATGCATTATTTGAAATGATTTACGGGTGAAAAGCTCGCACTAATGAAATGAAAGAAAAAAAATATTTTAAATATTCATATAAATGTTCTGTGAAAATGTGCTGAAAAAGTTTTTCTTAACCTTTGAGGAGTCTTAACTATAGAAACCTACAGAAAAAAATTGATGGTTAAAACTAAATATTTATTTCTTCTAACACATCGTGGTGGCACCATTTTAAGTCAAATTAATAAAATACTTGGTTTGTACCACTTTTATTGTTCATAAAAACCAACATGTTTAAGAATAAAATAATGATTAAAGAACATATGAAAATCTTTAAACAATAACAGTTTTTCGGAGTTTGCCAACCATTTGGTGGAAACTAGTAACACTTTTAACTTCAATAGTGGAATAGAATTAACATATTGTAATGTCAATGGCATTGAGTTGGATAAACTAGAAATTTAAGAAATCAGAAAGAGTGTGAATGCGAATTTGAATATTATTAATAACCAAAAATTGTTTTTATATGACCCAATATTCAACCTGTTCCCTTTGTAAATTGTTCCCTATTGCCCCTCTTCTCTCTACTCATTATTATCATCTTTCCATTGATACCATTGTCTATGTCTATTATTTATAATTAGTATTATTAAAACCCTGAAGAAGTGATCGTTGCTCATAAAACATATCGGTATTTATAAACAATAAAAGTGGTAAAAACTAAGTATTTTATTAATTTGAAATAAATTTATATATTTTTTTTTATTAAAATGGTGTCACAAAATATATTTGCTTTGTTTGAAGAAAGAAAGTGACCGTCGCCAAAAATGTGCAAAAACCGCCAAAAATCTTGATCAAAATAAGTTTCTTAAATTATTTATATAGTCTCGTATTTTTAGGTAAACTCAAATGTTTTCAGCCAGCGATGACATTTTTTTATGACTATTATGTGATTGGGCGTGGAAATATTAGTTTTACGTTTATGAAGCCTTATTAGTTGTTTTTTTTTTCTAATCTTTAATAGAAAAATTATTTCAGGTTAGTAACTTACTAGCGAACACCCGTGAAAAACCACAAGTTGTTGGTTTTGAGGGTTTGTGAAGCTGAAAGTGTTAAAAAAAATTGCATTACTATCTTTGCCTTTCAAAAAAAAAAATTACCTTTTGAACGTTAGTAAACTTGAAAAATTATGAAATCTATCTAACGACACTACGTATCTAATGCACAAGACACGTTATATTCATTCTAATCGAATTGAAAATGTAAGATCTCTTACGAAAAGGAGAGCCATTCAAAGAATATGTGTATGCATGAAATAGCTATATGAACGGCTCACCAAAAATCTACTGGACCTAGTTCGGTGAAACCACGCGCGTTGTCTCAGTAACATACCTTCACTCTATTAATTCATCTAAGGATAAAAACAAAAATAGTTTGTATTATTTTAATTTTTACATTAAATCTCACAAGAGTCCCATCTGCTCCCGTCTGGAGCCAATGAGACTACGCATCCCCAATTGGGGAATTTTGTGAGGCTGAAGGTAGTGGTGAGGGGAAGGATATGGGGTAGAGGAAGGTGGGAAAATAGCTGGCTACTCAGATCTGGTCACCAAACACGGCCATAGCCATGTCAAGCAATAATAATAACAACAATAATAGACCCGATATAGTTTTACATGACAAAATTTAAAAAAATAATTAAATAATTGATATCGCTATTCCAAATTCCTGTAATATTAAAAAATCTTGTTATAAAAAATTCGAATACATACAGATTAGGTACACGAATACAAAAGAATTTGGCATTCTCAGAATATAAAAATATTACCATTTGTTATTTCAGCTACTGGCATTATACCTAGCTCTCTCATTCAAAATTTAGACTTATTAGATTTGTCGAAGAATGTATTTATACAAAAATGCAAAAATCAATCATTTTAAATAATATAGGATTACAAAATATTTTTAAATATGTATAATGAGGAATCAGTAGGATTTATCGGTGCAGTTAAGAGTTCTACCGAGCAGAACCCTCTGATATGAAAATATTCTAGATTGACATGTTGTTCTTGCATTGTTTTGTATCTATTTTACTTATATAGTGCACTTACATAAGTGGATTGACCAGATAATCATTTGTGGAAAAATGGGTAGAAGGATTTAGTTTTTCCTGTGGGGAAGATTTAACCCGAACATAAAGTCATAAAGAGAGGATAACTTGTAGAGCGCCGTTTTTGTGAAAAGTCACCTCAAGGGCGCTGAATGTTTCATTTCTGAATGGTGATCTTACACCAGGGCGAGAGTATCTTCCACTTTGGAACGTGCTGCAAATTCACAACATATTATTTTAAATGAGTAAATTGTAAAATAACACAAATCAATCAAATAAAATTTACTTTCGCACACCGGGATTCGAGCCTACGGTTTTCGATTGCGAACATAGATATCGTTGATTTCTTATAAGATCTATTACAAGAATTTCAATCAAACATTCTGCACTTACTATATAATAATAAGTCCTAAAGACCGAAAATCTGACGAAAAATCATTATTTATCGTAATATCATAAAAGCGTTACAAAAAGTTTTCTAAAGTTTCCCTGGTTAGATATAATTAACGTATCTGAAACAGTTCGATCAATGCCCACTGATTCACAACACAACGACGCGACTTTGTTGAAATATGTTTACTAGAATATTGTCTTTCGCATTTCGAAGGGTTCAGTCCATTCACCTATGACCTACGAAAAAACTACTCCCAAATATCTAAATATCTATCGGAATATCTAAAGATTCTTTAGATATGTTTTGTGAAAAAAATGGAAAAATGTCGATCGCCATTTTGGATGTCGACTTAAAATAAGTTATAAGATATTGCAGAGTTTGAAGGTAATTAATCGGGCCAAATGCATTTGACAATAAATCTATTTGGAACAGGTATACAGTACTCACACAGATGCCTGCACAGTAGCATGTTACAAATTGTTATTTGTCCTTCCTATGTATCTTATTTTTAGTCAAGGCCTGTCACGTTTGACCTTCACGACTTTTAAGTCACTCCACCTCTGCTGAGAGCTTGTCGTGGTGTTTTTCTTTCTGGTCTCCATTTGAGCAAGGAAAGACAAGTAAAATGTAATCATATCTATTATTTTGTTTTTAGTTTATGATTATAGAAATGTCAGTTGTAGTAGTAGATGATATTAAATTCTTTAGCCGAGTTTGGTGACCAGATTTGAACAGCCAAGGACTTTTCAACCTTCCTCTTCCCAACCCATTTTCTCCCACTTCCTTAATCATACCCCAATTGGGGATGCCATAGATGGCATTCCAAATGAGAGCAGTGCGGTGTTCACATAAAAGGTAATTATATTTTTTGGTGCATTTTTCGTCTGCGATAGGAATAATAGTGGACTGAAATCTAAGACTCGTTTTGATAGACTTTAACGAAAAGGCTTCATTACAACGAGAATATAAAAAAGTAAATTACCACCCTTAAAATCGCATTAATCGTACAGGGTGTTTGTCACCTTAGGGTTAGCGACCCCCGCAAAGCAGTCCTATGGAGTAGAGACTAGAGCCTGTCTGCTCTGTTATTGACCGATGGATACACAATTAACTAGATACAGTACAGATACTACCTACGCCAGACGATCTGTTTCCAATTGATTTATTTATCGTTATTTTTATATGTTTGTCTTTACAAAGTCTCCGATAACGCATTTTTATTTTTACGTTATGTCCAGAATTCGAGTTTGTCATTTTTTTGTATTTCTTGGGCATTAAATATGTCTAGACATTTTGTTTTGAAGAGTTTTACTTTTCATGTACATTTGTTACTAAAATTTTATTTTTTCCGCTACCGGTTTCAACACATCCGTGTCATTCTTTAGCAATCTTAAACTAAGCTTTAGAAACCTTAGAAATAAAAATTAATTTTTTTTTTTTTAACAAAATAACAGCAAAAAAATAACAGTAAATCACCCTTATTAACAATGTTCCCACATTATGTTGACTCCTCCCACCGTTCTCCCCCTCCCCTAAAAAAACACCTCCCACTACCACTCACCTAATAAATTTATTATTTTTTTTTAATCATTTTTGTACTTGTATAAAATTTATCTCACCAACGGTCAACGTATGACCCAATGTAATATATCGGTTGTACGCCTGTATATCCAATAAATAGTTGTTATATTCAGATTATTATAATACCTAGATATTTATAACACAACGCGATAAGTTTTTTTTTTACATTAGGTCCTCACAGGAGGCTTCGAGGAAAATAATTTCCTTTAGGACCCGTGTCATCTAAAGGGATGCTGTGAGGAGGGTATTTTTAAGAATAAGAAGTAGAAGAAGTTTTGGGAAGGAAAAAGGTTTGAAGGTGGGTAGGAATCTGAGGGTCACCGTGTTCAGGAGTGACGGATGTATGAATCCATCCCTCCAACTGCGGTGCAAGGCGATGGGTCGAGAGAGTCCGGATGGAGAGGTCTAGTTTAGGTCTCTCTTGACTGGTGCTCCGTGTGAAATGATATCGATTATAAAATATCAGTGAAGAAAAGTTATGGAGAAGAATAAACTCATCTCATGCCATCTCCTATCGGGGGTTATAGCTATCATCGGGGTAATCTCCCTTCTGCACGATGCATTCCGGAACAGCTCTGCGAAGTTTTACTCTTAATTGGCTCATGTGCATGGGAGCCTGAAAAATTGTTAAATAATTTCATTTATAATTCATACTTATAACACACTTATTAGAAGTTTTGAGGAAAAACAATAATTATAGAACAATGCACAGAATTTCGAAGGCCCAGTATTAAACCATATGAGCCCAGAAAATAAGCCAGAAAAAACATGAAAACCATCTGCGTATCAAAAGATTCGCTAAAAGGGCTAATCCCAGTTTTAAACAGCAAAAAAATTTTTGACCTTAAGGGCCGAAAAAACAATTTAGAAAATATCCGAATCTTCAGATTTACACAATTGATATAAATTATTTCGAATTGTTTCCATTTAAAACTGACGAGATTGTTTAATAAACGAGGGTTTATGTTTGGGGTAATGTAGAAATTTCAGTGAAAACAATTTTGACATTTTGGCGTACAAAAATTTGAGCAAAAACAAAATAGGTATTGGTTACCTCAAAACAACAGATTTGGACTTGTTGCGGTTTAATACCGAGCCACCGATTTGGTTCCTTAGAATATAGGTTAAATATATTAGTTCCTAGCTAGGCAATCTGCCTAGCCAGGAACTAATTTCGACCTGACAAGGCATAATAGCTCTTGTATTAAATATTTTAAAGCGACAAGGAGGAAATATACCATACAATGTGACAAAAAATACCATACAAAGTGACAAAAAGTAAACTGTCGATTTCGAGAAAATGAATAAATAAAAATCTGTGTTTTCTACTCAGTATTATGTTTGCCGTGTAGATGTATGTATACAATAAATAAATAAAAATAAATGAAGCACGGCTTTTTGCCATATGTCTAAATCGTAAGTAATTTCCATCTATCTTCCCCTGGGTTATCAAATCAAAGCGAAATCTTGGAAGAGATACAATTTCACAATCCTTGGTTATTCGTCGAAGTGCCTACTATTATATATTATCACAAAGGCTTATATCATCCTTGAAAAGTTGCTATATACAAACACATCATCACAAGTCTCTTTTATAATCATTGCATCAATAATGTAATCCTCCTCGTACATTATAACTCGCTTATTAATCTCATATAGATAGGGTTGTAGTCATAGACATATGAATATTAGTAGATCTGCCCTAAGCGATAAAAGCGTATTATTTACCCCTCCCGTTGGAACCATTCCATTGGAACCGGCTCGGATCGTGTATGGCTTCGCGTTAATTTAAAAAATGTGACGTCATCATTCTTCTGCAAGCCAGCGTCGAGCACTCATCGGTGCATTTTACGAAATAAAACGGTAAACATGGTGGCTTGTGTTTTGAAAACGTGTAAAAATAGAAGTGAAAAAGAGAATAAACAAAATTGTCGTATTACATTCCATAGGCAAGCATTATTTTACACTATTTTGAGCCAATTCAGATCACATAATATGATCATTTTTGTAACATACACTGTCACTCGAGATACATGGTGTGTGCCCGTCCCTGTTTACTGGGGTAAGTAAATTATGAAACATTTATAAAAGTGTCTTCACTTAATACAGCAACAAAATATTGAACTCGACCTTATAGGCGACCTTACTTTGCATATTTGGACTTCGCAAATGTGTTCATTACGCGGCGAACAATTCGCGCTCCCATGTAAAAAGGTATATTCATTCAAAAGCAGAGTTTACGTTTAAGAACGAAAGTGTGATATTATAATGCGAGATGCCTATATACTGTCAGATTGAGTTTTGACGAATCACGTATCACCAAAGCCGTCTTCCTGCCCTTCGTCCCGCTGTAGTTGGTTTCTACCTCTCACCTTTCTGTTCTGGTCTATTAATATTCATATGTCTATGGTTGTAGCTAGCATTTTTTTCAAAAATGTCCTTTGAATGCCAGAGCATTTCTTTTTCTCATTTCTATACCCAAAATAATTTTCAGAATCATCTGCGTTGTATTTTCGTAGATATATGTATGACAAAGTTCCAACATCCTGCATTTTAAATAATCATTTATTTAACAAGGTTCTAACGTCACTTATACTCTCTATTTTGTTTGGATCGTGGCACGAGAATCGAAATATTTCTGGCGTTTATATTCCTCTTAAACACTTTAAGTTCTTAAAAAAAACAATGTTATTTTTGAAGATATTATTTGTACATTTGCCAAGCCGAAACGGTAATTATATGAAGTTCCTCAAAAAAAAATCGCAAAGTATGCTCCCAAAATGATTAAAATAACATTTTATTGTTATTTAACAAGCTGAAGGTAAGAAAAAAATTCCAGTAAGCATATCTTTTAATTTTACTTTAGACATTTGTCGAGAGACTTTTGTTCTATTATAAACCACTCGTGTTTTATTAAAATAATATTTTCACAATTTTCGCTCAATTATAATCGTTTTTTAACATTAGGGCGCTCCCTCTAATATTCGTATTTAAATATCTCCCATTCTACCATCACTGCTTCGTTTTGAACGCTTACCACGGAGGCCTTTAAAACCTTTTCCACTCCGTAGGCCAGACATACTGGCCCAAACAATTTTGGTAGGCAGCTCCGTCGGCCAGAGGTCCTGGCCCGACGCAGGTATAAGTTTAAGGCGATCCACTAGTACAGGAAAAAATCGAAATCGGAATTCACGCCCTTTTATGGGAGGAGTTTAAAAATATTTGAGAAAAAGCTTTTGGAAAGGTTGGAAAAGATATTTGAGATTTTTTTTTTTACATGTTGATTTCGTAAAGGCCTGTAAAAAACATTAATTCCTTTTGTTATGCATTGTTTATTGTAATAAAACGGAATTTTTAAATTGATTTCACGAAAATAAGCGGCGCGGAGCATAACACTGCTATAATAACTGCTCTCCGCTCCGTTCGGAGGAGTAATGACGGAAGACAGGGGGGCGGCTGCCAGTCGTTCTTCGGTGGACGGTATAAGGTTCACTTTGATATAACAAATTCGTCGACTGCCGTATTGTCGCCATGATGTCAAAAATACCAACGCGAAAATGCATATTATATTTTATTTTGTGAGGTTCGGGCGTAAATATCATTTTTTTTTCGCGATAATTATATAAGAAACTGAATTTGCCACATTATGCAATAAAACCATATCCGAAAAAGTGTTTTTAAGTAGGAGAGTTTTCAGTTAAAAATGTTTTTTATAGACCTAATACTTTATTTTTTCTAAGCTTATTAAAAGACTTATTAAAAAAATGACCGATATTTTTAAGGGCCAAAGTATGTTCTACACGCAGTATTTAATTGAAGCATCTACAATATTTCTAAGCGGTCAAATTTTCAAAACTAAAACATACGATTTTGTATGATTTTGCATTATTTAGTATGGCTTCATCTTAAGAGGCGCATTCTAACTTCGCGTTACCATGTTTTAAGGTTTCAAGGTTTGCAAAGACGAATTTTCATAATCTTTTTAATAATTTTAGTTGAAGTATTTTAATTTATCTAATTACATAGGGATATGTAATTAGAACCTTGTGCAATGAATTATTATGCCATTGCTGGCCGCATACGGTTCTATTTGTAAGTTTAGGTATGTTCTAAAATGGTAAGTTTACGTCCAATTAATATTTTCCTTTAAGATACTTTTCCCAAGATTCAAAACCTCAAAATCGGAAATTGGTAAATAGACTTTGAGAAATCGTCTTTGCAAACTTTGACACCTCATATCTCAGAACAAGGTGAAGTGAAGTTAGAATTCTATCCAAATGAAGTGACGAAGTTACATCACGAATTTTTATTTTTGTAGAAATTAAAACCCAGTTTTGACCTTTAGATAAACCTGTGTCATCACAATACTGCAAAGCTTATCTTTGTTTAGCAGTTAGTTATTCCTTTAATCTCAATTGTTTTTTTTTTCATTGTGATTCCAACCCTTGAAAATGCTGATTATGGCGTGTTTGTTTTAATTAATTGGATTTCTTTGTGAATCATAGCGTAAGCAACGCGAGCATTCACAAAGCTTTTAATTTTAATCATTTGTGTTCGTGTCCAGAGCACTTAGTAAAATAAAGAGGGTCTCTCAGTGTCGGTGTGACACGTCCCAGGGTTGACACTGGGTCTTACCCCCAAAATAAAGTGTCACAAGTCGACGTTTATTTATTTTGATCTACTTTCTTGTAAATAGTTTTCTATTCTCGTACCTTCCATGTGATTCTGTATCTATTGTGTATATGGAATCGATTCCATTCGTAATCGCCTGTCAAATTTATGTGATTGTACATGGCTTGCAATTGCTTTTTAACTAATTTAAAACACGAAATGCTGAAGTATTTGTACATGATTATTTATTCATTTAATGTACGTTTAAAGTTGTACAGCACGGATTTGACATTAGCGAAGTTTCGACCTAAATACGCACGAATAGTTTGTTAGCATATTTTTTTAATATTAATTAACCAAAAATATATAGTTACTAGTTATATACATTTTTTTTTGTATAAACCAACTTACTAGGCTGAGCCTGTTCCGACGTGAATTTATTGCATTAATCCCTTTTCAATTTTCCCTCCCCTCATAACTTTTTCCTTTACAGAACGTTCCCTCCGTCCTTTTCCTAAAAAACCCTCCACATACTATCCTTAAAGATGACAAAGGCTCCAACAGAAATTGTTTTTCCTCGGGGCCTCCTGTGTGAAGCTAATGAAAAAAAAATATTACTTAAAATTATAAAAAACACAAAAAATCGAGATAATGTTTGTGTATACATATTGATCATGCGATATTAAATTAAAAAAAACTGCACTTTTTTATTTTTATACAGACCGAAACATTATGTTTGATTATATACGTTGGTTGTAATGAGACAGGCATCGAATAATATAATGTAAACTTCCCTTATATAGGATCAATAAATAAATAAATTAAAACTATTTTTCCTTTCCACGAACTCTCCACCGACCATCTTAATCTGGACTTCTAGAATTGCAGCACAACAACGAAACCAGTAATATGCTAATAACACTAAAACATTTTAATTCATACACTAATATGTTGAAAATCACTATGTTTGTCTTATTTTTATATAATATTCAAGCGTAGTATTAAATTATATTTAATTGCATTCTGTTTGAATAAAAACTCTTACGAAACGTTGTTAAAGCATAATTTTAACTAAGCAATTATTACGGGCCATATTTCAGATGGCTATCATATTAATTAATGAACTTTAGGCAGTAAAGTTAATTTTTCAGGTTGGTAAACTGAAACATAAGTTCAGGGACTAATGAAAAGCTTGAAGTTGTTAGACATTATTATGAATACCGAAGCAGTGGGGACTGGGGTCCAAAGCATTCACGTAACATTCCTAAGATACGATCTCGTTACGTGTTTCGTTATTTGGGTTACGTGCATCAGAAAAATCCATTAGTTTCACGAATATTAATATAACGATCGAGAAGTCGGTCACGCATGAAAATGTTTCTGACAACCCAAATAATAAACTGATTTTGAATTGGGACCTCTAATGATCTAAGCGTTTCGCTTCGGGTGGTTGTGTTTTGATTTGTGACTTAATTTTTTTTGCCCCATATTATACGAGGGTTGGAAGTCTGGGTGTTGTAATGTACATTGTAAAGTTTCCGAACATTTCATCTGAATTGTTGAAATGTTTATTTACGCCAAAAATTAAGAAAAGGACCTTCAGAGGGTTTGGGAATGTAGAGCGTGTGTAAGAAAAAAGGAGTATAAGAAGAAGACATGACGCAAATGTGAATGCCAGAAGAAGTCAGGGATGCTCGAAGAAGACATGGCACGATCACTTGAATAAGATACTTAAGTCGGGTAATGGAAAGAGTCAGAATAATAGAAGCATATTATGTATGATTGTGAATGAGGTAAAGAGTGTGTGCCAAAACCGATTTGTTTGGTGGTCTGTCGTCTCTGCCCACCCTTGCGGAAAAAATGGTGTGTTGGTTGATTTTTATTTAAGTCCATCGTTTTCTTTTCTTTTCTGAATACCGTA
The DNA here is from genome assembly GCA_917563855.2 of Limnephilus lunatus. NCBI lineage: Eukaryota > Metazoa > Arthropoda > Insecta > Trichoptera > Limnephilidae > Limnephilus > Limnephilus lunatus. The sequence continues at coordinate 51,925,424 of OU830601.1, forward strand.
CAAAAGCTCCAACTTCCCGAAGCTAGTAGGACTATGGCTTTCTCAACTAGGGTGTGTTTTGAGGCTGGAGGGAGCGGAGAAAGGAGGGATATGGGGAGGAGGAAGGTTGAGAAGTAACTGGCTATTCAGATCTTTTTATTATTATTTTTTCATTAACTCCACATAGGAGGCCCTGAGGAAAAGTGTCATCTGAGACGCTGTGTGAAGGGTCTTTTTGAGGAGAGAAAGGATTGAACGTTGGTCTTGAAGAGATCCATGTTGTAGGAAGGAGGAAACAAATCGTTCCACAACCGAGCTGTTGAACTCAATAAGAGTCGAAAAAGCGACCCATTCTCACTAGTGGAGCGCACTTGCGATTTGTACAGGGTTAGCAGTTGTGTATCTGCGGGCCCTATATATTACGCCTATTTTTGGGAGGCTAATTTAACTCTGGCTTCGATGGAGCCCCCTGCCTGAGCTGGTCACTTCTGATCTGGTCTCCAACCACGGAATTTTGATTCACAATCAATCAGGTCCACACTGGAGTATCTACCACTCTGGAACATGCCATAAATGGGATTTTATTCATGGGTATCTGCTTAAAGTTTAAGCTAGCACTGATAAATTTTCATTCTTTAATATGTCATTTTATAATGTATTAATAATTGGTCTGCCATTTCGAAACAGAAGTCGAGTTTCTTATTTCAGCTACTAAGAAAAGCTATCTAAGAGGCAAAATACAGAATTTTCAATTACGCCGCCAGGGGCCTATTTGCAATTCCAAATTCAAATCTGTTTTGTCGAAATTTTAGAAAATCTGCTTTGTCAGCAAAAGTTGCAAAGTTTTTCCCGCACATTAATGGCGGGGCTTTGGAGGCTTCATAATGGGGGTTGGAAAATGATTATTATTATTATTATTTGAGGAAAGGTAAACGATAACACAACACGGTGCAGGCCAACGGCAGAACAGCCTGCAGTGAAGGGAGAGATAGGGAGTTAGAGAGAGATGGAGGACTGTAGTGGTACGCAACGATTTTCAACACCTTGCAAGAAATATATTAAAAATAAATTGTAATTTGGCTGATTTTTATTGCACACTCCATACAATTTTTAAAATACAAGTTAAAGAAGAAAAGTAGTATTAGAAAAAGTATTTTTCATCTACGATATTGAAGAAAGGGTTCGTTTGTCGGCGTTGAAATAGAAAAAAAGAGTAAAATGCGGTGCAATTGTAGCAATTGTATACCTATAATGTTGATATTAAGTTTTAAACAATTTTATTATCTTTGAAGTAGAAGATAATACTAATAATCTAAAGGAAAATATGAAAGAGAACAAGACATAGAAGAATAACAAAAAAAAAATAATGGTCGCAACTGGGACTCATACCTCCTATCGTTTTTTGCGTTAACTCCGCACCGGCGGCTATAACTAAAATAATTTTACTCAGAGTCTTTGTCATCGTTGAGAATGCTATGTGGAGGGTCTTTTAAAGGAAAGGATGGAGAGAATGTTTTGGGTAGGAAAAGGGTATAGGGGTAGGTAGAAATCTTGGGGTCAGTGTGACCACGAGTGATGGACGTTTGAATCCATCCCTTTCATTGCGGTGCAAAGAGGCCATCCATAAATTACGTCACACCTCAAGGGGGGGAGGGGGGGGAGTAAAGAAGTGTGACAATGGGTATGGGGGTCATCAACTTATATAAAAAAAAAATTGAACGACTGTTTGGATTTTATGGATGTAAAATTACAAAATATGTGACGTCACACTAGGGGGGAGGGGGTCTCACATATGTTACGGTGTGGGGACAAGACGGGGGAGAGGGGGGGGGGGGGTCAAAAATCATGAAATACCCCCCCCCCCCCTCCCCCCCTTTCGTTCTGATACTACTGATACGTTCTGATACACATACCTAAGAAGTGTCGAGCCTCGGAGGGTACAAAACTTTCACTCATAGGTGATATTTTGCACCTTTTTGAATGGGCTTTTTAATATGAATCACAACATTGAATGCGTCGGTTTCAATTTAGTAGTTTATTTAACAGAACTTAAAAAATCGTTGTGCCTAAAGAAAGTGTGTCAATGTATCAGATGCATAGCTAATGAGCTTATTTTATACATTGATACAATGCCCACTCGCGGTAACTTCTGCAGCGCCCCCTAATTGCTAAAACTATTTCAAAACGCCCCCCCAGACCTCCAAAACATCCAAAAAGGGGCGCTAGCACCCGGTTAAGAATCACCGCTCTAAAACCATCGAAAAACATGGTTTCAGTTTACGATCACTGGCTTTCCCAGTGCAAGGAGTGGGTAACAATTGTAGCTAGTGCCAAAACTCCATACGATTGGGATTCTTGGCATAGTCTCGCGCCGCCGTCAATACCAATGCACTGACTTATCATACGGAGTTTTATCTACAAAAAGGTAAACAATTTGCCAAGTTTCTAGATGAAATTCGATATAGTTCTGGTATACTCCGAAGTAACTATGGATGTGATCGAGAAATTCTTTTCAAATAAATCGATTAAAATTAATTAACGGTAGAAATAATTTGAATGGTTAAATAAAGTTAAAAACATCCATTTATTACTGGTTGGTAGCTGAGTGGACAAATGCGTCAGTTTCGACCCGGATGTCGTGGGTTCAATCCCGCCACTAGCTAATTGCTAAAATAATACATATTTTTTTCACTTAGAAGCCATCCATAAATTACGTCACACAAATTTTATGATTTTTTGACCCCTCCCCGTCCCTGTCACACATTGCCACATTTGTGAGACCCCCTCCCCCTAGTATGACATCACATATTTTTCAATTTTACATCTAAAAATAATCAAATTAGTAGTTAATTTTTTTTACATGTGACGTCACAAAGCTGATGACCCCCCCCCATACCCCTTGTCTCAAAATGTCATACTTCTTTACTCCACCCCCCCCCCCTTAAGGTGTGACATAATTTATGGATGGCCCCTTATAAAGATTTTTAGTAAGAGTTTTTCAAATATTATCAACTTATTTGTGATACGGAAATGTGGGTATGTATTTCTTTAAAATAAATAACAGATACAAATATAGGTCACCCAGGTGACCCCACTACGTTTGGTGACTTAGCAGGGGTGCCCGGGTTCATGGGGTGAGATTTGTCTAGGTCTTGGCGGCGGAAGACCTGGATACACGGAACCCCATATTTCGCATACCTTTTCCTTCCCAGAACTTCCTATCTTTTTATTTTCCTTAAAAAGACCCTGCACAAACTGAAACTATTTTCCTCAGGGCCTTCTGTGTGAAGCTAATGTAAAAAAATATATTAAATATATATTTCGGAAAGGTAATTAGTTAATTACATAGGTAGGTACCATATAATTTTTATAAATCTATGTTTAGGAGGTGCTTATCTGGATTTTTATAAACTACGAATATCTTTGGTATTATTCTAAAGGAAGGCACAGCCTGCTTTGAAATATTTTAATTCTCTGTTTCAACGGTTCAGAAAATTTGACTAGATTCGAACAATTTATTTTTCTAAAACAAAAAATGTCTCAACACTGGTTAAGAATCTGCGCAAAGATAAAAGTAAAAAAATAAAAAAAATATCCTAAAATATAAAGCAGGCCAATAACCTTCCCTTCCGACTTCAATTGACGAAATAAATCAAATTTCCTACCGTTTTCCACTCGCCGTCCCGCTGTGAAAAGTTTCCTAACCTCTTGCATAGGTGGCGGTCTGCCCCCACCGCAGGCCCTGGGGTTGCCTTGTAGGCCCAGGTAGGCCCGGGCCCTAGGCCCTAGGCCCTCAAGTACCCGGATTATGTATGACCCTCGGTTTCAGGTTGCTCTGGCCTACGTGTGCCGCCCCAGCTGCGCGCCATTTAACCGCTCTGGAAGGTTTATATGAGTTTAAGGAATGAAAAGAAAATGCATTTAAATTAGATCATTGTGATACGTTTTTTTACATATTCATTTACTTAGTAAATTATAAGGGAACTTCCATAGATATACGTGTTAGGCTACATATTAGATAGCAGTATTATGTAATTTTTTTTGTTTATTAGACATACAAAGTACATTATAATACAGGTTATATTAAATTATTTATGATTAAAGTACCTATTATGTATTTGCATTCAATATCTTAGCAATTTCACCTGGGATGAGAACTGAGAACGGTTCTTTCTTACCTAATGCAAATATGAATAATAATAATAATAATCATCATCATCACTCTTGGCTCTACAACCCATGGTGGGTCTTGGCCTCCTCGAGAGTCTTCCTCCACTCATCACGGTTTTGTGCCAGCTCTCTCCAGTTTACAATCTCCAAGGTGGATAAATCTTTGAGGACGTTGTCGCTCCATCTTAAATATGGCCTTCCCAGGCCCCTTCGCCCTGTCGGTCTTGAGTTCAGTAGGGACTGTGGTGCTTGATGCTCAGTCATTCTCTCTACATGACCCAGCCACCGAAGCCTTCCAGTTTTATAAATTAGTAATAATAATAAATAAGAAGAAAGTGTGTGGAGATATAAGGAGAAGTTTTGAAATCAAGAATTACGTGCTCACGATCATGTTTTTTTTTTTTTTAAATATTAACAATGCAAGAGGCACAGAGGAAAATAATTTCGAAATAATGCTGTGTGAAAAGAAAGGTGTGAACCTGTTGTAGGAGGGAGGAAACGTCGCCGAGCTGTTGAACTCAACGAACTACAAGAACGTCTTAGAAACGACCCGTTCTCATTTGAAAATGTCAACTGTGTACCGTGTTTGACATGTTTCCCGACTATGCACCGGTGAGTCTCAATGACACTAGTTCCTCGGAGCATCGTCTATTGAAATACCGGTAAAACAAGAGCAGAATTCCCACCCGACACCTGTGTTGTAAAGATTGCAATCCGTTTGTTAAGATAGGAGAATCTATCAAACGGACCGTTCGTTTCTGCACAGTCGAGGGAAATGCAACGGTGAGGCGCACTTGTTATTTGCACAGGATTAGCAATTAATTGCTTGCAGGTATAAAAGGATACCCTCTACGGAATCTGATATACTACTGACATATTGACAATCTGACATATTACACCACCATACATTTTTTAAAAACCCACTGAAATAAATATCAACTTTTTACTTGAAAACTTTCCCCAGTCCGCAAACAAACCCTCGCTGCTTATTATTAATAGTCGGATTGTATAACACATGGGGTTGTGTAGTGAATGCGAGCGAATATATTATACATATCTTATATAATACACGGCACGTTTCACACCCTTAAGAAAATTGGGCAATTTATTCTAGTCAGATTTAAGAAGTATACCTACGTTTAGAATTATACCATTTCGTTATTTCTACTTTACGTTGAGGGCAATTTTGCCTAATAGGGACCAAAGCTGATTCACTTTTTCAAACGTTCACTAATTGCCATTTTAAAATGGTTTCATTTTGTAATATGAAAAACTTTGCGGTTGGGAAGATATTTACTGACAATTATTATATCAGGACAAGTTAACGACGATTATTTTAAACAAATATTTTTTTGCCCTGCCTGCTTTGTAAATTTGATGAAATTTAATCAAAATAAAAAGTTTTTAAATTTTTTTTAAATAAACCACTCACTTACGTTAGATCACAACTTTCTCGTTATAAATTAAAATTTTCGATCTTTAAAAAACGCCTTGTTCAGATATAATTTATTTTATTTTTTATTTCATAATAGGTATTATTACAGTAAGTTGCTATTAACTCACAAAAAATTGCCAAATTTCTCTGAAGTCATGATAAGTTGATTTTATAATGACCTATATTTTGTAATTAAAAACACAAATAAAAAAAATTGGTCGTTCCATAATTAAATATTATTTGCTGTACATATTTATTTCAAATTAAATTATTCAATAGTATTGAAATAACTTTTTACAAAAACTTTTGAAGGTTTTGAAGAATGTAATAATTTTGTATAATATTAATAACTTTAAAAAATAACATGAAACAAAAAAATAAAATCGAATACGATCGATGAAATTTAAATCAATAAAAATGATTTGAAAATTATTGTCTCAATGGACAAATTGGTTTAGGCATTTGCTCCGGATATTTTACTTATTAATATTTCATTTAGATTTATTAGTATTATCTTTTCAATAATAACTTATTTAGTTCGGTTAGATATTTATTGTGAAATCCAATTAAGAAAATTTTTGTATGAAAACGGCAAAAAATCACACGATTTTCTGCATAACAATCTTTTTTGGGTACAATTTTCCGGTGCTGAAATTTGAGCACGAGGGATGCATGATCGAGTAGTACAATAGAATATACCTACTCTTAAAATGGGTGATTATGAATATTAAAAAATCATAATTATAAAAGAAAAAGTAAGAGCCTAGTTTTGTTTATAATGCACCAAAAGGAAACATATTAATGATGGCTTAATTGGCTTTGAAGTAGTGTTATAATTTTGTAGGTTGTCTTTTGGAATTGAACAAAATAAGTGTTTGTACAAGAAAACCTGCCTTGAGTCTAAAGTCAAAATCTTTCCACATTCAAAAGGTTTATTTGAAAGGAATTTGATATATAAACATTAGATTGATTTGTCAATTTCGTTTGTTAGTCGATTTACAATAGTAGGTATGTAGACTGTTCATTAAGATCTTAAAAAACTATAAATAATCGTGAAAATTAGATTTTATGTTTTTTATCTTTCTGTGGATGCATATTTTAAACAAATGTAATGCATAACCTTGTTGTGAAGTGTTCCCTTCAAAATTTGGTTCTAATAATGCCTTTCCAAACAAGGCAGTCAGTCCTCTTTAAAAAGTAGGACACATGCCACGCTTAAAATAGAGCTCAACAATATTCGCTTATATAAAAACAGGTCCAGAATTGTGTTATTAACGGTAGAAAGACCAAAATAATTTGAACTTTTGAAATTATTCAGTAATTACTTTCTCGCCAATTTACACCCAACGAATCCTACTGCAGGGCATCACGTTTGAATGTGGAACTCTTGTGCACTCCACGCCCCCCGGCGGGCAGTCACAACACTAGCAGGGGTGGGGGGGTGCAGAGGGTGGTAGTGGGTGGGGGGAGGGGGAGGGCTGAGGCGGCGCGCGGCGGATCAATGACCCGGGGTGGCGCATGCGCGTCGCGCAAGAACCCAGACACTACACGACGCCGATTAACCGCGCCGGAAAACGGAAGTGTGGGAAGATTTATATTTTGAGTATTTCAGGAAAACTGCTAAAAGTTGCCGATGGATGTTCTTGCGGTGGAAATGAAAGAAATAGTGAACAAATACAGCACCAAAGTTAGTTTTAATGTAAGTTTTGTCTCTTTAGTTCCACAAAATACAAGAATTAGACTTCAAGGTATCTAGGTGGCAATCATCAACTTAATTTACTTATTTTTTCTTTGTAGGATCAGGTAACCATTAAAAATTATTCAAAGAACTTTTTATCGTGTGATATATTTCCGCAATGACTGCTCCCCGTTTTTGTCTGGTGCAACGAACTAAAAGTCTAAAATTTGCTGACACATTTATGAAGGTAATCTTTACTTATTTTAACTACGAAAATTACAGTAAATCGTTTTTAATCATTTTTTATAAGCATCCACAACTTAAATATTAGTTTTTAATTAAATGATGACAATATTAGCGAAACTCAATCAAAATCTGGAGACAATCGGTAGAACACTTGCCATGTAAGCAAAGGGACCTGGGTTCGAGTCCCAGTGGAACCAATATCTTTTTCTGTCTCCACTTCTGTTTTCTGTTTCGCTAATATTGTCTTCATTTAATTAAATATTATAATTTGAGATTTTACTCATAAAGTTAAAAATTAAATATTAGTGTTAATTTTGTATAAATTTCGTTTTCACGGTTGAAAAAATGTTCAAAGTTAGAACTTTTCACAGCCCCCCAAACCGCTCGAAATCTGGCGTGAGGTCATATGTACGATCGAAAAAAAATATCCCTTAGGTGTCATCTTTGGGGATGCTGCGTGGAGTGTTTGGCGTGCTTTCCAATCATCGACCGGTCCCAAAGTCCAAGAGTAAAGGTATTTTGAGACGGGTATTTTGTAAACTACCAAGTTTTTCACTGGAACGCACTTACAATCTGTACAGGGTCAGCAATTTTATACTATTAAAGTGGCTATGTACCCTATACAGAAAAGTATAAAAAAAACCATACCCCCTGCCTGAGAGGCTAGCTTAACTCTCGATGGAGCCCCCATATTTGAGCTGGTCATCATAATGTATTAATTCATTTATAAAGTAATGACCTATTTATCTACTTTACGAACGCCAGACTACATTCGCTGAATTTATATAAAAATCTTAGTAAATAATTATAATTTTAGCTTCCAAACTTTGACATTTGCATGTTAACAGGAACCGGCGCGTCTGAAGCGAATAACCGGGAGCGTAACCGCGCTGCCGGTACACTACATATACCCGCTTCTATCCTTCTGTCCTCCCCTGCCACCCCCCGGGGGGTGTATTGGGGAGGGGGGGGGATAAGGGGGGTGGGGTGGGGCACGCAGACTGCGCCAGCCCCCAGATTGTTGGAAGCGAATTATATTACGTTACACTGCACAGAATTTTGCGCCCTTCTGCCAAAAGTTACTAGCATTATATTTATATGACTTCGCACTGTCTCGGCGGGAATCGAACCCGTATCCTTCAACACGTCAAATGTCAATTGCATGATTTTTTTGTTTACATCTTAGCTGTAAAGCAGAAAACTCACATGCTGTAATCGCAAAGCAGTGAGCTCGGAAGTCATGAAATTTCAACATGTTTTTACGGATAATATTATTTATGGGTCAACGCAACTATTATCAGATCGGAACGTCATCTCTGTAAAGTGATGTAGGGATAAAAAAAAACTTTATATTATTAAAAAAAACCACAGTGAACACTGCAAATATTCACGGGTTACGTAAAACCTGACAATATTTGAAAAGCTCCTACTATCATTATTGAAAGCGGAAAATTTTCCTTGTGTAATGATGGATGACTTAGTTAGCAGGTGAATAAAAGCTTGGGTGAGAACCAGATGAATTTATCAACTCAGCCACTAACCGGCCATGCTTGAAATGTAATTTCAAACGTTCAATAACAAAACAAAGATATCAAGCAATGCGTTTGAAAAAAAGTTATATAGTATAGTATTTTTTTATATGAATACCGCACAAGAGTCCCAACTGCTCTGAAGCCAGTGAGACTATGGCATCCCCAATTGGGGTATTTTGTGAGGCTGAAGGTAGTGGGGAGGGGAAGGAGATAGGGAAGAGGAAGGTGGGGAAGTACCTGGCTATTCAGATCTGGTCACCAAACACGGCTAATGCCATCCAAGCAACGTTTCAATTCTGAATGATGGTCTTACACCAGGGCGATACTGAGAGTATCGTCCACTCTGGAACGTGCCGCAGATATACTATATATTATTTTAAATGAATAAATTGTGAAATAACACAAATTAATCAAATAAAATTTATTTGCCCCGCTGGGATTCGATCCCGCGACCTTCGGTGTGCTAGTCAAGCGACTTACCGCTGCATGTATAGCTACATGCAGCGGTAACTTGTGCATGTATAACTACATGCAAAAGTTTTTGGAATGGGAACTGAGGTCCCGGGCATGTACTGTCAGAAGGTCAGAAAATTTCCGCTTTACAATATAAAATCCAAATAATGTAATATTTCTGAATGTTTCCGAAAACCAAAAACTATTTTCGAAAAGTAATATGCTTTTAAATATTATCATTATAAATAAACATATATTCTGAAGTATTAAAATCTTTAATACAAACATTAAAAAAAATTCTAGTACCTAAAATTACTGATAACGAAAAAAAAGAAAAACACACACATATTTTACGGAGCAAATGTATTATAAAAGCAATTATCACCTCAAATTTTGACGTTTCATAATAACATTATGTTTTTAAAATTCTCGAAATTTTATACATGTTTCTCATATTGCTATCGGAAACTTTGGTTTCATAGAGTGCACATTCATGAAACTTTGGTTTCATTTGATTTGATTGCACATTTTTGTTTTTATTTTATTTTATTTTTAATTTATGAACAATCAAAACTGCTAAACTACTTATGTAGTTTGTCAGCAGATACATAATGACAACATTTTTGCAATAACATGGTAAACTGGTAAACAGTATGTAGGTATGTATAATGTTGATGATAAATTAACAATAAAGATAAGTTGGTTAAATTACAGAATAGTATAAATATAAATATGTAAAAAGCAGTCTAAGCCTCATATAACAAACAAGAACAAATGAATTTTTTAATAATAATAATAATAATAATAATAATAATAATAACTTTATTTCACATAAAATTGAACAATAAAACATATGTGGAAACTTTGACTAGCCAACTAGGAATGGATCCTGTTTTAGGCCAGTCAAATTGACAAATTTAATTTCATATTAGGTACATTGTTTACTAACATAACATGTTATTTATAGCAGGAAAAGGTGTTAATTATGTATTCCTAACAGTATATAATTTTGTACTCATAAGAAAAAGAAGACAAATAATGATATCTTAAAATCAAATTCAGATATTTTCCCCTAGAGCGCTTAAGAACAAAAACAAAAACAAATAAAAGATAAAAGATAAAAGATAAAAGATAAAAGATAAAAGATAAAAGATAAAAGATAAAAGATAAAAGATAAAAGATAAAAGATAAAAGATAAAAGATAAAAGATAAAAGATAAAAGATAAAAGATAAAAGATAAAAGATAAAAGATAAAATATAAAAGATAAAAGATAAAAGATAAAAGATAAAAGATAAAAGATAAAAGATAAAAGATAAAAGATAAAACCGGTAAAGTAAACAAAATCGGTAAAGTAAATAAAACCGGTAAAGTAAATAAAGCAAATACAAGCCAGATGGTAATAATAAGAAGCCTATCTCTTGGTCAACATATCTTCGCTTTTGACCCTCCCTAAATCAAGGAGCCAGTCGTTGAGTAATTTGCGCAAAACATTAGTACTTTTCGTTTTCCAAGCATTAGGAATGATATTAAATAATTTAGGTCCTAAGTACGAAAATTGACGTTGTCCAAGGGACGTCGTGGTTTTTATTGGGACTATTGGATTGTTTCTTGAATGTCGGGTGTCGTGAAGGTGGTCAATGGAAGGGTAGTGCTGGCGTCGTTTTTGAGCATGTAATACAATCTTTCTAATATATAATTGTCTAACATCGAGAACTTTAAATTCCGTGAATAATGCATCACTGGGGTACCTGAATGGTTTTTTAAGGATGACTCTTAGTAAAGATTTCTGTGCTTTAGCCAGGGAGTCCAATATTGTTTTGGCACATCCACCCCATCCTAGGGATGCATATTCAAGTAAAGAATTACACATGGCATAGTATATTGATTTCATGTCTTTTACAGAGAGAATATTTCTGATGGTAATAAAAAGGTGAGTAAGTTTTCTGACTTTTGAGGCAGTTGAGTTAATGTGTTCTTCCCATCTCAGATATTTATCTATGATGATTCCTAAATATTTTAAACTATCAACGCATTCTAGTTTATTGCAAGTACAAGTGAGCAATATAGTAAGTAATATGAGCAAATGAATATAATCAACAAGTACTTCTATATTTCAATAATACACAAGGTAATACAAATTTATAATGATTTTCCATTTCCTTAGAATGTGCACTCCAATTAGGAAAAGAAGGTCTTTAGTAGATCATCAATATAAATCTTCAGTATCTAAAAGCCATTTCCTTAGGTTATATTTGACTTTAGCTGTAAAAACGTTTATATTTTTAATTGTCATTGGTAGTTCATTAAATATTCTGGGTACAAAATAGTTTAGTGTTCTTTCACCGTATTTATTGGTACATTTCGGAATCACTAATCCTTTATTTTGAGTGAATCTTGTATTATGTTTATGGAAAACTCTTTCCCTATACAAGGAATCAGACAATACAAGATGTTGACTTACAATATTATAAAACAATAATTTAATTTGCATATGGTTAAATTTGAATATAAAAGTGGAGTGTTTGAAGTAAAACTTCTTTACGCACGCTCGACATTGGGGGTAAAATGATGAATACGTCACGAAAAAGAACCGTATATATATATATACTTAATGTGAAACGCTATGAAACGCATGCATGAAACGCTATAAAACGCATGTATTTAATGTGAAACGCCATATATTTTGCCATATTTCGCCATATGAAACGCTAATCGATGTGAAACGCTTATCGATATGAAACGCTTATCGATGCGAACGCTAATTAAAGTGAACGCTAATGAAAGTGAAACGCTAATCGATGCGAGCGCTAATTAAAGCGAACGCTAATGAAAGAGTTAAGTTGAGTTAAGAGTTGAGTTGAGTTAAGTTGAGTTAAGTTAAGTTAAGTTAAGTTAAGTTAAGTTAAGTTAAGTTAAGTTAAGTTAAGTTAAGTTAAGTTAAGTTAAGTTAAGTTAAGTTAAGTTAAGTAAAGTAAAGTTAAGTTAAGTTAAGTTAAGTTAAGTTAAGTTAAGTTAAGTTAAGTTAAGTTAAGTTAAGTTAAGTTAAGTTAAGTTAAGTTAAGTCAAGTCTAAGGAAGTTAGAACGAATTATCTAAGACCTGTGTGAGCTGGGACATAATTTTCTCCCGTGATGATTTTGCGGGTTAAAATATGAGAAAATCATTTTATTTTCCAAAATTCCAGTTGGCCAAAAGCTTTAAAATGCAAATATTTAAAATAAAGTACTTGAACGACCTTGAAAAACAAACATCCCCGTGTTTATTGTTTAATCAGTGACGTACGCCTTGGCTGCACTCTCGATGATGAAAACACCAATCAAAAACATATAAAAAAATCCTTGATTAAATTGACTGAAGGTCGCTTCAACCCACATGCTGCATCCGGTTGATGATACCATTGACGTAGAGAACAATGGATCAGGGGTGGTGAACATTTATTGCACTAAAAACTTATTTTCGTGGTTGTTAACGTAATTAATATAAATGATGTCAACAATTGCATTAAAAAAATTCAAACCTTGCAAATATACTTAGCGGTGTTTATTTTTAATAAAATGAAAACAAATAAATTTGTAAAAACTACTTTATTATTGTTACATGTTTCGAAAACCAAATTTTCTTCCATTAATACTAATCTTATCCTATATATTAATCTTATCCTGACGAAGAAAACTTGTTTTTCGAAACATATTTATTGATAATATTGATTGTATTGAGGTTTTTACAAAGTTAATAATTTATTTTAATTGCATTAAAGTTTTTCGTTCATATTTTACGCTTATTACCTTCCACATACCAACAAAAACCATTCGATACAAAATTCATTTTTGCAACAACAATATCAGGACCAAGTCATTTAGATACAAGCTTGCACCTGCATTGCAGGCAGTTTTTAAAATTGGGAGGCGGGAATGGGTACCGCCACCCCGGGAACCTTTATTGGATAACCAACATCTCTGCCATAGGTCACCCCAAGTGGTTCGCTACGTTTGGTGATTTAGCAGGGGTGCCGGGTTCATGGGGTGAGGTTTGTCTAGATCTTGGAGGCGGATGACCAGGACACACTGAACCCCAGATTCCTACCCACCCCTTAAACCCTTTTCCTTCCCAGATCTCTCCTCTCCTTCCTTTCCTTAAAAAAAACCCACACAGCATCCCCAAAAATGACATAGGCCTTGAGGGAAATTAATGTAAAAATGTGTGGAGCTCATGTAAAAAAAAGATAGTTGGAAATGCTCAGAACTAGTAGATGTGTTCAACCGCACAGAATATAGTTACAAATAGGCTATAATAACATGCCTTAATAATTCAAGGTTAGCATATGTATCAGTGGCGGTCCGAGAGTTTTCAGTGAGCTAGAGTGCTAAAATTGAAAAATACGACATTACTGATGTTGTAGCTGAAAACGAATTTTATTTTTTTCTAAAATTTCAACTTTTCTTGCGAACATCTTTCAGTATGTGGATGCGACGCATCCATTGACTGAAGTAATCCTGAAGACCTGCATACAAAAAGTTGAAAATTTGAAAAAAAAAAGTATTCATTTTCAGCTACAATAACGTCATATTTTTCGATCTAAGCGCGCTCTAGCTCAGTGAAAACTCACAGACCGCCACTGATATGTATGTATCATAATGTTCTATGATCTAGTACGCAGTTTCCCATAGTTGTCTATGGGCTCTTCGGGTTACATGGTCTCGTTGCCGAATTGTGCCGAAGGTAGAAGGTAGTTTACGAAGTCTTTAGGTTTCAGGATCTCTCCAGGTCAGAACTAAGCATCAGCCTGGAAGGACGCCTGTGAAATATTTTTGTAATTACAACACGATGATAAACATATGAGATTTCTGTACATGAGGGAGTACGGCTATTACCCGTGGCTCTATCCTACCGACTTTCTTTTGGGTATGCTCGGAATGAACCATCTACGGGTCAGAAGAGTTGTACACATTGCTACGCATTTCTTCAGATTGATTCGCGGATGGTTTGAAAACTCAGCTATCATGGAGAGCATTCACTTCTATGTACCCGATGGGTATCTTCGCCACCGACAGCATAGACTATTCTATCTTCCGGCCTGCAGGACTAATTTGCCAATGGTCATGTCGGTCGGGAGAGCAATCTTACTGTTAAACAGGATTAATTCGGATATCGACATATTTAGCATTAGTGAAGCTGCCTTTAAAAGGCAAGCTCTTTTAATGCTTGTATAGTTTTTGTTCAATATAGTACAAACGTATTTTAAAAACGCATTGAAATGTAAAATTTTGTAATGTTTTTGAGATAATAAATAAAAATTGAATTGAATTGAATTGAATTGAACAGTCGCTTTGTTATTGAGAACAGTCTTTCAATCAAGCATCTATAGTTTATAAGAACAATAGGTACTGGAGTATAAACAATAAACTCTCTCATAATACCTACCGTTCTTCTGCATGGATTTCATATAATTTAATCATAATTTATCGCATAATTACTGTTCCAATATTATGTACATCACATGTATAAATTAAGTATTTTTTAGCTTCTTTGAATATATATATATATACATAGATAAGAAAAGGAAGAATAACAAATTCACAATAAAACATTTATGTAAATTAAAATCATAAAGAAGATTCCTGAAAGTAGGTAGAACTTTATAGTAATTCTCAGAATAGCAATAAAGTAATCAATTCGGAAATGTTATGAACGATAAATTACGTGTTGATACCCGACTCATTTCTTTCATTAATAATTTTGATAATAAAAATCCATCCAATATTTTATGTTCGTATTTGGGTGGTCACAGACAACATAAATATTTATATAATTATAATATACAGTAAAATGACACGGGTTGGGTAGGCACTTTTACTTTAGAATGTTTTTTCATTGCCTTTGCAAGTAAAAGTTCACCGTCCATTGGTCCATACTGTTAGCAATAATAAAACGCTAAGTTAATATTTATGATGAAATATATTGTCTCCACGTTAACTGACAACAACAACATTCAAGAATCAGCAAGATTACATTCCGTGTTCCGCCATTTGTAAAATCCAGCCGTTGGCTGTCCGCGTTGTAGGTAGTTCTCTCCTTTACCGGCAGCCGCCTGAACGGTGTAGTCTCCCCGTTGGCCGCCAGAGGCGATAGCAGTACCTCTGGTGGCGTAAACGTGTGAAGCGGCAATATTCAAATATGCTGCTAACACGGCCATACTGACCACTGCTTTGACCTCAAAGCAGGAAGCTAAAAGAAAAGAATAAAAAAAATATCACAGGGATTAAAATTTTTTTCAACCCCAAAATGGTACTGACAAACAGATTACCCTGCTCGCCCTTCCCGACCATTGCAGAAATTTGTTCATCCGGTCAATTCCTCATATTTTCATATGCGACCATCACTCTGTGAGTGCTGCCATTGGGTCTGTTACCCAACACGTCAAAACGATCGTTCGGCAAGACTTCTACCACCTTATAAGGCAAGCTCCGAAACCGACCTTTCAACTTTTGTACACGTCAAAACGATCGTTCGGCAAGACTTCTACCACCTTACAAGGCAAGCTCTAAAACCGACCCTCAACTTCTTTGTACCCCGGATTTCCCTTAGAAATCCATATCAAAACAGTATCGCCAACGCGATACGAAGGTTTAATGAACTGTTTCGCATTGAATCATTTCATCTGCCGCCTTTGATCTGCATCAAAACGCATGAATCGGTTCGAGTTAAACCGTTTCATCTGCTGCCTTTGATATTTATCAAAAGCACCCGTGCCTCAGCACGTAGGACCATAAGGTCCTGCTACTCAACAACCTGTGAGTTTATGAATCGGTTCGAGATGAACCGTTTCATCTGCCGCCTTTGATATTCATCAAAAGAACCCGTGCCTCAGCACGTAAGACCATAAGGTCCTGCTACTCACCAACCTGTGAGTTTATGAATCGGTTCGAGATGAACCGTTTCATCTGCCGCCTTTGATATTCATCAAAAGAACCCGTGTTTCAGCACGTACGACCATAAGGTCCTGCCACTCACCAACGTGTGAGTTTATGAATCGGTTCGAGATGAACCGTTTCATCTGCCGCTTTTGATATTCATCAAAAGCACCCGTGTTTCAGCACGTAAGACTATAAGGTCCTGCCACTCACCAACCTGTGAGTTTATGAATCGGTTCGAGATGAACCGTTTCATCTGCCGCTTTTGATATTCATCAAAAGCACCCATGTCTCAGCACGTATGACCATAAGGTCCTGCCACTCACCAACCTGTGAGTTTATGAATCGGTTCGAGATGAACCGTTTCATCTGCCGCTTTTGATATTCATCAAAAGCATCCGTGGCACCCCAAAAAGGTACGCCATCGCCAAAATTGTCATGATGACAACTTTCATGCTTGTTTCTGCCTCTGCTTCTAATCGGCAGTTTTTTTTCATGAAGCCATCCTGGAGAGTAATAACACGCAGCATTCCGTCCACGCTCTTCACGAAAGATCATAGTAAATTGATCTACCTGCTCAACGCAACTGCAAAAGACATCTCCATTTTCTAAAAATCCCGGGCTCACATATCACATAGCCCAGTATCTCATTTTCCAACTAACATTTAAAATAGTTTTTCACATATTTTGTGATAACATTCCTCTTCCATGGAAACCAGTATTTGTCCCGGACGGCAGCCAGTGTTTGATTAACACCTCGATGTCCAATATCATCATGAAGAATCCAAAGATCGCCACACCTGACATTTCTAGGTGTTCACCATTTAGAATATCTTCGAACCATTCAACATCGAATCATTTTGATCATCTCCGAATCATTTCAAACCACTTTGAATCATTTCGATTAACTCCAAACCATTTCAAATAACTTCGAACCATAATACTAGGTTTTACATAGATAGTCGGCATAATTGTAATTCAACATGATTACAACTTCTTTTCGCCACACATAAACGGGCTTTAATTTTCGCAAACATATTTCCTTTTAGTTATTGCAATAAGGCATCTGCGATGTCCATACTCAAAAGCAAATCACCATATTGATCCCTTTTTGTCAGCTAGACGGCTACCAAGATCAGATTTTGTCATCGCCGCGTAAACTTTCAGCAACGTAATTTTGTAACATTTTGAAGTTCCGAAGATTTCACCAATTGCCATCAAAAGATCATATGATCATATCCATCTGCTATCTTCTGGCCCTGAAGTCAGCTTTCCTCAGATTACGCGCCCAGCACAAAGCTGGCGACTTTATTTGACAGTCCTTTGTTGACATTTTTGACAAATGTCTTCGATCATCAAATTAGGCTCACGATGATAAACATGAAAGGGAAAGGTCTTTTTGACAAATCCATTGAACCACAAATGAGTTTTCAAGCACCAAATTAAAATTTTCAATGCGTCCTTTCGGCGGGAACACGATCCACGCATTCCTCCGACATCGGGCATCAATGCATCTGTCATCACTGTAATTACGCGGCATTTTTACGTAAATTCACAACAGAAGTCCAAACATTTCACATATTTTCAGAAGTCCGATACTCAGATTATCACTAAATCACCGGCATCAAATATCAAACATAAACAAACTCGAGAGACGCCATGATGGCCGCCGTTTGTATACAAAACACGAGTTTTTGTCAGGTGAACGAAACAAAAGCCAATAAACACTTGCTTTTACGAATCCCACTTCTGATGTTAGCAATAATAAAACGCTAAGTTAATATTTATGATGAAATATATTGTCTCCACGTTAACTGACAATAACAACATTCAAGAATCAGCAAGATTATATTCCGTGTTCCGCCATTTGTAAAATCCAGCCGTTGGCTGTCCGCGTTGTAGGTAGTTCTCTCCTTTACCGGCAGCCGCCTGAACGGTGTAGTCTCCCCGTTAGCCGCCAGAGGCGATAGCAGTACCTCTGGTGGCGTAAACGTGTGAAGCGGCAATATTCAAATATGCTGCTAACAATACATATCTAATTAATTTGTGTATGCATCTCCTATGTTTCATGAAGCTTTTGAAGATCTTCAAATCCAATTGCAGAACTATTTAAATAAAATAAATGAAGGTCAAGTCTGATAGTGACAACACGGACAGAAAGATAAAATAATAAATCTTTTTCGAGTAACTTTTAAATACAAATGATATTATCATTGTAGCAAAAATCTTGAGATGAAATCTAGACGAAGTTGGCATTTAAAAAAAAACGGCATAAAAACGTAACGGTATAAAACACAAATATAGGTCTTCTATCTTCTGTTTGGCATTAAAAGAAAGGTAATTTTACTTCCTTTATTTCCAGGAATCACATTATTAGTGAACACTTTTTTAAAGCATCCTTTTGTAATGAAATCAAGGCAAGGACGCTTTCAAACTGTTGTTAATGTAAATTCTTAAAGCCCATTGACAATATTTGTTTACAAAAAGGCTTTATCTTTTTTCTTAAAAACGTGTTAAGATGAAGCCATACTAAATAATGCAAAATCATACAGAATCACATCAAAATTTGATCGCTTAAAAGTATTATAGACGCTCCAATTAAATACTGCGTGTAGAACATATCTTGGCCCTTAAAAACATGGGTCATTTATTTAATAAGTCTTTTAATAAGCCTAGAAAAAAATAATGAATAAGGTCTAGAAAAAAAACTTTCAAGTCTAAACTCTCCTATTTACAAACCCCTTTTCGGATGTGGTGTTATTGTTTAATGTGGAAAATTCAGTTTCTTTTATAATAATCGCAATAAAGATTGACGTTTACGCCCAAACTTCACAAAATTAAATAAAACATAAATTTTGGCGATGTTTTTCCCAGTTCATTAAAAGAGGCGTTACCCAACTGCGAATATAATCCCTACGCCATCTGCAGAAGGGCCGATAGCGCGTAGTATATTCACAGTCAGTTGCGGCCCGGATTTCAGGCCAAAAAGACGTTGCTATATTCTCCGCGTCGCT
Source organism: Limnephilus lunatus (assembly GCA_917563855.2). Taxonomy (NCBI): domain Eukaryota; kingdom Metazoa; phylum Arthropoda; class Insecta; order Trichoptera; family Limnephilidae; genus Limnephilus; species Limnephilus lunatus. The sequence continues at coordinate 51,944,842 of OU830601.1, forward strand.
TCGTTCTGTAAAATTGTACTTGCGGACCGTTGTTGGCTACTGATTATGATTTTTATTGGTCAACAGCGTCAACGCCCTAAAGTCCTTAACTCTACCCGATTCCGAATGGGTCCAGTACTAGGGGATCGCCTTAAGGAGATTTTAAGACAGCGTTTAGTTCCAGTTATTCCTAAGACGTTTATTCCAAAGACATAGAATATTCTCTCGTAAAAATATACGATTTTCATTTAGTTTTTCTAAAGACAGTTGTTTCAAAGACGTTGAATATTCTCTCATAAAAATATGCAATTTCCATATGAGAAAGCTCTACCAGTCTGTTTATTTATTTACAAAAATAAATTGATAAAATACATTGCAAAAGTGGTAAGAAAGAAACATAATAAATACATTTCCAGTTAACGTAATACATTTAGTTAAAACATAAGTGCTATTTCACGCTTAAAATCGTTGTAGGATATGTGAAAAATATCCACATTTCCTGCGAGGTAGTTAATTAACCTAGTGAGTCTTCCCAGAGGCATCACCATTGGTAAGTTAGTTCTGCATCTTGGAATAATCAAAAGCCTGTGCTGGCGACCTCGCGTGAAATTATCCCGGACATAGAATCCTATTTCAGCCAAGAATATCTGGTACCGATATAAAACCATTTAGAAGCTTATAAGCCATCAGCAGTAATTCGACATCTCTTCTGGACCTAAGGCAGCAGATACCCAGCATTTCCGAGATAAATCCCGTTGGAAAGAGCCATTGGTAAAAATCTAACTCTCTCATAAGAGGTATCGTAAACATTTCGTTTGTATTTTCTTCATTTATAGACAATGTCCTCTGGCCCTCATATTTGAGATCCACTCTCGAGAATGCTACGCACTAAGCAGAAGTAAAGCAGCCTTATAACTGTAAGGTTGGTCAATTCCTATTGAACACATTACCCTTGAAGTTTAAGATAATTTTTATATTCATTCCAAACCTGGGAGAAATTTTTTCACTCAGGGCAGGTGTGGGGAATTTTTTCGAGGAGATAAATGAATTAAGGATCTTGGATAAACGCACGCTGTAGTAGAAAAGAAAGACAGGCCGGAAAATCATTCCGCAGCCCAATAATTGTTGAAAACAAGAGCGAGTCGTAGAAGCAAACAGTTCTCTTGTGGCGAATGTTAAACGAATGTCAAAGTTAAAGCTTTGGTCGCATCGAAGAACATGGTCGGGTGTGTTGGGTGAAGGGAACAAAGTCGCAAGTTCCTCGGAACATATTCTATTCAAATTCCTTTGGGCATGACTGTCCTTCGTTTAGTCCTTCGTATTTCATATGTCTTTTACCACTCATTGCAATGTGTTACTTGAGTGACCTTGTATATAATTCTGTATTTTTATTTGTGATGTTTTTGTTTTTCTAATTGTATTTATTTGTATTTAATTGTATGTAATTGTAGATTTTTATAATTGTGTAATAACTGAGTTTTATAACTGGATTGTTCTCATGTAAGTGTAAACATCTGTAAAACCCAGTATAAATAAATAAATAAATAAATAAATAGAGTGGTAAACTCTCAGTATCGCCCTGGTGAAAGACAACCATTCAGAATCTCCACTTTATCCTTTGAACGCCTGCATTGATCGCTTACATAATCAATATTTTAGTGGACCTGTGATTTCTTACAAAGTGCTATAAACATGACCCTTTTCAGACGGGCTATGGGATACTGGGAATCTGGTGAATAAATTCATCATTTGAGAGGAGGGTATGGGTATCGTCGCCCCGGGAACCATTTATTGGATAATCAACACCCCTGTCACCCCTAGTGGTTCGCTACGTTTGGTGACTTAACAGGGGTGCCCGGGTTCATGGAGTGAGGTTTGTATAGGTTTTGGCGGTGAATGCGTTCGTCTACCTATAGCGTGGCCGCCGGATGAGGGTGGACTGGTTGAGAGAAACCGAACCTAGATCTCTCCAGCCGGAGTCTCTCAACCCATCGCCTTGCACCGCAGTTGGAGGGATGGATTCATACGTCCGTCACACCTTTATACGTTGACCCCCAGATTCAAAACCACCCCTCAAACCTTTTTCCTTCAGAATTTCATCTTTTTCTTTTCCCTAAAAAGACCTTCCACTCAGCATCCCCAAATGCTTATTTTTTTAAACTGGCTATTTTAATAATAGCTGACTTAAATTGACTATTTTAACGATGTTACATAACGCCATCTTTTTAATTTTATGTATACTAAAATTGGACTACTGACTGTGGCTTCTTGGATATTGTGACAAAACCTAGAACATTTTGATATCCTAGTTGAGTATGCATTTTTGTTGGTTGGGCTACTCTTCCGTTGAGCGCCACAATTATGGAAGTAATTGATTTATCCACCTGAATACAATGTGGGCTGAATATGATAATGGAAACCACTGAGAGCTTGCTTTGCAGGCATAGATAGAGACTAACGATATTAAGTAGAATAATTGGTTGAGTGCAATTTACAGTGCACTATGTTTTACAAAACAGAAAGTTTTTATGTGAATACGGCACGAGATTTCAACTGCTCCCATCCATCCGGAGACAATTAAACTATGCCATCTCAATAATTGGGGTGTGTTGTAAGGCTGAAGGTAGTGGGAAGGGGAAGGAGACGGGGTATATCCCAAAACACCCATATATGTGATGCACCTGATAATTAATAAATAGGTAGAAAAGCTAGTTTAAACTTAAACACAAACTAGCGTCTCATTTTTATCGAAAACCAACGGACTGATTGATATTACAGATACATTCTGTTGCTATTATTGATTTCATGTTTACTTATTGTCCAATATTTTTAATATCTACTTTTTATAACCATGGATACTTATTATAAGCAGTATGGTGTACCTTTATTATTTCTAAATATGTATTAGTTAATAGACTAGCTCCCCAGTTTGACCTGAGATTATTTTTCAATTTTAACTGCATACTTAAAATGGTCAATGAATGTTATGCAATATATTATTATTCTGTACATTAACTTAATAATTGAGCCCCTGCCCGGAGTAATGTTATATCCAACAAAACATTTATAATGAGTTTGATGGAATAATGTTGGGCATATTAATTTTCATCATTTAACGTAGTAGGGATTATGGTAATGCATTTTTTTAGGCCTGTGACAGCCTTTTAAAGTTTTGTTTGTGGAAGAATGTTGTGTATGCCGTTTATCGAAATCAAATTAAGAGTAATATTCTGAATTAGTTCAGAATTTTCCAAAATAAATTTTTAGCTGCATACCGAACCAATTTTACAACCCTGCAATTTAAAAATAAATATTTGAAACACCACACGCTTTTAACGGCGGATTCTCGTTCCGCTATTTTCCTTTTTCCAATGCACTCCCCACCCCTCCCTTTTATAGCAACGGCTATATCTAAAGCTCTTTAAAACACAGCCTTATGTATATGTATAAAATTTGAAAATGTTGCATTTTTTTTTCTATACAAGTACATAATTGTAATATGCCTCACTTGGGTTTATAATGCACGAGGTCTGCTTTTATGATACATTTCATGTATCGTGTATTTTTTTGTAACATGTTTATGAACTTATTTGTAAACATATGGAAAAATCTTTCCTATATCATACGGATAGTCCTATATATAATAATTCCAGGTTGAACATTGATGTTGAATATAAAATTTAATATTTGAAGTCATAACAGAGGACGAAATAGGCATGAAAAAATGGGACTCTGCCCAAGGCTTTGATGGAATCACAGTTGACATATTTAAAAAAATATTTTTAAAGATGTGTATATATGACGCTCGTTGGGGCTTTTTCACACTTAGATGTATACATTTATGTTTTTTCTAATATATTATATATTTTATTTTTATTTGTTGGCAGAAACAAACAGTATATAATTACATGGTAGAAAATATTTACAAAGTTATAGAAGTTAATACAATAATTGGTACCAATGACATGTCGCTGTTATATACATATAGAATAATAATAATTATTATTATGTCATAAAAGGAATTTTCAGCTCCTGACGTTTCGGACAGATCTCACTGTCCATCTTCAGAGGCCTTATGTCTTGAGTTTTGTCTCAAACTCATCGCTTTCGCGTGTCTGTTCGGTCCAGAAAGCAAGACCTAAGTGAGTGCTTATCAATTCTTATTATGTTTTGGACGGAATGTTTGAAGGATGCGGGAAATGGGGGAGTTGGCTGCAGCCTTTATTTATTACTAGTTGTGTAAAAAAGGTTGGTGTGGCGAATATAAGTACGCACATATTTTTTCCAGTTTATTAATAAACACCGATTTATGAAACGCAGCATTTCTATCAATTTACACACAACATAAGATAACCGGTCAGTGGCTGAGCGGGCATCGCGTTTGGGTCCCACCCGGGCGTCGCGTGTTCGATTGCTCGGCTGGCTAAGGCCTCCATCACGACACAATCAACATTCTCCGCATAGTGTGATGGTAGTAGGAGATTTTCAAACATTGTGGGTTATTCGTAACCCGGGAATGTCCCCGGGAAACCATTGGAGTCTAGTGTTGATTTAATTCTCTTAACGCAGGATTTCCCAGTGAGACAAGCACAGTACACCAGAAATGTAATGTAAGAATTAAAGTTTAATAAATAAATAAAAAATAAAATAAAAATCATCTCAAGTCTTTCAATTTAAAAGAAAAACTTGTAAAAAATTACTGAACCAAATATAAAATGTTATACCATAATTCATGAAAATCATTTCAGTTTCATGGAAAGTAGAAGCACACATAACGCAACTGCAAAATTATGTCGCCTTATTCATAATTTGTTAGATAAAGTATTAAAATTATTCGAATTTTTAAAGATCTGAAAAATGCGTTAACATGACAAACTTATAAATAAATTAAGAAATATTGGATACAATAGAATGAGTAAAAAGTGATGTTTTCAAACGCAATCAAGTGGTAAAAATAAATGATATGCTCAGTGAGACAAAAATAAGTAATCTCGGCATAAATTAAAGTACAGTTCTGTGACCTCTACTGTTTATCATTTGTGTTTAAATTTATATTCATACAAACGTTAAACAGAAAAAAATAATAACTTATTCTGACAACTGGCACTATCGTAAAAATTGAAATTACTTGCTGGAATACTGTTCATTAGATAAAAACTGGTTCGATTCAAATTTCCCCTCCTTAAACACTGAAAAAGCCGAATTTATCCCTTCCTCTATCAATAAATTTAAATCAAAACCAGAATTAAAAGTTACAAATACCTTATATACATTATAAGTATGCCAACACTATTTAAATCCTTCCGAACACCAATACATCTAAGAGACTCATTAGCCTTCCATAATTTATCAATTCTAGAAGATAGCAGAAACATCTCCTACCAGACATTTTATTCAAAATCGACAACAATGTTGTTGACAAACACGAAAAATAGAAAATACACGATTAAACCATATTAACCACTATTCCACATCCCACACTCAAAAACTAACTATAACATTTATTTCTCAGAAGGACGTGCGCAAAATACAATAATATCTTTTCTGACGCAGATATTTTCCGCTGGTCCTCAGGTCAATTTGCTAAAACTGTATTAGAATAAATTAAAACAAATTGTTAATTTCGAACCCTCTACCTCTACTGTGTGTTATTTTTTCATTCTAATTTTGTTTATTTTCTTTCTTTTTATCTTGTTTGTCTTTCAATATTATCCTATAATCTAAATACATACTTTAATTTCACATTGTCTATCCCACATACTTTATTCTGATTTTTTATTTATTTTTCTTTAAAGATTTTCTTTTCCTACCGACTCCACTTCAGGTTTTCTTTAATCATCTATGCTTTTCTATAGCTAACAAACTAACTTGTAATTCGAATTTTATGCAAAAAATTCGCTGGTTCATGCAACCACGCAACATGTAATTATTTTGTATAACTGTTTGTTTCCCTACTACCTTAACACAGGCGGGTTATGAGAAACCTCAACATATAACTACACATTTCTATTATATAAATATTGCCTACTTCTTACATGTCCTATATTATTTTCTTGTTGTTAACTTTATGTACTTATCTAATTTATAAACCAACTAAGCAGTTCTTGGCATGTGTTGCAATGCTACTTAAATAAAGAAATGGTTTCTCCTTACGTGGCCTTTCTCATTCATCCCCTTCCCATTCCGCGTCCTCTTCCCCTCCCTTCCCTCTTTTCCCCCTGCTGCTAAACTATATGAAATACACTGGTTTTTTTTATAGAAATTTCATAACGCCAGAGCTCACCAGTATATATATAGAAACCTTCGCGGTCGTGCTCTCAACAACTCAACAGAGTTTTATCGCAATTGAATGAATAGTATAGGAAATCATTTTATAACGCCAGAGCTCACTATCATATATAGAAACCATCCGGGCATGCGCACATCAAATTCCCAAAGTTTCATCGCAATCGGATGAATAGTAGGCACTTACAGGAAAAGTTTCATAACGCCAGAGCTCACCATTATATATAGAAACCATTCCGGGCATGCGCACATCAAAGTTTCATCACAATAATCGGATGAATGGCTTAGGAACGCAAAAGGGACAAAAAAACAAGCAAGCAAACAGACATTCATTTTTATACGTATGTGTTACATATCATCTGTTATCACAGAGAATGTATTTTTTTAGTAGGTAACAGTTGCAAATTTCTTCCAATAAAGATATTATTGTTATTATACACCAAAATAAAAAATAAAAATAAAATACTATCTGTATTTTTAAAAATATTACACTCCGTATAATAATTATATAAAGTAGACTTATAACGCAAGCAGCCAAGCCGTTCAAATTGATTCAGAATCCGATAAAGTTCTTGCCTCTCTCCGGAGCACGGATCCGGCTTTAGAAATGCAGGAAGTTCATTCCAATGCATATCGTCAGGGTGGGTTTTTCCTTCAGCACGTTTTATTTGCACGTTCTTGTATTTACAGCCGTTAAATAGTAATCTCCACTGGGATGGGGATGACGTCTTCTTCAGCGAAGCCAACGTTATGCGATCTACGCCTCTACGTGATGGAAGCTTGTGAAGCGATTGGACTGTTAGCTTTCTGCAAATATCTTCTTAGTAAGAAATATTCGAATGGATTTAAACAGATTGTAGACACAGCAATATTTTTGAAGTGCAAATTTCTTTAGCACCGTTGTAATTTAAAACTCAGGGAAAAATATTATAAACACTTTTTTTTCAGTTATTTTACAAGTTATAGTTGTGAAAAAATTCACAATGTTTCTTTAAATAATACTTCAGATACGTTTCATGAGATTTTTGCTTTATTATAATAAACGAGACGTGTTTTATTAAATATTTTCGCAATTTTCGCACCGATTTTATCGCTTCTAATATTAGCGCGCTCCTCTAACATTCGTAATTTCATATCTCTCCATCGTCTTCATTTTGAGCTCGGATGTGGAGCCTTAAAGCAAATATCTCTCGACAAATGTCTAAAGAAGTATTTAAAGAAAAACTGTGAAATTTTCATACCTATAACATGTTGAATTACAGAATAAAAATGTGTTTTTTTTTTTTAATTATCGGAGCATACTTTTCGATTTGTTTCTATCGAAGGAATTTCATATAATACTCCTTTCGACTTGGCAAATATGTGTAGAGTTTATCTTCAAAAATATATCCTTTTAAAGAGACACTTTAAAGTGTTTAAGGGAAATGTGTTATGAATCCTTAGAAAAATTGGGAATGCACGAATTGATCCTCTCCTCAAAATCTGATTTCTGTTTCACGAGTTTCATTTCACATATCCAAAATACATAAGGACGTATATTTACGCAGCACAAGTGATTGCAGACATGTAACAAATAGGTACATGTCTGTGAAAGGGCTTTGACCATTATCGGGATGAGGAAGTATCGAGGACACTCAGTGGAAATTAAAGGGGGTTCGTTTGTGGAACCAAAGCGACACTACCTCATCCACCCACCTCCCCAAAAGTCTCCTCTTCACAACCCTCCCGGCCCTCCCACTTATCTCCCTGTCTGTTAGGGGGTAAACTCATGGCAGGGCCGGTCTAGTGCAGGTGTAATTGGAGCGGTCCGCTCCGAGAACCGACTTGATGAGGCGCCAAGGAGCCACGGAACCAAGCCCTGATAATACCTAACCTAGCCTAAACTAACACAGCGCCAATGAGGTTCTTCTCAACTTTCACGGATCCAATAATTCGATTATTTTATTTTTATTTATTTTATTTATTTATTTTAGGTTTTATAGATGTTTACACTTACATGAGAACAATCCAGTTATAAAACTCAATTATTGCACAATTATAAAAATCTACAATTAAATAAAAATACATAAATACAATTAGAAAAACAAAAACATCACAAATAAAAATACAGAATTTTAAACAAGGTCACTCAAGTAACACATTACAATGAGTGGTAAAAGACATATGAAATACGCGAGCCTGCATAGAGAGACAATTCACACAATTAGTTAGTACTTTTTAACAGCGCTAGAACTTTTTTTTAAATCGGTACAAATTATCAACGAAAATATCCACATCAGCGCACTCTATCTTGTTATACAGTCGACCCGTCTGGGTCAGAGGGCTAAAGTAGGCGATATTATTTTTAAATGTATTCATATGAAAAATGTTATGGCGTCTTAAACAATGGGAATTGGGGACATTAATTTCAATACTGTTAAGACATAATGTAGTATCAAGATGGCCGTGAATAATTTTATGTACACCTACCTTTTTGTTTAGCAAGTTGAAAAACTAATTCTTTTGTATTTTAAGTATCGGGTTGCTACCTCTTCCTTGTTGTATTAATGCTATATTGTGAATTCTCTAAGCGCCGTATACCCGCTCAAAAAGAAAAAGATGGAGAGAGTCAGAGAGAGCGCGCTGACATTTAAAACGATAAAATTTCAGCAAAAATTTGGAAATGTTTAATAAAACACGCCGCGTTTAAAATAGTGCAAAAATCTAGCAGGGAACAACGCTGTGAATTTTTCATACATTAAACTTCTAAAATAAGTGAAAAAAACATGTTTATAATAATTTTTCGAAGGTACTTTGCGATTTTTTTGCTATCGGGGGAATTTCATATAATTTTCGTTTCGGCATTGAGAACGTCTAGATACTCTAGATTTCTAGATCATAGATTCTCAACCTTTTGTTGCCCACCACTTTGAGAATATTTTTATTTACAGCGCCCCCTAACTCGTGTATCGCAGGAGGCGTAATGGGATACCACGACAGGTTACATTTGTCACAACGGGGGCGTAACGGGATACCATGACGGAAGAGGCATAATGGGACACCACGATGGGGTTACATTTGCCACAACGGAGGGGGCATAAGAGGAAAGGAAAATATTTTAAAATGCGACGTAATTTATGGATGGCCCTGATGGGGTGGGATGGGATCTCTGGGTGGTCTCCTACCGCCCCCCTGAAGGTCTAAAACGCCCCCTAATTTTCTTTTGTTCTTCTACCGCCCCCTCGAAGGTCAGAAACGCCCCCAAGGGGGCGTTATTGCCCACGATGAGAACCTATGCTCTAGATATTGTCTTCAAAAATAACATATATTTTTTAAGAGCTTAAAAACATTAAGGGAGATATTTAAGAAATTGGTAGAAATTCGGGATGCGGTGGCTTAATAATAATAATTAGTAAGATTATTCAGAACGTGGTTAGCGTGTTTTTTTAGAGAATATTTTTTTTACCTGCCCATGCTCTCACTATGCCATCTCAACGCCCCCTAATTTTCTCTGGGTCTTCTACTGCCCCCGTAAAAGTCTCAAACATCCACAATGGGGCGTTATCGCCCACGTTGATGACCTATGCCCTATACCTACGTATGTTGAATGAAAAATAAATGTTTCCCCGAAAATCACGGTAAAACTTTTCTTTAAAAGTATTTTTAAACCTATGTTTTGTATGCAACAATAGACAATCCTTTATTTAAAAAAAACGCCGGCCTCCATGGTCGAGGGGCAAGGCTTACGACTGAGGTCACGGGTTCAATTCCCGGTGTGGGCAAGTAAATTTTATTTGATTGGTTTGTGTGTCCACAATTTATGAATTAAAAATAATATAAGGTATATTTCCGGAACGATCCAGAGTGAAAGATAATCTCAGTTTCGCCCTGGTGTAAGACTACCATTCGGAATTGAAACGTTGTTTGAAATGGCTTTAGCCGTGTTTGGCGACTAGATCTGAATAGCCAGCTACTTCCCCATTTTCCAATTCCTCATCTCCTTCCCCTCCCCAATTACGTTCAGCTTTACAACGTATCCCAATTGGGGATGCCATATTCTCACTGACTTCAGGTAGTAAGAACAGTTGGGACTCTTATGCAGTATTCACGTAAAAAAACGATTACTAACAAGATAAATTAACATTTTTTTTCATTAGTTCCACACAGGAGGCCCTGAAGAAAATAATTCCCCTTAGAGCCTATGTCATCTTTCGGGATTTTGAGTGGAGGGTATTTTAGAAAAGGAAGGAGAGGAAATTCTGGAAAGTAAAAGGGTATTGACGTGGTAGGTATCTGGGGGTCAGAGTGTCCAAGAGTGACGGACGTATGAATCCATCCCTCCCACCGCGGTGCAGGGCGATGCTTAAAAAACATAGACTTACTGATACAGACCAAATATTCAACCGTTGTGAAGTACTAGACATACGACAATTATTTATACGTTAAATCGCTACTAAATTACATTTTTGACCAAAAAACAATCTTCAACAAACACAAAATATTATAAACAGACCAGTTAGACAAGCATTCAAAGAAAACTTTAAAAATCCAACCGTAAATACAAGCTTTGGATAAAGACACTACCAATATCACGCTATAAAGGCATTCAATAGTCTAACACTTGAAAATAAAATTGAGGAAAACAAAAATAAATTCCGACACAAAATTATAAAATGGATTAAAGACCAAAATAGACAATACTACCAAAATATCGCAGCATAAAATAATAAAACATACAAGTAACACACAAAACAATATAAAACACAATCACCCACAAAAAACACAACACTTATTAAAAATATCGTTTTTAACCTTGTATAATATTATTTATTTTTAATTTTACGTTAATTTTAAGTCTCTAATTTTTAAGTTTAATTTATCTTAATCGTATGTTTGTTATTTACTTTTTTTCTTTTTTTCACCTATATTATATGTATATTTATATGTATTGTGTATAATTTTGTATATAAAATGGAGGCCTCAGCACGGGTAAACCACCCAGTGAGGCCAACATCATTGAATTGTGTATAAAATGTAAATATATTGCATCAAATAAATAAATGTTCCGAGAGAGTAGTCAAAGAGGCTCCCTCATTTATACTCGCCCGATCCGGCCTGCCATGCAGCTTGTGGGCAGACACATCCGCCGCCAAGAGGCGGATACACCTCACCCCGTGAACCCGGCATCCATGCTAAGTCACTAAGCGTAGCGTACCCGCCTCCCAAATTACATATATGTTTTAAGCAAACTAAATGTTTCTAAGTAAACATACGAATAATACCTAACCACTCTTACATTATTTGAATAGTAAAAAATATATTTTAAATACTTGGATTATATAACACTATATCTACTCACCTATACACGCATACTTGGCAAACACACACAGACAAGGCAAGGACTATGCGTGTGTGTGTGTGTGTGTGTTGTGTGTGGGTTGTGTGTGTGTTTGTACCCAGACCTGCTCAAGGCTCCTTTACCATAGTAACCAACTTGCGATTAGGTAGTAGCTTATTATTTTTCCAGCTTTATAGACTCTTGTAACCAGGGATTACAATTCCAGTAAACATGTTTACAGGTGATTGTCAGTGAGCATCGTATTATTTTTTAACGGTATTATGAAATTTTTACCAATACATAATTATATGATTTAATTAATTTTTGGGAATTCGTGACAGAGCACTAAGCATTATTACTTGGTGGATATGTTTGGCTTTACGAAGGCAAGATTTTTCCGAAACTGGTTTGCAAATTATAAAGCAATATACGGGTAAATCATTTGACCATTTTGTTTTTGTTATGAAGCTGAGGTTGAAACAAAAAATGGATCAATGTATTTAGACTAGTCCCAGCAAAAGCTCTTACGGACGTCATAAACGTCTTCTTCCACCTCATGCAAACACGGATTTTAGGGTGAACGTCCATCTGTATTCTGTATTCTATATCTTTATATGAATTAGTACAACACTGCGTCCACTATCGGCAAATATGCAAGCAACGGATTTTTCTATATAAATATATAGGAAAATCCGTTGCGTGCCGTGCGTGCGTTGCGGCCGGCGCGGACAGATGGACGTTCACCTTTAAACATAGCAAAAGTGCTTGTAATTTATTGTTACATAATTCATGGTTATAGTACCTATTAAGAAAGTACACATAATATTTGCAGATAATTTTGCCTGTGATATGAACGGTTCTTAAAACTTAACTAATTTTAAAAAATTGTGTATAGAACAAAACTATTAACATTAAGAAAACTATATGAATACAACATATGTCTCCTTATATACAAAATACAAAATAATCTCGTACACACAAACACAGAATTCATTAAAACGTCTAAAGTACATAAACACTTTACACGACAACATGATAACATACCTACATTTAAACACCATCCACACTAACTATGGTAAACAATCCATTGGTTACGAGGGGGCAACTTATATAATTGCCTCTCAAATGACATTAAAAACGGAAATAAGTTTGGTAAATTTAAAAAAAATATATTTATGTTTATTCTTGATAAACAAAATAATAAAATAGAATAGCCCTGTATTGAAATATTTAGTTTATCTTAATGTGTATAATTATTTCTAGTAAAATAAGTGAAAATGTAATTTTATTTTAACTGGAATAATAAAAAAAAAAACTAAGTAATGCTTGAGTAATAATAATAACAACTAAGAAAAAAGTGGGTGGAGAGATAAAGAGAAATTTTGAAATTAAGATTTATACCTCCACGAATTGTAATTGACTGTTATTGAAGTTTCAAGAAAATTAGGTGAAAGTAGTTTTATAGAAATTTAATGAATTAGTTATGTTTGTTAGCAAGGAATCATGAAAAATGCATAGTATATATATATATCAATGGAACAATGTCGAAGCATAGTAAATTTTCGTAATGGGTGTGTATTTCGTAAGTTGTGAATGCGCGAGAAATTAATAAGTTATTTGTTGTTTTAGTGTTGTTTGTTTATGAAGAAGCGTAGCGTTCCTGGTACACCTCATTGGAACATTTAAACAACCAATGCCGGATCAGAAACAGAATGTTTTCTAATTAAAATGTATATTATATTCATGGTGGAATTCCAATTTAATATATTTTATTTAATTTAAAAAAAAAAACACTATGGTATAGGGGTAGGGCTTTTGACTCGCAATCCGAAGATCGCGGGATGTAATGATTAATTTGTGTTATTTCACAATTAATTAATTTAAAAATACTATAAAGTATATTTGCGGCACGTTCCAGAGTGGAAGATACTCTCAGTATAGCCTTGGTATAAGACCACCATTCAGTATTGATACGCTGCTTGAAATGCCTTTAGTCGTGTTCGGTGATCAAATCTGAATATCTAGCCCCTTCCCCGACTTCTTCTTCCCCATTTCCTTACTCTCCCTACTACATTCAGCCTCAAAACATACCCCAATTGGGGATACCGTAGTCTCACTGGTTCCAGACGAGAGCCGCCGGGACTCTTATGAGGAATTCAAATGAAAAAAAAAATGGAAATTTGAAAGGAAAAATTCATTCAAAAGCTTTAATTTTTACTTTTTCACCATTTTTTATGCACAACGCGTCACTCCTGAGTGAGCGATGGGCTCGAGCTCACTTCAGACCACGCCCTACATAATAATTGATTATTTTATTTTTATTACTATTTTTGCTTTTTTCCTATTCTATATACGTACTTAATGATTCTGAAATCTGTTTTGTAAATATGTATAACTATATGAGACGTGTGGGATTGCACTATCCTCCCCACATTCTGGAATAAAACATTATTATTATTAAATCATATTATATGGTTTTCTTTAAAATATACCTAAAATTAATGGTACTGACTTCGTATTTTACTGAATAACAATTAGTAAATGCAAAAGGTATGTAATTTGGCCTAGCGTACCAGCGACTCAACTAACAGCCAACAGCCCTTTGAGTGACGGGTCATGATTGGCGAGCGGTGCTCTGTTCAGTTTACTGCAGTACATGCCTACGAAGCTTGATGGATATATATATGTACAGTGCAAAGTGCCATTCATATGGTGGGATGATAAAAACTTCGCTACAAACCTATATAAATATAAAATATTTCAAAAGAATTCCCATGATAGATAAATTCAGGCATTAAGACCCGATAGTAAACGCTCAAAAAGAAGAAGAAGATATGTAAATACGAATGTTAGAGGGAGCGCGCTAATATTAAAAAACGAGTGTGCTTTAGACCATACGACTGAAGTAAAACATCACTAACTTATAAAAAAACATATGACATTGGGGTGACCTACGACCTTGGGGTGACCTATGACTTTGGGGTGATCTTCGACCTTCGGGTGACCTACGACCTTGGGGTGACCTACGACCTTGGGGTGACCTTCGACCTTGGGGTGATCTACAACCTTGACCAATGACTTTGGGGTGACCTACGACCTTGGGGTGACCTACGACTTTGAAGTGACCTACGACCTTGGGTTAGTATGTACTATGTACCCCTTACCTTAGTTGTGCAGTATGTACGCCTCGCCCGATCACCGTTCGCATCGATCACCGTTCCCATCGATTACCGTTCGCATTACACTTTTTCGTAACGCATTCATCAGCTTACCCCCCAAGTCGAGCGTGCGTTAAGAAGTTTTACTTAAAAAAATATTTAATAAAGTGAAAATACCGAAAATACGTTACTGGGACAAAGCACATGGTGTTACTGAACTATGTCCAGTTGACATTTTTAAGAGTGCCGTTCGTACAGCAATTTCATTCGTACAGAGATATTCCTTGTATGGCTATCCTTTTCACTAGCGGGACCACATTTTTTTGTTCGATTAGTTTGAATATAACGTGCCTTCTATTTTTTATGAAACCATTAGAAATAAGTCGCAATTTTGTAGTCGGGCAACACTACAAACGCGCTTCAAACATGTGTAAACGGTTGACATTGTTTGTCACATGAGAATATCAACGATATCGTGTCTGACATGAACGGATCGTATCTACAACTCGTTCATCCCTCGTTTACTCCCTCATACAAGATTCTTACCTCTGCTCGAAAAAACCCTTCACACAGCATCGCCAAAGATGGTATAGGTTCTGAGGGAAATTATTTCCCTTAGGGAATTCCGTTCCCTATTGTGGAGATAATATTATGTACTTGGCACAAATAAAAGGAATCGCTCCCAAGTTAGACAAGACATTCATTGACCCATTCCATGATCTGTTATTGACCCCCAGGGTATCTAGAACGGTCGATCGATAAAGATTTTATCGATGACGTCAGTAACTTGCCATCGCTCTTGAGTACGGCTGCAGATCGTTAACATATAAACAATAGTTGACGTCGTATATATAAAGAATACGTAGTCATTGTGAACTGTTGTTAATTTGTTGGCGATGTGCAGTCATGCTAGGAAACGATGAGAAGTTACCGATATTATCGATACATAACACGGGCATGTGCCTAGCATGGTTGTCGACAAATCCACTAATTATGTAACCATCAAAACAACGAATAAAGAAGAAAAAAAATCAAATCGAATAACCAAATAAGTTAAGAGGATTTCCCTATTTTACCGCAAATCATTAAACATGACTTCATAGCAATATCGATGATTGTTATCGCCATTTAATGACACCATTAAAATGATTGTCGATGATATCCTCTTCAGTTTTACAATGATATCTATAGACAAAGTATTCGTATATTAGTGTATAGTATATTATTACGTCTATCATACGGGGTAAGTCTACCATTGACCGAGGGGGGGAGGGACAGGTGAGCAAGTGAGAGGGGGTGGGCGGAAAAGAGGAGAGGGGGTTGTCTGGTTGTCATGGCTGCCGACAGACGCACTGATTGAAAAAATCGGGAAGCGAAAATCAACAAGGAAGAATTTCATTTTGTGCCAATAAGGGTAGGTATTTTAAAAGGGTTCTCCAAGCGATATAGACTTTAAGCTTTTTGTGATTCAAAGCAAATTAAATTTTCATCAGAGAATATGCGCGATGGGGAGAGTTATTAATATAACTAAGGCTTTTTATATCTATTTATGTTCTGATTTTCATTACGATATTATCTACTACATGAAAAAATGTTCATGAAAATGGTACTTACTTTTTTATCGTGATTTATTTTTGGGATATTATGCCGTGTTGCGCTACCTCTCACAAAGAAGGCTTTAGCGTAACACCCTAAAAAATAAATCAAGATTAAACTTTTGGCCGCAAAAGCTTCAAACCATACCTCACTTTAAAGCATTTTTCATGGTCTATACATACATGTTTTAAATATAATGTCCTCAGCATACAAAGCCGTATCTTCTCCAAGCATAAACTTTCTAATTAAAATGTTTATCGGAAGTGACCTGCCAGGTAAGTATGTTTCAGTATCCATTTGTAAATAGTAAAATTAGATAGAACCTAAGAATTCTTAATAAATTGTACAGCGCCCTTGAGGTGATTTTTCACAAAAACGGCGCTCTATAAATTATCCATTTATATTTATTATGTTTAACAGACATAACGTATCTCAAATCATGAATGAATGGTGTGCTCGCATTTAATTGGAATTATTACTGTCACAATGTTAAATCTGTAAGCTTAATCTACTGAGCCTACAAACAAAATAAAGAAATAAATCTTACTTTATTTAAATGTTTTTCATGGTCTTTCATACATGTTTGATAGATATTACGTATCTCAAATCATACCTTACTTTATTTGAGTGTTTTTCAGTCAGTTAGATTTCAAAGGTAGAAGAAGTAGGAGACGCCAGATGTCAAGAGTTTGATAGAAGAGTATAATATATGAGACGATGATTGAATGTGATGAGGCAAGGAGAATGTGAAAGTCTGCCCCTGTGGGGGAACAGCGTGATGGTTAGTTAATTAGATTTAACGGTATTTTGAAATTTTAAACCGGTAATTAATTGATTAAAAGAAAAACATTATAATTTTATTTTGGGAATTCTGATCGGAACTTTCATTATTAGTTTTTCAAAATGTTTCCGAATAAAACTTAAGTACCACATTACGTAACCTAACCTAACCCAACTGAATATAATCTACCCTAATATCTTTGGATACTTTTCATGATTTCTTGCGAACGTACAAAACTAATTTATTCAATTTCTTAGCGTGATAAAAATTATTTTAAAAATACTTACACTTAACTTTTCTTTAAATTCTATTAACAGTCAATTACAATTCGTGAGTCGTATATCTCCACACGTATTCTGCCATTTTATTTTATATTATTGCTCATACACTAATTATTTAAGTATTAAGAATTGTTCAAATATCTTAATGACTTACGCAATAATTAATAAAACCTTATAATAATTCAATTTAATATACCTTATAACTTGTTTTACAATGTACTGTGCATGTCTTAATAAACAAATAATTAAAATACTTACGAAGAAACTACTTTGTATTGCAATTTAGTTTTACAAATCAATATACTTTATATTATTTGTTGGATGTTCATTATTTGAGAATTACATTTTCATCAGAGATCTGGTTATCTGAGTTATTTACACGTTAGGTACTGTATTTATCCAGGACAGCCATTTCGAAATACTACCAACCTAAAAGTTCGTAATTGGAAGCATACATCAAAGGATTTAATTTTATATATAAGTTGGTATGCTTCCAAATTCAAGTCAATTGTGTTTTAATGAAACTTTACTATTGGATTGTAAAGCAAAACTAATGGAATTGAGCAAGTTGCTTACCTTATGGCTGCAGTACACGTTGGGCCAACGTTGGGGCTAGGCCGCCAACGTGTGAACGCTGTTGGCCCAAAACCTCCCAAGAAAGAAGGCGGTAGCGCAACACGGAATAATATCCCAAAAATAAATCACGGTAATACTTTCGGCACTGAAAATCTCAAATCATTCCTAACTTTATTTATCTTTCAGTCCCCATAAAATAGTTGTTCACCAATATATGTTATATAATATAATATAATACGTTATATCTAATATGAATGTGTTACATTCATATTAGATATAACGTATTATCAGGAATCATTTTGAATAAGTTAGATTTAAGAGTATTTTAAAAATTTTACCGCTAATTAATTTGTTGTGAAAATGTAAATATAAATTATTTTTGAATGGCATGATATGAAGGTGATAATGATGACAAGTAAAATTAAATGACGTGGACTCAACAAGCGGAAGAAATAAATGAAATTGTTCTTGCGTAGCTTTTTTGTTTGTTTTATGTTCTGAAATTTGAATTCCAGTTTAAATTAAATGATAATTTCCAGTAGGTAGAGTATCAACGACCAAAAACCAAATCATCCCCCCCCCCCCTCCTGAGAAGTATTATCTACAATATTTTATCTAAAACCTAACCTAACCTAAACAAACCTATTAACTGAATCTAACCACCGTAAAGACCCGTTCTGATTGGGCAAGTAATTTAGTCGAGCCGCGAGTAGAGTCTGTCAAATAAGAGTAGAAAATAAATAAAATGGAACTAAGAAATTTTTAGGCTGGCCACACCAATTTATCTGTCAAATATTCTTTAAAATTGCAATGACACAGAAAATTCAAAACACTGTAAACACATTTAAAAAAACATTTTTTTGTTCTTAAAAAAAAAAAAAAATCGAATAAGCACTATTGTGAAGGTACCTACGAAATGACATAAATTTGATTAAATTGTGTTTTACAAAGTGATTGGCTTTCATTTAATTTAACTTAGATTTGAATTTAACAGTAGGTGGAAAGGAATAATCATTAATGGTGAGTTTAGTCACACTACTTTTAGATCTGAATGAGTTAAATATATTCAGATCTAAAATTAGAGGCATGATCTAAAGCCCGGGCAACGCTAGGTACTTAAGTTAGTATTAAATAAATGTGAGCAATTTCTAAAGTGTGCTTTATATTTTATTATTTTAACACAAAATTGCAAAATGTTATTCTTCATTATGTTAACACAAAATTTCAAATGTTTAATAATAATATAACCTAAATGTAATTCTAATTTTGAGATCAGTGGGTATCTATATAGCAATGATTAATGCCTTTTTAATTTTTAATAAAAATGTAGGTTACACAGCTTTAGATTAACACCATGGTTATATTTTTAGTATTGCCATTTGGGCAACGGTGGCGCCCTCATTTTTTTTTCTACTCTTATTTGACAAACTGTAACTCTCCACTTGCCTGACCAAAATGCTCCTACTTACTACTAAATGTATGGTGTTCGGACACGTTTAGTTAGATACTAAAATACCTGCTACTCGACTAAAATACTTACCCAATGAGAACGGGCCATAATATCTTTGCAACTTCCCCACCTTCCACTTCCCCATTTCGTTCCCCTCTCGAAGACCTTAGGGGGCATACATTAGTACGTGAGCAGTTCTCCCCCCCCATCTTAGTGAGATAAATTTGGGCCACCTCGTATATTCTGTTCAAGTAACGTGAGAAGATGCTGGATAATGTAGGCCCCCTTAAGTCTCAAAACATACCACAATTGGGGATGGTATTGTCTCACTGGCTTCAGACGAAGGAAGAAGGTTCCCGTGTTTACCCAAAGAGCGTGCTTTTGAAGATATAAGGGCTAGAAATTTCGCCCTCTAGAAATTGTGCAAAACATTCGAGTATTCGAGGGAATTCCACAGCATTCCAGAACTTTCCGCAACATTTTGGAATAGTCTGGAACGTTCGGGAACATCCCGGAACAGCCCAGATCATTGTGGAACATTCCAGAACACTCTCGAATGTTTTGGAATGTTCTGGAAAATTATGAAACATTCCAAGCCTGCATTGGTGAGGCTACCTATTGGTAGGGGTATATAAAGCAAGATCCATCGTTGGTTCAAACGTCATTTGAATCTCATATCAACTCCTGAGCGAAGCCGGGTACCCAAGCTAGTTAGTTCGTAAAGAACTTTTGCTAGTTCCTTTAACTTATTCAGAGTCATTCATATCAATTCGGTCCCAGGCCACAAGAGCTAGTTCTTCGTCTTCTTCTCCATTATAGGCTGGCTATCATCATGTACATATACTTGGTTACAAGGTCGCCCCTAGTGCCAACCTAAACATGCAAACAAAAGTCCTGCATTGTGTGTAGGTATAGGAAGTACCAACCTAAACGTATTAAATTATTTCAAATTCGATTCCGGGTTTTGTCCTTTTCCTTTGAGCAAGCTCAGGCTACGTGTCTGGATACCAAGGGCCTGCTCGTGAGTGCCCATTTTCCAATAAAGCTGTCAGCCACGGGAGAAATAAATTATTCCGGAGCGCACACGAGCGTGCCCCTAACAAAATTTCCATCGAACGTATACGTGTGAACTAAGCTTTATTTTCTCTTTGATGAAAATACATCAGACTTTATTTTAGTACTCTTTAAGTTGGAATTTTATAAGTAAAATCTGAAAGGATGGAAATTGTTTGAATTTAAATATATATTTATCATTCATAACGACAAAATATTTTAGATTTAAAAAAAAATTTGATTTTTTTGGGATTTTTTCACTTCTTTCTCCGTCCAACCGCTCTACATGTCGAAATAATCACCAAGTATCCATGTCTATGCACGCTTATTCAGTCAAACATTGTTTTCATATCTCCTCCTTCGAAAAATTATAGTGGTTCATATTTCAACCGCGCGTATGCCTCAGGGATCTCAATTATATTGCATTCGTAATAAGTAATAAAATGTCTCTGTCAACTTCGTGCCTTTGTGCCGTACATCAGGTTTGCTACCAGAAAAGGTAGATACTCTCAGTATTAACCTGGTAAAGTTGCGTTTGCCCCGGGAACCATTTATTGGATAATCAACACCTCCGCCATAGGTCACCCAAAGTGGTTCACTACGTTTAGTGACTTAACCGGGGTGCCCGTGCTCGTGGGGTGAGGTTTGTCCGGGTCTTGGAGACGGATGTGTCTGCCCACTAGCGGCATGGCAGACCGAATTGGGAAGAGACTGGTTGAGGGAGACCTTGTGACCTCTCAAGCAGGACCCTTTTGGAACATCACCTTGCACTGCAGTGAGAGGGATGGATTCATACGTCCGTCATTGCTGGGCCCACTGACCCTCAGATATCTTATCATTCCCAGAACTTCCTCTTCTTCCTTTTCCTTTAAAAGACCCTACATGGTTCCATATATGCCATGGTTCTACTGTCTCAATTAAAAAAAACTACATTACATGATGTTAGCGTTATTTATTCCCTCATTATTCAATGTCCTTCATCCTTTTTTTCATATAATTTTATACATTTTCATAATTTTATTCTACAAAACAAGACAAATTCTCAAATTTACGACAAATTTGTTAAAATATTCAAATTAGTTCCAGTTAACATTTCCTTTTCGTTCGTACGAAAACTGACCTTAGCCACTGTGTGATATTTTACGGTAGGGCAAGTTTTTAATTTAATTATTAGCTTCATCGCATGATAGCACAACTGAACTGAATACAATATTCTACTACCGTGGTAGTCGAAAAACATGTAAAAAACTGTGTACAAAAATTATTTTACGAATAAGGAGGAAAAAAAAACATTTTGGCTAAGTTTCTTAATGAAAGCTTTGAAAATTGAGATTTACTTGTTCTTCTTGGTGTGCCCTATCAGGTCCCCCCGACGTTAGCGAACACTCCGGAAAATGCCTCTCTTTGTCTTGCGCTGTCAGGTATAGCTCCTCCACACTTATAATGCCGGTCCACTATAGTACATTTCGCTGACAAGACATTTGTCTTCTACCTGGCCCTCGGCGACCCTCTATCTTGCTTTTCAATATCAATTGGAGCAAGTGATACTTCTTCCCTCGAAGTATGTGACTCAGATATGAAATTTTCCTGACTTTTATTAATGTAAGCAGTTCTCTATCTGCTCTAGTCCGCCTGAGAATTTCTGCGTTGGTGATCATGTCGGTCTATGGGACCTTGAGCATTCTCCTGTGAAGCCACATTTCAAAAGCCTCTAACCCATAGGTTCTCAACGTGAGCGATAACGCACCCTTGGGGGGGCGTTTCAGACCTTCAAGGGGGTAGTAGAAGACCAAGAGAAAATTGGGTGGCGTTTCAGACTTTCAGGGGGGCGGCAGGAGATCCTGAGGAATCCGTCCCATCGACAGCGACTGGCACAAAAATATTTTCCCTATCCCATTACGCCCCCTCGGAATTAAGTTTGTTTGTGGAGAAAACTATTTATTGATATTCATATTGCTTATGTACGAGTGAAACAATCAATTCATCTTAATATTTTAAAGCATAACTTGCAAAACGTGTTTTTTCTTAAAATAATTAAATTATCGCAATTTGAGAAAAATTTGATTTTAAATTATTTTAAATATTACCTTATAAAGTGTTCATAAAATTGTTGGAAACAATCAGTTGGTACCCGTCACGTGAAAAAATAATTACCGATACCAAATATAAGAAAGCCACAGAGAACACATTAAAATGGCAGATAAAATATCACTTTACGTAAAAGAATTAAAATTATGGTGGAATGATGCATATATTGGAACACTTTTTCTATAAATTATTTGTAAACCTTCATGTTTCACTTTTCAATACAATTCTAACTTTATTTACTTTCTTTACTATAACAAAAAAATCAACAAAATTTATGTTTCACTATTTTATTTTATTTTACTACAATGTTTTCACAGATTTCTATATTTCTAAACCTT
The DNA here is from genome assembly GCA_917563855.2 of Limnephilus lunatus. NCBI lineage: Eukaryota > Metazoa > Arthropoda > Insecta > Trichoptera > Limnephilidae > Limnephilus > Limnephilus lunatus. The sequence continues at coordinate 51,967,744 of OU830601.1, forward strand.
TAGTTTAAAATTAATATTTTTTACATGTACTTATTGATGTATATATAGCAATCTTGTTTATATTACCCACACACAGGCAGTGCCTTAGTGGGTTCCCATTATCTACTCTTGTTTATTATATATTTTACTTATTGCTATCTTTTACATTATTTGTACCTTATATTTACTCTTACTGTATTTAGAAATTATGTAAAATTACTTTTGTATGTACAATGTACATATGTAGATACAGTGGGAAAAAAAAATTACAAAATGTATTAAAAAAACTGTCAAAGCACTAAGAAAGAATAAGAAAAGAAAAAAATGTGTTTCGGCGTTCCCAGTCGATTCGACGAAGCTTTGTAACTTGGTAAATAAATGATTTTTAAAATTTCCTCAAAGATTCATTGGAAATTAATTAAGTTTATATTACGTATGATATGAAATTAGGTAATTTCCTTTCATATCATTAAAGCTAACAAGTGTTTACCGTTTTGTTCAAAGGATTCGTGATAAATCTAATTGCCCTAGTTACAAACTTGTTCGGTGAGATAAATAATTATTTTATGGTTTGTGTATTTTTGGAGTTTAAATTTGACATGGCATGGGATCTACTACCACTTTTGATGTACAAATAATTTCACAACAAACGAGACAGCTTTTATGCAAAAGAGTAACTCCATGATGTTCTGTTTGTTTTACAGGTATTTCAATGGAACCTACTTGGTGGAAGTAGCAGCAGTGGTCCCCTGTGCACCCCAACATCGGAAAGAAATCACCCTTTCACAGTTTATCTGCAGCATGAGAACGAGTCACTAGAATAAGTAACATTCTTATATAAAATGACACGGATATTGGTTTTTTCTTCAATATTTTTTCATGGACATATTGAAAACCCGTATTACTAAATTCCTACTCACACATTTTTTTATTTTTGAAGTAAAACTTCTTTACGCACGCTCGACTTGGGGGGTAAGCTGGTGAACGCGTTACGAAAAGTGTGATGCGTTACGAAAAGTGTGATGCGTTACGAAAAGTGTGATGTGAACGGTAATCGATGCGAACGGTGATCGATGCTAACGGTGATCGGGCGAGGGGTACATACTGCACAACTAAGGTAAGGCGTGCATACTAACCCAAGGTCGTAGGTCACCCCAAGGTCGTTGGTCACCCCAGAGTCGTAGGTCACCCCAAGGTAGTAGGTTACCCCAGGGTCTTAGGACACCCCGTGGTCATATACCCCATAATCATAGTGGGTCACCCCAAGGTCGTAGGTCACCCCAGGGTATTTGTACACCCCACGGTCATATACCCATAATCATAGTAGGTCCCCCCACGGTCGTAGGTCACCCCAGGGTCGTAGGTCACCCCATGGTCATATTTCACCCCAATGTCATATTTCACCCCACGGTCGTAGATCACCCCAGCGTCGTAGGTCACCCCATGGTCATATGTCACCTCAATGTCATATGTCACCCCAATGTCATATGTTTTTTTATAAGTTAGTGAAGTTTTACTTCAGTCGTGTGGTCTAAAGCACACTCGTTTTTTTTTTAAAGAAAGACGAATGTTCCAGGGTTACGAATAACCCGACAATATTTTATAATGTCCTACTACCACCACAGTAAGCTGAAAATGTTGTTTGAGTCGTGATGGAGTGCTTAGCCAGCCGATGAATCGAACACGGGACGCCTGGGTGGGACCTAAACGCAATACCAATTCAGCCACTGCTAAAAATGATTTTAACTATATTCAGTACACCCCAATCTACCTCTAACCTACTCTTTCCCCTTGTCAATTTGGGAGGAGGGTATGAGTACCGCCGCCCCAGAAACCATTTATTGAATAACCAACACCTCTGCCATAGGTCACTCCAAGTGGTTCGCTATGTTTGGTGACTTAACCGAGGTTCCCAATTTCATGGGGTGAGGTTCGTCCGGGTCTTGGCGGTGGATGCATCTGCGACCAGCTGCATATCAGGCCGGATCGGAAGAGACTGGTTGAGGGAGACCTTTTGACCTCTCCAGCAGGACTCTCTCGGAAAATCGCTTTGCACCACAGTGGGAGGGATGGATTTATACATCCGTCGCTCGTGCAGACACTAACCCGCAGATTCCTACCCACCCCTCATATCTTTTTCCTTCCCTGAACTTCATCTCCTCCCTTTCCACAAAAGACTCTCAGCACAGTATCCCCAAAGATGACATCGGGCATGGCCCTCGGGGAAATTGTTTTACTCAGGGCCTCCTGTGAGGAGCTAATTAAAAAAAAACTTCCTTTAACCTCACTGCCATATTACCTAATTAACGAAGCCATAGTGCCATTAGCTCCGAGCATTTGGGTCTCTAGTGCTATATTACATTAAGTTTTATTAGATATTTTGCTGGGGGATATTTTGACCGTAGAATATTTTGACGGGGATATTTTATCGCGTTATGAAAATGGGCATTACCCCACTAATTACCCCGGAGAGGCCAATGAAATTGATTTTGAGTTCTAGAAAGAATTCGATATTTTAAAATGTTTGAACAATTTAATCCAAAGTGTGATAAAATTGATCTTAATTCGGGCACACGGACACAACCGCAAAATTTCAGTTTATCTCTTCAGTATTCATATATTATACAATCATGTCTGGAATGACAGAAACTATCTCCAGTTGCCATGGAGTTGCTAAGACGATGTTGTTCAGATAGATTCGTGCCGACATGGGATCATAGAAATCTGTTTATTTGATATAACGTGAGATTAAATCAAACTCTAATTTGGTATTCCAACTTCAAAACTAAGTGCTTAAGCTGAAACTTTCAAAATTGGTTTTATTTCAAACCTTAGTTATGGGTGGATTATTTCAGTATGATAAACGGTTGGTTGAGGTTGACCGAAACAAACAACATTATTTCAGTATATTCTGCGGTGAAATCTGTAAATTTCGTTAGTGGACCTTTCCAACAACAAAAGTTAGTTTATTTGCTTTTTTTGTCTGCAAAGCAATTCAAAATGATTTAGAAAAAATACTTTTTAAATGTACCATCGCGACTGAGACGAGAATTTGAGTAATTGCGAATGGAAAAATGTTTTTATTTATTTCTCAAGGAAATAATATGAGATTGATAAAAATGACGGAATTCCCTACGACACTCCGAATAGACAAGATGTTCTGAGTTCGGGTCTTGGTCGCGACCAAAGATATTGGAATATTTAAATATCTTTGGTCGCGAGTTTCGCGACCGTATCTTTTTTTCTGAGTCTGTTTCATTATTTTCATTGAGAAATGGTATTATTTTTATTGATTCATTAAATTATAATTAACAAAATAGGTATATGCAATTTAAAGCAAGTATAGTTCATTAAAACCTACTAAATAACTCAATATCCCAAGTGATTCTATTCAACAACAAGAGAGTCCATTAATATTGGGAGATAAAACAGTAGGTATAATTATTGTTGTCGGTGACGGCGATAACTATCGGGAACATAAAAATTAACGCTCTCCGTGATAGCTGATTTTTAAAACCATCGCCGAATCAGTCTATAATCAATATATCTTATAAAAAGAAAGTGTACAATGTGCGTGCCGCTAAATCTAAAAAACGAGTGCAGGAACGATCAAGGAATTTATATGGTGTGGTAGCCGTCTATCCCCCATCCTTGAAGAAGGTTTCCGTCTCTAGAAATTTCTAGAAGAGTTCAGAACATTCGAGAGTATTCGAGAGCATTCCACAACACTCCAGAACATTCCAGAACATTCTGGAATGTTGTGGAATATTCAGAAATGATCTGGAACATTCGGGAAGTTCCAGGAACATCCCAGATCATTGTGGAACATTCCAGAACACTCTCGAATGTTGTGGAACGTTCTGGAACATTGTGGACCATTCGAAGCATTTTTTGTATGGGTGGAGTTACCCACCGGGTATATAAAGCAAGATCCGTCGTGGGTTCGAACGTCAGTTCAATCTCATATCAACTCCCTGAGCGAAGCCGGGTACCCCAGCTAGTAATTTATAAAAGAAGTATTGTAAGAGCGCTCTGTTTTTCGTTAATCCACCCCTTTTTAAAGAAGAAGCCTTTCGAATAAGGGACACAGCAAAAACACATAAAAAGCTATTGCGTAGGTATAACAGTACTGACCTAGGTATACGCGGAATTTATTGAAGGCTTCAGACAAACAAAATTGGGGGAGAAGATACGTAGATACTTAGTTATCCCTCTATTACCATTATTTTTCTGCACGTACGCCAAGATATATGGATATTGATTTCCAACGATGGTTTCATAATAAAAATATGAATAGATTCAGCCACCCCGGGAAACATTTATTGGATAACCAGCACCTCTGCCATCGGTCACCCCAAATGGTTCGTACGTTTGGTGACTTAGCAGGGGTGCCCGGGTCTTGGCGGCGGAAAGGAATAATAATGGAATAGTTGCTACATTGTAATGATAATGGTATCGGTTTTACCCCCTCAAAGAGAAGAAGATGGAGAGATATGTAAATACGAGCATTAGAGAGAGCGCGCTAATAATAAAACAATAATATTAAAGCGAAAATTGTGAAAATGTTTAATAAAATTCAACTAGTTTAAAATAGAGCAAAAATCTCGTGGGGATTGTCTAAAATAGCATTTAAATAAACACTGTGAATTTTTTCATGTATATAACTTGTAAAATGGGTGAAAAAAAGTGTTTATAATAATTTTTGGAGCATACTTTGCGATTTTTTTTCTATGGAGGGAATTTCATATAATTGCCGTTTCAGCTTTGGGAATGTATAGATATTATCTTCAAGAATAGCATATATATTTTTAAGAGCTTTAAAACTTACACTATTTAAGGAAAATGTGTAATAAATCGGTAGAAATACGGTAAACCGGACCTTATAATCAATCTTGGAAATTAGAAAGAGTGAAAGATGGGTTTATATATTATCAATAAACAAAAAATCTTTTTAAATGACCCGTTAATAAATCACGCGCTATTGCTCCCCTCTTCCTACCCTTTCCATTCCCTCCCATCCATTGACTAATAGTTTTAAGTAAACCCCGATGAAGTAAGCATTGCTTACGGAAAATGTTGACTTTTTAAACAATAAAAGTGGTAAAAACTAAGGACGGGTTGAAGATTTGAAGTTAATTTTCACCTTTTCAAGTTCTTTTTATTATATGATTATAGGCCAAATGCTTCGTAAAATTTAAATAATCACAGAACTTGAATAGAACTTTCACAGAACGTGAAAATTAACTTTAAATATTTGATGAATTGTTCAAATTATATGAAAAAAACCCACCCTAAGTATTTTATTAATTTTGAATTTAAACTAACTCTCTAAGAAAAACGGTGAAACGGGTAGGTTAATATTACGTACTACGTCAGTAAATATTAGATGTAGGCCTTCCCTAATAAAAAACCTTTCATTTTTAAATAAGCTTGTAAAATTTTTTTCCTGAAAAAATATATTTTGAAAGAGCAAAAATTTTCCTTCCGTTTATGTCTCGCAATGGTGATGGTGGGTCGATTCAGTAGGTACTAGAAACCGTCTAGTCGGGGGGAAAATAATTGCATTCTGTTCATACTTCAAAAGAAAAGTATTTTAATTCTGCGAATTAAAATGATTTATCTCTAAGCCGGACATCAATGGGACTTGAAACTTTTATAATGGTGGATATTCGCTGCTTTACTAGTTATAGGATTTCGGAGATCGCGGGTTCAAATCCCGGCGAGTGCAAGTAAATTATGTCTGTTTAAATAGTTATTTTTGATAATTTTTTAATTTAAAATATAATGCATGAGGGAGCTAATAATCGATAAAACTGGAGATATTTCTAAAAGCTATTGAGTATTATCGACCTCCTTGGATTGTCAAGTGAAAATTGTCGACATATAAATTACAGTAAACAGTGTTAAAATATAGTAATACACCGTGTTCCACGTTTATTCATGTATTCATGATTGAAAATCCTAAAAAAAATTTAAACAAAGCAATTCCAATTACAAAAAAAAATGTAATCGTAGCTTAATCGCTTAACTTTTGCGAGTACTTCACACTTGAATGAACGTGTTCGGATAACAAAGTAGCACTCTCACATTTCAAATATTAGATAGAACAGCTGACCGAGTGGGAAGCAACAATAATTATAATGGAAATTCAAATACAAACAAATGCTTTGTAAGTTACACGAAAATTAAAATTAAAAACAGAAATTAATCATATTTTTTAAAATTTGGGCGCTTAGTTAAGTTACTTTGTAGGAACTTAAGACAGCGCGTAAGACACGTAAGACATTATTTCAGTAAGTAGGTACTTAAGACATTAACTGTACCTATATATTATTATGTGAAATATGTGACTGTATTCATTGTACATATATGAAATGTAAACTCTTCTTCCATCCACAAGCAAATGCTTTTAATGAAAGATAAGTAAAGTTATAATATTTACCACTTTTAAGATAAACAAATAATTTTTTTTTAAATACTCTCAGTACGTCAGATAGAAATTGGAAGTATTTAAGACTGCTCATAAGACAGTACGTAAGACATTGCTCAATACAGGACGTAAGACATTACTTAATACATTACTTTAGGCAGGACTTAAGGCAGTACTTAATAAATACTTAAGACAGTACATAAGAAAGCACGTAAGACATTACTTAAGGCATTATTTCAGAAAGTACTTAAGACATTAGGTACTGTTAGTACGTTAGACAGAACTTATGGAAGAAGTATTTCAGAAAGCTCATAAGACACTACGAACGACAGTACACATACTTACGAGTAAGACTGTACCTAAAAAGCATTTAAAGCGCTGAATTTAATGTCACTTAAACAATTATATACAAAAGATTTTCTAATGTGTGCATTCAAAAACCAGGATAACTTTACACAGACAAACTCGAGCCGATTAACAAGATCTACATTACAACATACATTCCACCAACCTACAACTAAAACGACTTTTGGACAAAGAAATATGCAATACTTCTCGATAAAATTATTTAGTTTACTCTCTCTTGCAATAAAAACCATTAAAAAAATAACCGCCTTCAAAAGAAGCATAAAGATATGGATTATGGACATGGGAAGGAAGAATAGAGATGCAATTTTGCAACCTAACAAAGATTAATGCTTGTATTTTACTTTCTTTTAGATTTAACTTTATAATTTTCCTCTGTACCTAATATTTGAACATATTTACTTATATTTCAAACAAGAAAACGTGTACAATGTGTCCTTAGAACGGGGTACCCTAGTAAGAACACATTTTTCTGATTTCTGATTTATTTTTGAATTCGACGGATATCACTAGATTTACTTATTTCTGCTGGAATTGCAATGCACATTGTAGACTGCATGAATTCCATGAGAAAGAATTTTACATGATTTTCCGAGGCATTTCCTGACTGCTGTCAAAAGTCAAAGTTAGAACGGCTGTACGCATCAACCTCACTAGCAACATTCATTATTTGCATCCAAGTGAAAATTGCAAATTGCATCTCCATTAGCATTTTAAAACATTTCCCGCTGCCATCAAACAAAATTTACGGGACGTCGCTCGCAATTTATCCCCTTTTACTGGGTATGAATTATTTGTAAACAGTTCCACCCTTCGTCTGTCTGGTGCCTGCCAGCCCCCTCACAACCTACCCCAACATCTACTTCAACAGTCCACCCTAACAGTCTGCACTGTCTGCAGCGAAACCTCAATCAAATATGGGGATGCAATTAACAGGATTATTATTTATTCAGACGAAAGTTGGCCGGACATGTTCATACGTACAATTCGTAGACGCGAGGAAGTTAGAGCAAGGGATTATTGCTGGGGGAAAGCTGGTAAACATATTGATCAAAAGACTTAGACTTTAGACGAATATAGGACCTACATTGATTTGCGAAAAAATCGGAGTGCGCAATTCACACGCGGTAGAATTGAAACATTCAGAAAACTAAAGTAGGCAAGAGTGGGGATATTACGAAGCGCTTTTTTATCAATGTGAAGGATGATCTTTTTCATATTATTGTCGTCGAATTCCAGTGCACCTTTTCCTACACATTTGATCATCTTATTAGTATTTGTGTTTTCTACTTCGGAGTAGCTAGATGTAGCTTTCTTTTGTGTTTTTTGGCCTTTTAATTTTGGAGTGGTTTGGAGATTGGATATGGATTTTACATTTTTTTATTTTTTTATTTCATAGGATTCGACTCTTGGTGCGCTGAATGTCTGACCGGTAAGGTTTGTCAGAAGCTTTATACCACTAGAACAAAGGAGGCTTGCGTGTACCCGTAAAATAAATACATATTTTATTGCTATCTCATTCTCTCGCAGGCTAAATCTTATCTTCTATGTGTTTGTCTCTTTTAGTGTCGCTCGCTTCCGTTTCATCGAGTTTCAATTCATAACGGTGCTAAAGAAGTTTTAACTTAAAAAATTTGGTAATCAGCGATAAGCCAATTCATTCTAGACACAATACTATTTTTATTGTAGTTTATTAGGGAAACGTTTTTTTTAAATAATTACATGTTACACGGTTGCATGAATCAGCCAAGTTTCAGCTTAAGATGAAGCCATACTAAATAATGCAAAATCATACAAAATCACAGTTTTTGTTTTGAAAATTTGATCGCTTTGAAGTATTTTAGATGCTTCAATTAAATAATGCATGTAGAACATACATTGGCCTTTAAAAATTTAGTCATTTTTCAAGTCTATAAAAAAATAAAGTACAAGGTCTATAAAAACCACTTTCAATTCCAAACTCTCCTATTTATAAACCTCTTTTTGGATATGGTTTTATTGAATAATGTGGCAAATTCAGTTTCTTTTATAATAATCGAAAAAAAAAAAAATATTTACGCCCGAACTTCCTAAATTAAAATAAAATATGCATTTTCGCGTTGTTACTTTACAATACGGCCGCTAGTCCACGAATTTGGTTTTTCAAAGTGAACCCTATGCCGTCCATCGAAGAACTACTGACCAAGCCACACCTATTTCGTATCAGTCACGCCCCGGTCGGAGCGGGAAATAAACGTGTGTCTGCGTCGCTTGATTTCGTGAAATCAATTATAAATTTCTGTTTTATTACAATAAAAAATGCGTAAAAAACGAATTAATGTTTTTTACAGGTTTTTACGAAATCAATCTGTAATTTTTTTTCTCAAATACCTTGTCCAACCTTTCCAAAAGCTTTTTCTCGAGTATTTTCAAACTCCTCCCTTAAAGAGAATCGTTAATTCCGATTTCGATTTTTTTCTGGACTATTGGATCGCCTTAAAATTCATATTAGATGCAGAAGAACATAAATAACATATATGATTAAAGAAAACAAAGTGGGGTTGTTAGAAAAATATTTAAAACATAAATAAAAAACACAAATTAAAATTTAAAGGGTAGATAATGTGAAATTAAAGTATGTAGGAGTATCTACTTAAAAATAATTCATTTTGACATTATAGAAAAATGTTCACAGATAAAAACGACAAAAACAAATAACCATAGTGAAAATGAGAAAATAACACGCAGCAAGGGTAGAGGGTTCGTAATTAACAATTTATTAAAAAAATCATATATGCATTTAGTAAATTGACCTGCGGACAAATGGAAAATATCAGCTTCTGAAAAGATATTATTTTGTTTTGTGCACGTCTTTCTGAAGAATTATGGTTGTGTGTAGTTTTGTAAATCAAACTTTTTATTTTTTTTATTTTATAGAAACCAAACAGTACATTGGTTACAGTGATGAAACTATATTACAAATTTTATAGTGGCTAGGTACCTATAATATTTTTTCTTGTAATGTCTTATATTATGGTAGGTATTGCGCATTAAACAGTTTTTATCAGTGACATGATTCTCCTTTTAAATGTGGGCCGTGAATCCGAAAAAATGTCGATGTTTGGAGTTGGCTAATATTTTTATTGAATTTATGAAAAGCGTGGTTGATTATCATTGGCGAATTTGGTGTTACATGTGTTCTGTAATTTATTAAGTGTGTGGAAATAGTAGATAATTATTTCCTTGGGATAGGGGCTTGTTTAATGCTTTTAAGTATGTCGTAAATAATGCCTGAAATAACATATTAAGTACTGTCTTACGCACTGATAGTAATGTGATGTCTTAAGTCGTATTGACAGTAATGTCTTAAGTCGTATTGAGAGTAATGTCTTAAGTCGTATTGAGAGTAATGTCTTAAGTATTTTCTGAAGCCTTACTTATTGTATTACGTGCTGTCTGGTGTATTAACAGTATGTAAATTTTGAATTAATGTCTAAAGTAATGTCTTACTTACTACCTTAGATGCTGTCTTAAGTACCTATTATTTTATGCATTGTTTCACAGTGGTTTCACACAAACGAAGTTTTAAAAGCCGTCTTCCGAAATTCCGAAAAGTCCAAACTTGAACATTAGGACGCACAGTTTTCACTCGCGCTGCGCAAGCGGGTTCCCTAAAGAGCATCGGACCATCCTATTCTATCTATCTATCATCCCTGAACTGCCTAAAGTCCTAAAGTAAATTACTGGAGCGAATTTGGTCGAAAAATGGACCACTTTTATTTTTCTGCGATTCATAGCGGTCAAAAAATGGACCACATTTTCATGCCATTAGAAAAACATTTATTGTAATTATTTAAAACATTTCCTTGGCCAGCCATATATTTTAAAACGAAGCTATTAAAATGATTTATCTATTATGACCATAGATGTTGCATATCCGTACTCCGTAGACCATTTTAGAACGACGTTGAAAATAAATTTTTGTAATATTTTTTCCCGCCGATTTTTGATCAGCTGTTTACGGATAAAATTAAGGCCTTTTTCCAGACATACAGAAATCTAAAATATTCTATATTGACTCGAATAAGAATTTCAAGTAAAAAACACGCAGGATTCTCGCGATTATAAACCATACGATTTTTTTAAATATATTTTTTTAAATCCTACAAATATGAGATAAACGCTTAAATACAATTTAATTCATTGGCTATATAGCACTGTAATAAGTTTTATGTTTCCATGTTAAAAATTGAAGGCATAATTTTTTTAACCTACCTACTTATGGACCTACTTATTACTATCGAAACATTACTTTAGAACTTCAGACCATACACTGGACAGTACTTACAGAGTACCTACTTAAAACCACTGGAGCTATCACGCGAAATAAATAAATTTGCCTCGATTGCTCGAGATTGCCCAGAAGGTCATTTTCTGAAGGTGATTTTTGATAAAAACGGCGCTAAAAAAGTGTTCCAGATATCACAGATTATTATTAGGAAATGCGTCCATCTGGGTAACCAATGTAATTACCTATTGGTTGTTTTGAAAATTATTTTCAATCAATTTTCAGTCAATTAATTGTCCAAAATCATAATACAACGCCAATTGGGTTTCCCCAAAGATATTCAAATAAAAAATAGATGTGCTATGATGTCCGCGCGATTGTCGCCGAACTACTACCTAATCAGGGTAGTTTGCATTCAAAAGAAATTTGTTAATTTCCTTGATTTTTTGAAGGTGTGCATTAGTATTGGTTAACAATATAATTGATAACCATAACAATATAGTTGATAACCATAACAATATAGTTGATAACATGAATACGGAAAGAATTCGTTCATTTAGTTTAGCGTTCGTTTAGTTTATTCGTTAATTATTCGTTCATTTAGTTTATTCGTTAATTGGTAAAAAATACCGGCGACACCCGGAAGCGCAGTCTCGCCTAGTAAAAACTGCGGATAGCACATCTCCTTATATTTCAATATCTTTGGGTTTCCCTCACGTAAATTTCAGTCGCTTCAGGGATTTAATAAAGTGCTACCAGACTACCTTCATTCGTCTTCTGACTAACTGTCATTTCTTTTGATTATTAGAATACGAAATAAAACGATTTAAATTATTACAAAAAAAGTTATGTAATAAAAAAATATGTTCTTCAAAGAACGGTACAAAATATATATTAATGTTCTCATCAAAATTAGTATGCTTTACGCAAACAACGTGTGTATTTATTTTAAAGTTTAACAGTGAAATTGCTAAAATGAAAAACCCATTGAATTATTTTGTAAACATAACCTTTTTGAAAACACGCCTTGACTTGTTTAATAAAGTTGTTAGATCAAATTTTCTTCTATTATTCGAACAGTACCCACGCATTTTTTTTTTCAAAGAAAGGCAAACATTCACGGGTTACAAATAAACTGATAATATTTTAAAATATCCTACTACCATCACAAACATAAACAAGTACAGGCGAATCATTTTAACCATTAGGATATTTGTTCGCTTTTGGGAATAGCTCGTATAGGTTGAGGGAGCGGACGCGCGGATCAGCAGAGACGGGGGACGATTAAATGAAAGGCGTCAGTCGATGTATTGAGTCAGTCTTTATTGCTACTACGTAACGATGGTAAATTTGTGGAGTAACAGTGTGCAGACAGGAGCGATGATGATGAGGCTCGTAGATGATGCAGTGATGAAGGTCGGTGATGCAGTGGTGTAGCAGACCACAGGTCTGCATGTCGCCAGCATGTTGTCCCGCACCGTGGTGGTGGAGAAGACCTAGTCGTCCAGGATGGATGCTCGACGCGGTGAGTCGCGGAGATGAGCTGCGGTGAACCTCGAGAGGAGAATTGAATTCTCAGTGGCAACGAAGCGCGATGGGCTTCGATATGCCTGAGAAGTTGCTGCCTGCGTGACAAAAAGGCCTGCCGTGGGACTTGTCGTGGGCAATTGTGTCTCTTGAGCTGATGGTGCGATGGACCATGCGATGGACCATCATGCGAGTTGATGTGTCCTCGAAGGTTGATGATGCACCGACACAGGTCCGACATGTGCCGTGGACCTGGCGGGTTACCGCACTGGAACGTTATGATGCACTGTCTATGTGTTGGTGAACTGTTACTGAACTAGAGACTGGAACTGACTGACTGACCAGCGTCGTGTCGCTGCGCTTATATAGCCGACCATGTGAGTAGCTACCCGGAACGCCAAGTAATATTGTTGCGTGCCCGCACAAAAGGGAGAAGCCTCTCGAACCTTCCGCGGCCGTAACTATGCAACGGCTGTTGAGTCGAGGCCTTTCGATGTGCTTCCCGAAATGTGTAGCCGTGTGCGGCGTGAAACACAACAATTATATGTCTGGTAATTTCTTCCAGTGGCGGCGCAATGATTTTGGCTAAAGGGGGCGACCGTTCTGGTCGCCACAAGGTCTTATAGAAATCGTTGTATCTCCCTTACTTTCATGATGAGAGATATAATCTAAACGGCATTAGAACAACTACTACGCTTCATATTCAAATCTAAAAGTTGACCACAGAATTACTAAAATATGCATCTGAAACCATAGTTCCGACCGAAAATTGAAAAAAAATTGTAACTAAAAAAAAAAAAAAATTATTCATTATTTTTACATGAAACCACAAAAAAGTGAGGAAACAGTAAAGTTCATAATGCATTCGTCAAATAAAATATGTGCGTGCTTTTATTTTTTCGTTATTTGTACTTTTAGTTACAAAAACGTGAGGTGAACTATTTTTAAAACTTTTTAATGTAGGAGTATGCATTCAAAAATAAAATAATTGAAAAATTATATGTTAAAAATAATATGGTAAAAAATATATGGTAAAAAAATCGTAATGTAAAAATTGCGCCCGGTTACCCCACATGACTCTATATATATTTTATTGGTACCTATATATACCTATATTCTATCTATTTGTTAACCCCGTACCTACCGACCAAGTTTTCCTATTACGTTGTTAACCTGCGGAAACTAGCAAAATGTTATTTGGACTGGAAATTTATTCAGATTGTTTCCTGAATCATAAAGCTTTTGAAATAAAGCCTTCAAATAGTTGCTTACTCAGAAGTGTCATGGTTACTGGTTTCCTACTCCCATCGGAAATCCGTGGTGAAGATACTAGTATCGGAATATATCACAAAAGCTTTACAAATAAGTAGGTATTTATTGCAGAATTTAGGAGAGAAAATGTAAACGTTTTTTTAAGTGTAATTAAAATGTGTTTTGATTTAAAAACTTAGTACATTTTGTATGTACAACTCTGCAGTTTTTTTGAACTTTAGTTTCACACAGAATGTAATTTTCCTCAGGGCCCATGTCATCTTAGGGGAAGCTGTGTGGAAGTGTGGATGGTCTTTGTATAAAGTTCTGGGAAGGTAAAAGGTATGAGGGGTGGGTAGTATTCTGGGGGTCGGTGTGTCCAGGAATGACGGACTTAAGAATCCATCACTCCAACTATAGTTTATGTCCATCCGGCCCGCCACGCATAAGGTGGACAGATGCATCCGCCGCACAGTTTTGACGACCTCCGTAGTCCAGTGGCTAAGACTCTTAACTCACAATCCGGAGGTCGCGGGTTCGAACCCGGCGTGCGCTAATAAATTTTATTTGATTAATTTGTGTTATTTCACAATTAATTCATTTAAAATAATATATAGTATATTTGCGGCACGTTCCAGAGTGGAAGATACTATCAGTATCGCCCTGGTGTAAGACCACCATTCAGAATTGAAACGTTGCTTGAAAATGGCTTTAGCCGTGTTTGGTGACCAGATCTGAATAGCCAGGTACTTCCCAACCTTCTTCTTCCCCACCTCCTTCCCCTCCCCACTACCTTCAGCCTCACAACATACCCCAATTGGGGATGCCATAGTCTCACTGGTTCCAGACGGGAGCAGTTGAGATTCTTGTGCGGTATTCAATGTAAAAAAAAAAAAGTTAACAATTTGAGGTATCTAGCTTAACTTTATTATGAAATCCTAGGTTTCTTTCTGGATTTCATTTTAATTTAATTGGGTACCTAAATGTCTAATCTTTTTAGAATTAAAAAAACACTAACATTTTACTGCTTGCGACGTATGGCACACCGCAAATACTCACCACCTCGAAACGCGAACGAGTAATTTTATGTCAGTCAAGTTTAGATCTCTCTGCGGATGGACGTGTGGACGTCATCGTGATATTATAAATGATCAAACGTACGGAACCAAAATTTTTATTTGTATAGATTGCTGTAAGTGTTAAAATCGACTGTATCAGGTTTAATCGCACAATATATATTTTTTAATATTTTTTTTCATATAATGATAATTTATATTGTCCCAAAAACAAACTAAAATAATAAAGTTAAACTAGATACTCAAAATTACTAACTGTTCGCCGCCAACACCCAGACAAACTTTTTTTTTTAAATATTTTTTTATATCATTTACATAATCGTTGTCAATAATATTAATATTTAATTAATAAAAACAGTTTATTTATTAAAAAGTTTAATTATAAATTAATTCCTTCAAAAAAGCTAAAGAAGAAGGAATTCCGTCCTTCTTCGATTGGGGTTGTCATAGACATAGGTACTTTCTGCAGACAGTTAGGAGCAGTTGAAACCATTGTACGGTAATCATATCAAAAAATGCCTAATGGACTTCTTTAGACTTGCTGACAAAAGTGGAGCACTTTTCAGAATCAGATTCAAAATCGCTCCTGTAATGAATCTATGAAGGCAAATTCATTTTGTCTGATAAATCCGACAAACACAAGCAATAACTGTCTAGTTTCCATTAGCCATTCATTGTAGTACACAAAATACATATTATGTAGTTGTTCCAACGATGTCTGCGGTGTGACGTAAAAATGTTAATTAATGTATGCCCCCTTTCGAGTACTTTACGGATAGTGTGTAGTGGCATTTTGGAGGCGGTAATGGGTACCGCCACCTCGGGAACCTTTATTGGATAACCAACACCTCTGCCATAGGTCACCCCAAGTGGTTAATATTTTTGGTGATTTAGCAGGGGTGCCCGGGTTCATGGGGTGAGGTTTGTCTAGGTCTTGGTGGCGGACGACCGTGACATACTGAACCCCAGATTCCTACCCATCCCTTAAACGCTTTTCGTTCCCAGAACTCTCCTCTCCTTCCTTTCCTTAAAAAAACCCTCCACACAGCATCCCCAAAGATGCTCCTGTATGGAGGTAATGTAAAAAAAAAAAAAAGTGGGCATGACTGTGTGCCTGAAGAAAGTTCAAATTTTCCATACTTCTATGAAACTAATCAAATATTTTCAAAAAATAATTCCGTTGATCCGGCGACAATTGGCCCCCCAAAATCCACTCTGTACACCCCGTCGGGGTCACTTAATATATTTTGTGTAAGTAGGTATACCATATTTTCCCTAAACCAACTAATAATTATAATTAGGGATAACAATTTTTATTGGTGTGCTAGGAAAAAGGGTCTTGACGGTGTCTGTGGTCGAGCGGCAAGGCTCTCGACTAGCAATACGGAGGTCGCGAATTCAAATTGCGCAATATTTGATTGGTTCTTGTTTTTGCTATTTAATAATTTAAAATAATTTAAGATATATTTGCGGTTCGTTCCAGAGTGGAAGATACTCTCAGTACCGCCCTGGTGTTAGACCACTATTCAGAATTGAAAGGTTTCTTGAAATCGCTTTAGCCGTGGGATGACCAGATCTGAATACTAGCCAGTAGTACTTCCCCACCTCCCTCTTCCCCATCTATTTCCCCTCCTCACTACCTTCAGCCTCACAACATATATATAACCGAATTGGGGATGCTATAGTCTCACTGGCTCCAAATGGGAGCAATTGGGACTCTTGTGTGGTGTTCATATAGAAAAGCCAATGTTTAGTTCTGCCCATTTTAAATTTTGATTATTTTTTCATCTACATACGTTATTTTTTGAATTTTTATTTCTTCTGTTGTGTAATAATTAAGTTCTGCTGTGTAATGTTCAATAAACTATTTTTATTAATTTAATAAAAATATTATTGAATATATAAAAGTAATAAAAATTAAAATGGAGTTCTACAAATTTAACTTGATAAAAAAAATAAAAAAGTTAAAATCATACGTTATATAATCAATGTTTTCCAAAGAGCGACAATTAAATTGCCCGTTTAGGTAAGTGATAATGCTATGAATTTTCAGGTTCAGGCTTCCTTCCGAGTTATTGTATTTTTTTTTCACGTGATGATTTTGTTTTATTAGCTTTAAGTGTATGTAAGTGAGTGATATTCTAGTGATTTTTAACCCTGTGTAGTATGACTTTTGCTTTCTTACATGTGTCTGTACAAATATTTCCAATAATCAGAAGAACCATATCATCTGCAAAGATATAATTTCGCCTTCATACTCTTCAGGTCATTAATGTAAATTATAAACAGGATTGGACACGGAGGACTTCCTTGAGGCACCCCGAATTTGACATCAATAAACTCGCTGGTAATGTTGTTAAATTTTACCATTTGCTTTTTGTTTTCGGTGTAACTTTCTTAAAATGTCAGTTCATTATCAGTAATCCCACGGAACTATTAATATCCATACTCTTAGAGTAATCCCTTTATTTTCTAGTTTTTTCTAAAAAATGTGGGTAATTTATTGTACAAAAGGATTTAAAAAGGTCGAGGAATACGCCAACGTATTTTTTATGTGAGTCTAGAGAATTTTTAATATATTATGATATTCAATTAAGACTATGGCGATGGATATTCCTGTTTTTTTTTCTGAAAAAATTTAGATTTTTTGGTTGTAATTGTTGAAATCTAAGTAGACGACGAATCGATTTTTGATCGTTGTTTCTAAGATTTTAGAAAGTTGTTTCTAAGATTTTAGATAATTGTTTCTAAGATTTTAAAACGTTGTTTCTAAGATTTTAGATAAAGTGTTTAGAATTGTGATGAGTCTATAATTATTTGTATCTTTATGATTAACTGTTTTAAATTGGTGTGATAGCTCCTATTTTGAGTTGTGGTGGAAATTTGCTTTCCGTTATGAATTTGATTATTAGAAAGAGTGTCGGTTCGATAATTTCGTCTTGTAAGTATTTTATTGTTTTCATTGTGAATCCCTCACTACCAAATGTAAATGTTAGTTTGAATTATAATAAAATTATTGTTAGTTTGTATTTAGTTGTTGGTTTTAGTGTAAATTTCTTCCTTTGTGAATTTGGGTGTTGGTCTATGTTCAGGTTAAAGTGTTGAGGTTTGGTTATTTTGTTCGCTAAAATCGAATCGATGTTTGCAAAAAAGTGGTTTATGTAATTAACCAGTTGATTCATGTTTGTGACGAGCGAGGATATACCGGTACATATGTACATGTCTTCCAACGGGTTTGATTTGTTTTGGTTAGTGTAGATAATTTCTTTAATTATTAACCAGATAAGTTTTGGGTTATTATTGGAATCATTTTTAGTAATCACGTTATGTATTCATAAAAAGTTTTTATGATTTTTCGTTTCGTACTAGGGTAATACTAGTAGTGTCTTTTCCTATCAAACCAAATCTCCAGTTGGCAATGCGATGCCACGAACATGGTATCGTTGCTTGGTTCAGAAAACCAATAAATTCCCAT
Organism: Limnephilus lunatus; assembly: GCA_917563855.2. Classification (NCBI taxonomy): domain Eukaryota; kingdom Metazoa; phylum Arthropoda; class Insecta; order Trichoptera; family Limnephilidae; genus Limnephilus; species Limnephilus lunatus. The sequence goes on from OU830601.1 coordinate 51,986,115, forward strand.
TTCGCATTCCTGTTTCATTGGGAGCAATTTTGACTCACGTTTTGAAAAATAATAAAGAAATATAAGGAAAAATTCCGATCGAGTTTTGAATTACGGTGGTTTTAAATAATTAAAATATTTGAAAATGTATACATTTTTTGCCACAATAACAGTCAAAGCCATCGCGAAGAATAACGACTTTCGCAGAATTGAATTCGATTGAGTAGGTTTTAATTTAATTACGCGTTAATTCGTAAATAATTAGTTTTGCTACTCAACATTGCCCGAGTTTCAGCATTTTTTATATTTATTATGAAACGAGTTTTATTTAATTTATTTTTGAAGGTGTATAAAAAACTGCGTAACATACATAGAGTAATAAAATACAATAATGAGTTATTATAAATTATAATTTAAAGTTTTATGAAAATCTATTATTAGATTGTATGTGTGTTATTAATTTTATTGTAATAGATGTAAATAATCCGTTGATTTTTCTAAATAAATAAAATAAAGACCTAGACAAATCTTACCAATGAGCCCGGGCACCAAACATAACGAACGTAAAGTGGAGCATATTATATGGATCCATTTACATTATCGAAACTTATCTGAAGTAAATGAAAAGGTGATGGAGACGACGTATTGTATTATAGGCCTTTTTCATGAAACGAATATGGCTAAGAGCCATTCCAGCGGCTGAGAATTTAAATTTCTAATAAGCTCTCTAATATTTTTTTTCAAATTACTCTCCATACCAGCATTTTAAGATAATAACTCAATATCGATTTTATTTCAATCGCAATTTGCTTTGATAAATACCTACATTAAAAAAATGCTCAAACTCGTGATGATAAAACTATTAAAATTATGTTCTGTACTAAAAATAAACATATGTTCTCAAAATTTAAAACATAGCTTTACTAGATAAAAGAACAGTCTTTCCAAATCAATTTACGTTTTTTTGTTGAATAGAGTCAATACGTCTAAAATTTGATTTAAAAATGACGTATTTCCGGTTTTTTATTCCCTCTTAATAGTGGATCGCTGATATTTTCCTAAAATATCTTCACTGTAGATCAGAAGCTTGCTAAACACATTGAATATGATATTGAGAAATGTTATTCCTCTAAATTTCCTTCTGGTGGTATCAATTTTCCCAGTTGAATGGCGTTTTCCAGTTCAAATCTTTGAATATCGCAGTGCGTTGGCTCGCCAGTAGTGCACTTGAACTAGCGCCGGATGCCCCCCCCCTCCATCGCACGCCTAACCCCTCAACAAGATAGTGTCCCGCCAACCAGAATGTCAACCCTTAAAACGCGTTTGGGTCAACATTGTTGGACTGACTAAAAATAAAATATTTTGGAACTATCTGTTAGAAATAAAAAGAGAAATAATAACAGCAATATACATGTGGAGGTTTATTTAAATTTATAAAACTGGGAAGACTTCGGTGGCTGGGTCATGTAGAGAAAATGACCGAGCATCAAGCACCAAAGTCCCTGGTGAACTCGAGACCGATAGGGCGAAGGAGCCTGGGAAGACCAAGATTAAGATGGAGCGACAACGTCCTCAAAGATATAACTACATTGGAGCTTCTAAATTGGAGAGAGCTGGCACAAAACCGAGATGAGTGGAGGAAGACTCTTGAGGAGTCCAAGACCCACCAGGGGTTGTAGACAGTGGCGGATATGCCCTAAGGCCCATGTAGGCCCGGGCCTAGGGTGGCCAGATATTAGGGGCGGCCAATCGTGACAAAAAAAGTCGCTGATGATAACAAGAAATTACTGAATATTGTAAAGTACCTAAATATTCTACATACGAGAACGTCATTGCTCGCATCGGGTGTAGATTAAAAGGACTTCCCGCATACAGATTCACTCTTAAATTAAAACCAGTTTCGAGAAAATATTTAAATTCGAGGTGCACACCAGAGAAAAATTATCTGTTTGATCTGTGGGTAACTATTCTAGTATTGATGAGTGAACCCCCATTCACCAGCCTATCCCCCAAGTCGAGCGTGCGTAAAGAAGTTTTATTTCAAAAATAAAATAGAAATAATTGAAAGGGATACCGGCATCATTATTTATTAGTGTATCGATAACTACACGTGCCAACAATTTGGAAGTGCTTCGAAATAGGAAGGCAGGTATCACATCCGTTAAAAGGATACGAACCAAATGTTCACTTAATTGGGGAGGGTGAAAATTGTGGTAGAGGGTTACTAACCTTTACTTAACATAATGATGTTTTAGGGTAATTTAAATTAAACAACCATTTTTTATGAAAGTTTTATGTGAAAAACTCAATTTTTTCTCAAGACCGTCCGAAATCCGAAGATTGCATCCCCAATCGCAATCGGAGTATTTTTTTAAGCTGAAGCGACTGGGGAAGAGAAGGTTGGAAAGTGTCTCGCTATTCAGATCTAGAATAGTCATAAAACACGGCTATTGCTATTTCAAGCAACACTTCGATTCTGCAAGGTGATCTTCACCGGGGCGATTCTGAGAGTGTCCTACCAGTGACCCTAGAACCTGGAACGTGCCGCAAATGTACTGTATTTAAATGTATTTTTATTATTAATTGAATCTGAAAGACAAATATTACTTAAATAAACAAATTATTTACATGCGCCGTGAATCGAACCCGCAATGTTTGTATTCGTTGGCGAGGTCGTCTAAGAAATGGGTTCAATTTTCTCAATTATTCAATAATCACTTGCAATAATTATTGTAATTACAAACCATATAAATATAAAGATGGTAACAAAACGGCATGTCTGCCTGATAAGAGCTTCGGACACCATCAAGCGGTTTGTCCATAAATATACCAAACCACCCATGGTTTGTCACAAACACGTAGTTTTTTGTCCATGGCTAGCATTTTGACCTTCTCCAGAGGATGCTCGTGCACTCTTGTCACAACCAGTGCGACAAACAAGCATACACAAATAAGTACCTGTAGCTAAAAACATTACAATGAGCGGCGATTTTAGATGTTACATATATAATGTAAAACAATTTTAACTATTATAAAATAGGTATTATGTACTTACTTGTTTTTGTGTTTATTTTTTTTTAAATTAGAAAAAATTAATGTTATTATTAATTTCAGCTTTTTTGAAATATTATGACAGCTTATTCTGCAATCAAAGACATTTTCAAACTCTAGTTAAGTCATGTTTAGACGACTTATTTATAATATGATTCTGTTTACCTCCTCTAATTTTAATATCCATGGGGCCTAAATGCTTTCTTACTAGTAATGATAAAGCAATGTTTTCTCAATTGTTTAATTTATTTACGCCCTAGTGGGCTTTTACAAGATAGATATATAAGTAATACAGTTGTGTTAGCAAAAACATAGTATTATTGATTTATGATCAATTTAATACAAATTAAATTTATAGGTATGGAAAGCGAAATTTATAAAAAGAAATATAAAAACTAAAAGAAAATAGAAATATAAAGTGTATTCACTACGGAGTCGTGAAATCATACATTTTACTAAAATAATTATAAAGACTTCGTTTTGTGACTAATACGGAATCTTTAAATATGTCTACAGTATTCCCAAATTTATTGCCCAGATGATGCATTCTATTAATAGGTGTATGAGCCTCATAATTTGTTTTGAAATTGTCACAGAAAAAGGTAGCACTTTGTCTCGTATTTCTGGTCGGTATGTAAAATTTTATTTTGGAGAGAATTTCAGGATTGTTAATGCAATTATTCATAAACTAGAACAAATAAAGTTATGATGGAAATAAAAACATATAAATGAAATAAAGATATGAGCAAAAAAAAAATATAAATTTAAGTATAGTGAGATATGTGTTATCAATAAGTTACGTATATAACATAACATAACACCTAAGTCCCTGATCTGAGCGACTGGTGTCAATTTTACATTATTTAAAGAGTATTTATAGGTAACATGACTTTGGATTTTACGAAAACGAATAACTTGGCATTTTTGAATATTAAGAAATAACTAGTTGATCACACACCAACGATACAATTTATCTAAATTTGATTGTAAAATATGACAATCCTCTATACTACGTATCATTTTATACATTTTCAAATCATCAGCGAAAAAAAGGACTTGTACGTCTTTATACACTAACAATGTCATTTATAAATAATAAAAAAAGAATTGGTCCTAGGTGAGATCCTTGGGGAACTCCACTTGTGGCTTTGAAGATGTAAAATTCTACAGAATTTATTTTAACACAAAGCTTTCTTTTACTAAGATAACTGTTAATCCAGATCAATAGGGTTCCTTTAAAGCCCAACATACTTAGTTTATGTACTAGAGTATGTCGTCTAACTTTATCAAAAGCTTTGGAAAAATCTGTGTATATCGAATCTACCTGATGCTTAAGGACAAAGTAATCAGTTATATAATTTTCATAAATGAGTAAGTTACTTAAAGTATTTCTACCTGTGATAAAGCCATGCTGATTGGCAAGGGCGGATTTAGGGGGGGGGCACGGGGGCACGTGCCCCCCCCAGGACGGTATTTTTGTGTACTGTGGAGATTCCATCACAGTACATACTTACACAGGAAGCAAATCTATCAAATATATGAATAAAATAACAGAAAAAAACATGACTCAAACTTTTGTCTATTTCTGGCCGGAATTGCGAATTTCGTTTGTTGCATCCCTTTCATGCACTTGAAAATGAAATATGATAATCAGCGTTTGCGAGAGCGGTACGGTCGGGGGAAAGCGCGGTCGGAAAAGTCCCCCCCCCCCCCCCCCCCCGATTAAAGTTGACATGACAAAGGGGCCGTTCAAGTATTATGTAACGCACTTGAGGAGGGGGGGGGGGGGGGGGGGGGGGGTCGACCAACGCGTTACGTAACATGTTTTTATCTATTTAAATAAAAAATAGGAATTAGAAACTTAATGCACATTCCTAAGGCTACGTCAATGTTTGGGTTAATTGTTTTAAGTTATTTATGTTTTAGAACCTAAAATGTAAAATCGCTTTGGTTTTTCGGGGCAGTTCTCCGTCTCAAGCTATCGCTGTTAAATAATATTGTAGATGGATACATTTATCAAAAAAGCACTTTTCTAAACCTCCAAATTTTTGTCATTACTAACATACTTACTCGCACTATTTTGAACTTCTTCAGTGTTCAAATTTTGATGGAATAAAATTTTCTGATAAAGGGTTTTCTCCTCTGTTGGTAAATATAAGATTTTTTAGATATCCCTTTGTAGTACATGAATAGTTTTTATATAATTATTTTTAGATTTTACATAATTAATTTTAGATTTTCGTTTACTTCGTAGTACATGAATAGTTGTAATTACTTCGTAGTACATAAATAGTTGCAGTCGGAGAATTTTCTCCACTACGAGTCAGCAAGTGACTTCTTAGGTATCTCTTTTGAGAACACGAGTAGTTGCAGTCAGGACATGAAAAAGGTTTTTCTCTTCTGTGAATCATACTGTAGATTTTTAAATCTTCCTTTTGAGAACTTGTAAAACTGCATTTGGGACATGAGGAAAGACTGTTAAATTGTGGAGATCCGGAAGGAATACAAGGCGGATAAAAATAATATTAATTCCCAATTTTTTTATAAATAGCAACTTGCATAAATAAAATAAACAATATACGCATGTATCGCGAGTTAAACTCTTCTTTTATTTATTACCGCAAACGCGATTAAAACAAGGTATTTAAGCGACTTTACAGTACTTTGCGCAACTTAATTGTGACTTTCAGGCAAAAATTGTCACTTGGGCGTTACGTTACGTTTAGGAAGGGGGGGGGGGGGGTGTATAAGAAAACGTTACTGCGCGTTACATGGGGGGAGGGGGGGTCAAAAATCTTCAAAAATTGCATTACACAATACTTGAACGCCCCCAAACACAAATTTCGACTTCATAAAAAATTGGTCCGTCCCAGGGGGGGGGGAAGGGGAATGTGCTCTTGAGTGGCACCCCCCCCTCCCCCCATCGGGTGGCACCCGGGCGGGCCCCCACTCCGCCCCTTGTGCCCCCCCCAGAAAAAAATCCTGGATCCGCCCTTGCTGATTGGGTACTATTATATTATTTATTTGTTTAGTAATGACATCTATGACTAAAGATTCAAAGAGTTTGGGAATAGCGGACAATATACATATTGGTCTGTAATTTGATACATCGCTTTTATCTCCCTAAACTTAATAATAACGTAACCGCTATTGACTTATTTAAGTATTGTTTAGGTCTAGTGAACATCTGAGAAATGGGGAATAAATATTTTTCTTTAATTTATTAATTAATGTTATACTATAATATTAATAAATAACATTTATTATAACATAAGAAAAAATCTTTGTTAGAATCGATGTCGCACAAAATTTTCATTCGACCACCTTCGAAATCGCACGAAGGCATAGACAAAGGCTTGCCAAAGCGGCTTGATCCACGCGTCAATAATAGACAGCAAATGTACGCGCTTGCCATCAAGCCGCTTGATAGTCTCCGAAGCCCTTTAGCCTGCAAGTGCTTTTTAGTAGAGTTACAAACGCATAAGATGGGTGGTTTGGTATATTTATGCGCATAAGTAACTTTATAACCCCTTGATAATAATAATAATAATAACGTAATATTTGTATAGCGCAGTTTTGTGTCATTTCACTTCAAGTGCGCTTAACTATAATAAATTTAAAAATAATCCTGCAGTGTTCCTTACAAGTTCATTACAAAATATTGATAAAATAATACATTTGAAATAAAGAATAATGAGTAAAATTTGAATAGAGCTAGTCTAGACCAGAGTTTTTGTTAGCTATGTAAAGCTTATGAAAAGCTCTTTTCCTTCTCCTTTGGGCTACACACCTCCAATACACTAGTCGATTCAATACTAAACTAGGATGGCGCTTATAGTATAGGGTAAAAACCTTGTTCTCTGAGTCAAGATTTACGAAGTAGAAAGTGCGAAATATTATAGAACCTTTATATAAATAAAACATCAACAATCAGTCATCAAATTCTGTCTCATTTCGTTAATAAAAAATAACGAAAAAATTCATTCTTATTGTGGTTCGGTTGATTGCCGCGTGCAGGCTGTAGGTTGGTAGGTAGTTAGGTACTGTTCTGTAGGCCCGAGGCAAGGCGAAAAAAACACAACCATAATAATAACTGAATGAGGCGGTAAAAAATGGCAGGTGCCGAAACAGCTGCGCGCGCAACACCTTTCCTTCGGCGCGGGCTCAAGGAGTTGGGTGTTGCATGTTAAAATACAAAGAAAGTACCTACCGCACTTCATTTGAATGTTCGTTAATGTTCTGAAACAAAGGGGGACGTAAGTAGTGATTATGGACGTAAGTAGGAACCTACAAGCTTCTATTAAATGATATTAGTTTTTTTTGGCTACACAATTTTCACCAATTATTTATTATTGATGGTACTAGTTATTTAGATTGTACTTGTCTTTACCTATTTTCTATCGTTTTCACTAGGGGGAGGTCAAATATATTAGGCGGTGCAGCGGTCACGACATTTCTCTCATTTCCAAAATCAGCTTTAAAATTGAAAGATAAATTATTATTACAACGTCACAGAAAACAAAAGGGATGAAATTTTTTTTGTATTATTTATTTATAGTATGGAGAATTTAAATGTTTAAATTAGGCAACATTGCTAAAATTGGAGGTTTTCGAAACATTTTATTTGATTGATTTGTGTTTTCACAATTTAATCATTTAACATAATATACATACCTAAGTTATATTTGTGACACGTTTTAGAGTGGAAGATACTTTCAATATTTCCCTGATGTAGGACAACCATTCAGAATTGAAACGCTGGCGTTGCTTGAAATAATAATAATGCTCACCGTGTTTAGTGACATGATCTGAATATTTAGGTACTTCCCTACCTTCCTCTTTTATATCTCCTTCCCCTCCCTTTAGTCTCACAGCATAAGTACCTCAATCAGGGATTAAATAGTCTCACTGGCTCAAGGCGGTTGGGAGCAATTGGGACTCTTGAGCGGTATTCATGTTAAAAAAACACTATCTGCAACATGAGTGTCCTTCGTCTTTACTCCTTCCTTTCCTCAAAGAGGTCCTCCACACAACTTCCCCAAAGATGACATTTGCCCCGAAGGAAAAGATTTTTCTTAGGGTTTCTTGTGTGGAGTTAAAATTATACATAGGTACATACATACCTACATAATATTAGGTAGGTAGGTATATAATTTTTTTATTTTTTATTTAATGCCGGTAACCCGGGCGTTTATTAACATCAATAGTATATACAAATCATGTGCGCTACCCGACTCACTAGACAATATCTATTCTGAGCCGGGTAGCAGTATCTATCATTACATAAAATTTAAATAAAAATAAAAGTAACTAAAAATACAAAAGATAATAAATAAAAATAAAAATAATATTATTACTATGTATGTTTGAATATTTTATGTTATAATATTATTGTTCAGTTTTTTTTTGGCTGCAGGATGCACCCAGCAAACCCTAACTCTCTCATGTGGAAGTCAAAATTTTGAAACGGCACCAAGATTCACATATCTAGGCTCCCTGATAACAAATGACAATAATACCTACTACAGAGGAGATCCAGAAGCGAACGAAAATCGCTGTTATTTCCGCCTACAAAACAAAAAAATCCAGACTGCTGTCCAGAAACACGAAGATATTAGTGTACAAAATACTTATTAGATCAGTAGGTACTCACTTACGCAGCTGAGACGTGAGACGTGGGTACTAACTAAGAGGAATAGCGAGCACTGGACGTTTTTGAAAGGAAAATTTTGAGGCGCATCTTCCGACCGAGGGTTTTATCGATCGTCCTCCAGGAACCGCAAACCTGGTAAATTTGAGGGAGGACTATATGGACGCCAGAGAGCTCTTAAAGAATAATAGTGGGTGAGTTTATCGCTCGTTATCGACGAATAAATTGGGCATCAGTTTTGTACATTTACCTACAGTTAACCGAAGCTCGTGTTTACTTTTTTATATATTTTTTTATTTATTTAGGAAACAAACAGTCATACAAAATGATAATATAACAATGAACATTCATATGTCGTAGACTCAGATATTGTTACTCTAAGGTTGTAGACCAATTAAGTTCCATTAAGTTAAAATTTTGATATAGTTTTTTTTTTTTTTTTTTTTATCTACTCAACTTATGTGACAAAAAAATAAACATAATAAGGAAAAACATAAAAAAGAAAAACATAAAACGTAATAAAGAAAAAAAGTAAAGTTATTAACAAACATAGTTATACTATTTACTATACATTTTCCCAAAAAAGAAAAAAAAGTATTTTTTTTAATTAATATATTAAGCTGCATTTTATATGATTTCAAGTCATGGTTGAAAATGTCTACATCTCGTAAGGCATTGTAAGTTTCACAGATACGTATTATTACAGAGTTTTGCGCGTATTTGGATTTATTGTGTGGTATTCTAAATAAGTCGTTCGATCTGGTATTTTGTTCGGGGCAACGAAATGCAATATTTTCTAACAGATATGATGAATCAACAAGGCAGTTCATGATTTTGTATAAGAATAATGCATCAGAGATTTTTCTGCGTTTATATAAGGCGATAGGGTCAAATTGATGATCACTAAAGCGATATGATAGGTGTTTTATAATTTTTTTCTGGATATTTTCAATGCGAATCTATGTTTATGAATATATGTTCGATATTGAGGATTCCAAATTACTGAAGCGAACTCGAGTTGTGACCGTACATATGACATATATAACAGAATTAGGGGGTGTGCTATAGTAAAAGGCTTTGTAATGCGAATAATGAAACCCAATTGCTTATAAGCTTTTTCTAGAATATTTTATTTATTTATCTATAAAAATTATATTTACATTGTTTTTTTATGCCTGTCTCACTCGGATATACCTGTGTTGAGATAGACGTAGAGGTGTATAAATAAAAAACGCAGTTACATGAACATTTGGTAAAATACATATTCATTTGAATAGAATTAAAAAAGGTGATTGGAGGAGTGGGTAAATCTTTTAAAAAGTAAATGTTGGAAGAGATGAAGTAAAATAGTAAATTCTGTCTAATCTATTTATGTAGTTAAATTTGACAGGATTCTATTATTTTTATTTATTTTATATGGGTAGGTCATATGAATGGTAAACATTTGAAAAACTAATTTTACTATATTTATTATAAAAATATTATGAAATATGTAATATAAAATAAAAATTGTTAGTAAAAAACATTTTGATGTGTGTAAATTTAAATTAAAAATAACCTATTTACTATTTTTACGATTTTACACATCTAGAACAGTCCGCAAATAAGTTCCTACCAGGTGAACAATATAACTTAAAACATTTCTAAGTAGGTACGATTTAACCGAACTTCAATACAAATTTCGCTGCATGCGTGTGTTTTGTGTGAGCGCAGATGGTTGACGGATCATTGTGTGCCGGCCAGACGCATTCATTAAATTATTTAGTTATTTTTTATTTGAAAGGACCCGAGCCTTGCCGGGACAGGTGAACACCGCAGCGGTAACAGCTGTTATTTCCGAGCTCCTACTTCTTCTCAATGGAAAACATTCGGCCATAAAAACAAAATAAAAAATACGCGGGAATTCTAAAGTTTGTAGGTAGGTACCTACTCGTTGTCCCGTTCGCGTTTCAATGCAGTTTTGAATCAATGAAGACGTGGATTAACGAATATTCGGCAAGGAAAACTAATTATTTTATGTATTAATTGAAATGTTTGAGTTAATTTATTTTTAACGACTACAACATTAATATAACCTTATCTTAAAAAATACTACAACATTCAGCCGTAAAAATTGATACACAATTACAAGCCTCCGCTACCCGAATTTCTACCGATTTCGTACATATTTCCCTTATTTGAAGTTTTTAAGCTCTTAAAAAAAATTTATGTTATTATTCAAGATAATTTCTAGATGCGTTCCACGCCGAAAAGCAAATTATATAAAATTCCCTCGATAGAAAAAAAAAACGCAAAGTATGCTCCGAAAAATATTATAAACACGTTTGTTTCAGTTATTTTACAAGTTATAGTTGTGAAAAAATTCATAATGTTTCTTTAAATCAGCGGTCGGCAACACGCGGCCCGCGGTCGTCTTATTTGCGGCCCGTGAATGTTTGGTAAATAAGTTATCAACTATTCAACTCCGGGAAAAAGCACAACAATTTGAATGGTTCTCTTTAGCTACCGATGAAAGTAATGACGTTTCAGATATTGGCCAGCTTTTAATATTTGTTCGCGGAATCGATAAGAACTTTAATGTCTATGATGAGCTTTTACAGTTATGTAGTTTGAAGGGAACGACTACAGGGGAAGATTTGTTTTGTAACTTAGAACAAGCGCTATCAATACAATTACCATGGGAAAAATTGGTAAGTGTAACAACTGACGGAGGCAGGAACATGAGTGGACAAAATAAGGGTTTTGTAGGTAGAATTAAAACGAAACTGGCAGAAATAGGATGTGACATCCCATTATTTTTAATTGCATTATCCACCGAGAAGCGTTATGTTCCAAAGTCGTATCATGGAAAGAAGTAATGGACATCGTGGTATCGACTGCAAACTACATTAGAAAAAATGGGTTGACTCATCGTCAATTCCAGCAGTTTCTATCAGATACGGAATCAGATCATGGAGATGTTGTTTATTATTCTGAAGTGAGATGGTTTTAAGTAGAGGTGCAGCACTGAAAAGATTTTTTGATCACAGTTCAGAAATCAACACTTTTATGAATGAAAAAGGCAAATCTATTCCAGAGCTAACAGACTAACTCAATGGTTAATAGATCTTGGATTTTAGACAGATCTGATGTAACTCGAGAATTAAATACGCTGAATGTACGGCTTCAGGGTAAAAACAAACTAATCTTGGATATGCACACAGACGTAAAGGCATTCCAAATGAAAAACCAACTCTTTACAAAACATATTGATGAAAAAAAGTTGTTCATTTTCCGAATTGTGAAAAGGCTGTCGAGGAAGCTGGAATTAATTTTCATTGGAAAAATGATAAAATGAAGGATATTTTAATGGTGATTTTGAGAAAGTTTCAAGTTTCAAACATTTTTGCAAACCCTTTTTGGTGTGATATTGAGGATGTACCGAGTCATTTACAAATTAACGTGATTGATCTCAAATCTAATGATGTTCTCAAAAGCTCTTTCTATGAAATCAATGATCTTCTTAAATTTTATGGCAGCTTGCCATCTGATTTTGAGGAATTGAAAAGGATTGCTTAGCAGTTCATTACAATTTTTGTTAGCACTTATTTATGCGAACAAACTTTTTCAATTGTCAATTATAGAAAAAAAATGTTTCTCGTCTCACAGATGAGTATTTGAAAGGCACTCTATGAGTTGCAACTACAAATATGACAGCTAACATACAAGATAAAAGAAATAGCCTCCCGAATGAAAACTCAGACATCACACTGAAATTTATATAAAATCATTTAGTTACTTTGTAGTTTTCATAAACATAATGTAAGTAGGTATTACATGTACGAATTAAATTCCGTGTGTTTTAACAATAATTTTGGCAGTTTTATTTTTTCTATGGGATATGACCAATTATACGTAAGTATATTGGGCTTCTAGGGTTAATATGACAAGTGCGGCCCGCCTTTAGTTTATTTTGCCAACTTGTGGCCCTTTCCTGCCAAAAGGATGCCGACCCCTGCTTTAAATGATACGTGAGATACGTTCCACGAGATTTTTGCTCTATTCTAAACGAGTCGTGGTTCACGCAATTTTCTCATCGATTTTAATAATCATATCGTAATTTCATATCTCTCCATCTTCTTCTTTTTGAGCTCGGATACGGAACCTTAAGGTGACACATGTTAAGGGGAACGGATGAACGGTCCGTTTCATACAAATCTTAATTTCGAATTTGAGGCCAAAATACATTTGGAACCTAGAAAATATTTTTGGAATCATAAGTGCTACTTTATTTATTTGTGTTTTAAATCATAAAACATCTAATTTAAAAAATAGGCCATTAAAATTTTTAACGTTTCATGATTTTAGAGACAACTTGAGAAATTATTTGTGGGTAAATGGTAGGCATTTAAAAAATATATATTTATTATAAAAATGTGATGAAATATAAAATAAAAAATCAGAGTGTGCAATTCACACACGGTAGAAGTGAAACCTTAAGAAAACTAAAGTAGACAAGAGTGAGGAGGTTACGAAGCACCGCACAAAGAGGAGACCGAATATACTATGTCATTCTCTCTCGGCTAAATCTTGTAGAAGTAGGTGTTTGTTTCTTTTTAGTGACGCTATTTTTCGTTTTATCGAGTTTCAAATCACAACGGTGCTTAAAGAACTTTTCACTTCAAAAATTAAACTATTAATAGAAAGCATTTTGATGGGTGTAAATTTAAATTACAAATAACTTATTTATCTTGGAACACAGATTTGTCCTAAAATTAATAATCAAAAAACGCAATTTTGCGATTTTTATTTTAAAAAAATTTAACAAAACAAAAAATGACTTCAAAAAATGCACTAAAATGTAAAGAAATAATTTCGTACGATTTTTATTTTTGGAGTCGTGTCAGCCAAGGTAACTACATACATAGGTAGTTATAGGTGAGATAACTACATACATAGGTAGTTATAGGTGAGATGTGGAGATCTTGGCTGACACCGACTCCAAAAATAACAATCGTACGAAATTATTTTTTTACTTTTTAGTGCATTTTTTGAAGTCGTTTTTTGTTTTGTTAAAATTTTTGTTTATTTTTTGATTTTTAGTGACGAGCGTGCGTAAAGAAGTTTTACTTAAAAATAAAAATAAATTTTAACAAAACAAAAAACGACTTCAAATAATGCACTAAAAAGTAAAAAAATTATTTCGTACGATTGTTATTTTTGGAGTTGGTGTCAGCCAAGGTAACTACATACATAGGTAGTTATAGGTGACATGTGGAGATCTTGGCTGACACCGACTCCAAAAATAACAATCGTACGAAATAATTTTTTTACTTTTTAGTGGATTTTTTTGAAGTCGTTTTTTTGTTAAAATTTTTTGTTTATTTTTTGATTTTTAGTGACGAGCGTGCGTAAAGAAGTTTTACTTCAAAAAATAATTTAAGACATATCTGGTTTTCTCATGGATCCCATTGTCAGAACTGAACCAAATTAAAATGGAACCACACGGGAAGCACCAGCTTTGTAATAAAAAAAGAATCATCAATATCGGTTCACCCAATCGAAAGTTCTGAGGTAACAAACATTAAAAAAAATAAAAAATAAAATAAATACCGTCGAATTGATAACCTCCTCCTTTTACAGCTACAGCCTATCTTAAATACTTTACACACATTGCTCACCAAACTAAGAACTCGAACCTGGATAAACTCATTCACTCACTTAACCAGTGAAGTGTTTGGGAAGAGAAGACGACATATTGGAGTGATCAAATATCTAAGTAGTGGAGGCAGAATCGACTCTAGCCAGACGGTTTCTGTTGCTGCTAAAAACCTCAATGATGCTTGTTTTAGGTGTCAGGTATTACCAGCGCCTTGGATCCTTTGCGAAGGGGGTTGAAAAATTTAATAGAAAGTTTTCGGGACCTCAATGATCACAATGAGAAAAGAGATGGTGCAAATAGTAGTGCTGTATTTACCAGGAAAGCAATTTAAGAGTACTATTCCCTTTTTTCGTACACAATGCACACTTGACTTTCATTCCATAGGAGTTTTTTTTTACTCAGTGGAGTCTTGTCGTCATATTAATGCTTTTCACTGTTAGGACAGATCAAACTTATTAACAAATATTTTTTTAACAATTATTATATGCATCTAATAATTATTAGCCTGAAACACTCATCCACATTGAAAAAACTCCCGAGAAAAGATACATGCAGCCGACGGGACTCGAACCCGCGTCCTTCTGATTTCCGGTCAAATGCTTTATCCACTGAGCTACGTCGGCTTATCTCATGCCCGCCAAATAATTCAATATATATACTAGTGTTTCATTCAACAATTACTGCTTATTACATTTTTCCACCTGCAAACAAGCAACTTTATTTTTATATGAGAAAGGCATTGTAAGTGCTAAATCTCACACAAGGTGGCGTCGAGACAAATTATGTCTACATTTTTTGGTGAAATATTTTAACTCGTCAAATATTAATTATTATTTTCAATTGATAAACTAATGTTTAAGACAAGATTTTAATGCACAGCACAAAGGGTAACAATTATTATCATAAGTAATAATTATTAGCCTGAAACAGGAGATTTTTTTCAATGTAGACGAGTGTTTCAGGCTAATAATTATTACTTATAATAATTGTTATCCTTTGTGCTATGCATAAAAATCTTGCCTTACACATTATTTTATCAAATATTTTTTTCTTTGTTTTCAAATTACAAAAAAATCAAGGATGGAAATTGTTAAAAATACATGTCTTGATACTATTTTCTTGCAATAAAAAAAAATATCTAAAGAAAAAATGTGTTTATTATAATTAGTTTTCCTCCTTTAAATGAACTAGCGCCATCTTTGAATGATAAACCAAAGTATACTTAATGCAATTATTTTCAAGCTTCCTCTCCTTATTTCCTGCACTCCAGACTTTCCAGTGGCTGAAAACAAACCCTCTATTGACGCGAAGTGGCTTGTATATGTGTATGGGTACCACACAAGAGATCCAACTGCTTCAGACTGCCTGGAGGCAGTGCACTGAATAGGTAATACTAGAAACTATGTCTTCCATTTTAGATTTGAAAGGAAACCATTATCAATTATCACCAACAAACGAAATCTCGAACAACTCACATAGGTCTCATGGAAATTGTTGTGCTTCCCTTACTGTATTCATAGAAATATGATTCAAACATTATTAGAAAGAGAAACTTTAGGCATTTTTTATTAATTATTATTATATGAACGGTAAATAATAGTATATATATAACGAAATCTCCATAGACAAAACTGGTGATATCGGCGCGTAAAAACACAATTTACTGCATGTGAATGTAGGTACCCCTTCATTGTTGCATAATTTATATGCAACAAAAGGACTCTGATCCATTGAATATATGTACATAGATGAGACATTCAGCATATAAATTGGTTTAACGGAATCGTAGGTTAGTACCTCCATTTCTCTATTAGTAGATACAACAACAACAAGCGTCGACCGTGGCTGGCGTGTGAAGCATCAAAGTAGGGTGGAAAAGGATGAAACCATGGGCTTTAGTAAAAGGAAAGGACGGTCTGACGGCCGAGCCTTTCGACGCAGTGGCTTCAGTTAGAATTCACTTTCCCGAAGGCCTGTTCGTGCATGATTTGAACACGAATCTCGGAGAATTATGCACGGGATAGCGCCTCTATAGTATATCTCTATGCTCTGATCTAATTTGCATATTCAAAATTATCAACAGTGTTACTGACACACCTGCTTTGTTACAACTCATCCAGTTCAACATCTGTTCCCGTAGACTTCGAAATAATGAATTGCTGTTCCTCAATCAACATTCTACTAATTATGGATACCATTCTCCTTTGTCCAGAATGTCGAGACTTGTCAACGTAAGTCAAAGCATTAAATTTTTTGGTCTAAGCCTAAATGACTTTCGACAGTTGATATGCAATGCGTAATTTTTAAAGCCTTTTAAATCCATTTTCAAGCTTTGACTTGTAGTTGTCTTCTTTATGTACTTTTATATTATATATTGTCATTTCTCTTCATTTGTATGTGCTCTCCTTTCACTGTCATCTATTTTTTTTTTTTTTTTTTTTTTTATTACATTAGTTACATTTATACAGCAAAATTACATAATAATAATAATATTTCAAATAACTGTAGATATTAAAATGTGTACAAGTGTTATTATGTCTTGTACGTTATTAGTTCCTAGCTAGGCAGATTGCCTGTTCTAAGGAACCAAATGCTGGTGAAAAATGCCAAAAATGTCTTCTGTAAAAAAAAAGAAAAAACAAAATATTGTTTTTTTTTTTTTTTTTTGTGGATTAAATATACATATACTAAGTTTAAATATACTATACTAAGTTTTTACTGATTGTGCCATTAATAGTTAGCCATGTGTAATTTTAAGTTTTAAATGATATTATTTAATAATTTTTCAGACTCAATCCTACCTAAGTCTATCAACCATTTAGTTATTATTGTACCGATGCATGCCATTTTACATGTTTTAATATTTAATTCTGGTGGGATTTTATTATACAATTTCGGTCCCAGATATGTATATGTCTTTTGAAACTTTGCCGAATTGCTCCCTGGGACCACGAGATCCTTTCTGGTGTGACTTCTTGTTATATATTTATGGTCAATTTGCTTAAGATTTTCTACATTTTTATGTACGTGGATAATAACCTTTTTTATATAGTTTTGACGAACATCAAGTACATAAAATTTTTTGTAGAGCTGATCGCTAGAAAACCTATAGGGTTTACGCATAATGACTCTAATTATGGATTTCTGGGCCTTCACTAATGGATCTAAAATTGTTCTACCTGACGCTCCCCAACCAATACAACCATACGTTAAGATGGGGTTGCATAATCCGAAATATATTTTTCTTAAGTCTTGTTGTTTGATTATGTTTCGTAATACAAAGAATAAATGAATCAATTTTCTTACCCTTATTGAAAGTTTGTCGATGTGAAATTTCCACTTAAGATGATTGTCTATAATAACGCCTAGATATTTGATGTTTTTCACACTCTCCAAAGCTTCACAGTTGCAGTTAGAATCAATATTATCGGAATTACAGTTAGTCTTATGTGTTTTTATTGTGTATGATGTACTAGGTTGTCCTATTATAGTTGAACTGAATCTTATGTATTTAGTTTTAGCTATATTTAATGTAAGTAGATTTTTGTCAAGCCATTGTTTTATCGCATTGATTCCACTTTCAGCATGTTTATGTGTTTGAGTCCAGTCGTCTCCTTCAAATATAGCTACCGTATCGTCAGCGAATGTAATCATTTTTCCGCCTACTTTTAGGTCGCATAACTCATTTATGTAGATTATAAATAGAATCTATGTTTCTTATTTGTGTTATTATTATCTTGTTAATGGACTATGTGTTCGTAAATAAATAAAATTATCCAGGACCCCCCGGGGCACGGGCCTGATTAACTGATTACCAACATGGGCAGTTTGTCAGATTCTGATTTATGAAAGTACCTACATGAATTATTTTTCTGGTTTAAATTTCTTTTTCGAATGCACGAACAAATTTTAATGCGCCGACCGAAACGAATTTAAGAAAAAAACATTTTGCATGAAAAATTCTCTCTGGCGACTTTTTTGGATTTTTTTTTAAATTACTAGGGTTTGAATTAACACCGTTTTACTGTAATAATCTACTAGCTCCCATAATGAATTTCCATCCATATTGAGTAGTCGCCTGTTTTATAATTTAAAAACTGTTAAAAATAACTAATCCCATTATCCATTTCACTGACTATAACATAATCTTTTTGGAACTGGACAATAATAACACAATTAATAAAATTTTTAATTACATTAGATCACACCAAAATGAAATATATGCTCATCAGAGGCAAAGCGTGCCTATCAAAATTAGTTGGGGCCCTTATTATTTCTCGTTACAATACGTGATTAGGTATTTTCATGTATTGAAGGTTGACTGTACTTTCAAAAAACAAAATTCACCCTTCGCTACTGGTAGACAAATAGGTAGTAATTACCTACCATTGCAATCTAAACCATTTACAGAAGCTGATTGCTGAAAAAATGAAGAAATTTTGGGCATTTTTTTTATAACCTCTTCCCTTTTCTGTTTTTTTCTTTTCATAGCTCCATTGGGATAATCTCTTTTCTTTTCACAAATCAAACTGATTAACTAATAAATAATCAGAAGAACAAGATTGTATTGTATTACAATGTAATAAATAATTTTTTAAACCGGAATGAAATAAAACGAGTAAATATTGCTCTCCGTGGTTTGTCATTGTATATCGGTTATTGCAAGATTCCCCCGTTTAAATGATTTGTTTAAACGATTCCCCCGTTTAAACAAATAATTTAAACGGGGGAATCCCGCAATAACTGATGAAGGATGTTGCCAACTTTTGGGCGCACGCTTAACCCGGGAAAAAAAATTGTTTTTTTTTTACTTTTTGAAGTGAAAACTCTATAGGCACGTATGACAGTTTTTTTTATATGTTTTTTTCCTGAAGCACGAGATTAAGTGACATTGTGGATAACATTTTATTTGCTTACAAACATTAGGGGCCTCTGTAGCCCAGGGGCCCCGTATCATTGATATGGCGGTAACTATGCTCCTGATACTCATAGCAATAATCTCCTTTCTGCGGCAATATACAAATAAAAAAAAAAACACATTAAAATTTGCTTTAACTTTTCACTTGTATTCATTAAAAATATACAATTTACAATAACCCAACTTAAAACATAATATTATCGGGAGCTATTGCGTTTAAAATGAGTACAATAAATTGAAAATAAATTATATCATAATATTTATAGTGAATGGAAGTTATAATATTACAATTTATTATTATGTATTTATTCAAGATAAAAGTTAAAAACTCTACATCGTTAAACTTAGCATTTCTGATTTTCTAAGTTAACTACATATACCCATCGGTTACATAGCTTTTATTTACATAATTAGGTCAAATTTTGTATTGAATTCTTCGCTAGGTCTTTTTACAAACAAAATAAAAAGCTACATTAATGCAATTTTGATTTTAGTTATCACATTGCAGTAGAAAGCATAGTACGTAGGTAATAAATAGTTTTTCTGGGTGGACGATATTGTTCCGGCTAGAATGGTTTTACTATTACATATAATATTATATATTCCAAAATCAATGGACAAAGTTAAGCATAAAAAATGTACCAATAATAATTAATAAGTCCGCAATAATTTTATGATAATTCTTTGAATGGAGAGAGCTGTACACTGCTGGCCACAGATAAATACACCTAACAGCTTACAATACACAAGCATTACTAGTGGAAAACTGTATGGCAAGGTACTGTTTAATATATTTATTGTACTGGCAATGTGAACGCTGGCCACACCGGACAAGCGAACTTTAGTTTAAAATGCTACTGCTCCACACTTCGTTCCAGCTGTCAGATTTAGCCTCGCAACTTTCTGAGATATAATATTGTATCACGTTAATTGCGTTAAACTATTATTAAATAAAAAGTGGATCTGTTAAATTAATGGCTTTTAATTATTTACTAAACTCCCGTGACACATTTGGAAGTATTGATTACCTGGTAAGTTCCATATCCCTATAACCGTCACAACTCTCAATTTGGAAAGGCTACATCTCCACACCTTCTTAGCTTACTTGTGTATCGTTTCTATAATATTTGGTGTTTTTTTTATCCAGCAGTGACTACAGTGCTATAACTGTTCATTCTAGCTCAAATTGAACAAAAATAAAGTGCCAGTAGATGAAGTTGCCTTGGTCTTGCCGCTGTAACCACTTTTTCTGTTATACACAATGATTGAGAGAAAAAGAGAGGTTACAGCGGAATTATAAGCAGATTTCATTTGGTATAGGGTGACTTTGACCAAACTGCGATAGAAAAGGCACAACAAGAATGCAAGACTGAATTATTAGTGCGTACATTTTTAATGCGTAACATCGTCCAATTGTTTTTCATCTTCAGTCGAATAATCATGTTTTTTTAAATAGAATAATGCATAATTTCTAGTATAATATAATATTTTAAGACAAAGGTTAAAGCAATGTTTCAATTACAATGAAATTTCAATCACAATTTGTCATCAGAGCAGGAGCGTGCACATATTTTCAGATTGTTGCAATTTTTAGGAAAAAATTCCACAGGTTCAAGGGGCACATGTACAAAACTTCTCTTACCAGTGGTAAAGATTTTGATATTGATAAAACCACTTTTATGTGACAACCATATCAATGAGTAGAAGAATGATTGGCTAATAAATGTGAAAAAAACAAAACACAGGCGCAATTAACCTTTACAATTTTGGCTATAGTACTGCACCCATCTAGTTTAATAATAATATATGTGACTTTTTAATATTAAATCTAAAAAAATTCCAGGAATACATCGTAATAATAATATATCTGACTTCTATACACAAAATTTCATCAACCCGGGAACGTAGCTCACTCAATAACTCAAGTGTTGCTTTACAACCCACATGCAAACATTTCATCATCACAACTTCTAACTAATCATAATAAAAATAACCAAAACGTACAAAATCAGTACAATAAATAATAATAAAGGAGTTATGTAGCAAAAATTTAATTTCCAAATCTAGATTGCATACAAATTGGATACAGTTTGACACGGCTAAAGCAAAACCATGAGAGTAATGTTCAGAACATAACTTTTGCCATTTGTACCGTTTATAATCACAAAAACCAAGGAGTTATTAGTTTTTCTTCTGGCTGCCTGCAAAGTTATCAGTGTCAAACTGTGTACTTGAAATTTTAGACAAGTTGCATGCAATCTAGGAGCATTATCGGACCTTAAGACTACATGCTTTATTTTGATACTGTCATCTATCAGTGTCAAAGGGAAATCATTCAAATTCCAATTTTCCAGATTTGGAAATCGCATTACCCCAAATGCAGATTTATCATTAATTATCTTTCTAGCAGAAAGTAGTTTACAACCTATAAAAGTAATTTTATTTAATTTACTTCTTGTCCTAGAAGATAATCGCATATTGTACAAGTTACGGTAAAACACACAAGAGTTTTCATGCTAAAGAAATTTTGCTTTTCGATACCATGGAGACAAATGCAAAAATTGCCGAAATAATCGTAGGTATATTTAATTTTTTCCCGGTCCTTCGGAATACCTTAAAAGACAGTTTCATTATGTACGATTTGGAGTGGTTTTAAAATGGATATCAAAGAGTCAACATAAAAGATTAAATATAATTGGTGATGCATCAAAGTTTAAGCAAAAAAAAATTAAACAAGATTACATAAAATCACAAACTGCACGCGAGTAGCATACAATAAAAACTTTCATCCATGCAAACATCAATTCAGGGGTATGATATCAAAAATGACAAAATCCACCCAACTTCAGAATAAGTAAACGAATATTATTTTTAATTAAAGTTTAAAAAACTTCTGTGTCAAGAACATATCACTCATGATTAGAAAGATATTAAAGTTCTTTATAAGTTCGTGATCGAAAGAGCTGCCCATCATTTGCTTAAATTTCATATAAAGAATTGTGTTTCACCACCATTATGAAATTCAAGGTGTTATACAAAGTCAGGCAAGTATAAGAGAGATATAGCATGTGCTAAATGGGCTACAAGCAAAAGGTACTAAGGCAGTAAGCAACATTGGTTTCAGGCATTTCTAGTGTTCTTCTTTATTATACGCTGCTAAACAATAAAACCAATACAAAAAAAAGTTCAAATAAAATACTTTTTAATTTTCTGTAACTTATAAACTTTTGTTTTTGCTGGTTGTGGTAAAATTAAGATTAGTTTTTCAAAAAATATTTAAAACTGAATTCAGGCAAGACCTTTTAACTGGGGTTAAACGAAAATGATAAACTGTACAAGAAAATTTCGATATTTGAAAATGCTTTAAATATTTTGCCCGAAAATGTAAAGGAAAACCTGAACTTACTTTAGGCACACAGAGAAGCCCAAAACACACTCATTTCGTGGTCATCTCTTCAACAGTTTGACCAATGTTTTGTATTATTCCCCTGAATTACAATGAAAGATGTGTATCCGAATACCAACTCAATATCTCCAAAACAATTTTAGTGAACTTCGTTCAATTCAATTCTGAAAAATTCCCGGAAAGAGACAATAATGAAATAACAATAATAATTTAACAATGATAGTAGTTAGTCGAACTCGAGGTCCATGTCGTAGTTGGAGGGGGGCGGGGGCGGGCGGGGCCTCTGATCGGGGCTGCCGGAGGAGGTGGTGGGGCTGGACATGGAGCGCAGCAAGGACAGCACGGGGCGCATGATGCGGGCGGCGGGGTCGCTAGCCGTCCAGGACACGGAGGCGATGCCAGCGGGCGGTGGGGCAGGGGCGCCGGGGGCCGCGGGGGCTGGGGCAGCCGCCTGCCCTGCCACTCCGGCCGGCAATGGCACTCCGCAAGCACGGAACAGGAATGATAGCCCGTGCTGCGTGCCTAGAAACAATATTTCATTGTCATTCAATAAGTGCTATAGACATAGTTAATAGAAAAAATGGCCACAAATTTCAACATTTTGACGGTTTATATCTTCAGTATTTTTCAAAAATTTAAAAAGTTTTATCCGCATGCAACACTGGACTACAAGAGGCATGCAACGTATTTCCTAGTATTGCTTGTTTCTGGGTGTGCGACTATGTGCCACAAATTTTCACAATGTCGCTTGCAGATTTTGAATCCCGACAGGCATGCATTTAGTCGTCTATGCTTGTAGCACGTAACTTTAACGATTCCTTATAGGCAATAATTTTGGTGCAACATGTCTTTGCAAACAGTCGCTGCCTATTTGATAATACGAGTAACTATAAATCACAGATTACAAAAAAAGTACAAAAAAAAATTCGCACAAAATAAAAAATAAAAGCTATAAAATGGTTTTTACTTGCTAACTGCTTCAGTGTCTCATTTTTAACTACTAATTTTACTGCACAACTCCTAGAATTACGATAATCTTCAATAAACAAGGCAATTTTTCAATATTCCATTTCATGTCGTAAGATCATCCGCTGACTGTTGTTATTTGTAATAGCATTAAAATATAAATTCTAAGGCAGAATAAGTAAGAATGAAGAGTATTTGTAAATACTGTGGCAGCATGATAAAGGGGGGTGGTTCTCACCGAGATCAGCCGTGGGAGTGGCAGGCCTGGCCCCCTCCGGAGAAAGGCTCTTCCTACAGATGGGGCAGGTGGCGTGGAGTGTCAGCCAGGGGCTGATGCAGGCCTGGTGGTACAGGTGGCCACACAGCAGCTCGCGCACCTTCTCATCTGGAAACAGACAACCAATCACATCAGAAATTATACAACAGAGATAGTACATATTCATTACGGGACTGGAAGAGGAAAAGTGAAAAATAGGAGGAATATTGGAGAGTAATGAAACTGAAACTTTGGCTTAAGAAGAAGGAATTATTAATATGTATATTTGGCTGTGGAAATCTTAAATGGTTACCTTTCACCAAAGCTATAATACTGATAATATCTTCCACACTGGAATGAGATGCAAATACTAAGGGGTACCCAAAAGAAACCGAACTGATGTTGTGGTGGGCTGAGTTTTTGTAGTACCGCATTCTGAAGCTAGGGGGCGGATAGAGCCACCATTCCCGAGTCAGTAAGCCAAACGTCATCGCTGAAGAAGGTTCCGTTCGGTTTCTGTGAATTTTTTAGTGACAGTTGTTTTGTGTGCTCGTCCTTTTTGCAATGGCTGATTCTCGTGCTGTAAAGTTTTGCTTCTTGCTCGGAAAAACTGGCACAGAAACTCTTTGAATGTTAAAAACGGCTTACAAGGATGTGTCTGCCAAATTCGTGCCTCGACTGCTGACTGCTGTACAAAAAAAAGGTTGCTTGGAAGCATGCTTTGCTTTGAAAGAATTCCGAAATGATCCACATTTTTTTCCAAGGTCATCCATCATCACACGTGACGAATCATGGTGCTATGGTTACGAGCCTGAAACGAAGTAACAATCAAGCCAGTGGAAGACTTCGAGTTCGCCTCGCCCCAAAAAAGCTCGTCAAGTGAAATCAAACATCAAAACAATGCTGATTTGTTTTTTCGATGTGAGAGGAGTCGTCTATTCAGAGTTTCTTCCACAGGGTCAGACAGTTAACCAGGCTTTCTACCTGGAAGTTTTGAAAAGATTGCGCACCAGTTTATGGCGGAAGAGACCTGATTTGTGGCAGTCGGGCGATTGGTTTTTCCACCACGATAACGCCCCTGCTCACACAGCCCAGTCTGTGGCCAAATTTTTGACCAAAAATGGCATGACCCCTGTGCCCCATCCCCCTTACTCACCCGACCTTGCTCCATGCGACTTTTTTTTATTTCCCCAAATGAAAAGAGACATGAAAGGAAAGCGTTTTGCCGACATTACTGAAATATAGAAAAAAATGACGGAGGCGCTGTCGGGCATCACAGAAGACGAATTTAAAAAATGTTTTGAGCAATGGAATAAAAGATTGGACAAGTGTATTATTGCCGGTGGAGAGTACTTTGAAGGGGATTGAAGGTTTTTTGTTTAAAAATTAAATATATAAATTTTTAAAAATAAGTTTGGTTTCTTTTGGGTGCCCCCTTGTATATTTTACTAGATTAGGTCCCCAGAATTGCCTGGGCTTTACATAAGAGTTTTTCGAAATCAGACTAAAAATTTCAAAGATCTCAGAATAAAACTGTAGATTATAAATTAAACAAACAGTACCTTCCACGCAGCCATCTGCCACAGACGCTCCATTATATAAATGGATTTATGGTTTATTTTACATTTAATTTTTGCCTAAAAATTCCATCATGCTTTTTTCCAGATCTCCATATTTATAAAACATGGTTTTACCACACATACAACAGAGAATGAATGAAATAATAAAAAGTAAATGCCTACCTTTAACAAAAGCCTCCCAGCAAACGGAGCACTGCATACTCTGCTGCTCTTGCTGCTCCGATACCATCACCTCGGGCAGGCTGGCGATGGCATCTGCCCCCAGCGGCGGCGGCCCGTCCGTCTCCGCCTGCCACAGCAGCTGCGACATGACAGCGTCCAGTCCCTCGCCCGACACCACAATGTCCCCTGGAGCGCCCCCCACCAGCACCATGGGCGACCCGGCCCCCCCCATGTTGCCAGTCAGGTGCTCCATCAGCTGCAGCAGGCGGGACTCGGAGCCGCTGATGTTGAGCGGACTGGAATTTGGAAGTCTGTCGAACGTTGAATGAAATAATCACACGGTGAATTGATTTGTGAAGCATAAAAAAGTTAAATTCTACAGTTCATGAGGTCATGTTTCATACCAAACTTGCAAAGCTCTGTTTGACAATTAAAACTGGGACTTAACGCTAGAAGTGCCAGTTGAAATTTTACTACTATGAAGTCCATTTCGCCCAAGTAGATACTACGTTTCGTTTTGACCCATTCTCGATTATCGGTGGTGTTTCACCAATTTCGCAAAGCTTAGCTTATTTGTGCACAGCATATAATATAGCTTGAGTATGAGCTGGGCGACAGTTCTGGAATCTCTAAACAAAAATACAGTGCTACACATGTAGGTTGGCGAAAAAGGAGGGCGCATGATGAAGCGCAAATGACAATATGCAACAATATGTAGTAGGTGTGGTTGCCAGATTAAATTATAAAGAAACAGTGTTAGTTCGTATTTATGATACAGCCAACTATAGGTGTAGCATCGTATCTTGCAGTTGACTGTGAAATTGCACATGTATTTGTATTCTACATAGTCTCTAACACAATTCTTGAATATTTTAGGCAAATTTTTGCAGAAAAAGTAAAGATACTGACAATTCTGTGAATATTGTCAGTGTTTCTGAAGTTTTGATTAATCTAACAATCTATCACAGCTGTTCACTGTTTTATTTTTAATTTCGCTTTAGAAATTGTGCTGAGAAAACTTTTCAACAAAGCCTCTAAAATTATGGAGGGGTATTTTATTATCTGTATCATTTCCATTGAAAGAATAATAGAGCGGGCAGATTTTAATTTTGGAAAAATGAAATGCCATATTAAATGGTGCAATACATACATATTATGTAAAAGTAGGGATGTAACGATACATAATTTTGCCGATACGATACCGATACCGATTCTTAACAAAAATAATCGGCGATAACGATAGTGATGCCAATATTGATTGCCCTCAGGAGTGTGAAAGAAAAATAATCAATAAAAATGCAGAAATTAAATTGAAGAAAAAAAAGCATTTATTTGTTTGGAATGAAATAAATCACATAGTTATAAGAAAGATACATAAAGTTAGTAATTAAATTTTACTTTTGTTAGATTTTTGTTAAGAAAACAAAGTTTTTTCAAATTATCAGCAGATAATCTGTTGTATCAGGCCTGCAGTTGAAAAAAGATGTTCTGAAGCCACTGAGCTCATTGGAAATTGGAGCTTGATATCAGCGATGCCGATATATCCGCTTGCCGATTATATCGGTATCGTTACCAGTGGCGGCCAGCTCTAAGGTGCGGAGGAGCGCCGCACTCCCAAAATATATCTATTAATTTAAATCTAATCTAATTAATTCATTTAAATCTAAAAATTCCCGAGCGCCAAAAAACATACTTATTTCCGACACGCCTCATCACAGTTCACAATATACACTCGGTTATAATGCATGCGTAATATAGGTGCCTACTGGACTGCGCGCGTAACAAAGCAGATCGTTGTGTGCCTATATTCAGAGTGGTGGTTCATTTTGCAAAGCGATCACAGGAGTTCTTCTATAATTCTATAATGAGCCAAAATCGTAGGTAGGTTGAATGCTTTGCAAATTTTACAAAATCGCGGGTGACGATCCAAAAATTTCCACCACATCAAAAGGAATCGTTCGTTCTGTAGCGTGTTAAACGGGGACACGTTTGTGTCATATTATTATCCATATTGTGTCTTTATTTTAATATCTACTCTTTTTCATGCTATGTTTCACTCAGCATCGACCAACGACAGCATAACAACATAAGCATTGCGGACATTATTTGTTATGAGTTATGACAGTATATATTTCATTGGAGTTACGGAGCGTAAGGAAGACTTTCGGATGTGTGATAAACTGAACGATTTTTTAACTCGATTTTCGTGCCAATAAGTATCTACATACAATTTTCTGGATAGGAGTCAACTGTTATTGAATTTGAATTTACAATCGCGGCGACTTTACAAATGGTGATGGATCAATATTTATTTTACTAGAACTCTTTTAAAATAATGGAATATGAAATGCTTTTTCAGTGAGTTGTTCCTCACAATCCTTATGACATCTGTTTAGATTGAACGATGTTGTTAAACTGTAAAAGAATTTAATCTATCTTAATAAATAAAATTAATTTAGACTCAATGTGTTGCATGCACCCAGAGATAATGGAGGATCGACCTAATTTACAAATAGGTAGGATTTTTTCATAATTGAATTTATTTTAATTAGAGTAGGTAGGTCCAAGATTTATGGGATATCTCTATGGGATGTGTGGGATTGCACTCACCTTCCCACATCTTGAAATAAAGACCATTATTATTATTATTTTAGCGCACCACCTATTTTTATGAACACCAGCCGCCACTGATCGTTACATCCCTTTGTAAAAGGTATGATTTGAAACCCAAGAGAATGGTTCTTAAAATTACCTTAATCTCTATTGATTTTAAAGCACAATTAAATTATTGAAAAAGAAGATAATATCAAAACAAAAATATGAAAGAATTAAATCAAACCAATATCTTTTGACATTGTCTTGAATGCATACATCTATTTACATATGTTGGTGCCTATAACCTCATTAATAAACCTCCTACATTAATTAAATTTATAATTAAGACTCAGTAGTATGAAAGGTCTACTAAGGTGAATAAAAAAAGTATGCACATGGTAACATATTTTTTATATCACAATAATATTCAAGGAAAATATTAACTATCGAAAAAGGTAAGTTCAAATATTGCATAATGCAATAAGACAATAATAATAATAGACAACTTCAAATCACAAAAGTATTACATAATTTCAAAATTTTCTTTTTAAAATAGAGTAATTACTACAATTAGGTAACTCCTAAATGTAAGCCACAAATACACAATATGTGTAGTGGCGTACATGGGGGAGGAAAAAAGGTATGGTATAGTGCGTAAAACGTACACACAAAACCATACCTTTATTTTCTCACACATGTATGCGACAAACATAGAATAATATGTTTTGAGGCATACAAGGGCAAGGAAATAAAGGTATGGTTTTACGCGTAAAACGTACACACAAATCCATACCTTCATTTCCTCGCCCATGTACGCCCAAATATGACACAAACACATAATATGCGTTGTGGCATACATGGACGAGGAAATAAGGTATGGTTTTGTGCGTAACTCGAAAAAACTGATTTCAGAGTTACCTAATCAAGTAATTACCCCACAATATTACGATGAAATAATATTGTGATGAATGTTATTACCTTATTTGATTATTGTACATCAGGAATGCTAAATCATGTCCTAAGCCTAACTGTTGAGTTTCCTGAAAAATAAAATAAACCAAACATTAGTACTTCTTATTAATTCATTTTATTAATAGGCAATTTTAACAGGGTTGACACAAAATATTCACAAAAAAACAAGTCAGGGAAACAAATACAAAAAGATGGTATTTTGTCTCAAAACAATTATGTATATTTAAAAAGAAAGGTTGGCTTAGATGTAGAATTCCAAAGATTAAGATTATAAATTAATGCAAACAGGTATTAGGACGAATCCATTTTTTTTTTCAATTAATAATTCTTTTATGTATCGCCATCACCATTGACAGGAACCTAATGCCTGCACACTTGTACCAAGTAATATGCACCGTCCTGGGTACACCATCCCGTCCATGTCGGGTACATTCTCTATCCGTTAATTTGTTCATCCTCTACACTACGTAAAAATGAATTAGGGATCATCTGATGAATTTTTAAATTACAAATGTCTCGCAAATAAAAATTGCAATTTTGTGTTCCTTAGCCACTGGAACGCTAAACGCCCACAAAGTGGGAAGTTAGCTTTCACACTTTTCAAAATTAATTTGAACCTTTCGTTTGTAAGTTGCAAGGTGAGACAATGCTTTCAATGATAACCAAGAGTTGGCAGTAATCCGTTTACAATGAACTAAGCAGAAAGAACAAATGTTAGCAATTATGAGTTATTTTTTAATGGCAGTTTATTGTCGTGTTCAAAAATCTAGTGGAAGTTTTTGTAGGCACATTCTAAAATTTTCTAAGTAAAAATAGTAATGGGTATGTTATTTTGTATATATAAAATTTCAAACCCTATTTTTAGTTCTATTAAGAACTGTAAATACATGCTCACAAATAATCTGTAATAAGTACAATTTTAAACAATTTCAAATAATTTATTTTGTAAATATCTTGGTGTTCCAGTGGCAAGAATAGTTTAGCTACTGGACGAAGGTGAACACCACAACCACACATAAAAATGTAAGTAGGTACATATTAATCTAAATAATAATAAAAAATGCGGGAGTCATCAAAATAAAAAAATTACATACATATCAGTCACATTGTATAGAATTTAGTTAAAATTGTAAATAATAAAACCAAAATCAAATAAGCCAGAAAAATTGATTACCAACTAACAATTTTTAATTTTACTAATAGAATCGATTTTACAAAATATCACAGTTCTTTGAATCACAAAATTACTAATAATGAAAAGTAATAATAATTAATGATTTATTAATGTTTGAGTTTGTTAAATAAATAATACAGTTGTAAGAGACGTTTTCGTCATCTCACACAGACTGTAAGATAGGGAGCCGGTAAGTCAAGATTAGCCGCTAGGTCTTGTGAAATCAAAGCCGAGTTCTGGTTAATTTCTGTCGAGATGGTCCGGTTGGCAGAAGAAGGGTAGCTGTCAGTGTTCTGTACTAGAGTGCCCTTGTTCTGGGGCCGCACCGCTATTTATTCTAAAATCCTCCTCGACCGAGTGGAGGATTTGGTGTGACCCTATTCGTTCAATCGAATGTTTTGTAGGTCAAACCTCCGCCACAATTCGCGTGGCGGGCGTTTTGACCTTTGGGGCTACCCTTTTATCTATGTGTTTGTTTTTTTTAATATTTATAGCATCTTCTGATTATTATTAATGATAATCGGTGTGCTACTGTAACGATAGAGAAATTTGATTCATTCAACTGCGTGCCAGTATTTATTTTTATTTTAAGGTAATTTTTTGGGTGCTGAGCCATTTTGCACTTTCTACATATTAAACCATTCTGTCCAATCCGCCATAATGTAGGGCTACCGAAAGCACTTTTTTTTATTTTTACATAAAAAGTAGTATGCATTGACATCTTATGCTTTTTTGAGTAGGGTAACTATTAATCATTAAACATTAAAAAAATATAAAAAATAATACAAAATAAAATGTTTTTATACGTAACTAAACATCGAAAATATGATTTCCCTATTGGCGACTTTTGGTAGCAATCAAGCGACAAAATGTATTACATATTTTATTTTAGTTTAAGAAAGCAAAAGAAATGATCAACTTATACGTGATTTGCATTTCTCTTTAATAAGTCGTGCGGTGTTAATGGATTTAGGCCCGATTTTTCATTGCACTTTTTTAAGCTCGGCTTAGTTATTAAAATGAGAACTCTAAGCTTAACTATATATATGTAACACATAACAGAAGTTTGTTTATCCCCCAACGCATGACAGTTAAGTTAAAATTTTAATTGCGATGTGCTGCCACCGCCAATTTGTCATTCGAATAAATCATTTTTTACACTAATAGTACCTACAGACTACCATTTTTGCCTGTACTAACTAAGCCATCGTGTCGAAAGACTCGGCAGTCCTTTGCTTAAGTCAAGCCCATTGTTCGCTCCCTTCCTACATGTTTTTCAGAACTCAATTAAGTACTTTATTTAATACTTGTTTATAATACCAGACACTACTATTAAAATCATCTTACCATAATATACAATATTTCAGATTATGAGGTACAATACAGTAGAGGGAAATTGAAAGATGATAATTTTCAAAAGTTGTAGATTAAGTGTAATCAGAGAGCTAACATAATCATAGAATAAAAAAGAAAACAAGTGCCTCCCATATAAATTTGGAAGGAAACAAATGTTCCATTCTGCCCAATAGCCCAGAGCTCTGTCTCACTTACACTCGCCCGACATCGTAGATCTCCATCCCATTTCAATTTTGTAAACACAGTTTTGTACTTGAAACTTGAGGCCTGATTGGGAAACTTCCAGCCCTTATATCTTCAAAAGCACGCCCTTTAGGTAAAAACGGTTACCTATATTCCCTAGAAGGGATAGAGATCTACTACACCATATAACTCCCTTGATCGTACCGGGACTCGTTTTTGCGGTCCGCACGTTTTTTTTAAACTTTCTTTTATAATATACTAGCTTTTACCCACGGCTTCGCTCGCATGGTATTAGTGGGAAATTAATGGCATAATTATTGGCATAATTGTTATTATTCTTGCTATTTTGTCTAATAGAAAATAATTATTGTTTAATAGAAAATTTCAAAATTTGAGAATGACATTTCGCATATTAAAAGTCTATTTTAGAAAATATTTAAATTATAGAAATAGAAATTTATTTTAAGTACCTACTCCCTTTATTAGTATTTTATTCATATTTGAATACAGAGTAACCTAAAAAAATAAGAAAATGATAGTCCACTTCAAACGCTATGCTTTATAGCAACGTTATGCTTTTTGTTCGGAGAATAAACTTAGAGATATGTAGATATTAACTACGATGCCAAAAAAGTACTCTTTTTAATCACAACAAAGCACTCTTTTTAAGCCTATAATTAAAAAAAAAACACATTGTTTCCAAGGTAACAATTTGTTTGACGTTTGCAATAACTCGATTTTGTAAGGGACAGAAAACGTATGATACATAATTTCATAACGCCACAGCTCATTCATAACGCCAGAGCTTACCAATATATAAAGCCGTTGTTATTCGCAAATAATGTAGCTTTCGATTAGTGAAAGAATTTTTAAATTCCATTCGATATTTATTGCGTGAAAGAGTAAGGACCATCTATACAAACTTTCGCATTTGTAATATTAGTAAGATAAGATAGTAAGATATTATTACATGTCCATTAAGACTATATCTGCTGTAAAAATTTCGTCAGGTCCAACTAACACTTTGATTGAGGATAACTAATAGATACTAATAATATTACTGCTAATAGATAGGAGGCGAATGCTAACACCACTGCGAGTCCCGAGCATAACCAATTTTAATACATTTCTCTCAAGAAAGTTTCCCACTCTAGTCTATTTTTTTTTTGCGAAATACCTACAGACTTATCCGATTTGGCTATTCGATTTTAAGAAAACGAGTAGAAAGGGATGGAGAAATGCATGTGACTTAAAGAAAGAACCATCTTTAACATATTAGTGCACATCATATTGAAAAACTAATAGAGTTAAATTCTAAACCAGGATTAAGCTGGTGTTGAAAAACAGGGCCTTTGTCACAAAGCAGGAAAATAACAAATTTTGAAGGTTAATTAAAAAATAGCTAATCCAATTTTATCATTCAAAGAACACAGAAACATTTAAGACTGTAAATATGTATTGACAAGGAACTGACTCTTGGTGTATTCTCATCTCTATAGTTCCAAGGAGGCTGCCAGTGTGCCCAGCGGTTACGCTCATTCCTCTGCAAGAAAATATCTTTCACATACACACTATTTATATTCTACTGGACCAATTATACCGCGAGTAAAAATAAAAATACATAAAATATATAACCAATTATAAATATGAAGGTAAAATTAAATTCATTTACAATACTGGTTTAATATTCCAGAGGTACAATTGTAACGACTAGATATATGTAATCCTTTCCAATAGATATGTTGAATCAAAATACAGTTCAAAATTTTGTATAAGAACAATGCACCAGTGATTTTTCTATGTTTGTATAAAGCAATGGATTTTTCATACATATATTGTAATACATAAGATGTACCACAATAATAAAGCTAGGCTTGTGTTTATGGGGGATGTGTTATTGTGTTATTGTCATTTCTTTACACATATACATATATGCACAGGGGCGTGCACAGAGTTTTTGATCAGGGTAGGCAGTAAGAAAATACAGCAAGTTTCATAGATTAAAATTTCCATATTCTATCAGATAATTTCAGAATTAAAGTATGACAAACGTTTTTGAACCGACAATTAGCATCTATGAAAGACAACTATTTGATAGAAGTACATAACAACAGATGTTTTTGTCGTCACTGATTGCCATTTGCTAATTTTGTTCTAGAAAGCACTGCTTAATACTAACAAAAAAACCTCAGAAGCAAATTCAAAACGACAGTTCTACTCTATGCTTTGTGCATTTCGTAAACATTGAATTATGTCTTGTATGGAGTCAGAAATAATTCCTGCTTAGACCGCATTTTAGTGAGGCAGTTGGAGGGCGCGCGTGTAGTTTCTAGTTACAGTTTATGCCGCGTTTGTAGTATGCCGTTTGATGTGTTGCTCGCGTAGTTTCGGTTGCTCAGCTTTTTCGCGCTTATTTTTGAAAGTGTGTATTTATTTTACGCAATAATTTTATAAATTATAATATTATTTACATGCTTATATTTTACAAAACGGCAGGGTAGGCAGTGCTTATGTGCCTATATGGAGTGCACGCCCCTGTATATGCAATGGGTATTCAATTTACATTTTCGGTGTATTTTATGTGAAATTTAAAAATTTTAAATCATTATTTCTATTGTTTTTTTTTTTTTAATTTTGGAGTTGGGATTGATGTGAGATGATTGATGTTCCTTGAGATTTCTATTATTTTTAAATGGTGCAGTTTTATTTAGAATATTATCTTTGTAAATTTGCAATGTTTCATGGTAGAAGTAATGCATTTAGATGTCTGACCTTAATTCTTAAAACGAAGTTCGGGTGAATATGTATATAGTTTAATTAGAATTGTTTTTAATATTTTGTGTGCTATGCAAAGCGGTTGCGAGTATTTTTAATAACTTCCACCCCATCCTATAATGCCATATTGTATTATTGATATGTCGAAGTACGTTAAAGTACGTCATTCTCATTAATATGTTAAAGTAGGTCATTCTCAGTAAATCTTTATTTAGGATATGTCTTCTAAAGATGTATGTTAGTTTCCTCACACTGTCTTTGAGTATGTTTATGTGTGTGCATCATTTTAGGCATCGATAAGTTTTTATAAACAAACTTAAGTGGAACATTTGCACGGCCCATTTCGGCCCGTTTCATACAAATCTTAAATTTGGATTTGAGATCAAAATACCCAACCACACTGAAAAATTATTTTTGTAATCAAAAGGTATAACAAATATCTAGTATGGATGTGAGCTACTTTATTTATTTTTGCTTTAAATTATAAGATAGAGGCCATTAAAGATTTTAGTGTTTCATGATTTTAGAGGCAACTTGGGCAATTATTTGCGAGTAAATGAAAGACATAAAAAAAATAATTGGATGCACATCACAAGTGCGTTTCGTAATATCAAATTTTATTGGTGAATAATTTTTTTTTAACCATCATCGAGGCTCGAAAGTTTTTCACTACATGGTGTACCTAAGTAGTCATTGTTGCTTAATAAAGTTATTTATAATTTATGATAAAATCCATTTCCATTCTATTTGTTTTCAGATTGAGAAATGGATAAGGAGTGATTTTAATTTGTATTTTTATTTTTGCCGCAGCAATATGGAAATTAATAATCTAATTTGATTAAAAATTTCCCTGTACCACAGAAATAACACTGCATAAATTATGTTGATTGAACTTTGCTTGTTCTATAGTAGTACACAGTGAATCAACAAAATAATAATATTATGTTTTCAATGAAGATAATTTTATTTTTGCTGCTTTGGTTTTCTGTTCAGATTGGGGTGGAATTGCATTTGGTTAACAATACGCATAATGCGTCCCTTGCGGCTGGTCCTCACAGTAACAAACATAATAAAGTCTGACATTGTCTGATTTAGACTATATTATTACAAGGATTAGAGGAAATACTTGCGTAAGACGGCAGTACTGGTTTTATGATAAGGACTTTTTTTGCTTAAATTTCAAATCCACAAATTTGTTTCATCAATATTATTAGGAAATTTTCATTTCAATCAAATGAAATGATGATATACTATGTCAGGCAATATAAGAGACAGACCATGCCACGGTGTAAATCAGTGGCGATATAGGTTTTCATTTAAATCAAAACATTAACATGTTGCGAAAAAAAAATTTAAAATCACTGGAAAAATGTTAACTTATGTACAAATTGAGAAAAGCGAGTGAAAGTAAAAGAAAAACAACATATTTGGACCAAGTCCTGATTTTTAAAGAAGTATTAGGCACTTGGAAGTTGATTTTATTTTTTATTAAAAGTTACAGATCTTATAAGTTGACCAATGTCGGCGGACGGTGTACTGCCGGCATTGTCAAAGTCTACGGAATTACTGCCGAATGCACGGCCGCCCTTCCTAACCAAAATTAATTTGACTGAGACATGTTTTTATCGACTTCAGATCGGAATATGCCAAAATTAAACGGGATGGTGTCCTACACAACCGAAGTAAATTAGTATTAGTTTCTTTGTTTGGTTTCTGTTCCTTGGGTTTTGACCCAAATAACCTTGCTGTTAAGTTTAATCGATTCTATTAAATAAACACACGACACAAGTTTGCATAAAAAGTAATTCAGTTGCTGTGGTTTGTTTCTGTCAAAATAACATTAGGTGAGAAGTAAAATAGCAATAAATCGTGAACAAATTGGTATTAGAGGAGTGGGATCTTTTGCCTTACGTTTTACCAGTTCCTTAAAGTTGGGCTCATTGCCTTTGAAAATTTCTTTCAAAGTAATGGAAGGTCCAGACGAGTGTAGTGTATCATTATAATACGCATAATCTAACGCGTATTGTAATAACGGCTCACAATCTCAAAGCGAATCCTATTGTTGTTTGAGTTGATCATTATAAAATGCCAACCAAACACACCATATATTATGAAAGCCGACGAAAGGAGCAATGAGAGCATTTGTGTATTCGTCACCACAGGCATTAAGTGTAAGGACCGTAGCGCCATCTATACAACAAATTCGCATTACATTACATAGTACATTACGTTACACATTACGCACGTCTGGACTTGGTACGTCAGAAAGGAGAATAATCAGATTTAGATGCCTATTGATTTTATGCTTACTTGTGAGAATTCTTCCGAATCGTCTAGATTGGTCATATCTATGACATTGGGGTCTTCGACGGAGTTGGAGGGTCTCCGGGTGCTGCCAGTCCTGGCGGGCGGAGGTCCGCGGGACGGATCCGTGTCTTCTAATTGCTCTATGAAACCTCCAGAACAAAATGGACAGGTGTAATCCTGAAATTGAGACAAAACTGACATTAAATCTAGCTTTATACTACACTTATTTCAGTACCGATCCCCATACGGAAACCATAGTATAGTTGTCATTAGAAGAAATAATACTGTGGGACAGTACTTAATTGTAAAAAACAATTACTCAACAAATACTTAATTGTAAAAAAATGGCAACACCTCTAATATCATATATCATTACAAAAGTAGTACAAAACAAGGTCAATACAAATTACACATGAAATTTACATTAACGAAGAGTAACGCATGTTCACAATCAGTAAAGGTAGAATCATACTAGGCCCACGCGACGAGACGCTACGTAGGTTGACGTCACCATTTCCATATCTGGACTACTTATCTTCCATACATTTTCTATGGACACGGGTGCTTTAGAATCACACTAGCCCCACGCAACGCAAACCGAGGTGCCCTACGCGACGCGGATCTGCCACAGCCAGATCGGCATGGGCCGTGTGGAAGGTGGAGGGGGTATGGTCACGCCTACTATGAGATGATTTCACATCTTTTTGGTGTTATCTAAGCATAACGCATTTCGCTATATCTGTGGTTGTTTTTTTTGACATTTATTATTAAAAAATGGGTGACGAACAGTTCATTGAAACTGAGCATGAAGTTATTTGTAATATCAAATCTCAGAATTATAGAGATTCTGCTATACGATTACATAATAAATAACTAATTTCAATATTATACCCCTATAATGAATGTCTTTCTCTAGTCTAAATTGACTTTCGAAGACGTGTTTTCTTTTTTTATATAATATTCAATTATGCTGTGAAGCTCTTCAAATACCACTTTACTCATACGGAAGTATATGAAGAATCGTCCGTATCAGATTATAGATCTTTTACTAAAGTATGGAACTCTCCAAACATTTGTCTTCGTTTGTTAATGTTGTGGACCCAAATACTTCTCACTTTTTTATTTTTCTTTTTACGAGAATATTGATTTAATAATAATAATCGTAGCAAATCATCTTCAAATTCGCTTTTAGAAGACATGGCAAAGCTGTCGTCTGCTGAGAAAAGAATCACATAAACATAAAAAAATAAACGTCAAATGTGTCAAATCAAACGCGCCGGCGCACTAGAGACCTATTGTCTCGTGGTCACAGCGACGCGTATGGCCGGTGTGAACATGGACACGAACTTTGCGTAGCGTCGCGTCGCGTGGGCCTAGTATGATTCTACCTTAATAAACACGTTTTCCTGTAATATTTTTAGCAATATTTCTATTTTGACATGACAAAAACCAGCGTCCAAATAGAAGACAATCATGCGATTTTTCATCCGATACATATGGAAAAATGATCTGCAAGTGCACATAATTCCGTAATCATGTTTCAATAATAACAAAATTAAACTTTCCAAGAGAAATCTGATCACAAATGAATTTATTATTGAAGAAAATAATACTGATAAATCTAAACGAAAATATGAAAAAATAAAAAGGTAACGGTCACAACTGGAACTTGAACCCAGGATTTCTAATCGTACCCGGATAAGCGCCTTAACTAATTCGGCCACTGAGACATCTTATTTTTAAGTCTTTTTTGTCAATCAAATTCAGAATTAACATATTATCTTCGAAGAACTGGTTTGTAACCTAGACAGTGTCTTAGATAAACATATCCGTTTTTATTTATATGGAACACCCATTGACCTTTTTCTCAAAGTCTAATAAATAAATATTCAATTTTTAATTAGAATAACTTTCTTTTATAATAACTTATGAAGGTTATTCCATAATTGAAATACACCATCCAAAAAGAAATAATTTTTTTTAAACAAATTTGTTTGGGTTATGACATTTTTGTTTAACGATGTTCCCTATATCATTGTCCATTATACTAGATTTTAGCATAGTCTATGTCGATATATCGGCAGTCTGGAGGCTTAATTATGGTAACAATTTATTTATTTATCTTTATTTACAGCATCTAAAGAGGTATTTTTGTCAGTCCTGTTAAATTTTACAATTTCATTATAGCGCTACATAACTTCCAAAAATTAAATAGAATAATAGTGAAAAAAAAATACAAATTTAGAAATATAACCAAATAATGCATCTTCCATTTATCACTAAATTAGTGAAAGAAGTGAAGAGTGTACATACGAGGCCTGGCCTCAAAATAAGGTCTCCAAGGTACTGCGGTTGCGAGGAACGATTCTATGCACGATCTGCGATTTTATGGCGTGGAGCAACTAGGCTACATGCCTAATCCCCACCAGGCTGCACGTCTGTACTGTTTGTGCACATTTTTCGCTCCCATACAGTTTTCCGTACACTTTACGTAGCTGAGAATGAAAGTATACCGGGGTTTTATTCTTTGCACACCAAAAACGAATTACAGAGAGTAATTCACACCTGGCGGGTGCGGCGAGTGGAAGCTACATCGGCAATGGTTGCCACACCGAGACTAAGCGTCATAGAGAGTGTAGTGTGATAGGAATTTGGCGTGGGGGAACAAGGCTACAAACAAGTATTGCCGGATTGCGCATAAAATCGTTCCTCGCGATCGCAGCACCTTAGAGACCTTATTTTACAGACAGCCCTCATATTTGCAGTTTTTGGGTTTGAAGAATACATTTTTGTTTTAAAATTAACAATTTTAAAGTGTAATAGATACTGGCCATTGATCTCTCCAATACTACTTAATCATCATCTTCTAACGACTCGAGTGATAGCTACCCAAATTTGGGTAAGTTATTCTTATGAATTATAAATTGAATAACATTTTAATTTTATTTTTAAACATATGGGATAAGTGATGAAATCTGGGTGGTTACATTGGCTTTAAACCGCAGTAAGCAGTTCATATGCTTCCATATTAAAATTTGGAGTTATGGTGTTTGTAATAAGCGCGGCCGAATTGAAAACACAACACCCGGAAACCTTCATAGCTTGAATGGCTAAACAATCTGTAAACTCTTAATGAGTCATCAACAATCATTTTAGATTATGGTCACAAATATCATAGTGCACAGAGAAGAATAATTTTAGGCCATATATGAAGCAGAAGAAATGATTTTACTGTATTGTATATTTACAAAGCTCTCTCTAGTAATACAATAACTTTTATCTTATCTACTGTTTCAGAAAAAAAAAATTTAAAAGCATTGTGACCATTTTAACTAAACTAAGGCGGAGAATGCTAAAATGTTATGTGTGGTCGGTCTTACTGTATGGTTGTGAAACATGGACCTTGAAAATAAATACCATGAACAAGTTAGAGGCTTTCGAAATGTGGCTTCACCGGAGAATGCTCAAGGTCCCATGGACCGACATGATCACCAACACAGAAATTCTCAGGCGGGCTAGAGCAGATAGAGAACTGCTTACATTAATAAAAATCAAGAAAATTTCATATCTGGGTCATATACTTCGAGGGGAGAAGTATCACTTGCTCCATTTAATATTGAAAGGCAAGATAGAGGGTCGCCGAGGGCCTGGTAGGAGACAAATGTCTTGGCTGCGAAATATACGAGAGTGGACCGGCATTAGAAGTGTGGAGGAGCTATTCCGGGCAACACAAGACAGAGAGACCTTTTCAAGAGTGATCGCCAACGTCGGGGGGACCTGATAGGGCACACAAAGAAGAAGTGACCTTTCTCTCTTATGAAATTTTCAAAATACTTGCTGAACCTAACTGATGACTCTTCAAATAAGGCATTTATTATTCTATACATGGTCCTCAGACTACCAAAAGTTGGATATCCCTGATCTAAATCATTTCTGAAAAACCTCTTGAAAATATCTATTGATTCTTATCTGTTGTGGGAATCTATATCAACTGTAAAATCTTTACCATCCTACAAGAAATGCATAGCGACAGAATGGGCGACATTTTCTTTATCATACAAGTAAATAATCTTTCCATGTCAAATTCTTATCTCATAACCACAACTTGTTGGGTAAGATGATTCTAGGCATAATGATCACAACCATTGCCCTTTTTATATTAACCTGTAAATAAAACAATTTTTGTTAAAGCCAACACGTAGACAACAGGCGCGGTCCCTCCATACATACTGTGATGCTGCGCTTCCCTTCCTTTCTAGGCGTATAATAAATATAATAATAATTGTTATTATTCCGAATTAAAAAAAAGTTTTGGGGTTATTTTTTTCGGGCTGTAAAAAGCATAAGATACTGCAATTTAATGACACTTACCCAACCTCAGAGGCCAAAAACTACAAAACGCATCGCGCGGACCGGACCGAAACACATATAATTCCGTTCTCGATGCTCGTGTGTCGAATGTTGCTTAAATGCACCAACACTAGCAACAGTGGATTCTCTGCTTCATTCCGTATCCAAGAAGTTAGAAAGAGTTTAAAAATTGGGGCTGGCGCATTTAGTTCCGCCTGCCTAGTTTTGTCTGAGGCCGAATATGCATTCGATAGAAGTATCCAACGAGCAGAAAACGACATTAAGGCGCAAAGGCACAGTGCACAGAAAAGCATAACCAAAATGTGTGAGATTTGTTCACGCGACCATTGATACCGATTGATACGTTAAATATCTTTCGTATATCTATTTAATTAATTTAATTTTAGAACTGTAATAATTGATGTAAAGAATAAAGGATTTATAGAGCTAATTTGACATACTATTTTTGTAAGAAATCACATCTTGTTTGTGGACTAGTCTATAGATTTTTACATTTGATATTAGATATATACTTCAGCATCCCTTATACAAAACACACTACATAAACCAATATTGAAAAAAAAAAGAAGAAAACATACAGTGGATTCGTTTTCTCCCGACATCCTGCTATATTATAGGGTGAGTAATATTTTGTAGTAGGTGTGTATATATTTTTTTTTGTTGTTGTATGTTATGGTGGTACATCTCCAATGATTTACAAACCCTTTGATAGGCTAAATTAGTTTTTTCTCTCACTTGACTGAATAAGTAATAATATATTTTTAAATATTTTTACATTGCTAGATTTTGGGCAAACTATGGTTTTGCATTTTTTATTTATTTATTCGTATACTTCAAAAATGCTCACTCCCGGAACACAGTTTTGTTTGAAAAAGCTCACTCTTCGAGAGGTTAATACTGTTCTATTAAATTATTACATATTTAACATGTTTGTAAAAGCCCATATGGGCGTATAACACAAATAAATAAATAAGCATAATCGGTTGATTGCTACTGACCAGTGGTTCCTGACCTTTCTTTGACCACGGACCACCGTGATATTTATTTGTTCTCACAGGGACCACAAGGTTCAAGAATGAGCTCTTCTTGGAATTTTTCAGTTACCTCCCAAAACTAATACCAAAAGGGTTACGAATCAGCTTTTGGATAACTTTTCTTGCAGCAAAATGAACTAATGTTTCGCTGCCCACATTTTAGATCTCGTGGACCACCTGTGGTCCACAGACCACCGGTTGGGAACCACTGCTATAGACAGACTGACTAAACTTTGAAACTCTTTTACAAATACGTAATTATCAAAATAAAACAATGGAAAACTACATATTATTTCAGAAAGCAAATACATACTTGAAAATAAAAATAAAATTTTCTCAGAAAATGTCATTAGACGGAATGAAAACTTAAAAACAGGGTGGAAGATTTTAAGAAACAGTTACAATACCTTTTTGTCTGGTAAATTGCAAAAATCTGACGAATGTAACTGGAAGCTACACGCAGTACATAAAATACGGTGTTGTGATTGGTTTTACGGTTTAGAGATAAGGTGTATTTTGAATCATAATAAACAACATACTAAAAGGACTGGAAAATTAGATTTTAAAAAAAGATATAAATCAAGATGCAATACAATAACAAAAATGAAAGGAAGTGGCGGCAAATAAATACAAAATGATAGCTGTTATTGTGACCTATTAGATAATAATAATTTAATTAGTTAAGTCATGTAGCGCATATATGTGAAGGTTCACCTCAAGTGCGCTTTGCACTATATAACAGCAGTAATAAATATATCGACAGTGGAAAGAAAAAATGGCTAAAGCGAAATCCAGCTGGAAAGGAAAAATGGCTCAAGCACCATACGGCTGAATGGCGCTTGAGCCACTCTTCCTTTCCAGCTGCATGGCGTTTTAGCCATTTTTCCTTTCCAACGATGATATGTTTTAAACTCTGTTGCCAAAAATCCCCTTCGAGTACGCAAGATCTGTACCCATCGTGTGTGGGAGAGGCCATATATGGCAACACCATCCAGCAATACCTTTTCATAGGATTTTATACTTTAAAACCTGTTGGTAGCATATTCAAATGCGTCATAATTGCTTGTCAATAAAATAACCGAGAAGGGAAGTTTTAATCATTTGAGTGTCGATTGTCATCCGGGTGACAATATTTCAAGCATATGCGGCCACATTTGGCACACAACAAGTTAAGTTGCTTGAAGTTCAGCAAAAGTCAGGTAATAAGTATTTGAAATTGGTGCACACCATAGCAACAAACATTTCCAAGTATTTAAAAAAAAAAACTTTATAATATTTTATATATTTAGAAAAACAGCAAAATACTTCTTCAGTTTTATGAAAATACAATAAAAAATAAATATTCTTCATATCTATTTATTAAAAAATTTTAGTAACATTAGGGAGAAAAATGTCATTTCTATGATTATAAGTAGCTATTTTGGGAAATTACTTAAAATCATAAATAAAGATTTTGATAAATACATACTAGATTTATCTGATAAGATGGTCCC
The DNA here is from genome assembly GCA_917563855.2 of Limnephilus lunatus. NCBI lineage: Eukaryota > Metazoa > Arthropoda > Insecta > Trichoptera > Limnephilidae > Limnephilus > Limnephilus lunatus. Next base: position 52,029,984 of record OU830601.1, read on the forward strand.
TACACTACACTCTCATAATATTTATATTAAGGTGGCTTGTCCTATTTCACCATATCACTCGCCATACATTCCGTGAATGAAAGTGTGGGTTAGGAGTGTTAGGACTACATCGTCGCAAGAAGGCAATACTACTGTAACCGCCACTACCTACGAAAATACTTTTGAGGAGTTTACATCAGTTAAAAAACGTATTGTTGATAAAACAGCTAGTTTTTCCAACATCGTACAGTTCTTATTTATCGTAATAGTCACGGGACCCAGATAGATCGACGCAGAGAAAAAACCTCGCAAAATGGTCTTTAGAAAGTATTTTCTTAGGTAGTGGCGGTTACAGTAGTATTGATTTCTTGCGACGACATTTACATAAAAGAAAACTTTAACCCGGCGTCATTGTGGCGGAAAAAAGTAACACTAAAGTTGAGGTGCGTCATTATGACCCTGTTACAATTGTTACTATTGTGCCTAGCATCAAATAATTTTTAATCTTTAAAATTTGGTATTTATAATATATAACAGTATATATAATCAGTGGCAGCAATAAAACACATTGGTAATAAATGAATTTGCATGTAGACTTATCATAAAGGTAAAGACAACTGTTTATGAAATGGAAACGCTGCTGTGACATAGTAAGATGAAAAATATCCACACCAGTGCCATCAGACGTCTTACAGAACGATGGAATCCAGCTATGTACAGTAATCCAATAGAATCTTTGATTTCACTCAAGGTGACTTCTTTCATACAAGTGTGTTTCGAGAGATATGAGATATATATATATATATATATATGAGATCTATAAGGCACAAAGCAGCAACGTCGCCGTTGAGCTGGGTAATAATTACCCGGTCGCAGGTTTACACACGTGAACTCCTTGCGCGGGCGATGGACGACTAAAGTGAGGTGCACGAAGGGGAGGGGTGATACTTAGCTGCAGCTACTGAGACAGACGGTTGTGTGTGGCAATTATTTCTAAGAAATTTTTCGTATACAAAACGTGCAGGGTCATATTGACCGGGTTAACAAAAACGTTCTTAATTCCTGTGTTGCGTCCACTTAGATTTCGATATTCGAAGAGCTAACTTTTTTTATTAATTAATTAACAAATAAATTGTATATACTTTATTGGAATAACACCTCCAATAAAGTCTGGATTTCGAACATAATCATCAGAATCAATGATTATTATGAAAATTGAGTTGCATGCTAGCAGCATTTAACACATCATCTGTCACAATACTTGTATTGACACGGTTTTGTTCCAAAATAATTTTCAAATAAATCTAGGGAGAAAACAAACTTCTATGGCCAAGGATCCGACCGATCAACCAAATGCGATGGTTATTAGAGAGACATATAGTTCATATTTTGTTGTCAAAGATGGCACACTCAACTCAATTTTGACAAAAATGAGGATAGACACTATCTGTGCTCGAGCCCTAGTTGTTTCATTTTGTAAAACACTAGAGTTAGATAGGTTCACTGCCACCTACACCAACAGGAGGTGTTCGAGAAAATTCCGAGAAACTTCACACCGTCCAATAATGTATATAACTTTTACTGCACAGAGTTCATCAAGCAACTGTCGCAATTTGTTGTTTTTATGCAGGCCTTGTGCTTGTATGAATCAAAAATTGTTATCTGTACGTGGTACAGGTAGGTACCACCTACTCTAGTTTTAAAGTTATAGCGTTGAATACAGGTGAGAGAGCTTTCCAAATTTACCACTCTGGAGTTTTCCAAGCCTTCACCGCCAAAGTCTTGCAGTGAACCTGTAATACGAAATTACAGTCAGCAAGCGCATAGCGAGCAAAACACCCTTTTTGGCATGACGGAAGTTGTAGCTCGTGGGGATCTGGCATTCCAAAGGTTAAAATAGGTTTATCATTTATGTTTATTTATTTATTTATTTGGAATTTCACGCCCGGCTGGGCTTTTACATGCATTTTTTTTAAACAAAAAACATCTAAATCTAAATGTGCATTACAAAATAATAAAAAAAACAAAATCATAAACAAAACAAAAACAAAATCAAAATAAAATCAAAATCAGAATCAATATCATAATCAGAATCAGAATCAGAATCAGAATCAGAATCAATATCAATATAAATATCAAAGTCAAATCATAATCAAATCTAAAACAAAAATAGAGTAAAAAACAAATTGAAATAAAAAAACAAAACACACCACCATGCAAGATGGAAAAACTGTAAACTGGGAAAAGTGCAATACATGTGAAATAAATCGAAGCAGAGCTATGCAGTTGGATAAATGAAATTTGTGGTTCTTTTTTCTGATATAAATTCTACTATGGCTTGTTTATATTTAGTGAATGATGTGTTAAATATGTCAACAACATCTTTATAGTCATTACCCAAATTTTGTATACGGCGAACGGGGGTATACAATTGTGATTCTGTGTTGGAGTTGTCACAATAGAATGGTAGATAGTGCCTCGATGTTGAATTGCGAGGTATATGGAAAGAAATCAAGTATAAAAGTTCAGGGCTGTCAATTATTGAATTTATGATTTTATGTAAACATGTTAGGTCATATACTATTTTACGTTCGGATAATTTTAATAAATTAAGTTGACATAAAAGATAATGTTGGAAAAAAAAAATAATAATCCACGAGGGATAATTATTTATCGGTTACGATAATCTACACACTTATGAATCGAATATAAAAATGATTCAAACCTAAAAATGAACCACTGACACCTGCATAAGCTTAGGACAGCACTTCCTCAGTAAAAATATTAAGATAAAGATGCCAAATTCCGCCTCACACTCAATGTATGCAAAAAATTTATATGTAAACACCTAGTTTCGACCTTATTACTACAAGAAACCACTATTTATGTCGGGGAGATGATAAAAGATGCAAGTTCCATTTTTTCTCAAAGTTAAGTTTGAAGGTTAGGATATACCTAAGCAAAAATTATTTAAATAACCCAAACCAAGAACCTAATAACCCATTCTTACATCTCCTTCGACTGAAACAGTTATTCCGGTAAGTATTCCCCTAACTGCCACACTTTAGGCACAAATTATGGAAATTACACTTCGTTCCAGCAATAAATTACTAAAAGAAACAGCTATTTACATGCACAAAACAGGTTATTCGATTCTTAGTCTGGGTTAACTAAGTAATTCATGCGTATTTAGATATAGAAACAAAACTCACGCAAATGTGAATACATATAAAAATAAAATAAGGATTAATTTTATTATTTATGTCTTAATTCAAAAGCTGGGATGTTTTTAAGCAGCTTTCGTAGTTTAACCTTAGGAATATTCCGTATTATCAGTGCATCAAACTTCGACAATACGAACTTTCCGTATTAACAGTGAGGTGGACCAAATGCATATTTACCAAATAAAATAAGGATTTATTTTACATGGGAAATTTTAAACTTTGAATAAAAATGGAATTTTAATGCATTTTTTACCATTTATCCAAAAGTTATTAGTTGTTTCTTGTAGTAATTAAGTAAGTTGAAACGTGGGTAATTTCCAATATTTGTGACTAATAAAAGTGTTGCAGTTACTGGAATATTTACGGTTATTTCCAATAGTAATCAGGTGTTAATTCGGCAATTTTACCAATTTTAATTATAACAAACAATTTGGATGTGACATTTGTTAAAAGTTTATAGATGAGCAGTTTATTTTAAAAATATAATGACCCTACTGTAAGGATATAAAAAATGCGTTGCAAATAAGTAATGCCTTTAAAATAGGTGTTTATTGCTGAAGTGAAATATAATACCAACAGAAATATACCCACTGCACAAAATAAAGTTGTATTTTCGTACAATTTCCGATTGAATTGCATATTGTTATGTTTATTTGTATAAATTCAGGCTAAAATTTCACCTTTTGTCCTCTTATTTCACTGCCTTCAATTATACCGAATGCAAATACCATTTCGTTTTAATTTTGCAATTGAAATACTATATCATATATTATTTATAAACACAATTGCACAGAGCTTAGTCAAAAATTTGATAACATTTAATTAAATGTCAAAGAGTCACGGCAATGGTCTGCCAACGAACAGGTACTAGATTGAAAACGTAATAATTTATATTTGTGAATCGAGAATCTAATGATATTCTATAAATACACCCAAACCCAATTTTTATTTGTTTTCCGAGCAGATAAAACAGGTGACTACCTAATAACTAGATAACGCATATCGTGCCATTGCTATATTACAATTTGCTATTCAATAAGATTAGTAATAATAAAAATACAGATTTCACAAGGTTACGTCAATTCAAACCCTGTCATGTTTCGATGGAATTGCGTAGTCTGAACTAACACATAAAACAGAAAATAAGCATTACGAAATGACAACATTCTGCTTTATCTGACAAATATTAAAACGGCTTCTTTAGTTTTCTAGATAGGGAGTAAATATGGAAAATATTGAATATTGATTTTATTTAATACCTGTAAAACATCATGTTCAAATTCAATATTGCATTTGTGACAAAAGAACCGGGCCGGAGGTGGCCTGCCTTCCACGGCAGCTTCCGCCATTTTACGGAGATATTAATAAAATCTAAATACACACTTAATATTTTAATAACAATCACTGATGTAAGTTTGCCAAGTAGCAACAACGAACAATTTACACATCCGCCATGTTTCTTTCTACGTTCACTCTTCTTGACGTTTGTTTGCGATGATTTTATCTATAACTGCTGCCTTCACGTTGTACGGAAATTCACACAACGAGCAAGCACCGTGTTCGAACGTTGCCTGTCGTTGCACAATAGCTAGGGTTGCCAGATACGGGCTTATCTATTCCTGGACATTTCTACTACTGCTGAAAAATAATGAGATTCTTTTAAATCAGATATCAACTTTTCCTGAGCATAGGGTCCTAAAACACTGCGTGTGTTTGCCGAAGCCTTTGTAAGTCCACATGTCATTTTTGCAGTTATTACTATCTGGAATTATTTTATGTAATTTTTTTCCCAAGCAGGCTAAACTATTGTAACTCAAACCATGTTTTACATTATGATAAACTAATGCTACTTCTGCATTTTCGATCGAAATTTCTTCCTTAGTATCTTTCTTTATGAAAAAAGTGTCCATGCAGTTTGAAGTCTTTTTGGCTGACACCATCTTTTTATACTTGGCACTATTGGCGTGAACCTACAACAATGCAATAAAATACAAATTACAATTCAATTATTGCGATTATGTGTACAAAATTAATAAGCATATTTAAATACCTACTTTTACATTTCACCCACAGTAAAAAATCGACGACGCCAATAAATAAATCAAATTTAAAACATAATAAATATACCTAATAATGACGACTTACTGTCAACGCTCGGCGACCTTCATACTGAATTGCGATATCGAGTTACATGTTTCACAAATTGCACTAAACTATTTTTTTCCCATTCCAGTATTTAAAATCACCTCCCCTCGCACCTCACGCACTCACTCTCACACAGGCTCTGTGAGTTGTGTGTGTGACACGACCGATGACATATACCTACAGACCACGGCAATATTTTCTTGTTGCGTCGCCCCGTGGTGCCGTAATTTTTTTGGAAAAAAATTAGTATTCATGAATTTCGGGACATTAAGGTGTAAGTACTGGACAAGGGATCACAAGCAAAATTCCGGGACTTTCCCGGAATTCCCGGCTATCTGGCAACCCTAACCATAGCCCACCCAACCCATATTATTTATCATAAAGAGGAGGCGTCTACTAATATCTATACAATCTATAGGAATTCCAAAAACTGAACAAATCGGACTAATATCTATGAGAACCAAAGTGATGACGAATATCTACAGCACTGGCAGAGGTTGGATTTGCAATTATGTGTAGCACATTAGAATAACGTAATATTGCGTATGCTGTTTGAAAAACTTAATTATGTAAAAATCCCTAATATCGGACTATTGGACACATTTAGCTGATTATTATGGATTTTCCCTCTGTAGATATTAGTCCCACCTACGCTCTATAGATATTAGTCACCACTGGGACCATCATAGATATTAGTCCGACCTTAGCTCTGGAGATATTAGTCCTCACTCTGGAGTTCATAGATATTTGTTCAACATATGAGCTGTAGATATTCGTCCGAAATACAGGCTGTAGATATTAGTACCTGGAGTCTCATTAAGATAGCCACTGACAGAGATAATCGGTGAGACATTGATGTTAAAAACGTGTAAAACATTACTTTCGACTTCTATAAAATGAAATAATTTGAGGTGTGCCTATGAACAAATTTTTTTAATCTAAAATGACAAGAAGATAATGAAGCACGTAAATTTAGTTTCCGTTATTTCTATGGATGCTTGCCACAACGGCTTGACGCGCGCCTCAAGCTGTTGTGACAAGCCTTAAGGCAGAAACACACTTGTCGTGGCGTATCGTGATGCGTCAGAACCACAACGGTTTCGTACATTTATGTCGACACGCCACGACCTTCAAATATGTCTCCAACCGTAATAAATGTATGAAACCGATGTGCTTCTGGCGCGTCACGACACGCCACGACACGCAAGTATGTTTCTGTTTTTAGTCTATGCCTAAATGTGATATCTTTCGAGAGGCATTTGAACATATTACTCTTTTGTCTATACCTTCCTGTCATTTTCGATAATCGAAAGTGATTTTTGTGCGGGATGGAATCTAGTAAAGCAAAAGCATTATTTGTTAAGCTATAATAAATGTTATATATTTATTGTAACCTAACAAATAATGATTTTTCTTTACTAGATTCCATTTCGCACAAAAATATTATAATATAACATTAACATAATAACATTATTAAATTACATTTTCATTAATTTAAAAGAAAAATCAGATGGATTTCTACAAATTAATCACAAAAACAATTAATACTTATTTTATATTAATTTCATCTAATTTATATAATTTTTAACATGATATGATTTGTTGTCTACGCCCAAAACATATAAATTCGCGTCAAGCTTGCTATCAGCACGTAGATTATTGCGCTTGAGTCATAAATATACCAAACCACCCACGCTTGAGTCAGCTTGAGTCAAGCTACATGCTTCTTCTCGAGACTGTCAAAACCATGGAACTAATATCCATACTCTTGGGTCAAAACTCTAGCCAAAGTTAAATCAGCCAAAAAACTACGTGCTTGTCACAAGCGGCTTGATCATGGCTTGATAGTCTCGCTAGATATTACGTATCATGTAAAACAATTATATTATAAGTTAGATCAAATTATTGTAAAATAGGTATTTGTTTTTGTGTTTTATTTGTAGAAATCCATCTGATTTAAAAAAAATGTAAATCACATTAAATAATGTTATTATTCATTATGCAAGAATTTTAGGATTTTTTAATATTATGACAGCTGTTTCGTCATTCAAGGCCTTAGGATAGGGTTACCGGCTATTTCAAAATGATTTTTTCATAGCTTTTAATGACCTTTCTGATGTGGTTCTGAGTTGGTTTCATCCTGAGTTGGCATGGATCTATAAAAATGAATCCCTGTTTCCCTTGGACACGCCATAACTTCGACTTTACCTATTTCATTCTTCTTTTTTTAAAGATTTCTAATACTTTGTATAAGGTTCTCACGGAAAGAAAAAGTAAGAAAATTTATTTGTCAGGAACACTTCAGGGCTTACTGCATTGGATGCAGAATTGATGAATCGGCTTACGAGTCTGAATATTATTATATATATGGTGACCCGACAATTCGTCCGGCGACAATTCATCCGGTGACAGTTCATCCGGCGACAGTTCATCCTGCCGACAGTTCATCCGGCCGACAATTCATCCGGCGACAATTCATCCGGCTTGATCATTTAGAAGATTTTGTCTTCAAGTAAGTATGCAAAGAGGATATACGGCCATACAACCAAAATCGATATACTTATATCTGAAGGCATCTTGAGTGGAAATCCGCTTTAAAAATATTTTTACTAACAATAATTTCGACTCTCCGAAGAAGCATGCGTGAATAACAAAATACGACATACTTATACGTGCAGTCGGCTTAGCAAAAAACCGTAAAGATTCCTACTTGCATATAATATTATTTAAAAAAGCTGAAAGAAATATTAACTTCGTTAAAAAATGGTTAGATATCAACACGCTTACCCTTAACACGAAGAAAACCAAATATGTCACTTCAAGCATCAATACTACAGGCCAACCTAATGATGATTATTCCATTAAAATACATAGATGTACGAATTCCAATGAATGCAGTGAGTGCCCCAGTATAGAGCGCACATCACAGATGAAGTACCTAGGGCTCACCATTGACCCATACCTCAAATGGAATCTACACACACAGAATATTGCAAATAAAATTAGAAAAACAATACACTTCTTCAGATCCATTAGGAACTTTCTTAACTTACAACTTCTAAAAACGATCTATTTTGCAATCACCCAATCTATCCTTGAGTATGGTATCATTGCATGGGGAGGGGGTACTTCATCAGCTCTAGATCCTGTTGAAAAGGCGCAGAAAACAATTATGAAAATTATTCTCAAACTTCCTCTAACTGCAAACAGTGACTTAATATTTAATATAATGAAAGTATTTGATGTTCGACAGATATATGTAAAAACTATCCTCATGCATCTTTTTAAAAACAAACACGTACTTTATGAAAAAAATATTTACTTAAGATTTACACGTAATTCTAACAAAGACACATTGCAAGTTCCAGCACTCTCCACCACCTTTGGACAACGTAGTTTTAGATACTTTGCCACAAAAATATTCAACATGCTTCCTGATAATATCAAACTGAGTCAAACACAGAAAGAATTAAAAAAAAATGTTAAAATTTGGATATGTTCTAATGATCGATCCTTTACTGGTGCCCTCACCCAAACGCCTTGTCATTGACGGTTAGTGTAGTAATAAAATTGCTGTTTTTGTATTGTGTATCAGCAATAATGAAAACAGAAACAAAGTATTGCTGTATAAGAACATATATTATACATTCATAAGTAAACCATAGACAAAAATACGAGAAACAATTTTACTAAAAATTCTGCCTCAATACAGGTTCGCCTAGTGAGGCAGACTATGCACAACTTAAAATATATATTATGTTACTTCTACATAACAGTTCTTACCTGCATATCTTTTTTCCTATTTTGATACTGCTTTATTGGCATCAATTATTATTATAACATTATTCTTATAACAATGTTAATAACTTATAGATATTTACTTACTAATGCATCATTTATTACCTTATGTTTTTAACTTTGTAAGTAACATGTTATTGTCATTAAAATTATGTTATTATTACTACTGTGTAAAAGAAAAGGAAGAAAATAAAAAGGGAAAATGTACTTAAAATGTAACCATTACCGACTGTAATATGATATTATATTATGTGTTCATATATTTTTTGGATGAAATAAATAAATAAAAAAAAATAAAAAAAATATATATATATATAACTTTATATAACTATACACTGACTCCCAGATTTCTACCCACCTCTCATATATTTTTCCTTCCGAGAACTCCCTATTCTTTCCTTCCTTAAAAAGACCCTCCACACGGCATCCCCTAAGGGGAATATTTGTGAAAAAATATTTTAGATTTAAAAATAAAACACTTATTATACATTTTTACGAAATATTTTGTAGTTAATAAAATAAATGAGATTTTTGTGGTTGTATTTGACTTACAAGTTTTCTTATTAGCTTGCATTTTTGAAGTAGAGTCGCGTAGTATTGCGTCTAATAACTAACTAACTAACTAACTAACTAACCATCACGCCGTTTCCCCGCAGGGGTAGGCAGAGAGGACGGACCGCCATACAACTCGATCTTGGCACACACTCTTTGCCTCGTTCACATTCATACATCGTCTCATACATGCTCTTCTATTATTCCGACTCTTCACATGGCCCGACTCAAGTATCTGATTCACTTGGTCGTGCCATGTCTTCCTCGGGCGTCCCCGACTTCTTCTACCATTCACATTTGCATCATAATGTTAATCCGATAACCGAGAACAGTGTTCGTTTTCTCGAAAATTCAAAATTGAAAAAGCTTGCTCACACTACCAAACATAGTCATTATTTGATCAATAAACTATTTGAACTCCTTTTAGTTTTCAGTAGGCAAACCACAATGGTACCTAATCCACCAAGTTTTTCCTTTAAGTGTGGTATCACTTTGCAAACCTTTCACGTTGATTTGCAAATCACTCTCCCTTCGCTATCCCTTCGCTCCCTTTCTCGCTCTCTTTCACTCCGTTGCGTATGATATCGTCCGTCAAGTGCGTTGCGACGAGAATCTTCCGGGCCGCGCACCAAAACGCCTCGCGGGCCGCAGATTGCCGACCCATGGTTTATAGTTGCGTCTCGTTCTAGCTACATGTTAACACAAGAAACAGCGCGCGTAGCGCTGAAACTCACCGTGACGTGTGATTGAAAAATATGTTTTTGTTATTTTTAATAGTAAAAAAATTTCATCGGACAGCAAAATGAGATCTACATTTTTTATTCCAAATATGCTCAGGAATCGCTGGTTAAAATCCCTCGGGTACGTGCCGTCATCCTGTATATATGTCGTAGGCCGATCGTACAATTACGCAGTACATGATGCGCCTAGCCACATCGTGAAGTGCCTGGTGGTAGATCGTGAAGTGCCTGAGGCGCATCATGATCTGCCTGATTTTACGATTGGCCTGCGACATATTTAGCTTTACCTACTCCTTTTTCAAACAGCATTAGAACAAATTAATATTCTTGGCTCTATGACTGTCCCGCGCTGTAACACCACCACAGCTCAACAATTCTATAAATATATTGGATAAATTATGTTATATAAATAAAATTATATTATATTATGATAAATATTATTCTATAATTAATTATATTCTATAAATATATTAAATGGTTTAACCAATTACCAGTTAATTTAAGATTGGAAATTAAATAATAAAAAATTTAAAAAATCAATAAAACTCTTAACACATAACTTATTGCAATCACTATATCTTGTATACTATTTTCAACACACAATTGTAATATCAGATATCCTTTTTATTTCTTTATTTTTCTCCTTTCTTTTGTTTATCTTCTTCATTCTGTTATATTCCTTAACTATTATTTGTTTTATATGTATAAAAATGGATATACACATATGATTTTTTTGTTAACTGTTAATTACATATTCTTTGTTTTATATTTTAAAAATAAAAATTATTTTTCCTTTGTTAAATTGTGGTTTATATTAGTTTTCTCACGAGATTTGCTCTTAAAAAAATGTGTAAGGCGTAATGTAATGACTATTGTATTTTTGAAAGAAAAACGTTGTTTAATGTATATAAACATGTAATTTTTGTACCATTATATTAAATAAATATATATATTTACAATTTCGAGCGCCGTTTGAAATTTCGCGGGTCTGCGCTAGTAATACCAAAATATTTTTTTTCCCAAGCCTTTTATAGTGAATTGCCTAATTAAAGAAAATGTATATATATTTTTTCATTATTTACTTACCCAGTACACCACCACAAAAACAGGGGTCTGGTTAACATGTTTTACTGTAAGTCAGTGTTTATTTATTTATTTAGTACAAGTTTATACATTTATATACATAATATATGAAATGTTTTGACTGCTCAACTAAGACGATTCCCGTTTTAGGACAGTCAAATTAGGATGGGTATGAACATATTATGGAACATCATTTGTACAAAAAAAGAAGGAAAATTGAGGAAATAAAAAGAACAGAAAGAATACAATATAAAATAAAAAAAAGTTTGAAACATAGCAACTGTTATTTACTTAGCATAGTTATTAAAATAATATTAATTTAAAATAAGGTACATAGGTACTTAATAACATTCAGGTAACTTAAGAGTTAAATTAAGAGAATTAAATCACACCGGTAACTTTTGCATGCATTGCATATTATAGTGCAACAGTTTTTTCATATAGTTTAAAATACAATAATTGAAAACCACACGTAGAAACTAAAATACCTCCTATCTACGTTTTAACCTTTTCACAAATTTAAAAAAAAATACTTTAGGTAATCTTAATAAAACATTCCCTTGATGGTCGTGGATATAGTATAACTATATTTTTATATATGTGTAAATTTGTATGTATGCGTAAATAATAATAATAATAATAATTGGACAATTTGTAGAGCGCCGTTTTTGTGAAAAATGTAAGTATATTATTTGTGCATGCATATGAGTGTGTGGACGCGTACAAATATGTGTGTGTGCACGTATTTACACATGTGTGTATGCAAACACACATATAAAATTATCTATAAATCTATTTCTTATGTATAGCTTTTTCTATTTTCTACTCCCTATTATAAATTTTCCAATCCTCATTACAATCTTCCTACTATAATTTTTCAATTTTCGACATGTTTATAATATATTTGGGAGACGGAAATGGGTACACCTCTGCCATAGGTCATCCCAAGTGGTTCACTACGTTTGGTGATTTAGCAGGGGTGCCCGGGTTAATGGGGTGAGGTTTGTCGAGGTCTTGGAGGCGGATGACCATGACATACTGAACCCCAGATTCCTACTCACCCCTTAAACCCCTTTCCTTCCCAGAACTCTCCTCTCCTTACTTTCCTTTAAAATACCTCCACACAGCATCCTTAAGGCCCTGAGGGAAATTATTTTCCTCAGGGCCTCCTGTGTGGAGCTCATGTAAAAAAAAAAATATATATCTGATCCGTATGCTTTTACTAGACTTCACAGAGTAACTACATTCCATTGGGCACCATGAAACAGGCTGTCGTCCAGTATGGTGATATAATGTATCATAATATACTTGTAAATGTTTTGATGTGTTATCATGTATTTCATAAATACATTAACTAGTAGTTCCGTAAACAGTAGATATCGCGTCCGAAAAATAATGTTTCTAATTTTATAAAAAATATATTTTATTATTAACAATTAAAACAAAAAACAACAACAGTAATAAAAATCTTCTTAATCTAACATCTAACATCTAACACACTATATAAAGAGGTAATATTTGTTTGTTTGTTTGTTTGTTTGTTTGTTTGTTTGTGTGTTTGTTTGCATCGAATAGGCTCCGAAACTACTGAACCGATTTGAAAAATTCTTTCGCTGTTGGGAAGCTACACTATCCCTGGGTGACATAGGCTATATTATATTTAAAAAAAAATAGGCATCCTTACTAAAACTTCAATAATGTAACCCAGGGTGTAAAAAAATTACCTAAAATATTCTTTAAATCGCGTGCGCTGCGAAAACTATTGATGATAGAATAAAATAATGAACTACGACTTTATAGAACACATCATTATTTACAAAAAAGGTTGCGGCAGCATATGTCTAACTATTATGGTTATGCCACAATAAGTATTCTTTTATTTTAAAATTTTAATTAATATGTCGCCACTTGGAAAGGCTCTTTATTTGTATCTTGGTTTTAATCCTTATCAAAATAAATTACTTCATATTCAAGATAGCTTCAATACCTTTATTACACTTTTTGAATTTTTCAATTCGGATATTTAATTAGAAAGATATCACGAGTTTAAAAATGTTAGTATTAGAAAAAAGTTTCGGCTACGGGCCGCGCGTGAGAGGAGTCAAGAAATGCAGTGCCAGGGGGGTTGGCGGGACGGTGGAGCGGGAGAGCGGTGGCGGGGAAGGTGGAAGTGGAACGCTGGAGGGGAACGCACGGGAAAGGACATGTAAGGAGTAACATTTTATTTATTTGAATATGGCATGTATTATAAAAGAAAGTCCAAAAAACGTGCAACTCGCAAAAACTCAGAAACGAGTCCCGGTTCGATCAAGGGAGTTATATGGTGTGGTAGATCTCTATCCCCCCTAGGGAATAAGGGTATCCATTTTTACCTAAAGGCCGTGCTTTTAAAGATATAAGGGCTGAAAATTTCGCCCTCTTGAAATTTCTAGAACAGTCTTCCGGAAAGTTCTAGAAGGTTCCATAGAGCTGTAGAAAGTTGTGGAAGGAGTGGAATGATCAGGAATAGGAAATCGGGAACATCATTGTGCAACATTCCAGAACACTATCTTATTGTCCTGAGCGAAGCCGGGTAACCCAGCTACTATCTAAATAAATTAAGCCCTCTATACAAACAAGCATAGCTTTTTTGTGGGGTAGATGCCTACATCTTTAAATAAAAATGTGGATACATAATTATGAAAATTAAATGCCACTATATAACATATTATATGAGTCGTATAATTTCAATGACGGTAATCTGATGTTATGTCATTTTTTCACGAAAAAACCTTTAACTCAGAATATATAGTCCCCTTTGGTTCCCCGAAGGCTCCACAAGAGAAGAGTCCACTCCTTCTTGGTTCCTTGAAGGCCCCACGAGGGAAGAGGTCCCAATCTGTCCTCTCCACTCCTCCTTGGTTCATTGAAGGCCCCGCGAGGTAAGATGACCTCATCTCTCCTCTTCACTCCTCCTTGGTTACCTGAAGGCCCCACAAGGGAGGAGTTCACAGAGGTGTCCTCATACCTCCTCTCCTTTCCTGCATGGTTCCCTGAAGGCCCCATATGGGAAGAGAATATCATCTCTCCACTTCACTCCTCCTTGATTTCCCGACGGCCCCACAATGGAAGGTCCACTCCCCCTTGGTTCCCTGAAGGCCCCACAAGGGAAGAGTCCACGGAGGTGGCCTTGGCACTCCTAGGTTCCCCAAAGGCCCCCTAGTTTTCGAATGGTTCAATTTTCGTCATCAGTTTCTAGGGAAATAGAAGGTCTACTCCAGCAAAGCCCTGAGTGTTGGAGTAAGGTCTAAATACTCTGAGATGCGACCTTGTTTCTCGGAGGCACCGTTCGTGATATTGTTCCCCAGGGTATTCAGCCTGAGCACGGTAGCTCACACCTTGGCTTGGGTTGGCTTTTGCAGGTTGTGTTTCCACTCCCTAAGCGATGGGTTCACCACACTCCCTACGCTTGTCGATATAGATTTCCGTGTTTGAAACAAAAATCGGATTTTCGAATCGAAATTGTCGGCCGAAGGGCAGTTTTTGCTTCGGAATTCTGATACAGATATTATTTGAACAATTCATCAAATTTGTAGTTAATTTTCAAGTTCTGTCACTACTTCAGTTCTGTGCAGCAGCTGGCCCGCCATAATATATAAAACAGAACTTTGACAAAGTTGAAAAATAACTTTCTTTGAAAATATATGACTCATATTATACATATGTACATGAATTATGGTGACCGGACAACTCAAAAATGTGCAACTTCAACGCCCCTTTGATTATTATGCCATTTAAAAAAAAAAAAAAAATATATATATATATATATCACTTTTAATGACTTTTACAAGGGGTGATGCCACTGTGATGAGTTGTTGTGGAACCATGAATTATAACTATTTTATCGATTACCTTAATATTTTTGAAAAAAAAATACTTATTTTTTAAATTAAAACCAAAATTTCCCCTGGAATCATAAGATTTGTAAGTAGGCACTTTAACACCCACCAACTTAATTATAAACCATCCTTAATATTATACTTAAATAAAATAAAAACATATTTCGCCATTAAATTTATACGACGAGAATGCCAGCATTCTTATAAATACCAACCAGGAATTATTAGATTCCTGGTCAAATAAAATTCTTCAAGCAAAACACTTCAATTATCTCAACCAAACATATGTTGACAAATTTTCGTCAAACGAATGGTTGAGTATTGGAGAGTTGAGCGCAGAAATAGAAGGCTTTATGCTTGCTATTCAAGACAGAGTCATTAAAACTAAAAATTATAGGAAGCATATCATCAAAGATGCAAATCAAATTGATGATTTATGTAGAAAATGTTTGGCTTTTCCGGAAACTATAGAACATATTATATCGGGATGTTCTGTATTAGCGCCGTCCGAGTATACATTTAGGCACAATCAAGTTTTAAAAATAATTCACCAAAGTTTGGTAATTAAACATAACTCGATTGACTGCCGTAATGTACCATATTATGAATATGAACCAAATTCATTTTTAGAAAATGAATTTTATAAAATTTATTATGATAAAACTATTCTAACAGACAGAACAATTAGTCATAATAGACCCGATATAATTTTACATGACAAAATTAAGAAAATAACTTATATCATTGATGTCGCTATTCCAAATTCTTGTAATATTCAGAAAACTGTTTCTGAAAAAATAAGAAAATATACAGATTTAGGAAATGAGATTAAAAGAATTTGGCATTCTCAGACTATAAAAATATTACCATTTGTTATTTCGGCTACTGGCATTATACCTAGCTCTCTCATTCAAAACTTAGGCGTATTAGATTTGTCAAAAAATTTATTCATAAAAATGCAAAAGTCGGTTATTTTAAATACATGTAGGATTACGAAAGATTTTTTAAATATTTATATTGAGGGATCAGTAGGATTTATCGGACCAGTTAGGATTTGATCAGAGCCGAACCCT
The DNA here is from genome assembly GCA_917563855.2 of Limnephilus lunatus. Classification (NCBI taxonomy): domain Eukaryota; kingdom Metazoa; phylum Arthropoda; class Insecta; order Trichoptera; family Limnephilidae; genus Limnephilus; species Limnephilus lunatus. The sequence continues at coordinate 52,046,456 of OU830601.1, forward strand.
CTGATATGAAAATATCTGGAGTCGGTGAAATATTTTCCCATTATGTTTCTGGTGGATTGACGTATTGTTCTTGTATTGTTTTGTATTTATTATCTTATATAGTGCACTTACATTGCGTGAATTTACTAGATATTCATTTGTGGAAAAGTGTGTGGAAGGGTTTAGTCTTTCATTTGGGAAAGATTCAACCCGGACAAAAAATCTGGAGCACCGTAAAAGGAACCCACCTCAGTGACATTTTTTTTTTCAAACTTTCTTGAGACAAATAGGTACCAAAATTGAAGTCCAAATAAATACGACGATATCACATTTGAAAAAATAATCTTTACCGAACCGTAGTCAAAATTAGCCACCTTGTCAAAGTAAAGCAGTGAATGCAGCAGATTTTCGCAAAAGGAAATGGAAAACACAAACAAATTTACAAACAGATGAAATGTTAAAAGGTCGAGTTAAAACGGGAGGATTATTCGCTAGGTTTAATCAATAAATCATAATTTGTTTTTTATTGGTTCTGATATTAATGTTTATAAGAATGTGTCAAGTGCAATAAATTGAGTTAATCATTAAAAAGAAAATCGACAAAACCACAACATTAATAAAATTATATAATAGGTACTTATCTGAAAGATAAAATTTATATTGTCATACGAGTTGTTTCACAAAATTTGTACAAATAATCAAGTTTTAAAGTTAATTTTCAAGTCCTGCAAAAGATTCTATTCAAATTCTGTTATCATATCATATTGGTCGGTTTTTCACATAACTGAAATAATAACAGATCTTGAATAGAACTTGAAAATTAACATTGAAATCCGATGTACTGTTCAAATTCTGTGAAACAGCTGACTTGAGTTATACTACGAAATTTAAATAGATTGCTTTCCAATTTCGAATTGGCGTGCTGTAATTTGTGCTAATTGAAAATAAAGTCATTATATTAAATCCATATCTAGGCAAGTTTGCACTACCCCCCTCATACGAATTTGATAACGATTCGAGGCCTGCTTATTCTCGAATTTCAAGTCACTTTGAAGAATTTCTTCCTTGGCCAATAAAGCGTCCATGTCTGGAACATCTTCAATCTCTCCCAGGACAGCTGGAAGCAGCATGAAGGACATGAACAGACCGTAAGGAAGTATCTTCTTCTGGTGCTCTTCAAAAACAGACTTTGGGAAGTGTTCTTCAATGTCGCAGTCCATGTAGCTGAGACTCTTGGCCAGGCAGCCGTGGTAATAGTTTAACAACTCTTGGAAGTGGTTCTTCCTCAGGTCATAGTCCGTGCCGCTGAAGAAGAGGTAAGCCACATCAGTGAGGGGAGAGCAGTGGCGGGTGATTTGCCAATCAAGGAGAACAACATCCACGGGTTCGTCTTCCTGTAATTATTATTTAAACACATTTTATTTATTGTATATACAAAAGTAATTAATAACTAGGGTACCTACGCCTCATACGTCATTACTCATTACATATGTCTGGTAATATAATAGGTAGATTGAAAACAAGCTTATGGGTCCGAGTGGTCAAAGCGGGGGAACAGAACAATAGGTATTTTACCTAACTGTTGCTTTCACTGACGCTCTTACTCCCCCGAATACTGAGAGAAAGGGACAATGCACCTCAGGCTGATTACCTAAATAAAATCATCAAAATCGAGGTTTTTGTATTCCTCATTTTTTTCCTCCAAAACTGGATCGATTTTTACTAACTGTATTAGACGAAAATATTCTATTTCTGTGCGTTTTGCTTTTAAAAAAATACATTGTCTAGTTTATATAGGTACTTAACGTATGTGGATGCGTACAAATCAGGCAATTTTAACGATTTTTTTAGGGTCGTAACATCTAGGAAGGATCCTCAAGGACCTAACTTAAGGAAGTAACTTATCAAAAAAGCAAAACGTGCCGACACGCTACTGTTCGATATGTACATGATATTTAAAAATATTTGCACTAGTGTCAAAATCCAGAGAGGAAATTGGGGGATATGTTAGTATGAACAAAATGCCGCCCGGTTTCCTCTTAAAACGAAGTAACAAGTATATGTTATAGGTAGGTGATATACCTATATATATATATTATTTCTTATACAAGTATTACAATACTTGTATAAGAAATAATATGGTATCATGTAATATTCTTGGTCGAAATTCACGTTTTAAAGTTATCAAACTTACCATTATTGTTGGTGTATTTAAGAGAAAGTACTATATTTCAGATATGTAGGTATATCGCAATATTGCAAGATAAGAATATATCAGAAAATATGTTACTATAATAGTGATTTATTATTGGGATATTTTGCCGTGTTGTAATTTCTCATTCCTTAGCCAACCTTTCGGAAAACGCTGGTTAGAAAAGGAGAAAGTCACGGCATGATCCCTCAAAAATAAATCACGAAAATGTTTTGATACCGCATTCATATCTTGTTTAGGTTTTAATTAAAAAAAAAAAAAAAAAAATTTTATATGAATACCGCACAAGAGTCCCAACTGCTTCCGTCTGAAGCCAGTGAGACTATGGCATCCCCAATTTGGGTATGTTGTGAGGCTGAAGGTAGTGGGGAGGGGAGGGAGATAGGGAAGAGGAAGGTGGGGAAGTACCTGGCTATTTAGATCTGGTCACCAAACACGGCTAATGCCATTTCAAGCAACGTTTTCAATTCCGAATGGTGGCCTTACACCAGGGCGATACTGAGAGTATCTTCCACTCTGGAACGTGCCGCAAATACACTAGGTATATATTATTTTAAATGAATAAATTGTAAAATAACACAAATCAATCAAATAAAATTTATTTGCCACGCCGGGATTCGATCCCGCGACCTTCGGTGTGCGAGTCAGGAGTCTTACCACTGGACTACGCCGGCTGTCAAACATAGCACGTTTAATTAAGAAAAAATTCTGAGATCGAACGCCGAGCGTGAATACCTTAATTTTTGAACTTTACTTCGAATAATTATTATTCCGGATTTCAGACATTCAATTTATTATTACCTATTGACAATTTTATACACAAATTCATACTTATATTATTGAAAATTTTATGCACGAAAATCGCCAGTAGGTATACTATTTACCCATACCCTTTCTAGGTGACCGGGCAAATCGGAATGAAGTCAAGTGTCAACACATCCTTTGAAAATTCTTTAAAAGCGATGAAAAAAATATTTAAAAAATGGTTAAATGTTGCTCGTACGTTAGGTTAAGTTATGGGCACATTTTATTTCATAGCTTTTAATAACTTTTCAAAGAGATGTTGAGTTAAGTTAATTCTGAGTAATGTTTCACAGCGGATTCCCGCAAAAATTCTTTACCTCAATTTTAAACAATAAGTTATTATTCCAAACATCTCCATGGCAGATGACCGAATAAGGCTCCACGGTGTCTGGACTGAGATAATAATCCAGTTTTTTGTGCATGTCCACTCCGTAATCCTGTAATTTTTTAATATGAACGGGATCCTCCATCGCTTTTATAGCTCTGTCTCGTGACAATTCAAAGAAATACATGTAGTCTTTATCGTAATCATTTATTCCGCCGGTGTACGCAGCCAATTCAAGAAATCTTTTAGAATTATGTTTTTTCAGCACAAAAGACAAAGCATGAAAGCTTGCTACGCTTCTCAAAGCCAGTTTCAGGTGTTCGACGTCTAGAGACTTTCTCCTGTCTTCTAATTTGAAACCTTTTTCTACCATATCTTCTAGTACCAATAATTCTTCCATTAATTTGAAGTCCGCTCTAAAGCATTTGACATGGTGAAATCTCTCAGATTCAGGAACATCGAATTCTTCTTGCAAGGCGCATAATTCTGGAAGTATGACATTGTAAACGTTCACTTCTCTCGTGTAAATTTCTGATAAAGGAAATCTTTCCCTCATTATCTGAGATTGAAAAGGTATTTTTAGGATTAGACTGAGATGAATTTCTTCTCCGTTTTCTGTAACGCCTTCAACTTTTAACCTGTACAGCATACCAAAGAAGTTTTCGCCTTTACTGGAAGCGGGTGACACACTCACCGAAAATTCTTTTATTTTTTCTTGTTTAATAACATCGCTGATAGCACCGAGGTATTGCTCTGGAATATCAACACCATCGTGGTTATCCATTGTAATTTGTGTCGGTAACGTGAACAATGGTTGTAAACACTGGGATATAACAGATAACAGAAGCAATTGTGATAATGCGTTGCTTTGCAATCCGGTAATAAACTGTCACTCTTCGCCGCATTTAGCGAACATAATATTATTTTAACTACACGAATATATGTACCTCTAACAGGGTTGGGAAAAGTGTAAAAAAATACAGCAAAAAAGAACCGAAAACGCACAATTACTGATTGTCAGGAATGTTTAAAAAATATGATTGAGTATCGTATTGAAATTGTAGGATATAGATACTTCTACTTTTATAATGTCGTTGATTCTTATAGTGTTATTGCAACTTTCAGTTTACCTACAGTCATGTTATCAAAACTACTATCAGTGTTGTAATTAATAATATTCAAATATTTGAGTACTTAGTTACTTAGTACTTAGTTACCGATTTATTTTAGATAGGCATTTAAGGGCCTTTAACCAGCCTGCGGCCGAGAATCCACATTTCGCCGAAAGATGTTCTTACGATCGTACAGGGCGGTTCCAAGATTAATTTTTGAAAATTATTCTCCGTAACAGCTTTTTAAAATTATAACTCAATATCGAAGAAGTAGCACGCCTTAGTACGCGTTGAGAGCAATAGACAAGACACAGCGGGTCGTGGCGGGTCGCTTATGCACGCCATTGATGCGTACCAGTTTTGGACAACACTACTACACGTACAATGGAGTGGTGTGGTTTAATCAACTTGGGACAGAGCAAAGATTAGAACCTGATTACAATAAATTTAAAAATAAATTAAATAATAATATCATAAATAAATTAGCTAACTAGAATCAGTAAATATCTCATTGATTTTTTATAGATACTATCACTTTTTTTTCTGCCTTTTCAAACGAACAATACACTCTCGTAAAGGTTATGCATGGTTATGCATTATATATCATATATTTTAAAGAACTGTCTGTTTTTTTAATATATGTTATCTGTTCTTCAGTGCATATACGTACGCTAATAAAATGAGTGTATATAGTGTTAATTATAGGTATAATTCTAGAAATTAAACAAATCTTGTAAAAATTCCCTCCCTAAACACGAGTTATTCTCAATTAGGGAGGTATTAAATTAAATCAAGAAACATGTTATATACTTACCAATATAAATATAAAAAAGTTACATTAAAAAGTTGTAAACAATATGAATTATGTACTATGTTAATATTTCTTTAAATAAAAAAATAAATTAAAACGATTTTATTTCATTCAAAATTTGCTTGGAAAAAGGCTATAAAACTATTAAAATATAAACTTTTGTAATTATTTTTTTATCCAAAGTATTTATAATTTTTCAATAATGTCTAAGCAAAATAAGGATGTTAAAAAAATCTAGTTTGTAAGACCGTAAATAAATAGATAAACTGAAGTATTTTCGACACAAAACACGTGCACGGATCTTCTTTTTTTGATGATTTTATTTAAACTAAAATTAAAATTCTGAAACATGGTTTTACCGGATAATGTATTGAATTATTTTACTGCATGATTATATTACGATTTGAAATGTGCGTTGTGTTTGAAAATTTAACGAATCTGCAACGACCAACGGTATAAACTTATTATGTTAAAAATAAACACATTTTCTCATAATTTAAAACATAACTTTACCAGATAAAAGAACAATTTTTCGAAATCAATTTATAATTTTTTGTGGAAAAGAGACAATACTTTTAATTTTTTTTTTTTAAATATGACATATTTCCGCTTTTGTCTGGTCATTCCCTTCATTCTGGAATTTCCACCGATTTCTTGCAAACCTCCCTTAAAAATTTGAAGTTTTTAAGTTTAACGCAAATTATATGAAATTCCCTCGATAGAAAAAAATCGCAAAGTATGCTCCAATTTTTATTTATTTTCAAGTCTGTTTCCGTTATTTTACAAGTTATATGTATGAAAAAAATCACAGTGTTTCATTAAATACTGCTTTAGACAGCCCCCAAGAGATTTTTTGCTATATTTTAAATGAGTCGTGTTTTATTAAAGATTTTCGCAGTGTTTGCATCGGTTTTGGCGCTGTAAATGTTAACGCTCTCCTCTAACATTCGTAATTTCGTATCATTCCATCTTCTTCTTTTTGGGGCCGGTATCGGAGCCTTAACGCAGTGGCTTGCGTATTGTAAACTTAATCTGGCGAGTATCGAGCTTGGTTAGAAAGTTGGAACTCCTGAGTCTGCATAGCGCTCTACTCTAACTTTGGTAATTTCGTATCTCTCCATCTTCTTCTTTTTGGGGCCCGTAACGGAGCCTTAATATAATTTACACTATTTTTATTATATAATTTACACTAGGACTCGTGAAATTGCCAATATTTATTATTTGTTTATATGCGTATGTAATTGAATTGCAGAATTAAAAAAAATTATGTATATGTATTTTGTAGGTACATTATTATAAATTTATTGCAGAAAAAAGGTGAAAAACCCCGTTTTGCTTATTAAGTCCTGATTTTAGCGTTTCAGTGCACGTATACCAACTCAGTATTCTATTAAAAAAAATAATAAATTTAATAAGAAAAATACATTTTCAAGGTTGAAGTTCGGAAAATAATTTCTCCTCATAAATTATTTTAAAAATGACAAATCACTTGTTTTATCGTTTAATTTATTTTTTTCTGAGATATTTGATAGTAGATGGTAGATTCAAGATGGATGGATTCAAATTTAAGAACTCAGATATAAACACACTAAGTTCATTGGTAAGTATAAACGCAGTACCTACTTCGAAAGTAGTTTCTGTGTTTTTACTTATGAAACTAAAAAACAGCGTTGAAATTGCGAAAATATCAAAAAATTTAACTGTAATATGAAAAATGTACAGTTTGATTTTTAACGCAAAACAATAAAACTTCCCATATATAACTCATTTTGGTAAATACTGCGTTTTTGCTAAAAATGGCAGAGCCATTAATTTTTACTTACCACGGTGATGTAATTAATAAAGTTAAAGAAACAAATAATAGTACACAGAAATAAAAATAATCTAGATTAGAAAAAAAAAATATCTGGCATTTATGTACTTACAGAAATCTACTCGTAGGTACTTATAGAAATACCGTCGACAAAAAACATTTAAAAAAATCAAAATGGTAATTACTAATAAGACATATTTTTTTAGTAATTCATAAATGTAAGTTATTCAATTGTGACAAATAATAATTTTAGTCCCTAATGATAAATAATTCATACAATGGTTGAGGAGGTGAATATTTATTTTGCAAATAGTCTAGATACTAGAAGAAACTACATTATAAATCATTTGATGTAATTTAACATAATCTCGAAATGATTACAATATAACAATTTAAACTCGTAATTTTCTAAAAGGCGTTCATTTCTTAGATGTGGAAAAAATAATTTTTGTTGGTATAAGTAGGTACCTAAAGTAAAGTTCTTCCTTTATATTTCGATACAAGAAATTAAGAAAATGACACTCAGATGGTTTGGGCGTGTAAAGCGAATGAACGAAGAAAGGAGTGTAAGGAGAATGTATGACGCAAATGTCAATGGTAGAAGTCGGGGACGCCCGAGGAGGACATGGCATGATCGGGTGAATCAAATACTTGAGACGGGTCAGAAATAGAAGAGTATGTGTATGATGTATGAATGTGAACGAGGCAAAGAGTATTCCAAGACCGAGTTGTTTGGCTATTTGTCATCTCTGTCTACCCCTGCGGAGAAACGGGTTGATGGTACCTAATTTAGTTATTTAAAAAAAAATCAAAACAAGTTTTCGGTTATTGGTTTGGTTTCATGGTTTTGGTATTATATTCGAAATATAATAGTTTTTATGCGTAAGGCACCATTGTCATAATTTTTGTGGTAAGCCCAGCCCATGAAATTACGAGTATCTTAGCGAAAAACCATTTAGAAAGCCAAACTAAAAAAGGCCCAAAGATTGAACTCTGTCGTCATGAAAATGGCTCATTTTTGCCGGTGTGTAATTTACATGTGAACGCAACAGTTTTTATTACAGCAATATTTGAAAATCCTTACCAATACATGTATCTAAATATTATTTTATTTGGTAAATTCATTTTAATACATAAAACAAAGTCGGGTTAGTTACACCATTTATAACTCGAGAACGGCTGGACCGATTTTTATGATCTTTGATTTATAGGATCTATAGAATAGCAGAATAGCTATTAAATTATCAGATAAATTCACGAAAATTATTTTCCTCGTACATTTTGTATGGAACGATTTCTCATTTTTTGAAAGAGCTGGAGAAATATTATGATAAGTATAATATTGAATAGTGAGTGAATTCCAAAAATTCAAAAACGTCAAATGTCAATGCGCTGATTGTTTTGCTTTTGTTCTTAAGCATATAATGCTGCCCCTCTTTCTTACACACTAAATGTCAATAGTCATAAATGGGACAAACGGTGAACGTATGTCTGCACCCCTCCAAAGGAAAAATGCTGATAAATCTTACTCACACGTATAAAGAAAATGAAACGCAATTTCCGTAAGTAAGTGGAAAGTAAGAAAAACATAAAAATTATAAATCCGTACACAACGCCATCTCTGAATCGCCATCGCCAAAACACGGGCAGTTGCGCATCGATAATTGCTTCATTGTGTAATTTTTAACCTAAGTTAAAAGTAAAAAAAAAAAAAACTGAATTAAATTCAGCTAATTAGTTAACACTACAGTTATTGATTCTGAAGCGGTACGAAGTTTTTTCGGGTCAGCTAGTTATTCAATAAGAGGAAGTAAATAGACTTAAAGAATGTTGAATTTTGCTGGATTTTTGTAACCAATAAATAAATATATTCCAACTGCCAAAAATATTCCATCGATAATTTTTAACGCAAACAACTACGAAGACTTACATACCATATTACATATTATTAGCTTTCTACTTATCTCGCGTGGTATTGGGATAAATTGGTGTACAACCTGTACAACGAATTTTCCCACGGGAATGAAATATTTTTCCGGAACGAAAAGTAGCCTATATCACTTCTCAGTCCACCAACTATTCCTATTAAAAAAATCACGTCGATCGGTCGCTCCATTGCGACTTGCAAGAAAGACAAACAATCACACACACACTTTCGCATTTATAATAAAAATATACTTAGAATAAGTAAGGTGATGAAATATCTGTGACATCTTCAAAACTACCTTGAATTTGTTTATTACGATGACTGTTGTGATTTGTTCAATAGGTAAACTCGCCTAAGTACCATAATTCATCTTCATAAAACTATAATAATCAGAATTTTACTATGGTTTGTGTAAGAATTACCGTTGTTGATTTTATTGTTGTCACATACCATATTCAACTCTACTAGTATTTGTCTACCTTATCTAACCTCATTATTAAATAGGTATTGTTTTATTTATTTCATACATTTCCAGTGTTTTCATACTTTTGTTATCTTTACATGATTTTTAACATTAAACCAATCATATTTTTCACACAAGAGATAACTTACTAAGTAAGCATATCGCCGCCTCCCGCAGGGCCAGTCAGAGATGATTGACCGCCACATAACTGAATCGTCCTTTACTACTGCTTCATTTACATTCATACATCGTCTCATATGTTATCTTTCATTCTTCTAACTAAGAAAGTAAAATAATTATATATATTTTTTAATAAATTATACGAAGTAATCAGAATCAGTAATGATTAGTGATGACATTATTAATCATTGAAATGTTGAACAGCTATAACCACTGGGGCGATTATGGTAAAAAAAATAGACCACTTTTATTTTTCTGCGATTGGTAGCGGTCCGAAATTGGACCACATTTTCCTACCATTCGTAAAACATTTATTGTAATTTTTTAAAGCATTTCCATCGCCAGCCATTTATTTTGAAACGAAGCTATTGAAATGCTTTATCTATTATGACTTTAGATGTCGCAAATCCGAACTTCGTAGACTATTTTAAGACGATGTTAAAAATAAATTTTTAAAATATTTTTTTCACGCCGAATTTTAGATCAGCTTTTTACGGTCAAAATTAAGCCCTTTTTCCATAGATATCCACCTTTCATTATCAAGTATACCACAGAAAAAATACAGAAATCGAAAATATTCTATATTGACTCGAATATGTACCCCTCACGGCAGTTTCGAAGTAACAAACACGCCGGATTCGCGTGGTTATAAACTTAACGATTTTTTAAATATATTTTTTATAAATCCTACAAATATGAGATAAACTGTAAAATACAGGATAATTCATTGGCTATAGAGCACTATAATAAGTTTTTATGTCTCCATGTTAAAATTCGAAGGTAAGATTTTTTTAATATTGGCAAAAAATTAAAAAAATGGTCTTCTGGGAAATCTCGAGTAATCGAAGCAAATTCATTTATTTCACGTGGTCACTCCAGTGGTTAACTATTTTCCAATATTTCCATTGGAATGAATCACACAAAAAATAATCAATTAATAATCCATTATCGGTCTTCCATTAATGTGTATTTCTTTTAATTTAATTATTTTTGTTTCCCTCACTAACTAAACGTAAATGTCTCTTTTTACCACATACACTATAATATGTTAGAAATATCTATCATTTTATAACTATTGACAACATTTATTTATTTAATATACATATCTTGTAATTCTCATCAAACCTGTATTTAAGTAGTCACTAATAAAAATAAAAAAAATAAAAAATACCAAAAAAACATTATTCTTCCACACACAAGGAAGTGCTTTTTATTTATTTGGGTCGCCAACAGAATACGTTACATAATTATTACGGTAATGAAATACATTTTCAATGTGATTATAGCAAAGATATTGAAATATAGATTATAGCCATGATTCTAATTATAGGTGAGCACACTATTAATTAAAATTAAATTAAATTAAATATCCGAAGATAGGTCTTGGCATACCAAAAAAACATTCCGTCCAAACGGTTATACAAAAATGACGGCCATGATGGAACCAATATTTATTACTTATCATATAAACTGAACAATAACCAAGGAAACCGCCGCCATTTTTGTATAACCGTTTGGAGAGTCAACCACGGACCAGTCACCGGTCGACTGCAAAAGTGCATGATATAATAATTATAAAGTGGTTTTAAGAGAGGAGATCATCAGGTATGTGCAAGTATAGTTTCTTCAGAAGGTAGTGTTTGAATTCGAAAATATGTTTAAGTCTTCATGACTGTTTATTATTTAATTGACATAATCTGTACGTTTTAATAAAATAGAAGTACAAATCATAAAACGTTCTACGTAAAACTTAATTTGAATTGTAAAACAATATTGTAACTGATAATTTAAAAAAATATGTACACATTTATAGACGTACATAATGTACACATATCTGTACGAAGGTGTATAGAATTTAACGTTATAAGATAACTAATAATAAATTATGTTTTTAACAAATTAAGCTTGTTTTCGTTATATGTTTTTGGGGTGTTATGCCGTGTTGCGCTACCTCCTTCTTTAGCCGATGTTTCGGACAGTGTTGCAGTGTCCATCATCAGGACAGATCCGGCAGATCCGACAGATGTGTGAGATCGTACATCTGTCGGATCTGCCCTGATGATGGTCACTGCAACGCTGTCCGAAACGTCGGCTAAAGAAGGAGGTAGCGAAACACGGCATAACACCCCAAAAACAAATAACAAGTTGAATAATATTATTGATTGGTTATGTTTTGTTAATTGCATTTTTGTTGTTGTTGCTAATATGATTTATTTGTGTAGCTAGGAATGTGTAGAAATTCAAAATAATTTTACGTAACATAAAATAAGTACAATTTTAAATTTTCTTTCATCAGGATGTGTCACAAATACCATTGTTGATAAAAGATGTGTATTTTTCTTCGAATGTAAACTAATTAAACATACAAATAAATAAAATAAAAATTACCTCAAATCTGAACAAGGTGTTATTGATCCAGCAGTCTCCGTGACACATCACGGAGTAGGGATCAACATTCTCAGCGGAAATGAAAAAAGCCATTTTGTCGACAAGTTCAGCACCCCATTCCGTTACTTTCTTTACCATGTGGGGATCGTCCAAAGCTTCTATTGCCCTGTTCCTACTGAGCTCCAGAAAGTATTGGAACTTGGGATTGTAGTCCTCCATCCCTGATGCCATCTTTGATAGCTCTTTGAACTTTTCCGGGTCCAATTTCTTTAACACAAAAGACAAGGCGTGATAACTGGCCAGTTTCTTAAGAATCAGTTTTAGATGTTTGCAGTCTAATGATTCTCTTCTATTTATCATTCTGTAGCCTCTGTAACACATGTCTTCCAGAAGTAACATTTCCTTTAATGTTTCTGATTCGGCTCTGTAACATTTGACATGTTTGAATCTTTCTGATTGTGGAACGTTGAACTTATCTTGTAAAGAACACAGTTCTGGAAGAAGCACATTGTAAACATTGGCTTCTCTGATATAGACAGCTTCCAAAGGGAACTTCTCCCTCATGACGATTGACTGCGGGGGAATTTTCAATACCAAAGATAAAACAGTTTTCTCTCCATTTTTTAGGCCTGTTATTTTGATTCTGAATAACATACCTATGTAGTTTTCTCCTTTTGCTGACGCAGAAGTGACGAACGTTGTATAGTCGGTGATGTTTTCCTTTTCAATTACATCGCGGATTACACTCGTGAAATACTCCCCAGGGATCTCGACAGCTTCTTGGGAACTCATGATGATAAGTCTACAACTTCGCAGCTAGATAGTCTAAATATTTTATGTTGGATGGTACGGGAACTAATTGAACTATGTCGGTGTGCGGCCGCGGCGGTCCAACGCGTTATGTTTCTCACGTCCCACTGACGTTTTGGAGCTAACGTAAAGATTCATGTATGCTGGTTACGTAACACCGAATTAAATAATAATTTTGCTGACGCTTCATCAACCCACGAGGCAGGGATGCCAAATTCATAAATTCTCTCGATGCTTAAGAAAACTATCAAAAATATCATACATATCACTTATCAGAAAAATATCGCTTCATTTATCAATCTAATCAAATTATCAGTATCAAATTTCTGCAACAATTGTTCAGAACTTTTTTTGGGTTGTCCTATGTTTGTCTCCTTCATTGCATTTTTGTTACAGATTAAGTACATTGAACAGGTCACGTTTTGAGCTGTCCGTTGTTACACTTGTTAAAGTAAAACAAGACAGAAGTCGTATCCACGTCATCATGGAGAATTCGAAACGAACTTACGTGGTAACTTAATTTTAATAATATTGATGAGTGATAATAGCAATTTTTCTATAATTGACGGGACCTTTACAATGCAATATATTTACATTAATAACGTAGTATCAAAAAGTACCTACCTACATCGATGATTTGGATGCATAATATTTTAAATGTGTGCGTACATTAATAAATTTATGAAATCGAAATAAAAACGCGAGTTGGTGAAGGAATTTTATATTTTTTAAAATAAAACAATAACTTTGTAAACACCACTTTTATTTTTATACTTTATGCCGACCGGGTTTCGCTACAACCGTAGCTTCTTCAGGGCAGTACAATCTCTACTAAAATTAATTTACATGTGTGTTATTGATAATACAAGATTTAACAAAATGGGCTGGACTCCTCAAGGTAACGGAGGAAGGACCGAAGGAGGTATAGGTGTAGATGGAGAATTGGGAAGGGAACGGGCGTGTTCTTTGTCAATAGGGAACAATCTTAGTATGGGACTTTTATTTAAATTTAGTTGGTTATTAACTACCTTAATATTAGTGTTTATGGCTTTCCTTAGGTCAAGTGCCTCAAGTATTTAATTAATGTTTAAAAATACTGTTTCATTTAACGCGGTAACGTCATGCTATAAAGGGTTCTATAGAGAGCTACTTTAGAATTCATTATCGCATGACGTTATCGCAACAGATGGAGCCTTGTTATTCCAAAGGGTCAAAATTGTCTGTTTGAATATGATTAAATTTATTTATTATTATTTATTTATTATTAAATACATTCTAGTAAGCATCATCGGTTACAAGACGTGTGAGAAGGAAGATTTTTATGAACGGCTTTTGGACGATCGTCTATAACGTGCATACAATCTCTCCTTGGGACTAGTATATACTTGATTAGGCGTACTAACTTTTATCTCTTGAACACTGAATTAAATAACACCAGTAAACTAAGTACCTACATGAAAAAAGAGCTTTTTTGTTGTTTACGGCAATTCACCCTAAAAATAGTGTTGACATGCAGCGATGATAGATAACCAACAACCAAAAATGCTTCGCTGTAATACTATTCTGTTGACACTAGACCTCGTGTCTATTTTTTCTTATTTAATAAATAAAAAAAAACAAAAATTACCCTAAAATCATATTATGTATAAATTAGTACTTAAGTACCTACCTAATTAGTTACAGATCATAAATATTTCACGTATCATTTTTTAAATTTTAAGTAAGGAGGTTTTACCATTTTTCCAAAGAAATCACCTTCTCAACGTCGATTCTATTTTAAAACTTTCTTCAGGTAGGTAGATACCACAATATTAAAAACCATGGTAAAAGATAGCCATCTAATCAAAGTAATGCTTGCTTGAATAATAAAGCGAATGCTTAGAAAACACAAATCAGTCAACTATCTAGTGAAAGTTAGCAACCTAATAAAAAAAAATGCGTATTAGCGTATTTCGAATGAAGAATATTGTATATGGGGTGAGGTTTGTCTTTTTTGTTTGTTTAGAGGTTTTTGAGATCTTGGTGACTGATGCTTCTGCCCACCTACTGCGTGGCGTGGCGATCGAGAGAGACTGGTTGAGGGAGAAAAGATGGATTCATAGGTCCTTCGATTCTCCACACAGCACCTCCAAAGACGACGTAGGCCTAGAGAGATTTTTCCTCGGGGCCTCCTGCGTGGAGCTAATGTAAAAAAAAATACAAGTGCACAGTTCACACGCGGTAGAAATGAAACCTTCAGTCAAGAGTGGGGAGGATACAAAGCACCGCACAAAGAGGAGACCGATTATCTTATTCTCTCGCAGGCTAAATCCTATAAATGTGCCTATATGTTTGTCTCTTTTTAGTGTCGCCTTTTAGATTCATCGAATTTTAAATCACAACGGCCCTAAAGAAGTTTTCACTTCAAAAACGGAATTCATTCGTCTTCATAGGTACATTAAAATACAGATAAAACATGTTCAAACTTTGGCCCACGCCCACCTATCGCTTATCTAATATGATTAGTAGTTTCAATTACTGTGGCGAAGCGAGTGGGGGGGGGGGGGGGTGGACGAGTGGAAGGTCCGCCCCGGGTGCCACCCGATGAGGGGGTGCCACTCCCCCCCCCAGGACGGACCAATTTTTTATGAAGTTGAAATTTGCGTCTGTCACCTTTAATGGGGGGGGGGGGGGGGGGAAACCACGTTTTATGCCCCGGGTGCCACCCATGCTAGCTACGCCCCTCTCCCCCCTCCCGCATTCCATACATTCAGTCCCAGTACATTCAGTTTTCAAACAGCTCGCGTGCCACCTATTGCAAATTTCATAACGTGAGAGCTTACCAGTAGTTTTATACAAACCTTGTCCTGACAATAACGAACACAAAAAAGAAAGAATTATCCAATTTAGTGCAGTCGTTCGGAAGTTATGCGCGTACATACATTTCGGCGATTCATTTTTATTTATATAGATAGATTATTATGAATATTTTACATTAATTCATTAAAACGTCCCAAGTACACAAACACTTTACACGACAACACGATAACATACATTTAAACACCATCCACACTAACTAGGGTAAACAGTCCATTGGTTACGAGGGGGGCAACTTATATGATTGCCTCCCAAACGACATTAAAAATGAAAAGAAGCTGGGTATATTTAAAAAAAAATTATTAATATTTATTCCTGCTAAGCAAAATAATGAAATAGAATAGCGCTGTATTGAAAAATTTAGTTTATCTTAATGTGTATAATTATTTCTAGTTAAATGACTTAAAATGTAATTTTCTTTTAACTGGAATAAAAAAAAACTAGTTAAATAATTATAATCCACCTGCAGGCCCTGACTAAAGCAGATTTTTGAAGGCTGGTCCAGCGTCGAGGTCAATTCTTTACATGTATTATTTAATTGTTTAACAATTGCTTTGTACTGTTCTACAATCGCCGACCATTTCCTATTTACTAAATAACTCTAGCTTTAACCATGATTGTGGACTAGAACCAACATTTTAATGTTAGATATTGCTTCATTGGTGGCCGATTGTTAATCTCTGTGATAACACTGGTTAGTTCTTTGATGATGATTAATTAATTGCTTTTGTAATAGACTAGCGAGTAGCGAGTATCCGGCATGCGTTACAATGCCACTTAATAAAGACATTGTTTCTCCTTGCGTGTCCTTTAGCATTCGTCCCGTTCCTCTTCTGTCTCCCTTTCCCCTCCCGCTCCCGCTTCCCCTCATGCGTTCCTACTCCATCTTCTCAGCCTTCCCTCTCTCCACTCCCCTCTCCTGCTTCCCTCGTCCCGCAAACCCCCCTCCCGCATTACATTAATTTAGTCTCGGTACATTCAGTTTTCAAACAGCTCCCGTGCCACCTATGACAATTTTTTATACAACTTTCATAATGCCAGAACTTCGCGGATGTGCGCACATCAAATCCATTAAAGTTTCATCGCAATCAGATGAATGGTTTAGCAACGCATAATTTGATGACGCCAGAGATCACTATTATACTATACCTAAAGAAACCATTGCGGGCATGCGCACATCAAATCCCCAAAGTTTCATCGCAATCGGATGAATGGTTTAGCAACATATAATCTCACGATGTCAGAGCTCACTATTATATACAGAAACCACCGCGGGCACGCCCACGTCAAATCCTCAAAGTTTCATCGCAATCGGATGAATGGTTTAGCAACGCATAAGGGTCAAAGAAACAAGCAAGCAAACATTCATTTTTTTTAAATATATATAGTTTGCAAAAGGCCACTTGCATCACATTTTTTTCCGGTTGAGGCATATATTCTAAGACATTCCGTTTTTTTTTTATCGTATTTTTGAAACCCTGGCGATTTTTTGAAAATTTCAATCCGAAAAATCAGACCATTTTTTATAAACCGGAAAGACGGGACATAATTTTATGGGTGCGAAAAAACGATAATTACATAGCAAAAATCATTTTTAAAAAAGATCGTTTTCCACACGATTGGCACAGGAGAATAACGAGGCATACCAAAAATATACATCTCGTAAATATTTTTTCCTTGATCCATCTTATTGATTATTAATCATTATAATGTTCAACGTCTACATATATGACTAAATCCAATGTAATATACCTGTACTTGCAAATAATAATAATAATAAATTATAAGTGAGGTTTATAAATATTTAGGATATCCGCAATCAAATAGATTAGATCATACTAGTATTAAAAATGATATTAGGATTAAATTTAAAACTAGGATCAGAAAAATTTTGAAATGCAATCTATCTGCTAAAAATTTAGTAAAGGCGATAAATTCTTGGGCAATACCTCTATTAACTTACTCATTTGGCATAATTAAATGGTCTAATACATATTTAGATAGCTTAGAACGATTAATTAGAACTACATTAACAAAATTTCATTCCATCATCCAAATTCAGCTGTAGAACGAATTAATTTTCCCAGAAATTTAGGAGGTAGAGGTATAGTCAAAATAACGTCTTTAAAACATAATCAGGTTGAAATGCTAAGAAATTTTTTCCATAGGAAAGCTGATAGTTCAGAAATGCACAAAATTATTTGCAAGGCAGATAGAAATATTTCGCCATTAAATTTATACGACGAGAATGCCAGCATTCTTATAAATACCAACCAGGAATTATTAGATTCCTGGTTAAATAAAATTCTTCACGCAGAACACTTCAATTATCTCAACCAAACATATGTTGACAAATTTTCGTCAAACAAATGGTTGAGTATTGGAGAGTTGAGCGCAGAAATAGAAGGCTTTATGCTTGCCATACAAGATAGAGTCATTAATACTAAAAAATATAGGAAGCATATCATCAAAGATACAAATCAAATTGATGATTTATGTAGAAAATGTTTGGCTTTTCCGGAAACTATACAACATATTATATCGGGATGTTCTGTATTAGCGCCGTCCGAGTATACATTTAGGCACAATCAAGTTTTAAAAATAATTCACCAAAGTTTAGTAATTAAACATAACTTGATTGACTGCCGTAATGTACCATATTATGAATATGAACCAAATTCATTTTTAGAAAATGAATTTTATAAAATTATTTATGATAAAACTATTCTAACAGACAGAACAATTAGTCATAATAGACCCGATATAGTTTTACATGACAAAATTAAGAAAATAACTTATATCATTGATGTCGCTATTCCAAATTCTTGTAATATTCAGAAAACTGTTTCTGAAAAAATAAGAAAATATACAGATTTAGGAAATGAGATTAAAAGAATTTGGCATTCTCAGACTATAAAAACATTACCATTTGTTATTTCGGCTACTAGCATTATACCTAGCTCTCTCATTCAAAATTTAGGCGTATTAGATTTGTCAAAAAATTTGTACATAAAAATGCAAAAGTCGGTCATTTTAAATACATGTAGGATTACGAAAGATTTTTTAAATATTTATATTGAGGGATCAGTAGGATTTATCGGACCAGTTAGGATTTCATCAGAGCCGAACCCTCTGATATGAAAATATCTGGAGTCGGTGAAATATTTTCCCATTATGTTTCTGGTGGATTGACGTATTGTTCTTGTATTGTTTTGTATTTATTATAATTATATAGTGCACTTACATTGCGTGAATTTACTAGATATTCATTTGTGGAAAAGTGTGTGGAAGGGTTTAATCTTTCATTTCGTAAAGATTCAACCCGGACATAAAATCTGGAGCACCGTAAATGTATTATAAAATTTAATTTTGTTAAAAACCGCACCATTACCATTATACTTCTAAGACAGGCACATAAGTAAAATGAACGGGGTTCTCCTCGAAACATCTGTTAAGACGTCAAACCAAACGATAAGTACGCAGAGAACAAAAATATATCTAGTGAATGTTAAACGTTAGATTCAAAAATTCGCCTGAAATCAAAGTGTTGCCATATAATTTTTTTTTTAATACCAGTGTGGAATTTTATAAAATTAATAGAACATTATCGGAGACAGAGCATTTTAATATAGTGACGTCACGAGCCCAAATAAAAGATTTATTTATTCAAAAAAAAACTGTACATTTATAACGTTTTCGTGAACTTAATAAAAAATATATTCACACGATTTTTTCTAAGTAGTTATTAATTGATGCAAATGGCCTATTAATTACGATAGGTACAATATTAGAATTTGCGGAGTTTGTTCAAATAAAAGCACCTACATCTAATATGGATAATAGCATCGCTATCTAATTTTAGAAGGTAAATACGAAATTTACATCATTAGTGTTATATTGAATGTTATATATCGAGTTATAGTGTTATATGTATAATTGGTTCGAAACTTTGCACCGCTTGTGACATAAGCCACAAACAATTATTTTGATTGTCTCTGCCTGGTTGTTTGTCACTGTGAAATCTGTTTAAATGAACTCATTTTCATAATTGAAGTCAGTTGGGTGAATAATTCGCAAAATTGATTTGTCAGGTATTAAGAATTCTGATCATCCCGTGATTTTTCACAGTTCTGTTTATTGATTAGGTACCATAATATCTTGACGAATGTTTTTTAAAATGCTTAAATAAATAATTATTAATTCCATTGATGTATTGTCCAGTTCCAAAGCTACCTATTTTTAAATAAAAAGATCAAAAGGATAATATAAAAAAATAGAGTGTGCAATTCACACGCGGTAGAAGTAAAACCTTCAGAAAACAAAAGTGGGGAGGCTACGAAGCATCGCACAACAGGAGACCGATTATACATTCTGTCGCAGGCTAAATCCTATAGATTTATGTGTTTGTCTCTTTTTATTGTCGCTATTTTTCGTTTCATCGAGTTTCAAATCACCATGGTGCTAAAGAAGTTTTCACTTCAAAATCATTCCTGGGATAAGAATAAGCGGACAATACATAAAAACTTTCTTCTACCGTCATAATAACCGGAGAACAAAAGTTAATGACTTAAAGTGAGGACACACTGGGTCAAGGACGCAATGCACGACACGCATTAGCACCCCCCACACGTACCTATACTTCGGAGCGACCGTGCCCCGCGCTACTTCAGGCCGCCGCGCAAAAAAGTAAAGACCGAAAGTAAGATAACGGTTTACAGCGCAGTTCACTGTGAGACTTTTCTGCAAGTCTACGTGTAGGGGGTTCTATTGCGATATATAGATAATTTATAACCTATGAAACCTATTTATAACCTATATAACCTACGAAAGCGGATGCTTCAGAAACACACTTGTCAGTCTTGTCACACGCAACGCAATCCCTCGCTCCCCACGCAACGCCGATCAGCACTGTCCAGATCAACGCGGGACGTGTGAAGAAAAAACTGGCGGTGATGGAAGGCCTTGCATCGAGTTGTTTTGAGGTTGGCAATGGCGAATATGTTTAGGGGGTTTAAACCTCCTTATCGGCCTCAATATTGAGTAGGAAAAAATACCTACTCGAACATAAAATCCTGGAAAGTCAATGTTATTTGCAAAATCTCTTTTGTCGATGTGCTGTAATTAATTAATTGCGTAGTTTTGTATTAATTAGTAAGGAGAGGTTCTAAAAAGCTTTCTAAAAGAATTACAACCCTCACTTTTTCTCTTGCCCCTCCCTCAGGAATTCAAGGGCGTAGCTGCCGCCGTATCAGCCGTATCAATGATACGGAGCCCCCGGGCTACAGGGGCCCCTAACGTGTGTAAGCAAAAATAAATAAAATGTTAAGTCATCCGTGCCTATAGAGTTTTCACTTCAGAAATGACAAAAGTCAAAAAAGCAATCTCTTTTTTCCCGGGTTAAGCGTGCGTCCAAAAGTTGGCAACATCCTATATCGGTTATTGCGAGATTCCCCCGTTTAAGTTATTCACTGGATAATTTTACTGTGGTAAAGGGGCGATTCTTTCAATAGGGTTAAGAAACATTGGTATAAAGTTTGAAAGTTGCGATGCTACGTTGCGTGCGTAGGGAAATTGTGCATTTTGGCATAGGAACGTAGTAATGCATACATTGTTTACGGGAGCCCAGTATGTCTTACCTTTAGTTATGCAGATATCTAACAATATAATAATATTATATCCATTGTATTATGTAGCCGGAAGTGTACTTATACTTCGTCCCGCCATTTAAACATTATAATAGCATCAATAAATTTGTGTATATACATAAAATGCATGGATTAGTAGGTAAAATAAAAAAAGAATAGTAAAATAATAAAAGGTACCTTAGTATGGGTATATAATGCATAAAATGTAAACATACATAACATGAATTAAATAGTTTGAAATGTCATATTTATCTATTGAATATACCAGCGGTTTTCAACCTTTTTGAGCCTGCGAACCCCTTGACTCTTAGGAACTAAAAATTTGTTGTACCCCGTACCCTCTATCTACTTGTATCTTGTGTACACGTGTAAAGAGAGACATTTTTCGTTTGTGATTTTTTAAGACTTGCAATATTATTCTTTATTTATTTTTTAATTTATTATTTATTAATATTTCTATTTTTGAGACTGAAAATTCATGGTGGAATTCCATTATAATATATTATAATAACACGCTTTTAAGTTTTATTACAACATATGATTAATTATTTCATCAGGTACAATGCAATAGCAAACAAAACATAAAATATTTCAAAATAACTATTAATATTAAAAATGTGTACAGTGTACAAGTGTTATTATATCTTGTATGAAAATTGCCAAAAATGTTTTCTGTAAAAAAAAAAATTGTAGTACCATAGGGGATAATTAGTAATTAGTAGATACTTACTTCTGGCATTTATTTCTTCAGTAAATTAATTAGTAGATACTTATACTTCTGGCGTTCATTTCTTCATTCACTTTACTTAGTACTTATACTTCTGACTTTTATTTCTCATTTAATTACTTAGTACTTATACTTTTGGCGTTTATTTCTTCTTTTACTTAAGTACTTTAGGCGTTTATTTCTTCCTTTACTTTCTTAGTTCTTATGCTTCTGGCGTTTATTTATTCATTTACTTACTTAGTACTTAAACCTTAGGCGTTTATTTCTTCTTTTACTTATGTAGTACTTATATTTCTGGCGTTTATTTCTTCACTTATTTAATTAGTACTTATACTTTAGGCGTTTATTTCTTCACTTACTTACTTAGTACTTATACTTCTGGCATTTATTTCTTCATTTACTTACTTAGTGCTAATACTTCTGGCATTTATTTCTTCATTTACTTACTTAGTACTTAAACTTTAAGCGTTTATTTCTTCTTTTACTTATTTAGTACCTACTTATATTTCTGGCGTTTATTTCTTCACTTATTTAATTAGTACTTATACTTTAGGCGTTTATTTCTTCACTTACTTACTTAGTACTTATACTTCTGGCATTTATTTCTTCATTTACTTACTTAGTGCTTATACTTCTGGCGTTTATTTCTTCATTTACTTAATTAGTACTTGTATTTCTGACGTTTATTTCTCAGTTCCTTAATTAGTACTTATACTTTTGGCGTTTATTTCTTCATTTACTTAGTACTTATACTTCCGGTGTTTATTTCTTCAATTAATTAATTAGGACTTATAATTTAGGCGTTTACTTCTTCTTGTAGGTACTTACTTAGTACTAATACTTCTGTCGTTTATTTCTTCAGTTATTTAATTAGTACTTATACTTCTGGCGTTTATTTCTTCAGTTACTTAGTTAATTATTACATTATTTAATTAGGTTTAATTAATAAATACATTTATTTAAAATGTGTCTACTTAGTTAAAATAATTTAAGATTTCTCAAAATTCTAATTTTTAAATGGAATTAGTTGGCAAGAATTGTAAACAATTTGAGCTGACTTGTAGTTAGTAAATAATGCTTTCAACTTAATAATGACGTTTGTTTTTCCATTCTGGATTTTCTTATGCACTTTACATGATGCATCAGATTCACATTAATGACCTTTTTTGCTAGTCACTCTTATCATTTGAAAAAAACGTTTTAATGTTTATGCCATCATTTTCAAATAGCACTTATGTAATTTATTACCTATGTAGTTCTACAACAAAGGATATGCGGTGGAACTAAAAATAATAATCATCATTATGGTCCAAGGCCGATATAATTCATCTCAATTACACTGCCCAAACATAACGAGGACGAGTTAAATTCTAAAACATGCACTGTGGCCATACTTACTATATTTGTATAATTCTACATTTAAATTTATAAACATTGTTGACATCAAATGATAAAAGAATTGCGTTATTAAGAAGCAAATTTGTAATTATAGTTTTAACCAGTTAAAAATTCCAAAGGCACTATTTTATGATTTGCTGGTGCATGTCGAAATTATACTTTTAGTCCAGTCAACCTGTGTTTTTAGGTAGAACTAAATATTATAAAGCTAATTTTTTTCCCATCGACTACTACTATTTAGACAAGTGTTTAGCCAAAAGTCCCCGCCCCTACCCCTCTTGCTCCCCCCCCCTGTGCCCCCCTAAACATGAAAAGTGTAAGGGTTTCGTAAATCGCGTCTATCTCAATTATTAAACAACATATCGGATTGAAATTTTTTTTATTCTCTTTGCTATAACATTGTCTACAATTAATGTACGGTTAACTTTCGTCGTAACTTTTACCGTTTGTTTGTAATTCGTATTAAAGGTAAAGATTTGTATATTTTTTGGCACGTAATTTTACTTTTTGTCACAGAACTCTTTATACCGACATTTTATGAAAAAATGTTTCCAACAAAATTTGTAGCTCCTACTATTACCTTTAAAAAAATATAAAATAGTACTTACTTTGTTGGAGATCCAGCGAGATTCAGCCGGTGTAATACAGAATGCGTACTCGGTCATAGCGGGTTCGGTCGAGGTGGGGACGGCCGGCGCGGCGTTGCAATGCAAATATTGTTGTATAGTTTATGTATAATTAGAGTGTTTTTTTTTATCTTTAAGGTACACTATTGCATTTTCTATAAAAAAAACAAAGCGAATCTCAGTGAAACCTAAATTCCTCACCTTTTAAATATGTTTCAAATAATAATAAGTCCTTGTATACAGTTAAAATAGGCATTTTAAATAGTTTTTGGTTTGAAAATGCATGTAATATTTTGTTGAGATGTTTTTTTAAAACAAAATAATTGCGGTATCTTAGTTGGAAGTATAAAATATATTCAGATTATTCTCAGTAAAAAATAAATTGATGTTGACCATTTCCGATTTCCTAAAATTCCATGACAAGTTTATTTATTTATTTACGGACAAATAGTCCATTAACAATAACACGAATAGCAAAAGAGAGATGACAATGAGAGGAGAGTGCATATATATGAAGAGCATTGACAAAATACATATAATATAAAAGTACATATAGAAGATAGTATAATATAAATACATGTAATATAAAAGCACATAAGTAGCTTGAAGATGGATTAAAAAGACTTTAAAAAATCACATTGCGTATCGACTGCCGAAAGTCATTTAGGCTTAAACCAAAAAATTCAGTGCTTTGATTTGCGTTGACAAGTCTCGACATTCTGGATAAAGGAGAATGATATCCATAATTAGTAGAATATTGATTGAGAAACAGCAATTCATTATTTCGGAGTCTACGGGAAGGGATGTTGAACTGGTTGAGTTGTAACAAAGCAGGTGTGTCAGTAATACTGTTGATTATTTTGAAAATGCATATTAGATCAGAGTCCTTTCTACGTTTCTCTAAAGAAGAAATGTTTAAAGTTTATTCAATTTCATCATACGAGTACTCGCCTCTTTCAAGTCCTAACCTCCAAGCAATTCCTTGTAGGAAGCGAGTTATTCAGATTCGATGTGATAAATGTGGACAGCAATGAAAGGAGACCAAATAACACTAGCATATTCAAGGCGAGGGTGAACCAGCGAACAGTAAAGAGTTTTAAGTGTACTTATATGTTTAAAGTCAGAGGTAATTCTATAAATGAAGCCGAGTAGTTTAAGTGATTTGTTTACAATGTTATTGATGTGATCACGGAAAGAAAGTTTGCAGTCTAGAGTGACCCCAAGGTCCTTGATAGATGTGACAGTAGAGAGACAAACATTATTTAGTTTATAATCAAACTGAATGGGTTTTTTGGTTCTATAAAAGGAAAAATTTTTGCATTTATCAACATTAAGTTGCATGCAGTTAATTTTGCACCAATCATTAAATGAATCAATATCAAGTTGAAAAAGTAAACAATCAAGATGGGATTTAATTATCTTAAGAATCTTATTGTCATCGGAAAAAAGCCAAAAACGTGTGTGAGAAAAAACTTTAATGATATCGTTAGTAAAAATATTAAAAAGAAGCGGGGCCAAATGGGCTCCTTGCGGAACGCCAGACGTTACATCAATGTTAAAGGATTCAAAGTTATTTATTTTAACCCTTTGTTTTCTATTTATCAAGTAAGAGTGAATGAATGATAAAAATGGGTCTCTAATGCCTATAGCATAAAGTTTGGCCATGAGGATACGGTGGTTAACTTGGTCGAAGGCTTTGGAGAAGTCAGTGTAGGGGACATTGACCTGAGTGTTGTCTTCTAAGGCTTTAATAATGGTATTTGTTAAGGACAGTAAATTAGTTGTTGTAGATTTCGCCGATCTAAATCCATGTTGTTCCTCAATCAGAACATTTTTGAAAATAGGAGTGATTTACTTTGTAATTATTGACTCAAATATTTTTGGAATATTAGATATAATTGATATTAGTCTGTAATTTTCAATATTTGACTTGTTTCCGGACTTAAAAATGGGTCGAAAAAATGAAATTTTCCATGAGTCAGCAAATTTTCCGGATGAGAGTGATAAATTGTACATCATACAAATTGGGTTAGATAATGAACATTTACATTATTTTAGCAAGATTTCTGGAATGCCATCAGGTCCGGTACTTTTTTTTGTTAGAAATATTATTTAAGGGTTGGTAAACCTCTGCAAGTGAAATTTGGCAATCATTCAAGTCAATATTATAGTCATAGTTAAGTGGAGGGATGGTGCATGAAGCATCAGAATATACAGAGGAAAAATTTTTGCAAAAAGGTTGGTGATGTCGTGACCATTTGAAGCGTGAGTTTCATAATAATACATAATTACGGAAAGGATTATGAATACGCAGCTATCCGAGAAATTCACTAATATCTTGCAAGTCCCTTTCTCTTCTACTGCATCTAAGTTCAGTGTGCTGTTCATTAAACTGAGTCAAGCATCCAGAGAACTTCTCGAAAGCCTCACAAATTTGCAGGGATCCAGGAGCGCAAGCAATGAACTTGGTTAGCGTCCTCTCGCTTAATCCTCGTCCATGAGTAAGGCCACCTATGGATTTTGATGATCGCAAATGTCTGCTCTATGGCCATGTCCGTCCAGCTGCCAGTAAAAAATTCATCTTAACGAACCTTTCAAAGTCTTCATTTGACATCTTTGTTTGTACACTCAACATTTGTTGTAAGTATATTTGAACGGATTTGGCGTAGAGCAAATGACCAGCAGCATGGAAATACGTTATCATTTGCTTGGCTGTATTAATGTGCAAATTCCAATCGCCGATTCTCTCGGCCAGAATAAAGTCTAAAACCAAATTCACCAATTTAAACTCATGAAGCCACAGTTTACAAGTTCTACTAGTTTACAATTAATGAGTATGAACATCATACACGAGTAGTGCGGCAATGAATCTGCTGCCGCGGAGCGCCGCAGAGATGGTGTATGATGGATTTCTGGCGTTTCCTAGCGATAAATTACACAGTAAAATATATTATTTTAAATCTCATAGAAAGGGCTACAACCTTTGTAGGAAACATTTTCTCATAAAATGTCGGCCTGAAGTCAAGGAGAATGAAGAACTTGTCATGGAAGTTTAGGAAATCGGAAATGGTCAACATCAATTTATTTTTTATTGAGAATAATCTGAATATATTTTATACTTCCAACTAAGATACCGCAATTATTTTGTTCTAAAAAAACATCTCAACAAAATATTACATGCATTTTCAAACCAAAAACTATTTAAAATGCCTATTTTAACTGTATACAAGGACTTATTATTATTTGAAATATATTTAAAAAGTGAGGAATTTAGGTTTCACTGAGACTCGATTAGTTTTATTTATAGAAAATGCAATAGTGTACCTTAAAGATAAAAAAAACACGACGATATCATATTGTGAAAAACGAGGTGTAGAGAACTCAATCTCTATTTCTCGCGAACTGAGGGTGTATATGGGGGATGGTTTTTTTCTACCCGAAGTGTGGGCTGCCTATCGCAACATGTAGGGCTTTAATACTATATTTTTTTGTATTTTTGTTTATTTTTTTTTATTACTGTAGGTATTATTTATTTGTTTGTTTTTTTTTATTGAATGAGAAATTTTTTTTTTTTTTTTTTGTTTTGTAATACTAATTTTTTTGTATTTTTGGTTGCATTTTGTATTTTTTATTTGAGTCCACACTTCAAGGGGGGAAGGTAATGGAGATGGGATAGGGGAAGGTCGGATTTTCGTCGGGTCTTAGGCGCCCGAGACAAGCTATACTGGGGTTTGGGTGTATAGGAAGTATTGCATAGAATGTTTTGGCTAATTCTACCATGTGTTTTTTCAGGGGTGGGATATTTGTGTCGGAGTTGATAATTGAGTTTCGGTCAAACCAGGGGCTTTTTGTGTAATTTCTAAGAGTGGCATTTTGGAAAGATTCGAGACGTTTTGTGTTACCTATGGCCCAAATGGGTGAGGCATAGGTGATGGTAGGGCGGATTTGTGTTTTGTATACTAGAAGTTT
Organism: Limnephilus lunatus; assembly: GCA_917563855.2. Taxonomy (NCBI): domain Eukaryota; kingdom Metazoa; phylum Arthropoda; class Insecta; order Trichoptera; family Limnephilidae; genus Limnephilus; species Limnephilus lunatus. The sequence goes on from OU830601.1 coordinate 52,074,501, forward strand.
GTTTTGAATTGATGTCTTTGAGTTTGAGTTGAGTAGGGGGTGTAAAGAACCCGCTACTTTTTTTGCTTTGGTCAGTGTGTTTTTTATGTGTGGTTTCCAATTTAGTCGTTTGTCAAGTGTAACTCCAAGATATTTGGCGGTGTTTTGCCAAGGTATGACTTGGTCGTACATTTTTATTTCCTCCCTGGGAGCCCTGTCACTCTTTCTGTGTGATAAAAAGACGGCTACGCTTTTTGAGGGGTTCACGTCTATGCGCGATAGGTCATACCAATCTTGGAGTTTGTTTATGTTGATTTGAAGTCGGTGAGTTATCATCCTGGACGAACTGTATCTCACCATAACGGTGGTATCGTCAGCATAGAGAGCTGTAAGTGAGTTTTTGTCGGCTGAGAGGGGGATATCATGTGTATAGATATTGAAGAAGGTTGGAGACAGCAGTGAGCCTTGTGGCACCCCTGCTGTCATGAAGCGTTTTTTGGAGAGAGCGCCCCTGTATTTCACTTGGAAAGTACGTAGGCGGAGAAATGATTTGAAAACACCGAGGAGCTGCGGGTCGATGCCTATGTCGTGAAGTTGGAGAAGAAGACCGTTGGTCCAGACTTTATCGAAAGCTTTAGCGATGTCTAGGAAAATGGCTCCAGTTGAACGTTTGGAGTTAAAACCTTCGATGATGATTTCTGAAACTCGTAAGAGTTGGTGGAGGGTGGAGTGTTTTTCTCTAAAACCGTGTTGCTCTTCAGGTAGGGTTGATACCTCGTTAATGTGCTTGAGGAGCCGAGTGAGTAAAATTTGTTCATAGATTTTTCCGATATTTGAAAGTAGACTGATTGGACGGTGATTTTCGCAAAAGAGCGGATCTTTACCCGGTTTCGGGAGAACAATGACGTGCGCATGTTTCCAACTTTTGGGGAAATAACGCAGTCTGAGGGCTGTGTTAATTAGGTTTACTATTGCTAGTATTCCTTTTTGTGGGAGTGCTTTAAGAGCGAAGTTTGTGACGCCATCTGGCCCGGGAGCTTTTTATTTTTCCGGCCGTTTATGGCACGGATAACTTCGGTCGGGGTGGTGAAGTGGATGTTTGTGGGAGGGAGGTGATTTAGTATGCTATTAACTTTGCGGTTTACATTAGCTATGTGATTTAAATTTGCGTGTTTGAAGCTGGGACTGAATTGAATTTTTTAGACTGTCAGCGAACGCCTCCGCTTTGTCTAGATCATCAAAGACTAGGCCGCTTTCGGCGTGGATTGGGTGATTTGGTGAAGGGGTGGCTTGGAGAGTTTTGTATAATTTCCAGAGGGACCCGTCCCGAGGATTTATCTCTTGAAGTTTCATGTTCCACGTGGTATTTGAATTAGCTTGTAATTTTTTTCTAATGAGGGCTTGGGTACGATTGAGTGTGGTTTTCAATCTGGGATCTTGGTATTTTTGCCAGTGGCGGCGAAGAATATTTTTGGTTTTGATTAAGTCTTTAATTGAGTTTGGGAGATTTTCACTGAGAATAATTTGGGGGCGTTCAGGGAGGGGTTTAGAGGAGTCCTCTATTGCGGACATGATGGTCTCTGCAAAATTATCAACCGCAATGTCAAGTTCTATGGGGTTTTGGATGGAAGGATTTATGATTAATTTTTCCCCGACTCTGTGCGAAAAATATGTTCAATCACTTTTCTTGTTGATTTTAGTGGGGGGGAGATTTGAAAATTCGTTGAGAGTTAGCAACACAGGGTTGTGATCAGATGACAGATCGTTGATAGTTTTGATACAGTACGTCCAGGGAGTTTTGTACAGTAGTGCAATGTCTAAAACGTCCGGTCTGTAGCCTAATGAAGAAAAGAAAGTAGGTTCCACAGGACCGGCGACGTGTATGTCTGGGTGAGAGGATGAAAATTTGTGTAGTATGCGTCCGTTGTTGTTTGTCAGCCTAGAATTCCAGTCCGGGTGTTTCGCATTGAAATCACCCGCCAGAATAGTAGGCGTGTGGCCATCGAGAAGTAATTCGATATCGGACTTATGTAAAGTCTTGTTTGGTGGATGATATATCGAATTAATTCTCAGCGGCCCTGAGTGTTTGGTGAAGATGGTAATGGAGGTACTTTCTATTGAGGAAAGTGTAGGGGTGGTGTTTAGTTGGTGGGCGATTTTAGTTTTCACGTAGATGGCGGTGCCACCACCACGTGAGTGTCTCACTATACACAAACTATACAACAATATTTGCATTGCAACGCCGCGCCGGCCGTCCCCACCTCGACGCATTCTGTATTACACCGGCTGAATCTCGCTGGATCTCCAACAAAGTAAGTACTATTTTATATTGTTTTAAAGGTAATAGTAGGAGCTACAACTTTTGTAGGAAACATTTTTTCATAAAATGTCGGTATAAAGAGTTCTGTGACAAAAAGTAAAATTACGTGCCAAAAAATATACAAATCTTTACCTTTTCATACGAATTACAAACAAACGGTAAAAGTTACAACGAAAGTTAACGGTACATGAATTGTGGACAATGTTATAGCAAAGAGAATAAAAAAAATTGCAATCCGATATGTTGTTTAATAATTGAGATAGACGCGATTTACGAAACCCTTACACTTTTCATGTTTAGGGGGGCACAGGGGGGGGAGCAAGAGGGGTAGGGGCGGGGACTTTTGGCTAAACACTTGTCTAAATAGTAGTAGTCGATGGGAAAAAAAATTTGCTTTATAATATTTAGTTCCTTCAACAGGTGTTCTACGACACAGGTTGACTGGACTATTAACTTTATTAGTTTAGCGCAGTTTTGTACTATTTAACTTCAAGTGCGCTTTAAGACCCGGTAATACCCGCTCAAAAAGAAGAAGAAGGATTGATATGAAAATACGAATGTTAGAGTGAGCGCGCTAATATTGAGTACGATAATATTTAAGCTAACATTGTGGAAATGTTTAATAACAATTTTCGGAGCATACTTTGCAATTTTTTTCGTCGTTTCGGCGTAACATATGTATATATGTGATATCTTCAGATATGTTTTTAAATAACTTTAAAAGATTTAAAAATATATATACCTATGTTATTTTTTTTGTTATTAAGTTTATTTTGTAGAACTCCATTTTATTTATTATTATAATAATATTATTGAATATTTTGAACCAGCCACATGCTGGTTCAAAACAAAAGAGGATGAAAAATTTAAGAGAAATGCCATTAAACATGTAAACAATTCAGTGATAGAGACTGAGATAAATGAAAATGATCAAAAAAACTAATAGTAACACCATCAATCAAAGTCAAACTATTACTAAATGCATGAATTAAAAATATACGGAATTTATGATTCGGGTTCAAATGTTTCTCTAATTAATTCTAAGTTTTTGAAACTAAAAAGAAAAGGAAACAATTTGAATGAAGCAAATTTAGTAACGATTAATGGTGTTAAAAAAACGAGTGGTTTGACAACGTTGAAGATTAAAATTTTTGAATTGGAGAAAAATGTTGATGTGTACATTATTGATGAACACAATTTTAAGTATGATTTTTTGATTGGATTAGACATGATAAAAGACTTCAAACTAATCCAAAGTGAAGACTTACAAATATCACAGAAAATCTGCCTGAATAATACAAATAAAAAAGAAGAAAATTCTACAAATATGAAAACAAATACTGAATTTAAACATTCTGAAAATAAGAACATTATAGAAAAACACCAAATTAATTTTAATGAACATGTTAAAGAAGAAGATTTTAAAATAACAATAAATCATTTAAATAATGATCAAAAAACAGAAATAAATGAACTAATAGGCAAATACACATCAGTGTTTGCGAAAAGTAAATACGATGTTGGTACTGTTAATGGATATGAAGCGAAGATAGACTTATTGGTGGATAAATATTGTAGTAAGAGGCCTTACAGATGCAGCGTAGAAGATAAAAAGGAAATAGAAGAGCAAATAGCAAAATTAATAGACAATAAACTGATAGAAGAGTCGTACAGCCCATTTGCTGCACCTGTCACTCTAGCATTTAAAAAAGAAGAAAACAAAAGATCCAGATTATGCATAGACTTCAGAGACTTAAATAAAATAGTAATACCTCAAGCTCAACCATTTCCATTGATTGAAGACCTAATGACAAAGACCAGAAATTGCAAATTTTTTTCAACGCTGGATATAAACTCAGCTTTTTGGTCTATTCCGTTGCGGATTGAAGACAAAAAAAAAACAGGATTTGTAACACAGGAGGGGCATTATCAGTGGACCTGCCTACCTTTTGGATTAAAGACCTCTCCGGCAATTTTTCAGAGGATATTAAGCAATATATTGAGAAAATATAAACTAACCGATTTTGCTGTCAATTACATAGATGACATACTTATATTTTCAAAAACTTTTGCTGAACACATCGATCATTTAACAAAGTTGCTGAATGCAATCAAAACTGAAGGTTTTAGATTAAAATTTACAAAATGCACATTTGCATCAGACATGGTAAAATATCTGGGTCATATAATTCAGAATAATTCAGTCAAGCCAGTAAAGGATAATTTGATTTCAATAAAGAATTTTCCTATTCCAAAAACACAGAAGAATGTGAGACAATTTCTAGGAAAAATCAACTTTTATCATGAGTACATTCCGAAGAGTGCAATAATACTAGATCCTTTGCATAACTTACTAAGGAAAAACCAAAAGTTTATTTGGACTGATAAATGCCAAAATGCTTTTGGAACGATGAAAAACCTACTATGCTCACAACCAATTCTGGAAATTTTTGATCAAGATTTACCAATTAATATATATACAGATGCTTCTCTAGAAGGCCTTGGAGCTATTTTAAAACAAACACAGTCTGATGGAAAAGAAAAACCTGTAGCTTACTTTTCGAAAAAACTAAATGGCGCCCAGAAAAAGAAAAAAGCAATTTACTTAGAATGCTTAGCTATAAAAGAAGCAGTGAGATACTGGCAATACTGGTTGATAGGTAAACCATTTACAGTTTATTCAGATCACAAACCACTGGAAAACATGAATCTCAAATCTAGAACCGATGAAGAGCTAGGTGATTTAACATATTATCTTTCTCAATATGACTTTAACATAAAATATGCTCCAGGAAAACAAAATTTGGAAGCTGACTGTCTAAGCAGAAACCCAGTGCTGGAATCAAATGAAAATACAGATGAGCAATTAAAAATTGTCAACTTAATAAAATTAGAAGATATCTTAAAAGATCAGGTAAAAAATGAGAAGATACAGTGCAGAAGAGATAAATTGATATCGAAAAATAATGTTTTTTACAAGAAAGTAAAAAAAAGAGAAAAAATAATTCTATCAGAAAAATTCAGCATAGACTTTATCAGAAATGTTCATACAGAACTAGGTCACATAGGAATTACACAAATGCAAAAAATGATAAGCTCATGGTACACAGCAGAAAACATGACAAATAATATAAAGAGAACCTGCGAAAGTTGTGCAGTATGTTTAAAGAACAAATCAAGAGGTGAAAATAAATATGGATTGATGTCCCACTTGGGTCCCGCAACAAAACCTTTTGAAATATGTTCCATTGATACAATAGGCGGTTTTGGGGGTTCACGATCAACAAAGAGATACTTGCACCTGTTATCAGATCATTTCACGAGGTTTGCATATATTTTGACGTCAAGAACTCAAAATACCAATGATTTCATCAAACTCTTAAACTCCACAGAAACTAATTAATGACATTGGCATGATACTCTCAGACCAATACCCGGGTATCAATTCTAGAGAATTCAAAAAATTTTTGGATGAAAAAAATATTCCAATAATTTTTACTGCAGTGAACTCACCTTTCTCAAATGGATTAAATGAAAGATTGAACCAAACGCTGGTCAATAAAATTAGATGCAAAATCAACGAAAATGACTCAAAAGTAGCTTGGACAACTATAGCGCATAATTGTGTAAAAAACTATAATGAAACGGAGCACACTGTTACTGGATATGCGCCACAGGACCTACTTGACGGCACAGATGTTACGATTTTGCCAAATGAGTTAAAACTTAAGAAGACCGGCATCGATTTGATTCAAGAGAGAAAAAAAGCTCTAGAAAATACTATGAAGTCACATAATTACAACAAGATAATTTACGATAAAACCAGGAGACACTTTGACTTCAAAGTTGGTGATACTGTTTTTGTGGAGAATGGAAACAAACTTAACAGGAAGAAGCTCGACGAATTGAGAATCGGACCATACAAAATCATAGAAAAATTATCAAACTCAATTTACAAGATAAACACTGGTCGAAAAAAATTTGAATCAAATTTTTTCCACATCTCGAAGTTAACTCCAGCACCTTTATTTATGAACCATGAAGAGGACATCGAAGATGAGTGAAAATTTTGCAGTAATTTTCTTTCCAGGGGGGGGGGAGATGTAATGGCAATATATTCCATTTAAATTTGAATCCTGTAGTGTCAGTTGGAATACTTGGAATGTAATTATCAATTGTCACTTGTTTTATTTTCTATTATTTTATTATAAATAAACATAAATGTCGTTTCTTTGTTAAACTTTGCAACACAAGTGTTTTATTTATAAATCAATAGAAAAGAATTAAATCATATTATATATATAATAAAAAATTAAAATGAAGTTCTACAAAATAAAGTTTAAAAAAAATAAACCTTCTTTAGCCCGGTTTTATGTATATTTGACCTGCTATTCTTATAATTTTTAAATGCGGCCCTCCTGTTCAAATCTTTATCACGTCTTGCCACATAGGCTATAAATATACGTAATACGTGTAATATTGTGTGTTATTTGTTTTTCTGTTATAAACTAATCATGTAATATGCTGTGCCTGCTCTTAACAGAGTAGATCCTAGTGAGACAGTCATAACACACCAATTGTAATATAATAAATAAATAAATAATAAAAATGCAGTACGTACCTACTGCATTATAGCTAGGTATTTACTGTACGTGCGTGATGGAACACGCAATGAAATATGATTAACTAACACCGAGGGTCGTTTTATTGATAATAATTAGCGACATTAATGAATATGTTTAAACGACTTTAAATTTATTTTTCAACCAGCGAGTTCCCGGCAAGTTTTGCTATGTCACTTAATAAAGAAATTGTTTTTCCCTGCGTGTCTTTTTTCATTCGTCCCGTTCCCCTTCCGCCTCCCCTTCCTCTCCCGCATCCCTTTCCCCTCAAGCGTTCCCACTCCACCTTCTCCGCCTTCCGACTTCCCTTTCCCCACTCCCCTCTCCCGCTTCCCTCGTCCCGTGAACCTCCCTCTCGAGTTGCCCTCCCCCTCCTGCATTTCATTCATTCAGTTCCGGTACATTCAATTTTCAAACAGCTCGCGTGCCACCTATTGCAATTTTTTAATACAAATTTCATAATGCCAGAGCTCATCAGTATATATGTACATATAGAAAACTTCGCGGGCATGCTCACATCAAATCCCCAAAGTTTCATCGCAATCGGATGAATGGTTTAGCAACGCATAGACATCTCATATACTCATAATTAAGCAAACCTATTTAGATTTTTATATATATAGATTTGGGAGGCGGTAATGGGAACCGCCGCCAAACATTTATTGGATAACCAATACCTCTGCCGTAGTTCACCCCAAGTGGTTCGCTACGCTTGGAGACTTGGGAGGGGTGTCCGAGTTCATGGGGTGAGGTTTGTCTAGGTCTTGGTGGCAGATGCTTGGTTTATTTATAAAATTGTATTTGGGATCTTTTTTAAGTAAAGAAAACTGGCTACTCCAAGGATGTCGGTTTTCCTGTTTTTATAGAATATTCCAATGTACTATCAAGAGGTTACTGCACATAGCCACCAGATAATATTAGGAATAATTTATAACAGATAGTTAGATTGACCCGGTAGGTACAAATTGCAAGTAAGCCCTACAATATAACTGGCTTGGAGACGTGGAGCCTAGAAACCAACCTGAAAAAATATTTTCCTGTGAGAAATTCGCTATTAAATTTTCGTTTCTTAAGTACATAAATATACCAAACCACCCATCTTAAGTATTTCAAAGCCTCAGATGGAGATGCTGTGTCTGTTTCCAACCGAAACTTTTTAAAAACAAAAACAAACGTAAATAAAAAGATATAAGTAGAAAGCGTGTTTTGGAGAAATTAAATTTGCTATTTTGAAATACCTACCTCCCGCAATTTTGATTGTTGCAAATGACCTTGTGAAGTAGGGATCTATATTATAGTGTTTACTTATAAAAGCCATTGTTGCAAGTTCGGATACTTTTATTTATGGTAGGTACGCTTTTATCCAATTTGGTTAAAAGGTCATCGCTGTCTGATTTTAATTCTTGACTGAGATATATAATTTTTAATTCATTAATTTGGATATAAAAGATCTAAAAGTGATCAAACGTGAAGTGATTGACAGGAAATTATTGAAATAACCCAGCATGTCTTTTCAAGGCAGACTTTCCAGGCTTATAGCAATGAAAAAATCAATGCGAAAAAGTAAGTTGTCAAATATTTTATTGTTTTTGTCAAAAACTTCGTTTTTAGCCAAATAGATAAACGTTATCCTTATTCGAATGGCGACCTATATTTTTAGGTTGTTTAGTTCATAAGCGCCATTAGTTGCCATTATTCAAGCATGAGTATTCATGCATAAGAGGTGGGTGGTTTGGTATATTTATGCATAAGAGTTGCTAGAAAATACCTACACGCACTGTTTCAAAAATTATCCAACCATGGACCGTTTTAGTGTAAAGTTTTATAATATGATTGCAGAAATCGGAAGGGAATATGGATTGGAGAATTGCGATATAAGCGCCAAGGAAGATTTGTTTACAGGAGACAATTTTATGGGAGATATAACAAGGGTAAAAATTACGCCTGCAAAAGCCAGTGGACTGAAGTCCATCGGTCTCTTCATGAAACACGCTCCCGTTTGCCCGACTGCGAGAGAGATAAACCCCATTGCGCAATTCTACCGGACTGAAGCATACATGTACAACAGGGTTTTGCCGACCTTTCACAGACTCCAGGAAGACTATAAAATTCCTGCCAACCAAAGATTCAGGACCGCTAAGTGTTATAGAGCGATAACCGAAGAATTTAAGGAGAAGATCATTATGCAAGACCTTTCTTGTGAAGGTTTTATGATGTGGGATAAGAGAAAGCCATTCAACATGGAGCATACCTCTAAAATCGTGCAATACCTAGCAAAAATGCACGCTTGTTCTTTTGTTTTGAAAGAAAAAGAACCAACCATGTTTTATAAATTTACTGAAAATATTTGCAACTCCATGAATTATGGAGTGAAAGTGCGAGAGTCCGTCGAGGCAACCATTCTAAAAACGTTGTGTATTGTTGATGATCCCTGCACCAGAAAGAAGCTGGAGAATTTTGCTGCGAAATCAGGAGATATAATGGATAGAGTTTTAGATGCAACTCAAACTGTACCATATAACGTCATCTGCCATGGAGACTGTTGGGGCAACAATATGCTCTTCCACTATAAGGTAAATGAAAAAATCTTATTTTATAACATAATATAAATACAAGAGACACTTTTGATGGAGATCTAATCAAACTTCTTTATCAATATACTAATGTTGACCATAATATCCATGGAGTTGGCAAGAGTTTCCAGAAATCCTCATTTAATAAATTTGTAGATGCCTAACCTGTACCTATTGATAAATTAACAATATCGTCATGGAACAATCTGACGTTGAAGCGACAGATTTTTTTGTTACGATTCAAGTGTGTTATTATATCGAAGTGGTTGATTTGGAATATTTACCTACTTGTTTCATGTTCATTTTTGATAGTGCCCTGGTTGTGCAAAGTATAGACAGCGGAATTGTTGCTTGGCGCAACATAAAACACCTTCTTTTCAGGTTAGTACCTACAATATATAATTATTGATTTGCAGGGCAGGAGGGTGGTCGAAGTCATCATGGTTGACTGGCAGATCTCCAGGTACGCCAGTCCCTGCACAGACCTGGCCCACATGTTCTTCATGCTGATGGACGAAGAAGGCCTCGAGAAGAACCTGCAATTCCTCCTGAATCTCTACTACAGGACCCTGAAGCTCACCCTGGCCAGCATGGAGTGCGATGTGAAACGTTGCTATCCCGAAGAAGTGTTCATCGATCATTTTGAAAAGATCAAGACCTATGGACTCGTCATAGAGCTCATGGCTCTGCCATTTGTGCTGAAGGAACCCGGGGAGGCCAGGAAGTTAGACGCTGATTTTGATGCATCTGAGAAAACGATTCACGTGAGTGAACAGTCTAAGGCCAGGATGAATGGCATATTGAATTATTTCGTGAAACGTAACCTGATATAATTACAGATATTTTTCCGTCATAAAAAATACGTTAAGTCATTACTTTTTTTGCTTCTCTATTTTCATTATTTTTATTTTTATTACATTGACCCTCGAGAGATAATTAAAATCATATCATCTAAGAGTAAAAGGTTACGGGTAGAATTAGACTAGATTTAAGTGGTGAATTTCATACATTTTCTTCTGTTCTCGTGGACATTCAATTTTGAGTTTTTTTTTTAAATATGTTTTAGGTTGAGATCTGTTCTCGTGGACGTACATAATTTGAATTGAATGATTATTGTTTTTTCTTGACAAACATTGACAGTTATTTTTGTAAATTAATTGTTTTGTTCGTTTTCGAGTTTTTATAACTTGTTTTAAAATAACTTGTGATCTGTTCTCGTGGACATGCATCATTTGAATTGAATTATTAATAATTTATTTTTTTTGACGCAAACATTGACAGTTATTTTTGCACGTGATAATAAAATTGTATGTTCGTTTCGAGTTTTTTTTAATATGTTTTATAATTTGTGAGCTGTTCTCGTCGACATACATAATTTGAATTGATTTACTAATTGTATTTTTTCTTGACACAAACATTTACAGTTATTTTTACAGGTACATTAATTGTTATATTCATTTTTGAGTTTTTTTTAAATATTTTTCATGATAACTTGTGATCTTTTCTTGTGGACATACATAATTTGAATTGAATTATTATATTATTAATATTTCTTGACAAGTATTTTAGCATGATAATTAATAATTATGTTCGTTTTCGAGTTTTTACAAAATATGTTTTAGAATAATTTTTTATATTTTTTATGTAACTGGAACACATTTTTTCAATTTTAATAACATTTTGATTCTTAAATTAGGAAGATTTTTCCGTAATATTAATCTTTTGAATTACACTACGAATTACAGCACATTTTTTTATTATTATCTTTTATACCATAAATAAACCAATAAATCAATCACAACATATATTAGTTTTATTTTTCTAGTAATTACAGATAAGGATTTTGCAAATCCCGCGGGATTGTGGTTTTCGAAATCCCACGCGATCCTGCGGCATTTGCGGGATTTTTATAAAGGGATATAAAATTGAAATTATGCCAACTTTTCACTTTTTTTTGTTATTTGGTATCAATTAACTTTGATACTAGTCGTATTGTTTTTCGATATATTTTTACAATAAATATTTTAAGAAGACTTTACTGAAAAAAAAGATCGTGTAAAATATAAAATCACTGACAGGACTCTACATAGTCAATTGAGATCAATCATCTTTGGAAAGTACTCGTAACATTATTAAAAAAATACGTTGAAAAAATCACGTTCTCCCACACGTGAACGAACATTCCATGCTAGTTAGTGGGACTCGGTGCAGTGGCGTAGCGCGGGTGTTGGCCGCCCGGGGCGGGGGAAAATTTCGCCGCCCCCTTATTTGGGTACCAAGCACCGGGAAGAAGGGGGGGGGGGGTGTATTTGGAAATCCAATTTTTTATTACGACCTATTTATATTCGAGACGATTTTTTAATAACCACATTTGAAGAGTATCTTCCTACGAAAATCATGTTTATAAATTCTACTACAAAGTCTATAACTGCTGTCAGAAATCCTTGTGTTATCCTTGTAAGAGGATTTCGCATCTCGAACTTTTACACCGTGTTTAGAACGAAAGGCAGATTTTAACTTACGATTGATTCTGTGTTAGAGTCCCCAAATAATAGTTAGACATGGAACAATCAATTTCTCGGAATTTTGCAGCATTCGGTATGCAACTCAAATATATAGCTCACTCGGTGCACGACGAATCTGCAACTCGTTATTTAATTTATCATTGTATTCTGAACACAAAACCAGTTGGTATGAGGTGAATAAAAACTACACTCAGAATATGAAAATGATTTTTGTTTATTCTGGCATTAAATAAATAGTCTAAAAGTAGAATTTTATAACTGCACATCGAATAAGATAATGTTTTCCTTAGAAATATGTCAGCAGATGAAACCACAACAGACATTTTACATTCTGGACACAAAATTGTTTTAAATTATATCTGTGTGCGGCGAATTAAAACTACACTCAGAACATGAAATTTTTTTCATTTTATTCTGGCACTAAATAAATAGTTTACAACTAGAATTTTATAAATGCCCAATAAGATAATGTTTTCCTTTGAAATGTGTCAGCAGATGAATCCATAACTGGAAATTTACATTCTCAACACAAAATTGGTTTAAATTAATTATTTATGCGGAGTATTAAAAGTGCACTCAGAACATGAAAATGGTTTTTCTTTGATTTTGGCAGCACATACAGAGTCTGCAACTAGAATTGTATATAACTGCAATTGTAAACTGCAAAGAGATAATGTTTTTCTTCACATTGTGTTAGCAGACGATTCCACAATTGGAATTTTACATTCTGAAAACTGGTTTAATACATCGAAAAAAAATAAAATCTATTAACTTTCACCTGTCAAGGATTGCGCAACGAATTCCCGGTTCTTCTCCTGCATATTAAATGTTCCATTTTATTAGTTTTTTTTTACCTTTTGCAATATTTGCAAGTAACAACGGCTTTATATATTGGTAAGCTCTGGCGTTGTGAATGAGCTGTAGCGTTATGAAATTATGTATCATACGTTTTCTGTCCCTAACAAAATCGAGTTATTGCAAACGTCAAACAAATTTTTACCTTGGAAACAATGTTTTTTTTTAAATTTTAGGCTTAAAAAGAGTGCTTTGTTGTGTTTAAAAAGAGTACTTTTTTGGCGTCGTAGTTAATATCTCTAAAAATGTTTATTCTCCGAACAAAAAGCATAACGTTGCTATAAAGCATAGCGTTTGAAGTGGACTGTCATTTTCTTATTTTTTAGGTTACTCTGGATTCAAATATGAATAAAATACTAATAAAGGGATTAGGGACTTAAAATAAATTTCTATTTCTATAATTTAAATATTTTCTAAAATAGAATTTTATTTGCGAAATATCATTCTCAAAATTTGAAATTTTCTATTAAACAATAATTATTTTCTATTAGACAAAATAGGAAGAATAATAACAATAATGCCAATAATTATGCCAGTAATTTCCCACTAATACCATGCGAGCGAAGCCGTGGGTAAAAGCTAGTAGTCTATAAAGAGAATTTTATAACTGCACTTCGAGTGAGGGAGGTCAGTTTCTAGGTCTATTAGAGGGGCGGCTAAGTGGTGGATAACCTCCAATGCACTTCGAATAAAATAATGGTCTCCTTCGAAATGTATCAGCGGATACACAACTGAAATTCATCATTACATTCTGAACACAATTCTGGTTTTAATTAAGAGTTAATTTGTTTGCGAGTTCCCAGCTTTAATTAGTATTTCTCTCATAATATGCGTACGGTTTTTCTACGAATTACGAAAATTAAAAAAACATAATTATTGAAATTTATAATAAATAATAAAAGAAACAGTTGGATTCGTAAACGAAAGTATCGTAGAAAATTTTAAAATAATTATTATGCATTTACTCCCCACACGTTACGCCACTGAGGTACAACGATGTTTACATTATGTTTCTATCTAATGATAATAATTATTTTCTTAAATAATTTTAACACATTATTGTGAAAATTTGCCGACCCCCTTAAAAGTGCCGCCTGGGGCGGGCCGCCCCCCCGCCCCCCCACGCTACGCCACTGACTCGGTGGGACTGTCATCAAGAAGGTGTGTGCTAATTGAAGGTCTTTCTTTGATACCTCCGTTCTCAAACATTAAAACATATCTCAAAACTAAAACACTTTATTCAAAATTACCGCCATCTCTTTGTAAGCGTTTAAAAAGATTGTAACAAATAAATAAATAACAATGTCAGTGCTAAAAGCATTTCGAAACGCAAAACACAGATGTCACTGGATATCTATTATTTTCTTTTACCATGTAATTTTTTTTTCTCTCATCTTGCAATATTTTTATTTTACTTGATATATTGTATATGTATTATATGGAACTCGTGGGACTGCACCACCCTCCCCGAGATCTGGAATATAGGATAAAAAAAAAAAATACTGAATAGTGATTTTCAGAGCGTTTTTGCATTATTTTTGTCTAATTAAATTAAAACTGCTTATGGTAGTTTATTTTTATCTACGATATGGTTATGTTGACAAGCCGTTTGGGAGGAATAAACAACTTGGAAACATTTCGTGCAAGAATGAGCAATTCGTTTGAAAGATTCCTTTATCTTATAGAACGAATTAGTCTCCAGAACATGGTAGGTGGAAATAAAAAAAATGTGTATTTAGGTGGAAATATTGTACTTCTAATGTAATAATGAAAGATCAATTTATTTTTTTATTTTTTTACATTACAAATTAAAAATTTAAAGAATATTACAATATTTGGGTTAAAAAATATGTTATCGAATTTCGTCCAACAAAGCAGTTATTTTTCATTATAACCACTTTACGTAATATCCTAACTAAGGTCAAGTTTTGGAATGTTATTCCTTAGATGATATAGCCGGTTCAGACCCCTTGAACCTTTGATAGTGCAGTGAGCTACTGCACTCTTAAAATCAACAGATTTGGATATGGCACTATACAATTTCATTTTCCCTCTTCTCATTTATTCCTGATACAGTGCTTTTTTAAAATTTTTTTATGTATTTTTTAAATTATTTATTTAGGAAACAGGCATACAAAATGATAATATAACAATGAACATTCATATGTTGTAGACCAATTAAGTTCCATTAAGTTAAAATTTTGATGTAGTTTTTTTTTTGTTTTTTTATCTACTCAACTTATGTAACAACATAAAAAAGAAAAACATAAAACGTAATAAAGAAAAAAATTAAAGTTATTAACAAACATAGTTATACTATTTACTACGGATAATAATATTATAAATTTTCACAAAAAAAAGTATTTTACTGTGTGGTATTCTAAATAAGTTGTTCTGGTATTTTGTTTGGGGCAACGAAATGCAATATTTTCTAACAGATATGATGAATCAACAAGGCAGTTCATGATTTTGTATAAGAATAATGCATCAGAGATTTTTCTGCGTTTATATAAGGCGATAGGGGCAAATTGATGATCACTAAAGCGATACGATAGGTGTTTTATAAATTGTTTCTGGATATTTTCAATGCGATGAATATATGTTTGCTTTACAAACTTTGTTCAATAGGAGGCGGCATTGTCCTAGAATGATGTTGTTGCTTATAGTAACGTGAATCTTAGATCAAATTATGCTTCACGAAGTAATCTACCAATCCAGCAATTCTTTGGAAAGGTACCTCACCAAGAGGCATATCTTTTACTGCGATGATTCCATCTTTTGTTTCATAGTCACCTATTGGCTTGGCGTCTCCTGGCTCGCTCAGGGCTAATGGGAGACCTCCGGTTGCCATCGATAGACCGAAAGGCATGTAATTTCTGAAATGTTCCAAGAAAACCTTTTTAGGGAAAGACTTTCCAATATCACAACCCATATCCTTCATTCTCAGTCCCAGAGCCTCGTAGTAGATATCCAGGAGTTGGTACAGGTGAGTTTCTAGCAGCTGTTGATTTGTTGACATGCAGAAAAAGTAGCATACATCAGCCAGGGGAGATGCGAACCTCACTATTTGCCAGTCTATGAACACCACTTGTTCCACTTTGTTGTCCTGAAATAAATCGTTAAAATTATTTAGTTATGTAAATTGAGATCGGGTTTTGGCATAATATAATCGGTTATCGTCAGGGCTTCTGCAACAGTTTTATGACCCTGAAGATTGTTAGCTGAAATGGAATTCCATTTGGTCCAATCACCGAGACACATGGCCAACTCTGACTTTTTTGAAGAACATGACAAACTTAATCTTAGCTCCCACCTCAAAGTTGTACGATTTTCAAATTAGAAATGATTTGCTTTCATACATTTTTTTAATTCTTTGTTTAATGGTTTAGTCAAATGAAGGGAAATATTAGGAACCAGAGTTCACATTAAAAAAAAATTGTGATTATAAGTGACATTTTTTTCTTTATTTATGTTGATATCAATTTAAATAGCGATTTTCTTTACGGCTGTTATTAGGAAGAGTTATCTAATCGAGATGGTTTGTTATTAAATGGGATATGCAGTCATTAAGGTACGGCTGATTCAAAAAGGTATTCTATCAACGGTGTTTTGTAAAACTCTTCAAGCCACAAAATGAAACTTTACAGGAGACGATAAAAACCAATATTTATTGATTTGTAAGAACTAATTAAAATATTTAATACGAGAACATTTATTTGTTTTTCAAAAGATTTATACAAAACTTAGCAGTTTAATTTATGTATGTGTACATATATGAGTATATATTTTTTTACAATAGATCCATACATGAGGCCCTCAGGAAAATATTTTCCCTCAGGGCCCATATTATCTTTGAGGATGCTGTGTGGAGAGTCCTTTAAAAGAAGGAAGGAGAGGAAGCTATGGGAAGGAAAAGGCATGAGGGGTGGGCAGGAATCCGGGGGTCAGTCGGTCCAGGAGTGCAGAACGCATGAATACATCCATCAATGACGACGGCGATGTTCCAAAAGAGTTATGCTTGAGAGGTCACAAGGTCTCCCTCAACCAGTCTTTCCCGATCCGGCCTACCACGCGGCTAGTGGGCAGACATATCCGCCGCTGAGACCCGGATAAACCTGACCTCAAACGTATCAAACAACTTGGGTTGATCTATGGCAGGGGTGGTGGTTATCCATCGAATGGTTTCCGTGGCGGCTGTACGCAAACCCGCCTCCCAAATTGTAAAAGATTTGACGGTTGAGTAATTTAATCTAGGGTTTTCACGAAATAATCTGCAATAATCTAATTGAACGCATTAATTTAGTTTTTTTAAATACATTAAATGCTCCCAAATCTTAGCGCCCGTTTTATAACTCGAGTCGTCCTAACTAGAGCTTTCCATTCCCGGTTATCGGGATCCCGGGAATCAGAAAAAAAAACCCGGGATTACAAGCCCTAGTCCTAAAGCGGCCGGTATTGGCATGGATCTAAAAAAAACTTATCAAGAGTTCCATTATATCATACATATAGTGTGCCTAGTTATCGTATGTAGGTGAAACACCACCTACACATGTCATAAGAGTCCTCGTATGTATCCGTGAGTACTTATAAAGAGTGAATTCGTAAAAATAATATTTAATGAGTTTGCATATATTGGCGTTACGTAACAGATTCACCAACGCCTTCCAATAGCTAGATAATAAATAAATATCAATTTAATTGTTTATAATTTAAACATTATTTACCTTGTTGTATTTAAACAGCATATTATTATTCCATGAATCCCCATGACAAATAACATTGTATGGTTCTGATAAGCTGGAGTCCAGTTTTTCATAAAATATTTCTATCGTTTTGTCAAGGAAAGACTCTAATTTCGCCTTATTTTTGGGACACTCTATCCTGTGAAGGTACGTACGAGCAATGTTCTCCAGCATCGACATGCTCTGCTCTCCAAAGTTAACCTCTTTCGGGATATTGTCAGTTAATTTGGAAAACTGTTTCGAGTATTTTTCTCTCATGACGAAGGAGGCTGCGTGTATACTGGCCATGTTTTGAAGGACTAAAGCAGCGTGGTCGAAGTTGAGAGGAGTTCTTTTGTTGATCATGACGAAACCGTCATCAGAAAGATCTTTCAAGATGATGATTTCTTTAAATTCTTCACTGAGTCCTTTGTAGAAATTAGCGGTTAAGAATCTGTCTTCACTTGGGATGTTAAACTCATCGAAGAGTCTATAAAAAGCAGGTATGATATTGGTGTAAGCAAAAATTTCCACAACATAAACATCGTGTATTGGCATCATGGATCGGGAGGATCCTCCAGTGGGTGCCTTTTTCACAATCAAACTAAGTGCTTTCTCGCCATTGATCACTGGCTTTATTTGAACGCGTGTAATTTCACCAAGATAATTATCTCCTGTGAATTCTTGTTCCCTAAATACAATTTCATAGTCTTTGATGTGAACTTCACTAGCAATCTGTTCAATAAGTTTTTTAATATCATCACTGGTTAACGGAGCCACGGAATCATTATCTAGGTTATTGGCCATTTTAGTTAATATTGAATAGCGTGCGTCCCAAATTAGCGTCTATATTCAACTGATTTTGGTGAGCTATCTGTTCTTCTTATATAATACAACGTTCATCTAAAGCAGGGACGTTCCATTAATGTCAAGCGATCGTTTGGAGATCAGGAATTGAAAAATATTATTAAAAATTAAAAAATTTGTAAAGATTTCAGAACAAATAAAAATCATAAATTTCAATCACAATAGAATAACAAGTTTTACGAAAAAATAAAAAGGATTAATTACATCATTGTATATTTTTAGAAAGAAATTTCAATTATTAGTAGTACGTCAGTTCTTGAAGAAACTTCCAGTCGCGTGCGCACCTTTTTCGGAAAGATTTAAAAAATTCCACGCAGTGAGCTTTTAAAGCTGGCCACGTGAAGATGACAAACACATTTCATTATACATATGTTTTATCTTACCGCGTCAACAGTGCACTAAGATAATTTCAATTGTTTTAAAACTTAATAATTTTTTTTAAAGATTTAGATGACATTTGAAAATAGAAGTATTAAAGTAAAAAAAAAAATCTTGTTTACTGGTTGATTTTTTATGTAAATAAAACGAAAATGCTTAAAACATAACTTCTTGTTTTACCACCTACCAGAAAAATAACCACGTATTTTATGTGCTGATAATAAGATAAAGTGACATTTATAATACACAAACCAAACTCGTAGGGAAACTTTAATGATTTTTAATCAAAAAGCTTTTAACTTATTACCAATTTTCACAATCTAAAAGTTATTAGTTTTCTAAAGATGTCTCCACTTCATGCAAATTAAAGGAGAAACCTTTAATTAATTTGAAGTTCACGAACATTTAATTTGCGTAGGTGCTGTGGTTCATGATCATAACTTTGGCCATTTTCACAAGAAATGTGGCCAACTTATTTGTGTTTATGATTACTGCTTTTTTAAATCACGGCACGTCCCTGAAAACCATTTTTTTATTGGTGGATTGTCCGTTTCACGTCACAGACAATCTGCCAAATTTTATTATTGATAGTTTAGTATCACGATGACGCGGCTGTTTTATTAGGAATATGAGAGATTGATAACAATTTGAATACTTTTATGTAACAATATGTATATATAGTTTTTGTATATCCGTTTTTGTGTGTGTCTGCACTTACATTTTGTAAACGTCAAGTCCACATTAGTATTCACAATAAGATAGCCCCCCGCCGTACAACTGGCCTCGTTATGATTTTTATTTTATTTTTTAATAATTTTATTTTATTTCTTAATCTTGAGCCAGCTCACATCGTTATTACGAATAATAATATTATCATTATTTTTGATGAATACAACCCGCTACGCAGTAACTTGTTAATTTAACAAATGATTTTACAATACTTTATACATGTAGAAAATAGAGGTAGAAGAATAATTAGGCTGGGCATATGCTGAGACGCAGGCCGTGCAGAGAAGAGCAGGGCGGATTTAGTAATGAATTAACCGAGATACGCTTCGGGGCAGGCAAATAAAATATAATATTCCTCCATTGACAAACACTATTTTAAAACAATCATTTTAAATATGAGGAAAGCATTTCTCAGCAAATGTCAGGAATTTAAAATCAGCAGAGCGACCTTAGCATTCTTCAAACACCCTCTGTGCTCTGTGCAATGCTTCGATAACAGATTTGAAATTTTCTCCTTTTGGCTTTGACATTATTCTTATTTATTTTTATTATTGCATAAAAGTTGCATACAATTGGAATTTATTACCCGGTAAGCTACTGCAAGTAGCTTATCAGCAGGAGATTAGTTCCACAAATTAGTTCACAACCACAAATTAAATAATCAAAAACGCATTAGCGTAGCAACAACATGCAAAAATACACATACACACATAACATACCTACCAAAATTGTGATGTGGAGTAGTAAAATATATATATTTTTTTAAATATCATGAAAAAGTTGAACAACGTAAAAACGGCAATACATTAGTAGTCAATCACATACTTGAAATTTAATGCATGGTAAAAAAGAGCAAAATATGTTCTTAATACATAAGGTTACTCCCTAAGAACCATGATTTTAATATCAGTGAGAATTTTGTTAAACAGAAATTTTCTTTAAAATCGTATGGCAATTTGTTAAATTTTAAAATAACTTTGAAATAGGTACACTTGCTGGATTTAAAAAAAGGGAAATGTGGAGCTCTAAATTTGAACGTCTTTGTGTTGAATTGGAAATATTGGAGAACAACAAATGTGAGCTTAGTTCACAACACAGGTCTGCTTTGGAAGACATTATCATCTTGAACGTCTGGAATAGTATTCCTGACTCTTATGATCAGCTGAAAAAAAATCGTGTTTGCTGGTCTTTCCCTTTTCGATTCTACAAAATTATGCGAATAATGAACTTAATCAAGAGTAAACTGAGAAGTCGTCTTATTAAAATTAAGAGTAACAACATACAAACCTGTCTTACTCAAACTTTCCAAGGAGATGCAAAGACGTTATTCGCATTTAGTGTTTGCCAGTCTTTGTCACGATTTAAACTTATGAATTCCTGAATTACATATTATTTTTTATCAATAATAAAATCTTTACTGAGTATGAAATCAAGTTTTAAAGTGCTAAAATAAAGGGATGTTCGCAAAGAAAGTGTATTAGATTCTTAAATTTCTTTAGAAAAAGTGTATTTGAAAAAAAAAAATACAGACTACGGTTGATACACTTGTTGACTATTTTTCCACATAGTCGCTATCCCGTTCAATGCACTTCAGAACCTCTTTCTGCACCTTCTCGTCGGTTGAAAATTTATTTTCATTTTAGTCGGGGAATAAGTGAGGTGGTTCAAAATATCTCCATCAAATGAGTCCAATAGCGTATTGGTGGCTAAGTCTGTGTGAGGACGGACGTTTTTTGATTTTTTTGCCCGAAATTGTGGTTTTGAATTTTTTGGCAGATGGGGAATTAGTGTAACGCCACTTTGACGACTGTTTTTTTTCCCAGGCGTGTAATGAGTTACCCACTATCATCTCCATTCACAATAGAGCTCAGAAATCGTGTAGGTTTTTTTTATTTATTTATTTTTATTAAATTATAATGTATTACAAAAACATGGTAAGTAACACATTATTCCCAATGAGTTGAGAAAAAAACTCATTACGGGAAGGACAGACACATATAAATACATTATACACAGATATTACACGTTTAAAAAATACAACATGAAAAGGAAAAAAAATACATTGTCAAGAATAGAGATTTTAGAAATACTGAGAGACATCCATACACATAAAACATTAAAAAAAAACAAACGTATGAAGTCGAGCGAATATTCACGGTTAAAAAACATTTTCAGGAAATATTCTTGAAGCGTTTTAACTAATATTTTTTTGTTAGCTACTGGTTGCTTTATTTCATTAGGTAATGCATTGTATTGACCTTGTATAACAATTTTTTTCCTAAATTACGAATCTATGTCAATTAATATTTGTTT
Source organism: Limnephilus lunatus (assembly GCA_917563855.2). Lineage (NCBI taxonomy): Eukaryota > Metazoa > Arthropoda > Insecta > Trichoptera > Limnephilidae > Limnephilus > Limnephilus lunatus. Next base: position 52,096,383 of record OU830601.1, read on the forward strand.
TTATATCATAAGTTCTTTTATTATTTAAACATTTAATTAGAACATTATTATTATTTTATTTTTTGCGTGTGAATAAATACTCCTCCCATAAACACGAGCTCCCAGAGCTCAACTTATGGAGTAGTAGAATAAAAAAAAAAAGTTGTTTAACCTTGCAAATGTTATCATTTTTTAATGTAAAAACAAGTCTTGAAATAAATAAATAAATAAATTGTCTATATGCAATGTATTGTAATGAGTTAATACCAAATTTAGTTGTGTGGGTAGATGATGCTAAGTGTATTTGATTTTTAGATCGTGTTTTGTGCTGGTGTATATCGGAATTAAAGGCTGGTTTAGTGTTGGTGTGTGAGGAGTGTTGAATTATTTGTAGGATGGCAGTGGTGATACTATATTTTGGCAGAATGGTAAAGGGAAGTATTTGTGTCAGTGAGTATATATCTTTGACATGTGTATCCCATGGTAAATGGTACCTATATATTTCTTATTTTATTCCTTCCGTGAGTAAATAGCGGATCACAGCAGTTGGCGGGATTTTTGCCGACATCTTTCACATAACTGGACACTACAACGTGAGTTTACGTACCTACTACAATGTTCCTGCGATGCTCTTTCTTATCGGATGATTCCCTTTTCTCTCAGTGCTGCCAACCCACAAAAAACAGAAAAATACAGCCCGTTATGATCACAGTACACTTACTTTCTGAACATCCCTCGTATAATAAATGTTTTATAATAATATATTCCAGAATATATTTATATATATATATATATGTGTATGCAGGGGTAGTGCAATGCAATACATTCCATATTTTGAAACAAAAAATGGGTTAATGTTAAAAATAAAATAAAGTAAATAACAACATATTGTTAACTAAAAAGGCCCCACCTGGAAGCCAGTGTCAACCAGCACAAAAGAGCCCCTCGTGGAAGCGCCAGCGCCAGCCAAAAGGGCCCCCAAGTTATAGCAAACCTGTTTCCGGTGTCTAGCTCAGTCGATCCGGTGTAGAGCAGGCTCTCTTCACTCAGGGGCGGTTGGGCAGCAAGAAGTGGTTAATTGGGGAAAACTCCACACATGATTCGTTTCAAAACAAAGAATGCTTCGGGGTTAACAAAAGCAGTGTATTGTATTCTAAAATTGGTTACATTTTACATGGATTACATCAGGGTAAATTGGCTACCTGAATACTAGCTATTTCTCTCTCCAAGTCTGGGTTTAACGCGCAGGTGCTAGGGAATTAACATGGACACAATGAAGGGGAAAAAAGGAAGCAACTCACGGCGTTGTCGGGCGGCAATGTCGTCTCGGGCTCCATACGTTATCTGGACATCTTCCAGCGTAGAAAAACCCACTCCGTAACGGGGGACCAACTGTAATTTCTCCCCGTTCACAGATTAGGACTACGTATATTCACATGATAGGTTTAACGGCCTACGGCGTGAGTGAGAGCGCGGGTGGTTACCTCAGCGGCTGGCTTGTTTCTGTCGCGGCGTGGTCCCTGCGGACCGAGGGGGGAGCAAAACGGGCAGCGGGCGGAAAGGGTGCCCACTGTTGGGTCAGGCCATTGAGCGGCCCAATCAGCGAAACTTCCAGTGTTGCCGACAACACTCCTTCCCGAAAAATTATCATGTACCTACTTGTGTTACATAACAATATAAATAAATAAAAAAAATAAAAAAATAAATAAATAAACGAATAAGCATGAAAAACATGAGAAAAATAATAATAAACAGTAAAATTAATTCATGCAGCTATTTACGGAGGGTATTTCATCGTCTCCCGTCTCCAGAGGGCCATAAGGGGGGACTCCAACCAGGTAGTCATGGCGGTGATGATTGCATTCTTCGATTGGCGTAGTCTGCGCCATAAACTTCCCATGCGGTGGCGGAGAAGTGCTCGGAAAGTGTGCACTCGTCCCTCCAGGAACATTTCCGTAGCACTGCAGTATCTCGGTAGGCGGAAAAGTTGACGGTATGCGTTGTTGTAAGCAACCTTGAATAAAAAGATTTGGCTCCCATTTTTTTTTAAATTGTAGTAATGAACATATTTGGCTTTTTCCCTGCGGACAACAGATTCAAGCTGAATTAAGCTGTGACGCCTGCGTATTATGCGTCAAAGATTGCTTCTTGAAAAAGTCACATACAGAGAGAGGACTCGTAGACACCAAGGTCGGCACCAGCAGCGCCAGAAAGGCGTTCGTCCACATCATCCTATGGGTGGTTTGGTATATTTATGTCACATACACTGTGGAGGGTCCTGTCACCTACACGTGAACATTCCATGCTAGTTAGTGGGACTGCCATCAAGAAAGTGTGTGCCAATTGAAAGTCTTTCTTTGATACCGTTCTCAAACATTAAAACATTTCAAAACTAAAACACTTTATTCAAAATTACCGTCATCTCTTTGTATGCGTTTAAAGATTGTAACAAATACATAAATAACAATGTCAGTGCTAAAAGCATTTGGAAACGCAAAACACAGATAGATGTCACTGGGTACTGAATAGTGATTTTCAGATGCCTGTAATATTAACCGAAAGCTTTAATAATGCGTATTTTACATTATTTTGGTCTTATTAAATTAAAACTGCTTATGCCAGTTTATTTGTATCTACGAATGGTTATGTTGACCAGTCGTTTTGGGAAGAATAAACAAACAAGGAAACATTTCGTGCCAGAACGAGAAATTCGTTTGATAGATTCCCTTTATCTTATAGAATGAATTAGTCTTCAGAACATGGTAGGTGGAAATGGGATGAAGATTAAGAAAATAATGAAACATCAATTTATTTTATTTTTTACATTTATAAATAATTTTTCAATTTTTTAAATTGCATTATTTGGGTTACAAAATATGTTATCGAATTTCGTCTAATGAAGAAGTTATTTTTCATTACAACCATTTCATGTAATATCGCAACTAGGCTCAAGTTTTGGAATGTTACCTATTCCTTAGATGACATAGCCGGTTCTGACTCTTTGTACCCTTGAAAACTGCAAGGAGCTACTGTTAAAATCAACAGTGACGTTTTCTATCCAACTACCTTTAACCTCTTCCCATTTATTCCTAAGTTACCGGGCTTGAGAGTGGTGCGGTGGTTTGGAGTCCTCATCAAGTGAAGTATTCCCTCATGTTGGAGAAGATTCAGAAGAAATTTACCGTGGCTCTACCCTACCGACTTTCTCTTGGGCATGCTCGGTTGCTCGGTATGAACCATCTACGGGTCAGAAGGAATGTGCTCATTGTAACACATTTCTTCAGGCTGGTTCGTGGATGGTTCGAAAATTCGAACATCATGAAGAGCATTAGTTTCTATGTTCCCGATGGTTATCTCCATCACTGACAGCATAGACTGTTTTATCTCTCGGCTTGCAGAATTAATTTGCCAATGGCCATGCTAGTCGGGAGAACGGCCTGATTGTTAAATAGAATCACTTATGTTTAACATCAATGAAGCACAATTTAGAAGGCAAGCTTTTTTGCTGTTAGTCTGATTGTGCTTCATTGATGTTTAAATAGAAGCTTTATGTTTTCATTCTTTTTAAAACGCTATGAATTTTTATTTTTTTAATTTTTTTTAAAATGAATAAATTAAATTGATTATTATCCATTGCTGATGGTAACGTGGGTCTTAGATCAAATCATGTTTCACGAAGTAATCTACCAATCCAGAGATTCTTTGGAAAGGGACCTCACCAAGAGGTACATCATTTACTGCGATGTTTCCGTCTTCTATTTCATAGTCTCCTATTGGCTTGGCGTCATCTGGCTCGCTCAGGGCTATTGGGAGACCTCCAGTTGCCATCGATAGACCGAAAGGCATGTAATTTCTGAAATGTTCCAAGAAAACTTTTTTAGGGAAAGATTTTTCAATATTACAGCCCATGTCCTTCATTCTCAGTCCCAGAGCCTCGTAGTAGATATCCAGAAGTTGGTACAGGTGAGATTCTAGCAGTTGTTGATTTGTTGACATGCAGAACATGTAGCATACGTCAGCCAGGGGGGAAGCGAATCTCACTATTTGCCAGTCTATAAACACCACTTGCTCCACTTTGTTGTCCTGTAATAAATCGTCAAAATTATTTAGTTAACATGAATTGTAAATTGTAATCGGGTTTTGGCGTAAAGTAATCAGTTATCTTCAGGGCTTCTGCAAACTTCAGAACGGATTTATGACCCTGAAGATTGTTAGTCGAAATGGAAGTCCATTTGGTCCACTTGACACAAGGCCAACTCTGAATTATTTGAAGAACATACTAAATCTTAACTCCCAACTCATTTTTGGATTAGAAATTTTTTGATTTCTGAATTTTTGACAGTTTTTTGATTTTTGGATTTGATTTGAATTGCTTTCATAATTTTTTTAATTCTTCGTTTAATGGTTCAGTCAATTAAGGGATATTTTAGGAACCCGAGTTTACATCAAATTTTAAAAATTTTTGATAATAAGTTATAGTTATTTCTTTATTTATCTTGGTAACAATTGAAACTGCGGTTTTCGCTACGGCTGTTTTTAGGATGAGTTACATATCATGTCCAAGGAAATTATCTATCTCGAGATGGTTTGTGATTTGCAATGGCCAATGGAATATGTAGTCAATAAATGTACGTCTGATTCTAAAAAGATATTCTATTAACCGTGTTTTGGAAAAACTCTTCAACCCACTAAATGAAAAATTAAAAGAGACGATGAAACGAATATTTATTGATTTGTATTTAAAATATTGAATATGAGAGCATTTACTTGCTTTTCAAAAGATTGATACAAAACATAGCAATATTTATACATATTTTTTTCACAATTGCTCCACACAGGAGGCCCTGAGGAAAATACTTTCCTTCAGGGCCTAAGTTATCTTTGGGGATGCTGTGTGGAGGGTCCTTTAAAGGAAAGGAAGGAGAGGAAGCTCTGGGAAGGATAAGGTAAGAGGGGTGGGCAGGAATCTGGGGGTTAGTGGGTGCAGGATTGCAGCACGCATGAATCCATCCCTCCCACTGCGGTGCAAGGCGATGTTCCAAAAGAGTTCTGCTTGAGGTAACAATGTCTCTCCTAGGTAACAGGAGGCCCTGAGGAAAATACTTTCCTTCACGGCCTAAGTTATCTTTGGGGATGCTGTGTGTGTGAGTTCTGCTTGAGGTAACAAGGTCTCCCTCAACCAGCCTCTCCCGATCGGGCCTGCCACGTAGCTGGTGGGCAGACATAACCGCTGCTAAGACAAGTACAAACCGCACCCCATAAACCTGCTAAGTTACCAAACGTAGCGAACCACTTGGGTTGATCTATGGCAGAAGTGTTGATTATACAATAAATGGTTCCTGGGGCGGCGGTACTCATACCGGCCTCCCAAATTGTAACAGATTTGACGGTTGAGTAATTTAATCTAGGGTTTTCACGAAATAATCTAAACAAAATTGTAAGCATCTATTTAGTTTTTAGTATTAAAAACGCCTTTACAAAAATTACTTTACCGTGTAGCGAAACCACCGAAAAGAAACATTCCCAAAAAATGTGGAAGGAATAGTGGAAGTGTTTTACCAAAACACAGTCCATGTATGAAATATTTTTCAAAATTATGTTCTCTCTTAGCGCCCGTTTGATAACTTGAGTCGCCTAACTACTGCTTTCAATTCCCGGTTCTCGGGATCCCGGGAATCTGAAAAATAATCCCGGGATTACAAGCCCTTGTCCTAACGCGGCCGACATTGATATGGAACTAAAAAATACTTAATCGCGAGTTCCATTATCTCATACATATAAGTAGTTAGCGTGTATAGGTGCAACACCACCTAGACATATCATAATAGTATTCGTATGTATGAGTGAGTACTTATAAAGAGTGAATGCGCAAAAATAATATTTAATGAGTTTCTATAATATATTGACGTTACGTAACACAATGTTCACCAACGCCTTTAAATGGCTAGATAATAAATAAATATCAATTTATTGACTACGACAATAAATATGTTTGTATTAGAAACATTATTTACCTTGTTGTATTTAAACAGCATATTATTGTTCCAAGAATCCCCATGACAAATAACATTGTACGGTTCCGATAAGCTGGAGTCTAGTTTTTCATAAAATCTTTCTATCGTTTTGCCAAGGAAAGACTCTAATTTCGCTTTATTCTTAGGGCACTCTATCCTGTGAAGGTACGTACGAGCAATGTTCTCCAGCATCGACATCATCTGCTCTCCAAAGTTCGCCTCTTTCGGGACACTGTCAGTTAATTTGGAAAACTGTTTCGGGTATTTTTCTCTCATGACGAAGGAGCCTGCGTGTATACTGGCCATGTTTTGAAGAACTAAAGCAGCGTGGTCGAAGTCGAAAGGAGTTCTTTTATTGATCATGACGAAACCGTCATCAGAAAGATCTTTCAAGATGATGATTTCTTTAAATTCTTCGTTGAGTCCTTTGTAGAAATTAGCGGTTAAGAATCTGTCTTCACTTGGGATGTTAAACTCATCGAAGAGTCTATAAAAAGCAGGTATGATATCGGTGTAAGCGAAAATTTCTACAACGTAAACATCGTGTATTGGCATCAGGGATCGGGAGGATCCTCCGTTGGGTGCCTTTTTTACAATCAAACTAAGTGCTTTCTCGCCATTGTTCACTGGCTTTATTTGAACGCGTGTAATTTCACCACAATAATTATCTCCTGTGAATTCTTGTTCCCTAAATACAATTTTATAGTCTTTGATGTGAACTTCACTAGCAATCTGTTTGATAAGGTTTTTTATATCGTCACTGGTTAACGGAGCCACGGAACCATTATTATCTAGGTTATTGGCCATTTTAGTTAATATTGAATAGCGTCCGTCCCAAATTAGTGTTTATATTCAACTGATTTTGATGAGCTATCTGTTCTTCTTATATACACATACAACGTGTATCTAAAGCAGGGACGTTCCATTAATGTAAAGCGATCATTTGGAGATCACGAATTGAAAAACATTATTAAAAATTAAAATTTACACAAAGATTACAGAACAATAAATATCTTAAATTTAAACCACAAGAGAATAGCAAATTTTACGAAAAAATAAAAAGGATTAATTACATTATTGTGTCTTTTTAGAAAAAAATTCAATTATTAGCAACTTACGTCAATTCTTGAAGAAACTTACACCCATCCTTTTCGGAAGGGTTTATAAAATTGCAAGCAGTGAGCTTTTAAAGCTGACTATGTGGAGATGACAAACATGTTTCATTATATTATCTTACTGCGTCAAAAGTACAGTAAAATAATTTCAATTTTCAAAGCTTAGTAAAAATAAAGATTTAGAAGACATTTGAAAATGGAAGTTTTAAAGTTAAAAAAAACTTGTTTTTTGCTGGTTGATTTTTTATGCAAATAAAACGAAAATATTTAAAAACATAACTTCTTATTTACTATTTACCAGACAAAGTAAGCACGTATTTTATGTGCGGATAATAAATATAAAGTGCCATTTATAATACACCAACCAGAGTCGTAGGGAAACTATAATGATTTTTTATCTTAAAATTACTAATTTTCACAATGTAAAAGTTATTAGTTTTCTAAAGATGTCTCCACTTCATGCAAATTAAAGGACAACCATTTAATTAATTTGAAGTTCACGAACATTTATTTTGCATTGGTGCTGCGGTTCATGATCATAACTTCGGCTATTTTCACAAGAAATGTGGCCAACTTATTTGTGTTTGTGATTACTGCTTTTTTAGATCACGGCACGTCCCTGAAAACCAGTTTTATTTCCACGTCACAGACAATCTGTCAAGTTTTAAATTGATAGTTATCTTATCACGATGACGCGGGTGTTTTATTAGGAATATGAGAGATTGATAACAATTTAAACACTTTTATGTAATAATATATATACAACTGTTTTGTGTGAGTCTGCACTGACATTATGTAAACGTCAAGACCATTGATATACACAATGAGATTGGCCCGTACAATAACTGGACTCATTATGATTTTTATTTTATTTATTAATCTTGAGTTATCTCACGTCGTTTATGAATAATTGTATTAAACAGCAAAAGCAGTATAACAATTTATATTCCAATACAATATATAATATGTAGAAAAAAGAGGTAGATGAATAATTAGGTTGAGCATATGCTGAGACGCAGACCGTACAGAACAGAGCAGAGCGGATTTTGTAATATATGTACGTGTATGAACCAACATACGCTGCGAGTCAATCACGTGTCGTGCAGACACGCGTCTGCTCTGCGTGGTATTAGCATACTTTCAGCTATTAGCGCTTTGAAAAACTGTAGATCAAAAGTAAATTATTAATTTCAAAGTAAGAATCGGGTTTAGAACTCAACTTTCTCACAAACCACCAATTCCCCAGCAGGTTCTGTAACGCCTGCTTCGCAACATAATGCTGGTCCCTATATGCGTCAACGATTGCTTGGTCCGTCCTGCGACATTTCTGCTCTGTACTGTTCTGTGTGGCCTGCGTCTCAGCATATGCCCACTCTTATATTTGATGAATTCACAGACAATAATACTCAAACAAAGTTAAAGCAAAAGCAAAATTAAACCATAATAACTCTTTCTGATCAGAGCCAGGGTTTCTTAATTATTAGAGGTATATTTGCATTACCAATATGGCATAACGGTAAACTTTTTCACAGTATTCATATTCTAACTCATATGGAAGTATTTTTTGCTATCTAAATGTTTTTAAAGTTAAGTAATCTTTAACGTGACCGATTTTTTCATTAAAAAAATCATAATTTTAACTTTTTTGGTATTTTACATGACCTAGTAATACTAGAAGACAGGTAGATATTGGGACTAAGCAACTTTTTTTTTAGTACAATCTCCATCCATTGAATCGAAATTTTGTTGCGCCCTAGTCAGAGCGGGTCCCAATTTCGCCCATACAAAATCACTAATAGTAATTCTGCAACCGCTCTAGATCTCTTCAAATCCCAAACCATTGCTCTCTGACTGTTATTCTCTTATATCTCACAACGGGATTTCATTTCTGCACGTTCTTCTCTCACCTACATTTTTTTTCATGTAAAGTAACTGGATATCGGACGGTTACAAGACAGATATGTTTAGCTTATTTTATACTTAAGTAGTTTTTTGTAAAAAAAACTGGCGTACGAGTAAGTTCTGGTTGAAATTTGAGTAGTAAAACATATTTCCAATAAGAAAATTATTCACCTAATATAATAATCACCTAAGAACACTCGAAAATGATTGACAATTATTCAAGAAGAAAGCTGATAGCTGATATCAAAATAAAGAACTAGATAAAGGTAGCATTTATAAAATACTCAAGATAAAAATATATGGATTCAAGTTCTTTCACCTTGTAATCACATCTCCATGGAAAATTTATACATATACACCTATATGTTACAGAGATTATACATTTAATTTACATAAAGTTACAGTGAATGAGAAATTTTAAAAATGTACGTATAAACAAATAGAAGTTATATGGTCATGTGTATCGTTTTACATAAGCTGTTCTTTGTTTATGATCCTGCTTTTAACCACATATTTTCTTTTCTTATCTTTACACATACATAATTAGCAAAGCGGTAAGATCTTTAACCGGGACTCGAGACCCAATGTCACGGACCTAAAGCCCGAAGAGAAGCTAATAAATATGTTTAATATTGGCCAGCGCAGTCCAGTGGTAAGACTCTTGACTCGCACACCGAAGGTCGCGGGATCGAATCCCGGCGTTGCAAATAATTTTTATTTGATGAATTTGTAATATTTCACAATTTATTCATTTAAAATAATATATAGTATATTTGCGGCACGTTCCAGAGTGGAAGATACTCTCAGCATCGCCCTGGTGTACGACCACCATTCAGAATTGGATTCAATTCCTAGATGCAATAGTATCTTTTTCTGATTTTTCTGTTTCAAATTTTAGGTTGAGAATCGCTAATATTGTCTTCAGTGATTAAATATTTGAGGGTCAACTAGTAGAGTGATTAACTATTACAAATTGAGGTTTCTTTGATGAAGACTTGTAGCACTCCGGGGTATATTGAAAAATCAATCGCTAGTATCGAAGGTTTAAAAAAAACAGATCTTCACCACTACTTCGGTTTTCTACCGTATTTTCTTCTGCCCCTCAACAATCCCCAATTCAAGATATTACTTTTCCCTTATTGTGTACAGTTTGAATTCTTGCGATCAACATATTATAACATACTCGTAAAATTTAAGTACCTACTAACAGAATACAAGAAGCTGCACGAACACTGATCTTTCTTATCAACGTTGAAAAGAGTTTAATTTTCTAATACACGCTTCATCCCATTACGCTTGTAGTGTGTGCAAATACAAATATAATACTCTATACAAATGTACGAACATTGTGTACACCACGCTATGATTTCGGTTTATATAAAAGAGGGACTAGCGATTACTCAATCAGTTGCCATATTATATTAGTTCGTCTCGCTGGTTACATCGCACACTCAACAATTTTTATTCAACATGACTTCTGATCTCGACAGCGTTCAATCAAGACTCAGCAGTGAAATACAAAAGATTGTCGATGAAATCGCTAAAGACGCAAACTTAAAAGATTTTGAAGTTAAGTTTAAAGAAGACGCTTTCACGGGGGATAATTACATTGGAAAAATAACCAGGATCAAAATAGAAGCTCTGAAAAATGGTCAAAAGACTATCAATTTGATCATGAAAACAGCCCCAGTGACAGTTTCCACTCGTGAATCAATTCCCATATCTTCGTACTATAAGAATGAGATCTATTCGTACACAGATGTTTTACCCACCTTAGACAAATTACAAGAAGAGAACAGCATCCCAGCGGAAGACCGATTCGCTTTCGCCAAACTATACAAAAGCAGCATGGAAGAATTTCAAGAGATGATGCTCATGAAGGACTTGTCTGATGACGGATTCGTCATGCATGATAAAAGGACTTTGATGGACTACGAACACCTCTCCGTAATTATTAAAAACCTTGCCAGGTTCCACGCAACTTCATTCGTCTTAAAACAAAAAGATCCTGTGAAATACTATTCGGTAATTGATAAACTTCCCCATTCACAAAACTATGGAGAGCGAATGTCAGAACTTGCTGGACTTACTGTAGAAACGATTATTTCCAGCATAGAGCCAACAAATAGACCAAGAATAGAAAGTTTTGGAAAGGATATCTCAGGACCATTGCTAAATTCTTTAGATGCCAGTTTAACTGATCCTTACAATGTTATTTGCCACGGAGACTGCTGGAATAACAACATGCTGTTTAAATACGAGGTAAATAAAAAATATTTCAATTTAACTTTTGTAACTCATTATTAGATACACAACTCAATGAAATCATTATTGTTTCATAACGACATAACACTAGTTTTAATTATACAGTTAGGGCAGTCGTGGGGGCAAATAATATGCAGGCATAATAATATTATACGCATGTCTTGTGCATATACATATATTATTAAAATAAAATAAAATTTCTGCGGGTACGTAGTTGTTTTTTTACGAAAAAGTGATCAAAATTTTAAAATGTATTCAATTAACCTTTTTCTAAAGTTCTACTATTTAAAGCTTCATGGCAGCTTCTGTCTTCCGTTCGCATTATCAAAAGTTTGTTTGAAAATGTTTCACAATTCGAACAAAAGTTTTGAAATTTCAAATATTGAAAGAATTAAAATGCAAACGTGTGGCGTTCGATACAAATATTCGATTTGACACAAATATGCTTTTGGATGTTATCAAAAGTAATAACGTCAAAAAGCAGGTTTTATTATACACTCGTTTTAGTTTTTTATTGTTTAATATTAAAAAAAATAAAAACAAAACAGGATACACATCACTTGCTTAGAAGATTTAAAACATTTAAGGTAAATAAAATATAATAATGTTATAATTTTTTTTTATTAAAGCATCTTAGTTTTTATTATTGTGACAGCTGTTTCGACGTAGCCATTATTAATAGTTTGAAGGAATGTTCTTACGTTTAGATATTTAAAGGGTATGCAATGTAAATCTTAAAAAGACGAAAGAAATTCGTTTAAAAGATGGTTCTCCGTTCGACGAGACAATAATTTTAATTTTTGTTGTGAATGTGGAGTTATTTTCAACACTTTGTGATCACCCATTTCTAATCAAAATTTGTTAGGTATTATTTACAAGTAACATAATTACTGCACTTACATAATTAAAATATTATTATGTTGACGTTGAGCTCTAGCACCAATTACATATTTTTAATATAAATATTTTTTAACGTACCTACAAAAATGATCATTTTCTGCAAATACATCTGCCATATTCGTTTTGTCATGCTAAATCGGAACACTTTATGTAACGTTTATCAATATACTTATCATATTGTTGTTATAATTAATAGCTCTGATAACTGTGATAATAATATTATGTTATCATGACGTTCTTGTATTGTTCCTCTTTTGCCATAATAATAATACTGTGCCATTGTGTGGAATATCACCTCAAGGGTGCTGAATGTAATTATGATCGCAAACACTTACAGATATTTTAAAGTTATGTTTATTAGATATGATATTCTAATGTCAACAGTATGAAATTTTGAAAATTGGACTAGATGTATGTTAGAAAATCAACCAAATTATCAAAATAATCTTTTAATTAACGAATAAGCGATAAAGTAGGTATCTAACTTTTACTTTGCGAGTATTTTTGTTTTGCATTTGAAATGTGCTTACGTGGAAACAAAAATAATCTCAGTTTTCATCTTGGAAAGTCTAATCGGATCCCGTGATTTTTCATTACACTAAGTATCATATTATGTTTTACGATTTTTGGGGTATTAGGATTGCGATTCCTATTCCATTTTGAGCAAAATTTTCGAATAGCTTTGCAATATCATCAACAATGAAGAAGATAACATATCTGCCTAAATGGTGATAGCAATGCCGTCTATGTCTTCCTCTATAAAGAAGGTATGAGATCCACCAAAATATAATACGAATACACATACCCTGATATGTCTGAAAAATTGCCTCAAGAAAGGAGCGACAGTGCAACACAGCTAAAAAAACCCAAAAGTTAAACAATTTATATATATTTGTAAAAAGATATTAAATTATTAGTAAGTGACAAGTATGTCACAGACAGTGTGGGCCAAGTAAGTTTGGGACAAGTAAGCAAAGGGTCCTGGGTTCGAGTCTCAGAGGTGCCAATATCTTTTTCTGTTTTTTCCTACCCTCTACCACGGAGACCGTTATAGTATTGTTCGTTTTCCAACTTGTCGTTGAAACAATTTCACAAGATAAGAAGTTAAAAAACATAAATTTTGAAAACGATTTAATTTATCTTTTTCTAGGAAGGGAAGGTGACCGATGTTATACTGATAGATTGGCAAGTTATCAGATTCGCTTCGCCAGTTACAGACATCGCCTACATGCTCTTCTTAGCTATGGATGAAGAACTTTTGGACCTTCATTTCGATGACCTTCTGGAACTTTACTACAGCACCCTTCAGAAGAACATCACCCTGATGGGCTGCGATCCCAACGTCTGCTACCCTGAAGAGGTGTTCAGGGAACACTGCAAAACGAATATGGTGTTTGGACTAGTGATGGCTCTTGTTGTAATTCCCTTTACTCTTTCAGAAGTTAATGAAGCTAAGAACATGGATGATGTTTTAGAGGACTTAAACAAAGGAGTCAATACTGTAAAGGTAGGAAATCTTGCAAGCAAACGATTGAATAGCGTGGTGAGATATTTTGTAAAGCATAATATGATTTTGTAATTAAAATAATCCATTCTAATAAAATATGAAATATATCTCAAACAACTGCTTTTATTCAAAATGTACCTACCTACGTGGCATCCAAAGTACTTATGTGGCATCCAATTTACCTATGTGGCATCCAATGTACCAATGTGGCATCCAATGTACTTGTGTGGCATCCAATGTACCTATGTGGCATCCAATGTACTTATGTGGTATCCAATTTACCTATGTGGCATCCAATGTACCTACGTGGCATCCAATGTACTTATGTGGCATCCAATGTACCTCTGTAGCATCCAATGTACTTATGTGGCATCCAATGTACTTATGTGGCATCCAACATCTCCTATTTTACCTATACTTCCATAGATTCAGGTCAAATACAGAAGATGTGCGACGTTGTCACTATTCGCTCTCAGCGTATTATAATTATTGAAGGATTTGTGATGCTGAAATTATTTATAAAATATTTGTTTCCGGATCCACCTCCTTCAAAAACAAATCAATTATCCAGTTGATTAGTCAGACATCTCCGAAAGGAGAAATTTTTGTTGAATATCTAGTTTTTATTATTATTAATTATTTGGTACAAAAATCAGATTTCTCAAAAACACCATCAAATCAATTATGATACAGTAAAACTTGTAATAAATTAAACAATATACCTATTGATATTTTTTTTGCCAGTACCAATACCAATGTGACCAACTTAAAATTCCTAATTACATCTTTAGGTGATGAAAAAGGACATGGCATACATATTTATAAATAAAAAAACTCCAAGTACGTATTTGGGTGACTACGTATAATTCTAACCATTGTAATGAAGTTTTTTTTTTTCTAATTTTATTTATCGCGACCCCCCGCGGGTCGCTCCTTTACCCCCATAAGATCGCTATCCCCACTTTGAAAAACACTGATCTAGCAAATTATTTGAGTATGAATGTTTACCTATTTTAATGATTCTATAAATAAGGAAATTTGCCCTTGGCTTAGAAAACATCGTAACATTGAAATTATTATCTGTCAACTTATGCATATTGTATAATTAAAACAACTGCGTGATAAAATGCAACTTGACAATTATGTCAATTGGATATTCACATCTGCATGGTCATGCATATAGTATATGCTTTAATAATGCATTACTTATGTACTTTGTGGTTTCATTTGAATTTACTTAAATGAAAATAACTCACTTAGTGGCATTTAATTATCATTTAATGTATTTGATTCTGTTTTTTAAATAGGCCGAACACAGTAAAGATATCGATCAGCGTATAGTACCTACGTACGTTTTGCTTTTCTTCTAAATTGCCTAGTTTGAACGCTATCAACAGACAGTCAGTGTACAAACTAGACAATGTATTTAAAAAAAAGCAAAGCGTGCAGACATAGAATATTTTCTTCTAAATACAGTTAGTAAGAAAATCTTCAAAAATCGGTCGAGTTTTGGAGGAGAAGAATAGGGAATACAAAAAAACCTCGATTTTGACATTTAATAAAGAAATTGTTTCTCCTTGCGTGTCCTTTCTCATTTGACCAGCTCCCCTTCCGCCTCCCCATCCTCTCCCGCGTCCCCTCCCTCCCGCGTTCCCACTCCGCCTCCTCCACCTTCCCTTTCCTTATTCCACTCCCCCCCCTTCCCCCGTCCCGCAAACCCACCTCCCGAGTTCCCATCCCCCCTCCCTGGTTTCCCTCCCCTTCCCTCCCGTGAACCCCTTACCCGAGTTCCCCTTCCCCCTCCCGCAATCCATACATTCAGTCCCGGTACATTCATTTTTCAAACAGCTCGCGTGCCACCTATATCATTTTTTTATACAAATTTTATAATGCCAGAGTTCACCAGTAGTTTTATACAAACCTTGTCCTGACAAAAACAAACACAAAAAAAATAATTATCCAATTTGGTGCAGTCGTTCGAAAGTTATGCGCGTACAAACATTTCGGAGATTCAATTTTATTTAAATAGATAGATTACCAGAGGCCTCCACAGGATTCTTCCATGTTCAACGTCAAAGGTATGACCGTTTTCATTGAAGTTTAAAAATCCAAACACGACATTGATTAATATAATTATTAGTTATCACAACAGTGATTGGTGATTAAAGAACCATTAGCGGTAGTAAATATATATGTATAACATACAATTGCAGCATTTTTTATGCAATCAATAATTTGTAAATAATTATAAATGTGTATAGTGGATATAAACATTTGATTGTAAGTTATTAAGTACATTGCGGGGAATTATACATGTCATTCTTTGATAGAAGATTCATCGTTATGATGCGAAACGGTCAATCTTATCTTCTTCAACGACATAACGACGCGTTTTTTTCCTACTTAGAAACTGGCAAACTTGAATACGGTAGGTAGTCTGATGTTAAAAACAAATATTTTTAAAACTAGTGTTAACTTTATATTACGATTTGTTACTTGTCTACAAAATTACTTAGAAATTTTTAGCTCAGTATTTGTTTATTGTTTTTGTGCATATCTTATAAAACAATGGAAACTCGTGGTACAAGCGAGAAACTGATTTTACCTCAGGTTTCTCGAACTGTGAATCAGGATTTTTTAAAACTTATTCGTGGAATCAATCACCAGTTTTCCGATTGTACCTGCGAGTTTCCGGACACTTTGTAAATTATCATGTATATTATATAAACTAGCAGGTACCCGGCATGCTTTGCTATGCCATTTAATAAAGAAATTGTTTCTCCCTGCGTATCCTTTCCCGTTCGTCCCATTCCCCTTCCGCCTCCCCTTTCTCTCCGCGTCCCCTTCCCCTCTCGCGTTCCCACTCCACTCCCCCCTTCCCCTTCCCACGGTCCCCTCCCAGGTTCCCCTCCCCCTCCCGTTAACCCCCCCTTCCTCTTCTCCCTCCCCCACTACCATTCCATACGTTAATTCCCAATACATTCTACACCTTTTGAAATTTTTTTATACAAATTTCATAATGCCGGAGCTCATCAGTAGTTTTATATAAAACTTGTCCTGACAATAACGATAAAAAAAGAATTATCCAATTTGGTGTAGTCGTTCGGAAGTTATGCGCGTACATACATTTCGGCGATACATTTTTATTTATATTGATAGATAGATAGATAAAGTGACAAATTATTCCCCCTTTGAAAGGAATTGTCAAAACAGTTTGATATTGCATTCGGAAGGTGAAACAGCTGTCACGCGTAAAAATAACAATGATAGATAATATTAATAACAGGACTGTAGAAAGTGATTTGAACGATACAAACAATGGATTTAAAGTTTAAAGGATTTAACAGATCTAAGGTGTTTTATTCTGACGGCTCTGCCTTCTTAAATTTGCACAGTTCTGTCTAAATGTTTTATATTTGCAGCTACATTATTGCCATCAATGGAGCTATGAATTATCTATATTAGTATTAAGTAGATAATATTACAAAATTAGAGACAAAATTCTATCACTTAATTACTCATGCAGAATTTTTTTATTGACTTTTCACTATAAGCCTGGTAGTAATTGCCAATTGGTTAATAAAAAAACATTGATAAATATGAAAATACTAAGCAATGAGAGTAAATCGTCAAAACCATAAAAAGCGATAAACAACATAAAATATTAAACTACGCGCAACGTCGTAAAACATTTTTTTTGATGTATTATTGTTGAGTGTTGCGTTGTCCTATGTTTAATATTTGACTCCATTTCTTACTTAGCATTTAAAGATTAATTTATTTTTTTCCTAAATTCCATCTACAGACTCTTTTACCCTAAATTCAACGTTCGTGTCACCTTTCGTCTGACTCTTCTACTAACTTTGTCTATGTTATCATTTGTCTGTGGTCTTTATGTCGGCTTTCACTTTTTGTTATTATAATATGTTCGGTATCATTTTTTGGAATTTATTCCACATTTTAGAGCCCAAGAGCTCAGAACTTGAATCAAATCACTGTAAATTGCAATTCATCTGAATTATTAACGCGATTAAAACAATATTCAGTGCAAAACATAAGTGTTTTTACTCCTGAAACGAATAACCTCTAAAACCACTACAAATCTTTGTGCGCGTTCCCTTGTATAAGAAACGACGGCAGTCAAATAGCAGCTCAATTTACAACTGACGGCAGACTTTCCAGAGACCACCCCAAGGGACCGTCCATACTCTTGTGGACTGGCACAGCTCTTCAAAAACAAAATTGGTCCAAATCGGCGAGAGAACACTGCGTACTTATTATTCTACGGTTTGTTTTCTATTTGAGGGTAAGTTCAGTATCGCCTTGGTGACCACATTTGATTCGAGACATTCGTTCGCAAGAAGATTTGAAAATCTGGGTCTTCACAACCTGTCACATAACAAAGCAAAATCCGTTTGATATAACTTGGAAATTTAGACGTAGGCACTCTGGAATGAGATGCAAATATTCAACTGCGACTTAAATTACAACTTACATTATGCAACTTTTTTATTACACTTGATTATCAAAAAGCCATAAAATATTTGGTAAATGTTCCGCTATTGAGTCCACGCTCAAAACACACTTTAAAAAAATAAAATAAATTGTAGGTACTAGGTAGATAATAGATATTATTAATAGATATTACTAGGTAGATATTACTAGGTAGATATTATTAATTTCAAATATTTAATTGTTTTGGCTCAACCGGGATTTAACAGGTTGGCTGCCACTTGAAAAAATAAAGGTCAACGGGGAGGCCAAATATATTTTTTTGTTTGATCGACTTTAAAGGTGATTAGTTAAGATAATTATTATACATATTTATTATATTGATATTTAACAGTATTTTAAGTGAGGAGGGAAACTGCACCGCACTGGTGTGTGCTAGGCACTTGGAATGGAATTTTCATTCCCAATGCCAAAGAACGCACGGGTGAGTTATTTTATTTCGTTTTTGTGGTTTATTAGGAATAATACACTGTTATTTTATTTAAATGTGGTTTATATGAATTACTTCTTGCATTTATGTAATAAAATAAACTACAAAATAGACGTTCTTATAGAGAAACATGAAACAAACTTTTTTAGTTGAACCGATGGTGACATAATTTTTTTTTTCAACTCACCAGTTGTAGTCCATTCAGAGGTTGAACCTTCTGCTGAAGGTTGGTTAAGCTGGACTTGACCTTGACTGTATGATACAGATTGTGAGTTTGTCTGCAAGTCTTGATCCTGACCTGTAGGTGACCCTAATCGATGTGCGGGAGGGCGTAATTCGATATCCAATATGTGTTTCTCACCTTTGCTCTCTGATGCCGACTCATCGTCATCAGGTTGGTAGTCATTTTCAGAATCATAAGAACTCCGATATCCATTTTTATCGCTGCATAAAAACACAACCGTTAAACATACGAAAAAACCAAAAATACATTTGGAAAATTTAAAATTTCAAGCGCAGTACCAATTCTAACATAACGCCCTTGGCCCGATGCCGGCGCCGAACTGAGCGTATGAATTTACTAGACACGAGACCGCACCCGTGCGTGGTTGACTCCCCTCATAGACTCCCCTCCCCGCACCGGTGCGTGGGTGGCAGTGAACCTGTTAATTTTACAATATACCCTAAAATATAATCAGAATCTTAACGTCGTAAGTAAATAAGCCGTGTATACAAATAGCGACTCGCGACCCGTGTATTGCACGGACCTAATGTCGAATTTGTCCTATCAAAGAAAAGGAGAAGAAGACAAATAATGTGGGAATCTTAACGACGTAAGTGAAGAAAACCTGTAAACAAATATGCGCCCGCTGCACGGCGTACTGGACGAACGTACGGTGGAATTCACCCTAGCAGGTATGGAGATTAGACCTTTCCACCGCGATCAATTTAATTAATTCTGAATAACGTGTTACAAATATTGAAAATGTGTCATTATTTCGCCCTGCCGAAGTTATTAATTTATCGTCTAGAAAAATAAAATCTGGTGCTTACCGCTAACTTTATAGTTGAAAAACAGGTTATAAAGTTTTAAAATCGTTGTACGTAAAATATAATAATGGTAAGGTATTGTTTTTATTAATCTTAAATACAAAGAACTTACATCCCCAAGACAAGATCTGAATAAAAAAGTTAATGTAGTTACGAATTCGCCGGAAATGATTAAAACGTGAGTTTTGAGCAAACAAAAATTATTAGGATTGTGTACCGCCTTAAGCCCACAAAGACAAGGTCCTGACACCATCTGACCTACTGGAACGTGCCGAAAACATGATTTTTTTCCTTCAAAATTATTGAAATACTTATTTTTAAAAACTTTAATGTTTAAAAAACCGTTTTAAAGTAAAGCCAGATAAAGTAAGCATTGCTTACGACACATGTTGGTATTTTGAACAATAAAAGTGGTTAAAACTTAGCATATTATTAATTTAGAATTGTAATGGTGCCACAAAATAAGTTAGCTATGTGTGAAGAATTTCTTTTTTATTTGCAACTAAATCATTCCGAATTTAATGAAATCCTTCACGACTCCATTCATTCTTTCAACTGCAGCCTCGGAGATTTTGACTTCATTCGAACCAATTCGATTATTTGCTCCTACTATATCTCCCAGATCTATAACATCCTCCTTCGACCCTGAACTGAGAGGGATTACGACCATAGACCAAAGCAATCCAATTAGCAATTTTTTCTTAGTGTGCTGTTTGTATATTTCAATGGGGTAGCACTTGTTGATGTCGCACCCCAGCAGTGCGAGCCTCAAGCCGAGAGCCTTGTGGTACTCCTCCATGATGTTTTCAAAGTATTTGCCCCTGAACTCCTCGTCAGTGCTGGTGAACATGAGGTAGGCGAGGTCTGTGATCGGTGAAGCATATCGAGGAAGCTGCCAGTCCAGGAAGATGACGTCTACAGGTTTTTCTCCCTAAAAATAAACGAAACATATCAAAATAAATTATGTTATATTATTCCAATTGAGCATTCGAAAAACTATAATAAGATTTGGGCTGTAGGCACTTTAATTAGCGATTCATCAGCTTATTTGGAGCAAAATATGTAGAAGGTCTCCAATCACACTTTTATTCAATTGTGGTTAATTTATATAAAGTGATGGTGCGTACCTCGTGATACATACGGGCTGAACTAAAACTGGACTAAATACATACATTTTTTTTAAATCCACCAGCATAGTTTTGTGTGTTGTTGTATCCTTTAACTTAAATACTTAATTTGTTGGGTAGTTAGTTAGTCAGGTTATTTAAAGGAATTGTGTTTATCTCACCTCGTAATTGAATACAAAGTTGTTACACCAACAGTCTCCATGTGTGATGATGTTAAAACTTCTATCTTTGCCATCATTGTCGAGGTAATCGTTCAACTTCCCCAATAGATTAACACTAAATTTTTTGAGTCTTTCAGCGCTCAGTCGATCCTTCATAACCATCACAGCTCTTGCAAGAGATTCGTCGAACATATTTCCCGTGCTTTCAGTAAATTTCTGCGAATTAATCACGGACTCTGAAAGTTGTAGGAAGTTTGCTGGCTGTTTTTCTTTCATGGCGTAAGACAACGCGTGATAATTCGCTAGATTATTAACAACGAGCTTCATGTGTTCATAATCAAAAGATTTCAAACGATCGAACATCTTAAAACCTCTAACATTCAAATCTTCCAAAGCCAAAAATTCGAGAAGATTTTGCGAACTGCAACCGAAACATTTTGCTAATTTAAAACACTGATTTTCTGGGATTTTTGCATATTCCTGCAATGCATTCAACGCAGGAAATATCACTGAGTAAACATGTACTTCCATTCCATAAAATTTATTGATTGGTATAACATTCCTCATGGCTTCGTCCGGTGGAGTCTTGACGATCAAATGAAGTGGCTGCTTATTTTCACTCTTTCCGTTTTCCTCAATTTTTACACGAAAGATAATACCGAGGAAATTATCACCCTTTTCCGAGCCACTGGTTACAGTAACACGATAATCAACGAACTTTTCCCGTTTTGCAATATTTTCGATAGCATTTTTGAGGTTTTCTGTCGGTAAGTTGATGGCTGCAGATATTCCGGTCATTATTATATTTTGTATAACGTGCTCGAAGATTTTAAGTACCCGAAGAGCTTTAACTCACTGAATTGAATGTAACAAACACACTGGTCAGTATATTGTTAAGTGCTTAGTCAATTTTCATCATAATTACAGTACGAGGCAGTCATTATCTTATTTGCATTCTAATACCAAGGGACTGAAATAATGGAATTCAAATAGAACATTGTAATATTTTGCACGTAGCAAAAATTTTCCTTGACGATTGTGAGATCTGAGGACATTAATTATAAGAAGGTTGTTCAAAGTAAATATATGTTATTAAAGAAAGCGCTGATTTTCCTAAGGTTAATTTTAACAATTGTCACTCTATATATTTATAATGAAATATGATGAAGAATGAACATTGTGCTATACTAAAGTAAGTACCTACGATTCAAAGATATTACATATTATTAATCAAACATACTCACAGGCACTTGGCATACTCAAACAAATCGATTACAGAACAAAGATATATCATAATTATATACGATAAAGTACATGGTATTTATCAGACTATAAATAGGTTGAGTGATACCTACTACGTAAAGTTATAAAAAAGTTGTGAACAAATTAATGATACTACCTAATACCTACTCGAATTCTCAAAATAAATGTGAAACTGTGCAACAATATATAAATATTATAATGATGTAGGTACCTTAGTACGAAACATTCAAATAATATATATTAAATAATAATATTAATAAATAATGCAGTTGAAATGCTAAGAAATTTTTTCCATAGGAAAGCTGATAGTTCAGAAATGCACAAAATTATTTGCAAGGCAGATAGAAATATTTCACCATTAAATTTATACGACGAGAATGCCAGCATTCTTATAAATACCAACCAGGAATTATTAGATTCCTGGTCAAATAAAATTCTTCACGCAAAACACTTCAATTATCTCAACCAAACATATGTTGACAAATTTTCGTCAAACAAATGGTTGAGTATTGGAGAGTTGAGCGCAGAAATAGAAGGCTTTATGCTTGCCATACAAGATAGAGTCATTAATACTAAAAATTATAGGAATCATATCATCAAAGATGCAAATCAAATTGATGATTTATGTAGAAAATGTTTGGCTTTTCCGGAAACTATAGAACATGTTATATCGGGATGTTCTGTATTAGCGCCGTCCGAGTATACATTTAGGCACAATCAAGTTTTAAAAATAATTCACCAAAGTTTGGTAATTAAACATAACTTGATTGACTGCCGTAATGTACCATATTATGAATATGAACCAAATTCATTTTTAGAAAATGAATTTTATAAAATTTATTATGATAAAACTATTCTGACAGACAGAACAATTAGTCATAATAGACCCGATATAGTTTTACATGACAAAATTAAGAAAATAACTTATATCATTGATGTCGCTATTCCAAATTCTTGTAATATTCAGAAAACTGTTTCTGAAAAAATAAGAAAATATACAGATTTAGGAAATGAAATTAAAAGAATTTGGCATTCTCAGACTATAAAAATATTACCATTTGTTATTTCGGCTACTGGCATTATACCTAGCTCTCTCGTTCAAAATTTAGGCGTATTAGATTTGTCAAAAAATTTGTACATAAAAATGCAAAAGTCGGTCATTTTAAATACATGTAGGATTACGAAAGATTTTTAAATTATTTATATTGAGGGATCAGTAGGATTTATCGGACCAGTTAGGATTTCATCAGAGCCGAACCCTCTGATATGAAAATATCTGGAGTCGGTGAAATATTTTCCCATTATGTTTCTGGTGGATTGACGTATTGTTCTTGTATTGTTTTATTCTTATATAGTGCACTTACATTGCGTTAATTTACTAGATATTCATTTGTGGAAAAGTGTGTGGAAGGGTTTAATCTTTCATTTGGGAAAGATTCAACCCGGACATAAAATCTGGAGCACCGTAAATAATAATATAATAATTTAGGAGGTAGAGGTATAGTCAAAATAACATCTTTAAAACATAATCAGGTTGAAATGCTAAGAATTTTTTTCCATAGGAAAGCTGATAGTTCAGAAATGCACAAAATAATTTGCAAGGCAGATAGAAATATTTCACCATTAAATTTATACAACGAGAATGCCAGCATTCTTATAAATACCAACCAGGAATTATTAGATTCCTGGTCAAATAAAATTCTTCACGCAAAACACTTCAATTATCTCAACCAAACATATGTTGACAAATTTTCGTCAAACAAATGGTTGAGTATTGGAGAGTTGAGCGCAGAAATAGAAGGCTTTATGCTTGCCATACAAGATAGAGTCATTAATACTAAAAATTATAGGAAGCATATCATCAAAGATACAAATCAAATTGATGATTTATGTAGAAAATGTTTGGCTTTTCCGGAAACTATACAACATATTATATCGGGATGTTCTGTATTAGCGCCGTCCGAGTATACATTTAGGCACAATCAAGTTTTAAAAATAATTCACCAAAGTTTGGTAATTAAACATAACTTGATTGACTGCCGTAATGTACCATATTATGAATATGAACCAAATTCATTTTTAGAAAATGAATTTTATAAAATTTATTTTGATAAAACTATTCTGACAGACAGAAAAATTAGTCATAATAGACCCGATATAGTTTTAAATGACAAAATTAAGAAAATAACTTATATCATTGATGTCGCTATTCCAAATTCTTGTAATATTCAGAAAACTGTTATTATTATTGTTATTGTATTGTTTTATTCTTATATAGTGCACTTACATTGCGTTAATTTACTAGATATTCATTTGTGGAAAAGTGTGTGGAAAGGTTTAGTCTTTCATTTGGGAAAGATTCAACCCGGACATAAAATCTGGAGCACCGTAAAAATAAAAACCCAAGAAAACTTACTTTAACAACACCAGAGCTAACCAGGATGACATTATGAATATAACCAAATTTAAAACAATTTTTGGACAAATAAACTACACATAACTTTCAACAAAGCTCCATAATTCACTTCCAACAATAATAAAGAAAATGAAAAATGCAAATGATAATAATAACGTCGTATATTCAATTGATAAATTACCATGTATGTGAAACCTTTCTAACAATTAATTAAAGTTATATACATTGCTTATCCAGACAGAAAGGGACAAGTACAAAACCTATTAAAGATGCAAATGTTTCGACGCTATCTTTGGAGACGTGTGCAAAAACCTAATTGAAAAACCAACTGATCGCCCAAAATCGTTTGCAGAATTACAGATGTCGTCAACGACATTCCATTAGGTAAAAACGAAAATCATAAGGAACAAGAATGGAAATCAATTATTATAATCAATAATTATTAGCCGACGGGACACGTATCTTTTCTTGGGAGATTTTTTCAATGTAGATGAATGTTTCAGGCTAATAATTATTGATTATAATAATAATTACCCTTTGTGCTATGCATAAAAATCATAAAGAATGGAGATCTATAAAGAAAAAGGCTAAATTATTTTGGGCTGTAACGAAAATTCTGATATTAAAGGCCTTCGGAGAACAAAATATGCTCTCGCCACAAGAAAGCCCTTTTCTTAAGAAAGGTGGTATTAACGCAGTGGCTTATGAATTAAAAAACTTAATCTGGCGAGTATCGAGCTTGGTTAGAAAGTTGGAACTCCTCAGTCAGCATAAGACAAATTTATGGAAGCTTTAGCCGAAATTTTCGGTTTGAGAAAATGCATTTTCAGGTTATTGAGAACAGAACAAACTGATGGTGTGCTACAATAATGCATACCGGCAACTTATGCAACTACCAAGTTTCTGCAATACCTCCATGATGTTCACTGAAGGGAGGGTGCACTCATTCCCCGCCTCGAATAACTAGCTTCTGGGCCAGGACACGGAGGATCCGAATGGGTCAGCTCGGCACTAAATGAGCAATGGATACAGATGATGAGACGACCTCACTGTTGGACGATCCTATATTTTTTTAAACATATATTTTAAAAATTTTGTTTAATTTAATTTAATTCTCAATTTTACTTATTTATGTGGTTAATTTTATTTTTATTTTATGTGTTCGTTCGCACCTAATATCTGTACCCGAGAAGCATACGGATGCAAGTTCAAAAAGGTTAATGTTCAGGAGAGCCAAAAAACTATTTTTTTGTAACTATGGTCTCATAACTTTTTCGGATATCCATGCTGATAGATAACAAAAAAAGTAATTATTAAATCAATTAGTTTTGTTTTGAAAAATTAGCAAATAAAACGAAATATTTTATATGTAAAGCATTTAATAATAATAATAATAGTGTTTTATTCCAGAATGTATGCAGGGGTAGAGCAACGCAATAAATTCCATATTAAAAAAAAAAACAAAATAAATTAGACAAATAAAAGGTTAGGTTAAAAGTAAATAACAGCACATAAACAAAATAAAAGCGAATAGGCATGAAAAACATGAGAAATGAAACTGAGAAAATAATAAACACTAAAATGAATTCATGCAACTGTTTACGTAGGGTATTTCATCGTCGTCTCCCGTCTCCAAAGGGCCATCAGGGGGGACTCCACCCAGGCAGTCATGGCGGTGATGATCGCATTAAAAAAAACACTGACTTGAGTCCAACAAAAACACGGACTTGAGTCTTTCTGCTTCAAAATGAAAGGAAATATTTCATTATGACATGTGGTGTATTATGAAAGGATCAATGTTTGAAATTTTTTTACTTCCATAGAAAGCGTAGTAATGTATAATTTGAGTCATAATACTACATAATACGTATGATTTGAGTCATACTAGTTACTCAAAATGCAACTAAATCATAAAGATGCAAGTCTATGGTACATCTTTTTGCTTCTAAGATAGTTGTTGCATCAAAGGTAGTTGCATCCGTAGGTATACATTTTTGAAAATACTACTTTTCTTCATGATAGGACCTGAATGTTTCTGCCACTGATAAACATGATAATTTATACTTATTATTTATTACCTATACTAATTTATTTTCCGTATACTTCAGTCTGCACCAAAAACGCATTTCTTAAAATTTTGGACTTGCATCCGTATGCTTCTCGGGTACTTTTATTTCTTCGTTTTATTAATTTTTATTTTACTCTGTGTTATAGTTATATGTGTAATATGGCAGACTTGGATTGCAATATCCTTCCAGTCCTGCTGGAATAAGAACTTAAATAAAATACGAAAAAATAATTAAATGTGAATACTGGCGTACTTTTTTAAGTCGGTTAAAAATGGGTTAAGAAATGAAACTCATTTGAAAATGCATGTTCCAAATCGAAGAAAACACCCGTGAACAATAAATTTCAAATTAAGTCTTATCAACAAATTGTATAATATGTTTTTTATCACTTTAGAAACCAATGTGAAAAAGTCGCGTACCGAACGTACACTTTACTAAATAAGTGATATAAATAATTATGTGATGTTCAACGCAATTCACAAAGTAGGTACTCAGTCATGGTCATTTCTGTTGGCATGAAAACAGAAGTGTACACATTCAGCAAAACTGGTTTGCAATTCTACACAGGAGCGTAGCTACGGTATTGGCGACCCCACCCATCAGTATCTATTTTCTATTCACATAAAGAAGAGTGTCTGTGGCGGACGGTACGGATTAGATTTAAATTTACAATTTCTTTTCAAGAATAATTAAATTTCGCTCACCTGATTTCTTAATCGGCAAGTAGGTCACTGTCCAGATGAAAAACCACCCTATCTCCCTTTACCACATCACAAAGCAGAATGATAATAATTCTTGGTGAAAGTTTTTGCTCTTGACCTTCAAAATAAGAGGAAAATTACTGTCCCATCTGATTTCTAAAAACTCTGCGTAACACTTGGAGCTACGCCAAGCTTGGGAACTTCACATGTTTGGTGATAAATATTCTCCTTTTGCTCAAAGAGTTGGGTTGATTTGAGTTGATTTGAGTTGATTTGAGTTGATTTGAGTTGATTTGAGTTGATTTGAGTTGATTTGAGTTGATTTGAGTTGATTTGAATTAATTTGTGTTTTATCATTAATTATCACATATCATACTAGATACTCGCGATACCCTTTGATTAAAAATATTCCCCACATAACGATTCTTCAGCTTAGATTCAGATTGATGAATGTAACCGTGACATCTTAACCCTGAGTTAAATAGATAGCATGTTGAACCCAAACAAGGATGTGTCAAATTCTATACGCCGGTAGATGTTTCTATCATGAACGAGAACCACTTATGAACCAATTGCTGACTTGTTTCATTTGTGATGACTGATGACCATTACTATCATTATTTGGCCTTGTGGGTTAAGATAGTTCCCACGCTAGAAGACGAAAACTTAATAGGATATGTCAGTTATTGGCAAACATGGTCAATGAGCTTTCTGAAAAAATCTGATTATACCGCGTAAATAATAATATTATGCCGCGTTACGCTTTCTCCTTTTTAAGTCAACCTTTCAGACAACCTTGCAGTGTCCATTATCAGGGAAATTGGAATTTTTTGTTGTTGTAGTAGCGTAGCCTGACTACTTCTATTGTAACTATTATTGATACGTGGATTTTCTGCAAAGGCAGGTAAGCACTTGGAGGGTTGTCATTGAGTATTCGGTTGGTTGTGTCTATGTACATTGTATGTGCTTTTTCTCCTAGTTCCACGACGTGTCCCTCAGGTATCTGAGACTTCGTCCCATAAAGTTGAGACATTGGCACCGTAGGTGATCATCCTCTTCCCGTTTCCTATAGATATTAGTGCTTTCCCGATTGGTGGTAGTTTCCTGTTAGTAGTCATACAAGAAAAAATCTCATTAGACCAATATTTTTATACATTAGGTATCTCTTTTTACTTATCAAACCTAATAAATATACATTTTTTACTTCTTCAAACTTTGCAAATACACTTTTCCCAGGACTAAGAAAACTTTTGTTTACGCTTGGTATTGGGGTAGTTGGGGACAGATTTAGGGGTTGTTACTCGGCTGAGTGACTAGTGACGTTAAAAAATTTTAAACCAAAAAAAATTCATCAAAAAAGTTTTAAAACACTTTTTACTTCAAATAATGTCAGCAATCATTGGTTAAAGTAAGTCAAGTGCGTCCCTTAGCTTCCTGTTTATACATATAGATATGTATAAATTAAATTTTAATATAAAATTTATAAATATATTTAATTTATTAAGAGGAATATAAACGCCAGAAATATTTCGATTCTTGTGTTTTATTAAATCTAAAACCGAGCGCCGTGAACCGTCATATTTTGGTCTGATTTGCACGAGGCAAGTAATTTGAAATAAATACTGTTGCTATGACGTGGTGCTTGCATTACGTAAGAAGCGCCCAGCGAGATCTCCGTTCGCCGATGTTTCTATACATACCTTGTTACCCGGTGGATGAATACCGTCAATTCTATTTTACCAGCAGCGGCCGCTACGGGAGTGTTGTCGATATTATCGAGAATCCTCAAACTATGGGGAATGCTAATAAAATAAAAGTAAATGTTTATAAAATTTGAATTGATTTTATTTATTTACAATCTAAAATTTTTTATGAAAGTGAATTATTAATACATATTATTTTAAATACATATAAATATTAATAAAAAGAAACTTGATTCAAGTTAAATATAATATGTATATATGTTAACAAAATGTAACTAATACGTACTTTTATAAAACTAGGTATAGTTATGTACTTTTATCAAATTTACATACACTTTCAAAATACCCAAATTACATATACTCAAATTTCCACATCTAAAATTTTTGTAAAATTCATTTACGAAAATAATTTTTTTGGAAACAAATCAATACACCAATCTCAGTATTAGAAATGATGACGGAACAACTCACAGCTAGGTTTAAAAATATTCTACATTAGATACATCAGTTTATTGAAACATACATTAAAAAAAACGGTGAAAATAAATAACTTGCATCTACATATGCTGAATTTATCCTAAAAGAGCATAATTAAAACGAATGCAATATAATATTTTAAAATAAAAAGTAAAATTTCGACGGTCTCCATGGTAGAGGGGAAAGGCTGCCAGCTAGCGATCCTGAGATGGCGGGTCTTAGTATTAGACATTATCAAGGAACAGTTCCCATCTACATGTATTAATAAAAAGAAACTTGATTAAGTGAAATGTAATAAATATATACACGGTGTCCGGAAACTCGTAGTACAAGCGGAAAACTGGTGAACCTACATCACGTAGAGAACCCAAATAAACATAAAGACTTTCAATTTAAGCATTTTTAAATTTAAAATTAAAAAAAAAAATTAAAAAATAAAAATTTCGGCTTCTTTAGGGTTAACTCAAATGACAGTTCGAAGATGCTACTCTTAAATGATTTATAAGTTGCTAAATGTCTTTTCGTGTCCATAGTTTATTTATTTTCATCTTACTAATTTATTCTTCCACCTGTTCTAAAATTTCACTTCTTCTAAGCATTACAATATGGTTAATTAGTGTTTTTAATTTGTTTGCAAGTCATCTTGAAACGGGCGGCAGGCAAAAATGTACCCTACTTGAAAGTAATACGAACGATTATCGGCAATTCAAGTAATACACGCTACTTAAAGTAGTACTGGACCAATTCGAACAAGCCTTGTGTGTAATATTATTAGCAAAGGTGTGTACCTACTTACATTATGAGGCAATGTTCCGAGGAAAGATAATCCAAAAACACTTTGCATATCACAAAAACACATGTCACAAATTCTGCGTTGGAATATTCCATTGTAATACACAATAATTAATCACGTAAGATGAAAATAATTCACAAACATACTTTGTTTTAAAGTTTAGTTCAACAGGGTTGTTGATAGAAAAATGTCAACCAAATGAACGGAATGCGTGAAGCGAACTAAACTGTTTTGCGTGTCGAAACATGTCAAGATCTTAAAACATAGCCGGTATCTGTTATGGTCTTATACACGACACCTTTTTTCAGCCCGATCCAATTAGAGACTAAAGTCAACATTTTTCGACTTACGCGATCGCTATTTTCACCTCTATTTTCATATCTAGGATTTCAATTGTCATTACTGAACACACGAACCATACTGTTTGTTATGATGCCTACTGAAATCGTAGATATGAAAATAGGGTAAAGTGTGAAGAAGCCGCCGCATGCCGCTACACTTTAAATAGGCAAAAATTTTGAAAAGTCAACTACTTTTAAACTTAATTACCACAAGAAGCATCGGTTTCAGTCATGATAGACAGAAAAATATGCATTTAAAATACGATATTCATTCAAAGTTAAAAATTGCCCATATAAAACATCTCCATAGCCGCCATGTTTTTTTACATGGATTTGACATTTGCAAAGTTTCGTTTCAAACTAAATAAGCATGAATTACTTAATTTACCTAAACTTAGAACCTAATAACCTATTTTGTGTACGTAAATAGTTGTTTCTTCTAGTAATTGTTGAAATGAAGTGTAATTTCCATAATCTGTGCTTAAAAGTGCGGCGGCTTATTCACAAATTAATGAAAATAGAGATGAAAACAGCGATCTCGTAAAGCGAAAAATGTTCACTTTTGTCTACAATTGGAATCGGGCTGAAAAAAGGTGTCGTGTATAAGACCATAACAGATACCGGCTATGTTTTAAGGTCTCTCCTCACGATCCGATTTCTAGTTACTACTCTAGGCAGGACAGCAGATTGGCAATTTCCACTACACCACCCAATTTGCAGAGAGGTCTTAGCTTTGCTGTTACACCCTGTATAATTTTTGAAATAAAATTTTGCCACGCAAAATAAAAAAGTCCAAATTAATCAATTACTTATTATTGTTTATAAAAACCGACATGTTTCGTAAGCAACGCTTACTTCTTCAGGGTTTTAATAATACTAATTTTTAAATAATTAGACATAGAACATGGTGTCAGTGGAAAAATAACAGACATAGACAAATAATAAACATAGACAACGGTAACAATGGAAAAAATGAGAAAAGGTAGGGACAATATGGAACAATTTAAACAAAAAAACTATTAAAAATGTCCCATCTTACGTATTTTTCTAACTAATATTACCGATAACGAAAAAAAAAAAAACACACGCATATTTCATTAGGCAAATCTTTACATACATGGTATAAAATGAAGTCACTCAAAATGTATGTGGGCTTAGATCTTTTAAACTATGCAATGGATTTTCATGCGGTTTTTACCAATAGATACCAAAGGAAGACCAAGAGGAAGGTTTGTATGTATAAAACATGGATATTATAGTAGATAAAAGCTGAGAAATTCAAAGAAAATATCTTCTTTACATAGTATGAAGTTGCTAAAAATGTATGTGCGCTTAGATGTTTTAAGCAATGCAACGGGTTTTCATGCGGTTTTCACCAATAGATAGAGTCATTCAAGAGGATGGTTTGAATGAATAAAACATGGATATTATAGTAGAGAAAAGCGGAGATAGGGGGCGTAATGGGATACCATGACAGGGTTACATTTGCCACCACGGAGGAGTCATAACGGTACACCACCACCACCACGACGAAGGGGGCGTAACGGGATATCACGATGGGGCTACATTTGCCGCAACGGATGGGGCGTAATGGGATAGGGAAATTATTTTTGTGAATGGATGGCCCCTAATGGGAAAGGGTGGGATGGGTTTCTCTGGGTCTCCTACCACCCCACCTGAAAGTCTGAAACGCCCCCCAATTCTCTCCTTGTATTCTACCGCCCAACTGAAGGTCTGAAAAGCCCCCAAAGGGGCGTTTTCGCCCACGTTGAGAACCTATGTCATAGATTCTCTACCTTTGTTTGCCCACCGACCACTTTAAGAATAATTTTATCCTAGCGTCCCCTATCCGAAACAGCAATAGGGGGCGTAATGGGATATCACGACAGGGTTACATTTGCCACAACGGAGGGGGCGTAACGGTACGCCACCATCACCACGACGAAGGGGGCGTAACGGGATATCACGATGGGGCTACATTTGCCGCAACGGAGGGGGCGTAATGGGATAGGGAAATTATTTTTGTGAATGGATGGCCCCTAATGGGATAGGGTGGGATGGGTTTCTCTGGGTCTCCTACCGCCCCCCTGAAAGTCTGAAACGCCCGCAATTTTCTCCTTTAATTGTACCGCCCCCTGAATTGTCGTCCCCTTATCGCCCACGTTGAGAATCTATGGTTTAGATCTCGCCGCAAACAATTTTTGTCGGAAATATCACACAAGCATCGAAGGTCCTTGTATAAATCAAAAATTTCTACCCAAACTTCTTTTTCCTTTTCAAGCATGATGAGTAAAATAATAATATTTATATCCTAATCGCTCTACTGGTACAAGTCGCTGTCAACAACGTGTAGTAACATCTCCATTCCGGCAGATTGGTCGCAAGTTGGAGGCGGACCCTCTGCGGCTGACCCGACTGAGAATTCGAAGAGGGTAAATAATAATACGGCAGGCGGTTCGGACTACTAACCACCCAATTTGCAGGGACTCTGCGGAAGATTCCCTGCATGCAGTGCCGTGTGGAGCGCCCTTTAATTATTAGTTCGTCCGTATGGTACCTGTTTACGAAATATCGAAAACGCTATCTCGTCTCTTCTTTCACGTGTTGATTGTACCTAGCGTAGAAAGAGATAGAGCTTATTTTGCATTGTTATTTTAAGGGGTCTCCACACGGTGCTGCCGCAGTAACAACTGCCGAAGAACTGACTAAAAATCGTATAGTCTGTAGTCAAAAGCGCCAGCCGTATTTTTATTGTAATAACAATACGGCTGGCGCTTTTGACTACAGTCAACTAAAGTTCTGCAGCAGTTGGTGCTGCGGCAGCACCGTGTGGAGACCGTCTTAACAGAAGCTGCGAATATGTAGTAACAGCTGTGTTTAACCGTGGAACGAGCGAACATTTTATTTTTATGTTGAATTAATTGATGGGCAATTTCAAAATTATGCTTTAAATACCGATTTCTTTGTTTGGTTTTCTTTTAAATTGTTTTTATTAGTTAGGTATTATGATCGTCGGTAATAATTTACAAGAATTTGACCAAAAAAAAAAATCAACTTCTGACTCGATTTTCTCGAAAACGAAAGCTCAAATCAAAAAAAGTTATACCACAAAATCGACTCCAAATGTGATTGGGAATCCCCAGTTTCCCGCTTGTACTACGAGTTTCCGGACACCTTGTATATTAACAAAATGTAACTAATACAAACTTTTACAAAATTAGGTATATGTACTTTTATCAAATTTACATACACTTCAAATTTCCGCATTTAAAATTTTTGTAAAATTAATTTACAAATAAAACTTTTGGAAAAAAATCAACAAACCAATTTTAGTATTAGAAATTATGACGGAACAACTCACAGCTAGGTTTAAAAATATTGTACATTAGATACATCAATTTATGGATACACACACTTAAAAAAAAACGGTGAAAACAAATAACTTGCATCTACCTATGCTGAATTTATCCTAAAAGAGCATAATTAAAACAAATACAATATATATCGCGGGTTCAAACCCCGGCAAACAAATCTTAGTATTAGAAATTATCAAGGAACAGCTCCCAGCTTCATATATTAATAAAAAGAAACTCGATTAAGTGAAATATAATATGTATATATATTAACAAAATGTAACTAATACATACTTTTACAAAACTAGGAATGTATACTTTTATCAAATTTACATACACTTTTATCAAATTTCCGCATTTAAAATTTTTGTAAAATTCATTTACAACTAAAATTTTTGCAAATAAATCAACAAACCAATCTCAGTATTAGAAATGATAACTCACAGCTAGGTTTAAAAATATTGTACATTAGATACATCATTTTATGGATACACACACTTAAAAAAACGGTGAAAATAAATAATTTGTATCTACCTATTCTGAATTTATCCTAAAAGAGCATAATTAAAACAAATACAATATATATCGCAGGTTCAAACCCCGGCAAGCAAATCTCAGTATTAGACATTTTCAAGGAACAGCTCACAGCTAAATATATTTAAAAATTATTCTTTTAAAATATTAATCCTACCGATAATGAATTTAAGCATTATATTCGTCAACCTAAAATTTCTCAAATGATATAACATTCTGAACATCAAAAGAGTTGAAATCAGGAATAGTTGATGCTGACTCATTTTGAGCTCACGCTGTTTGAGAACCAAAAATGCTCGCTGTAACAACGAATCCGCTACGTATATTGCAAGTAAAAAACTTCGAAAACACGGGCACAGATCCCACGTCCGTTTCTGGCCACGGCTCGCGGCATTATGTTGGAATACAAGCGTTGGCCGCAGATGGTATGAATTAGTACGGTTCTAAAAATTTGACGTAAGCGCCAAAGTGGTTTTTATTTTTTTTGTGCATAATTTTATAAGAACGAAAAAAAGTTAGAACGTAGACAACGTCAAAAATAGTCTTAGCCATAAAGGGGTATTTTTTAAAAATTGTTACTTACATTACTTCATAGTAAAGTCATGAAAAAACTTTTTTTTTAGTGGTTTACGCTTATTTTTTTTGTTACGTAAATAATAATTTTATTGTTATTCTGTTACGTAGAAAAGGTAGTTAAAGCTTCAATTTATTTGTAGCTTATTTTTTTATATTCGTACTGTAAACCGATTCGTTGTAAAGATTAATCTAAATAGTGATTTCACGTATAGCTTCATCTTAAACTCAGATTGATCCCACAGATTGAGAATAATCGGCATTTAGGCTAAAATGTGTGATGAAAGATTTGCCCCAACAAAGTCCACGGATTTTCAATATATAACCACATTATAAATAATTTAGAGAACAAATCGTTTAGTTTGTACTTTTGATCTTTTCGATTCGCACAAGAAAGTGATGTTACTTAAGTAAATAAAGTTTAAAAAAGAATTTGTATTTTTTAAATAGGTACATCCATTTACGATTTTGTTTCATTTATTTGAAAGAATGAATGAAGTGGAATAAGAAATCGAATTTTGAAAGTGGAAATTAACCCACTTCCCGACATCCGATCGAGCTGTATCTCGGAAGATAGACTCGTCATCGATGACATTGCATTTTATCAACTTATTTGTCTATCATGGCACTCATGCTCAAACACGCGCGCGTGCACGCATTTTTCTGAAATTGGATGACATTATATTTAAAAACATACAACAGTTAATATAAGAATTTGCAATTATTGATTTTTTTTTGCAATAAAGGTATATAACAAACTCCCACTTAGTATCATACAAATTAACGCAAAAAATAACTACAAGGACATTAAATTTTGGATTAAGGAACTACCGGAAAAATAACTTATTAGTATATTTTAAACATCGTCGTAGAAGTTTCTGCAAAACCTGAATCCATGAAGTTGCACCATAGAAGTCGCTGAAAACTTATCCAAGAGCACAGGATCTTCTAGTGAGGAGGACTACGAATGTGGTTTACATCTATTTAACACGTATCTTCAATAAATGTAATAATTTAAATATATCTAGTAACTAAACAAAAACTATAAAAAATACACGTCGTTACTATCCGTTTAGGATTTGGTTAAATGTTAGCGGTGTTGACTCCAGTCCCCGGGGAGGAAGCTTCAATCCTTAGTCAAACCAAAAAAATATTTTTTCTTTCACATTGGCTACTAGCCGGCCCAAGAGATAGCGCAACTAGGTCGAAAAAAAGTGTCAGATTAAAAAAACATTTTTACGGGTTGATTTCTTTCCAATTTTGACCAGGAAGCTCTGGGTCTGATTAATTTCTAGACATTGGTTACTATCCAGCATCCAATTCAGTTAAATGTTAAATGATCTGAGTCTACGTGTTACAAAGTGATCAAAGCAATCATCTTCAATTAGGCCTGTCTAGCAAGACAATAATGGAGTGATATTGGTACTTAGAATTTGAACATCGTGTGAATTGCGTCAGCGTCATAACTATTCAGCTTCCTACTTTATACCATGACTGCGTTAATGGATTTACATTTTTTAAAGTATTATGTTATAAAATTAAAGACTTTAGAGAATTTTAATACCAACCTTATGTTCGCAATAGGCGAGCTTAATAAGCGAGCGGTCAGAAAAACGGCATGTCTCCCGGCCGACGCCTTTCTCTGTCGCACTTTTGTTTTACTTTTTTTCTTTCTCTTTGGCTTACGGTACTTCTACACCAAAGCCAACCTTCCAACTCCAGACTTAGTTCGGAGTTGGAAGGTTGGCCGATCGTGTGGTGGCTGCGGCCAACCCTTCAACTCCGAATTCCGAACTCCAAAATGGCGGACGTCGAACAGCTGATTCGGCGCCGTATCTTATCATTTGTCTAGACACACCCGCCTCTTATCGCTCGGATTCCGCTCATTTTGGCGGGCTTAATAAAATTTAAACTTGGAGAATTAATTTAATTATGAAAACGAACTTTAAAAAAAAAATTCTTGTAGGTATTTAAGTTTGAAAATGAACATTGATAATTTTTTTTAAATGGACTCAACTTCCTTATTGTGCAGGCGGTGCTTCAGTTTCCATAATATTGTTTTTGGGTCAACTTGCACGAACCAGCCATCGCCGATTGCCTCGGAGGCGATCCAGGGCCAACTCGAACTCCAACCTTTCAACTCGAATTTCCAACGCGCGAACTACCCCTCCACACAATGTCCAAATGTTTGAAGTTGGTAGTTGGTACAATTTCTTTATGGTAAGCCCACACTGCGGCCAACGTTCCAACTTCAAACGTTTGGACAATCGTGTGGAGGGGTGTTCGTGCGTTGGAAGTTCGAGTTGGAAGGTTGGAGTTCGAGTTGGCCCAGGATCGCCTTCGACGTGATCCCGATGGCCAATTCACACGAACCAGCCTGCCGCAGTTGTCCACACATCAGTCTGCTATTAAAATGACGATATTATTACGGAGAGTGGTATAACAATTGTTTGAAAACATGTCGTGTATATAGGCATATGATTATACGTATGTAATAATTGTAGGCAACTGAAAAAGATACAGCGTAGCTACAGCTGTTCCATGTCCGCCATTTTGGAGTTCGGAATTCGGAGTTGGAGTAGGTACCAGACGATTACTTTATAGGAGAGCTCTATTCCGAATTATTTATCGGAGAAGAACGATACGATTTATTTACTTACCTACTGATTTCCCACAGGAGAGATGCCATCAGATTTATTCATTTATTTTCGATCTATTACATAAAGAGGGTCTTTTGATATCTTATTTTGCAACTCTAATACAAACAGGAGCGACATCTGTGATTTTTCTGTACAAGTTATTTTTATACAAGTACGCACCAAATTTAATCCCCCGCACTCCGAAACTCTACTGGTTTTTTTAAATCATATTTCTCTTGAATGCTGCATGTACAATGTTCACAGTACACGGGCGAACCGGGCCAAGAATTATGAGAGAGGAACGAAGCAAGCCGCTTGAGTTTGCTTCTTTTCTTTCTCATAATTCGTGGCACTTCTCGCACTTGTGTTCGCAAATGTCTACGCAGCATAATAAACGACGAAGTTTTAAACGTCAGTGAAAACCTATTATTGGTTAAATATTTACACATATTTTATCAAACATTATTAATTAATGTAACTGTTGGTTTTCCAAATAAAATAAAATAAAAATAAAATAAAATTGATAGTAAAGACGAAGGTAGCAATAAGTTTTCCATTGCCAAGTGTCTGAATAGCTGACAAGATTGGCCTTTCCTGTCCAATACATAACCCCTCCTTCAATCAATCTATTGAAACCATTGATTAAAAAGATGATTACAGTATTTAAACAAAATAAATTAGAGAAATCCACGGAAAGGAATAAAGGCCACGACTTGAGTTCGGTATCTTTTTAGGTGAGGTTTTTTTAATTAAACAAATATACATATTAGCTGACACATATGAAATTATTATTATTAGTGCACCCATTACAAATAAATAAATCTAGGTATAAAACAGTTTAAAGGAACCATTCTTTATTAAATTAAATAAAAATAATACCTACTGATAATATATATACGAACAATTTTTATAACTATTCTCTCAAGGAAAAATAAACGTGCTTTTTTTTTTTTTTTACAGTGAATACCGCACAAGAATCTCAACTGCTCCCGTCTGGAGCCAGTGAGACTATGGCATCCCCAATTGGGGTATGTTGTGAGGCTGAAGGTAGTGGGGAGGGGAAGGAGGTGGGGGAGAGGAAGGTTGGGAAGTACCTGGCTATTCAGATCTGGTCAACAAACACGGCTTAAGCCATTTTCAAGCAACGTTTCAATTCTGAATGGTGGTCTTACACCAGGGCGATACTGATAGTATCTTCCACTCTGGAACGTGCCGCAAATATACTATATATTATTTTAAATGAATTAATTGTGAAATAACACAAATAAATCAAATAAAATTTATTTGCGCACGCCGGGTTCGAAACCGCGACCTCCGGATTGTGAGTCAAGAATCTTAGCCACTGGACTACGGAGGTCGTCAAGCTGAGTATGTATTTATTTATTCTTTGTTATTTATTTATTTATTTAACGTCATAAAATGGCTTTTATATTAAAATGATAAGATTATAAGTTTACAGTGGTACACAGGAGGTAAAAGTAGTATTGAAGACAAAATAAGAATGATTGAGACAAAAATAATATCGCTGAGGTGATGCAGTTGTTTTTTTTTCACATCAGTTGTTTAAAAAAAAAAAATTAAATACAAAAGAAATGTGTACTCGTATAATAGTTATAACAACAGAGAATATTTTACATAAACAGAATAAAAATATGTAAAAATAAACGTAACTTTATATCAAGTATAATCGTGCAAAATGGTAAACAAAGTTTATCAATAGGTATATGTATATAAATTCGCATTTTTATTTGCAAATCGTTGGAATTGGATTGTAAATAAAGTAATTTAGTATTGAAATTGTCGTTACCTTCAAAATTATATTTGCTTGAAATGGCTCTGAAAGTAGCTGGAATTAATTTTGCTGAAAATAGCTCTAAATTTAGGGCCGCCAGTTAAAGAATTAATAATAATTTTGTAATAAAAATAATAATTTTGAATAAGATAAGATAATACATTTATTAGCGAAAACTCTTCTATCTGATAGTTAATATATCCGAAGTAAGTACTTAGTATATAATCTGTATTAAAATATAATATAGTAGCCATGCAGATGAACCATGTCATGCATTATAAAAAAAACCCAAGCAATTATTATCAGCTAAATGACGACTGATGATATCCGTGATTTTGACTTTCGAAAGAAGCCAAAATCAAAGATCTCATTTATCAAAAATCTTCCCACAGAAACCAATCGATGTTAAATAAAAGGAAAATATGTTAAAATTTTAAAAAATATGTGGTGAAATGTGCGAAGTACAATTATAAATTTTTGTAATTTGTAAAGTTTATTTTTTAAATACCTATCGTACTTAGTTTGTAACTTTTTTGCTAGGTATATGTATAATGTGATTTTTATATAGCACATATGTACTTACTGTAAAAAATATGTAATATTTTAATTTAAACAAATATAATAGAGTAGTTTGTCATCAGAAGTTTGTCACGTCCACATTTTAACTGTAGGTATGTATGTAAACAGATACTATTGAAACTGCATTCTCGCTGAGGGTTCACCTATTACCATGAAAATCAACTGCCAGTAGGTAGGTACTATTGTTATTGTAAATGATAAAGTGAACCACCGTTACCATATATGTACATACTATAAATAGATAGATAATATTGCAACGTATTGTTAATGTTTTAAGATAATCTGTAATATTTGCGAGTAGTGTAAAATATTTTTACAAAATACGGAAAACATGATAATGGCCCCATTTGGGGCCCTTGTGGAACGCCCTGTTAGTAATTTCAAACTTAAAAAACAGTAATTATTCACTATTTTATCGCCTCTCTAAAGAAATTTCTGATGATTTCATTATTTTTAAATTTATTCTTACTGATATTACCTACTGTGAATAAAAAAACTAGCGTGTAATAAAACAGGTAAATTATGGCTATTCATTTGGCTTATTAAAAAAATATATATTACTAGATCAGGCGTATTTTAAGATTTTCATTATTCCGATCGTTGTAGAGTGAAAATTTTCCTAAATAAAATCATTTTTCACAAAGAAATCAATTATTCCATTGATTCTTCTGACACCCAAATCGCTGATTTGTAAATCTTTTGCAGGGTTATTTCCTTCCTTATAGACATAGTCTCCTATCGGCTTGACGTCTCCTGAATCGCAGAAGCATATAGGAATAAATCCCAAAATCATCGATAGTCCTAAAAGCATAAACTTTCTGAAATGTTCCATAAACGCATATTTCGGAAATGATTGTTCCACATCCATTTCCATTTGTTTCAGGTTTAATCTCAGTGTCTCATAGTACAGATCCAGCAGTTGGTGCAGGTGAGTATTCAAAAGGGGTTGATCTGTTGAGAGACAAAGCATGTAGCATATGTCAGCCAGCGGAGAAGAAAATCTTACTATTTGCCAGTCAATGAACACTACCTGGTTCACCTTCCCATCCTGTAATAAACAAAAATGATGATTTCAGAAACCGAGAATTATTTTTGTGTTTTCCACATAGTTTCTTTAAAGTCACACCATGAAGAATAACAATGACTTTAAAATGTTGCAACATATTTAGGTTTTTGCACAGTGTAATAAAAAATGTAATTAAAATAAAATCTATTAAATTGAAAAAAAATAATCACTTATGATAATCACGAACGCAGACGCATCCACATATTAAAACTTTTTCGCCGCTACGCGCATCATTTCATGCGAAAATAATTTGTTCCCCCAGCGCTACGCGCATCATATCATGCGTTTGACTTTAGCGGCTGTATACTAGGTACGTAAATACGCGACGAATTTAGCAGATAACTGAACCAAAAATTAGTTCAATCCTTTATCTTACTGACATCTGGCGTTTGCTGGTTAAAATATAATAAATTGTTTACATAAAACATTGTGAAGGCGATGATTCGTTAAATCTTCATTCAGTCATTTGGATGTCGCGCCGCTGAACCGTTGTGTCATCCATAGTATTTCTTAGGTGATCCAATCTGCTTTGATGGACTTATGCGTCGATGTAAAATATTGACCGATTTCTATTTTGCGAATCTTTTTAAGTAATTTATTTTTCTGTGGTAAATTAGTTTGTTTGTGAACTTAAGTGACGTGATGTGTTTTGAAAATAGTTATTTTACTCAAGACTTTTTGATTGACTTTCTTTTGTGACTTTATTTCTAAATTTTGTGTACAACTTAAATTGTAATATATGTCTATATTTATG
The DNA here is from genome assembly GCA_917563855.2 of Limnephilus lunatus. Lineage (NCBI taxonomy): Eukaryota > Metazoa > Arthropoda > Insecta > Trichoptera > Limnephilidae > Limnephilus > Limnephilus lunatus. Next base: position 52,138,398 of record OU830601.1, read on the forward strand.
GGCTTACAGTTTATATATCAAAATTGAACTCTCTTAAAAATGGCAAACCGCAGTCTTAAGGAAGACGAAATTTATGAAACATTTTTAGACATTGACTCTGATTTAGAAATAAGTGAAGATGATCAAGATATTACTGAAGAAGTTAGTGACAGTGAAATAAACGCCCCCGGGACAAGCCAAGATCATGACTCTCGTACACCTAACTTAGACGATACCGTAAATGCAGACTGCTTTTCTTCTTGGACCTCCGGTCCATTTATTCCAATAGTTCATGAATTTGATGATTTTGTGTCAGGTTTTGATCCATCCACTTTATTTTCTGGAAATTCATCGGAAATTGACTTTTTTGAATATTTCTTGAACAAAGAAATAGTGTCAAAAATGGTAATCGAAGTTAATCGATATTATATAGCCACCATATCAAAACAAGAACCTTCCGAAAAATCCAGACTTCGTAAATGGGTTGACACATCTGTCGAAGAAATGTACGTTTTTTTTGCACTGTTAATGTTAATGACTAGAAACCGACATCTTACTATCGAAGAACACTGGTCCACTGATCCATTGCTCGCTAGTACAATTTTCGGAAAAACCATGTCTAGGGATCGTTACGAAATTATATTGCGAATGTTACACTTTTCAAACCCCGACACACAAATTCCTGGTGACCGACTTTACAAAATTAAAATCCTAATTGACCATACCCGAAAATTGTTCAAAAAAACTTTGATACCTTATGAAAATTTATGCATCGATGAGAGCATAATTGTTTTCAAAGGGCGTTTAATTTTCAAACAATATATACCATCCAAACGTCACCGGTTTGGAATTAAAATGTTCGTATTGTGTGACGTGAAGACGGGTTTTATATTAGACTTCATTATTTATTGTGGTGAAGGGACTGACATAACTGACTCTGAATGTCTCGGGGTTTCGGGGGCTGTAGTAACGACACTACTTCAAGATTATTTAAATAAAGGACATAATCTTTTTATTGATAATTGGTATAGTAGCCCTCAACTATATGATTTTCTCCATACGAACAAAACCAATGCATGTGGTACGGTGCGGAAGACACGAAAAGGCATGGCGAAATTTAACAAACTTAAAAAGGGTGAAATGAAAGCACAACATCGTGGACCTCTGTTGGCTTTAAAGTGGTGCGATAAAAGAGAAGTTCACATGCTAACAACCTTACATGACGACTCCATGGACATGACGGGAAAAGTTGATTGGAAAACTCGTCAACCAATTATGAAACCCAAGTGCGTTCTAGACTATAATAAGTGTATGGGTTCTGTTGACAAAGTGGACTTGATGTTAAGTAGTATTAATTGTCTGCGAAAAACAATTAAGTGGTATAAAAAAGTGGCCTTCCATATTATTGATTTATATTTATTGAACTCTCATATAGCTTTTAAATCAATTACAAATAAAAATGTTAGTTTAGCAGATTTCCAATTAGCCGTAATACGACAATTGTTGCAAAAATATCATTCAACTCCCCAATCTGAGCCTCATTCTCGCTCTTCGCACGATTTTCCTCTGAGACTAACTGCTAAGACATTAGCAAAACATATGCCCCACCCAATTAAAGGAAATAATTCTCAAACACTTCACAGAGCCTGCCGAGTGTGCGCAATTTCTAAAAAAAGGAAAATGTCCCAGTATAAATGCCTCGAGTGTGATGTGACATTGTGTGTGTGGCCATGTTTTAGAAACTACCACGAAAAACAAAACTTATAAATATTTCTCCTTGTGTTTACTTTTTATTAAAACTTTATTTGTTAGTAGATATAATAATAAAAATAATTGTGTTTTAATGATATCGGCGCAGTGGTCCAAATCCCATCAGACCGGGTAAGTAACTACTATAAACAATATAGCAGTGTGCATGAATATGGCGACAGTTCTTGTTGATATCTTGTGATGTCTCACTGTTTATAATATTATGTCTGTATCCTGTGGTTTATCGTTTATTTATGTGTTTCAACAAACTTCAGAAGAATTAATAAAGCTATTAAGATAAGCAAATCATAAATCTGTCAAGAAATAAGAGATTTATAGCTGTTTAAAGTGGTAGGTTTTGATTGTCAAAGTGAGTGCCGCGTATGAGTGTAATTTTCGGTACGTTTGAACGCAGAGAAAAGGTTAAGAACAGAACGTTGGCCTTAATAATACCTACTATAAAGATATACTCAGATACTAGAAACAAAAATAATGCAAAGCTACAGAGATGTAAAATATTGACCGGTATTACAGTAGTGTGCGATTAATTTAATTGGGCCAGCATTTTTCTGACCCTTGATAATTTTATTGGTTTAATAGATAATTTTTACAATTTTCAGACAAACTAGTACTCCGAAATGCGATCCTCAGACGAAAATTAGACTTATTAGAATAAGTTAACAATAATAATCTAAACGAAAATATGAAAGAGAACAAGACACAGAAAGACAGAAAAAGACAATGGTCCCAGTTGCGACCATTGTCTTTTTATGTTTTTCTGTGTCTTGTTCTCTTTCATATTTTCGTTTAGATTATTATTGTTAACTTATTCTAATATGATATATTTCACTGATGGGAATAACCTTCAAAAAAGTATAAAAAAAAGTTTTTCTTATAAAAATTGAAAATTAGACTATTTATGAAGTCTTTGTCCCGTGTCAAACATTTAATAAAATACAAACAATCTTGCAAATCAAGCAGCCAAATGAATGTTTACGTCCAGGTAATTCTGCCGATCTCAAAATGATTCAAAGTTTTTGGTTGATAGAGAAAAAGTCCCTGAAAAAAGGATTGCAGTGCGAAGGAAAAGCTGAAGAACCAAAAAAAGTTAAACTTAAAAAAATAAGGAAGAGAAATTTGTTTACCTTGTCGTATTTGAATAGCATATTATTACTCCACGAGTCACCATGACATACAACATTATATGGCTCAGATAAAGCAGAGTCAAGTAAATCAGTACATATTTCTCTGATTTTGTCAACAAAAGAGTCAAGTTTCGCTCTATTTTTTGGGCATTCAATGTGTTTTACCACTGTAACAGCATTATTTTCAATCATTGCCATCAAATGCTCCCCAAAATTAATCTTTTTTGGGAGATGTTCTGTTAATTTGGAAAACTTTTCCGGATGTTTTTCTTTCATGGCGAATGACGAGGCGTGTATCCTGGCCATGTTTTGAAGAACTAAAGCAGTGTGGTCGTAGTCGAATGCAGATTTTTTATCTGTCATGATAAAACCGTCTTCAGAGAGGTCTTTTAGAATAACGATTTCTTCTAATTCTTTGTCGATACCCTTGTAGAAAGTGGCGGATATGAATCTGTCTTCCCTTGAAATGTTGCATTCGTCGTATAGACTATAGAAGGCAGGTATTATTTCGGTATAGGCGAACACTTCAGCAACGTAAATATCATGTATTGGCAAAGCATTCCTAGAGTTCAAATCCGTCGGTGCTGTTTTCACGAACAAGTTGAGTACTTTTTGGCAAATATTTCCCTTTCGTGGTATTATTCGAACGCGTGAAATTTTACCACAATAATTATCTCCTGTAAAATCTTGTTGTTTACATGTTATTTCATAGTCCTTGATGTGAACTTCACTCGCAATTAGGTCGATGAGGTCCCTTAAATTATCACTGGTTATTTGAGACACAGTTGCGTTATCAAGATTTGTGGACATTTTGGTAAATATTTTAACGCGCGCTGTGTAAAAAACTGATTTGAATGAGGTCTGTTACTTATACGTCGGGTGACAACAGAAAAAATAATATGAGTGTGCTGTGTATTACCAGCGTGGATGCTCTTTACTATCGTTTTTCATTTATTTTATATGTATGTCAAATGTATACTATGTGTGTCCGCATTTATCTTTGTGTACCCACATAATTATATTTGACAGATAGCCAGCACCAATATTGATTAAGAAAAATTTAGACAAGATTGGCTCCTGCGGGATAATAAATGACCCCACAACAGTAGCCACTAATAAAGCTTTCTAAGGTTTCTAGTGATGTAAATGTTTATCTTTCTCTAGCAACCCTCAAAATTACAAAAAAAATTGTAAAATGATCTTTACCCTAATCGATTACACCATTTACAATAAAAACACATAAATTAGTTATAGGCCTTTTTAAATTTATTTTATTCACACCCGGTTTCGAAAGAACTCTTCCTTCATAAGGAGAATATTAAAACTAATCTACAATACAGAATATTGACAGATATATACACAATTTTAAGGTGTTTGAGTGGGACTTCAATAAAGGGCGTGGGGATATTTACGGGATTTATGGAAGGGCAGGAACATAGGGGTTTACTGGAATTATAATTAGAATAGGACTAAAAGCTAAATTAATTTGGTTATTCAAAATACAAAGTTATTTTTTAGTTATTTGTGTTTTTTTTTTTTTTTTTTACATTAACTCCACACAGGAGGCCCTGAGGAAAATAATTTCCCTCAGGGCCTATGTCATCTTTGAGGATGCTGTGTGGAGGGTCTTTTTGAGGAAAGGAAGGAGTTAACATGGGTCTTGAAGAGACTCATGTTGTAGGAGGGAGGAAACACAGAGGCCGGTAAATCGTTCCATAGCCGAGCTGTTGAACTCAAGAACGAATCGTAAAAACGACCCGTTCTCATGTGACTAATATCAACTGTGTACAAATGTTGGGCGCGTGTTTGGCGTGTTTCCCGACTATGCACCGGTGCCGAGGGGATCAATGACGCTAGTTCCTCGGAGCATCTTCCATTGTAATACCGGTAGAACAAGGACAGCATTCCCACCTGACGCCTATGCTCTAAAGATTGCAATCCGTCTGTTAAGATGGGAGAATCTATCAAACGGACCGCCCGTTTCTGCACAGAGTCAAGGGTTTTTTTTAGGTATTTTGGAGCTCCAGACCAGAGGTGGCTGCCAAATTCAACCGTGGGGCGCACTTGCGATTTGTACAGGGTTAACAGTTGAGTACTATTAAAGTATCTGCGGGCCCTGTACAGTACGCCCAGTTTCTGAGAGGCTAACTTAACTCTGGATTCGATGGAGCCCCCATACCTGAGCTGGTCACTAAGAGTTACACCAAGCATATCAATGGAGGTCCTGTTCGGGAGAATGCTTCCGTTGAAGGACACTAGATTATCATTTTGATCCCTTTTAGACGTTATCAGACATGATTGGGTCTTTGAAACATTAAATTCGACGAGGTTATTCTTACCCCAAGAGAAAACACTCTCGAGGTAACCGTCCATTCTCTGCTTCAAAGCCCTCCGAGCTATTGGGGTTTGTGTGCCCTTTGGAGGCTTGTCAAACAAAAAGCTATCATGGACTGTACTGTCATCCGCGTAACAATGAATCGGTGCACATGACAAGAGGTCGTTGATGTGCAACAGAAACAAAGTCGGAGACAGAACCGATCCCTGTGGGACGCCAGCATTTATCGAATGCGAGGAAGAGGTGAAACCGTCAGCAACCGCCTGAATCGACCTCCCCCTCAAAAAGTCGGCAATCCACGCACACAAGGATGCGGGAAGTCCGTAAGAACGCAGTTTGTTGACAAGCGCTCGATGCCAAACCCGGTCAAAGGCCTTGGAAATGTCCAGTGAAACCGTTTGGGTCTCACCAAAACATTCCAGGCACCGTCCCCAAACATGCGTCACATACGCGAGAAGATCACCGCACGAGCGGTTCCGCCGGAATCCGTATTGACGGTCGTTAATAATTTTGTTCTTCTCGAGGTATGTGAGCAGTTTGTCATTGATCACACGTTCCATCACTTTTGACAGAACAGATGTGATCGCTATGGGGCGGTAGTTGGCTGGGTTGGAGCGGTCACCCTTCTTTGGAATAGGGTGAATGATCGCTTTTTTCCAACCAGAGGGCACAGAGCCAGTCTTCAGGGACATTTTGAAAAGCTTCGTCAAAATTGGAGCTATTTCTACAGCGCACCTCTGCAATACCAGGGCAGGTATTCCGTCAGGCCCGCTAGCTTTATTAACATCAAGCCCTCGTAAGACTTGGAGTACATCCCGATGCCGGATCCTCAGCTTTTTCATACGAAAACTGCAATGAGGAACCGACGGCGGGGTAGCACCTTGATCATCGAGAGTCGAGTTTTCCGCGAACATTTTGCCTAATAAGTTAGCCTTTTCGGCGGCGGTATTTGCTAGAGAGTCATCAGGTCTGGTGAGAGGTGGCAGACTGGATTTGCAGAAATTGCGACCTATTGAGCCCGCAAGCGACCAGAACGCTCTGCTGCCGTGCGGGCAGGCAGCCAGCTTACTGCTGATCTGCAGGTCGTGCTCGAATTTTGACCTGTTAATGATCCTCCTGCATTCCTTTGCCATTTTGTTATATACTGTTCTGCTTTCAGACGTTCGAGATGTGTTGTAGGCTCGGTAAGCCGCGTTTTTTCGTCGCACTGCTTCGGAGCATTGTCGACTGAACCACGGCTTTGAGCCCACACCAGTTTCTTTCACAGTGGATTGGATGAAGCCATCCATCGCGGATGTGATGACTTCACCAATTTCCTGGGCACATCTTGAGGGATCCGAAGTCTGAAAACAGACAGCTGACCACGGGAAGGCATTGAAATGAGCCCGCAGACCAAACCAATCTGCTGATCTATAGTGCCACACTTTTCTCTTCAGCCGCTCATTTGGCGGTCTGAAGGTTACGGGGATTGATGTTGTCACCAGGCAGTGGTCGGACGATCCTAGAGGCGCTGTGACTTCAATCTTGTAGCCGTGTGGCACAGTGGTTAGAAACAGATCTAGCAGATTGGAGCGGTGAGTCTGGACATCAGGAACCCTTGTAGGCTCCTGAACCATTTGCTCCAGTCCGTAGCAGAGGGCAAAGGATTCCGCCTCTCGTCCAGCCGAGTCCGTTGGTCCTGAGAACTTTAACCAAGGTTCGTTATGAACATTGAAGTCCCCCAGGACCACAAACTCTGCTGTAGGGAAGCGGGGCAAGAGGTCATCAACAGTATTACTTAGATGTTTGAAGAGTTCGGATGTATCTGAAACGCTAATGTTCGGTGAGCGGTATAAACACGCGTAAAACCTTACCGTACTGGCAAGATTGATGCGCACCCACATTACGTCGAATTTGGAGTTCTCCAGATTCAACAGTCGCACACAGTTGACGTCAGCTCGGCTGAAGAGACATACACCTCCTTTGGGTCTGAATTTGCCCATGAGGGTGAAACCCGGGCAATCCAGATAGGAGGCGTCTGTAGGCTCAGCTATCTGCGTTTCGGAAAGGAAGAGAAGGTTGGGACGTTGGGAAACAAGGTGGTGGTGGACTGAATTTAGATTTTTGTGCAGGCCGCGAATGTTGGTGAAGTTCACCAACAGTTTTGGCCTGCACCGGGGACTCCTGCTTCTCGCCGTTGTAAAGATGTTATTTATGTTTTTTTGTGAGTTCATGATTGATTTAAGTTTTTTGTTTTGAAGAGGAGAAATGAAGATCTGGAAAGGAAAAGGTATAAGGGGTGGGTAGGAAGCTGGGGATCGGAGTGTCCAGGAGTGACGGACGTATGAATCCAACCCACCCACTGCGGTGCAAGGCGATGGGCTGGGAGAGTCCGGCTGGAGAGGTCGCCCAATGCGCCCCAAACGCAACTGCTGGGTCCCCTCCGGTCACGAACCGGCACAACAGCAGCGGTGGGGTTTTTGCACTCGTTGATGGGGCAGCCCACCCTCAGTCGTGAGCCTAAGGGTCGGGCCCCTGTACTACCGAGCGGCCCGGACAACGGTAACCGGTTGTAAAGGGTCTCCCTCAACCAGCATCTCCCAATCCGGCCTGCCACGCAGAAGGTGGGCCGACGCACCCGCCATCAAGACCCAGACAAACATTACCCCATGAACCTGGGCACCCCTGCTAAGTCACCAAACGTAGCGAACCACTTGGGGTAACCTGTGGCAGAGGTGTTGGTCATCCAATAAATGGTTCCCAGGGCGGCGGTACCCAAACCCGCCTACCAAATTAAGTGTTATTGGAGTGTTATGCCGTGTTATGGCCAATTTCCGAGCGTTCGCTGGCTAAAAATGTGGCCATTTGGAAGAGATATTTTATACACATTTTTAAAACATTTAAACGAATTATTTCACAAGTTTCCGCGCCTTATATACTTCGATCGATCACAAAGATAACTTAGTAGTTTCACTTTTTAACAAGATATGTCGCGCCTGAAATCTCTCCTGAAATATTTGTTATTCGACATTCCGCCGACCGAAATTATAGAAATATTTTTTCTTACAAATCAGTGCCAGAATTACAATATTTATTTATAATTCATCCGAAAACAGAAGTAAACAAACAAGTAAAAGTAACATAAACAAATCCGTGGGCCAATATCTATAAGTACTACAATAAATCCTCTGAGAATACATATTACATAATTTAAACAGCATGGGTCCGAAAAGTGACTCCTGTGGAATGCCGCTGAATATTTGATAGTGGTTTGAATACTTTCATATTTCAGATGTTTTCCTTTAATAACGTTGAAGTCTTCTCAGCATATTCGGAGATATTATCAGAACGTAGAAATTGTTATCAAATCGTTAAAAACGAAAAATGGCGGGTAAGTATTTATTTATAATAAATACACGGGAATTTTTTTAATTATGCATAAATATATTTTTGTTACAGTTATATCAGATTTTAATAAACAAATTGAAGTTAATATACGAGAGAAAATAATAAGTACGAATTCTTTTGTGGGACACAAGAGTATGGTAAGAGCCAAAGATATTCAAATACAAAAGAGTATATGCTATGATGTCCGCGCGACTGTCGCCGAACTACGGCCTAATGCGCGTAGTTTGCATACAAAAATAATTTGTTCATTTTCTTGATTTTTTGAAGGTGTGCATTATTATTGGTTAACAGTATAGTTTGAATACGGAAAGAATTTGTTCATTTAGTTTAGCGTTCGTATAGTTTATTCGTTCGTTTAGTTTATTCGTTAATTGGTAAACAACACCGGCGACACCCGTTAGCGCAGTCTCACCTAGTAAAAACGGCGGATAGCACATCTCCTTATATTTCAATATCTTTGGTAAGAGCCATATGTTATTGATAAAGGTGGTTTACAGTAATTGATTGAGCAGTTATCTATTGTGCAGCTAGTGGCAATCTAGTATGTTCTTTATCAGCATTCTAGTACGTAAACACACAACACGCTTGAAAATTATCAAAAATACGACTACCATGATGATAATTAAAATAAAGATCAATTTGAACTAATAAAACATCACTTAGGGTCAGTTTACACTTTACACTAAGCGGCTGGTCGCGTACGACTGTAGCCACACGCGACTATGGATGGCGCGACTAAATGGGCGACTTGGTCCAAAACGTTTTGTTTTAAAACGAGGAGCGCAAGAGGGTTTCTGCATTTATAATAATAATATTTGTATGCTTTTTATAGCGAAGTTTTTGTGAAAAATCACCTAAAATCAGTACGCTGTAAAAATATATAATATATTTCTAAAATACTCTGTCTTATAACTAACTATCATGTGTTTGTTCTTATTGCGATCTGTCTTTAGACAAACTATTACAGCAACTTATGGCTAACAGATTGCATCTACCGGATCATCGATCACTAATACAAAACTCTTGTGTACAGTGCATTTGATCAATGAACGATGTTGCGTTAAAATATTTATTCGTATATTATTTTTTTATGTGCTGTACATGCAGATTATATATAACACCATACTTCTTACCTAGAAGGTCTTAGTGTCTTCAAAATGTAAAATTAATATCAAGATTGAGTAACACAGATACTTGCAAATCGGTAATCCATACCAAAAATGTAGAGGTAGCTAATGTTTTTAACTTTACGGAATGTAGATACAAGAAGACTATAATTAATAATAATATTGCCCTAAAGTTTACATTTAGACTAGAGGAATTCAATACTTCGTTTGTGTGAAAACACTACGAAAGAATAACGAAAACGTATTAAACGTGAGCAAATCATTTGCTCCTATATATTTTACACATAACCATAAAAAATAAGTTATTTAATGACTTCAGAACGAAAAGTCATTTTGATCAATGTTTCAATTGAACGTCTGTGGTTTGAAACTGTTGTAGTCGTTAATAAATAAACAATTTCCCTCAAGGCCTATGTCATCGTAGGGGATGCCGTGTGGAGGGTCTTTTTAATAAATTCTATAAAGGAAAAAGGTATGAGGGGTGATTAGAAATCTGGGTGTCAGTGTGTCCAGGAGTGATGGGCGTATGAATCAATCCTTCCAACTGCAGTGCAAGGTGATGAGTCGAGAGAGTCCGGCTGGAAAGGTCTAAAGGTCTCCCTCAACCAGTCTCTCTCGATCCGGCCCGCCACCCAGCAGGTGGGCAGACGCATCCACCGCCAAGACGTGGACATACCTCACACCATGAACCATGATCCCGGGCACCCCTGCTAAGTCACCGAATATCAGGTATACTGTAATGACTTGTGACCATATTTCTATGCATGTGACCCAAGTGCGGCCCGCACTAATCCCTACATAAAATATTTGGTCCTTTTACAACAAAAGATTGCCGACCACTCTACACAATCTGCACTCTACACAATCAAGCGATTTTATTATTTGGTTTATTAAAAATTTCGTTCATATATTTAATTGTGTGATCGTCACGGATGTCGCTACCGACGCGACACGTCGCATGTTCTATTTAAGTCGCGGCGATTCACGAGTTGCGGGCGAGTCAGTGGAAATAATGTGCATTTCGTTCGACCAGTCTCGCGCCGCGATAGCCGCTAAGTGGACACTTGTCTAAAAAAACACTCATAAACATTCTGTTATTACTATATAAGAAGATCTAAGTGCTCATCAATATCAGTACAATATTATACATTCGCAGTGCGGGCTGAAATATTTACAAAAATGTCCACAAAACTTGATAGTTGCTCGGCTGCACAATTACCCGGCGATTATTTAAAAAGTCTACTAAATCTTATTGCAAGCGAAGTTCACATGAAAGACTATGAAATTGCATTCAAGCAACAAGATTTTACAGGAGATAATTATTGTGGTGAAATTACACGTGTTCAAATAATACCACACGAAGGCAATGGTAACCAAAAAACATTAAGTTTAATCGTGAAAACAGCACCTACAGATGCCAAGACAAGGGCTGCCATTCCTGTACATACTGTTTACCTTGCTGAAGTGTTTGCCTATACCGATGTAATACCTGCTCTCCATAGACTCTACGATGAATACAACATTCCAAATGAAGGCAGATTCTTAACAGCGACCTTCTACAAAGGAATCAGCGAAGAATATAAAGAAATTCTCATTCTCAAGGATCTCTCTGAAGACGGTTTTATCATGTTCAACAAAAGATCTTCATTCGACTATGACCACGCTGCTTTAGTTCTTAAAACCTTGGCCAGAATTCACGCCGCTTCATTCGTCATGAAGGAAAAACATTCTGAACAGTTTTACAAAATAACTGACAATATCTCGAAAAAATCAATTTTCGGTGAGAAATTGATGACTATGATGGAAAATGTCGCTCGTGCAACTGTACCCAGAATTGAGAACCCCAAAAACAGAGCGATAATTGAACCCTTTGTTGAGGAAATGAGGGTGAAGTGTTTTGGTACTTTGGATGCAACATTATCCGAGCCGTACAACGTTATATGTCATGGAGACTCGTGGAATAACAATATGCTTTTTAAGTACAGTGAGGTAAATGATTTTCTCGCCTTTAATAGAAAAGTTTTAATTTTTAATAGTTTTACGCTTGTGGGTTTCAATTGGAAATTTTCCTTGCCAATTACGAGTGTAAAGTACCTACCCGTCGGATAACCACAATTTATCTTATTAATTTATTAATTATGATAGGGAATAGTTAATTCATTTCAATTTTATTTTATGCTGTTGGTCACTAATCCATACCTTTTTTAAATACATTAATAAACATGATGCGCATGTTACATAATTTTGTGAAATAGAGAGTGTAAAAGAAAAAACCTAAAAGATTGGATTATATTATTACAACATCAATATAAGTAAGTTACACAATGATGTGAAATAAATAACGCGTAATTACTTCTCGTACATAATGACATAAAAAATTATCGTATCTTCGTATACTCCAGTTTTTTATCCAATAGAAATGCATTAATTAACGAAGTGTAAGATAAACGTTACGATAAGAAATTAATCGATAGTTGCAAATAATTCCATTACCAATGTTATTGAAATGACGTGCGTGAATAAAAAAGATTTAATAATGGAAGTAATGTGTGTCAAGTATTGATATCCGGACCTTTATTGTTCTTTTAGGATGAATTTTCAATTGGGTTCTACCGGCTATGTTTATGGTGTTATATCCGGTCCGGTGGAATATGCGTCAAGTGACCAGAACAGTTGGCAGACCCTGGACTGTTAAGAATCAATCAGCTGTTAAGAACCAACCCAAAGGTCATAATTTTTGGGGCCATAACCTTTAAAGAGTCTTGACCGCCTCCAGGAAACTTTGGATTAGGCATCCACATAACAAGCATTTAAACATCAGCACAATTGGCCTATTATGCTGAAGTTCTCTCCAGGTCCTTAAGCTAAAAGCTGCGGAGTTAGCTTTTTGGGTGGTCTGCTTTATCAACCCTTCCTGCATGTACCGTCCCAGTTTTAAAATAAACCATTTTTTTATAAGTAATTGAAAAAATCTTTAACGCGAGAAACCAACATTTTATTGATGCGTCTCGATATCTTTGCACATTTATAATTTTTTATCGTTTTTTTGCAGAATAAAAAGCTGGAAGAAGTTGTGTTAATAGACTGGCAAGTAGTAAGATACGCTTCACCCCTATCGGACGTGTGCTACGTACTCTGCCTATCATCAGATCAGCTTCTTTTAAGATCTCACCTGGACCAACTGATCAACCTTTACTACGAGACCCTGGGAACAAGCATGAAAAACATGAACTGTGATGTGAAAAAGTCCTTCCCCAAAGATGCATTCATGGACCATTTCAGAAAGTTTATGCCTTTTGGACTATCCATGGTATTGGGAGGACTTCCTATGGCTCTGGGTGAACCAGCAGATGCTAAGCAGTTAGGGGAATATGACTTCGATGGAAATAGTGCAGGAACGGATATCATTATCAGTGACTTGGCTGCCAGTAGAATTAATGGAATGGTAGATTACTTTATCGAAAATGATTTTATTTAGATAACTTTTTAGTCATAAATATTTAGTTTTTAGAAGAACATAATTTATATATCTGTGTTGTGGAACATCTAACGAGTTTACAATTTTATTTAAAACCAGCGCAAAACTATCTCCACTCTATCAATCTTGCTAATATTATAAATTCGAATGTTTGTATGGATGGATATGAGTTACTCTTTCACGCAATAAATATCGAATGGAATTTAAAAATTCTTACACCAATCGAAAGCTACATTATTTGCGAGTAATACAGCCTATATTTTTTTTTTCTTTTTATTTAGCATATAAAATATAGTATACATTTAGATAATGTTATAATTAGTATACATGTTCATGTTCGAATGTTAATACCACTCTTCCATAGAAGCATTAGCTTGTGTCTGGAAGAGTAGTGTACATTTTTTAATGCTATATTATGTTATGAGTTCTTAAATTACTATGTGAATGTAAAAAACAATAAGTTGTAAGTTCGGTGATATGTAATTAAAAGTATTTTTCTACTAATAAACAATTTTACTATTAGAATAAAGTATCTTGAGTTATTGTAATTAGTTGTTAAAAACAAAACAAAATTTACCTTATTTGAAAAACGGGGTATCACTTGGAAACTGAGTTATAAGTTGTTCTTGAGATTAGATTAGTCGGAAACTTTTTTTTTGAGATTATCTTTAAAAAATTTTTTAACAGAGTTTATTAATTGGATTTTATCATTAATTTTTCTAATTTCATCCGGTAATCGGATGAAAATAAGTCTTCCTTGATAAGTGTAATAATTTTGTGCGAAGGAAGTGTTTAATTTTGGGCATGAAAAAATATATTTATGTCTAGTACGATTTTCAGTTATAAATTGATACTTCTCTTTTTCTTTTATAATTTGAATCAATGTATTTCTATTGTACAGATCTTTGAAAGAAGGTACTTGGAATTCCTTAAATAATTTATCCGTTGGGTAGTCAGATGGTTTTTTTAATATGATTTTAATAATTAACCTCTGCACAACTTCAATTGGGGAAAGATTAGTTTTGTATGCGGATCCCCAGCTAATGATAGCATATTGTAAAGTTGATTGAACCAAAGCGTAATATATTAGATATAAATTTTTTACAGATAAAAAATTTCTGATTCTTAAAAATATGTAAATCAATTTTCTAATTTTTTTTACAACTTGACAAATTTGTTCCTTCCATTTTAAATTTTTATCGATAATAACTCCTAAATATTTTATTGTGTTTGTTGTTTTTAATATTGTGCAGTTTTGGATACAATAATTTTTACTATGTGTTGTAGAATTATCATGGATGATGATATCAATGTTTTTAGGGGTATCATTTTTGTGTATTGCAAATGGAATTACAAATGTTTTATCACCATTTAGTGATAGTAAATTTACGTCGAAGAAATTCTTTAAAATATTTATGTCTTCGGTGGCTTTAAATGTTACTTTTTCCCAAGTTTTATCGCTAATTATTAGTACCGTATCATCGGCATATGAAGTTATTTGGCCATGTAGTGGTTGAAAAAAAATGTCATTAACATATATGGTAAAGAGGATTGGTCCGATTACTGTACCTTGCGGGATTCCAAAGTCTGATATTTCTTTATCGCTATTAATCTGATTTATTTTTACGACTTGCGGTCGATTTTTTAGGTAGTTCGAAATCCATTTAATCGCATTGTCTTTTATACCTATATTGTTCAGTTTTTTTAGGAGAATCTCATGGGATATACTATCAAAAGCTTTTCTGAGATCGATAAATATACCGGCACATTTTTCACCTTTATCCAATGATTCGTTGATGTATGAGGTTACATTAGCAATAGCATCTTGTGTGCTAAGTGACTTTATAAAACCAAACTGGTTTTTATGAAGAATTTTATTACTTTCTAGGAAACTGATCAATTGGTTTTTAACAATTTTTTCAAAAATCTTTCCAATGTTTGAAATTAGAAAAATTGGGCGGTAGTTAGTTACTTGTTGTGGATCTCCAGATTTATAAATAGGTGAAATAATTGTATTTTTATAGTTTGTCGGAAATATTCCCTCTGTTAAACTTAAGTTTATCAAATGAGTAATTGGTTTTATCAAATAAATTTTCATGGATTTTAGAAAATGTACTGTAATATGGTCAAATCCGGGAGACGAACCTCCTTTCATGCCTTCTATTATTTTTAAAATTTCACCTTCTGAGGTTGTTTCAAATGTTGATAAATTATTTTGATTTTGTACATTTTCAATCGTTTGTGTTTTCGGGTTAAAAGATTTATTGATATTTTTCGCAAGATTTTTTCCTTCTATATTGGTAAGATATATATTGGTAAGCTCTGGCGTTATGAATAAGCTAAGGCGTTATGAAATTATTTATTATACGTTTATTGGCAAAGCGTGTTGCTGAGTAAATGTTTGACGTGGGCTGTCATATTGTCATTTTTTTAGGTTACTATGGAGATTTCTTTGATAGCAAAAATTCAAATATGAGTATTCAAATATGCGAGTGAAACCGGGGGCAAAAGCTAGTTATTCATACTCAAGCATTTGAACAAATAACGCATTTCGAATAAAGAATTATTAATTAATAATAAAATAATTTTGGTACCTGCTTTATCGCTTGTGGTAGTTTTAATTTTGAATTAAATTTCATCGAACTTGAAAAATGGTACGCGTTATGCAGAAATATTTCACATTCCTTATTACCCATGCATCAACAACTGATATACTCGTAGTATATATATTTAAGTTCATAAATTATTTTTGTTAAATATGTGTTTTTTATTTTGTCAGAAGTCAAAATATTTCCGCTTTGCCAAAAAAATATCAAAATAAATGGAATATTTATGAACTTACCCAAAAACTAAAAAAACTGTTTTTAAAAGATGATGAAATACGCTTTCAATTTTTGAAACAAATATCAAATATATGTAAGCATATAATTTTAGAAAAACAGGGTGGGGTAGAAAGCACTCCCTAGTTTTAAAAAATCACTGAAGGCCCCCAGACTGAGCACAGGGGCGGGGCGGGTGCCGTTGGGTAGGGAAAATGATGTCGTTTTTTTCATGATGTTTCGAAAATGATAACGATAATTTCGTCTGGCGTGGCGGCCTTGCCATTAAACATTTTGTGTACGCAGACGATACGGCATTCGTAATATCGCAAGACCTGATCACTGCAAAAAAACCTTATGAAGCACGATTTTATCGACCTCCTGAAATAGTCTCATGATGAAGATCTCATAATAAATGCCAAAAAACTAAAATTATACACATAAGATCTCCACACGCCAGATATAATATAATATTTTTTTTCTGAAGATTTTTACCAACATAACAGTGACGTACCTAATGTCCGTTGACAGTCGCCGATCGGTTGGCGAAGTGAATTATAATTTACGCAATTGAAAATTAAAATGCATAATTTTCCGCCGCCCAAAATGCAAAAAGTTTCCTTTTATAGTAATTAAGGCGAATCTAAAGTTTTTTTCTAAAAATTATTAATAATACGCGTAGACACCACTTACGAAAAAATACCGAAAAATGTAATAAGAAGTAATTGTGGAATGAAACACTAGTATATATTGAATTATTTGGCGGGTATTAGATAAGCCGTCATAGCTCAGTGGTCAAGAGCACCTGACCGGCAATCAGAAGGACACGGGTTCGCGTTCCGTTGGCGGCAAGTATCTTTTCTCGGAAGATTTTTTCAATGTAGAAGATAAGTGTTTCAGGCTGATATTTATTGCTTATAATAATTGTTACCCTTTATGCCTAAGAGTATGGATATTAGAGAGACGGCATGTAAAGTGTGCACACTGACCCAAAGTGTGATTATTCAAAAATTTTACCGAACGGTTTTTAGACGGTTGACATTGGCTTTTACACCTCGGTCGCGTATAGAGCTCCCAGTAAAACGTTCATAAAACATAGAAAAATGGTCCAATGCGCCGTAAAATTGTGTAAAAGTAGTTCTATGAAGACCTTTAAAAAGAAAGACGGTCTTACCTTTCACATATAAGTGTTTAAACATCGCTTAAATATACATTTTATAATTGTCGACGTGTTCATTTCAACCGCTACCGCCATCGGCCCGTCGCTATCACGTGATCTCGGTATGGCAATGGGCCGAATCAGTCAACTTAAATTGTAATAATTAAAAGTTACCAAAAAACTTTTATTTTTTTAAAAATCATAACGCACAAATATAAAAATGATTTACACATGTCGTTGGTACGTGTTTTTTATCGTTTAGCTTATTCATTTTTAAACTTTTTTACTTCGTCTTTTTTGCACTGTTATTTTTATTTCTTTTCCTACTAATTTATCACTCCTTTTACATATGTTTACAATTGTAATTCTTAGTACCTATATAAAATAAAATAAAATAATCACTGTATTGTTATGTAAAATTCACATTGACATGCCCCCGTGGTCGAGGGGAAAAGCTCTTGACTAGCAATCCGGAGGTCGCGGGTTCAAATCCCGGTGCGCACAGATAAATTTTATTCGATTGATTTGTGTTCTCAAAATTTAATAATTAAAAATAATATAAAGTATATTTCCGTCAAGTTCCAGGTGGAACATACTATCAGTATCGCCCTGGTGTAAGACCACCCATAATAATTGAAATATTGCTTGAAATGGCTTTAGCTATGTTTGTTGACAAGATCTGAATAGACGGGTACTTCCCCACCTTCTTCTTCCCTATCTCCTTCCCCTCATATATATATTCGATTATGTGTTATTCATATGTACATATTCGATTATTTGTTATTTACATATATATAAATAAATATTCGAATTTTATGTTATATATATATACGTGTGTGTGTGTGTGTGTGTATATATAGGGTGTTAAGGGACGTACTTGACTTACTCTAATCAGTGATTCCTGACATTATTTGGAGTAAAAAATGTAACTGAAAGTTTGGTCTTCTGTGACATTTTTTTTTCTACAAAAACATAAAAAAATGGTATGTGTTGAACAGCTAAAGGCGGGGTTAGAAGTTGTTCGGTTATTCGGCTGAGTGACCAACAATTAGAATTAAAACGTAGCTTTAGCCGTATTTGGAGACTAGATCTGAATAGTCGGGTATTTCCCCACCTCCCTCTTCCCCATATCCTTCCCCTCCTCACTTGCCTTCAACCTCACAACATACCCCAATTGGGGATGCCATAGTCTCCAGAATGGAGCAGTTGGGATTCTTGTGAGGTGATCACATTAAAAAATATATATATTTAGTTATTGTTGATTGCACTTTTTTGTTGACATATTGCACGTGAATTTTAGTTCTACTCATAATAAGGTCAATGTTGGTTTTGGAATTGTCATTTTTAATTATAGATATATCTTGATATCCGACAATGTTGTGTAAATTATTTAGGTGCTGGATAGCTGGTGGCAGCAAAATTTCTTTGTTTTCGACAATATCATGAAGACGGGGATCATTTGACTGCTGGACACCTGGGAGTATGATATATTATCTATGTATCCGACGAGCCTGTAGGGTGAACTTGTATATGTCTACCATCCTGAATTGATGAAAGCAGTATAAACTCTTGATGCTTTGAATCATTTTTTTGATGAACATCTGGTGTCAGCAAAATATTTTTTAGTATCCAACAGTAATAAGTTTCGTCATCAGTCGGAATGCCTTAATTAGAAGTAAACTTGAATATGGAAGCACTATTTGGAATCCACATTACTGCAAATATGAAAACATTGTAGAATCAGTTCAAAAAAAATTACTAAGAATGTTATCCTTCAAATGTGGACTACACGACCATCTCAGATCATACGATGTACGTCGTGATTACTTCAAGATTGATACACTTAAAACTAGAAGGCAATTGACTGATCTAATATGTTTACATAAAATTATTCACGGCCATCTTGATACTACATTATGTCTTAACAGTATTGAAATTAATGTCCCCAATTCCCATTGTTTAAGACGCCATAACATTTTTCATATGAATACATTTAAAAATAATATCGCCTACTTTAGCCCTCTGACCCAGATGTGTCGACTGTATAACAAGATAGAGTGCGCTGATGTGGATATTTTCGTTGACAATTTGTACGGATTTAAAAAAAAAGTTCTAGCGCTGTTAAAAAGTACTAACTAATTATGTTGTGTGAATTGTCTTTCTATGCATGCTCGCGTATTTCATATGTCTTTTACCACTCATTGCAATGTGTTACTTGAGTGACCTTGTATATAATTCTGTATTTTTATTTGTGATGTTTTTGTTTTTCTAAATGTATTTATTTGTATTTAATTGTATGTAATTGTAGATTTTTATAATTGTGTAATAACTGAGTTTTATAACTGGATTGTTCTCATGTAAGTGTAAACATCTGTAAAACCCAGTATAAATAAATAAATTATTATAAAAGTCTTTTGTTAAGTACTTCCCTTTTCTTCATTACTTATTTTTCACCACCATTCCCTGTTCAGAAAACAACTATTATACATATGTTCAAAATTTATAAAAAATTTACGAACGTTTTTTTTAATAATAAAAAAAAAAAGTGAAGCCCATTCCCAATTCGGCCCTTATCTCCTGGCGGCTGCCCTCCCCCCGCCCGCTGGCCCCTTTACCCCGTCTGTATCCCCACTCCCCGGCGGCCACAAATTTTTAGAGCTACACTGGTTTTGGCGGTTTTATACATTCTGAGTTAGGTATGCCGCTTCCATTGGATTTTAGTTCCATGCTTTATGCTATGCATAAAAATCTTGTCTTAAAAAAACGTTAGTTGATCAATTAAAAATAATAATCAAATATAATCTAAGGAAATAGCTATTAGATACTGATATTGATGCCCTCGTATGCTTAGTTGGAATTCACATTTTAACGAAATAGAAATAATTATAATTTTATAGTACTTTATTTATATGAAACTATTGATGTAGTTGGTAATTATACGAGTATTCATTGTTCAAAAAAGAATATTGTTCAAATCACCTACAATTTGTACTTGTTTATTATATAAGGCTTATACTGCTTTTTACATATTTATACTATTCTGTTATTTAACCGATTAATATCATCAACATTATACATATATACCTACCCTTTGAAAATGTACCATGTTATTGAATAAAATGTTGTATATGTGTACCTGTTGACAAACTACATAAGTGGCTTAATAGGTTTGAATGTTATTAAATAAAATAATAAAAGAAAGTTACACTCTATTTATATATTTTATTGCCATTGTTAGGGTGCCTCGATGTCGGCTTCTAAACCAACACCAGGGCCCAAAACACGTCCCTGACTAGCTCTCAGCGGGACTATGGTACTCTCTATTCAGGGGGGTGGGCAGCTCAAGGCTAGGGAACTTCTCTCCATCCTCCGGTGACCCACGGGATCCTCACTGGCCAACAATCCTCCCGCCGTAGCAGAATAATAACAATGTTAAATCATTTAGACATGTATTGTAAACTCAAACACATACATAGGTTTCTACAGTACAATTCAATTACAAGAAATGCAAATTACACAAACCTAGCTAAAGTGTTTAACTCTCTCTGACTCTCTCTCAAAACGAAACTCTCCGAGTCGTGATTTCCGCGGGGGCCCTACATTTCACTGAATTACGGACAACATTTAAGGAGGAAATCAAGATACAGCTTACATGTAGGTTGGCAGGAACCTCGTCTCATGTGGCAGCTTCATCAGGCACTTTCGTAGTCTAAATAGACCGAACTATAGTGCGGCAAAAGGCCGATTGTACTCAAAGGTATTTCAATAATACATCGCGGCCCCATTGAATTGGGTCCGCCGGCTACAACTGAGCCGCGAGCGTGCGTTCTCAAAGGCGCTCAGATCTCTTCTGTGGCGAGCGCAGCGGGAATGCCGAGTGGCGGGGCACGGGGGAGAGGCAAGGAGAAACAGGATACGGGGCGGGGGAGGCGGCGGCCGAGCCGTGTGGACTTGTGCTGCGTCTTGTGCTCTCGTATTTACTCGCTTCAAGGGCGTATCGTAACACCATTTAAATTATTAGTTATCTTCAAGAATAGATGGAGATTGCCACTTTTGTTCTGTCTCTCTATTTGGTCGAAGACATACCGTTGTTGTCGCAGAACTAAATACATATATTCAAAAAAGCATGGGTTACTATCATTTATGCTCCGAAACCTTTGAAGCTGTCAATAGTATTTTTGTTTCTCTTTCCATCGCTATATCTAACACATTTTAGATCAATGGTGGAGATTGTCGTCTTTGTTTCAATACGCCTCAAGGGAACTGCCATCAGAAATACGTATAATCTGTACGAGTAATATAAAATATTATTACTTTATACAGACAAAATTATAAGGGTCCCATATGGGGCCCTTGTGGGACGCTCGTTAGATATTTCATACTAGCGTGAATATTGCTTATAGTAAAACAGTGATTATTAACAATTTTATCCTTTCTGCTAAGCAAACCCGCTTATAAATGATTTAAAACAACTTTATTTATTCTTGCTAGTATTACATTGAATAAAGGACTAGTGTATAATAAAATAGGTAATGATGTATTTAGGAGAATTTTTGAGTAAAATTTTAATTTATTTATAATGTCAGGCTCTTAAAATTAGGGTTTTCCTCATTCTGATCGTTGTAGAATGAACATTTTCCTAAATAAAATCATTTTTCACAAAGAAATCAACTATTCCATTGATTCTTCTGACACCCAAATCGCTGATACGAAAATCTTTTGCGGAGTTATTTCCTTCCTTGTAATCATAGTCTGCTATCGGCTTGACGTGTCCTGACTCGCAGAAATCTATTGGAATAACTCCTAAAACCATCGAGAAACCTAAAAGCATAAATTTTCGGAAATGTTCCATAAACACTTCTTTAGGGAATGATTTTTCCACATCACAGTCCATTTCTTTCATGCATAATTTTAGCGTCTCGTAGTACAAATCCAGTAGTTGGTGCAGGTGAGAATTTAACAGGTGTTGATCTGTTGTCAGGCATAGCATATAGCATATGTCAGCTAGCGGAGAAGAATATCTTACTATTTGCCAATCAATGAACACTACCTGGTTCACCTTCCCATCCTGTAATAAATAAAAATGATGATTACAGAAACAAAAAATATTTACATGTTTCCTACATAGTTTCTTTAATGACACACCATGAAGAAAAACAATGGGTTTAAAATGTTGGAACACTCATAATAATTAGTTCATAGGTAGTACAGGAATCAATGGGTTTAAATTTCAGAATAATTTGGTTCGTTTTAACGGTGATATTTTTAAAGCTTAAAAAATATGTATTCTAAGTATCGTATTCTGAATTTGCATGGTCACATTGTCACATACCCGTGTTTGTGGCATTCAGGTTTTTGTATACGATAATATATTTAATATATTTTTTTATTAAAATAAAATCTATTATATTGATAAAAAAAACATATTAGCGATAATAATTAGCAAAAACGCATACGCACATTAAAGAATTTAATATTGGACTTAATAATCAGAGATACTTAGATACCAGAAACATAGATAATGCAGACAGAGAGAGAAATGTAAAAAAAATAATAGGAATTACAATGTGCGATTAATTTAATTGGGACAAGCATTTTTCAGATATTGGATATTTTTATCGGAAAAAATTATTTTCACAATTTTCAGAAAAAAAATCCGAAGGTCCTCTAACAAAAATTAGACCTTTTAACAAGTTTTTATCCCGTAACAAACATCTAATAATATACAAATAATTTTTGAACCCAATCAAATTACTGATCATGTCCAGACCTCAATCCCATTGAAAGTTTATGGACGATAGAGAAAAAGTAATTTTAAACTTTGGCTTCATGATGATGAAACGAAAAAAAATTTATTGTGTAATGCATTACCTCATCAAGACCAAATTGAAATAAAGCAGCAAATTAACGTACTTAGAGATTGACGTATTTATAATGTAGTAGTTTGAATAAAATATAATAAAAATTAACCATTACTATATTTTAAACCACGGTTTGAATTGTCTGAAAAAAATGCTTTTTCCGATTACGTCTACCTCATCACAATAAACACCCGTTTTACTTCCCTGCCCCCTTCTCCACTTCCCATCCTTAATCCTTTAATACCTAAAATTTGACTATAATCTCAAAAAACCACGGACGTACATATAAAAAACTGACTTTCAAAGGTAACATTAAATGTACCCAATTAAAAAAGTTAAAAGTATTAAAGATAATGTAGTGAAATTTATTTTACCTTGTCGTATTTAAACAGCATATTATTACTCCACGAGTCACCATGACATACAACATTATATGGCTCGGATAAAGCAGAGTCAAGTAAATCAGTACATATTCCTCTGATTTTGCCAACAAAAGTATCAAGTTTCGCCCTGTTTTCTGGGCATTCAATATGGGTTACCACCGTAACAGCATTATTTTCAATCATCGCCATCAAATGCTTTCCAAAATTAATCTTTTTTGGGAGGCGGTCCGTTAATTTGGAAAACTTTTCAGGATGTTTTTCTTTCATGGCGAATGACGAGGCGTGTATCCTGGCCATGTTTTGAAGAACTAAAGCAGTGTGGTCGTAGTCAAATACGGATTTTTTATCAGTCATGATAAAACCGTCTCCAGAGAGGTCTTCCAGAATAACAATTTCTTTGAATTCTTTGTCGACACCCTTGTAGAGAGTGGCAGATATGAATCTGTTTTCTCTTGAAATGTTACATTCGTCGTGTAGTCTGTAAAAAGCAGGTATTATTTCGGTATATGCGAATACTTCAGCAACATAAATATTATGTATTGGCAAAGCATTCCTAGAGTTCGAATCCGTGGGTGCTGTTTTCACAAACAAATTGAGTACTTTTTGGCAAATATTTCCTTTTCGTGGTATTATTTGAACACGTGAAATTTCACCACAATAATTATCTCCTGTAAATTCTTGTTGCTTAAATGTAATTTCATAGTCCTTGAAGTGAACTTCGCTCGCAATTAGGTCGATGAGGTCCCTTAAATTATCACTGATTATTTGAGACACGGTAGCTTTCTCTGGATTTGTGGACATATTGATAAATATTTTATCTCGCGCTTTGTAATACACTGATCCAGAGTCTGTTACTTAAAACGTCGAGTATAAATAGAAAAAAAATGAGTGTGCTGTGTACGTGTACCACCAGCGAAAATATTTTATCTTATCATTTTTAATTTCTTTATGTGTATGTGCATTTATCTTTGTGTACCAACATAATTATATTGATTAAGATTAAGAAAAATACAAATGAGATTGGCTTCAGCGGTACAATAAATAACCCTACAATCGACAATGGCCAATGTTAACGAAATCTAAGGTTTTAAGTGATGTAAATGTTTATTTTTCTCTAGCAACCATTAAAATTAGATAATAATTTTGTAAAATTATCTTTCCTTGACATTTTTTGAACTAAAATTATTGATGTAATATATTTTCCAAATAATATATAATATTTTGATCATATGTTCATAAATTAAAAAAAAATAAAAATGCTCAAATTTAAATCAAAATCTGTGATCGTGAACTATGTAACAGAGAATACGTAGAAGTAATATTTATTATTCTATTATTACATACGGCAATTTAACACTATGTACGGCAATTTTTTAATTACGTAGAATTCATGCTTTTATTCACGAGTTCCTTCCTTACCCTACAAATACAGTTTATTGTCTTAGTAAGAACAAATAAATCACTTTGACGTGGAATGGAAACACCAGTGGTTAAAGAAATCTGTTCTGAGAAAATACTAAAATCGTAACGCAAGAAGCTCATTGGACCGAAGTTCATATAATTGAATTTTTCAAATCAAAATGCGCATTGTTGCAAAAAAATGTACATTGCTGCAGGAATAACAAGATTTGACTGTCAGCAATAGAATATTTGTAAAACGTCCGAAAACAGAAGTATCTTGACTTTAACAAGCAATTGCGTAATGCATCACTCTAACAGCGTTTCAAGGTTTGTATTAAGAAGGGTGCAATCATTGATATCAGAAATTGCAAGCAAAATTATCTGTATATGAATAAAACCTTTGAGAATTGTTCAATATACACAGAAAACAGCATTAGTTCGCAAAGTGACTCCTGTGAAACGCTGCTGAATATTTGAAAGTGGTTCGACTAGTTCGCACTCATTTGATGTTAGATAATATTTAAGCCAACTCAGAATATTCGGAAATATTCCCAGAACGAAGAATTTGAAATACAATTATTAAAAAATGACACGCATGTATTTCGAATTAATACACAGGATTTATTTTACGATCATGTACATATATAGTTGTTACAATTATATTAGGTCTTGTAGCGCCCAGTATTTGTCCAACGCACGGATCCGAATACTTTCTCCCTCACACGCATAGCGCCGTTTCGCTTTGCAACTTTCGCCGAGCTACCAAACCGAAAGGACACCCCATCGGCCGTAACCACCCCCATCCCCCCGCGCCAGCCGGACGCTGCAGCCCCGGCACTAAGGGTATATAAGGGCATACTGACCGATCTCAAGTCAGTGTAGCCGGACTCCGGGTAAACCAAGCAACAGCATCCTAGTGGTCAGTGCTAAGTTAACCAACCGGTACCAAGTCGAGAGATCCCGCTGGGTCCTCCTTGGGAATCACAGTAACAGTGCCCTAGTGGACATTACTTACCGGGCACCGTTTTCCCAACTAAGAGACCGCGGGTCCTATGTTGGAGTGTGTACCTCTATACGTTAAGTGCTGAGTGAGGACAATCTTTAAACTCTCAGTGATTATATCGTGTGCTAAACTGTTCTGTACCTACTCTTTACTAAAATTATAAGTTATGAACCCTGTATAAGTTGAATAAATTGCCATTGTGGATATTGACTATCTCTTATATTAATACCCCGCCACAAGTGACGCCCAACGTGACGGCTTATAAAAGTGAAAGACAAAAGGCAGACAACGGAATCTACACGGAAGAGTGCTCGGATAGCGGCCAGATCGAAAATGGCGATTTCGCAAGAACAACTCCGCGAGTTATTTCAGAGCGCGAGGATAAAGAACCTCGCTCACTGCTCATCCCGGTTCAACGGATGTACCGACCCACAGAAGGTGGAAGAATTTATTCTAACAGCAACGCTGTACAAGACATCTGAGGGAATACCAGATGCTAATGCCTTGGAAGGACTGCCCCTCCTCCTCCAAGAAGTGGCTTCGCCGTGGTGGCAAGGAGTCAAAACCGGCATCAATACATGGCAGGCTGCCATGGATCTGCTCAGGCAGACATTCGCGCCAAGACGTCCAGCGTACAAGGTGTACATGGACCTTTTTGAAACGAAACAGGATAGACCACAAGCCACGGGCTTGTTTATAACTAAAAAGAGGTCGCTCCTGGCAGAGCTTAGAAATAAAAACCCGGAAACTCTGGAGATCGACCTGATATACGGTCTCTTGCACCGGGAAATAAGGGAGCGGATGCCAAGAGAGGACATCCAGACCTTCTCAGATGTGCTCACCAAATCACGACGCATAGAGGAGATGATCGCCGAACGTGAGAGGACATCTAAACTACATGCTGCGGAGAAAACTCGCCGTAGTGAGGACAATCAGGGCAATGATGTCCGCAAAACACGGCCGAGGTGCATGAACTGCAAAATGTTCGGGCACTACGCAGAAGTTTGCCGGAAGCCTCCCAGAGAGCGGAGCGCAACTCGAAATTACACTGCAACAGCAGGACGTAGCCAAGCAGAGGGACCAAGCAGGGGACAAAGCACACTGGCGTGCTACGGTTGTAACCGACCCGGGGTTATACGCAGCAAATGCCCGACCTGCAACCCCATCCAAGGGGAAGTGAGAAACGCCCAGTTCTGCGCATTCACCACACGTACGACCCAGGCAATCCAACGACACCGGCCTGCGGTGTACATTGAGGTAGGAGGAAACGTCGGCACGGCTTTCCTGGATACCGGCGCTAAGGCCAGCATCGCTAGTCGAGAATTGTACGTGCTGCTAAGCCGACAGGGCTACCACTTCACGTCAGAGAGGCTCACGATTATACTCGCTGACGGACACACGCAAAACCAGGAAGTCCTCCGCACCAGAGTGGAGGTTAAACTACAGGACCGGTCAGTCTCTACCGAGCTCTTAGTACTGCAGAACGCAGATAAAAACCACACCCTCCTGGGGATAGACTTCCTCGAGGATGCGGCGATGGTTTTGAATTTACCAACCAAGGAGTGGTATTTTTCAGACACGCCGAGAAGAGCCCATAGGTTCATCACCCCCACTCATGAAGGGGCAAAACCAAAAGAACAGCCACAGGCGGCTGAACGGTCAACCCCTACCAGCATCGAAGATGAGCTAGACGTGAGGGCGTACGGACCTCCTCCATACGCCGGCGAGATGACGCCAACCAGAGAAATCGGGTCAGTTATTATGCTACCCACGCTAATCAGCCCCTTGCCTCCGACCCCAAAGAGGAGAATGGTAGGCTTGAAGGATCACCACGTGAACTACATATACCGGGACGCTCAGATCGCGGTCCACCGGACATATAACGAACCAGAGCCCGGGGTGAGAAACCTGTTTCCCCCGCTGATAGACCTGGCTACTATCGATGTCCACCCCTTACATCTGAGGGAAAATGAGGGAACCCACCTGACAGAGGTGGAGAGGAGACAATTGAATGAGTTAATTGCACAAAACGAGAACGTCTTTTCGGAGAACGGACCACCTACGGACCAGGCGGAACACCATATACCCACAGGAAACCATCCACCAGTAGCGATGCCTCCTTACCGCCTGACGCCCGCCCGAAAGACCCTCATGAAGGAGGAAATTGAGAAAATGCTCCAGGCCGGGATAATCGAAGAATGTGAGTCCCCATGGGCCGCACCAGTAGTACTCGTGCCCAAACCTGATGGAAGCCTGCGCTTCTGCGTGGATTATAGGCAGCTCAACGCCGCCACAACCCCGGACCATTATCCACTACCTCGGATGGACGACCTCCTCCATGCGGCCAAGAGGACGGCGTTCATGTCCACCATGGACCTCCATGCGGGATACTGGCAGATCGGTGTGCACGACCGGGATCGAGACAAAACCGCGTTCATCACACCATTTAGGACATACCGATTTAATCGTATGGCTTTCGGCCTTCGGAATGCACCATCCACCTTCCAGCGTCTGATAGACCGGTTACGCGCTGGAGTAGGCGACCTGAACCTGCTAGCATACCTGGATGACCTTGTACTGCTGTCCGCCACATTCGACGATCATGTGAGCGAGCTAAGAGCGGTTTTTCGGCGGATCAGGGACTTTGGATTACGGATAAACCGAAAAAAGTGTCACTTCTGCTGTAATGAGGTGAAATTCCTGGGACACCGTCTGACACCACAAGGGATCACTGCAGATCCCGAGAAAATTAGGGCCATTACCGAGATGTTCCCCCCCCGAAACGTGAAACACCTGCAATCCTTTTTGCAGACCTGCTCATGGTTTCGGCGATTCATTCCCCACTTTGCTGAGATTGCAAGGCCCCTTAGCGACCTAACCAAAAAGGCAAAACTATGGGTATGGGGAAAGCTCGAACAAGAGGCGTTCGAAAAGTTAAAAGAGTCGCTCACCACGGCCCCTGTATTGAAGCAGGCCGAAGAGTCCCAACCATTTATAATCAAGACCGACGCAAGCGGCTACGCCGTCGGTGCAGTCCTACTCCAGGGGGAGGGGACGAGAGAGCGTCCAGTGGAATACGCCAGCAGACTGCTGACCAGCGCGGAGAAGAACTATTCTACTACGGAACGAGAGGCTCTCGCTGTAGTATGGGCCATCTCTAAGTTCAGAGGATATATTGAGGGAAACCCGGCTACGGTTATCTCCGATCACCAGCCCTTAAAGTGGCTGATGTCCCTGAAAACCCCTACGGGAAGACTCGCAAGATGGGCCCTACAGCTTCAACCATATGACCTCACTATTAAATACGCCCCAGGAAGGACAAACCTGGTGGCTGATGCTTTATCACGCCCTCCCTGTGGTGATGAAGAGAGAGACGTCTGCAATCTATGCAGCCTGGTCGAAGCAGATCTCCCAACGCGAGGTGCCCTGGCCACCCGCCAAGAGCAACTGAAGGACCCAGAAGTAAAGAAGATTCTGGACTGCTTCGAGGCCGAACAGCAAGAGGAGGAATTCGCCCGTTGGACCAACCGGGGCTACCTCACTTACGATGGAGTACTATACCGATACTCCCCCGATCAGGACGGCGAGGAAGCCCAACTCGTCGTGCCTGCCCACGAACGCGAAGATATATTACGAGAATACCATGATGCCCCTACGGCTGGACACTACGGCATCGAGGGTACCTGCAACCGAGTAGCCACACGGTACTACTGGGTAGGGATGCGGCGGTACATAGCCAATTACGTGAAGAATTGTATCGATTGTCAACGGTACAAAGCCACAAACCTGAAGCCCGCTGGCCTCCTGCAAACTCCAACTTCGCAGCAACGATTCGAGGTCATAGCCATAGACCTATTTGGGCCATTACCCACCTCACCTGATGGAAAGAATTGGATTTTCATTGTGGAAGACCTCGCTACGCGATGGGTCGAACTATTTGCGTTAAGTAACGCAACCGCCGACAAGTGCGCCTGGACCATTGTAACAGAAATAATTCTACGGTATGGAACACCAAGAAGGATAATAAGTGATAATGGCGTCCAATTTGTCAGCGCCGTTATGCAACAGATAACTCACTGTCTGGGAATACGACAGAGCCTGACACCTCTCTACCACCCCGCCGCCAATCCAGTAGAGCGGAAAAACAGAGACTTAAAACCCCAACTTGCAATTCAGGTTGGGAACAACCACAATCAATGGCCGGAGAAACTGCCGACCATTAGATTCGCCATGAACACGGCAAAGTGCCACAGTACGGGATACAGTGCCGCCTATCTGACCTTCGGTAGAGAACTCCGAACCCCAGATGACGCCTCCCGGGACTTACGAAGCATCATCCAAGCTGAAAACTTTATCCCCGAAGTTACTCCTCGTCTGCTACGTCTGGAAAAAGATCTACGGCAGGCCCGCGAGACCAACGAGGAACAGCAGGATCGGCGCAAGGAAACCGCCGATTCCCATCGTCGACCGGATCAACGTTTCCAAGAAGGAGACCTAGTCTGGATCACCACCCATGTGTTGAGCAACACAAACAAAGGGGTCAGCTCCAAGCTAGCCCCTCGACGGGACGGCCCTCACATCATACTGAGACGCAAGAGCCCCACTAGCTATGAAGTCGCCACCCAACAAGCCCCGACGGTCCCTATTGGAACCTATCATTCCTCGGCCATTACGGCCTTCAAAAGCTCCTCTGGTGAAGTTCCCGAGCCCCTGGTGCCACTACGGAGACGCGGCCGACCCAGGAAGAACCCCATCACCCAAGGATAGAACCGGTAAAGGATCCCAATGCGAGGCGCTTTTTGGAATCCTAGGGGGAGGATGTAGCGCCCAGTATTTGTCCAACGCACGGATCCGAATACTTTCTCCCTCACACGCATAGCGCTGTTTCGCTTTGCAACTTTCGCCGAGCTACCAAACCGAAAGGACACCCCATCGGCCGTAACCACCCCCATCCCCCCGCGCCAGCCGGACGCTGCAGCCCCGGCACTAAGGGTATATAAGGGCATACTGACCGATCTCAAGTCAGTGTAGCCGGACTCCGGGTAAACCAAGCAACAGCATCCTAGTGGTCAGTGCTAAGTTAACCAACCGGTACCAAGTCGAGAGATCCCGCTGGGTCCTCCTTGGGAATCACAGTAACAGTGCCCTAGTGGACATTACTTACCGGGCACCGTTTTCCCAACTAAGAGACCGCGGGTCCTATGTTGGAGTGTGTAGCTCTATACGTTAAGTGCTGAGTGAGGACAATCTTTAAACTCTCAGTGATTATATCGTGTGCTAAACTGTTCTGTACCTACTCTTTACTAAAATTATAAGTTATGAACCCTGTATAAGTTGAATAAATTGCCATTGTGGATATTGACTATCTCTTATATTAATACCCCGCCACAGTCTTTAATAAACACAGTGAAGTAAGATTCAAGAAAAAACAAAAAAAATTATGCCCCACATCATAACACATCATCATGAGGCATAGTCAAACGTGTAAATGTATACACTACACACTTGAAAATGGTTAAAAATACTACTATCATGATGATAATTAAAATAATGTTATCGAATTTAAATCAGTTTACACTTTACACTAAGCGGTAATGCGTACGACTGCAGCCACTCGCTAAATGGGCGACTTGTTCGCAACTGTTTCGAACCGACGAGCACAACAGAATATCCGCATTTGTAATAATAATATTTTGATGATTTTCATAGCGCCGTTTTTGTGAAAAATCACTTCAAGGGCCCAGTACAAACATAAAGTGTGTTTCTAAAACGTTTTGTTTTATTACTAACTATAGACTGGACAAACTACTTCAGAAACAGATTGCATCCACCGGATCGTCGATTACAATGTCTTATTCCGTAAAAAAAATTAATGCTGCCAACATAAAAATTTAAAAAAACTAATCCCAGATATACCCAAACACTGGCCTTCCATGTGTGGGATTTTTTTGTTATTTATTTTACATAATGTAGAAATACAATTTACGGGGTTTTAAGGGACGTACTCGACTTACTTTAACCAGTGATTCTTGACATTATTTGGAGCAAAAAATGTTAATTAAATGTGGGTCTCTTGGGTGTTTTTTTGTTCATTTTTCAAATTTTTAATCATCCGATCGTAACTGTCCAATACCAACTGATTTTTTTGAATGTTTTAAGTTTGAAAACAAAATAAAAAATGTCACCGGAGACCAAAATTTCATTAACATTTTTTTACTCCAAATAATGCAAGGAATTACTAGTTAAAGTAAGTCAAGTACCTACGTCTCTCAACACCCTGTATATCTGTACATGTAATAAAATATCAGCTGGAATAATAAATATTTGCCATATTACTTTGTAGTTATATTATTGTAGAATTATACCAATCGTATTATGCATAAGCGTAGCCAAAATTATTTATGTATAGGTACAAAAGCTTAAAAAATATTTTTTTCTTCATAAACTACTTTTATATTTTATTGTTATTATTTTTCTTTTATTCTATTGATTAATATTTTTTTGTTTTTCTTGCCGCTTGTAGAGAAGGCTTGTTTTTATAATATATACATATTTAAACAATTTTTTTTTTTTAAATCTGCTAGAATACCCAGAGCGAATATATCTGTATATATATATGTTTTACATTAGCTCCACCTCTTAGAGCCTATGCCATCTTTGTGGATGCTGTGTGGAAGGAAGGAAGCGAAAGAAAGGTAGTTCTGGTAGGGAAAATATTACCTTAATTATTATAAATTATTTTGTGTTATATTTATTACTTTATACAATTATAAATTATTAGGCTTGTCGTACAGAGTTAAACTGTATTATTGTTTGTTTGTCAATAAACATAAATGTAAACATTAACAACTATTATGTAAAGAAACAATAAATAAATAAATATAATTTATGCGGATTCATGATCCAAAGATTCATTAACACTTTTAACTATAAATCTCTGTTCTTTATATATTACCTACTGTTCCTATGTACCTACATATACGTACATTTTTTCTATTTTCTACTTTCTACTATTTGTACTGTTATTTATAAAACAATGTATAGTACACTGAATGTGTACTTTTTCATTTGTACAAATTTCTTTCAATAAAGATATATTATTATTAAAGTATACAGATTTGGAGAGACAACACTTAAATGCCGGAATTCTCAGATAGTTGGAACTGGAACTAAATTATTATAATTAAAGGTCACTAACAACTCTTAACAAGATAGAATGGAACTGTAAATAGAGGGATGATATAAATGGAATTACAATGAAATATCACATAAAGGGTGTTTTTTAGAGGTATACAAATTCAAAAAGAAAACAAAAATGAGTGTGCTTTAGACCACACGAATGAAGTAAAACTTCACTAACTTATAAAAGAAGAGAAAAATAAAATGTGCGTGCGCACTGCTCTCTCTTGCTCCTACAGTGTGATACAGACAATCGCCTGCACTGTGTCTTAGATATACGAAACTTAACTGGCTATGAGAGAAAGACAGAAAGAAAATGTGTGCTCGCACCTCTCTCTCTTTTGCCCCTACAGTAATATATAAAACGTAACTCTCTCTCTTTCTATCTTCACTGACTTATATCTCCCTCTCAACTTCCGTTCGCCTTGCCCGATCACACTTTTCATAACGCTCTCGTCACGAATTCACCAGCTTACTCCCCAAGTCAAGCGTGCGTAAAGAAGTTTTACTTCAGAAACATATTACAATAATGTTAATGTCTATGATATTGGCTTTAGTTAATAGATAATTTTATGCCATTATTGTTTAAATATGATTTCGGGCATATACGAGCGCCACCTCGAATGAATCGCAATCGTGAAGTCCAATTTTCGACAACTTTATTGAGCAACTGGGGTCATATATCGGCAATAACACGGCGAATGTTGACTTCCAAATGGTCAAAACGTACTGACCACAAAACAACTGTCAACTGTCAAATTGACAGTCGGTCGAAACAATGTTGCCAGTTTAAAAACAAAACTTGTAAAAAATATATTTTCAATCTAGATGAACAATTAAATTATCTCTCACCGAAATTTTGGCAGAGTTAAAATTTGTTTAAATCAAATCACTTTTCACGAAGTAATCTACCATCCCATTGATTCTTCTTACGGCCAAGTCACTGACGATGATTTCCTTTGCTGCGTCATGTCCTTCATTATAGTCATAGTCCCCAATCTGCTTGGCATCTCCTGGCTCAGACATTGCTAAAGGTAGAACTCCCACTACCATCGATAGTCCAAAAGGCATTAACTTCTTAAAATGTTCCATAAACACTTCTTTAGGAAAGGATTTTTGAACATCACTGCCCATGTTCTTCATACTCATTTTCAGGGTCTCGTAGTACAGGTCCAGCAATTGGTCCAGGTGAGATTGTAATAGATCCTTATCAGTTGATAGACAGAGCACATAGCACACGTCAGCCAAAGGAGAAGAATATCTTACTGCTTGCCAATCAATGAAAACCACTCGGTCAACCTTCTTATCCTGTAAGAAATCGTAACACAGATTTAATTAATATCACAATTTTATCTTTATTTAAAAAAAAAAAGAAAAATAAGGTAGGAAAATACAATTATATTAACAGGCACTGCAGGGCATTAGAAATAAGTTCCTAATGAATATTAAATTGCTGCCTTGGCGTAAAGTTGAAGGTCTATTGTTTCACCTGGTTCGTAAAAACTATCCTCCTCTGTCAGTACAATTAGGATGAATTTGACACCTGAAAGATGCCGAGACACACCAAAGAAAAATCATATCGTATACAATTCTCGCTACATTAAATTGGGGAATGCTTTGATAAGTACAAATGTGTATTAAGATGAGGGATTTACCTTATTATAATTGAACAGCATGTTGTTATTCCAGGAGTCACCATGACAGATAACATTATACGGCTCTGATAAGGTCGAATCCAAAACCTCTGTGCATATTGCTGTGATTTTGCCAGCAAAAGACTCTAATTTCGCCTTGTTTTTAGGGCATTCTATTCTGTGTACAATTGTTCCTGCGATATTTTCAATCATCGCCATCAAGGGCTCTCCAAAATTAACTTCTTTCGGGAGTGCTTCAAGTAATTTGGAAAACTGTTCTGGATATTTTTCTTTCATGACAAACGATGCCGCGTGAATTCTGGCCATGTTTTGAAGGACTAAAGCGGTGTGATCATAGTCAAATGAGGATCTTTTGTTAGTCATGATAAAGCCATCATCGGATAGGTCTTTCAGAATGATGATTTCTTTCATGTCTTCGTTTATTCCTTTATAGAAAGTGGCGGATGAGAATCTGTCTTCTCTTGAAACATTAAATTCATCGTAGAGTCTATAAAAAGCAGGCATTATATCGGTATAGGCGAACATTTCTGCCACATAAACGGTGTGTATTGGCAAAGCAATCCTTGAGTTTTCACCAGTGGGTGCCGTTTTCACGATCAAATGGAGTGCTTTTTGGTCACCTTTAAGTGGTTTTATTTGAACACGTGAAATTTCACCACAATAGTTATCTCCTGTGAATTCTTGTTGCTTACATACAACTTCATAGACTTTGATATGAACTTCACTTGCAATTTGTTCGATAAGGCCCATTAAAGCATCACTTGGCACTTGGGCTCCCAAGCCGTTATCTGAATTTGTCGCCATTTCGTAAGAATTTAATACCACACTTTATTAAAAATATGTATTACACTGATTGAAATGAGCTCTTTATTCTTCTTATATAGTAACTACGAGTATCAGTAGATTTTTCGTGAGTGATTTGGCGAAGATGTTTATCACTGTAATTTTTAATTGCTGTAATGCGAATCACATATTCGTGCGTGTGTGGCAATCTTGATATTCATGCATATAAGAATACACATTAGCGATGTGTCGGTTCAGCTGTAATGGGCTCGTGTGAACGGATCCTTTGCGGGAAGCGGTTCCTACTCCTACTCCTTTTTCAAATCGACTACACTAAGAGAACCCAGTCCCGGAAGTATTGAAAATTATTTTACCCCATCGGCTTGCAATAGAATCCGGAAACTTTGGTTTCATAAAGGTGAACATTTGAATTATTTTAGGGTGAAATTTTATATTTGAATATAAAGCGTAATGCTTTTTTTCTTCTTACACCGTTTAACCACGATAGTAAAGGGAGACACAACGATTTCTATGAGTTGTTCCGAAAAACGAACAAATTAGTCTGAGAGGTTAAGCCTGTTAATTTTTTACTACCAAACACATAAGTGACATAAGTATTCATTTTTTTTTAAATAAATAAAATCATTCCCTGGTTATTCGAAACCCGACAATATTTGAAAATATCCTACTAACACAACAGTAGGCAGAAAATGTTGCTTGCGTCGTGATGAAGGACTAATCTAGCGGATAAATTGAACTCACGACGCTTGGGTGGGACCCAGATGCGAAGCCAACTCACCCACTGACCGATCATTCTATAAACCCACTAGGTACCTGTAATGACACAAGGATTGCGATAGTAAATACTCGTATACAGTATACACTGACTTTGTTTGCCTATTACTTAATAAAGTTTGATGACGAAAAATAATTAAACAACAATCAATGGATATTATTATATTTTTAACATTATATCTTTTTACTTTATTATATAAACAGTTAATGGTGTAAACAATATCTATAGATAATCTCTAATATATCTCTATAGATAATCTCTAATATATCTCTATAGATAATCTCTAATATATCTATGTAGATAATCTCTAATGTATTGAGCGCATAACAGAACTTTTTCTTCGTAATAATATTATTTACAGAGTAAGATTTTGTTTTAAATTAAATCACTTTTCACAAAGAAATCCACCAATCCATTGATTCTCTTAACAGTCAAATCACTGACAACGATTTCGTTTCCTTCTTCGTGCCCTTCATCGTAGTCATAGTCCCCTAGCGGCTTGGCGTCTCCTGGCCCGCACTGGCTTAAAGGTAGAACACTCACTACCACCGACAGTCCAAAAAGCATTTACTTCCTGAAGTGTTCCATTAACACCTCTTTAGGGAAGGATTTTTTAACATCACAGCCCATTTAATTCACGCTGATCTGATGTTATAGTGTTGTGTGTGTGTGTGTGTGTGTCTGTGTTTTTATTTATGTTTTGTTTGTTTGCTATTTTTTATCCAAACCACCCAAAAATATCCACCTTCAACCCCCCGTGCCATCCATCATCTTCTCCCGTCCCATCACCGTCATGATGATAATGATATAATAATAAAAATAAACAAACAATATTATCGGAACAAAATGGCGCATGAATCTTCAAACCTCGTGTTTCGTTTTCTCAATAAACATCTAGCTTTTCATTTCTCTCATCCGCTCGTCTTCTCTCTTCTCATCTCATCGTCACAGTTTTACATTACATTCCTTCATTTCCGTGCTCTTTTATGCGACCCTCGAACATCTGAATCGAAGCCCAAGAGAAGGTAGGTCACGCCGGACGGCCAACAGAAGCAGAAGGCCAGAGCATGCTCCTTTGAAAGCCCGAACAGGTCCTGCGCTATTTCCTGTGTCACTCCATGATGGGTCTTGTGCCCCTCGCTAGCCTGGGTCATGAATTGTTCGAAGGTTATTTCCTCCTCAGGGACCTTGCAGACTCGGACATGCTGTTCCGGATCATCCTGATTGTCACCCAGGAAGGGAGCAAGCCGGTTGACGTGGACGATCCGTGGTTTCCTGTTGGGCCTCTTCCTTATCCTGTAGACCACATCGTTGATTCGCTTCAGCACCTCGTAGGGGCCATCCCAAGACCGTTGGAGTTTTGGGGAGAAACCTTGGCGCCTACGGGGGTCGAAGAGCCAGACTAGATCGCCAGATTGATAGCCCCCCTTCTCTGCCCTGACATCATAGTGTTCCATCATCCGGTCACTAGCAGCCTCGATATTCACACGGACCCGGTCGTGGGCATCATCCAGACGCCTACGAAGATCCGACACGTAGTCCTCACCAGCTACGTCTTCTTTTGGTTTACATCCGAACTTCAGGTCACAGGGCAGTCGTGACTCTCGTCCAAAGAGCACACTTCCAGGCGTGTGCCCCGTAGTTTCATGAACCGCCGATCGGTAAGCCAACAGGAACAAGGGCAGGTGTCGGTCCCAGTCTCTTTGGTAATCCGAGACAACCTTCGCCAGATGTCTGCCGATTGTACGGTTCATTCTTTCAACCATTCCATCAGACTGCGGGTGCAGTGCTGCAGTCCTCGTCTTCCTAATTCCCAGGATCTAGCACATTTTCTGGAACACTGCAGATTCGAAATTCCGTCCTTGGTCCGAATGTAGCTCCAGAGGCACACCAAATCGACTGACTAGCTCCGTGACCAATGCCTCCGCTACGGTAACTGATTCCTGGTTGGGCAGTGCATAGGCTTCAACCCACTTGCTGAAATAGTCGATAGCGACCAGGATATACTTGTTCCGGTTTTCGGTTGTAGGGAACGGTCCAGCTATATCCACAGCGATTCTCTCGAACGGGCTACCCACGTCGTACTATCGCATCGGTGCTCTTTTCCTCTTGTACGGTCCATTGGCCGTGGCACAAGTCACGCACTTCCTGCACCAATCCTTGACATCTCTTTTGGAGTTCACCCAGTAGAAGCGTTCCCGGACTTTTTCTAGGGTCTTCTTCACTCCTAAATGCCCACCGGAGGTTCCATCGTGCAACAACCGAAGGATTTCGGGAATGCGTTTCCTTGGAACCAGCATCTGTAACTTCCGTGGTTCTCCATCCGGCGTTTCCAATGCCCTTCTAAGAACCCCATTTTCCAATTCAATGGAATCCCACTGAGCCCAGTATGATTTGACGTTTGGAGAAGAAGAAGCGACGTTCTCCCAAGTTTTCGGGGTCAGCCTCTTGGTCCTTCCCGATTTCTGCAGGTTCCCAATCCTCATCCATGACTCCTGTTCTACACACTACTGCTGACTTCTCCTCCATCCGCCAGCAGTGAATGCAATCCTCCGCGCAAGGTCTCCTGGATAGAGCGTCTGCGTTCCGGTGGAGAACTCCAGCTAGATGTTCAGATTCATAATCATATTCCTGCAACCGTTCAATCCATTTCGCCACCTGTCCCTCGGGATTTTTGAAGTGCAAGAGCCATTAGAAGAGAAATTCCTCCCGTAAAGGTACTTGTGAAAATGCTCCACCGACTTAACAACTGCCAGTAATTCCCTTCGCGTCACGCAATAGTTGCGCTCAGGTCTAGACAGTACCATGCTGAAGTACCCGATGACTTTCTCCTCCCCTTCCTGGACTTGCGATAGAACGCCTCCCATACCCACGTTGCTGGCGTCTGTATCCAATATAAACTTCCCTTCTGGTTTGGGAAAGCTCAAGATAGGGGCATCGGTTAACTTTTGCTTCAAGTTTTCGAACGCCTGTTGGCAGTGAGAGTCCCAGGCAAAACAATTTTTCTCTTCGGTGAGCCTTGTCAATGGTTTGGCAATATCTGCAAACCCATAGACGAACCGTCGGTAGTAAGTGCAGAGGCCCGAAACAGCCCTAAGGAGGGGGCAATGTAATGGGAAGAACATTGTGTTGCCTATGGCAGCACTAGTGTAAATAAATAGATCACCAAGGAAACTATAAATAAAGATATCACCAAGGTAACGAAAAATAACAAAGGAGTACAAATAAAATCTATGTATAGTTAGATGACTGTAAAATAAATAAAGCTGTATTAATGTAAATGGAATGCAAATAAATAGTGTTACTGACAATCGTGTTGTTTTTATTAGTTTGTGAACCCAGAACAATATTAAAAACGTAACAATATATATTTATTATTTATACCTACTAATACATTTTTTTATTTACGTAATACGTTCATGAAAAAAAGTCCGTATTTACAGAAATACATTATAAAATACAAGTTAATCGTTACTTAGGTGAGAACAATGCAGTAATAAAATTGTGTATTGTATTTCAAACTTGTTGAAATTTTTACACCACTTGCATCCAAAACGGTCCAGTGTGGTTTTATACAATTTTCCAACAAAAATCTTCGAAAATTTTCAAAAACTCTTCCCAAAGAAAAGAATGACTTGAAAATGGACGAGACGTTCAAAAAATTAAACACACATAGTACCTACTCGTATGACTACCTACGTCCTAGTTTTCACAAAAATATAAACAAATCCATTTTATTACCGATGATTATATTATATTAATACATTTAATAATATTTTTTAGTTTAGCCGAACAGTTGGAATTTTGAGAGTTTATCCAATTGATATGAACTTCACTTGCAATTTGTTCGATAAGGCCCATTGAAGCATCACTTGGCACTTGGCGTCTGAATTTGTCGCCATTTCGTGAGAATTTAATACCACACTTATTACACTTATTGTAATGAGCTCTTTATTCTTCTTATATAGTAACTACGAGTATCAGTAGATTTTTCGTGAGTAAAATGGCAAAGATGTTTATCACTGTAATTTTTAATTGATTGCTGTAATATTCGTGCGTATGTGGCAATCTTGATATTTATTCATATAAGAATACACATACATATCTAGATCGGTGATAAAGAAACACCAAGGTTCACCGCTGCATTAAAATAAATGTCACCACGATCGTTCATAATTAGGATCAATTATAAAAATAAAATCTTATTAAACTCCACAAACAAGCTTTCCAGTGATAGAAATGTTTATTTATTTATTTTCCATTCAATCTAAATAAAACGATAATTATTTTTTTATTGGAATAACTATAAAATTTAAATTGTTTTTGTTAGTTTCTTTTTATCTTTTTTAAAATCCTGCTGAACGTTAACTTACTTTTCTATCATTCATTCATCAATAATAATACTAGTAAAATAAAAAGTAAAATAGGAGTAATCAAAATTATTTTAACCAATAGGATTGGAGGAATTCAGATTTTGGAATTCCTCACATTAAGTGTACCTACTTTCACGGTAGACAGGAGTCAAGTACCGCAAATCGCAATATCGCCAGTCTGTCGACATTGTCGACAACCATCGCTCGTACCGTAACGTGACATTTCGCTCTATGTTGAAGTGTTATTTATCTCATCGTAACATCAAGTATAAACCCTACCTACCATATTGTATCGTATGCTTTGTGTAAACTTCTTACGTGAATCGACTCGTGACTCAAACTTGATCGTGGTTTTAAAGGGTATTCTCAAAATATATTTAGAAACTGCACACTTGTAAAACTCACGAGTTCGAAAGAGACGGAATACAAGAGGTTTGTTGGATTCAGTAAATTAAATCAACACCCGGGTAGATAGAATAATTTATAAAAAGGGCCGGCTAGGTTACAAGAGCATATCTTGCGGTTGCTGGCGTTAACTGGACCTTTTTTTTAAAGACCGCTTGCAAGACTTACTTCGCTGTGTACGATATTCGGGCAACAGCGAAGTCCGTATTACATGGTTCCAGAAAACTGTATTGTATTTTTTTCTAGTGAATTATATTTTTTCCATCGAAAAGTTGCAAGTTTTATGGAGGTGTCCGTAAATATTATGTGCTGCTGCCGAAAATTTCCCACTCCTTCAACGCCACCTGTAATTTTAGAACCTTTAGCTGTAAAATTAATGAATTTCGACGTAGATACCTATCGCTTCTGTAGAAAAATCGTCAACAGTATTTTTTCTTGGTGGAAGTTGTTTATACCTCAAAATAATGCACCACCTCTCATAATTTTTTTTGTCTTCCCTTCACGTAAAATAAGCATCATTTGCTCAATGAAGAACGTTGAAATAATATTTTTTGAAGTAAAACTTCTTTACGCACGCTCGACACTTGGGGGTAAACTGGTGAATGCGTTACGAAAAGTGGTTATTGTTGTGAAAAATGACATGCGAACGGTAATCGGTGCGAACGGTGATCAATGTCATTAAAAAAAGAAAACCAAGTGCAACTTTTGCCCAAAAAGACAAAAAAAACGTATGAGTGTGTACTACTGTGCGAAAAGCAACAAACCATATTGTCTGGAATGTTAATGTCACCCCAATGTCATAATATGTTCTTTTATAAGTTAGTGAAGTTTTACTTTAGTAGTGTGATCTAAAGCATACTCTTTTTTTAAAAATAATATTACTCTGAATCAGAATAGAACGGTAATGAAAATAAGTTTTTCCCCCAAAACCCGCACATGAAAATCCCGCAAATTCGCAGGATAAAATGTGCTGAAATCGCTAGTAACTAACTAACTAAACATCACGCCGTTTCCCCGCAGGGGTAGGCAGAGAGGACGGACCGCCAAACAACTCGGGTCTTGGCACATACTCTTTACCTCATTCATATTCACACGTACATGGTCTCATACATACTCTTCTATTATTCTGACTCTTGACATGGCCCGACTCAAGTATCTGATTCACTTGATCGTGCCATGTCTTCCTCCGGCGTCCCCGACTTCTTCGACCATTCACATTGCTACTATCCTCAAATAGCCAATAATAATAATATTTGGCTAATTTATATAGCACCGCTTTTGTGAAAAATCACCTCAAGGGCACTGTACAAATAAATATATAAAATAATTAATATTACTGGCTTACAACTAAGATTTACAATTATAACTAGTGACTTACATCTAAACTCAAACATGATTGCAAGCGCTGGTTTTTTTCTAATACCAGGCCTTATTTTGCTGACAAGTTTTCAGTTTAATTTTAATAAAAACCTAAATGCTTTATCGTATTTAACGGGCTCTTTCGCCAAGGACGCAAGCTGTATGTAGGTACCCTTGTATGTGCTTGCTTTTCGCCGTGAGGAGATTTATGTTTGTCAAAAAGCAATAAATGAGTGACACCTATTTGTCAAAAGGATCTGATCTAAATTTGTATGCATCGAATTTATCAAATAAACAAATTGCTGATTATTACTATATCTGAGAAATGGTTTCTCGTGTGCTCAATCCACGGCAAGTGTACATTATTTACAACTTTATTATACGTTGTTATGGCCACCGATGTTAGCTTCACAAACCAACACCAGCTCCGGGGCCAAGGGGGCCCTAACATGTCCCAGGCTAGCTCTCAGCGGAGACAATGATACCCTCTATTCAGGGTGCAGGTCGCACGAGGCTACAGAATTTCTCCTTACCCTTCCGGCGTCTGGCGGGATACACTCTAGTCAATAACCCTCCTGCCGTGGCAGAATATTACAAGATTGAATTAATAGGTCATGTATTGTAAATTCAAAACACAGTACATAGGTCTCTACAGTACAATTCAATACAAGAAATGCAAATTACACAAACCTAGCTAAAGTGTTTAACTCTCATTATCTCTCTGAACCGAAACTCTCCGAGTGGTGATTCTCGCGTGGCCCTACATTTCACCGTTGCGGACACATTTAAAAGAGGAAATCAATTATACAGCTTACATGTGGGATTCGCAGGGTCCTCGTCTTCTTTGGAGTTCAACCAGGGCACCTCCCGAGTTAGAACAAACCGAAGTTATCACAGGCACGGCGTAAGCCGGCTCCAACCCGTAGGTTTTTCAATAAACATCGCGGGCTACATTTGAGTTTAGTTTGGTCGCCCGGCAACAGCCCGCGTATGTGTGCTCGTAAGGGCGCCCAATTCTCGACTGGCCGGCGGCGGAATGGGCGAGTCGCAGGGCAAGCGGAAGGGAAGCAGGGAGCAGGAAACAGGGGGAGAGGGGGGAGACCGTGTTGTGTTCGGGCTTGTCTTAGCGCTCTAGTTGTCGCTATGGGATTTGAATCCACCCGCCACAGGGCGTATCGTAACAACGTAATAAAAAATTAGTTTGTATTTAGGAGTTTGCTAATAGATAATAATAATATTATTATGAGACGATGTAGGAATGTGAATACGACACGATAGTGAAGGGTAAAATAAGTCGGAGACGCCCGAGGAAGACATTTCAATTTGAGTGGCGGGTTATGGTACCGCCACCCCGGGAACCATTTACTGAAAAACCAACATACGTCACCCCAAGTGGTTCATTATGTTTGATGACTTAGCAGGGGTTCCCGGGAAAGGGCGCGAAACGTGATGGTTACACAGTAAATAAATAAATTAGATGATAATTACAGTACCTTCCTACTTCCTACCTACCTACATAGCAAATGTTTGTAGAAATAATATGTAAGTGTTTCACCCATTCTGGGATTCGTTTCTTCCCAGAATATTCATAAAATGCAAGCCTAATGTTTTAGAATAACGCTAAACTGTTTTCTGAGAAAATAATGTTATTTATTTATTTTTACAATAGCTACAATAGGAACATAATTTCCTCCAGGGCGTATGTCATCTTTGGGGATGCTGTGTGGATGGTAATTTAAAGGAAAGGAAGGATATGATGTTCTGAGAAGGAAAAAGGTATGAGGCGTAGCTACGAATCTGGGGTCAGTGGATTCAGGAGTGACGGACGAATGAATCCGTCCCTCCCACTGCGGAGCAAGGCGATGGGTCAAGAGAAGAGTGCAGGAAGGCTCAAATGGTGTCCCTCAACAAGTTCCTCCCGATCGGATTTATGTAAAGCTCAGCACCTCTAACTATATCTCTGTGTCTTGAGGTAATTTTTCCCAAAAAACGGCGCAACCAAGTGAATCAATTATTAGAAAACGGTCAGTCAGAATAACAGAAGAGATATATGAAGACTGACAGATCGTGTATATGTGACAATGTGACAGAATGTAAAAACCCACGCAGCTTGATCTATTCATTTTATTGTTTAGTAAGTCGCAACCACAAAATAACTAGGCAAGTCTCTAGTGATAGTTACAGTTTTATGAAAGTTCTAAATTGTTACAGTGGCCCTTATTATCATTACGTAGTTAATTTCGCCTCTTTTACTGCGTGCCTCGACCGCAAATATTCCCTGCGCCCAGAAACAATACAATCAGAATAGCAACTTGACATTTTTTCGACAAATAATACTACACCATAGGAATGTGCTGAAAGCGTGCACGAGACGAGCATATCGGGACCGCTCGCACAGTTTGTCGCCCTCTAACATACGAATACCTATTCCCGCGTCCGCGCCCCGCGCCCTGCGCCCGGTGGTGTAGCG
Organism: Limnephilus lunatus; assembly: GCA_917563855.2. Taxonomy (NCBI): domain Eukaryota; kingdom Metazoa; phylum Arthropoda; class Insecta; order Trichoptera; family Limnephilidae; genus Limnephilus; species Limnephilus lunatus. The sequence goes on from OU830601.1 coordinate 52,183,244, forward strand.
GAATTTAGCTACCCGTGTCGAACGTAAATCTGATGAAAAATAATTACTTTAGTTAATGCAATTACTTGGTTATTATAAGTCATATAACAGTGAAATTTTCGTTCGCGGTAATTTCATTAATAGTATTATTTTTCTGTACTAAAATAAATACAGTACTATCTGTAGTTTTCGAATGCGGCTGAAAAATAGATTGTATGAAAATTGTCGCTTCTGTTTCACCTTAATATATATAAACTAGATCAGCAATGATCGCGCCAACGCATTGCCACTGTACATATGTCCAAAAGCATATGCCCATCTAACGTCAGTTCAGTACTAAGTGTGACGCCGACCGAGTTGAACCGGACGATACGCGATCAAAACTATCTCCAAAGTGGTTAAATGCGTCATAAAAAATGCGATTCATGGTCAGAAAACATAATAAAGCAAGCGGAATTACTTTCCACACGTAAGTTTATTGTTTAAATATTCGTATTTAATTAAAAAACGCAGAAATAGAAACAAAATGTCAAATACTCTAATATAGGTTCAGTGTTGCCACTAAGAAGTCGTTTTGGTTTTCCCACATTAATGGGAGAATATATAAATTATGGAATAAGTTACTATCGAGGCAACCATATTAAAATATTTTAATCTTCATACAAAATAATTCATTAAAACTTATTTCAGTTTATTAATGAACAATCCAGTAATTATATTTTTTAACGTATTTTATATTAATAATTTTGCAGAGTACCTACCATAAAGATGCAGCACGCCATGAGAAGTGGGTGGAAATAATTCTGCTGAGAAAAGAACTTTGAAAACACTTTTGAAACACTTTCCGTTTGAGTATTATATACTATTGGTACAATTAAAATAATGGAACAAAAAATGTCTTGATTATTTCGTTAGTTATGCTTTCTTTTAGTCATATAATAAAAAAAACACATAGTAAAATTAGTTTATTTTATTACAAACTAACGTTAAAAAAAAAACCTATTTAATTGTTTATTTTAGGTAAAATTTCTAATGGTAGGCAACACCGACCCGCAGTCCAAGGTTTGTGTGTTCTGTCTTTATCTAATCCTTTATTCGGTATTGTTCTCGTGACTAGTGCAAGTGAGACAAATATATGTTTACTTTAAAATGTTTAGTGGTCTCAAAGCTACGTGGTCGCGGTTGTAAAGTGGTTACGCTTTTTTTGACGCGCGGTAAGGAAGTTTGCTTCTCTATTTATATACCTCAATGGGTTTTAACAAGGGGTCTCCACACGGTACTGCCGCAGTACGTACTGCCGCAGATCTGTAGTCAGTTCTGCGGCAGTACGTACTGCGGCAGTACCGTGTGGAGAACAAACTCTATCGCACGCTTAAGGGGTCTCCACACGGTACTGCCGCAGTACGTTCTGCCGCAGAATTGACTAAAAATCGTATGGTCTGTAGTCAAAACCGCCAGCCGTATTGTTATTATTCACCAACCGTATTATTAAGGCGTCTCCACACGGTACTGCCGCAGTACCAACTGCCGCAGAACTGACTACAGTTCTGCGGCAGTACGTACTGCCGCAGAACTGTAGTCAGTTCTGCGGCAGTTGGTACTGCGGCAGTACCGTGTGGAGACGCCTTTATTTCCCTTCTGCCGGGCCCCCCACTCCTCACTGTAGCTCCACACTACTAGCGAAGTTGAACGAAGTTAGGCGAATACGATAGTGCGGAGGGGCACTTCGTCTTACTTCGTCCAACTTCGGCTCGCCTTGGGCGACTTCCATTTTTTGTCGGTTTTTGCGCCCGAGTCAAAGGACTCGAAGTTGTACGAAGTGCTTAAACGAAGTGCCTGTCTACACTACTTGGCTAACTTCAGTTCGCTTCAATACGTCGACGTGAATACACGTGCGCGCTAGTAACTATTTTTTATTATGAGTGGTACGCAGTGGTCGCAGTTGCAAATTCTGTTGCTCCTGGAAACATTGCAAGCGGAGTCAATTATTTGGAACCCATATAAGAGAGGTCATAAGGACAAAAAGAAAGTTAACGATGCTTGGGTCCGTCTTTAGTCTACCTACGTCTGTACAAAATACAATAAATTTTTTAAAAAAATCTTTTGTACCTATTTTTTTAAGTATTTATTCCCAGTTGTTCTCTTGTCATGGTTTGGTTGACTAAACTAACCTTGTTGTAAATAATAAAATTAGATAGAGCCTAAGAATTCATAATAAATTGTAAAGCGCCCTTGAGGTGATTTTTCATAAAAACGGCGCTCTACAAATTGTCCAAATATTATTATTATTGTTCTGTCCCGGTGCATTGCAATCATCCACCATCTTCTTTTCCTCCTTTTTTATATTTCTTCGTTTGATAAATATGCACATAGTTATAATACGCGAGCGTGCACATTGCGACGGCAGCTGCTAATTGAGCGTCCATGACGTGCGAGTCGTGACGGCACCACCGCGCGAATGAGTTTTTCGCGAAGTTAAACGAAGAGTGTAGCAACGTACTTCGGACTTCGGTCAACTTTCCCGAGTACTTCGTCGAGGAACTTTGCTAGTAGTGTGGAGCTACGGTTAAAATTGGGCCGTTAGTGGGCGGAATGCCTTCGGTATTGTTATTATTCACCAGCCGTATTATTATTTACCTGCTGCGAATTCGCTGTTGTTGCAGCCGCTGAAGGTCCGCTCTCAACTTGACATGTTAGGACACGTCATTTCTTCATTTCTCGTCGGAGAGCGTTTCGCGCGGTCCTTGACAACGCCTTGTACGAAGTAAATATTATTATTTTACTCATCGCGCCTGAAGAGGAAAAAGAAGTTTGGGTAGGAATTTTTGATTTATACAAGATTTGTACAAAGACCTTCGATGCTTGTGGGATATTTCCGACAAAAATTATTTGCGGTGAGATATTGGTAATAAAGCCATGGAGTTGTTGATAATAACGTTTATAATAAAATATGAAGGTGTGGGTTTTTATTTTTTTTATATGAAATCCGGCTAATTTGTTCGGCTTTTGAAACAACTCATATAGGTCTCATCGCTGTGTCTCCCTTACTACCATAATTATAAATATGATCTAAACGGTGCTGTGTTAGAAAGATAAAACACCACGTTTTATATTCGAATCTAAAAGTTAACCCCAAAATAACAGAAAACTTACTTACACCTTTATGAAACTAAAGTTTCCAACCAAAATCTGAAAAAAAATTGTGAAATTGTGGGAATTTTTTAATTAATTTTATTTTTACAAGAAACGACAAAGATGTGAGTGGTTGATAATGTTTATAATAAATTTGCCTAATAAAATATGCGTGTGTTTTTATTTTTTTTCGTTATCGGTAATTTTTGTTAGAAAAATACCAGGACGTAAAGTGGGACATTTTTAAAACTTTTTTATTTTGCGTATCAAAATTTTATATTTCGAAAATTATACAGGGTGTAAAAGCACGTACCTGAGAGATTTTAACCAGCGATTAACAGCTTAACTAACTAACTAACCATCACGCCGCCGTTTCCGAAGACGGACCGCCAAACAACTCGGTCTTGGCACACATTCCTTGCCTCGTTTACATTCATACAACGTTTCATACATGCTCTTCTATTATTCTGGGTCTTGACATGGCCCGACTCAAGTATCTGATTCACTTGGTCGTGCCATGTCTTTCTCGGGCGTCCTCAACTTCTTCTACCATTCACATTTGCGTCATATATTCTACTTACACTACTTTCCTGGTTCATTCGCTCTACATGCCTAAACCATCGGAGCGTCCCTTTCTTAACCTTACACATCACACTTACATCAGCCTTGCATTATTTGCGTATCTCCACGTTTCTCACACGATCGTACATGGTTTTACCACAAATTCGCCCCAGGGATCTCATTTCTACAGCATTCAGTCTACTTTCATCCTTCCTCTGCCAGTTCCATGCCTCACTGACATACATCAGGGTAGGTACCAGCACTCCATTATGGACAGTTTTTTGTTGGTGCCAACGGCGTTCAGTCCTCCATTAATAGAGTTACCAGCATTCATCCTTCTTTCAATATCTCTATCAGCCATTCCATCTCTCGTAAACTTACTTCCCAAATAAAAGAACTCATCCACCTGCTTCAAGTATTCATCATTTACAACTATGTTGCACATTGTTTTCGTACTCTCTCTTTCATATATCATGACTTTAGACTTACTTACATTCACGATATCGTCTTTTGAAAGTGGAAGAAATTTGGCAGATGTACTATTTCTACGAAAAATAGCTACCTCTATTATATCTACCATAGAGGTAGCTATTTAATTAACTAAGAGTGAATTACTAGAAAGAATTTAACTAAGTGTGCCCATCAGACAAACCAGACAAAACCACGCATTATACATTCCTCAATGCAACACTAACTCTAAACAAAATACAATCATTCACCGCGCTTCACTCATCTTTAACATGACATACAGTGAATTCGACTTATTTAACACAGTACCTAACATTTTCAAATCTAAAATGAATAAATAACATTTAAAAATACATACCACTATTTACACAGAATAAATCCATCCCTTTCCCCTCCCTTTCACCATCCCATCCACATAACCTAATTTAACTATTTTTCTTTATACCTACTCACTTAATAATTTAATATACATCAGTGAAAACCTGTTATTGGTAAAAAATTTTATACATATGTATTTCATCAAACATTATTTTTATAAACTGTTGGTTTTCCAAATAAAATAAAATTATTAACTCATTCTTCATGCATACTTCGTTCATCCTGGACACGAGAGACTGTAGACTGTAGATCTTCCATACTGTTAGATATCAACACAGCATCATCAGCATGCAATAGGCAACATTCTTTCAGATTACTAAAGTTAAAGTACTTTATAGTACTTAAGTACTTTTTTACGAGATTATTTGGAGTAAAAAAATTTAAAATCATTTTGTGTTTTCATTAAAACATTAAAAATATTATTCCATCACACGCCGCAACTGATAATTCAATAGAGAACGCGTTTATGGCCTAGCGGTCATTTGACAAGCGTTGCGTCTCGTTCTAGCGGTACTTTAAACAAACGAGACAGCGCTAGTTTACTCAAACCCATCCCATCGTGATGGGATCAGTAGCGTCATGTGATCGAAAAACATATATTTTTGTTTTTAATAAAAAAATAATATATATCATTTTTTGCTCAATAATTTCTTTTACGAATCGGATTATTATTTTCTGTTGTCAATAAAGTCAACGCTAGTCCAATACGTTGAAATTTCGAAAGTATTGATCGATGTGACGGAGCCATGACACGTTTGCGCACAGCGCGGGCGCTCCGAACGCGTCTGCACAGCGCAAAAACTAAGACCTTTCTGCAAATTGAATGGTGTAGTGGCAACCGTCAATCTGCTGTACTGCCTGCAGCACAGCAAGAAGTGACTAGAAATCGTATGGTGAGGAGGCCACTTTATGGATGTATCTGTGACTGTCACCGAACGGAGATCAAGCCAGGAGACAGGAGACACAACAGCAGTGAGTACCAAGGGCGGATTTAGGGGGGGGGGGCACGGGGGCACGTGCCCCCCCCAGGACGGTATTTTTGTGTACTGTGGAGATTCCATCACAGTACATACTTGGAAGCAAACAAATTATCAGAGTTGTTAAAATATATGAATAAAATAACAGAAAAAACACGAGTCAAACTCTTGTCTATTTCTGGCCGGAATTGCGAATTACGTTCGTTGCATCCCTTTCATGCACTTGCAAATGAAATATGATAATCAGCGTTTGCGAGAGCGGTACGGTCGGGGGAAAGCACGGTCGGAAAAGCCCCCCCCCCCGATTATAGTTGACAAAAGGGCCGTTCAAGTATTATGTATAAATTTTCTGATAAAGGGTTTTCTCCTCTGTTGGTAAATATAAGATTTTTTAGATATCCCTTTGTAGTACATGAATAGTTGCAGTCAGAACACGAAAAAGGTTACTCTCCACCGTTAATCAGCGAGTGCGTTCTTGTACGTCCCTTTTGAGAACACGATTAGTTGCAGTCGGGACACGAAAAAGGTTTTTGTCCACTGTGGGTTAACACGTGATTAGATGTCCCTTGCGATAAAATGAATAGTGGCAATCGGGACATGAAAAAGATTTTTCACCTCTGTGGGTAAATATGTGACGTTTCATTTTTTATTTTGTAGAACATGTATATTTGCAGCGAAAAAGGTTTTTATCCACTATGGGAAAACATGCGATTTTTTTTTATTTCTCTTCGTATAAGCATAGTTACACTCACTACTCAGGTTTTTTTTCACAATGAATCGCGCTGTGGATTTTTAAATCTTGGATTTTTTTTCGAGAAAAAGAATAGTTGCAGGACACGAAATAGGTTTTTCTCCACTGTGGTTAAACATGTGAATTTTAGATTTTCATTCACTTCGAAGTACATGAATAGTTGTAATGACTTCGTAGTACATATATAGTTGCAGTCGGAGAATTTTCTCCACTACGAGTCAGCAAGTGACTTCTTAGGTATCTCTTTTGAGAACACGAGTAGTTGCAGTCAGGACATGAAAAAGGTTTTTTTCTTCAGTGAATCATTATGTGGATTTTTAAATCTTCCTTTTGAGAACTTGTAAAACTGCATTTGGGACATGAGGAAAGACTGTTAAATTGTGGAGATCCGGAAGGAATACAAGGCGGATAAAAATAATAATAATTCACAATTTTTTTATAAATAGCAACTTGCATAAATAAAATAAACAATATACGCATGTATCGCGAGTTAAAAATCTCTTCTTTTATTTATTACCGCAAACGCGATTAAAACAAGAAAAAGGGTATTTAAGCGACTTTACAGTACTTTGCGCAACTTAATTGTGAATTTCAGGTAAAAATTGTCACTTGGGCGTTACGTAACGTTTAGGGGGGGGGGGGGGGGGGGGTATAAGAAAACGTTACTGCGCGTTACATGGGGGAGGGGGGGGGGGGGGGGTCAAAAATTGCATTACGCAATACTTGAACGCCCCCAAACACAAATTTCAACTTCATAAAAATGGGGGAATGTGCTCTTGAGTTGCACCCCCCCCCCATCGGGTGGCACCCGGGGCGGGCCCCCCCACCCTCCGCCCCTTGTGCCCCCCCCAGAAAGAAATCCTGGATCCGCCCTTGGTGAGTACTACTTAATTGTGTATACCGTATCTTGTCTGGTGATCGGGCATAATTCGTATCGAAGTCCATAAGCGTTTTAAATAGCAAGGAGTGGCCGCGAGGTTATTTTGACCCCCGTGCATTGTCACGAAACATGTACACTGACTTTGTTACCGATTGCTTAATAAAGTTTGATTACGAAAAATAGTTAAAAAACAATCAATGGATACTGGAATGGAACTTTATTATAAATACAGTAAATGGTGGAAACAATATTTATAGATAATCTGTAATATAGATAATGTATTCATAATAATAACATTAAGAGAGTAAGAATTTGTTTTAAATAAAATCGCTTTTTACAAAGAAATCCACCAATCCATTGATTCTCTTAACAGTCAAATCACTGACAACGACTTCGTTTCCTTCTTCGTGCCCTTCATCGTAGTCATAGTCCCCTAGTGGCTTGGCGTCTCCTGGCCCACACTGGCTTAAAGGTAGAGCACCCACTACTATCGATAGTCCAAAAAGCATATACTTCCTGAAGTGTTCCATGAACACCTCTTTAGGGAAGGATTTTTCAACATCACAGCCCATTTTATGCATGCTTAATCCCAGGGTCTCGTAGTACAGGTTCAGCAGTCGGTGCAGATGAGATTGTAACAGATCTTGGTCTGTTGACATACCGAGCATATAACAAATGTCAGCCAGAGGAGAAGCATATCTCGCTACTTGCCAATCTATGAAAACCACTTTGTCAACCTTCATATCCTGAAAAAAAAACACGACAAAGTATTAATTAACATACTTATGAAAATTTTATCTTATATGTATATTTGGGGATCAAAAATATAGTGAAATGATAATTAATAGAAAATACACTATTATTTACGCATAATTTGTATCCTTGGATCACAGTCGTCAAACTAAACTTCAGGTTAGATTTTATTTAATTATTTGGCTTATCTATAGTGTTTAGAGTTTATTCTAGGTACTATATTTTTACATTGCTTGTCTCACAAGAGTTTTGAGACAGGCTAATTTAAAAATATATTATTTTAACAATAGCACGTTTAAGGTTTATGTGGATGGACATATTTTTATGAAAAGTTAAAATTGAAAGAATAAAAGAGTTCACAACAATTCTTTCCTTATTCTTCTTAGGCCAATGCAATTAGCTCAAAAAAGGGAGTCGCGATCGGAATTATTCCGGTAGTCTCAATTTTTTTAATACTTTTTAGACACTCATCTCCTGATGTAAAATCCGAGTTTTCGACCTTAGGTCACTCAAGCCTCGAGCTTTCGCCGCCATTTTGAAAAAAACCAGCTGAAATCGCGCCAAAATATAGTTTTTCTCAAATATCTCGTTGCCAATAAAAATTTCGGATAAAATAGCATAACAAGTTTAGTAGAACATAAAATGATCGTAAATAAGTATTGAGATATACAGTAGTAAAAATGTGTATAAGTCTATAAAAACAGGTAAATTGCACGACGTGGTTTGATTTTTTGCACATACCTCTTTTACAGTACAATGTTGTAGAGAATAAAATTTCTAAAAATAGGTGTAAATTTTATGTTTTTGTAGTTTTTTACTGATATAAAGTATAAACAAATATCGGTAGATGAAAACAGAAAATTTAACACGATATTACCACGTTGTTTGACTTTTATTCACATTACATTTTTACATATTATTATAACTATAAATTAACGGGAGTGGGGGTCGCCCCCCCCCCCCTCCCCCCCCCCTCCCCCCCCCCCTCCCCCCCTCCCCCCCCCCTCTCACTCCCCCCCCCCCCCCCCTCCCCTCCACCCCTCGGTTCCCTGCAGTTGGCGCCAATTAGCCACTACAGGATGGGCCATCGGGTGTCACCAGTATCGCGTCTGGATCAGTGTTACCAACTCTGCACCATTGGAGCTACATTGAGTTCAAAATTGAGGTCGTCAGCTCCAAAAATGTGGTTTAACTTCTTAGATGATTTTTTCAGATAATTTAGCTCTTTTTAAATACAAAAGTCATAAACAAAAATTACATTTTAAGAGTTATTTATTTTGGAATCGGATATTTTTGTATTGAATTTTTTTTCTCTCATAAATTCTCTACAGTTGCCATCCCCCATGAAACTTTTATCGGTCATAACTTAAGCTACACAAAATTGTAATTCTTATAGAATTATGGATTTGTTTATCTGCATAACATTTGTGAGGGTATTGAGTCATTCTGTGGAGTTGAACCAGGAACGTCAGAGCAACATGTAGAGATGAGGCCTACATGAATTTAGAGGGATGACAAAGACGTCCAAACTCTCATTGATTGGTTTGCTTACCATGAATCATTTCCTAAAACAAACATGATTATGTCTATAAGCAGTGGCACGGTCTGGTATAGCAAAGTAACTTGTCACATGACCGAAAAGATGGGGAAATTGGCTATGTCTAAAATTTTCAACCAGAACTTTGGAAACCTACATTTAAAACGTAAGTATGCGATATTTTCTCTTGCGGCGGTGACCAGCAGCATAAAAAGTCAGGGTGTGACTGTGACAATGGATTCATTAAATGCTATTACATCGTATGTGTATTGCCAAAAAGTGTGAAATTGAACTTAAAGAATATTTCCAAAATGAAATATCTCCTGTCCCACTCTCTCTTTTTTCTAATAAGAAGGCATGCGCAAAGGAACCAAGTCCATATTTTACTCATCATTCAACCCTCTACCAAATAACACAGAACTGAAAGCAGTAAAATACACGTAGCTGATGGAGGATATTTACTGCACAATGTTATATGGGGTTGGGCTCAACGTTTTCAATTCTTTTTCAGCAATATATATACATATATATGGGATGGTCCGATGCTCTGTAGAGAACCCGCTTACACAGGGCGGGTGTAAACTGTGCGCCCTAAAGTTTAAGTTTATGCTTACGGAATTCAATACTTAGTTTGTGTGAAACAATACATGAAACAATATGTCAGGAATGTTTTTTTTATTTTTTATTTTTATTATTCTAGTTAAAAGAAAATTACATTTTCACTCATTTAACTAGAAATAATTATACACATTAAGATAAACTAAATATTTCAATACTGCGCTATTCTATTTCATTATTTTGTTTATCAAGAATAAATATTAATAATTTTTTTTTTAATTTACCCAACTTATTTTCGTTTTTAATGTCATTTGGGAGGCAATTATGTAAGTTACCCCCCTCGTAACCAATGGATTGTTTACCATAGTTAGTGTGGATGGTGTATAAATGTATGTTATCATAACAAATATTATAATCAATAATTATCAGCCTGAAACACTCATCTACATTGAAAAAATCTTCCGAGAAAAGATACTGGCCGCCAACGGGAATTGAACCCGTGACCTTCTGATTGCCGGTCAGGTGCTCTTGACCACTGAGCTATGGCGGCTTATCTAATACCCGCCAAATAATTCAATATATACTAGTGTTTCATTCGACAATTACTCATTATTACATTTTTCCAACTGAAAACAACCAACTTTATTTTTGTGAGAGAGGTATTGTTAATACTAAATCTCCCGCTAGGTGGCGTCGAGACTAATTATGTCTGCATTTATTGCTGAAATACTTTAACTTGTCAAATATTAATTATTATTTTTAATTGATAAACTAACGTTTAAACAAGATTTTTATGCATAGCACAAAGGGTAGATAACAAATATTATAATCAATAATTATCAGCCTGAAACACTCATCTACATTGAAAAAATCTTCCGAGAAAAGATACTGGCCGCCAACGGGAATTGAACCCGTGACCTTCTGATTGCCGGTCAGGTGCTCTTGACCACTGAGCTATGGCGGCTTATCTAATACCCGCCAAATAATTCAATATATACTAGTGTTTCATTCGACAATTACTCATTATTACATTTTTCCAACTGAAAACAACCAACTTTATTTTTGTGAGAGAGGTATTGTTAATACTAAATCTCCCGCTAGGTGGCGTCGAGACTAATTATGTCTGCATTTATTGCTGAAATACTTTAACTTGTCAAATATTAATTATTATTTTTAATTGATAAACTAACGTTTAACCAAGATTTTTATGCATAGCACAAAGGGTAGATAACAAATATTATAATCAATAATTATCAGCCTGAAACACTCATCTACATTGAAAAAATCTTCCGAGAAAAGATACTGGCCGCCAACGGGAATTGAACCCGTGACCTTCTGATTGCCGGTCAGGTGCTCTTGACCACTGAGCTATGGCGGCTTATCTAATACCCGCCAAATAATTCAATATATACTAGTGTTTCATTCGACAATTACTCATTATTACATTTTTCCAACTGAAAACAACCAACTTTATTTTTGTGAGAGAGGTATTGTTAATACTAAATCTCCCGCTAGGTGGCGTCGAGACTAATTATGTCTGCATTTATTGCTGAAATACTTTAACTTGTCAAATATTAATTATTATTTTTAATTGATAAACTAACGTTTAAACAAGATTTTTATGCATAGCACAAAGGGTAGATAACAAATATTATAATCAATAATTATCAGCCTGAAACACTCATCTACATTGAAAAAATCTTCCGAGAAAAGATACTGGCCGCCAACGGGAATTGAACCCGTGACCTTCTGATTGCCGGTCAGGTGCTCTTGACCACTGAGCTATGGCGGCTTATCTAATACCCGCCAAATAATTCAATATATACTAGTGTTTCATTCGACAATTACTCATTATTACATTTTTCCAACTGAAAACAACCAACTTTATTTTTGTGAGAGAGGTATTGTTAATACTAAATCTCCCGCTAGGTGGCGTCGAGACTAATTATGTCTGCATTTATTGCTGAAATACTTTAACTTGTCAAATATTAATTATTATTTTTAATTGATAAACTAACGTTTAAACAAGATTTTTATGCATAGCACAAAGGGTAGATAACAAATATTATAATCAATAATTATCAGCCTGAAACACTCATCTACATTGAAAAAATCTTCCGAGAAAAGATACTGGCCGCCAACGGGAATTGAACCCGTGACCTTCTGATTGCCGGTCAGGTGCTCTTGACCACTGAGCTATGGCGGCTTATCTAATACCCGCCAAATAATTCAATATATACTAGTGTTTCATTCGACAATTACTCATTATTACATTTTTCCAACTGAAAACAACCAACTTTATTTTTGTGAGAGAGGTATTGTTAATACTAAATCTCCCGCTAGGTGGCGTCGAGACTAATTATAAGACAGAGCAAGTTCAAGTATTTCGAGACAAGTTAAAGTATTTCAGCAATAAATGCAGACATAATTAGTCTCGACGCCACCTAGCGGGAGATTTAGTATTAACAATACCTCTCTCACAAAAATAAAGTTGGTTGTTTTCAGTTGGAAAAATGTAATAATGAGTAATTGTCGAATGAAACACTAGTATATATTGAATTATTTGGCGGGTATTAGATAAGCCGCCATAGCTCAGTGGTCAAGAGCACCTGACCGGCAATCAGAAGGTCACGGGTTCAATTCCCGTTGGCGGCCAGTATCTTTTCTCGGAAGATTTTTTCAATGTAGATGAGTGTTTCAGGCTGATAATTATTGATTATAATATTTGTTATCTACCCTTTGTGCTATGCATAAAAATCTTGTTTAAACGTTAGTTTATCAATTAAAAATAATAATTAATATTTGACAAGTTAAAGTATTTCAGCAATAAATGCAGACATAATTAGTCTCGACGCCACCTAGCGGGAGATTTAGTATTAACAATACCTCTCTCACAAAAATAAAGTTGGTTGTTTTCAGTTGGAAAAATGTAATAATGAGTAATTGTCGAATGAAACACTAGTATATATTGAATTATTTGGCGGGTATTAGATAAGCCGCCATAGCTCAGTGGTCAAGAGCACCTGACCGGCAATCAGAAGGTCACGGGTTCAATTCCCGTTGGCGGCCAGTATCTTTTCTCGGAAGATTTTTTCAATGTAGATGAGTGTTTCAGGCTGATAATTATTGATTATAATATTTGTTATCTACCCTTTGTGCTATGCATAAAAATCTTGTTTAAACGTTAGTTTATCAATTAAAAATAATAATTAATATTTGACAAGTTAAAGTATTTCAGCAATAAATGCAGACATAATTAGTCTCGACGCCACCTAGCGGGAGATTTAGTATTAACAATACCTCTCTCACAAAAATAAAGTTGGTTGTTTTCAGTTGGAAAAATGTAATAATGAGTAATTGTCGAATGAAACACTAGTATATATTGAATTATTTGGCGGGTATTAGATAAGCCGCCATAGCTCAGTGGTCAAGAGCACCTGACCGGCAATCAGAAGGTCACGGGTTCAATTCCCGTTGGCGGCCAGTATCTTTTCTCGGAAGATTTTTTCAATGTAGATGAGTGTTTCAGGCTGATAATTATTGATTATAATATTTGTTATCTACCCTTTGTGCTATGCATAAAAATCTTGTTTAAACGTTAGTTTATCAATTAAAAATAATAATTAATATTTGACAAGTTAAAGTATTTCAGCAATAAATGCAGACATAATTAGTCTCGACGCCACCTAGCGGGAGATTTAGTATTAACAATACCTCTCTCACAAAAATAAAGTTGGTTGTTTTCAGTTGGAAAAATGTAATAATGAGTAATTGTCGAATGAAACACTAGTATATATTGAATTATTTGGCGGGTATTAGATAAGCCGCCATAGCTCAGTGGTCAAGAGCACCTGACCGGCAATCAGAAGGTCACGGGTTCAATTCCCGTTGGCGGCCAGTATCTTTTCTCGGAAGATTTTTTCAATGTAGATGAGTGTTTCAGGCTGATAATTATTGATTATAATATTTGTTATCTACCCTTTGTGCTATGCATAAAAATCTTGTTTAAACGTTAGTTTATCAATTAAAAATAATAATTAATATTTGACAAGTTAAAGTATTTCAGCAATAAATGCAGACATAATTAGTCTCGACGCCACCTAGCGGGAGATTTAGTATTAACAATACCTCTCTCACAAAAATAAAGTTGGTTGTTTTCAGTTGGAAAAATGTAATAATGAGTAATTGTCGAATGAAACACTAGTATATATTGAATTATTTGGCGGATATTAGATAAGCCGCCATAGCTCAGTGGTCAAGAGCACCTGACCGGCAATCAGAAGGTCACGGGTTCAATTCCCGTTGGCGGCCAGTATCTTTTCTCGGAAGATTTTTTCAATGTAGATGAGTGTTTCAGGCTGATAATTATTGATTATAATATTTGTTATCTACCCTTTGTGCTATGCATAAAAATCTTGTTTAAACGTTAGTTTATCAATTAAAAATAATAATTAGTATGTTATCATGTTGTCGTGTAAAGTGTTTATGTACTTGAGACGTTTTAATGAATTCGGTGTTTGTGTGTACGAGATTATTTTGTATTTTGTATGTAAGGAGACGTGTATTGTATTCATATAGTTTTCTTAATGTTAATAGTTTTGTTTCCATATATAATTTTTTGTGGATGTTCTGGGATTGTAGTTAAATAGTTTTTTTGATTACCTTGTTTCGTATTACCTGTAATTCATTTATGTATGTTTCACATGCAAAAAAATCATTATGGGGCCAATGTAGTTGGTATTCGATGAATACCCAGATTCGGTTGAAAAGAAAAGCACTAAGGAAAAGTTTCTGGGAAATGAGAAGAACTCTCGTTTTATTTCCCTGCTCAGAGCCACATTCAAAGATCGCAAATAACGACAGTACAAGCTGAAGAGTATCCTGATGTTTTCATAATAACCACAGCAAACTCGTTGTCATCTCAACATAATGCAGTCATAATCATTGTTCAGGATATCGACCTGTAGATACTTCTCACAACTCTCTCATCTCCAAACGTACATTACCAAAAAGTTGGTAAAGGTAAATCACCTAACGCGTTGTACTCCAACAAATGTTTAAATACATTGAAATACCTAGTTAAAAACATTTTATTTTTTCATGCCATAAGTGTCTGCGGCACAACTGGTGCTCCGTTCGGTCAAGGTATATACAAATTTTGTAATATTCTTCTCAAGAACCACTTTGTGAATAAAACTTGTTCGTGTATTTTAAGATCTGCACTGGATTCTTTGCACTGGAAAATTTAAGGTACATTCTTTTTGTCAAAGGAGTGAAGAAGAACAAATTCAATTTATCCAAGCTACCACCCACCAAAGATACAGTCCAGCAACATGCTTCAAGAACATACTTGCAAATGCAGATTTGGCTTGGTAACTATAAAGATCCAACTGAATGGGGGTGGAAGAAGGGTGGAGGGTACTAACTCCAGTACCAATGATGAAGGAGGCTGACCTCAGGGGTTGCTGAACTTTATATCATGCCAATGTAAAAAAGGTTGCGCTGGAAAGTGTACATGTAGAAAGTCGGGGTTGAAATGCTCCCTACTCTGCATTATCTGTAAAGGCAGCCTTTGTTCATAATGATGGCGAGAAATTTGATGACCCAGTCGCCACAAATTCGGCTGATGAGACATAGGAAGACTATATTGTTCGGGGCTGAAAGTTTTTCTTATAAAAAATCAATATTCATTTAGACTTTTATAAAAAGTCAATTGTTCCATATAAATAAATTCGGATACATCTATCCGAGACGCTATCCATGTTACAAACCAATTCTTAGAATGATTGTTTCCAATGAAAAGGGTAGTTGCCCGTAATATGGAGAAAAATAATTAGTTAATAATAATGTTAGTTTTAAAATTTGAAAATATGAGATTGACAAATATGACGGTTTGACAGAAGGTGGCAATAGCGAAATTGGTTAACGCGCTCGTCCCGGTTAGACGGAGAGGTCTGGGTTCAAGTCCCAGTTGTGACCATTGTCTTTTTTCTGTGTCTTGTTCTCTTTCATATTTTCGTTTAGTAATCTAATTTAATAATAATAATTTAAATAATAATAATAATTTATTGTTAACTTATTCTAATATAATAATTCATTTTTTTAACTTTGTGAGTAAAACTCAAATTGTGATATTCAATTAAATGAAGACAATATTAGCGAAACACAACCGAAAATCTGAAGCCAATATCTTTTTCTGATTTTTCTGTCTCCAGATGTTCGATTGAGTTTCGCTAATATTGTCTTCATTTAATTAAATATTCAAAAATAATTGTTTAAAAAAAAGAATAATCAAAGTACGCCAAGATTAAAACACCGTCCTTCTGATTCAATTTTTGACCTAATTTTTGTATTAAAACCTGGATACCTTATTGCGATAAAAATTTAAACATATAATTACATGTTTTGTGAAAAAAAATTCTCTACAAAATTAATACCAGTAATTTTTTCACAAAATTGTACTAGAAAAGAGATACGCAAAAAAAACCAGCCCAAGTCGAGTAATTTACCTGTTTTTATAAACTTGTACACATTTTTACGACTGCATATCTAGATATTTAATAGAGATAGAAGAAAGTTATTTAAATAAAAATTGTAGGTAATTTAATTTTCTATAAAGCAACTGCAGCATAAAATTTATTGGGAACGAGATATTTGAGAAAAACTAGATTTTGTCGCGATTTCGGCTAGTTTTTTTGAAATGGCGGTGACCCAAGGGCGAAAACTCAGATTTTATATCAGGAGATGAGTGTATAAAACATATAAAAAATTGGGACTACTGGAATTATTCCGATCGCTGATCGCTAATTGCACTGGCCTATCTCTGCAAGTTCAACTGGAACGGATATTAATAGTATACCAAGAATACCAATGAAAAGCGTGGTAAAATAAAATTAATCAATATTGTTGTAAAATAATTCAACAATTTAGTGTTATTTGCATAAAACAGTATTTGTAATGCAACTGCAATGAAATGATTAAATATGGAAATGGTGTGATGGATATGTTTATCGAGGGAATTGATATACCTTGTTGTATTTGAACATCATATTGTTATTCCACGAGTCACCATGACCGATAACATTATATGGCTCTGATGAGGTAGCATCCAATACGCCAGTACAAATTCCTTTGATTTTGTCAATAAAAGGCTCCAATTTCGATCTGTTTTTGGGGGATTCAATTCTGCGCACCATTGTACGACCAATCTTTTCAAACATCGCCAGCAAAGGTTCTCCATAATTGGCCTTTTTCGGGAGTTCTTTAGTTAATTTGAAAAACTCTTCTGGGTGTTTTTCTCTCATGACGAACGAGGCGGCGTGTATCTTGGCCATATTTTGAAGGACCAAAGCAGTGTGGTCGTAGTCGAATGGTGATCTTTTATCAGCCATGACAAAATCTTCATCAGAGATATCCTTCAAAATGATGATTTCTTTAAATTCTTCATTGGTCCCATTGTAGAAGGTGGCGGATGAGAATCTTTCTTCAGTTGAAACGTTAAACTCTTCATAGAGTTCATTAAATTTAGGTATTATATTTGTGTAAAAAAACAATTCGACAAGGTAAATATTACGTATTGGCAAAGCAATCCTTGAGTTTCCACCAGTGGGTGCTATTTTCACAAACAAATTTAGTGTTTTTTTGTCACTTTTGAGCGGCACTATTTGGATGCGTGAAATTTCACCACAATAATTATCTCCAGTGAATTCTTCCTGCTTGTATATAATTTTAAAGTCTTTTATGTGAGCTTCACTCGCAATTTGTTCGATGAGTCTTTTCAAATCATCTCTGGATTCATGAGCTTCGGTGCCATTAGCTGAATTTGTAGCCATTTTACATAAATGTTTTATTTCAATAATCTGAACTCGCGTGCGGAAAAAATATACTGTACTGAATTCGACAAGTTCCGCCTTGTTCTTATATAATGTTTATCTGATAACTTTGCATGTCATACAGGTTTACCAAGATAAGTCGTGTCAAAATTTTTGATATAAAACCAACGAGATGGGCCCTTGCGGCAAAATTAATTACTTCGCGAGAAAGCTTGGAAACATTTGTAAAATTTCTTACCATTGTAGTGATTAAATGAGGCATCCACTGCTAAGCAACTGGTATCTAGTTTTCTGTCATAACTATGGACCTTATTGTCATATTTCAAATAAGTAAGTGTAACTTTTGTGGCAAATTTTTCAATACCTATGTATATTACCTATGTCTAAAACAAACTATTTCATTAATTCCCCAATCTAAAGACTTCATAGGCTTGGAAATGAAATCAGTTCGGTTGATATTTTCATTTATTCTTTACCTAAATTTATAACAGAAATTTCTAAAATTCTTATGTAAATTTTATTATTATTCTTCTAATATGGTTTTTGTTGATATATCTCTTTAATTCTGCTTATATCCTTATTGTTCAGTTTTTTTTAATTTTTTTTTATTTTAAATAATACTATTTTATATATTTCTTTAATTGTACTCCTGAAAAACTTATGTATCTGTATTAACGTGTTTTTGTAAAAGCCTTTAAGGCATGAATAAATAAATAAATAAATAAATATTTTTTTATGCTCTTAATGTTATTCATTTTCTTTTTACATCTTTGGGGATGCTTTTTGGGGGGTCTTTTTAAGAGAAAGGAAGGAGAGGAAGTTCTGGAAAGGAAAAAGGTATGAGGGTGATTAGAAATCTGGGGGTCGATGTGTCCAGGACTGATTCATTCCTCCCACTGCGGTGCAAGACGATGGGTCAAGAGAGACCGGTTGGAGAAATCAATCTCCCTCAATCAGTCTCATCCAATCCGGCCAGCCACGCAGTAGGTGGGCAAACCCATCCGCCGCCAAGACCTAGACAAATCTCACCCCATGGACCCGGGCACCCCTGCTAAGTCACCAAACGTAGCGAACCACTTGGGGTGACCTATGGCAGGTGTGTAGGGATATAGCTGGCTATTTAGACGTGGTCAACAAACAAGGCTAACGCTATGTATATATACCTACATCAGAACGGTACTGAAAGTATTTACCACTCTGGAAGGTGCCGTAAATATACTATGTTATTTTCATTGAATAAATTGTGAAATAACACAAATTAATCAAATATATGTACCTCGCGCACGCCGGGATTTGAACCTGTGACATCCGGATACGTAACCAAGGTTCGTAACCACTCTACCATGGACACCGTCTACGATAAAACAAAATACTACAGATTATTTATACTGTTACAAATGATTGTTCAATTTTATGTACGGTGTTTTAAATTTTTATTTAAATAATACATGAAATACAGTAATACAGTCTGTCAAATAAGATTAGAAAATAAATTAGGTCGCCACCGTTGCCCAAATGGCAACACTAAAAGTATAATCATGGTGTGAATCTAAAGCTGTGTAACCTACATTTTTATTAAAAATTAAAAAGGCATAAATGTGAAAAAAAACGTATTGCAATACAGATACCCACTGATATTAAAATTAGAATTGTATATGGGAATATTATTATTATACGTTTGCAATTTTGTGTTAACATAATAAAGAATAACGATATTGTAATAAAAATATAAAGCACACTTTAGAAATTGCTCACATTTATTTAATATTAGCTTACATAAGTACCTAGCGTTGCCCGGGCTTTAGATCATGCCTCTAATTTTTTTTTTTTTTTTAAGGAAAAAAAATGCTTTTCTAAATGTGTGTTCAGTGTTTTGAATTTTCAGTGTCATTGCACTTTTAAAGAATATTTGACAGATAAATTGGTGTTGCCAGCCGAAAAATTTCTTAGTTCCATTTTTTTAATATTTTATACTCTTATTTGACAGACTCTAAATATCGAATTAGGATTTGGCTGGACGGTTGTTGCGTCCAGTGCGTGAGGAAGGTAAAAAAAAACGTTTTTAAGGATTAATTTTTATCTCATCATTTCATCGACTTTTAAATACGGAAAATTAAAATATTTCACAATCAAATGGTAAACATATTTTTAGATAAGTATCTTAGGTAGAAAAATGTTGTGAAATGATATTCATGGGAATTATCTTGAAAAAATTGAGTGGCAGACCTTCTGGTTTTACTGTGGTTATGAATCACCCTCCCTCCCCACTAGACTCCTTGGAGAGCCCACACCACAGGTTGTTACCGACGAAAGCCGTACATTGTTATATATATGGAGCGCGTGCATTTTAATTCTAGAAACCATGTTTCCCGTTTTGAATTCTGAGCGAAGGCCTCTCGTGAGAAAAACCCTTTCCTTTACATTTTAATTCAACATAATGTGAATTGCAATATCGCTGATTGACTTTAAACCATGATTCCACATTTTAGAGATCAAAAAGGTCATGTTTGACCGTCGACAAGGCATATGACTCGAAAGACTTTTCACCAACAAGTGACTCGCTTTTTTTTCTATTCGTAAATTATTCTCTTAATGTTTGACAGAAAAGGTAGACTAACAATAGACAATTATTTTATAATGAACTGTACTTGTCTAGTGTTGTTGTGATAATCAATGGATTTAGGGAGAATCTAAGTACTGGTGACGCCATAGAAACTATTACAGATATGATCATAAAAAGTTTAGACAGAGGAGAAAAAACACTGGCAATCTTCATAGACTTACAAAAGGCATTTGATACAATAGATCACAAAATCCTTTATGCAAAACTTTCAAAAATTGGTATGTCAAATAGAACTCTTAACTTATTAAAAAGTTATATGACGGAGCGTACACAGAGCGTTCAAATTAACAAGAAAAAAAGCAAACCTCTCCTAATCAACCATGGAGTACCGCAAGGAAGCGTACTAGCACCGATATTATTTCTAATATACATAAATGATATCGGTAGCCTAGGAACGAGAGGAAAAATCATAAGCTTTGCTGACGATACAGTAATTGTATTCAACGAAAAAGATTGGAGAAGTACCTACAAAGAAGCGGAACATGGACTTGGTCTACTGCAAAACTGGCTTAAGAGAAATTCCCTTACACTTAAGGTCAATAAAACAAAATATCCCAATAAATGCCAAGAAAACTATCAAAATCAAGGCTTATCATGCCAATGTCCTACCATAGCACACTCCAAAAGTATCAAATATCTTGGTATTGAAATTGATGATAATCTCAGATGGAACGCACACATTGAAGTAATCACAAAAAAACTCACCAGGTACATTTACTTCTTTAGAGCCATCCGTAACATCCTCAACATAAACGACATTAAGAAAGTGTACTACGCTTTATGTCAATCACAAATAGAGTACGGGATAACTGGATGGGGATCTGCCTTGAGCACTCACATGGACCGACTCAATATAGCCCAAAAAGGAGTACTAAAGACAATTTTGAAATTACCGGTTAGAACTCCGACAAAAGAATTGTTTCAAAGCATTCAAGTCTACAACATACAAAAACTTTATGCAAAAAATATTTTATTTAAAATTTAAAAAAACATATCAGATTACTCCACTGTCCAACATAGATACACAACCAGGGCAATAAACCAAAATATTCTAGCTACAGCCAGTTTGAAAACTTCTTTTGGACAAAGAAATATGAAATTCAATGCGACAAAACTATACAACGCTCTATCAACTCAAACAAAAAAATAACAGAAATAAATAAATTTAAAACAAAAGTAAAAATATGGTTGAGAGAACAAAGTGAAAATGAACTATCAAACATACTGAAGACCATGTAAAGACAACTGGATACTAAATACAAATGTGGAAAAACTACAGGCCGCCTCAGAACAGGAAACCCTAGTGAGGAGGACTGTGAAAAAAAAAGTAATTTATAATACCTAAAAAAAATAATGTACTTTATAATACCTTAATATAATATAATTTATAAATACATTATGTACAAATTTTGCTATAGATACTAATAAAAAAATAAAAAAATTACATATAAAATTGAATTAATTATATCATAACAATGTTCAGCCTCAGGGCTTACAGATCCTAAATACGGCTCTGCACACTACATAATTTAAGTGTGACCTTTATCACAACCATTAATTTATACATCCTTTGAAATCGAAACTACTGTTAGACAACTGTACCAGTATACAATGATATAATCGTTTATATTTCGAGGTTTATATCATATGAGAGCAATTTGGTCAACTACAAATCAGTCGCAACGTAATCTTTGCTCGTCTCGCTTGGTGCCTACGTCTACCACGGGCCTGACAGTTGTACATTTTAAAATGTCCCATGAGTTAGGCGACGGGCCCACAAGCCAGTTCCTCAGTCGTGAGCTTAATAATATCGTGTGTGAAATTGCTAATGACGAAAACTTAAGAGACTTCGAAATACAAGTCAAAGAACAAAGTTTCACAGGGGATAATTATATAGGAAGCATTACAAGAATCAAATTAGAAGCGCTAAAAAATGGCCAGAAGACAATACACTTGATTATGAAATCAGCTCCAACAACACCTGTTTCTCGAGAATCCATACCCATCAAACAGTATTATTTAAATGAAATATTTACCTATAATGTTATTTTACCCGCTCTGGATAGATTTCAAGCGGATAACAATATCCCAGCGAAAGAACGATTCCCCTTTGCCAAGCTCTACAAGGGTAGCACCGAAGATTTTAAAGAAATGATACTCATGAAGGATTTGTCCGCTGATGGATTTGTTTTGCATGATAAAAGAGCACCGATGAACTTCGAACATGCGTCCCTCGCCATACAGAACATCGCCAGGTTTCACGCGTCCTCGTTTGTCCTGAAAGAGAAAGATCCTGAAACATTCTCTGTCCTGTCGGAGAACCTTCCTCGTTCACAAAACTACGGAGAAGATATGGAAAAAAATTGTGTGCAAGTTATTTCAGATATTATTGACAGTGTGGAAATAGCAAACAGATCTAAAATCGAGAGTTTTGGAAAGGATGTTACAGAATCGGTTTCAAATTCTTTAGACGCCAGCTTAACTGATCCTTACAATGTTATTTGCCACGGAGACTGCTGGAATAACAACATGCTGTTTAAAACCGAGGTAAATTAACATGTTTTAATTAAATGAACACAACAAACTTACAAAAATGTTGAAACAAAAGTTTTTTCTATCGGTACACAAAGTGGTGACCGGACAACACAACATACTATAACTTCAACTCGTCATTAAAAACCCGTCATTTGGAACCGTTATTCTTTAATGTTTTTAAACACAAATTAATTAGCCCTGTAAAAACAACACCCCAAATTATCTGTTAATAATGAGTTATTAGTTATTATTCTTGTGCGTATTAGTAATACGCACAAAATTTTTGATTTCTCATCAATGAAAATGACAATCTTTTAAATTGAACGGTACAAAATGCTTTTTCTTCATTACCAGCCGATGTTATTTTATGAAAAATATTTTTTTTTTATCTTAAATGAAACAGATTCTCCTATTCGGGCATTTCCAACGTAACATATTATATTTATCTAATCATTTGAAACTAATCTAATTTAATAATGTTATTAAATTATTAGTATTGCATACTTGTGAAAAGCATTAAACCTTGTGGCTTGCCGTAATAATTATTTTGATTAAATTTTAATTGCCAATTGATTAAAACCATTATAAAACGCAAACTGAAGTGTGGTAACAACTTTGATAGCTGAAACAGCTGACACAACAATAATAAACTAAAGCTAGCTGAAGTTTTTTTTTTAATTTTCTTTAAAAATTCTTTCCGTTTTGTTTGTTACAGGTTTGTTTTACATGGTTTTTCGACTACCAAGCTAGGCAAATGCCCGTATTATGGCAGTAGAGATTCATAAGATGTTATATTAAGTATTAAATATTAAGTGTAATCATCCATATATGTAGATGAAAGTAAAAACATATATCATACATATTAAGGAAAGTATTCATACTAGTATTAGGTACATGATGACATACAGGAAAGGAGTTAAAGTAGGTGAATCTTGTATCAATAAAAATAAAATAGTGATAACAAATAAAAATAAAAGTAACAAATAATAGTATTTTAAGGATAACAGAAAAAAAAGGATAAATATATAAATCATCTATACAGATGAACAATGATAATCTTAGACCCCAAAAAACAACAAAGTCGTAATTTTTTATAGTTCCTAGGCAGCGTATTAAATGGACGAACGATGTCAAAAAATATGAAAAAGGCATTTTTTATTTTTTATTATTATTATTTTTTTTTTATGTTTTCAAGATACAATCCCGTTAAACCGCAATAAAACAGTTTGTCAACAGGGTGTTAATGTTCAATTACAATTTAAATATACATACATATTATTATTACTATAACTATACAAATTGTCACAATTAACACACATTAATTAATATAAACAATCTCTATTTAGTAACCATTGTTTCAGCATATATCTTAATCTATTTGTAGAGTCGCAATTTTTTATATTAATTGGTAACATGTTAAATATTTTTGGCACGTTAAATTCCAGGGTTCGCCGTCCGTAGTTATTAATATATTTTGTAACAAGCATTCCTTCATTCTTTGTGAACCTTGTATTATGCTCATGTTCCATTTTCTTCTTATAATCAGACTCAGATACATGCTGAATCAATATTTTATACCATAATAAGGCCTGCACCGGTAATATTGTTAAATTCCGATACAACAATGAAATGTTTCGTCTCTGTGAAAAAATATTTTTTTTAACTAATAACTTAATCATAGAATTTTTTACTGATTGTAGGTGGTTTAAATTAGTTTTGCAAGAGTGTCCCCAAGTAGTTAATCCATATCGTAAAGTTGATTCTGCGAGTGATAAGTAAATAATTTTTAAAATATTGACCGGAACGAAACATTTCAGTTTGTACAGCCTACCCACTATCGCCCTCAGCCGTTTACAAATTTTGTTTATTTGTATATCCCATTTGAAATTACAATCAACAGTCGCTCCCAAATAAATATATTCATTTACAAGTTCAATACTATAGCACATGCAGTGTTATCATCGCAAACAATTAATAAATTAGATTAGAAATATTGAAAAAAAATAAGTTCTGCAAATTGAATACAATAACACCATTTAAATTTTTTTTCAGGGTGACAAAGTAACCGATGTTATTCTGATAGACTGGCAAATAGTGAGATTCGCCTCCCCAGTAACGGACATTGTCTACATGCTC
This sequence comes from Limnephilus lunatus, assembly GCA_917563855.2. NCBI lineage: Eukaryota > Metazoa > Arthropoda > Insecta > Trichoptera > Limnephilidae > Limnephilus > Limnephilus lunatus. The sequence continues at coordinate 52,208,344 of OU830601.1, forward strand.
TTCTTATCCTTGGACGAGAACCTCCTTGACCTTCATCTCGACGATCTCTTGGATCTCTACTACAGCACTCTGCAACAGGCCATCACACGAATGGGCTGCGACCCCAACACTTGCTACCCTGAAGAGGTGTTCAGGGAACACTTCAAAGCAAAGATGGTCTTTGGACTAGTGATGGCTCTTGTGGCCATGCCTTTTACGCTTTCGGAAGTCAGTGAGGCCAGAACAACAGAAGAGATAAGGGATGACTTGAATAAGGGAATCAATTGTGTAAAAGTTGGAGCAATTGCAGCGAAACGGTTGAATAGCATTGTAAATTATTTTGTAAAAAATGAACTTGTTTAGATGACTTGTGTCAAGTAATATTTATAACACAAGTTCCTTACTACTTACTATATTCGAATTTTTCAATTTTTTTTATTTCAAAATGTTCACTGCATGGGGTACCGTCAGTGGCGTAGAGTAGGGGGGGGGGGGGCTTAGGGGAGGGGTATCTTGTAAAAATTTGAATCATCTCATTTCATATTTTTGTTTCACCTACAGTTCGGACGAATGAAATGGCACAGAATTTTTCTTTGCATATTCTGTGACGAAACCGTGGATTCCCCTTTCTTTAAATGAATGTATAATATAATTACATCTTGCTCACTGTAGCGACTGGCAACACCGTCTGTACTGAATTGCAGGAATTTCCCTATTTTATTTTGTGTTTGGATTATTCATGATTTTATACTAATATTCAGCGAGAATGACTTCAGGGAAGTGATTCTGTGAGTGACGGTTTGCCAATTATGCGTGTAAATTTTTTTCTAACATACATACGTGATTATTATGTTGTAAAAAATATATATATACGTGACTTGTTTATTTTATTACCTGTACAATGCACAATAATGAAGCCGAAAAATTCTTTAAAATTACCATATATTTTAGTTTTTTAAATTGAAGTACCTACCTAAATATGGAGGCGGCGAAATATTTCTCCGCCTGGGCGGCTGACACCCACGCTACGCCTCTGGGTATCGTTATCACAAGCAAGAGTAGGTAGTAAGTGAAAATAGGCCGACATTTCAGAGACTTTTTAGTGTGATATTGAACTAAGATTTATATTGAACTAAAGATATCCAAGGTCATAGATTATATTATTGAAATATTTGATGGTTCAAGGAAGGTACCTACCTCAGGAATAGAAAACATTTTAATTTGGATATTTATTAAAATTAATAATGAATCATACGAAATGGTAAGTGTACGCCTAATGAATCATAAATAATGGTAAACGTATCTACGCCTAATGAATCGTAAATAATGGTGATCGTGCGCCTTATGAATCATATATAATGGTAAACCTACGCCTAATAAATCGTACATAATGGTAAATGTACGCCCAATGAATCATAGATAGTGATTATTGTACGCCTAATGAATCATACATAATGGTAATCTTATGGTAATGGTATTCGTAGTATTCGTACGCTTAATGAATCATACATAATGGTAAAGTACGCCTAATGAATCATAAATAATGATGGTCGTACGCCTAATGAATCATACATAATGGTAAAGTACGCCTAATGAATCATAAATAATGATGGTCGTACGCCTAATGAACCATTCATAATGGTAATCTTGTGGTAATGGTGATCGTACGCCTAATGAATCATAAGCAATGATAATCGTAAGCCAAAGAAACGCACTACCTACATCTTGACAATGATTTCCACTCAATCTCGTTTTCTTCAATCACTTTTGATGACGTGACAAATGAGTCAAAAGTCCTCTCCAGTTTGGGTAGATTTGGATTTAGAAGCCATCTGAAAAAAATATTGTCCATAATAATTTATTTTTATTCGAGTTAAATCAGTTGATAAGACCAATAAATTGAATATGCGCTGTTTGGAAAAGTTAGTTTTTATTACACAAGCTCCACGCAGGAGACCCTGAGGAAAACAATCCCTCGGGGCAATTCCCTAGGGGCCTATGTCGTATTTGGGGATGTACAGAGGGTCTATTTAGTGAAAGGAAGTAGGTGGGCAAACGCATGTACCGCCAAGATCTAGACAAACCTCACCCCTTAAACCTGGGTATCACTGCTAAGTCTCCAAACAGATACCATATTATCTTGACTTTAAATCATTGATAAGTAAAATATGAAATATTTTATAAAAATCCAAGGTAATGTAAACCTCAGAAAAAATCTTGTAGATGACATTTTGGTGACTTTTTTTACGACCAAAAACATTAGAAAAACATCAATCAATTTGGCAGGCGGGTATGGGTACCGCCGCCCCGGGAACCATTTATTGGATAACCAAAACCTCTGCCATAAGTCACCCCAAGTGGTTCGCTACGTTTGGTGACTTAGCAGGCGTGCCCAGGTTCATGGGGTGAGGTTTGTCCAGGTCTTGGCGGCCGATGCGTCTGCCTGCCTGACGCTTGATGAGCAGAATCGAGAGAGCCTGATTGAGGGAGGTATATTATCTTCTCCAGCAGGAATCTCTCAACCCACCGCGGTCGGAGGGGTGTATGCATTCGTCCGTTACGCCTGGACATACTGGCCCCCTGATCCCAACCCACCCTACATACATATTTCCTTCTCAGAACTTTCTCTCCTTCCTTTCCTTAAAAAACCCTCCATACAGCATCCCCTAAGATGACACAGGCCAGGGCCTCCTGTGTGGAGCTAATGTAAAAAAAATCATGGTTTAGAAGTAGGAGTCGGGGTCAAGGGTCAAAGTGACCAGTGACGACTCGTGAAAGATTTTTTTTTATTTAAAAAAAAAAAAACAATTAAAAGTTTCAGATTAGTTCAAAATTTCGTTAACGTTTTTACCACAAATAATGCCAGGAATCACTAGTTGAAGTACGTCCGGTACCTTTCATAACAACCTGTGCAGATAAGAAGTCTATTCGCGATTATATTTTATAAATACCCTCCGTATGGCTAGATGGAACGAAAATGGATGTTAGTCGTAGCGTAAAATACCTGGGACATATTATCACAGAGGACCTGAAAGATATCTATCTAGTATAGGTACGGAAAGATAAAGTAGAACAATATCCGTCAGAGCAGGTATACCTACTGAAAGGAATACTATTCGACGCATTCTGCACATCGCTATATACTTCAGAACAGTGGGTTGATAACACTGCATCCCAATGGCATAAGCTAAAAGTCGCTTACAATAACGCTCATCGCCAAGGAATGTTCCTGGGAGGACGAATGCACTTTCAGGGCACCGCATGGGAAGATTATAGCGCAGACTACGCCAATCAAAGAATACCATCGTTACTGCCATGGTTGTATAGACGTAGATGGAGTCCCCCTTGATGGCCGTCTCGATACGGGAGACTGTCAAATACCCTCCGTTAACACCTTTAAAAAAAATCAGACTACGCGAAACTTCAGAAAACTAAAGAAGACAAGAATGGGGAGACTACGAAGCAATTTTTTATCAATGTGGAGGATTATATGCAAGAATTGAAAGAGATATTATTGGGCGAGAAATTGAGTAATCTGAAAGTATGTTGCCTGTTGTATGCTGATGATGCCGTGCTGATTTCCAAAAAGGATGAACGAAGTACGAGTTAATGATGAATTATGAGTTAAGAGGAATATACACACTTATAGCGGGGTAATTAAATAAAATCAATCCACGCTTTTCTTCTTGAACACAAATGAGACTTTATTGGGTGGGTACAAGCAATTAACACAAGTAAACAGTTCAATAATCGCAAAAACAGTAGTAACTTAAACGTACAAGCTTTAACAGTAGCTTTATGGTTATTATTCTTAATAATAATAACTCCAAAGGACACCAATTATGCTTTAATCACTCGTCACTTTATACAAAAGATTCACGAGTATGCTCCCTCAATAGAGCCCGGAAGTTACCCCAGACAACTTGGCAAGTAAACTTTTTTTGACTTTTTGAAATATTGGCATACAGAGCTCCGGGCCAAAAATGCCCCTTTCTCTTTCATCATGAATTTATATTTACGGTTGTTGAAAATTTTTGATTTTTTTTAGTTGTTTCTTTAATTTTTTTTTGCAAAGGTACATGGCTGCAATATGGGGAGGTTAGACTTAACGGAGGATTTGCTTAGGTTTTTTATGTGTGGTACGTACGTTTTCGTCGTACCGGGCGAGGCAGTTTATGGACGCGTTTTCATGGGTGGGAATTCCCGCATAAAAAGTTTCCGCGAGACTTAAAATGTGTTTTTTTAATAAAGGGATTTCAGAGTCTTTGTGAAGTTGGGCGACCCTCATCCATCTGGGGGCGCCCAGGGCTATTCGTATGGCTTTATTCTGGAATGTTTGAAGTTTTTTCAAAAGGGACTCTGAAGCGTGGGCCCAGATGGGGCTTGCATAAGTTAGTTTTGGCCTTATAGTTGACTTGTAAATTAGGAGTTTATTTTTAGTTGAGAGTTTTTTTTATTTTTTTTACTTAACATGGGGTAAAGGGCTGCAAGGATTTTGTTTGCCGAGGCTAAAGTTTCGTCTATGTGCTTTTTCCAAGTTAATTTACTGTCTAGCGTTACACCGAGATATTTAATGTTTTTTTTCCACGGGACGTTTTCTCCGAACAAGTGAATATTGGGTGGCCTTTTGGGACGTCTACGTGAGAAAACGCAGGCGGCGCTTTTCAGGGGATTTATACTTATTCGCCATGGTTTGAAGAATGTTTCTAGTTTAGATACGTGGGATTGAACTTTACGGGCAGCTTTTTTTTCGCTTACCGATGTTAACATGACGTCGGTATCGTCTGCAAAGTTTCCAATTTTTGTGCGGATATCTTGGCTACCGGGGCGGGGGATGTCGCTTAAATAAATGTTAAAGAGAGCTGGTGAGAGAATAGAACCTTGAGGCACACCGGCTCTTATCAATATCACTGTGGAGAAGAAACAACCAATTTTTTTTCTGAATTTAGTTGAATCATAGAGAGGGGAATACCTAAGAAGTTCATTTTATAAATGAGACCTCTAAGCCATAGTTTGTCAAATGCTTTGCAGACGTCTAAGGAGAGGACTACCGTGTGTTGGCGATAATTAAAACCGTTTGTAATTTCTTCGACCATCCGCAAGAGTTGGTGGAGAGTGGAGTGGCCCGATCGAAAGCCGTGTTGAAAGTCAGGGATGAGCTTAAGGGCAAGTAAACTTAAATTCTAAGGGTACGCTTGTCTTTATATAGGTACCTATTGGCCCGCTGCCCCTAACGGCAGCGGTAGTAAGAGACAACCAATGCCAGGCAGAGAAAGTATTCGAGCGTGAACACTTCTCAAATACGCTCAAAATAATTAGATTTGTTACACACTAGAAATATTTCGATTCTCATGCCTACAAAATGTAAAACCGAGCGTCTTATTTGCGCGAGGCAAGTAAGCGAAAAAGTGGTTTTTATTTATTCTGTGCATAATTTTATAAGACTGAAAAAGAGTTAGAACATAGAAAACCTCAAAAATAGTCTTAGCCATAAAGGCGTATTTTTAAAAAACGGTTTCTTGTATTACTTCATAGTAAAGTCCTGAAAAAACATTTTTTTAGTGGTTTACGCTTATATTTTTTGTTACGTAAATAATAATTGTATTGTAATTCCGATACACTGAAAAGCTAGTAAAAGCTTCAATTTACCCGTGGCATATTTTTTGATGTTCATACTGCAAGCCAATTCGTCGTAAAGATTAATCTAAATAGTATCCAAATAGGATTTCACGTATAACTTCACCTTAATTTCCAAATAGGATGTATGAAGAATGAGTTAATGATGAATGTAAGTCTAAAATCGAGGTGTTTGAAAGATAGAATACGAAAACAATGTGCAACATAGTTGTAAATGATGAATACTTGGAGCAAGTCGTCCGGCACACCTGGATATAGACCCTCTACTATAAAGACCCTCCACACAGAATTCCCTAACATGACATAGGAACCGAGGGAAATTATTTTCCTTATGGCCTGCTGTGTGGAGCTAATATGAAAAAATATACTTGTGAAGTGAATCAGATACTTGATTCGGGCCACGTCAAGAGTCAGAATAATAGAAGAGCATGTGTGAGATGATGTATGAATGTGAACGAGGCAAGGAGTGTGTACCAAGGCAGAGTTGTTTGGCGGTCCGTCCTCTCTGACTACGTTTCCCTGCGGGGAAATGGTGTTATGGTCGCTTAGTTAGTGAAGGATGATTTTATCCATATTTTTGTCATCGAATTCCGGTGCATCCAGTAAATCAGATACTTTCGGTCCACGTCAAAGTGAAAAAATAAAAGAGCAAGTGTGAGACGATGTATGTATGTGAACGAGGCAAGGAGTGTGTGCCAAGACCGAGTTGTTTAGCGATCCATCCTCTCTGCCTACCACTGCGGGGAACGGCGTGGTGGTTAGTTAGTTTTTTTTTACGTGAGCTCCACACAGAAGGCACTGAGGAAAATAATTTCCCTCAGGGCCTATGTCATCTTTGGGGATGATGTGGGGGTTTTTAAGGAAAGGAAGGAGAAGAGAGTTCTGGGAAGGAAAAGGGTTTAGCGAACCACTTGGGGTGACCTACGGCAGAGGTGTTGGTTTTCCAATAAAGGTTCCCGGGGCGGCGGTACCCATTCCCGCCTCCCAAATGCAAACGGATGATTTCTCCATATTTTTGTCGTTGAATTCCATTGCATCTTTTCCTATAATAATAATAATAATAATTGGATAATTTATAGAGCGCCGTTTTTGTGAAAAATCACCTCAAGGGCCTCCTATATATTTGGTGATCATATTTATAATTATGGTTTCTTCTTCGGAGTCGCTAGATGTCGTTTTCTTTCGCTTGTTCATTTTGGTGTGATTGGATATTGATTTTGCATAAATAAAAACGTTTATTTTTTTAGAATTTTATAAGATTCAAACCCACTTTATGTCGTTTTCTTTCGCGTGTTCATTTTGGTGTGATTGGATATTGATTTTGCATAAATAAAAACGTTTATTTTTTTAGAATTTTATAAGATTCAAACCCACTTTATGTCGTTTTCTTTCGCTTGTTCATTTTGGTGTGGTTTGAAGATTGGATATTGATTTGGCAAAAATAAAAACATTTATTTTTTTGGATCTTATAAGATTCAAACCCACGTCGTCTGAATTGTTTACGCCGCTGGGCTATGGGAGCCTTGCGTGAGTACGAGGATTTAACGTATTATATTAGAACTAATTAACTATTAAATCACTAACGGCGCTAAAGAAGTTTCACTTCAAAAAGTTCAATATTTTTCACTTCTTTCCTGTTTTTACGCTATTCTATGTATATAGTTAATAATGAATATGTTAGTATTAAAAATGAATAAAACAAGCTGGATAATTAATAACAGCAAAAAAAGAAAAATAAATACTCGTAACAACGCACGCCACCGTTGTGCTCCACTGTACATGTACACAAAGACATAGTTGCATAGATTTTTGCATAGATATAAAATAGCAACCTACTATCACAAATCAGTAGTAACATAATCTTTGCTCGTCTCGTACGTCAGTTCACCGTCGGTTTCACGTCTTACAGATATAATATTATAAAATGGCTGAGTTTGGAAGTGAACAAACGAGAGAATTTCTCAGTGGTGAAATTAATAATATCGTGTGTGAAATTGCGAAAGACGAAAATTTAAAATACTTTGAAATACAAGTCAAAGAACAGAGATTCACAGGGGATAATTATGCTGGAAGCATTACAAGAATTAAAATAAAAGCACTGAAAGACGGCCAGAAGACAATCCACTTGATTATGAAATCAGCTCCAACAACACCTGTTACTAGAGAATCCATGCCCGTCAAACAGTATTACGCAAATGAAATATTTACCTACAATGTTATTTTACCCGCTCTGGATAAAGTACAAGCGGATAACAATATCCCATCGAAGGAACGATTCCCCTTTGCCAAGCTCTACAAGGGTAGCACAGAGGATTTTAAAGAAATGGTACTAATGAATGATTTGGCCGCTGATGGATTCGTCTTGCACGATAAAAGAACTCCAATGAACTTCGAACATGCATCACTAGTTATACAGAATATCGCAAAGTTCCATGCGTCCTCATTTGTCCTGAAAGAAAAAGATCCTGAAAAGTTCTCCGCCCTGACCGTGAACCTTCCACGTACACAAAATTACGGAGAAACATTGGAAACACTTTGTTCACAAGGTGTAGAAAGAGTTATTGATATTGTGGAATTAGCAAATAAATCCAAAGTTGAGAATTTCGGGAAGGATATTACAAAAATAATTATAAACTCTTTAGATGCCAGTTTAACCGATCCTTACAATGTAATTTGCCACGGAGACTGTTGGAATAACAATATGCTGTTTAGAACCGAGGTGAAAATTAAATAATTAATTTTTTTTTTTAGATCCGGATTTAAGCATCGCACTTGTCAATTAACCCTGCAAGTCTTATAAAGACATTACTAGTCACAAACATCACATTCCATTAGAGCCACTGAAGGACCTGGTCGTCCATACATTATAAAAGTATGTTTATCTCTTTTTCTGTAATGCAGAGATATGTGACTTTTCCTCCCATTGAAAAATAATTATTCTTCTCAGTTTGTCTCAAATATTTAATACTTCTTTCCATGTATAAAATCCAAAAAATTGTCCAAGAAAGTTGATCATTACAAATTGGCGGGATTTTTTCGTCAACGCTAAGAAAATATTTATATATATTTTTATTGTTTAGACTGTACGAAAATTCAATTTAAAGTTTTCTTACTACTTCTTCACATAAAGGGAATAATATATTTCTAAATATCGAATTCTTTCAAAATTATGGACATTTCGAGTCGAAATGTTTCGATAAGTTTTCTTATTAATATTTTCGTGTTTGGTGTTATAAGTTCATTATTTAGAAATATCAATGGTTATTTCGATCACAAACTCTAAGATAATTTTATCTAGTTCCTTAAACTGTATTTCTTTTTATGAGAACTTCAAAATTAAGAAACATTAGCACATTTGAAATACCTAGGCAGCATTACAAAATTTCTTGAAATTTAACCGTTTGGACTTTTGGGCAAAAATGTATTAAAAACTAATGGGTTAAGTAAGTGGGCTGTGCAATTTGGTTCAAAATTAAAGATTTGTTTATCAGCTTAGTTTTTTCTTAGTTTTTAGTGGCCTTTTTTCTTACATTGCTGATTTTTTTTTAACATCATAGAATAATTCTATATCATTAATGATGTGAAAATGATCACATCAATTAGTGCGATTTCATCATTTCAAATACATATGTAATAAAGAGTTTGATTCAAGTTTCAAATTGTTGCTTTGTCATCATTTCATAATCACAATAATGATAAAAGATTGAAATTGAGTATAACGGGTCCAATTTAATAATAAATATATAATAATCGCACTGAATGACGTAGCACCTATTATCAGGAATTACTTTTTTTTATCATTTTCGGAAAATTACAATCATCATTACAATCATTATTGAGATAAAAACATAACACCATCACTCGATGATTAAACAATTATACAAAATGAAAAATTGATTCAACTTTATTGAAAAGTAGATTTACTGAGGCACTTATCCCGAAACTTGTTATATTTATTGAAAATATATTTTTCTTGGATACTAAAAGAATATGTAATTATCGGTCACAAAGTTGTTGGGTTTTCGACAATCCTATCAAACATTTCGAAAAAACGTATAATATTTGTAAATGTTTTTTTTTACAGGATGGCAAGGTAGCCGACGTTATTTTGATCGATTGGCAAATAGTGAGATTCGCCTCCCCTGTAACAGACATTGCCTACATGCTCTGCTTATCCTTGGACGAGAACCTTCTAGACCTCCATCTCAATGACCTGCTGGACCTTTACTACAGCGTTCTCCAGAAGGCCATCTTCCGTATGGGCTACGACGCCAACATCTGTTACCCTGAAGAGGTGTTCAGGGAACATGTCAGAACAAAGATATTATTTGGATTTGGGATGGCTCTCATGGCCATGCCTTTCACTCTTACAGAAGCCAGTGACGCCGTAACGCAAGAAGACTTTTTGGATAACATGAACAAGGGCATAAATAATATAAACGTTGGGGTAGTTGCAGCCAAACGGTTGAACAGCGTTATCAATTATTTTGTGAAACATGATCTCATTTAGATCACAATAGATTTATTATTTATTCCGAATATTGTATCACTATTGTGACAATAAATACAATTCACTCCAAATAGTGAACAAAGATCTACTTAATTTGCTCCTGAACAACAATCTATAAAATGTGTATTTCTCTCACATTCGTGATGAAACCTGATTTTATCCTACTTGTGATAACTTTTAGTACAGTTTCTAATGTAGTTACAGTTGTTTATTAAAACTGATGTAATTATTTTTAATTTTCATGTAACTACATATGAAGGTAATATAAGGTCTTGGGATGGTCGCATGCATCAGGTTTTTTCAACCGATTGTCTGATCAGACAACCGAAAGGTCTATATATTATAATACATTTTTTATGAAAACCCGCACATATCCGATTCTAAAACCTGATTGGTAATAAAAATAGGCCACACCCTTTCGCTCCGGCCGTCCAATCCTGTCCGACAATGGGCGTGGCCCCGGTTTTAATACCTATCTGATTTTCGAATCGGATGTGTGCGGTGTTTATCCGATCCGATTGTCTGATCAGATAATCGGAAAGCAAAATCTGATGTTTGCTCCCGGTCTTAGTTGTTCAATTAAAATCGAACCCTAGAATTCAAAACATATTATGCACCTAATGAAAGATTTTGAACAAATTTTCAGAAGGAGAAACTTGCTGAAACAATGGCAACGAAAAATCAAACCGTTAAAACTAAGTTTTTTTCATTACAATACGTCTATTTTCAAATATTTTTTAAAACTTTTTTTTTTGTTTAACTGAGAAATGAACCTTCGTGAACCACGCTCCCAGTTCCCACGAGCCCAATTCCGAACGGATTAGCAGTGGCGGACTAAGGTGGGGGGGGGGGGGGGGGGGGCTTTACCCTAGGGGCCCCTACCCGATGCGAAGCCCCTAGGCAGTTGCCTAAACGTCTAATGTGTCCTGTACGGATACGGCCGTACGAATACGGCCCTGGCTATTGTGACTGGATTTTCGAAGGCAGTGGCCTACATTGCCTTATGGACAATACGGCCCTGCCAGAGCCGGCTTAAGCATGTCGGGGCCCCTAGGCAATGCACGTCTCAGGTCCCTTTTACCCTAGGGGCCCCTACGCGATGCGGGTTAGTTTAAGGGAAAAACGCGTTCAAAGTTTTGCTGAAGAATAATTCAACACACAAGCTGTTTAAAACGGTTTCATATAAGATGCTGTATCTCCGTCAATTTTACGGATTTCCTTACATTATTTGGTGAAAGCATTATTACCAAATGCATATTTTAGAAAATGAAATAAAAAAGTGACATTTTTTTAAGTTTCATGGTGCCTTTAAAATATGCTTAGTACCTAACTAAGAGGTGATTTGGAGTTTGGAGGTCCCATACAAACATCATCCCATACATATAAAATAGGAATAAATAAATACAGCCTGAACCGGTAATTTACAATTTTTTTGAATAAAATAATACTACAAATAATTTTTATAATGTCAGTTTCAGTTCAAGTTTACTTACGTATTGCGCTTCGTATTATTTTTATTAACTTAGGCCCTCTTTATCTTATCATTACGGATAATATAGATAGTAATAAAATAGGTAAGTAATTAAAAAGATTCGGTGGCGGACTAACGGGGGGGCGGCCTCTAATCCCCGGAGGCCTCCAAACGCCTGCATTCTTCCTGGATCAAATACTAAACAAGGCTTTAAGCCGCCGCTACCCGAATTTCTACCGATTTCTTACATATCCCCCTTAAAAATTTGAAGTTTTTAAGCTCTTAAAAAAATGTTATTTCTTAAGATAATATCTATACATACCCCACGCCGAAATGCAAATTATATGATAAAAAAAAAATCGCATAGTATGCTCCGAAAATTATTATAAACACGCCTGATTCAGTTATTTTACAAGTTATATGTATGAAAAAATTCACAGGGTTTGTTTAAACACTGTTTTAGATAGCCCCCTCTTTTTTTCTATTTTAAACAAGTCGTGCTTTACTAAACATTTTCACAATTTTTGCTTTAATTTTACCGTTTTAAATATTAGCGCACCCTCTCCAATATTCGTAATTACATATCTCTCCATCTTCTTCTTTTTGAGCGGGGTTATGGTACCTTGGCACCAGAACACTGTAAAAAACAAGAACAAAAAAAGAAGTTAACAATGCTCTCACCAAATGTTTTTGCAGCATTTTATGTGAAACCGTTTGAAATAGTGTGTATGTTGAATTATCCTTCAGCAAAACTTTGAATGCGTTTTTCTCGAAACTTTTTAAACTCGTTTTTCAACCTGGTTGACAACATATTTAAAAAAACTATACATCCGCCTGTATGCATTTTTATTGCATTTGCATTTTCATTTGCATGTACCAATCTTAAACTGTTAAAAAATCCAGTGTCTGTTGTACCATGTATAGGAATTTTCATATCTAAAAAAAATAAAAAATAGCGGACCAGCGAATTTTATATTCGATTTTTTATGGAAAATTTTCAGCGTAAAAAAAAATAGAAGAGGGCCTTTATAAAAAAAATCCCTATGTGGTGCCACAGGGACTGGATTTTCTAACAGTTTAAGACTTGGTGCATGCAAATTGGATGTATAGTTTTTCTAATACCTACTCGTATGTTGTCAACCAGGTTGAAAAACGTAGTTTCGAGAAAAATGCGTTCAAAGTTTTGCTGAGGGATAATTCAACGTACAAACTGTTTAAAACTTTATTTAATTTTTTGTAGAATTTCGTTAAGACATTAGGTGATAGCATTATTAACAAACGCATCTTTTAGAAAATGAAATATTAACAAATTACATTTTTTTACAGCGAGGCCCTTAGGACCAGACGCCCGTGTGAACTGAATGAAAATCTTCTAAAATTACATCAACTTTTTATACAAGGGGGGGGGGGGGGGGCTCATTCCGCTTTGCCGCCCCGGGCCTCTGACAAGACCGACATTATTTCTTATAATAATTAATTTTGGAGGTGTGTTTGAGTACTGCCGGCCTCCGTGCTTCGCTATGTTTAGTGACCTTTTTGAACTCTCCAGCCGGAACTTTTGAACTCTCTCGGGAGAGAGACCTATCACCTATTGCACCGCAAAGGGAGGGATGTCATCATACGTCCGTCACTCCTGGACACATTGATCCCAGATTCCTACCCACCCCTCATATATTTTTCCTTCTTAGAACTTCCTCTCCTTCCTTTCCCTAAAAGTTAACTCTCCAGTTAACAATCTCCAAGGTGGATAAATCTCGTGAATGATGTACTATGGGCCCGTATATCAGTCTTTGCTGTGGACGACATTCCTCGCTCAACTTAAACCGACCAAATAGGCCGCTTATGCCGTGGTAAGCCGCAGAATAGTTCCTTTGATAGACGCTGTGGCGCTATTGGCAATAACACACCTGTCAGATTTGACATTTTACATTGTTTCTATATTTGGATTAAATATACAGAGACATAAATAAACCAATCCATTATTGGATTGGTTTATTTATGTCTCTGCTACGTATGCAAATTACATTTTAGGAATAAATGAACACGAAAAAAAAAGAATTATCCCATTTTTATTCCCAGTCGTTCGGAAGTTATGCGCGTACATACATTTCGGCGATTCATTTTTATTTAAAAAAAAAAATATATATACATATTTAAAAGACTATTTTTGTTGTATTTTTTTATTTTCAATGACAAAACAAATCACGCGTTTCTCTGTAAACAAAGAAACTATATTTGCCGATCTTAAACAAGTTAAATTATTTTCCTAATTATTTGATTACTCCAATGTCTGCCACATAACTAGTCAAATACAATTATGTTATTTTATGTCACCATGAGAACACATCAATGACCGAAATTTGAAAAGCAATTCATTATTCGAACACAAACAATCCTAGGCATTTCAAGTTCGGTATTCCTTTACATATAGATATATAATATAAATGTTACTATACTTATAAATATACGATATATAAATATATAATATTTTAAAGGTCCCGTCAATTACAGACGAATGGTCATTGTCACCCGTCAATATTGTAAGTTTCGAATGCTACATGACGACGTCGAAACTCGACTTGAAACAACCTCTGCCTGGTTGTACTTTATTATAGTGGAAGTAGGGTTGCCAGATCCGAACATGAGTTTTCCTGCCAAAATTCCTGACATAGCAAAAAAATTCCTGACATTTTGTATCGGTGTTATCACTGGCGTAGTTAGCATTGGTGGCACCCGGTGCATAGGTATAACGTGGTGTCACCCCAAGAATAAAAACTGTTAAAACTAATCAAAATCCTATAATTGTAAGACAGGGGTTGGGAAAGAGCAGCCCGCAAAGCTTTTTGGTGAGGCCCGCGAGCTTTTTTGATGCATTGTGCATAACTGCAAAAAAAAATTCTTCAAACGGTTTTCTTTTACTATATGTCGGATATATTTGTAAATTAGTTAAAAAAATATATAAATTATACAAAATTAAGTAAAGACAACCTTTGTAGTAGGCGGTTAACATGTGAATGTCAATATAGCATTTTAAAATCGCCTTCGTGTTCCTTGTGCAATTTTAAAAAGAAGTTTGACTTTAATTTAAGGACTCGTACGCACATTCATATTTAAGTTAAAACTAGTCAGTTCAGTGTGTTTAAAATTTAAAAAAAAACATCCAGTTGCGGATTCATATGCTGACGCATTTGGAAATAAACCATTTTCATGTTCCGAGTGCAGTTAAAAAGTTTAAGTTGCGAACTATGTGCTGCAACAATCTGAGGAAAACCATTTTCGTCTGGATGCAGTTTTGAACCTGGGGAAACAGATTCACTCTCTCGATTTATTCTCCGAACGCCGCATGAATTTCGAAACCGTTCTAAAATTTCGAGTGGAATCTTAAATTCTATTATGATGAAAAATTCTGAGAAAAACCATTTGCTGGCTTGAAACCATAATTTTAACAATGCGTACTTGTGTTAAAACCAGTTTTATGTTCAGAATGTAACGCGTAACGAAAATTTCAGTTGAGAGATAGTAAAGGTGCGAAGTGCGAGTCCTTAACTTTAATTATTAATGCTCGCAGTACACGAAAATCCGCAGAGACCAAAAATGAACCCATTTCGAAGGAAAAAGGACAAAGGAGAGATATAGACTATCCATAGGTTCTGTTAAGGCTCTACTGCTGACACAGTTCAATTTAAAAAACACATCATGTGAAGAGTTCAATAAAATTGTTATGAAAGACTAACAGTTTATGAAAGCAATATCCAGCTATAAAAAGTATGAGCCGGTTCAGATGAATGAAACAATTTAATCATTAGAATTCGACCGGTCAGTGGTTGAGTGGGCATAGCGCTTGGGTCCCACCCGGGCGTCGCATGTTCAATTCCTTGGCTGGCTAAGTCCTCCATCACAACAGAAGCAACATTTTCGGCTTTCTGTGGTGGTAGTAGGAGATTTTCAAACATTGTTGGGTTATTCGTAACCCGGAAATGTTTGTCTTTCTTTTAAAAAAAAAATAAAAAAAAAAAAAAAAAATTATTCCCACTCAGCCACTGACCTGCCAATTTTATTGTTTTATACTTATTTTTTGTGTTTTAATCGTTAAATCATTGAAGAAGAAGATAACACTAATAATCTTAATAATATGAACGAGAACAAGACACAAAAAATATAAAAAGATAATGGTTGCAACTGGGACTCGAACCCAGAACCTCTCGTCTAACCGGGTTGTTCACTTTTACCAATTCAACCATTGCCATCTTCCATCAAACCGCCATAATCGGCGAGTTGTTCTTACAAAAAAATATCTAATAAATATTTTAACAAAATATATTCTTTATTTTTTTCTTTCTTTTGAAAAATTCCTGACAATTTCCAATTTTTCCTGTTTCCCTGACAGACGGTTAAAATTCCGAACAAGTCAGGAAAATTTCTGTCATCTGGTAACCCTATGTGGAAGTAGTTAAAAGATGCCCAGACCACACATTATATCATTGAAACATTCCATAGTTCGAGGAAGATACCTCGGGATTATAAAACATATTAATTTGAATAATTATTGAAATTAATTATGATTCATACGTAATGGAAAACGTAAGCCTAATAAATCATACATAATGGTAATCGTACGCCTACTGAATCATACATAATGGTAAACATACGCCTAATGAATCATACAGAATGGTAAACGTACTCCTAATGAATCAAACATAATGGTAAACGTACGCCTAATGAATCATACATAGTGGTAAACTTACGCCTAATGAATCATAAATAATGGTGAACGTTCTCTAATGAATCATAAATAATGGTAAACGTTCTCTAATGAATCATAAATAATGGTTTTCGTGCGCCTAATGAATCATAGACAATGGTATACGTACGCCTATTGAATCACACACAATGGTAATTGTACGCCTAATGAATCATACATAATAGTAATTGTATATCCAATGCATCATACATAATGGTAAACGTACGCCTAAAGAATCATACATAGTGGTAAACTTACGCCTAATGAATCATAAATAATGGTGAACATTCTCTAATTAATCATAAATAATGGTAAACGTTCTCTAATGAATCATAAATAATGGTAATCTTTCGCCTAATGAATCATAGACAATGGTAAACGTGCGCCTATTGAATCATACGCAATGGTAATTGTACGCCTAATGAATCATACATAATGGTAATTGTACGTCCAATGCATCATATATAATGGTAAACGTACGTCTAACGAATCATAAATAATGGTGATCGTACGCCTAATGAATGATTCACAAATGTATACGTACGCCTAATACATAATATGTATATTAAATAATGGTAATAATGCGCAAAATGAATCATACATAATGGTAAATGTACGCCTAATGAATCATACATAATAATAATCATACGCCTAATGAATCATACATAATGGTAATTGTACGCCAAATGAATCATACATAATGGTAATCGTACGCCTAATGAATCATAACTGCGGTAATCGCACGCCAAAGAAACGCGCTACCTAGATCTTGACAATGATTTCCAATCAATAATTTTCTTCTATCATTTTTGATGACACGACAAATGAAACAAAAGTCCCTTTTAGTTTAGACATATTTGGATTTAGAAACCATCTGAAAAAAAGATTGCACCGTATAAAACACACGTGGGAAACCGCCGCGCCGCCGGCCCACCGAGCTATTTTGTCCGGCCCTGATTCATCTCGATCACGGAGGAAGGAATAGAGTGGAGCTGGCGATAGGGCAAACAGGCCCAGCACATGAAACAAACTCAAACAGGCCCAAATTGGCGGGGCATGAGCGTGGCTTACTAGGCCAGTACGTTTTTAACCAGGGTTTAGTATATTTATGTTTTCAACCCTTGGCGGAGCGGATGCAAGCAGACGGTTTCTTCGTAAATTGTAAAGTGCATTTATTACATTTAAACGATGACGTGCAGTGTAAAGTTCTGTAAAAACCGTTCAGAAAAACAGTTAAAAACTAGAGATGGCATTACTTTTCACCTGTAAGTATTTTAACTGTTGTTTTTTTTATAATAAATTGCTTTTTTGGTAGAAAGCAGTAACTTTGTGGTTTGACATATTAATTGAAATTAAACAATCACTTTGCTTGTAACCACGATTTAATGCAATTATTTTTTTAATACCAAATTATTAAAGAAAATTAATCATTAAATCGTGGTTACAAACAAAGTGATTGTTTTATTTCAATTGATAAATTGCTAGTTTTCCGCAAGATTCTATCACATATTTGTCGTAGGTAGCTGACTTGACGGAATAGATTATGGCAAAATTATGCGATACTGGGCTTTGAAGAAACTTACTTTAGAGCTTACAATCGCACAGCATTGATTTGTGAGATGGGACGTTCTTATTCCAAATATTATGTATGATTACCAGTTATGACTTTTTTTTTGCTGCAAGTATATTATTGTTATTTTGATCTTACAGGTTTCCGGTAGATTTAGTGGTAAGAGAGCAGTGGAAGAAGCTAAAATCTAAAAACTTCAACAAGGCTCACATAGTTTCAAACGTCATGAAGAGTTTGGTTGGTGAAAGATTGTTTACAACTTTTAATCACATGTACGAACAACAGCCAATTGACAATCATATTTTTCTGTTAGCCAAATCAATTTCTGAAAAATATTGCGACATACGACTAAAATATTTTGCTATTTGTGAAAACATGACCGCAACGACAAGACAAACATTAACCAAACTTATCTTATTTAGAGGAATGTAACATTTTTTTAATTTAATTTATAATTGCAGTAATGTTGTATTGTTTATATACAAGGTTTATATGTATAAAACATGCTTATTATAGTAGAGAAAAGCCGAGAAATTGAAATATTCATCATTACATAGTATAAAATAAAGTCGCTCAAAATGTTTGTGCGTTTAGACCAACGGATTTTCATGCGGTTTTCACCAATAGATATAATAATTCAAGAGGAAGGTTTATTTGTAAAATACATACTTATTATAGTAGAGAAAAGTCGAGAAATTCAAATATTCAATTCAGGCAGCGGGCAGCTGGCAAGCAGGTGGTGTGGGTTTTATAAAGGTTGGGTAATGGCGTTGTGTTTCGTTAGCCACAGCAACGTGTGGCCGGGTCTGCTAGTGGTTTAATAAACTCCCGGAAAATTTTCCAGGCAAAACTACCAAACGACTGAACTACTAATGAGGTTAACAATTAAAATAAATACTATCAATTATATCTACCATGTGAAGAATCAATAAATAAAAAATGGGTTTAATACCATTATGAATTTTTGCTTAAAATGACTATTTTTTTTGTAATAATTTTACATGAAGGTTGTGCTTATTTTTGTTGTTGTGTAGTTTACTAAGAAGATATCTAATAAAAGAAAGTTAATTAATATTTGATATTATTAAAATTTGTATTGTTTAGCTCTTGATAAAAAAACCCTTTTCATAAAATTCCAAAAATTAAAAAATATAAGAAATAATAGTGTGAAGTGGTTAAAACTGGGGATTTTCCCCTATTCTGGCTAGATGGGTGGGTGTGTCCATTTCAAATCCCACCCATACTTACCGCGCGTCCCTTACCTCTTATCGCAAACTGGCGACAAAATTGTCGAAGAAAAAGTTCCTATCACCACCTCCACTCTGTTCCTTCCTCCGTGATCTCGATGAAGTAATAGAGAAAGAAATTAATAGCCCACTGTACTAGTTCATGATCACCACTTCTTGGAAGACACCTACACCTACAGATAGTAGTAGTAGCAGTGGCGTACCGTGGGTATCAGCCGCCCCTATATAGGTACTTCTTCAGGGAGGGGGGGGGGGGGGGGGGGGGGGGTAGTGATTCTTTTTTTTTTTTTTTTTTTTTTTAATTATTTATTAATTAAATCTGTATGCGGTGAATTAAAACTACACTCAGAACGTGAAAACGGTTTTTCTTTGGTTCTGGCAGCACATAAATTGCCTGCAACTAGAATTTTATATTTGCACTTCGAAAAAAGTTATGTTTTCCTTCGAAATATGTCAGCAGATGAATACACAATTGGAATTTTACATTCTGAACAATAAAACTGGCTTAAATTTTATCTGTATGCGGTGAATTAAAACTACACTCAGAACATGAAAAAGGTTTTTATTTGACTCTGGCGGCACATAACTTGTCTGGAAGAATTTTATTAAGCACTTCAAATAAGTTTTTTCTTCGAAATGTGTCGTCGGATGAATTCACAACTGGAATTTTACATTCTGAACACAAAAGGGGTTTTAATTAAATCTCTAAGCTGTTTTTAATATGTTTTTGTTTTTTCTTTGATTCTGGCGGCACATAAATTGTCTGCAAGAATTTTATAAAGCACTTTAAATAATATAATGTTTTCCTTCTAAATGTGTCGTCAGATGAATCCACAACTGGAATTATACATTTTGAACACAAAACTGCTTTTAATTAAATATGTATGCGGTGAATTAAAACTTCACTCAGAACATAAAAATGGTTTTTCTTTGATTCTGGCAGCACATAGATAGTGTGCATCTAGAATTTTATAACTGCAATTCGAATAAGAATGCACACACCTGTCAGCTATTTAACTTTTCTGTGATAATAAATTTAAAATATATCACCGTGATATATACGTGGAAGAAAACCGTATAAGTGTAATTTTTTGTGCGCTTTCAGCAGGGCGCACAAAGCTTCACGAATATAAAACACAAATCGACTATCAATTAGAGCTAAAATGATACTGTTGCCATTTACATTTTTATTTAAAAATAATGTATGTGTTAGAAATAAAAAACAAAACGTCTGTCATTAATATTTTGATTTTAACAGTATATAAAACTTAAGAAAGATGTTAAGAAACTATAAACTAGAAAAAACTTTTAAGTCCTGACGCGAGAATAGAACCCGCGACTTCCCCAATCCAAATTTTAACAAGATGATTATTGATTGTGAAATTTTGCCGCCCCCCCAAAAGTGCCGCCTGGGGCGGGCCGCCCCCCCCCCCCCCCCCCCGCCCCCCCCACGGTACGCCACTGAGTAGTAGATATAGGTTACAAGAGGCTGTCGGCGCATAATTTCCCTCCCAGTGATTCGGCTCTTCCTATGAATGCTGATGTAAACAATGTGCCAGCAAATTTACAGATTTGAGCTTCGAGGGGATTTAGTGCTAAACATCACTTTTTAACAACATTGCTAGGACAGATTTTTATAATTTTATTTAGTGGAAGAAAAATATAGAAGATAGAATTAAAAAAAACATTTATCTTTTTTTCAGCACTTATACCTACGTGTGAACAGTTTTTTTTTCGAGGATGAAATACGGAAGATTACAGATGAAAATCTCGAAAATTCTATGCGATTATCCTTAAGCAATACCAACGCCAATATTGATGGTTACATAATTAAGTACTATCTTAAGACCAATCTTCACACAAAATTTTGTCGTTCATTACATAAAAAAATTTATATATATATATAGAAGTAGCAACGTGTTTTATTTAATTTAATATTACTTTATCAAGTTTAATAATTTGGTCCGGCCCTTAACTCGGAGACAGAATGATAATTTGGCCCCAGGCCTAGGAAAGGTTGCCCATGCCTGGTATAATATATAAAAAAAAATTAACACCAATATGGAAACCATGATAAGTTAAATCAGTTGATAAGGCCAATAAATTGAATATCCACTGTTTGAGAAACTTAGTTTTTTTCTTACATTAGCTCCACACAGGGAGCCCTGGGGAAAACAAATTCCCTTCAGGCTTATGCGTATTCGGGGATGCTGTGTGGAGGGTCTATTTAGGGAAAGGAAGGCGAGGAAGTTCTGTGAAGGAAAAGGGTGTGAGGTGTGAGGGGTTAGTAGCAATCTGCAGGTCAATGTGTCCACGAGTGACAGACGTATGAATCCATCACTCCCACTGGGGTACAAGGCGGTGAGTCGAGTCCGGCTTGAAAGGTAAAATGTCTCCATCAACCAGCCTCACCCGATCCGGCCCGCCATGCAGTAGGTGGGCAAACGCATGTGCCGCCAAGTCTTGGACAAACATCACCTCATTTTTTTATTTTTATTTTATTTTTTTATTTTTTTTATACACTTTACAAATACAAGACAAAAAGTCCCGATAAACTACTTTTTAGCAGTTTGTATAACGGGTTCTTTACGTTAAAGATCTTATTGTAGTGATTTAATAGTTACATTTTTACAATTATATAAAATAAAATTAAATTTTTTACAGAATTTTTTTTGGATAAAAATAAATTTTTGAAAACATAAATAACATTTTTAAAGTCTTTAGAATAATATGTTATTAGTAAAAATAACCTGGGTACCACTGCTACGTCACCAAACAGATACAATATTATCATGACTTTGAATCATTGATATGTAAAATATGATATATTAAGTCCTTACATATGAAATCCTTACAAACAAAATCGTGACAAATTATATACCTAAACCTTTCTCGTAAATCGCGTTATTATAATTATGTAAGGACCCAATATCTCTTCATATTATAAATTAAAAGTCCTCCACCGGATCTGTCTGTCTGTTCGCGATAATCTCAAAAACTACTGAACGTATTTTCATGCGGTTTTCACCAAGAGATAGAGCGATTTCCGAGAAAGGTTTAGGTATATAATTTGTCAAGATTTTGTTTGTAAGGACTTCATATGTATATGGCGTTTTTTATGGGAGCTTATAAGAGTTTTGTATGGGAGCTTTTTCACCTTCCCAATTTGCTTCAAGTGGATTAAAACAGTTTTATCACTAACACCGCAGCCTGCAGCTAACTCGGACGTGGTTTGCGATGGATCCGCTTCCACAATAGCCTTCAATTCTTCATTATCAACTTTGGTCTCCGGCCGTTCACGGGGCTTGTTCTGCAGGTCGAAATTTCCAGAACGAAAACGTTGGAACCAAAAACGCACTGTGTTTTCTTTTGTGGCACCGTCGCCATACACATAATTAATCCTTCGAGCCGTTTCTGCAGCACTTTTCCATTTTGTAAACTAAGTGACGCAAAGAAAAAAAAAACAAAACAAAAACAACCGGTCAGTGGTTGAGTGGGCATAGCGCTTGGGTCCCACCCGCAAGTCGCATGTTCGATTCCTCGGCTGGCTAAGTCCTCCATCACAACACAAGCAACATTTTCAGCTTTCCGTGGTGGTAGTAGAAGATTTTCAAACATTGTTGGGTTATTCGTAACCCGGGAATGTTTGTCTTTCTTTTAAACAAAAAAATAAAAATATATATATATATATATTTTTTAAATTAAGGAAAAAACAAATTGATTATAATTTTCGAAACACAAATACATGAGTAAATAGCTGAATAAATTTGAATTTGGAATTCTTAACCAAAGAGAAGATATTTGAGATCAAAGTTGCCAGTACGCCTATTTCATATGTAAGGACCCAATATCTCTTCATATTATAAATTAAAAGTCCTCCACCGGATCTGTCTGTCTGTTCGCGATAAACTCAAAAACTACTGAACGTATTTTCATGCGGTTTTCACCAAGAGATAGAGCGATTTACGAGAAAGGTTTAGATATATAATTTGTCAAGATTTTGTGTAAATTGGTTAAAATATATTGTTTCGTAACGCTTAGTTGGATCTCGATGGGTTTGTTCTGTTTCACATACGAAGGCCAGAATTCAAACCTATTGGTGAATTCGCACTTGGGTGCTTACCCTGGCTGATATCGGTCCACTAACAAACGTTGTTAAGGAGACTAAAAAGTGTATTCAGTCTTCTTATCGTCAAGCTTATGTCAACACCTTATCGTTTTTATCGGACAAGCAAACAGACTCCGCAAAATTAAATTACCGCCGGTAATTAATCATTTACTTGCAACTGCCTGTGGTCATCCAGACTCAGCCAAACGAACCACGAGGGACCCCAAACCGGGCATGATCGCCAACTAACTATTGTAAGTGCCCTTGTGAATTACCTTCGCTATTTGTTTCAGTTAACATACTATATCGAGATCCACAGGCAAAGCACGCATAGAATGAACATTTCGCTTCACTCTAACCCACGTAAGGTTGTGCCACCAGGGCTAATCATTACATATATAATTAAAGGAGAATGTGTGTATGTGGTGAATGAGCTGGCTGGAAGGCGGACACAAAGGATATTAGTACGATTTGTTCAATTTTTGGAATTCCTGTAGATATTAGTAGACGACTCCGACTACACCTATCAAAGAATACCATCACTACTGCCATGGTTGTTCAGATGGAATCCCCCCTGATGACCGTCTGGAGACGGGAGACGGTAAAATATCCTCCGTTATTAGCTATTTAAAAAAATATACAGGGTGTCTGGGGGTAAAGTGCATTAACTTCGGAAGGTAATTCAACATAAAAAACGACAAAAACATAAAATAAGTCAAAAAGAAAACTAACTTTTTTCGAAATTCCAGCTTTTAGGGGTAGTTTAGTGGTAAAAAGATAAAATTAGACCGGCGAATGCAGGCAGCATTATTATTACCAAGCAACGTTGCAACAATCGCGCCCGGAAAGCTAACAGCAACTTTAACGAGTAATTTTTACGTTACACTAGGGATTATTAGTAGGCATGTCTTTTTGTATAGGAAAAATAAGTTGGAATTTCAGAAAAAGTTTATTAATCTTTTTTACTCCAATCATAATGTAGAAACCCTCCCGAAGTTAATGCACTTTACCCCCGGACACCCTGCATATATTTTTCAATTTTATCCTGTTTTTATTATATTCTATGTATGTATTGTTTATAATATCTTATAACTGGTTAATTAATACTAGCCACTTAAAAGGCAATAACATCGCACGCCACTGTTGCGCTCTACAGTATGTGCACACAAAGACACAGTCGTATAGATTTTATAGGATATAAAAGAGCGACCCACTAACAAAAATCAGTAGTAACATAATCTTTGCTCCTCTCGTTCGTCAGTTTACCACGTCTAACATTTATAATATTATAAAATGGCCTGCGAGTTTGGAAGTGGGCAAACAAGCCAGTTACTCAGTAGTGAAGTTAATAATATCGTGTGTGAAATTGCGAAAGACGAAAATTTAAAAGACTTTGAAATACAAGTCAAAGAACAGAGTTTCACAGGGGATAATTATGTTGGAAGCATCACAAGAATCAAATTAGAAGCACTGAAAAACGGCCAGAAGGCAATCCACTTGATTATGAAATCAGCTCCCACAACACCTATTACTAGAGAATCCATCCCCGTCAAACAGTTTTATGCAAATGAAATATTTACCTACAATGTTATTTTACCCGCCCTGGATAAAGTACAAGCAGATAACAATATCCCAGTGAAAGAACGATTCCCCTTCGCCAAGCTCTACAAAGGTAGCACTGAAGATTTAAAAGAAATGATACTAATGAATGATTTGTCCGCTGATGGATTCGTCTTGCACGACAAAAAGACTCCAATGAACTTCGAACATGCATCACTAGCCATACAAAATATCGCAAAGTTCCATGCGTCCTCATTTGTCCTGAAAGAAAAAAATCCTGAAAAGTTCTCCGTCCTGACCGAGAACCTTCCTCGTAAACAAAACTACGGAGAAACAATGGGAACAATGTGCACACAAGTTATAGAAAGAATTATTGATAGTGTGGAATTAGCAAATAAATCTAAAGTTGAGAGTTTCGGGAAGGATATTACAGAATTATTTGTAAACTCTTTAGATGCCAGTTTAACCGATCCTTACAATGTTATTTGCCACGGAGACTGCTGGAATAACAACATGCTCTTCAGAACCGAGGTATATATTAAATTGTTCATTTTTATTTTTTATATGTAATAGGCATCGCACTTATCAATTAACCCCTAAAGTCTCGTAATGACAATAACAGTATGGTATTTAGAACCGAGGTAGATATTAAATTATTCATTTTAATTTTTTTTAGATGTGATAGGCATCGCACTTATCAATTAACCCCTCAAGTCTCGTAAGGACATTACTATTCCATTGTAACCTCTGAAGAACAGTCGTCCATAAGTTATAAAAGTAATTTTATCTTTTTTTATTTAATGCAGTGATGTATGATTTCTTCTCTCATTTGAAAGGAATATAATTATTCTTCTCAGATAGTCTCAAATATTCCATGGATAAAATACAAATAAGTGTATGATCACAAATTGGTGGGTTTTTTTCGTTGACAGTTGAAAGTTAAAATAGTTATTCACTTTTATTGTTTAAGTATAATAATGTGTATATTTTATGTACCTGTGTCAATTAAAAAAAATAGTAAATGTCAAAAGAACCCGTTGACAAACTGATATCAATCAGTTTAACGGGACTTAATTTAAAAAAAATTGTAAATAAAAAAACTTTGAAAAAAAAAAGTTTAAGCACTGCAAAAATTCAAGGTACAGTTTTCTCACTCATTCCCTGTAAAGAGGGAATAACTTTCTAAATATCGAATTCTTTAACATTATGGACGATTCGTTTGTTTGTTAAGATTTTCATGTTTAAAAAAAAAAAAAAAACTTTATTCATTGCTTTGAATGGTTACATCATATTGTGGATTTTTCGACCACCATGCTAGTCTCATTCCCGTGTTATGGTGGTCGATTAAATTTTGGTATTAAAATGTCATTGTTACGGAATATTTCAATCACACAGATCTCTAAGATTATTTTAACCAGTTCCTTAAACAGTATTTATTATTATTAAATTAAATACCTCATGAAATCAGCATTACAAAATTTCATGAAATTTTACCGTTGGGACTTGTGGGCAAACATATTTTAAAGACTGATTAGTTAAAAAGGTGGGTAATTTGGTTCAAGATGAAAGATTTTTTAATAAATTAAAGTGGCCTTTTACTTATATTGATGATTTTTTTAACAGCGTAGATTAACACTGTATTATAAAAAAATTATAAATGATGACAACAATCATCGCGAGTTTATCATCTCAAAATCTTATGTAATAATAGAGTTTGATTCAAGATTGAAATTTTTGCTTTATCATCATTTCATAATCATAATTGTATGATAGTATAGTACAATTTGATTCAAGATTGAAATTATTGCTTTGTCATCATTTCATAATCATAAATGTATGATAGTATAGAACAATTTAATTCAAGTTTGAAATTATTGCTTTGTCATCATTTCATAATCATAATCGTGTGATAGTATAGTACAATTTGATTCAAGATTGAAATTATTGCTTTGTCATCATTTCATATTCATAATTGAATGATAGTATAGTACAATTTGAATTAAGAATGAAATTATTGCTTTGTCATAATTTCATAATCATAATTGTATGATAGTATACCTAGTACAATTTGATTCAAGATTAAAATTGAGTATAATGGGTCCATTTTAATATATATAAATATATTATAATAGCACTGAATGACGTAGCAAATTACCATGACTGATGTACTTTTTTTATCATTTTCGGCAAATTACAGTCAAAATTTCTCATAATTATGTAACACGTCATTTTATATTATTTAGATTTTTTTTAAAAATTATAATATTTTATTCAATCCTTTGCCTTGACTCACCAGTCACAATTAAATAATTAAACAGTCATAGAAAATTAATATTTCATAAAAATAAATTAAAAACCAGTATTTTTTTCTCCATATTTTTTATTTCATTTTTATAATAGCTGAAAAAAACCCTTTTCACTTATTCTACCTACGTAATACTAACTTTATATTTTATATGTTTTTTTAAGTCTATTTTATACTTTGGGTACTTGGAAATATAGTATTTGGTTTTAATATTACCCACACTCAGGCAGTGCCTTAGTGGGTTTTCATTTCTTATTCATACTATTTGTTATTATATATTATGTACAAAGAAATGGGAAAAAATAAAGTTAAAAAACAAAAAAAACTTTATTGAAAAGTAGTTATCCTGTTTTTCATAACGAGGCTTTCATAACCCAAAACTTATTAAATTTATTGAAAATATATTTGCCTTGGATACTAAAAAATAATGTAGTTATCGGTCACTAAATTATTGGGTTTTTGGAAATCCTACAAAAAAAAAATCTAAAATACTTATAATCTTCGAGAAAACGTTTTTTTCCAGGATGGCAAGGCAAGCGATGTTATTTTGATCGATTGGCAAATAGTGAGATTCGCCTCCCCTGTAACAGACATTGCCTACATGCTCTGCTTATCCTTGGACGAGAACCTTCTAGACCTCCATCTCAATGACCTGCTGGACCTTTACTACAACGTTCTCCGAAAGGCCATCTCCCGTATGGGCTGCGATGCCAATATTTGTTACCCTGAAGAGGTGTTCAGGGAACACGTCAGAACAAAGATGGTGTTCGGATTTGTGATGGCTCTAACGGGTATCCCTTTTACTCTTGCAGAAGCCAGTGAAGCCGCAAAGCCAGAAGACTTTTTGGATAACATGAACAAGGGAATAAATCATATAAACGTTGGGGTAGTTGCAGCCAAACGGTTGAATAGTGTTATCAATTATTTTGTGAAACATGATCTCATTTAGATCACATTATATTTAATATTTTGTCGTAATATTATGTCACTATTATGGCAATAATCTTTTAGAATATTTACTGATTTCATTTTGTTCATTAATACTGTTGTAACATTTTTTTATTCTCAAGTAACTACATGTGAGTAGTTAATATTAGGTCTTAGTTGATCAATAAAAAGCGAACCCTAAAATTTATAATAATATTATATTATAAATAACAAAATTATATTATTCACTCAATGAAAAATGTTGAACAAATTTTCAGAAGGAGATACGTGCTGAAGCAATGGCTAAGAAAAATCATTCCGTAAAAACTAAGTTTTTTCACTACCGTACATATGTTTTCAAATATCTTTAAACCTTTTTTTTTTGTTTAACTGAGAAATGAACCTTCGTACTTGGTACCCGGGTTAATGTGATGAGGTTTGTGTAGGCATTACCGGCGGATGCGTTTGAGATCCGGAAAGGCTGGTTGAGGGAGACCTTTTGAACTCTCCAGCCGGACTCTCTCGACCTATCGCCTTGCATCGCAGTGGGAGGGATGGTATCATACGTCCGTCACTCCTGGACACATTGAACCCAGATTCCGGCCCACCCCTCATACCTTTTTTCCTTCTCAGAACTTCCTGTCCTTCCTTTCCCTAAAAAGACTCCCTCTTCACAACATCTCCAAAGATGGCATAGATCTGAGGTATTTTTTCCTGATCTCCATATGAGTGAATGATGTAGGTACTATGTAGGTACTTAGCGTAGGATTACTAATCAAGTTTGCTCTTTCCTATATTTAAATGTATGTAACACGCATCCTTAATTCGTAGTCAAGTCGAATACAACTCCTCAATCTGGTGCCCCCATTTTCAGATTCAATCGAAAAAATTCAACAAAAATGTCTAAGACCAATTACATTTTAAACTCGGTAATCCCATTTAAAACAAAAACTGTAATCACTTGAAGAAAGAATTAAATTCTCAGATCGAACAATTATATCCGACTTAATATTTATGTTCAAAATTGTAAACGTAGACAGTACTGATTTAATAAATCTATTTAATATACCCACGAGAGCTACTCGTTCTAAAATCCTGTTTAAATGCAACAATACCATGACTGAATATTAGAAACTCTCGCTTGTACCTAGGTTGCATGAAGTTAGTAATAGATAGGCTGCCTACGCAAATGTCGCAGATCTATTTAACTGCACGGAAGGTAAGTACAAGAGGGCTTTGCTATCAAAACTTTTCAAATCAATATTAATTTTAACTAGTCTACCTTATTTCTATATTTTTTTGACTCTATTAGGAACGTGAAATGAAATCAACTGCAATAATGCAGGGTTATCAATAAGGGAATTAATGATTATAAAAAGAAAAAATGACATCAGATACTAATCTTCTTTTGGACAACTACGAGTATATTAACTTTAAATTTTTCGTTAGAAAGTTTTCATTTACATTTTAAATTTAAGGAGTATTAAGTTTATAATTTATATGCCATGACTGGAACCAAGGACAACCGAACATTGTAAAGTTATATATTTTATTGCTGTATCAAATTTCAAAGATAACAGAAATATTCTAGATATAATAATTAGAAATATTATGTAATATATAAAATATTCTAAAGATACATTCAACCGTAAATTTTCAACATTTCGACTGTTGGCGATACAATATTATCTTGAGGATACGGAAAGACAGAGAAGAGCGACTTCTGCTAGTATAATGCTGTTAAGCCGTTTTCAACTTTTCAGTACAAACGTCATAAGAAGTCAATGCATTCTGCACATCGCTGTGGGCGTCAGAACAGTGGGTTGATTACTCTACATCCCAATCGTATTGGGGTAGGACACGATATCAGGATGAGGTTGTATGAGGTACTCAAATACTGAAATGAGGTGTTGAGGTGTCCCACCTCATTGACACAGGTGTGACAATATTTTAGCATCCGGGGGAGGGGGGAAGGGGGTGGCTGGAGAATTTCAGAGAACTGTCAGCACTACTAGTATTTACTGTTTGGTATTTTTAATATTAGGTGGTTTAATATATAATATGTATATGAATGCAAGGGTAACTTAGCCGAGACGAAGTAAATATTGATAAACATTCTTCAGGTTAAGTACGAAATAGTAAGTAATTGACAAAATTCGGGTACCATTATGACACGTCAGTGAGTTCGTTATTATTTATTGATTGAGCCCCCCCCCCCCCTCTCCCCCTAGTTTAAGAAGTTTATGTAAGCTTACAAGCTTTTTATTCAGTTCACACGAACGCCTGGTCCTGGGGTGCCTCCAAACGCCTCCATGTTTCCTTGATCAAATCCTAAACAAGGCTTTAAGGCGCCAGGAAACTGTAGAAAAAATTGTCATTTTTATTTCATTTTCTGAAAGCTGCATTTGTTAATAATGCTCTCAACAAATATTGTAAGGAAATTCGTAAAATTGACGGAGATACAGCATCTTAAAGCCATTTTAAACAGTTGGTATTTTGAATTACAACAAAACTTCGAACTAGTTTTTCTCAAAACTACGATTCTCTATGTTTTGTGAGATCGAGATCGTGTTTAAAACGACCTAAACTAAAATACGTGACAGCTCACAGCTGAAATTCTGACATCGGCCCATAGAAAAGGCAAAAAGAGCCAAAGAAAATCACACAAATCTGACAGGACATATCGCCAGAGATCTATTTTGATCTCTCAAAAGATAGAGAATCGCTCGGCTGGTTGACAACATATTAGACAAAACTATTCGAGCGATTTGCACGCACCAAGTCTTAAACCAGTGTGTAACCGACGTGTTCACACCCTCGAAATATTTTTCATCAAAGTTCATCGCTTGGCTCGGTCCTCTACAGTTTTGTGATCATTTTGGGAATCAGGAAAAAATGGCCTGCCCTCACAATACTGGAGTACCGTGCCGCCGGCGACGCTTTGATGGAAAATATTTGTTCTAGTTAGAAAATGTCATTTTTATTAATTACTTATTATTTTATTATTTGAATTGAAATATTAAGTTTTTTATTTTTCATGTACATCTCCCCGGTGCGATCAATAAATAATACTTTGAGAAATCGCTACTGGGGAGATTGTAAACTCATTTAAAATATGTTTGATTTTTGTACTTATTTTTAAATGTTTATGTCTTAATTTTTATACACACGGGCCTTGTAGGACAAATGAAATAATCAGTTTTCATTTGAAATCCTACAAGGTCTCGAGTAAAGCCAAGATTTATCACACAACATATTGGGAGGCAAAAATAAAGTCATTTTTGCCTACCAAAAAACACTTTCGAAGGTGTAAATTTTATGTTTTTCCAAATAACAAAACCTGCGGGCCTTGTAGGACAGTGAAATAATCAGTTTTCATTCTTGATCCTACAAGGCCTCCAGTCAAACTGAGACTTTGCTCTCAAAATACTTAGAGCCAAAATTAGAGCTCAATTTGCCATGTCAAAAAGACTTAGAAAATTTCGGTCGTGACATTTTTACATTTTTACCTCTACAAAATTCTAGGGTCCCTGTGAGATGGTGAAATAAACAGATTTCGTTAACTTATCTCACAGGGAACCTAGGAAAAATAATTATAACTTGATAAATCATAAAACATTTCCTTAAAAATCAAAAATTCTTAAAATCACGGTAAATTCACCAAACTAAAATTCTTGTCATAAATCTTGGCTTTATTTATATGTTTTTTCTATTTAATATGTATTTTGATTGTTAATAAAGGCTACAAAATCCGTAAAAGTTGCCAAATTTAGACGAGCACTTTTACGGATTAAGCCGGCAAAATAGATACTAAGCAGTTTCTTGCCCTTTATAAAGGAAAAGTGCCTGGGTTCCGTTTCCCCCTCCACTTTCCGTGAGCCACCTACCGATTGGTATAAATACGACAAATTTTTCGATAATAAATTAGTTCAACGTTTTCTTTAAATCTTCGTGTTTTACTCCTTCCTCTGGAAGAAACCTCTCTCCGACCTGCCTCCTGCTGAAGCTCTGCCTGAACACAAGTCTGGTGCCTACCTCCTCAAGACTAGCCGGCCCAACTACTGGACACCGCAAGGCGCCAGGCTCAGGCAGAGACCAAGGACATCCAGGGCTACCACTCACCAGCTCTGGGTGCAGGGAGGCAGATCAAGGGTTACCACCCTCCAGTACAGCAGGGCTGTCACCTTCAAGGAAGGCCAGCCAGTACTACATTTCAAAACAAAATTACAATAGTCGACATCCACGTGCACAGCCACCGGTGCCCTTTTCTACAGTCTTGTAGCACACGTCTGTTACAAGTGGTCCTTCGAGCCGGATCAGCTGCACCAGGATGTCACCACCATCACTAAGATCGAAGAGGACGGCTCAGGACGATGAGTCGCCTCCACCCCCGCCTGCTGAGCTACCAACTGCCCAGGAAGCCGAGCCTAGGGCCGTGGCCACATATGACGTCACGCCCCTACCAACGCCCAGCTCCACACCGGCAGGCTCTGCAGACGAAAGCGAAGAATCACCGGCCTCTACATCTATTGAGGACACGGTGCGCCTGCTGCGCCGACAACTGCGCAGTCAGAAGAAACAAATTGAACAGCTGATGGCAGCCCGTCAATTGCAACTCGGTGCGACAGGGCCTGCACACCTCGACGGAGCAGGGTTGGCACCAACTACCAGTGCGACAGGGCCTGCACACCTCAATGGAACAGGGCCGGCACAACCCGATGCGACAGGGCCTGCACAACCCAGTGGGACAGGGCCTGCACCACACAACGCAACAGGGCCTGCACAACCCAGCGGGGCAGAGCCCGCACAGTG
Source organism: Limnephilus lunatus (assembly GCA_917563855.2). NCBI lineage: Eukaryota > Metazoa > Arthropoda > Insecta > Trichoptera > Limnephilidae > Limnephilus > Limnephilus lunatus. The sequence continues at coordinate 52,241,211 of OU830601.1, forward strand.
GCATGCATCAGCGGCGCAATCCGGACCAAGGGGTCCGGCGCCACCACCCCTTCACTATGGGGACCCATCATGGATGCAGCCTGGTCCTTCTGCGGGACCCGAGCTTCAGCATGCCTCATCGGCGCAACCTGGACCAAGGGGTCAAGGGGTGCCACTGCCCTCACACTACCATGAGGGCCAAACCTGGATGCAGCCTGGTCCTTCTGCGGGACCCGAGCCTCAGCAAGCATCATCGGCGCAACCTGGACCAAGGGGTCAAGGGGTGCCACTGCCCTCTCACTACCATGGGGGCCAAACCTGGATGCAGCCTGGTCCTTCTGCGGGACCCGAGCCTCAGCAAGCATCATCGGCGCAACCTGGACCAAGGGGTCAAGGGGTGCCACTGCCCTCTCACTACCATGGGGGCCAAACCTGGATGCAGCCTGGTCCTTCTGCGGGACCCGAGCCTCTGCATGCACCATCGGCGCAACCTGGACCAAGGGGTCAAGGGGTGCCACTGCCCTCACACTACCATGGGGGCCAAACCTGGATGCAGCCTGGTCCTTCTGCGGGACCTGAGCCTCAGCAAGCATCATCGGCGCAACCTGGACCAAGGGGTCAAGGGGTGCCACTGCCCTCTCACTACCATGGGGGCCAAACCTGGATGCAGCCTGGTCCTTCTGCGGGACCCGAGCCTCTGCATGCACCATCGGCGCAACCTGGACCAAGGGGTCAAGGGGTGCCACTGCCCTCACACTACCATGGGGGCCAAACCTGGATGCAGCCTGGTCCTTCTGCGGGACCTGAGCCTCAGCAAGCATCATTGGCGCAACCTGGACCAAGGGGTCAAGGGGTGCCACTGCCCTCACACTACCATGAGGGCCAAACCTGGATGCAGCCTGGTCCTTCTGCGGGACCCGAGCCTCAGCAAGCATCATCGGCGCAACCTGGACCAAGGGGTCAAGGGGTGCCACTGCCCTCTCACTACCATGGGGGCCAAACCTGGATGCAGCCTGGTCCTTCTGCGGGACCCGAGCCTCATCAAGCATCATCGGCGCAACCTGGACCAAGGGGTCAAGGGGCGTCACTGCCCTCACACTACCATGGGGACCCAACCTGGATGCAGCCTGGACCATCTGGCCCCGTACCGCCCTTGCCTCTGTACATTACAAGGCAACCAGAGGCCGTACGTGAGATGCCCGCTGGACCTGTGCCTCTGATAAACCAGAGGTACGCATCACCGGCGCAGCCAGGGCCTGGAGGCCCCGCGCCGCAGCCCCCTCACTCTGATGGGGGCCCCGGATGGATGCAGCCTGGACCTTCCGGCCCCGTACCGCCCTTGCCTCTGTACATTACAAGGCAACCAGAAGCCGTACGCGAGATGCCTGTTGGACCTGTACCTCTGGAGAACCAGAGATACGCATCACCGGCGCAGCCTCCTCACTCTGATGGGGGCCCCGCATGGCTGCAACCTGGACCTTCCGGCCCCGTACCGCCCTTGCCTCTGTATATTACAAGGCAACCAGAAGCCGTACGCGAGATGCCTGTTGGACCTGTACCTCTGGAGAACCAGAGATACGCATCACCGGCGCAGCCTCCTCACTCTGATGGGGGCCCCGCATGGCTGCAACCTGGACCTTCCGGCCCCGTACCGCCCTTGCCTCTGTATATTACAAGGCAACCAGAAGCCGTACGCGAGATGCCTGTTGGACCTGTACCTCTGGAGAACCAGAAGTACGCATCACCGGCGCAGCCTCCTCACTCTGATGGGGGCCCCGCATGGATACAACCTGGACCTTCCGGCCCCGTACCGCCCTTGCCTCTGTATATTACAAGGCAACCAGAAGCCGTACGCGAGATGCCTGTTGGATCTGTACCTCTGGAGAACCGGAGGTACGATTCACCGGCGCAGCCTCCTCACTCTGATGGGGGCCCCGCATGGATACAACCTGGACCTTCCGGCCCCGTACCGCCCTTGCCTCTGTATATTACAAGGCAACGAGAAGCCGTACGAGAGATGCCTGCTGGACCTGTGCCTCTGGTAAACCAGAGGTACGCATCACCGGCGCAGCCAGGGCCTGGAGGCCCCGCGCCACAGCCCCCTCATTACAATGGGAGCTTTGGATGGCTGCAACCTGGACCTTCCGGCCCCGTACCGCCCTCGCCTCTGCACAATACAAGGCAACAAGAAGCTGTACGAGAGATGCCCGTTGGACCTGTGCCTCTGGGAAACCAGAAGTACGCACCACCAGAAGCCGCAACTTCAGCGCCTTCCAAACTTGATGCAATCCTGGAGTCAACTGGCCACACAGATCCGGGCCAAGAAGAAGCTTGGCGACTCCAGGAAAGATGGATGCAGCCTGGACCTTCCAGCCCCGTGCCGCCCGTACCTCTGCTCAAACTGAGGCAACGAGAAGCCGTATGCGATGAGCTTGTTGGACCTGTACCTCTGATGGACCAGAGGTACGCATCACCAGCGCAGAAAGGGCCAGGAGGCCCTGCGCCACCAGCCCCTTACTACAAGAGGGACCCAACCACGATGCCGCCTGGACCTTCTGGTCCCGTGCCGCCCTTACCTCTGCTCCACCAGAGGCAGCCCGCCGACCTGCAGAGAACAGCTGCCGGATCCGCTCCGCTGCCAGAGCAGTGGTCCTCATTGCCGCCTGGACCTTCTGGTACCGGGCCGCCCTCACCTCTGCTCCACCAGAGGCAGCCAGCCGACCTGCAGAGAACAGCTGCCGGATCCGCTCCGCTGCCAGAGCAGTGGTCCTCATTGCCGCCTGGACCTTCTGGTACCGGGCCGCCCTCACCTCTGCTCCACCAGAGGCAGCCAGCCGACCTGCAGAGAACAGCTGCTGGATCCGCTCCGCTGCCAGAGCAGTGGTCCTCATTGCCGCCTGGACCTTCTGGTACCGGGCCGCCCTCATCCCTGCCCCACCAGAGGCAGCCAGCCGACCTGCAGAAAACAGCTGCCGGATCCGCTCCGCTGCCAGAGCAGTGGTCCTCATTGCCGCCTGGACCTTCTGGTCCCGGGCCGCCCTCACCTCTGCTCCACCAAAGGCAGCCAGCCGATCAGCAGAGAATAGCTGCCGGATCCGCTCCACTGCTGGGACATAGGTATCAAGCGCCAGCACAGATGGATAGCCAATCACATCCCGCAGCAAAGATGAGCCCGCCCTGCCCCAGCAGTGCCACTATCAAAGACGTGGTGCTCCTCAACGGCGCAGTGAAGACGAGCCCGCCCTGCCCCAGCAGTGCCACTGTCAAAGACGTGGTGCTCCTCAACGGCGCAGTGAAGACGAGCCCGCCCTGCCCCAGCAGTACCATAGTCAAGGACGTGGTGCTCCTCATCGGCGCAGTAAAGACGAGCCCGCCCTGCCCCAGCAGTGCCACTGTCAAAGACGTGGTGCTCCTCAACGGCGCAGTGAAGACGAGCCCGCCCTGCCCCAGCAGTACCATAGTCAAGGACGTGGTGCTCCTCATCGGCGCAGTAAAGACGAGCCCGCCCTGCCCCAGCAGTACCACCGTCAAAGACGTGGTGCTCCTCAACGGCGCAGTGAAGACGAGCCCGCCCTGCCTCAGCAGTGCCACTCTCAAAGAAGTGGCGCTTCTCACACGGGGGGAGTCAGTGAACCCCATAAAAAATGACAATCTGCTGGTTGTCATGGACCTCGTGATGCCCCACATCAGCCGGACACGCGACCGAGTCCTTGACGCCACTCCTGCTGAAGACGGCCAAGTGTGGACCTCCAGGACCCAGACGAGAACCAGAGTCTACATTCGACCTGCCGAGAACCAGAGTTTACATGAGACCTGCCGTGCAGCTCGCTGTGATCCTGCCACCCCGCCTACGGATGCAGCTTCACCTACTCGTCCTTCGAAAACACGTCGAGATGATTAGTGTGACATCGCCACACGGGGGGAGTGTAACCGACGTGTTCACACCCTCGAAATATTTTTCATCAAAGTTCATCGCTTGGCTCGGTCCTCTACAGTTTTGTGATCATTTTGGGAATCAGGAAAAAATGGCCTGCCCTCACAATACTGGAGTACCGTGCCGCCGGCGACGCTTTGATGGAAAATATTTGTTCTAGTTAGAAAATGTCATTTTTATTAATTACTTATTATTTTATTATTTGAATTGAAATATTAAGTTTTTTATTTTTCATGTACATCTCCCCGGTGCGATCAATAAATAATACTTTGAGAAATCGCTACTGGGGAGATTGTAAACTCATTTAAAATATGTTTGATTTTTGTACTTATTTTTAAATGTTTATGTCTTAATTTTTATACACACGGGCCTTGTAGGACAAATGAAATAATCAGTTTTCATTTGAAATCCTACAAGGTCTCGAGTAAAGCCAAGATTTATCACACAACATATTGGGAGGCAAAAATAAAGTCATTTTTGCCTACCAAAAAACACTTAGAAAATTTCGAAGGTGTAAATTTTATGTTTTTCCAAATAACAAAACCTGCGGGCCTTGTAGGACAGTGAAATAATCAGTTTTCATTCTTGATCCTACAAGGCCTCCAGTCAAACTGAGACTTTGCTCTCAAAATACTTAGAGCCAAAATTAGAGCTCAATTTGCCATGTCAAAAAGACTTAGAAAATTTCGGTCGTGACATTTTTACATTTTTACCTCTACAAAATTCTAGGGTCCCTGTGAGATGGTGAAATAAACAGATTTCGTTAACTTATCTCACAGGGAACCTAGGAAAAATAATTATAACTTGATAAATCATAAAACATTTCCTTAAAAATCAAAAATTCTTAAAATCACGGTAAATTCACCAAACTAAAATTCTTGTCATAAATCTTGGCTTTATTTATATGTTTTTTCTATTTAATATGTATTTTGATTGTTAATAAAGGCTACAAAATCCGTAAAAGTTGCCAAATTTAGACGAGCACTTTTACGGATTAAGCCGGCAAAATAGATACTAAGCAGTTTCTTGCCCTTTATAAAGGAAAAGTGCCTGGGTTCCGTTTCCCCCTCCACTTTCCGTGAGCCACCTACCGATTGGTATAAATACGACAAATTTTTCGATAATAAATTAGTTCAACGTTTTCTTTAAATCTTCGTGTTTTACTCCTTCCTCTGGAAGAAACCTCTCTCCGACCTGCCTCCTGCTGAAGCTCTGCCTGAACACAAGTCTGGTGCCTACCTCCTCAAGACTAGCCGGCCCAACTACTGGACACCGCAAGGCGCCAGGCTCAGGCAGAGACCAAGGACATCCAGGGCTACCACTCACCAGCTCTGGGTGCAGGGAGGCAGATCAAGGGTTACCACCCTCCAGTACAGCAGGGCTGTCACCTTCAAGGAAGGCCAGCCAGTACTACATTTCAAAACAAAATTACAATAGTCGACATCCACGTGCACAGCCACCGGTGCCCTTTTCTACAGTCTTGTAGCACACGTCTGTTACACAGTGGATTTTCTTCGAAAATCCAGTCACCATGGCCAGGGCCGTATTATCCATAAGGCAGTGTAGGCAACTGCCTAGGGGCCCCGAATCGGTTAGGGCCCCCTAGGGTAAAGGGGCCCCGAGACGTGCATTACCTAGGGGCCACGACATGTTTAATCCGGCCCGGGTAGGGCCGTATTAAATGCCCATGCATCGGCTAGGGGCCCCCATGGTAAAGGGACCCCGAGACGTGCATTGACTAGGGGCCCCGACATGTTGAATCCGGCCCTGACTATGACACCACGTAGGAATTGTTTTATAAGGGCCCCCTTCAATTTATTTTCATTTTTATGAATGATGAAAATTTTCCATTAAAAAAAAAAAGATTCGCTGGTCCGCCATTTTTTCTTATTTTTTAGATATCAAAATTCCCCTACATGGTTCAGTTTAAGAATTGGTGCATGCAAATTGGATGTACTCGTACGGTTTGTTTAATATGTTGTCAACCAGGTTGAACAACGTGTTAAAAAAATTTCGAGAAAAACGCATTCAAAGTTTTGCCAAAGGATAATTCAACATACAAATTGTTTCAAGCGGTTTCACATAAAATACCGTATTTTTCGTCGATTTTTCGAATATCTTTAAAACATTTGGTGAGAGCATTCTTAAGGCGGTACACAACCCTAATAATTTTTATTTGCTCAAAACTCACATTTTAATAATTTCCGGCGAATTCGTAATTAAATTATCATTTTTATTTCCAAGCCGCACAAGGGATGCGATTTATTTGTATTTTAGATTGATAAAAACAGTACCTACCTTACCATTAATATATTTTACGTACAAAGATTTTAAAACATTATAACTCTTTTTCCAACTATAAAGTTAGCGGTAAGCACCAGATTTTATTTTTCTAAACGATGAATTAATAACTTCGGGAGTGCGACATGGAGACACATTTTAAATATTTGTAACACGTTCTTCAGAATTAATTAAAATGAACGCGGCGGAAAGGTCTAATCTCCAGGCCTGCTAGGGTGAATTCGACCGTACGTCCGTCCAATATGCCGTGCCGCGGGCGCATATTTGTTTACACGCTTTCTTCACTTACGTCGATAAGATACCCACATTATTTGTCATCTTCTTCTTTTCTTTGATAGGGCAAAGTCGACACTAGATCCATCCAATACACGGGTCGCGAGTCGCAATTTGTATACACGGCTTCTATACTTACGCCGTTAAGATTCTGAATATATTTTAGGGTACATTGACGTCTTAACAAGTGCATCTTTTAGAAAAAGAAATGATTTTTTTTACGATGTCCTGGTGCATTAAGAGGGAATAACCAGGCAAAACCGGAAATATGTCATTTTTAAATAACATTTTAGCCGTGACGTTTAGACTCTTTTCCAAAAAAAAGTATAAATTGATTTCGAAAGATTGTTCTTTTATCTGGTAAAGTTATGTTTTAAATTGTGAGAAAATATGTTTATTTTTAGTACAACAAGGTTTTAGCGTAGGTCGTTGGCAGATTTGTTTAATTTTCAAACAAAATTTTGTATTATACAACAACATTTCAAATCATATAATCATGCAGTAAAATAAATCAATACATTATCTGGGAAAGCTATGTTTCACAATTTTAATTTTAGTTTAAATAAAATCATTAAAAAAAGATCCGCGCATGTGTTTTGGGACGAAAATACTTCAGTTTGCCTAAACTAATATTTATTGAATTTTTTTACATTCTTATTTTGCTTAGATATTATTGAAAATTCGTAAATAATTATGATCAAAAAATAATTACAAAAAGTACATAATTTTAATAGTTTTTTCATCACGCCTTTCAGCATTTTTGAATGTAGGTATAAATTAAAGCAAATTTTTAATGAAATATAATCGATATTGAGTTATTATTTTAAAAAGCTGGTACGGAGAATAATTAATCTTTCTCATCGGAACCGCCCTGTACGGTCATAAGAACATCTTTCGTCGAAATTTTGCAGGGCCAGTGAAATGTTCCTGGAGGGACGAGTGAACTTTCAGAGCACTTCTCCGCCACCATACCTCAAACTTATAGCGCAGATTACGCCAACCGAAGAATACCATCATTACTGCCATGGTTACCTAGATGGAGTTACCCCTGATGGCCGTCTGGAGACGGAAGACGATCAAATATCCTCCATTAACGGCTATGAAATTTGTCTAATATTTTTCACTATTTTCCTCTTTTTATTCCAGTCTAGGCATGTATTGTTAACATATCTTATTTATTGGTAATTAATTGCAGACCCTGAAAAGTAAATAACAACGCACGCCACTGTTCTGCTCTACTGTACAAGCACACACTGACACTGTCTGTATAGATTTGTTTAGATATAAAAGAGCAACCTACTAACACAAATCAGTTGCAACGTAATCTTTGCACGTCTCGTTTGTCAGTTTACAGTAACGTCTAACAATTATAATATTATAAAATGGCCTGCGAGTTCGGAACAGGGCAAACAAGCCAGTTACTCAGTAGTGAAGTTAATAATATCGTGTGTAAAATTGCAAAAGACCAAAACTTAAAAGACTTCGAAATACAAGTGAGAGAACAGAGTTTCACAGGGGATAATTATATTGGAAGCATTACAAGAATCAAATTAGAAGCTCTGAAAAATGGCCAGAAGACAATCCACTTGATTATGAAATCCTCTCCAAAAACACCCATTCTTCGAGAATCCATGCCCGTGAAACAGTATTATACAAATGAAATATTTACCTACAATGTTATTTTACCCGCCCTGGATAAAGTACAAGCGGATAACAATATCCCATCGAAAGAACGATTCCCCTTTGCGAAGCTCTACAAGGGTAGCACCGAAGAATGTGAAGAAATGTTACTCATGAAGGATTTATCCGCTGATGGATTCGTTTTATACGACAAAAGGACTCCAATGGACTTCGAACATGCATCACTAGCCATACAGAATATCGCAAAGTTGCATGCGTCCTCATTTGTCCTGAAAGAAAATGATCCCGAAAAGTTCTCCGCCCTGACCGAGAACCTTCCTCGAACACAAAACTACGGGGAAAAAATGGAAACAATTATTACACAAATTGTAGAAAGAGTTATTGATAGTGTGGAATTAGCAAATAAATCTAAGGTTGAGAGTTTTGGGAAGGATATTACAGAAATATTTATAAAATCTTTAGACGCCAGTTTAACTGATCCTTACAATGTTATTTGCCACGGAGACTGCTGGAATAACAATATGCTCTTTAGAACCGAGGTGAATAGTAAATAATTAATTTTTAATTTTTGATCCAATAAGAATTGTACTTATAGTTATCAGTTCTGTACCTTAAAGGATAGATAAACCACACATATCTATATACTTAGCTACGGACTTACGTGGTTTATCCTTTAGGGAACAAGTTAATACCTCAGGTCTTCAAAGGACATTACTAGCTACAAACATCACATTCCATAGAGCCTCTGAAGGACAAGTCTGACCAGGGATTCCACACATTTTAAGAGTATTACTTTATTGTTTTCAATAATGCAGATATATATTATTTTTATGTCTTCTTTTTCACTTTACGTTCTTATCAGTTTGTCTCAAATATTTGTACTTGATTTCATGGATAAAATCCAAAAACTTGTCTATATTTATGAACACAAATTAGCGGGATTATTTCGCTGACAGTTGAAAGTGAAAAACATATTAAATTTTTTTTATTGTTTAAACAGTGTAAAAATTCAAGTGACTGTTTTCTTACTAATTTGTTTTGAAAATTTTGGACATTTCGAGCCAAATTGATTCTATAATTTTTTTTTTGTTAAAATTTTCATGTTTATATCCGTATTTGGTATTAAAATTTCATTATTTAGAATTATCAATGTTTTTTCAGACATGATAGTTTCATCTCAATGACAATAAATTTATTCAGTTTCTGAAACTTCAAAATTAATAAACATGAAGCTCATTTAAAATTCCTCGGAAGCATTCCGAAAGATTTTTTTATCAGCTGAAGTGCCTTTTTCTTACATTGATGATATTTTTTAAGAACTGAATAATTCTGTAAATAAAGACGGCAAGTATCGCGGTTTCACCATTTCAGAAACATAATGTATAGAATTTAATTCAAGATCGAAATTGAGTATAATGGGTCCGTTATAATTATAAATATATAATAATCGTATGGAATTACGCGGCACCTGTTACCATTAATAACTTATTAACGTATTCGGAAAATTACAATAAATTTATTATTATGAAAAAAACAACACGTTCACATACACGTTTATAATTTTTTTCCAAATGATAATAATTTATTTCATTGTTTGCATTGACTCATCGCTCAATAATTAAAATCACACAAAATGAATAATTGTTTTAATTTTATTGTATAGTAATACTGATTTTAAAACGAGATTTTTTTTCCAGGATGGCAAGGTAACCGACGTCATTTTGATCGATTGGCAAATGGTGAGATTCGCATCCCCTGTAACAGACATTGCCTACATGCTCTGCTTATCCTTGGACGAGAACCTTCTAGACCTCCATCTCAATGACCTGCTGGACCTTTACTACAGCGTTCTCCAGAAGACCATCTCCCGTATGGGCTGCGACGCCAACATCTGTTACCCTGAAGGGGTGTTCAGGGAACACGTCAGAACAAAGATGTTATTCGGATTTGTCATGGCTCTCATGGCCATGCCTTTTACTCTTACAGAAGCCAGTGAAGCCGTGAAGCCAGAAGACTTTTTGGATGACATGAACAAGGGAATAAATCATGTAAACGTTGGGGTAGTTGCAGCCAAACGGTTGAATAGCGTTATCAATTATTTTGTGAAACATGATCTCATTTAGCTAACAATAGTATCATTATTTCTTCTTAGTATTATGTCACTATAGTGACAATAAACACAATAAGCCCCCAAGTAATAAATCTAACCCCACTAATTTTTGTCTTTCTTTCATAATTGACAAAAAAACCTGATTTTATCCTAGTTGTTGTGATATCTTTCGGTAAGTTTACTGATCTAACATTTTAACTGTGTAACTAGATATAAATAGGTATCTTTAGATCTTTTAGTTATTCAATAAAAAAACGAACCCTAAAATTTTCAATTATTATTCACAATTTTTTTTAGAAGGAGATACGTGTTGAAAAAACGGCCATGAAAAATCAACCAGCAAAAAAAGTTTTTTCGCTGTAATAAATCTATTTTCAAATGTCTTTCAAAACTTTTTTTTTTGTTTTACTAATAATTCCTACGCAGGAATTGGAGTCAACTACGTTCCCAACTGAGCCAAATCCCAAATTGATTAGACCGACATTAAATTCGTATGGTAATTCGGGAGGCGGGCTTGGATACCGCCGGCCCGTCAATCATTTATTGGATAACAAAAACTACTGCCAAATATCACTTCGTTTGGTGATTAATCAAAGGTACCAGGGTAAATGTGGTGAGGTTTGTTTAGTTCTTGCCGGCTGATGCATTTGCGATCGGGAGAGACTGATTGAGGGAGACCTTATGAACTCTCCAGACGGACTCTCTCGAGCCATCACCCTGCACAGCCGAGGGGGGGATGGATTTGTAAGTCACTCCTGTACACATTGACCCCAGATTCCTACCCATCCCTCACACACGTTTCCTTCCCAGAACATCCTCTCATTTCTTTGCCTTAAAGAGGACCCTTCATACAGCATCTCCATAACATTAACAGAGACCTGAGGGATTTTTTTTCCTCGGAGCCTTCTATGTGGAGCTAATATAAAAAATTGCTGTAATTTTAGAGAAATGGATATATGGGCATGATTGCCACTGAAAGTCGATGGAATGCATTGTCATAAAGAAAGAATCTATCTGCCGAGTTTCAGATCGATCGGATGTCGGAAATAGGATTAATTTCCACTTGCAAGATTTCTTTCGTTGTCAACTTTCATAGATTAGTTTGCAGCTAGTGAGTGTTTATTTATTCTAACACCACTTACCAACTGTCTGGCAATGATAAACGATCTTGACTTTGAAGCATTCTTCTGAGTTCTGAAGTGATGGCCTATGCCCTTAGCACAGAATTACTAATCTTGTTTGCTCTTTCCTACATTTAAATTTATGTAACACGCAGCAACAACTGATTCAACCATTTGATGATAAAAATGGGAATTGTTAAATGTCATATATTATGTTGTAAAGTGTTATTAAAAATGATATCATGTTATGTAAGTAGGTAAACATTTGAACTTGAACTGGAAGAAATTAAAAAAGTATTTTCAGAGATTACCTTTAAAGGTAATGGAAAACTTAAGAAAGTTTTTCAAAAGTGGTACTTTAAAATTGTTTGTAAGATAATGAACAAAACCATTACGTTACTATACAGTGACTAAATTTATTACCAAATTAAACAATATCTAAGTTTTATCGAAGGAAGCAAATACTTTGTAGTGTGACATTAATTATATATTATTAGTTGATATAATAAGCCCTGACGAAGCTTGAGCTAAGCGAAACATGCTTCGCTGTTAAATATTAATTGAAGTAAAAAATGGTGTTTTAAAAAGTCTTTTTTATTTAATATACAATATCTTAGTCTTAAATCCACTTTTTTAAATACTATAACTAAGTCCACTGGTATTATTAAATAATTTATCATTAATTTGAGCTCCTAACGTGGAAGAAAATGTACAATATATCTTTGTAAAACAAAAACGACATATATTTTTTTAATACTGAATACTGTTATAAAGTAGGCAGGTACATAGTTACTGCACATGTCAATTATTTTATAAACTCAAAATGTAAATGCCAAAGTTGAATGGATTTTTAAAAGTCCTATATCTCACGATGGAAACGATTTAAGGAGCTGAAGACAGTTGAACTCAAAGATGGTTGAACTAAATCTGTACCCTGGAAGCAAACGGATGCAAGTACAAAAATGTAAATGTTCAGGACAACCAACAAACTATTTAACTAATAACAATTTTTTCTGTAACTATGGTCTCATAATTTCTTCGGATATCCATGCTGATAGATAACAAAACAAAATTAAATCAAATAGTTTTGTTTTAAAAACGAGCAAATAAAACGAAATATTTTATATGTAAACCCTTTAAAATATTGTTTAAAAGAAACGCTATTAAAAACACGGACTTGAGTCCTTCTGCTTCAAAATGAAATGGAATATTTTGTCATGATATGTGGTGTATTATGAAAGGATCCATGTTTGAAAATTGTTTACTTCCATAGAAAGCGTAGTAGTGTTAGAGGCAGAAGGATGCAAATGGATTTGAGTCATAATACTGAAAATTTAACTAAATCATAAAAATGCAAGTCCATGTACATCTTTCTACTTATAAGATAGTTGTTGCATCAAAGATAGTTGCATTCGTTTGCATTTTTGAAAATCCTATTTTTCTTTATGCTAGGACTTGTATCTTTCTGCCACTGATAAATATGATTTACTTACTCACCAATCTCTCGCGCAATCACATCTTATACACACTATGAAAAATTATTACACTTAGACATTTTCCACAACTCCTTGCAAACATACAAAACTAATTTACTAAATTTGTTGGCGTGATATAATTTATTTTAAAACTTATTTACACTTATATTTTAATTAAACTATTTACTATTTGTGAGCATGTAATTCTTGTTCTAAAAATATATCTCTTTTATCTTCATATACAAGCTTCCTTTATATTATTCTTCTCATTCATTCAATAGTTAAATTTTAAGAACTTTTCAAATCCCAGGCTAATAATTATCCCAGAAATTCTACGGACTTACGTAATAGGTACTATATCATGTAATAACTTCATTTAATATTCCTTTTAACTTGTAAACTTATGTACTGTGTATATCCTAATAAACAAATAAACAAAATAAACAAAAATAACTTCGAGTCTGCATCAAAAACTTATTTCTTCAAATTTTGGACTTGCATCCGTATGCTTCTCGGGTACAGAAATATTCCTGGGGAAAAAAACTTGGCCTATTTAATGATGCAGATATCACAGGTTCTCATAATAACAATGCTCATTCTTACAGCACAACGGTTAAGGTTTGCTGCACCTTCCAAATTTTTAAAAATGCACATTGTGTATAGAATTCAAGAGGTAAAATTTTCTTTAGTGGCAAGGTATTTATGGACTTGCTTCATGTTGATTTTCATTCGTACATTTAAGTGATCTATTCAAGTGCCATCGTTCAAGGCTATTAATTCATTTATTTATCTATATATTCACAGCACGTTACAAGTGATAGCATTAAGTAAGTCAAGTTAGATGTATTAAATATGACGTAGTAAAAAAAGGTCCATAAAACATTTTAGTAATTTCGTCTGGAATAAGATGAGTTGTTAATCACTATATTTATATATGCATGTGTAATATAGGAAGGACCATAAAAATCTGCACTTTTGAAGTAAACATGAAAAAAATTATACATATTGTATTTAAATAAATAATTATTTATAAGAACAAAAATATCATAGAAAATCATTTCGAAAAAATAATTTTGTCAAAAAGGCCGTTAATCTAAAGCTTTGTCCATTGCGCGGGCAAACGCCAGACTTTTGACAGTCCAACACAACAATCAAGGTCATAAATGTTTAACAATTTTTGCCAACACTCAAGGCCATAACTTTACACCAACATCGTTTGGGGTGAAGTTCGCGCGGTCCACACAATTTGACAAGTGGTCTGAGGTACGGACGTGTCCACGGCACGCACACTTGATGTTTATATCAATATTAAAATGCGTTCTGATGACAAAAGAGATGCATCAGGGAGAAAACACAGATATTTTAATAGATATTTATTTATCAGGAAAGATTTCCGACTAATACGCACGACCTAAAGTTACTATTTATTAAGAATTTAGAGTGAATACGTTTTGTTGCTACGTAAATAATTACGTAGCATCAAAAATAGAATATCGATTTACAATGGTCAATTTCTCCCGTGTCTCTGAAACCGATTAATAAATTAATAGACTTTATTTACAAGTGAGTTCACGAAAGAAATAATCATCCATTACGACAGTGTGTTTATTTACAACTTAAAATCATAATTATTAGGTCCACGTACCAAAAAATTTGACGTTTATCGTTTGCATAAATGTTAAAATGCGTTCGATGTAGAAAAGATGCTACCTGCATCAGGAAGAAAACACAGATCAGGGTTTATCAGGAAAGATTTCCGACTAATATCGATTATTGCACCAATGACATTATATAATAACGTCATTTTATTGCACGACCTAATTTAGAACTATAGAATCTAAATTCTATTATCTATCTAAAATCTAATTCTACTCTAAAGTACGTAAATATTTACGTCAACAACAGAATAATTATAAATATTTGATATTATATTATCAAATATTTCTATTATTATATTATATTTAGGTATAATAATATTTTAAACTCGTGATTATGTTCGCTCATACATAGCACATAACCACAAAAATCCGTTCCGATTTTTTCTACATACACGGACCGCACCGCGCGACTTCTGTCAAAAAATGAATTCTCCCCCCCCCGCTGGACCCCGCCTGCCTTCCCGCTTCACCCGGGATGAGATGTTTAAGTTTTGTTTTCCGCCGAACACGGGAAGCACAAACACTGCGGCCTTGAGTGTTGGCAAAAATTGTGACCTTGATTGTTGTATGGGACTGTCAAGCAAAATTCTGGCGTTTGCCCGCGCAATGGACCCCGCATTAGGCCGCTGCTCAAAGCAGGCCCTTAGATTTTCGAAAACTTTTCGAAAATCTTAGGTGGGGTTAAATCCGGGCTGCGGGGAGGCCATGGAATATCTCCTTTGCGCGAGATTAGTTTGTTAGGGAAAATTTATTTTACTCTATGGCCGCCCTTATTGTTTTCCTGCTGGTTTCTTAGAAAATTTTAATCCATGGTTTAATTAAAATAACACTTGGGCATTGATTAATGCTCTGTGTGATGCGAACGAAATAGGCGGCGTGCGTCATTGTTTTGTAAAACAGAACAGAATTATTATAGAATAGAAAAGAACAACATCATTATTTTTGTAAAAATTTTTTACCCAGAAAGCGCGGTGCTCTCCCGTAAAGTGATCCATTGTGAATAAATTTCCAAAAAGCGAGGAACCTCTCCTCCCCTGTTCGGAATCGCCATTAACACGATTACAAAAGTGAATATATTTTTATGGCACACCCTATATTATTAAAAAATAATAAATCGAAAATGTGTGGAGAGATAAGAGAAATTTTTTAAATAAGAATAAAAATTTACAAGGAATTGGCTACATAAAATTTTTATGAATAATGAGGGATATGTAGTTTTTTTCTTACTCTTTATTTAACTTAATTTACATCATGCAAAAAAAAGAAGAAAAAAGTTGTGTTGGAAATAATTAGAAAAAATGTCTAAAATGGTCTAAGTTTTCATACCAAATATATATACGCCAAAACCTCATAGATCACAAGGCCGAAACACTGAAACCAATCGACCTCCTAACTTGTATGTTAACCCAAAAAAAAAATTATTTACTAAAATATTTGAATAAATTAGAATAGATTGAAAAATTGGTAAAACGAGCATTTTTGAGGGATCTCATATAAGTTAGGAGGCTGATTTGAATGGACCTCTACACCCCTAAATCCACCCCCGTCCCCGCGCACAAAGAAGGATGACATCGGACTGTGCCCTCAAATGTTGTTAGTAAACATTTTACGAACTACCTCCGCCCCCGAGCCCGCGCACACAGAAGGATTACATCGGTCGGAGCCGATATTATTAGCCGGATTGATATTATAAAAGAAGTCTAATTAGGTTTTTGTTTTTTTTTTATATAAATACTGCACAAGAGTCCCAACTGCTCCCGTCTGAAGCCAGTGAGACTATGGCATCCCCAATTGGGGTGAGGCCGAGGATAGTGGGGAATTAACGTTGGAAATATTAAACATTTTCAGCCTTCCAAAAAAAAGTTAAGCGGTGTTTTAGTTACATACCGTACAAATTCCGTGCAATTGAAGATTCGATTTGTTACTAATAATAATAAATCATCAATAATATTTAAATTGAATTTAATGGTTTCAATTTTATAGGAATTTCATGAAAGTGATGTTTTTTATAACATAATCGTTGAATACACGTGTTAATAAATGTATCAAAGAAATTAGCACTTTAAGATGTGCAAAGAATGCGCTAAAATGACAGTTTTTAATTGTTAATTTTTGAGAATTAAAAGCAAAAATCAATTTTTTTTTAAAAAATTATCGTATGAAGTACCTAACAGTTTTCTTGCAAATTCCTTGAATAAAAGGACTGTGTTTTTGGAATTTTGTAAAAAATATAACAAATATATTTAATTTTCTGAAATTATGTATCTAGATGTGAAAATGGTACCTACACAATTTTTTCTGATCAAATAAAATTTATTATAATCAAATGGTGCTTACGTATCATGTTACATGCACTTACATTATAATATTTTTATCGATTATACAGATTAACCTTTTATGTCATAAATGTAAATACTTGAACATTTAAATATAATTTTTTACAATCTCTTCAGAATATCAAAGTACCTACCCATAAAAAAATGTCTAATATAATATCATAAATATATCTTATCTTTCTTTTGTGGACTTGCTCTTCTGAGAGTGTTTATTTTAAAATTCGCAATTCATCCTACATATATATTTAAACTAAATTTGTTATAATTTCTTTTTAGCTTTCTGAAACGCCTTTGAAGTGATATTTCGCATGTATGGGGCATAAAAAAAATAGACAAGAATTTCATGTCATTCGAAAACATTGAATTTGTTTGTTTTTCTCCGTTAATTTCCGTGAAGCGTTGACATATTTGACTGAATACACAACACACAGAGATGACACAGATATGCCAGTGCTGTAGCCACTCCTTATGAGCAGTCCCCCGAGTGCCGGGCCCACAGATAAGAGAAACAAAGGGCCGGGCCTATCGCAAAATTATGAAACTTAATTATTTAATTTTCAATTTTAATTTTGAATTTTGCAAAATTATGAAATTCATTTATTTAAATTTGTCTCGAAAAATTATGAAATAATTAAAAATAATCAGTGCTGGGCGGATTCTCTATTGTTGTGATACAAAATTAGAAACCTGTTGTCACTTTTATTTTGTTTTAATTAATTTGAAACTTGTGAACAGCATATTTTTGGGACTCTACTCATTTTTTAGGAGATGCCAAAGATACACAAAAATATAGAAATCACCTGCGTTGACCATTTCTCACAGAATGTAAACATGAACAGTAACCTGCACAAATAAGGTGTAAACATAATATAACACAAAAAAACTAAAAATTAATAATGTCAACCTTATCGACCTGTAACCAAAAACTCGTAAAAAATAAGAATTGTTGAAAATTATTGTTTTCCCCGTGAACGACAAATTTTGGTCAATATTAATAATGACTTATTGTTCAGCCAGCTCAGTTCCCTAGTTCGAGTCCAGGTATGCGACGTAAATAATTTTTCTTTAATTTTTTAAATGTTTGTGTTCACAACAATTTATAGAATGTTGTGTCAACGTGTGTATTTGAACTGATCGACATCTACCGTTTATAATAGGTATAGTTTTTTTTTTCTTCTTATGGTGTGCCAAGGAATTGGACAACACACCGATGCCAAAGTATTTTACACTAGCTTTTTCCCCGACTTCGCACGCGCCACCCCCCCCCCCCCTAACCCCCCCAACTTCTACCCAGCACCCCCCCTAAAGAACCCCCCCAACACCCACCTCCCTTCACCACAACCAAACCCCCCCCAACACCCCCTCCCCCCTCCCCCCAACCCCTTCACCCTCCCCCCTCAACGTAACAATCAAACACGCAATTTAAATCTAACTATCGAATTGATCTCCATAGCAACCTGAACAAATAAAATGACAGCGCAGGTCAAACAATTACGTAGCAACGCTTTGCTTTTCGTCTGGACAATAAACGTATAATTGTATACAAACTTCATAATGCCAGAGCTCTAAGTTATAGCCTATTCTATTGTATGAGCTATATTACTGTAAAGTTTCACTAAAATCCATTCTGTATTTATTGCGTGAAAGAGTAACAAACATCCATACATCCATACAAACTTTTGCCTTTATAATATTAGTAGGATAGGATAGTAGGAAGTAGGATTTCCCAATTCCATATCTTGTCTGGACTCGGTCTTTAGTGATACGCCACTCTATTCTATGTATTTATACCCATACAACTAATTCTTTGTTTGTGGACAGAAATGATTAAATAACCATTCGTTATAATATAATTTAAATAGAAAACAGAAGGATATTATTGTATTTTAGTTGATAATATGATTTAATAAGTGACATTACACTTAAAACCGTGATTACGTTAGTTTCATTTTCATAGATTACATTGCATAATCATCGTAGTATAAATTCGAATTAAAGTTTATCTAATTGTTAATAATTGCACTTTATTTATAACTTATAAGTTATAAGTAGACATCGGATTATATGCACTAACAAAGTGCTAAAATATGCATGCAAATATGCACTAAAAAAGGCCGAAATATGCACTAAAAACTCTTGATATGGCTAAAATATGCACAATGAAAAATCAAAAAATCATTTTTATTTGTATATATTTTAATTAAAGACGGTTCAATAACAGCGAAGTATTCTTAAAATTGTGCATAGTTTTTGTGACAATATACAATTAACTGTTTTTCCAAATTTTCGAGCCCTAATTTGTGACGTTTGTTACCCAGTATTCATTTGTACGCCGAAAATTGACGTCATTGTACAAAATTTAAAAATTGGCGCCATTTCTGGAGATACCTGTTTAGGCAGGATATCACCTATACCGCTGATGCAGGCATTAATGTTATTCATGTCTTCAAGACTCGGGTTCTTAAGCAAAATAGCGTCTAACTTTTTACGAATCTTTTCCGATATTGAATTAAAGGGCGTTGGCAAGTTCGATCATTGTTTCCAGTATTTCTATTGATTTAAATAGATGAAGGTTTTTTGTTTCCAATTAAACTATGGCATCTGGTAACTTGTGGAAATGTGTTGAGATTAGGGTAATATTCTGTTTAGTGGATGCGTTTTCAAATGCTAGCTTGCGCTTGACTGAATTGCGATGGCCTCAGGATTGTCAAATTGACGAAAACGAAACGAAATATGCTCGATTGGGAAAAAAGGCTTAAAATATGCATTAACGCCGTTATTAGAGAGTTATATGCATTTGCATATGCAATATCATAAAAAAACTATATATGTACTTTCGATTTTTCATGTATTAAATAAATAAATAAATATGCAAATATGCAAATGCATATAATCCGATGTCTAGTTATAAGTAATCGAAGGAAAATAAATTACTTCCAAGATGCATCATAATACTCAAATTGTTATTATTTGTTTCATAATTATTCTTATGTTTAGCTTGTATATAACTATGATAATATTTGAAGCCATAGGCCTCGGGCGCATTTAACGGAAGGTCAAAATATTACCACTTTGCAATAAAATCTAAATGAATGGAATATTTCTGAACGTATCCGAAAACTAAAAACTGTTTTTGAAAGGTGCTAAAATACGCATTCAAATTTTATAAATCGAAATAAACATATTCGTTTTAATTTTCAATGCAAAACTAAAAAACTTTAAAAAATGGCTGATCTCTCATTTTTTGTAACTAAAATAACTGACACAAATTTAAAAACACAAATAATGTATTATAAACGTTATCTTTACCTCACTTTTTTGTCGTTTCATACAAAGATAATTAATAAAAAATTCACATTTCTCACTACGACAGTAAGGGAGACACAACGATTTCTATATGATTTGTTCCGAAAAGTAAACCAATTAGCCTGAGGGGTTAATAATAAAAATTTAGTCAGGTGAGTAAAATAGGAGACTACCAAGGAAAAAATTTTTGCATCCTTGCTAGTCTACTATGAGTGTGTAGAATAAATAATTATACCTCGCGTAATGACACGTTACCAGCTGAGAGGACAGATGCGTCGGGATCCAACCCAGGCGTAGCGGAATTATTCTTCTGCCAGCCAAGCCCTCCATCACTGTACGAGCAAAACTTTCGGATTATAATAATGGAAGATAGGATATAATATCGATCAAAATCGTAAAATGAAAATGTTGTGAAGGGCTAAATGTTTATTGTTCAGGAGTGCGATTTTTTTTTTACTTTTTGAAAAAATCATATCTCCTGTTTTTGTTGTACAATTTTTTATTTTAAAATATTATTGAATAAATCTTTCAGCATACTTAACACATTTTGTAAATTTCTTTAATTTAATTTTTTATAAAAAAAATCCTCGTAGATGGCGCACTTATTTTGCTAGACATATTTCGTCGATGCAGGTGGAACGATAGAAAAAAAAATTACACGTTTAACACATTTTTTGATTTATTATCCTTTATACATGTGTGGGGGTCCGCAGTCTCATCTTTGGAACATTTAACAATAATAAATAAATGCTACCAAAAGTTTCGTATCGCTGCGCATCTTCGTTTCGGATTATTTTTGAGTACCCGACCAAAATAAAAATTGGGTTTTAGACCCTTTCAACACAGATGTTACTGATATTACTGGCTAGACAATGGCACAGGATAACCAATTAATAGAAAATCTTGTGATTCAGCTTTGAAACGTAATTTCAAAGAAGCCACTTTATCAAGTTTTTGGGTGTATGTAAAAGAAGATTATAAGGAAATATCACAAGAAATACTGAAACTTTTACTGCTTTTTTCAACCACCCTCTGTGAAAAAGCAGTCTCTGCTCTTGTAACTAAAACTCTTGTACTAAAAACAAACACAGAAACAGATTACAAGTGGAATCCGATTTGAGATTACAACTTTGTAGCAACATCAACCAGAATATCACTAATTTAGTTGCAAAAAACACCAATCTTCGCATTAATTATTTATTTTTATACACTTTACAAATACAAGACAAAAAGTCCCGATAAACTACTTTTTAGCAGTTTGTCTAACGGGTTCTTTACGTTAAAGATCTTATAATAGTGATTTAATAGTTACATTTTTACAATTATATAAAATAAAATTTAATTTTTTACAGAAATATAGATAAAAATAAATTTTTGAAAACATAAATAACATTTTTAAAGTCTTTAGAATAATATGTCATTGTAAGCTAATACAAATTAATTCTTTCCGTAAGCCAAGTCTTCAGTAAATTCATCAATTGTTTGTTTTGGGCACAGTTTTTAATTTCAGCAGGTAACATATTTAAACAACTGGGAATCATGTAATTTAACGTTCTTTGTCCATATTTATTTGTATGCTTAGGTACAATTAGCCCTTCATTAAAGTTAAAACGAGTATTATGGCTGTGTTCCAGCCTGTTAATATATAAAGGATTATTTATGTGCTGAAATATAATTTTGTACCACAGAATTGCTCTCACTGAAAGAACTTTGAGACTCTGATAAAAGTATGGATTAAGAGGAATATAAACGCTAGAAAAATTTAGATTCTCGTGCCTGCAAAATTTACAACCGAGAGTCTTCTTTGCGCGAGGCAAGTTAGCGTAAAAGTGGTTTTTATTTATTTTGAGCATAATTTTATAACGAAAAAAAGTTAGAACATAGAAAACCTCAAATAGTCTTAGCAATAAAGGGGCATTTTTATAAAAATGCCATGTAATGTAATGCCAAAATGTATTACTTAGTAGTTAAGTCATGAAAAAACATTTTTTTAGTGGTTTACGCTTTTATTTTTTGTTATGTAAATAATAATTTTATTATAATTCCAATACACAGAAAACCTAGCTAAAGATTCAATTTATCCGTAAAATATTTTTTGATGTTCATACTGTAAGCCAATTTCTCGTAAAGATTAATCTAAATAGGATTTCACGTATAACTTCCCTTAACAGTTAATTAATGTGAATGTTGGTGTTGCTGTTGTACGTTAATTATTAAAGTTTTTTATTAAAAAAGTTTTTTTTTGCATGTGTAGTACCTAGGTACTAAAAAAAAATCAGAGTGTGCAATTCACAGGCGGTAGAAGTGAAATCTTCAGAAAAATAAAGTAGACAAGAGTGGGGAGGCTACGAAGCACCGCACAAAGAGGAGACCGATTATACTATTTCATTCCCTCACAGGCTAAATCCTATGGATGAATGTGTTTGTCTCTTTTCAGTGTCGCTATTTTTCGTTTCATCGAACTTCAAATCGCAACGGTGCTAAAGAAGTTTTCACTTCAAAAATGGTTAGTTGTTGTTTTTTTATTAAGGGGGTTCTTGAAAATTGTGCATGATTTCCAAGGGGTCCGTGGCTGAAAAAGGTTAGGAAACGCTGCTTTATAGCATTTCAAATTTCCGCTATCGAATTACGTAGGTACTTCGGGAACACAGGTCAACGATTCAATTCACAAAATTAACTATTTGTGTAAAAATCACATAAAAAAATAGTGCATCATTTTGAACCGGAATGATTTTTTACTTTCTTCCAAAAATTTAATTTACGGCTATAGCACATGGTGTGAAAATCTTCGTGTCAAATAGATTTTTTTTTCACACTTCGATACTTCCATTATCGAAGTTTCAACCAAATTTTGAGAACAATTGTCAAGAAGGTTCTTGCCTTATTTCGTTTTATCATGAAATTAACTCGGAAAAGTTTAAATTTCAGCCAAATCATGAAATAGGTACATTATGTTATATTTTTATTTTCGCACGCGCCAGTTTTATTTGTTTGTAAATTCCGGGATATAAGACGTTAGTAAATTTTAAAGATACCTTTTACAGAATGAAATAAATTTTTATAGTTCAAATTTCTATGTAAATTAATGCGAGTTAATTGGAACGCATGCCAACATATTTGTACATTTTTGTGTGCCTTTCGCGAGGAATATAGGAAAAAACGAAAAAAAAAAATATTGGCTTAAAAATCGGTAATAGTCAAAAAGTGGATTCTTAAAATTTATTTTATGAATAATTTTATATGAAAAAAAATAGTTAATCATAGGAAAAAAAAACTTTGTTAAGGAATTGGTTTTTATTTATAAAATAATTGACACTTTTATTTAATTCTACTCAAGTGAAACGAAAGGAAAAGCTTTAAATTAGCACATTTTTGGTATTCATAATGAAAATCGATTCGCGGTAAAGATTAATCTAAAATGATGATTTCTCATTGACTTCGACTTAAAGGTCTATTCACATCTACAGATGCTTAGCGTGGCAGACCCTTTAGCGTGGCAGACACTTAGCGTGGCAGACACTTTAGCGTGGCAGACACTTTGCGTGCGTTATTCTGTATTATTCTTGACCATATTCTTGGCGTAGGCGTGCATGGTGGTAGCCTCACACCACACACTAACGAAAAGTACTTATAGCGAATGTATTACATAATAGGTAGGTACTGTTTATTCTGTCGGTCATTATTATCTCACATCAAATAATATAATGTTGGACTTCAAACATAATTCAGCCTTGGGAATTGTAAATTATCTCTCGTATAAAGATGCTAGCTTGATGGGATATGTCAACTAACAACAGTATTTAATAATGACGAGTAATTGTGGAGGTTTTCCCCAACCTCGCGTTATACCAGCAATTTAATTTGAAAATAAATGAGCATTTTTTAAAATGAAATTATTACAACCATTGTAAATCGTTGTTTACACCACTATTTAAAAAAAATGTCAAATTGTTTAAAAACAATGCAATTTATCAAGATAATGCAACGTATTCTGAAAATTAATAGATAACCATAAGAATAGACAAATATGAAAGACCTCTCTTTAAATACCGAAAAAACAAACTTTATCCCATTCTCTATCAATAAATTTAAATCTATTCCAGAAATAAAAATTCTAATACATCATAGTAAATGTAGTGGAACTAATTGTACTCCAGAATGTTCTACACTTAATTCAACTTCCAAAATTAAATATCTTGGTGTATATATAGATCAACATTTTAAATGGAAAACAAATAAATGTGAACTTGTGAAAAGAATTAGTAAATGTATATATATATTTATAAGACTAAGAAATATTCTTAGACTGGAAAACCTAAAAAGAGTGTACTATGCAATTGTTCAATCTATATTACAATACGGTATTATAGGATGGGGTTAAACATATGATGTTATTTTAAATCCTCTCAAAATAGTTCAAAGATTAATAATTAAGATTATATTGAAAAAAAACCATCTACATTTTCTACCGAAAAAATCTTTTCAATATTCAAAGTAACTACAATAGACAATTTACATAAAAAAATATTCAATACTACAAACTTTCAAAGAAATACAGCTAAAAAATTACATTTCAATATCTCAGCACGATATCAAAACAATATTAAAATCCCAAAATTTAATACCAAGTACATCCAAAATTCCTATCTGTATCATGGTATAAATTATTTCAACAAACTCCCACTAAAAGTAAAAATTATTGAAAATAAAAGTAAATTCCAAACTAAATTAAAAAATTACCTGAAATAACTGTAAGAGTTACATTACTAGGTATTTAACTTCATTTAAATCTGTTAATCGACACATCTCAAGTTTCTCTTACTATATCTATTGTTAATAGTTGCAATATTATTATTCACCTACTCAAATGATAACATTGATAACATAATTGAGTATGAAACACAAGAGCCTTGTCTCTTTATGGTGAGGAAAGGCTTTTATTACATTAGTATTACAAATCTGTTTAATATGTAAAAAAAAGTATAATTATTGTAAAAACATACAAATATTAAATAAATAAAAAATGTAAGTGGACGAAAAATATTACAATAGCGGGGAGTAATAAGCATATACATCGCACTATGTGTACTTTAGTGTATTCAAAGTAAAAAATTATCTATTTTTATTTAATAATGCAGTTTTTCGCAGCATTTTTGATTTTAATTATTGCTTTAACATACTAACTGAAATAACATTGAAAATGCGTTGGAATTAAGTTACTTCACTAAAGTATTTTATTAAAATGTCTGCTTTTCTAAATTAGTATGATTTAATATGGATAATATGGATATGTATGAATGGGTGTATATTTTTGGTGCTTCAGAGTTTTTTTTTTAAATTTTAATAGGTACTAAAGTATTAAACTCGTACGAAGTTCTTACACTTACCGCAATATAACTGTACCTTCAAAATTGAATATTTTAATGCAATACCGTATTAATCTAAAATCGTCATGGTAGCATCCCGAAATTTAAAAAAGATACATTTTAATACCTACTGTGGTGTTTGAAGTCTGCAATAAGAAATAATGCAAATTAATTTATATTTTTCGTGTGAGACAATACAAATCCCTGTTATATACAAACAATTTTTTTTTTTTTTAAAAGAAAGACAAACATTCCCGGGTTACCTATAACCCAACAATGTTTGGAAATCTCCTACTACCACCACAGAAAGCCGAAAATGTTGCTTGTGTTGTGATGGAGGACTTAGCCAGCCGAGGAATCGAACACGCGACGCTCGGGTGGGACCCAAGCGCTATGCCCACTCAACCACTGACCAGTCTAAAACAATAAAGTGGAAATCAATTTGATAAAAAAAAATCGTTACTTTAAATACTGATATCTCAAAACTATACTTCTTAACTTAAATCTGAGCGGCGGGTATAAAATAAATTTAATTATTATTTTATTTATATTTAAAATTTTATATATATATATATATTACTTATTTCCTAAAATTTCTGTTATTACTGTTCTAAAATTGTAATCTCATTGTATTTGCATGAAAACTTTTAACCCTTTATTTATACCAAAAGAATGATTTGATGGTTGTGAAAGAAATGTGGTTGGCAAATTCAAAATTATTATTATTATCACTTAAACCCCTTAGGTGCTCCTTAACTCTAGTATTATAATTTTTACAAGCCTTACCTACATAAACAAAGCTAAATTGTTATATATTAATTTATAGTACCACGATTTCAAAGAAATCTTATACTTATCCATGGTGTTTAATATTGTACTGTAATTTTGAATTAGTTATTAGTATAAAATACTGTCATCACTAGCATAACTTTTCATTGGTCTGTTATTTGTACTTTCATGGCCTAACGGGTGAGATTTTGCAATAGGCTCCAATACTTGAAGATAGTCATCGTAAAAGCTAGAAGTTTTTTGGATCTCCATTTTTTCTAGAGTCCCAACCTCTCATAGTCGGAGGGACTTCGGCATTCCCAATAATTGCGTCTTCACATTTTCTTAACCATGCATCATCCAATTCAGTTAAATAATCTTGAGTCTGTCTGTTATTTTAATGTGACGATCAAAGCAATCATCTTCAATTTATTTTGCACGCTGACAACCCGACAATGGTATAACTAATGGTATAACGACAATGGTAGGGCGTACAATTTTGACCATAAGTGTCATTATTAAATGTATTTAACTTCCTGGGAGCCAAGTATGGCTATATTGGCCATATCGACAACTGAGCAGAATTGACACGATTAGAACCTGTCGACATCATTGACATCATAGATATATTGACCAGACCGTAAAATGGTTTTATCAATATCGGCTAAAAGATCTCCCCGCGATGGAAACATTGATACGTTTTTGTTATATACGGCAAAATGAGCTATTTTTCTTTCTAAACCAAAAGTTCAAGTGTGTTTGTTTTGCAAAAATGACAATTTTCGATTGATCTTTACAACAAATCGGTTTAAATCACACGGAGAAAAATCGCATAAATACCAAAAAATGTATTTTGAATAAATCAAAGCTTTTCCTATAATTTAATTTCTGTTCATACTTCAAATAAAGGAACGCATGTAAGAAACAATTAAAAACAAACAATTTCATGACTAAGTTTTTTCTGTGACCATTTCTCTCGATCTTGTTTTTTTCTTTCCGATAAAAAAAATCAACATTGAGTTATATACTCTGTTTAAGGATCTACCTAATCAAATCACAAAATTTATAAAACTGGGAAGACTTCGGTGGCTGGGTCATGTAGAGAGAATGACCGAGAATCAAGCATCAAAGTCCCTGCTGAACTCAAGACCGATATAGATATATCTTCCTTGGCGATTCTAAACTGGAGAGAGCTGGCACAAAACCGAGATGAGTGGAGGAAGACTCTTTAGAAGGCCAAGACCCACCAGGGAACTGGAGCCAAGAGTGATGATGACGATGATATAATTATTTACAACATAAATAAAGAACACTGTTTCCAGGCACCGTTTGCCAAGATATTTTTTATGCCTATTACTTATGTTCGTGGTAATACAAGGCACACCAAGAATATACATTTCTGGCTTGTGTATTCCTCTTTAAAAAAAAACGAGTGTGCTTTAGACCACACGACTGAAGTAAAACTTCACTAACTTATGCCATCCATTAACAATATAACAATAACAGGAATAAAAATATCCCCATCCACCAACATCCCCATCAACTCAACTCGACTCAACTCAACTCAACTAAACTCAACTCAAGTCAACTCAACTCAAGTCAACTGAACTCGCAACTCAACTCGCAACTCAACTCGCTCCCCGCTCCCCGCTCCCCATCCCCCATTCCCCATTCCCCATTCCCCATTCCCCATTCCCCATTCCCCATTCCCCATTCCCCATTCCCCATTCCCCATTCCCCATTCCCCATTCCCCATTCCCCATTCCCCATTCCCCATTCCCCATTCCCCATTCCCCATTCCCCATTCCCCATTCCTATTCCCCATTCCCCATTCCCCATTCCCCATTCCCCATTCCCCATTCCCCATTCCCCATTCCCCATTCCCCATTCCCCATTCCCCATTCCCCATTCCCCATTCCCCATTCCCCATTCCCCATACCCCATTCCTATTCCCCATTCCCCATTCCCCATTCCCCATTCCCCATTCCCCATTCCCCATTCCCCATTCCCCATTCCCCATTCCCCATTCCCCATTCCCCATTCCCCATTCCCCATTCCCCATTCCCCATTCCCCATTCCCCATTCCCCATTCCCCATTCCCCATTCCCCATTCCCCATTCCGCATTCCCCATTCCCCATTCCCCATTCCCCATTCCCCATTCCCCATTCCCCATTCCCCATTCCCCATTCCCCATTCCCCATTCCCCATTCCCCATTCCCCATTCCCCATTCCCCATTCCCCATTCCCCATTCCCCACTCCCCATTCCCATTCCCCATTCGCCATTCCTCAATCCCCACTCCCCATTCCCATTCCCCATTCGCCATTCCTCAATCCCCATTCCCCATTCTCATTGACACCCGACCGAGTGTCACCAAAACCTCCTTGATCATAAGGCCGAGACACTGAATCCAATCAGCCTTCTAACTTCTCAATGAAAATCTCAAAAAAATGTTTTTTTTTTAATAACTAAAATATTTTTAAATAATTTAATAAATAAGAATAAAAAGAATTTTTGTGGGATCCCATACAAGTTAGGAGGCTGATTTGAATGAGTGTCCCGGCCTTGTGATTTAGGAGGTCTTGGTGTCACCGCCATTCCCATTTTTCTGTCTAGGTAGTATTTTGTTTATGGAGTCGAAATTTGGGTTTTGAATTTCTCAAAGTCTTTAATGGGGGGGGGGGGGTGAAACCCGTCTTCCGCCCTGGGTGCCACCCATGCTAGCTAGACACTGGTTGCGATGATTGGTTTTCTTAACTTTTTAACTCTTAATCTTGACACATTAAAAACAATTGATTCATAATGACTGTGCCTACTATATTTATAATAAAAGGATAAATCACATTTATCACGATCGCCATTACCTGTTATATCTTGAATTGTCGAAACTAGATATCAAACGATTTTTTAACAAAAAAATGTTTTTTTTTTTAATCCGGGGAATGCTTTTCTGTGGAGGTGTAAGTAGTCATAAACAGGGGTAATAACAGAATCCTTTTTGGAAGGGATGGGTACCTACTGATAAAAGCATTAATTGCCGACAATAGGCCACTTGCGTGGATTTCATAACGACTTAGAAAAAATCGTGTGGATAGATTTTTTTTACTAAGATTACCATTGAAGTAAAAATCATGTATTGGTTTCATAGTGCTTTCACGCAAACGAAGTATTGAAATCCGTAAGTCTAAACTTAAACATTTCCAAATGTTAGTAAAAATTTTTAGAAATGTATAGTTTTTTTTTTTTTTTTTTTTTTTTTTTTTTTTTTTTTTTTTTTAAATAAATAAATCCATTATTTGAGCTCGTGACGTCACTACATGAAAATGTCCCGTCTCCGATTATGTTCTCTTAATTTGTAAAGTTCCACACTGATTAATTTTGTTTTTTAAATGGCAACACTTTGATTTCCGGCGAATTTTTGAATTTGCGTTTAACGTTCACTAGAGTTATTGTTTGTTCTATGCGAACTTATCCTTTGGTTTGATTTTTTGATAAAGATGGCGGTGTTTTTACAGATGTTACGAAGAGAACCCCGTACAATTTATTTCCATTCGGGTGGAAACGTTATTTTTTTAATGAATTTCGGCTATGTAATGTTTATAAAAAATGGTCTGATTTTTCGGATTGAAATTTTCAAAAAATCGCCAGGGTTTCAAAAATACGATTAAAAAAATTTAAAAAATACAGAATATCGTAGAATATTTGCCTAAAAAGGATATTTTTTTTTAAATTTGATGCAAGTGGCCTATTCTTATCATAATATAATTTTTATCTGTAATTATTAATCGAGAAATAATGAGTATTTGAATACAATTATAATAATTGATTACTAAAGTATTTTATAATTTATTGTTTCTGCGGTTTTACACAAAAGTCTGATAATATTGATTTATTTCTGGAGTACCTACTATTGACACGATTGCACTTAATCTTTCTAATTCAATATCGTTTCGAACAACGAACCTACCAGTGACCATAATCAGGGCGTGAACCGATTTCTTTGCCTGGATTTGCGAAAACGTGTACCTATTTTCTATCCCCTAAAGGTAATACGTCTGGAATGGTTCCTGAACCAAAATCATTGCATTTATTACTTAGTTTTGTTACATACATTACGATAAGAAATAGCAGAATTGATCACCCGAGGAATACGAATGTTTTTTTGTAAATGATTTAAAAGGATAAACAATAAAATATGAAATTAAGAAAAGGTTATTTTTTCCGAATATACTACTTACATTAAATATGTATTATCTTATTGTTTAAAATATTTGTTTCTGGCTACTACTTACATATACCGACATCTTTGAAATACCAGAGGAAGTTATTCTTACATTTGTCACCAAGTGCATGGAAATTCGGTGTAGATACAAAATTCGGATGAGGCCAGCTTTTCCTACTTTCGTATATCAGTATAAATTATAAACTGATCAGTTTATTCGATAAAAACCTTTAGGGTAATGTCGTCAGATATTATTAAATATATATTCTGAAAGTCTCAAATTTAAAAAGCATTTATTTGTAATGCACACGATATAGAATTTCTTAATTTATCCTGGAAATATGGATACGTGGGCAATTTTCAAAAATTTCGTGGAAGATTTCAAACTTACGTATTTTACAAAACACGAAATTTTTTGTGTATTTTTACATAAAACAATTCCATTATATTGTACATTATTACAATTACGAAGGGACCGTACACTTTATCGTACCTATTGAAAAAAAAATTGACATAAATTATTGTAAATACGAGTAGTTAAATAAATATAAAATTATAAAAAAATTATTGGAGTCAATAAATTTCTTATAAAATTCAGGAAAACCATTCACGTGTTCTAAGTGAAATAAAATTTAAGCTGGTGAACCCCTATGCAGATCCATTCATGAGTTAAAACTACTCTTGTGTTTATAATGCAAATTCCTGTTGCGGAATCACCTTCAGACACAATTATAAGGAAACCATCAATGTGTTTCTAGTGCGAAAATCGGAGGAAAACGATTTTCGGGTTATGGTACCAATTAAAGTAGGGGGCATGCAGATTCAGTCTAAAGTTAAAACCAGTTTCATGTTCCGAATGATCTGTCAAAATTGTAACTTTTCCAATGCTTCGAGTAGACTTAAAATTTTGGTTTCAAACCATATGCATATTACGAGAGTAATACGAATTAAAGCTGGGGACTCGCATGCAGATTCACTCTTAATTTAAAAGCAGTGTTTCGTGTTTAGAATGTAATGAAATAAATTCTAGTTGCAGACTCTGTGCGTCCTGTCAGAATCAAAGGAAAACCATTTTCATGTTCTGAGTGTAGTTTTAATTCTTATTTTCAATTTGGGAGGTGGGATTGGGTACCGCCGTCCCGGGAACCTTTATTGGATAATCAACACCTCTGCCATAGGTCACCTCAAGTGTTTCGCTACGTTTGGTGATTTAGCAGGGGTGCCCGGGTTCATGGGGTGAGGTTTGTCTAGGTATTAGAGCCGGATGACCATGACACACTGAACCCCTGATTCCTACCCACCCCTTAAACCCTTTTCCTTCCCAGAACTCTTCTCTCCTTCCTTTCCCCAAAAAAATCATCCACACAGCATCCCCAAAGATGACATAGGCCCCGAGGGAAATTATTTTCCTCTATTGGCCTCCTGTGTGGAGCTCATGTAAAAAGAATTCACTACGTATATATTTAATTTAAACCAGTTTTGTGCTCAGAATATAACGATAAATTAAATAATAAATTGCAGATTCATCAAAAGAGGCCATGCTCAATGCTCATGCACCGAGTGAAGTTTTACATCTGAATTTCACACCATATTGATGCAAAATTCTGAGAAATTGACTTTTCCGTATGTAATTATTATTTAAGCTTGTGGAATCTTACGCAGAATCTGTTACAAAATTCGAGACGCGAAATTCTCTGCTGGCGCAATCCAAGGGATACCATTCTAGATTTCCAAGAGCAGCTATAAATTCCTAGATGCAAAATTCGTGTACATGATTTTTTATTGTGAGAATCCTCATCACATGCGATAAAAATGCTATATTTAAACTTCTAACCATTATAGATAATGTTACGAGCGTAATATTTTATGTTAAATCGATATGGCTTTCAACTATGTTATAATGCCAATGATCACATGCATGGAAGAATGGGATCATCTGCTGTACACACGCCAAGTAGCCGTCCCAAACATCACGACGCTCAGAATCAATGAACTTCTTCATCGAGGTAACCATGGAAGTATCTATCGGACCCACAAAGCAGCGGTAGGCCCATTATCCTTGAGGGATTCCAGATGATTCTGAAATTTTGTCAAAGCTGACACCAAGGAAACTCTTTAACTTTGTCTGGAGTAAGTTCCTCCATGCTGGTCAGCATAGTCAAGATCTCTCTCTTCTCTTCCAGTTCATTTTTAACAATAACAATTTAATTTTGAACGATAAAACTTACATTTTGTACAATAAAAACTGTAAAATAAAATCCTTTTTTGCTTAAAACCACGAGATTTATTAATTTATTAACCGACCGGTTTCGCTTTACTCAATCATCTTCAGGGTACAAATTAATACTAAACAATAAGTACATAATGTGTGCTTATATATAACAAAATATAGAAGGAGGCAACATGATACAAATATAACAAACACATAGACGGCCATGAAATACATTAACATAAATACACAAGTAATGGGAAAAACAGAAAGATAATTATGTAGACTAAAGGGTTATACTAATAAATCTGGAGAAACAAAGCATCAACTGGTATGGTGGTAAGGAGCAATGGGATTTTTTAAGGGTTTATTGGAAACAGACCTAATATTAGACTACTTAACTAACTAACTAACCATCACGCTGTTTCCCCGCAGGGGTAGGCAGAGAGGACGGACCGCCAAACAACTCGGTCTTGGCACACACTCTTTGCCTCACTCACATCCATACATCGTCTCATACATTCTCTTCTATTATTCTGACTTTTTACATAGCCCGACTCAACTATCTGATTCACTTGATCGTGCCATGTCTTCCTAGGACGTCCCCGACTTCTTCTACCATTCACATTTGCGTCGTATATTCTTCTTACACTACTTTCTTCGTTCATTCGCTCTACATGCCCAAACCATCTGAGGGTCCCTTTCTTAATCTTACTCATTATGCTTACATCAGCCTTACATTCTTTGCGGATATCCACATTTCTCACACGATCATACATTGTTTTACACACATACGCCTCAGGGATCTCATTTCAACAGCATTCAGTTTACTTTCATCCTTCCTCTGCCAGTTCCATGCCTCACTGCCATACATCAGGGTAGGTACCAGGACTCCATTGTGGACTGCTAGCTTCGCTTCTTTTGACAGTTTTTTATTAGCGCCAACGGCATTCAGTCCTCCATTAATGGAGTTACCGGCATTCACCCTTCTTTCAATATATCTATCAGCCTTCCCATTGATATGTCTAATTGATTATTAAGTTTATGACTTTTGGTTTTTACAGCTTTTTTTATTTCTAGTGCCTCTAAATTATTTAGTCTGTTACCATGCCCGTTTTTATGTAAGATGTTAGCACCGGTGCTAAGACAGAACGTATGATCTTTATCGATTGGCGAATTCTGAAAAACCGTTATTATTGAGGCAACGAAGATGTTCCTTTATCCTAATTTTGACTTACCGATATAGAAAGCCGAACAATATTACAATTTAATTTATAATTTGTCGTCCTTATCTTTAGAATTAATTAGAAATTTACCCGGATTGTTATTGGTATAAGAGACCGGTCTGACTTCAGAAGGAAGGTTTTTTAGGTAAAATCAAGGAGTAATCTGTCAAATTAATAATCCGGTAGTGAACATACAGTTGATGCCTTCGTGCGCTGTATTCGTGCGCTGTTTGCGCTGTGCGTGTGCCGTGATTACCGCCAATCGTTTCCCTCAAGATCATAGTATCGATTCCATAATAAAGGGGTAAGTCAGTCCTGTACAAATATCCAATGTTACTAACTCCCTCATAGGTGTCAACCTGAAAAGTTTATTTAAAAATCATTGATTACAGTCGAATGATTCGCAGTCAGTATATCTACGACTAGAGTGCTTCTTTGACTTGTTCTTTCAGTGCAATTTTCTCATTTTCGAAAGGTTAAAAATGAAAAATAAGAATATTAAATTTCCTGAGAATAGGGCTGCAGTAAATGGAGAAACGAACGAATTGGGGAAAAGTTAAAGGCGCCCGCTCAAAAAGAAGATGGATAGATATGTAATTACGAATGTTACAAAAATTGTGAAAATCTTTAATAAAACACGACTCGTTAAAAATAGAGCAAAATTTTTGTGGGGAACTACTAAAATAGCATTTAAAGAAACACTGTGATTTTTTTCATCTAATATAA